>CM061066.1:67587988-68890488 GCA_030762895.1 Sophora flavescens
GATTAAATAGTGTTTGTTGTCATTTTTTGTATTTATGATTTTTTTTTCATTAAATAAGTTATTTGAGTCATTGATTAAAATAAATTAAAAATTATTTAATAAAAGTTAAGAAAATATAAGTGGCAATAAACACGTAAGAGTAGCCACTCTTTAAATTCATATTTTATTATATAATATTTTAAATTTCATATAAGTAAGCGATTTGTTACCGATCTATATTATTGGGAATAACAAAAACATCTCTGGATACTCAATTTTTTATATCGGAAGCGAGTTTTCAAGAAAATGCTCGAGTTTTAGTAAAAGCCGCTCCCGTCCCGGGATCGTATCGATTGGCTGAAAGGTCTGAAAGAGAACGTTGTTTTAGGAGGAATGATACCTATTGGTATCGGATTCACAAGAATAATACACCGTTCAGGACAATATAACAAGATTACCTTGGAAACAAAAAAAATTATGCATTCGAGAGAGAAATGAGAAATATTTTGGGAGAAATGATAAATATTTTGAGTTTACATATTATAATCATATGGGGTCATTCTTAATTGAATAAAAAAGGTCAAACCCTTGTTAAGAAATATATTCAATATTTCTATATTTTTATGCAATATTCAATATTTCTTATTAATTACTTATTGGAAAATATATGTATACTGATTTCTTTTGGGTTTAATTTGATTACACTTGATTCCTTCAAGAAAAAAATTGATTACACTTGATATCCCTCTTATTTTATAAATTACACCAACCCCTTGAAATTTATGTTATCATTTCACTTAAATGAGGATTGAAATTATACATTGAGTTTAATTGTTGTACACTTATAATGTGAAGTCTTTTACATAGACATTCAATAATAAATTGTCAAATCATTAAAATTTTGTATTCTTATCCTATCTATCTTAAAAGTTATTCATACCATGATAAGGGGCGGAGGGGAGACCTTTGTAGGCCATGGCCTCCCCAATGTTTTCATATCTTTTTTCCACATACCTATAGATTTAAGGCTTGAACAAATAATAATAACATGAGGCTTGAACAAAGACTAAATTCTTGCTTATAGTCTCACAATCTAAAAAAAATTGTAAGTTTTCATCAACTTTTTTCTAAGTAGTTTGTTGAACTTTATATATGAAAAATATTAGTGAGTAATTTATATCAAATTTATATTCTATTAAATTATTAATTATATATCAAATTTGTTTAATATAAAATTTTTCTTACATGTTAGTTAATTTTTTATTTGTTATTTCATGTTATGTATATTTAAGGGATAAATATGTTGAAATAGACAACTATAAACACGAGAATGGGGGATTGAATTGTGTTTATCAGAATTTAAACAAGTTGAAAACTTTTCGCATACAGAAGCTTGGTCCAGACGAGTGGAAAGATACATGACAAACAGGTGACCTGTCTGATGAAATTTTAACAGTGACTTAGGCAAACACACCACTTGATAAACGGATAAGAAAACTAAAGCAACTAAAGAGTTTATAAGGAAAGAGAGATTGACACCGTTATTTATCCTGGTTCGCTCTTCAAAGCAAAGAGCTATATCCAGTCCTTAGCAGCACCAAGTTTTATCCACTATAACTGATCAGGTTACAGACTCCAAGTATTGTTTGCACACCTAGCCTCTTCAGTTTCCAAGACAAGTATTCTTTGCACACCTAGCCTCTTCAAGCTCACTCAGATTTGTTTGAGAAATTAAATTTGGTTTGTAATAAATACAACTTCAGATAGACAGATCTTTCACTAACACTTAGAGAGTGGTAATGTAAAACTTAGGAAAGTCTGCATAATAACTTCAAATGATTGAAGAATACAGAATGAAAGAATGAAGATATTAATGCGCAGAGTAATGACTCTTTTAAATGCTATGAGTGTTCTCTCTTCATCTTCAATGACTTCTGCATTTATAGTCTTCAAGCATTTAAGATCCGTTAGAGACATTCCTTCAGATGTTGGCTTCAAACAGAACTTTATTAAATGCAATATAGTCGTTCTGGGCAGTCATTAATGCAATAGGAACGTTGGTTGTACTCTAACTTGTACGGTCATGGCTTTATGCATCGTGAATCTGCTATATCAGAGTTTTGCAGAGAGCTTTTTGTACTTTGCTGAGTACAATTCCATTTTTGTGTAAAGACCAGAAGTATTAGGGAATAAAGCACATTGGAAGCATTCTTTAACTAGTATTTGGTTCTGATATCCTAGGTTGCTTGAGAGAGTGACTTCTGATTTTTCTTGATAAGAGTGAGACCAAGTATGAGAGAAGGCTTCGAGTCTCTTTCTGATAGGACATCTCACAAAAGCTTGTTAGGTCCTTAGTTCTTCAACGAGTAACCTCAGACGAGTGTAGGAACTCGTGGAGAGACAGGTTGAAAACGTCTCTTGAAAGAAGTCATTAATCCTAATCAGCAGACATGTTGACTTTTGATTATCCAGACAGGTAGCTAGTCATCTATATGAGCAAACAGATGATTCTTACTGTTTTGATCTGCATACTAGATAGACAGGTTAGCAACCAATATGACGGTTAATTAAATCATTAACCAATGTTTAGTTCTCATCAAAACTTTAGGGAAATGCACATCAGATATTTTAGAGAGTTAACATATGTTAATCCCTATAAAATTGGCAAAATTTAATTTTGATCCCTATAAATTTATTTATTTTTAGTCCCTAGAAAATACAAAAAATTGTGTATTTAATTCTGGTGAGGAACTGACGAGCAAGACAGCTTAGTTGTTAAAAGTTGTCTTGCCTGCTCCCATGAGTTGCAGACTCGAGTCATGTTATAGGGCAAAGTAGGGAACCACTATTGACCCCTTTTAAAAAGAAAAAAAAAATCTCTGGTGAGTGTTGAAGTTTTGTTAATTCAGTTAGTTAGTCAGTTAGTTAGTTATTTGAAGAGTTAAAGTGTTAGTTAGATAGCTTGATGTGCAAGCTGGTTGGTTAGTTGTAGAAGTCTATAAATAGACTTGGGGTTGTGATCAATTGTGTAGAGAATGTGTAAAAAAGCTGAAAGTGAATATAGTGCAGTGGCAAAATTTTTTCAGAAACAGATTTTCTATTCCTTCCATCCCTTTCATTCTCTCTGCAGCATCTTTTTCTTTCTTTCTTTCTTTCACTGCTGTGTTTTCAAGTGTGTGTGTGCCTTTGTTCCAACATTTGGTATCTAGAACTTTGTGAGATCCTGAGAAATAATGGTCTTGGTTGAAAGATCTTGTTGCAAATCGTGGCAACAACCATGGCTGCATTAGGTGGTCATTTTCCAGCAAGCCTTCCCATTCTTGATAGGAAGAATTATGACAATTGGTGCACTCAAGTAAGGGCAATCTGTGGCTTCCAAGACGCGTGGGAGGTGATGACAGAAGGTGGAGTGAGGGAACCAGGCAGAAATGCAACTGAGGAAGAAAGAAGAGAATTCAAGGAGCTGAAAAAGAAAGACTACAAGGCTCAGTTCATATTGCATCAGTGTGTAGATTCTGCACATTTTGAAAAGATATCCATGGCACCTACTGCAAAAGAGGCATGGGATATCCTTGCACGGGCTTGTGCTGGAGCTGACAAAACCAAGAAGGTGAAGCTTCATACTCTCAGAAGGCAATATGAACTAATAGAGATGGAGAGCAGTGAAGGGGTTGGAGCCTTCTTCAACCGGATCCTAACCCTGACCAACCAAATGAAGAATTGTGGAGACACTCTGTCAGATCAGCAGATAGTGGAGAAGATCCTAAGATCAATGCCCTCCAAGTTTGATCATATAGTTGTCTCTATTGAGGCATCGAAGGACCTTGCACACTTAAAGATTGAGGACTGCGCAGCTGCATTCGAAGCTTAAGAACAAAGGGAGCAAGAAAGGAATGCAAGAAATGGAGTCAAGATTCCTGAGCAAGCCTTGCAAGCTCAATCAAGCTTAAAAGAATCCAGAGAAGGAAACAAAACCAAGAAAGGGAGGGGCAGATGGAAGGTTAACAGGGGAAGGCACCAGAACAATTTTGAATCAAATAAAGATTACCAAGATCGGAAGGGCGTGAATCAAAGAAACCGTGAAGAGGTGGAGGTGGCCCTCGAGGCAGAGGTGGCAGAAGGAAGGGTGAGAAGTTTGACAAGAGCAATGTGCAATGTTATAATTGCTCAAAATGGGGCCACTTTGCTGATGAATGATGGAGCAATAACAAAAGGGAACCGAGGGGAAATGAGGCACAGCTAGCACAGGAAGATGGTGATGACTCAGAACAAGTGCTGCTGCTGGCTACTACCAAGAATGAAGGTGATAGCACTGGTTCTTGGTACCTAGACACTGGCTGTTCCACTCATATGACAGGAAGGATGGATTGGTTTGTGAAACTTGATGCCTCATTGAAAAGCAAAGTCAAATTTGATGATGACAGAACTCTCACTTCAGAAGGGTGTGGTTCAGTATTGATAAAGAGAAAGGATGGAAGGCATGCTCTCATTACAGATGTGCTGTATGTTCCAGGTATGAAAAACAATCTTCTAAGCCTTGGTCAATTATTATAAAAAGGCTTTACTATGAGGATGGAGGACAGTGCATTAAATGTGTTTGATAGCAATAGAAGGTTGATACTAGTAGCTCCATTAACAAAGAACAGAATCTTTAAAGTAGAGATCAGCATAATGGAGCATAGATGCCTAGCTACTGTTGTGAATAGAGAGGAATGGCTATGGCACTTTCGATTTGGACATCTAAACTTCAGGGACTTGAATCTTTTGAAAAGATTCAACATGGTTCATGGCCTTCCTCATATACAAGTGCCTAATGAATTGTGTGAAGAATGCTTGGAGAGTAAGCAGCCAAGAAATGCATTCAACCAGCAAGTGCCAACCAGATCCTCACAGAAGCTTGAAGTGATTTTCTCTGATGTCTGTGGACCATTCCAGATTGAATCCCTTGGAGGAAACAGGTATTTTGTATCTTTCATAGATGACAAAACCAGGAAGTTGTGGTTATACTTGATCAAAAAGAAAAGTGATGTGTTTGAAACTTTCAAGAAGTTTAAGTTGCTTGTTGAAAAACAAAGTGGTAGATTTATTAAATGCTTAAGAACTGATGGAGGTGGTGAGTATGTGGCTGAGGAATTCAACAGTTTTTGTGAAGCTGAAGGCCTAGTTCATGAGATCACTCCTCCATACACCCCACAGCACAATGGCACTGCAGAAAGGAAGAACAAAACCATAGTCAACATGATCAGAAGCATGTTGAAGTCCAAAGGCTTGCCAAATCAGTTTTGGGGTGAAGCAGCAGTCACTGCTGCATACATATTGAACATATGTCCAACCAAAAGACTCAATGGAGTAACACCTGAAGAAGCATGGAGTGGAGCCAAGCCAAGTGTGACTCACTTTAGGGTCTTTGGCTCAGTTTGCTACAGGCACATTCCTGATCAGCTGAGAAGAAAACTGGATGATAAAGGAGAGAAGTTGATACTTGTAGGGTATCATTCAACTGGAGGATACAAGTTGTACAATCCAAGGAACCAACAGATTGTTATCAGTAGAGATGTGATCACTGATGAACACAGGTGCTGGAATTGGGAAACAGAAGCCATTGAACCACAATCAAAGACACTGGTAGATCTCAATTTTGATGAAGAAGTGATAAATCCTACAACAGTCCCTCAAAGCAACAGGCCACAGACAGAGACATGTTCCCTTGAGGCTGCATGACTATGAGATGCTGCCTGACTCCAATGTAACAGCAGAAGGTGATTTAGTGCAATTTGCACCTCGCTTCGTGATGCGGAACCGATTCACAATCGAAGAAGCTATGAAGGATCCAAAATGGATTAGTGCCATGGAGGATGAATTGAGCTCAATTGAAAG
Source organism: Sophora flavescens (assembly GCA_030762895.1). Taxonomy (NCBI): domain Eukaryota; kingdom Viridiplantae; phylum Streptophyta; class Magnoliopsida; order Fabales; family Fabaceae; genus Sophora; species Sophora flavescens. The sequence continues at coordinate 67,593,845 of CM061066.1, forward strand.
GAATCAAACCTGGGAACTTGTCCCACTACCATCACAGAAACAGCCAATTGCAGTCAAATGGATCTACAAGGTCAAGGTAGGTCCAAATGGGGAGGTGATCAAGTATAAAGCCAGACTTGTGGCAAAGGGCTTTCAGCAAAGGGCAGGGATAGACTATGATGAAGTCTATGCACCTGTGGCAAGGATTGAGACAGTAAGACTGATTGTGGCAATTGCAAGCATGAGAAACTGGACCTTGCATCAATTGGATGTGAAGTCAGCTTTTCTCAATGGACCAATTGATGAGGAGGTGTATGTGACACAGCCTCCATGCCTTGTGATAACTGGTCATGAAAGTAAAGTGCTGAAACTGAGAAAGGCCTTATATGGCTTAAAGCAAGCACCAAGAGCTTGGAACAAGATAATCAACAGCTTCATGATACAAAGTGGTTTTGAAAAATGCAATTCAGAGCATGGTGTCTATGTTAAAACAACCAATGCTGCTGACCTGCTACTAGTGTGCTTGTATGTAGATGATCTACTGGTCACAGGAAGCAGTGAGACTGAGATAGCTGAGTTCAAAGTGCAGATGATGAAGGAGTTCGAAATGACAGACTTAGGGATGTTATCTTACTTCTTAGGAATCAAATTTATAAGAACTGGAAGAGGTATTGTCATGCATCAACACAAGTATGCTAATGACTTCTTAAAGAAGTTTGGCATGCTGCATTGCAACCCTGCATCAACTCCTGCAGAAACTAGTTTACACCTTGAGAAGGATGGAAATGAAGAGTTGATAGATCCTACCCACTACAGACAGATAGTTGGATCACTAAGGTACCTTTGTCATTCCAGACCTGACCTAGCATTCAGTGTTGGCTTGATCAGCGGGTTTATGGAAAGGCCAAGGACATCACATCTGCTAGCTGCCAAGAGGGTGCTGAGATATGTAAAAGGCACTGCAGATTTTGGAATCTTATTTCCAAATGGAGATGAGAGGAGAGAAGAAGAGCTAGTGGGATATTCTGATGCAGATTGGTGTGGTGATAAAGATGACAGGAAAAGCACTGCAGGCCATGTTTTTCTATGTGGAAAGACCCTGATTTCACTACATGAAATTTGGCAAATTGCGACACACACTTTGCGGCGGTTCAAGCCCAACCGCCGCTGGTGATACTTTGTGGCGGTTACTGCGGCAGTTTTAATGAACCGCCACAATTAAGAAAATATTACGACGGTTGACTCTATGTTAGCGGCGGTTTTAAAAAACTTTTTTTTTTACTTTCCCTCTATTTTTTTCACTTTCCCTCTTCCCTCTGATTACTTTTTCCCCTTCCTCATTTATTACGTTGCACTCTGCTGCTGCTTACATTTTGTCGCTACCGCTACGAGACTGCTCTGCTTCTTCATCGTTCATCAGCCAGCGATAAAGGTATGGAGAAAGCCTCCATCGTTCCTCCTCCTCTCTTTGTTTACATTGTTCGTTGTGTTTGCTGAACACATGAAATCTGATTTTGTAACTTGTGGATTCAAGGTGAACAATCAAGAAATAATTGAAGGAGATTACTGGTCTTGTTCATTGTGAGGCGGTTCACCACTCTTGATTCAAGATAAATGCTACTTTTACTATTATTAATTTATTTAGGGCAAATTTCTAGGTTTGGATGTTTGTTTCTGGGCATGACTGATAGTTATGATGTTTCCCTTGGCTCTTCGCTTAATATCTTCTAAGAAAACTGGTAACTTAATAGCCTTCAAAGCTGTGTAAAAGTTATATCTATGAGAAGGTTATGAAATAAGCTATTAGTTGCAACCAAACAAAATGGTAAAGTACGCCATTACAAGTTTCTTAAAGTAGTCATTGTCCCAAGATATTCTGGTAGTGTTCCATTAATGTTGCAATTCCTCAGAATCCCAAAGAACTCGAAGAGTTCTGAACACTGCATTTTATTTTCTGCCTTTTCCATTTGAAGGAGTGAGTTGCAACTTGCTATTGCTAATGCACATTTTATGACTGATTCCCTCATTTGCTCTGGCTCAATAAAAGGGATTGATATCTTGAATGAACTTAATGACATTGAGTTAAAAAACATGGTCTGTGTTTGTGAATTGTGATGCTACTTCAACTAAAAAGATTAGGATGATATAACTTAGTTTTCTTATCCATAGTGTACGTGCTACTTGAATTATTTTTGAAAACCACACTCTTGTGGGTTATGAGGTTCAGTAACCTTTCCTCTTAAATGTCTACGGTTAAGGGCCATTTCCAATCAATTTTGTATGTTAACTGTTACCGGACATTATGTCTAACTTTTGCCGTCTATATTTAGAAAGAAGAGATTATCGAGATATATCATTATTATTTACTGCATTGTCTAATGTGATGCCATTTCCTGATTTTACTAAAGCTCATATTCCTTGCCTTTTTATTGTGCCCTTTGTCCTTGGTTCTATAGCTTTTGCCATCAGTAATGTCAAAGAGACATAGTAATAAGGAAAGGTTGGTCTTAACTATTAAGCATATAGGTTACTATGTTACTATGAAGGTAGTACCTAAGGTCTTCTGAAGAGTGATTGTTTGTATAATACCTTCCCCAATTATCAATAATGTCAAAAAACAAATTAGTGAGGTATCTATATTACTTAATGCAATATTGTATTGGCCCTGTCTGGAAATGTTTGTAGGGAAGATTGGTCTTAATAATGTCTGCTTGGTGGAAAATTCTGGAGGATCATCCAAATAAGACACAGAGTCCTTTCTCATAGAACAGAACTTTGGAACATCTAAATCTCAAATTAATGCCAACATGTTATGATTACCTCTTCTTCGACTTCTTTTTTGAGTTTCTATTGAGTCAGAACAAGCAACTCAGATTTCTCATTGACAAATTATTAAGTTGTGGAAAAGGTGAATACTCAGATCCGCTTAGATCACTAATTCTCCTGCATATCACATTAGAATCTTAGCTAACTAAACACAATTAAAATGAAATTTAGTTTTGAAACCTTGCATATTGTATAAAATATCATACATACAAGTAAATTAAGTTTTGCAAAAGTGAAATTCCAGAAGGAATCGGCCCACTTAATCCACTCCCTTCAATCACTCTGTCACGATAAAGTAACAAATTGATGGCTTCAGATAAATACATAATGTAATTTAACAATAGAAAAAACAATTAAACATGAAGAAGTATAATAGTAAAGAATGGTTCACACAGTTTCTGGAGACTTGTCCAGTTTTGAATAAAATCAGGTATCTTCCCTGAGAACTGATTATCTGCAATTTGACTGCATAGTGTAAAGGTATGAAAAACTCTAAGTTCAAGTCTTTCTTTCCCTCTATTTTTCACACCACCATCTTGATATTTCACACTCTTGTTCTACACACATAAGTTTAGAGAATTTCTATTACAATGCTATCTCAATTTCATTCTATCTTCATAGTCTATAGCCTATGCTAATATATAAATTCAATCAGCTGGAAGATCCTGCACGTGCTCTATTCGGTTTGCTTTGCAACAAGTTTGTTTGAGCTATATACCTAACTTCTAAGTTTGTTTGAAGGAGCACTACTCGCCCCTGCCTTTAATCGAGAAAGCATGAAGGATAGAGAATTCAGTGATTGAAGATGACATTGAACCCTCACTTAGATTACCTAGGAAGGGATGTATTTGTAATAACTAAGTTGATAGCAGCCTTGATATGAATCCCTTTATTTTTAAATCTCAGTTTGTTTACGCAATGCCACACAACCCAAAACACATTCACAATAGAAGCAACAACTAAGTCCTTCACTTGACTGGACCAATTTCCATCACGGATGGACAAAATGCTAGAATAGGATGACAAGTCAATTACAATGTTTAAAACTAATCCCAGCCATGACCAAATTTGTTTTGAAAATATGTAATCTGCACTCACTGAGAACAAGTGAGTTGCATCTCATTGGGATTTATCCATTAAACATCTCCAAACTAATAGAGATTTATAATTGCGGAATAAATGTTCCAGGGAATCAATATTATGTATTTTTGTGGATTCCTGGTCACAACAATATAAATTTGCATGCCATTTAACAGATTAAACCTGTTCCATGCTCGGTAAGAACATTTGCAAGTTAGTGATATATATTATAATTAATAAAGAATCTTAATGCATACATGTATAGGGATTCAAAATGACTTGAAGTCGAAGACTATTTCGGTTGTTTGGTTTGTGAAATTGTGTTTGCTGGTAGACTGCAATCTTGGTTACTATAGGTTATTTCTTATAAATTCTTATTTGTACTCCATTGTCCTATGTTGGTATCTTGGTTGTGCCACTTTAATGGTACTTCATCAGATTTTTTTTGTCCTTTGATGAAGGAAACGTTCATTCCATTTTTACTTATTACAGATAATAACAGTTAAGGTTAGAAACATATCACTGACTACTTCCAAGAAGGACATTCTTGAATTCTTTTCACTCTCAGGTGATATTCAATATGTTGAGATGCACAGGTCAGAGCACTTGTAATGTTCTTATCTTCATTCATGTCTTACGATTTTTATTATTTTAATTTTTACACTAAATGCATGAAACCTGATTTTGTAACTGTTCGATTCAAGGTGAACAATCAAGAAATAATTGAAGGAGATTACTGGTCTTGTTCATTTTGAGGCGGTTCACCACTCTCGATTCAAGGTAAATGCTACTTTTACTATTATTAATTTATTTAGGGCAAATTTCTGGGTTTGGATGTTTGTTTCTGCAAATTTGGATTAGGCATAGTGAACATGATATCATCTCTCCTAATGCTATGGTTATTATCTCCTGCTCTGTGGCTTTATCATGACTGTACACACATATTCCACCACATGACAGATTCACAGAACATATTCAAATGGCACGCACTTTCGATATATATCTATAATTTCTGATTTGAAAATTCTTCTCCTACACCCACAGGGCCACAATGAATACGCCTTATGCTCAAAGTGCAAGTTTCTTACTATCTTGGCACTTGGCAGTGTAAGGACAAGAAGGAAAAAAGAAAACAGATATAGAGTAACATGAGAGTGATTACACTCCTCATACGCCTCTAATAAGTGTGCTTTATTGTCTTAAGGGTGTTCTTTATTGGAGAATATATTGTCATAGTGCCATACCACATCATCGTGCCACTGAGAGCAATTGTTAATTTCATTGCCTACGTTCTTACCTCCGTTACCAAATGCGACCTTGTCTACCAAAATAAAATAGAGCAGACATTTTGGACCGGTAAGAAACTCAAGTGGTAGAGACATGGATAGTGGCTCTACCACTCTCCATAATAACTAAACTAACAAGGTGTTTTTTCTACTATAAATTGCTTCAATTTGTAACTCAATGTCACATTAACTTAAACTAATTAAGGACCCTTGATGGCTTTCAATTTTCAACTTATGAAGTGTACCTCACATAAGCATCCTTTTGTTTTCTTGTTTTGGCTTGTGTTCCTTAGTCCTCTAAATCTTTTTTAGAGAAATCTATTTATTTGGGTCTCATGATGAATTTGTAAAAAGGCTTTTATGCCTTGAAAAAAAATGTTTTACCACAATCTTATTGGACTGTTTGATAGATTGTTTTCAATTATAATCTCTCTTACACCAATTTTGCTCCTCAAACTTATGTCATACCCAAATAAAAAAAGATTTGATTGTAATCAAATAATCGATTATCTGCGTTCTCCGATTTTCGGATGCACACTCATAATAGAATTATGATTTCGCACCACCACCGTTCACGTCAAGCCGAAACCCAGCTTGGGATTGCCAAATCTCAGAAGTGCCTTCCAACGTTTGAAGCAACTTTAGGAAATACCATTCCATGTTTTGATCTGAGAAAGCCTACTTGTTTTATTTTTCTAATTTTTAATTTCCATATTCACGTTGCTTTACTGAATTATTGGTTAAGTATTACTTTGCTGGTTACTGTTATATAGCTGATCTTTCTTCTCTGTTATATTAAAGCATGTCAAGCATTGAGGAGAAAAGAAGTGACAAGTTTGATTCTGTAATGCTCTGAAGTTCTTTACCAATATATACAACAAAAGTTTCACCCAATATTTCGAAGGTTAGTGAAGAACTAATACTCCCTGCCAATGAAGCATTCGATGTTAATACTCAGAATATTTCTTTATGATGTGATTTGTTGACTTTAACATCTCACCAAAATTTGTGATAAATTTCAGTTGAATCTGAACTGACTCAAATATGAGTAGCACTTTTGTATAACATAGTTGATATGACACAATTAGAGCAAATATCATATCAGAAGTGTTTTGCAATGAAATTTATTATTTATGTATTCTATTTTCCCCTTACATAATTGTTGAATGGTGTTTGCATGATGTGCCACTGCTTTAAAAAATTTCTTTTCTAAGTTTTTACAAAGTAGGTGCCGCTCATCGGAAAATTCATCATGAGACCCAAATAAATAAATTGAAGAAAAAACACTTTTATTAGCCGTATTGATTCTTGATTACTTGTTATAACAACTTTGGTTAATAGATTAGTTTAGATGATAAGTTTTGTTTCCTCTTTTGTATCCTTTCTATTACTATCTTTTGTATCACATGTGGTCAGTTTAGCTAGTTGTGCTGTTTGCTTTCCATTTTCAAAGTATCGTGTTGCACCTTAGTTATTATACTTGAGTTTCTCTCTTAAAATTAATCATTAGCAGTTGGATATTATGAGTTTCTCTCTTGTTTTTATTGCAGCGTGCGAGGAATTAGGAAAATATATATATGGCTATAGTAGTGCAACTTGAACATAATCTTTATCTAGTTTTGATATGTTTCTATTAGATGGTAGTTTATATATAGTTTAAAAATAGTATATATTTTTCAATTTATGAAGTGGTGTGTTATTTTTATTTCCAGATTTAATATTTTGAAGCAATGGATAAGTCATGGATAATGAAGCCACGAAACTCAGTTGAATATGAGCAAGGGGTTAGGGGATTTATTGATTTTGCCTTTGTACATCAATCAGTAAATGGCAAAACAATATGCCCTTGTAAACGATGTGGTTTCAAAAAATGGCAAAGTAGGCATGTGGTGTATGATCACTTAATCTGTACACCATTTCCAACAGGATACACTTTTTGGTCCTATCACGGGGGGTCCAGAACAATAGGAACTAGTAATATCTCACCTAGCAATATTCCAAATGTAGTTCAAGACCCCACTATTGTTGAGGATCCTATTCGGAACATGATCGATGATGCATTTGGAGTTGATAGGCACCTTGCAAATGAAGTACCCGTTGCATCAAATGCGGAGATTGACCGGGATGCAGATGTGATGCCAAATACAGCTCAAGAGCAACATGTAGATGAAGAATTCTATGAATTAGTTAGAGATGTAGAACAACCCCTGTACGAAGGGTGTACCAAGTATTCAAGATTGTCTTTTTTGGTAAAGTTGTATCATATCAAATGCCTGTGTGGAATGAGCGACAAGGCCATGACAATGATTTTAGAACTATTAAAAGATGCATTTGAACATGCAAATATTCCAAGTTCATTCTACGAGGCCAAGAAAACGATCATCAAGCTTGATTTGAACTATGAAAAGATACCTGTATGTCCGAATAATTGTATGCTCTATTGGGGTAATCCGGAAGATGAAGAGAGGGAGACATGTAAAATTTGTAACACTTCCAAATGGAAATCAAGGGCAAAAGCTAGTAAGACTAGGGTGTCCGGTGATGGCACTGGTATGAAGAAAGTGCCTGCAAAAGTTCTTCGTTATTTTCCACCGAAGCCTCGATTACAGAGATTTTTTTTTCATCAAAGACAGCTGAGGATATGAGATGGCATGCTGACGATAATAACAATGATGGAATGTTGAGGCATCCTAGAGATTTTGAAGCTTGGAATCAGTTTGACTCGTTTCATGCTTGGTTTGCATCAGATCCGTGAAATGTGCGCCTCGCGTTAGCCACTGATGGTTTTAATCCTTTTGGTGTCATGAGTTCAAACTCTAGTATTTGGCCAGTTATTCTCATTCCATACAATACCCCTCCATGGGTGTGCATGAAGTCGACATCTTTTATAATTTCAATGATAATTCCTGGTAAAAAAATGTCAGGGAATGATATAGATGTCTACTTACAACCTTTGATCAAAGAGTTGAAAGAGTTATGGACAACGGGTGTGGATGCCTATGATTCTTTCAAGCGAGAGATGTTCAAATTACATGCAGCTTTAATGTGGACAATTAGTGATTTTCTTGGGCTAGGAACACATTCTGGGTGGAACACGTACACCGGACTTGCTTGCCCATCTTGTAACTTCGACTCCATTTCATGTCTTCTTCCTCATAGCAAAAAATGGTGTTTTATGGGTCATCGTCGTTTTCTTGACCAGAGACACATATTTAGACTGAATAGGGTCCGCTTTAATGGTGAACAAGAAATGCGTAGTCCACCAAAAACATTATCTGGTTCTGAAATTCTTGAACAGGTTCAAAACATCAATGTCATATTTGGTAGAAAATTAGAGAAAGAAGGTTCGGGAAAAAGAACACGTGGCAGTCAACTTACACGGGGTAACACTCAACAATGGAAAAAGAAAAGCATATTCTTTGAACTTCCGTATTGGAAGGATAATTGTTTGCGTCACAGTCTTGACATGATGCATATTGAGAAGAACGTGTGTGATAATGTCATATTTACTTTGCTAAATGACAGCGCAAAGAGCAAAGATCATGTTAATGCTCGAAGAGATCTTCAAGCCATGGGCTTAAGGCCTGATCTTTGGCCCAATGAAAATGGAAAATATTCTCCAGCTGTCTTTACATTGACTTATAAAGGTAGGAAGGCATTTTTAACTACTTTAAAGAATATCACATCTTTGGATGGTTATTCAAGCAACATTTCTAGGTGCATTGATTTGGACAATCTTAAGTTGAATGGAATGTTGAAGAGTCATGATTGTCATATATTGATAGAGCAATTGCTACCATTAGCCATGCGGGCAACATTGCCTGATGAGGTTTCGACAATATTAATTGAGTTGTGCTCATTCTTTAGACAACTATGTGGCAAAGTATTGAAAGTTGAAGATCTAGACAGATTGCAAAATCAAATCATCCTCACTTTATGTCACATGGAAATGTTATTTCCTCCTTCATTCTTTACTGTTATGGTTCACTTGGTTGTTCATCTTGTTGAAGAAGCTAAACTCGGAGGTCCCGTTCATTATCGATGGATGTATCCTATAGAAAGGTAAAAGATGTGCGATATTAGTCATTTTATTTTTTTCTAATTTGGTAATGTACAGGTTGTTCTAAATAATACTTGTTGTGGTTTAACAATAGGTACTTGGGACAGCTAAAATCCTATGTACGTAATAAAGCACGACTGAAGGATCTATTGCGAGAAGGCTACCTTGTGCAAGAGATTCTTACGTTTTGTTCAAGGTATCTGGATAGCATTGAGACTAGATGGAACCGACCTAGTCGTGTAGACGATGAGCCTATTAATGATATACAATATGGCTCACGAGTAGCTGACTTATTCCCTAAAGTTGGAAAATCGGTTGGTGGCTCTTCATATGTCACCCCGACACCCACGGAAAAGTTTCAGTGCTCATAGACACGTGTTAACGAATTGCTCTATAGTTGATTACTATCTTCATGAAGTAATTATTCTACTTGGTTTAATTAATCTTAAGTTTTTTTCCATAACATCTAATATGATTCAACTAAATAGGCAAGATAGAACTAGCGTGCGAAGGCAACTAAGGGGGTGGTGCAAGGAGTGCTTCTGAGGTAGACAAGAAGGTTCATAGAGAGTTTGTTCGTTGGTTCACCAATCGTGTTAGTGTTCTTAACAATGATTAATAGTGTGTTAGTGTCATTTATGTATTTTTTGAACAAGAATGTGACTAACAATATATATTATTATGGCATCTAGATTTGTAACAATCTCGGCAAATCTTAGTGGACCGGATAAAGATGTTCTCGTTAGTCTTGCACAAGGTCCTCATGACAAAGCTAGAAGGTTCACTGCATATAATGTCAATGGATACAAATTTCGAACCTTGGCATGAGATATGTTATTAAAAACTCAAAACAGTGGGGGTTTTTGGAATGTTTGGAACCAGGAGTTACTCAAGCAATAGTGATGCCCAAATGAGGTTTGGAGGGGTACCTTACTATGGAAGATTGATAGACATCATTGAGGTTTTCTATAATGGCTTCACAGTACCCATGTTTAAATGTGAATGGGCTAATACCACTAACCCAAGAGGTATGAAGACAGATAAGTTGGGTTTTATCTCTATTAACTTTGCAAGACTAATACATACTGGAGAACATGAAGATGATGAACCATACATTAAAGCTTCAGAAGCTCAAATGGTTTATTATGTGGAGGATGAGAAGGAAAAAGGTTGGAGCATACCAGTTCATTTGAAGCCAAGAGACTTGTACGACATGGATGAAGATGATGAAATTATGACATCCATTGATGCATACCCATCACAAAACTTGGAACAAATTTTCTCTGATGATACCCCACATATAGAATTGGCAAGAATGGCTGCAGATGATGATCCTGAAAGTTCAACCATTAATGATAATTTTAATGATGATAATCAAGATATGGTTTTATGATCCATTGGTGATAGACACGTTAGTTTTTTGTGTTATGTTGTGTAGAACTTGGAACCTTTGGTGATTTTAGCTTAGTGAACTTATTTTGTAATTTTTTTTTGGGGTTTGTTACTGAAAAATGGCTCATAGTTATTATATCAATTTGAATGTCTCGTTATGTTCCATTTTAGTTGGTTAATTATATCAGTTTGATTCTTGATTCTTAGGTAATTTGTGAATGTGTGGTGTTCTTGCTTGTCATATATCTGTTTGATACATTATACTTCTCAGGCATGGCCAGTCAAAGAAGTGTTCGTCTTGAGGTGTCAATCCACACCAATTCAACCAAATGCATCTTCTCAAGGATATGTAGATGGACATCTACAACAAAGTGATCCTTTACCCAATGTTGAATCATCATTTCATGATGAGGTACACACTGCACCAACTTCTGAATCTGCACCTGATGTGGTTGAAGGTCCCTTTCCTGTTCCAAAAAAAGCTCCAACATTTTGGACAGTAGATGTTATAAGTATGTCTAATCTATTTTATATTTCTCTTTATTTTTTTTTTTAATTTTATTATATGTTGGGTTAGGAATTGTTTTAATTTGTTTACTTTATGTGTTAGATGCAAGCGGTCGGAGTGATGCAAACACGTTTAAGGGTGACAGATGTGTTTGCATCAAGTGGTACAACAAGGGTTATAACTAGGTGGAATCGACATGCACAACCAAAGGAGAGAGTCACTGGTTTGTTGGTAGGATATTTGGGTGAACTTGCAAGAAACTTTAATAACATTCCCATAATGTTTGAGAATTGGAAAAAAGTACCTGGATACTTTGAAAAACAATCTTTATTCTCAAAAAATACAGGTATTATTTGTAGTTAAGTGAATACGTTCGATTTATTAGGTGTTTTGTTAGCTAACACTATCTTTTATTATGTTTTCTTGAAGAATAAATTTGTTGTCAATGATGGTGAACACAAAAAGTATATTTTAACTAGCCTTGCAAAAAAATGGAGGGACACACGATGCAGATTATTTCATAAATATCATGATTGGGAGCTTTCCTTGGCAGAAAATCTTCAGAGGCACCCACCTGATATTGACTCCAACCATTGGGCTGTTTATATAAATTATAGGCGGAGCGCTAAACAAATGGTAATCATCATAAGTTGCAGTCTTTGTTACTTCAACTACTATTTACTAACTCTTCATTATGTTATTAATTAATGCAGGAGATAGCTGATCAAAATGCAGCAAATCGTAAAAAAATTAGTGATCCACCATACATTAGGCTCCAAGGGAATTGCAAGGACAAAAGATGAGTTGGTATGGTTCACTCATTTTTTTTAACAGTATAATTTATTTGTACTAGCACTTATTGTATGGTGCTTAATTTTAGGAATTACTAGAAGGACGAGAATTTAGCAAGGCAGAATTTTATCCTATTTCTCACAAAAGGAAGGATGGATCATTTGTCAGTGAAGAGGCTAGGGAAAAAAATGTAAGTACAATGTATTATTTATAACTTTTTATTGTCTTTATCCTTTAAGCACTTCACTACTTGTAAACATATAAAATATATAAATATACATATGAGATACAGAATTCAAGGTCATCCTCATTGTCAAAATTGATAAAATCAATATTTTTTCCAGCTTAAGCCGGCCCTTGGTCTTTTTTAGAGGTGTTCCACGGTTAGACATGCAGAGGGATTGGCATGCCATCTTACATGACTCAATCTCTTGGCTTGTAGGTGTTTCTTTTGTCATCTTCTCATGAGGATATCTCATCCTCTTTCATTGTACTGATTCCCCCTTAATGAAGTTTTCTTTTCTTATCAAAAAAGAAAAATGATAATAAGGAGGAAAAGATAGACTTAAAATTCTCATAGACTTTCATGTGTTATCTTATGCATTAGTACTCTGTGTTTCACATCTTCGTGACTTAATTTGCATCATGTTGTGGGAAATTAGGATTTTAAACTTTCATATGTCAGTTCCATCACTTGATAATTTCAGTACCTGACCACGATGTAAATTACATTGAAATCTTGCTTTCGCTATTTTTTAGTTATATAATCATAAATTCTTTTTGTAGCTTTTGTTTCAACTTTCAAACTGGTAGCATCACTTCAATGATGAGGCCAAGTTGCCTCATCTCACCCGAGTGATGCAGATCAATCTGTTTTCACCAGACAACAACCAATAAAATTAATCAACTCAAGGAAGTCGTGTTTCCTGCTAAGACCATAATTTAAATACAAAATTCACAAACTATATTCTTCAGAACCTTATAGATCTTGTGATAGAAAACTTCGAGCAATCTAAGTTCTCGCACCAGGATGTGATAAATCCACTGTCATCACATAAACACAAATGTTATTCCAAGTTGTATTTCATTGTTAATGGTGATCTTTAAGTAATTGTGTATGTCTTCAATATTATATGTAGGAACAATTGCAAAATGAAATTCATGAGGGATCAACAGAGAATGATGCTTATGTGAAAGTTTTTGGAAAGGACCACCCTGGATATGCCAAAGGAATGGGACTTGGGATAACACCATCTCAACTCACTGGATTTAGGTCTCACTCGAGAGGATGGTATCTCCCTATGAGAAGATTGAAAAATTGGAAGTCAAGTCCTAGCGCTTAAGGAACAAGCTGCGAATTATGAAGTCTTGAAGGAACAAATTGCTTTCCTTATGCAGAATGTTAAGGGAAATCAGGTAAAATAATTGCTTTTAAATTTAGTTTTTAACTTTTGATAGTTCACTTGTTGAATTAGTGGTTGTTATCTAATTTTTGATTTTTTTGAATTACAGCCGGCTGACTTAGAGTCACCAAGAGATATGAGACGTTCCTCTGAGTCTAGTCATATGCCTGAAGACCACGGAGCATCGTCTCGTAGGACCGTTTAGATAGTTCTAGTTTTCATTTTATGAACTTGATGGAGTTTAGTTGTATTACTTAATATTTGTGGAATTGTTGAACTCTATTTGGAATATATATATCTTTTTGGTCGTAGTTTGTACGTAACTCAATATTTTATTTATGAATGAGTTTTACCTTTATCTGTTTTAAGAAAAATATATATATTTGATAAGCAGGTTTTGTAGACTCAAAATGATGTGCTAAAAAAAATTAATTACAAATTTTTTGCTATGTTTTGCGACGGTTTTGAAACTGTCGTAAAATTAACTTCAGAATTGGGGAAACAAATAGCGGCGGTTCACTAACCGTCGCTACCTGTATTGGCAATTTTGCGGTACTAATCTGCGGCGGTTACAAACCGTCGCAATAAATTTGCGGCAGTTTTCACAACCGCCGCAAATGCTAATTTGCGGCAATTTGTGCGGCAGTTTATACAACCGTCGCAAATGCTAATTTGCGGCAGTTTGTGCGGCAGTTTTCACAACCGTCGCAAATACTAATTTGCGACAGTTTTCACAACCGCCGCAAATACTAATTTGCGGCAGTTTGTGCGGCAGTTTTCACAACCGCCGCAAATGCTAATTTGCGTCAGTTTGTGCGGCAGTTTACATAACCGCCGCAAATGCTTCTCGCGACGGTTTTGGAACTGCCGCAAACATGAATCTGCGGCGCATAAAACCGACGCAATTTAACCTAATAACCGTCGCAAAATAGCGCCTTTTTTGTAGTGTTTCCTGGAGCTCAAAGAAGGAGTCAATTGTGGCATTGTCTTCATGTGAAGCTGAGTATGTGGCAGCTTCAATGAGTGTCTGCCAAGCACTTTGGTTGGACACATTGATGCAGGAAATCCAGATAAAAGACTCTAGTGCAGTGAAGCTGTTAGTAGATAACAAATCTGCAATCAACCTTGCAAAACACCCTATAGCTCATGGAAGAAGCAAACATATAGAAACAAGGTTCCACTTCCTTAGAGATCAAGTAACCAAAGGAAGGTTGAAGCTGGAATACTGCAGCATCAAGAGCAAATTGGCAGACATATTGACAAAACCTCCGAAGCCAGAAAAATTCAGAAACTTGAGAACCAAACTCACGGTTGTATCACTAGCTGAATTGACACACGAATGATATGTTGCAAGTGATAGATGGAGGCTAGGGTGCCAACATAGTTGGGATGTTAGTCTCCATAGTGATGCAAATATCATATCATAGTCTTCTCCCAAACTGAATTAGGGAGGTGTGTTGAAGTTTTGTTAATTCAGTTAGTTAGTTATTTGAAGAGTTAAAGTGTTAGTTCGATAGCTTGATGTGCAAGCTGGTTGGTTAGTTGTAGAAGTCTATAAATAGACTTGGGGTTGTGATCAATTGTGTAGAGAATGTGTAAAAAAGGTGAAAGTGAATATAGTGCAGTGGCAAAATTTTTTCAGAAACAGATTTTCTATTCCTTCTATCCCTTTCATTCTCTCTGCAGCATCTTTTTCTTTCTTTCTTTCTTTCACTGCTGTGTTTTCAAGTGTGTGTGTGCCTTTGTTCCAACAGTGAGGAATTAAAAAGACACTAATTTTGTTAAATGTAAGGATTAAAAACGAAAAAACTATTATAAGAATAAAAACAAATTTTACCAATTTTATAGGAATAAAAATATTTTAATTACCTTGTATTTAATTTTAGCCCCCTCACATTAATTTACTGGCTCTGTCCCTAATCATGATTGGTGATTGATTAGTATAAAAATTTTTATACGGTTAGTATATAACAATTTAAAACCCATATATATATATATTTACCTCTCCTAAGAGGACGAGTGTCTATTCTTAGTCACGGGGTGAAGATTTGTAGGAATGTACCTATTCTTAGTCAGCTTTTGTTCACGGATGATTGATTTCTTTTTTTTCGAGCCAATGAGAGAGAGGTTGGAGCTATGAAGAGAATTTTGGAGACTTATGAAAAGGCATCCGAGCAGTCCATTAATCTTAATAAGTCTGAAGTCACTTTTAGTGGCAATGTTAGTGATGAAGATCGGACAAGACTTGCTGCAGATATGGGGTTCGGTTGGTAGAAGTAAGCTCTTAGCGGTTCTGGGCATGGGTTTAGAGAACTTGACAGTGGATAAACTTATGCTTCCTGGAAGAAGAGCTTGGAACCCTACGTTGGTTAGAATGATTTTTAGCCAGGATGAAGCTGATAGCATTCTAAGTGAAGGTTGATGCTATTGATCATGGAAACTGGAATTCTTTGTGGAGTTTGGAAGTTCTGCCTCAGGTCAAACATTTTCTATGGAGATTGTGCAGGAGTTGCATTCCAGTTAGAGTGAGGTTGCAGGAGAAAGGGGTTCAGTGTTCCCCTATTTGTCCCGCTTAGAAATTCTTCTGGTCACTTTGTTAAAGCTAAAACAGCGTGGTTGGAGCAGAAATTGGCGGTTAAGGATGGAGAAGCTTTAGGGCTTTTATTGCCACTTAATTGGGCAATAAAACATTCCTATTTTTTGTCAAATAATAAAAATTAAAACATTCCTACTTTTAACTCTCTAACCATTGCCTTTGTCAATTAATTAATAAAACAATATACTCAATTACTCATAGTGAAAATTCAAAATCTCCCTGAATGTGAGATTGGATCGTAAATGTCACTTCTTATGAAAACGAAGTTTCATATGCAAAAAGATTATAGTCGATTTATAATTTTCATATTCCTCTTTTTTTTTTTTTTTGAAGGGACATATATTCCTCTTCTTAAAGCATGACATAAAAATTAATGAGCATCAATACGGAAAGGAACAACTCATTATTTGCAACGTACAGATTCAGGTACACTAAGGACATGGTTAATGAAGGTAATCTTTCATGACTTTAAATCATAATCATTGAAAAACTAGGTATGTAAGAAGATTATAAAATGGTAGAAAAAATTTGGCTACAACCACAATAGATTAAAATGGTGTCTCCTCCCAAGGGATGAAAATGTTACTCCAGGAAATGAAAAATGGACAAACAATCTACACAAAAAATCTAAAAATCAAAGCACAAGTGGTAAACAAAAAAAAATCAATGCACACGGCCCTAATTAAAAAACAAAACCACCGACAGCCTTCAGCTCAGCTGCTACAATACTGATTATTACTGGCTCTGAGTTTATGCTCAATTGTTTTAGATTTTGATAGAATTAATTTTAAAAAAATTGATTTTAAAAAGAAATCCAGGGTAAAAATGCTAATTTGTGTTTGATAATGATATTTTAAAAGTGAGTTTAGAAAATTTGATTTTATTTGAATGATAAAATAAAATCAATTTTTGAGGTGTAAATATAATGAATTTTGTGAATCTTACACATGAATGAATTATATTTAAGGAAAAGTTAAAAAAATTTGTATCTCTTTCACCTAACCCAAAATCGATTTTTTCTTTAACGAAATTTTGTGAAACGCCCTCAAAATCCCAAAATCACTTTTGGTCCACCTAGATTCAAGTTTAGATTGCCTAAAATCTTAAAGAAACAAGCACTTTGTGTATATAATAATAAGTAGGGAGAATTCTACCCTGCACAAATAACATAATATTTATGAAGGTGTATATTTGTTGGGCTCAATTGGAGACACATTGCACTAATGGCAAAGGCCTAAAAGTAGCCCAAATGCCCTTAACTAAGCCCAATGTCTATGTGTCCATTTAACACTAAAAAAAAGCCAAATCCTAATGTTGACTCTTCACTCTAGTCTTCCCTAACTGCCCACTGTTGTTAACGACGATGCCAGAGAAAGAGACAAAGAGGAGAGAATGGGATGTATCTACCATCAACATTGACCATATTGGATAGTCTTCATGTTAGGGAGGATGCCAGAGAAAGGAGAGAAGACGAGTGTCAGACGAACGAAACCTCTATTTTCTCAGTTTCGTTCTTCGTTTCCTTTATTTCTTTCCTTTTTTTCTCTGATTCATTCTTCTTTCCTCTATTTCTTTTTTCATTTCCCCTGTTTCTTCATTTCCTCTATTTAAAAAAGTCATTGTTTTGAATAACAAGTAGACTATTGATTTACTAGTTCCCTGATGGGTTCTAGTAAGTGTATCGGATCGAAGCAAGTAAAAAAAAACATGGTAATATAACGAGGTCGAACACAAGGACTGTGTAACCAATAATCAATTTTCAAATCAAATAATGGGTCAAACAAGTCAAAGATATGATGAGATATGAGAAGATATGGTAACCAAACTAAGATAAGATATCCTTATAACTACCAATCAAGATCAAGTCAAATCACAAAAGAACAATAACACAAAGTGATTGATATGAGAGAAAGATCGAAGGTCCCGATTTCACCGAGACTAATCTAACTTGATTCATTTATGAAAATATTCCCTATTCCTTAATCCAATTATTGTCAACTAGGAAACCTAATTTATTCCTATGTCTTTATCAAGCACACAAGAAAATACCTTTAATCCCTAATCAACTATACATCTATGATTATAATAAACTCAAGATTCATTAAGCTCTTGGTTCCCTATATCAATTGCATAAAACTCCAATGATATCTCTATCAATATTCACCTTATGTTCCTATTCCAAGCCCTAAATCATGAAGCTCCTACTGGTATCATCGATATTGGTAAATCAATCATAGGCCTTTTGATTGAACACAATAAGTGCATAAATAAGAAACAATAATAAAGAGAAAGGGAATAGAGAAACTTCACAAAATCACCAAGTTGTCATAGTGCGGCTATGTCACTTCATTATAAATTAGCGTTGAGTTCATCATTGAATCCATAATCCACATAAAAGTCATGAAAACATCAAAAACATCTCTGTAAAATTGAGGGAGACGCAGCTTACCAAAAATATTAGGATTAGATATCTAATTTCGAGCTGAAAACCTGCTTAAATATTAATCAGGAATCCCTAAATTCGTGGGGCGAATTGGGATTCGCGGGGTGAATTTAGGGTTCAAGACCAAGCCCAAAACCCGGCCATTCGTGAGGTAAATTCCTTATGATTAGCACTCCAACATCTTTTTCTTCCTTTCTCCTAACTTTCCCAGCTTCACTTTTCAACTTGATTCCAGCATAGTATTCGAAACCAAGCAATAGCAATTAATGCTTTATTTGACTCAATTTCCTAATTAAAATCCTAAAAATAAAATAATAGACTCAAGACACCACCTAAGAACAATTCAAGCTAAATTTGAGCTAAAATGATATTAAAACCAACAATTTGGCTCCAAAAACCATAGATAGACTAGCATGATGACTAGATAATCCAGAGGGTTATCATTCCCTACCGATTTTGACGAGTTTTAGCTGTTCGTTCCCGGTTTCTGGCACAATTGATTTTGGGGATTTTCTGAACTGATACCTGGTCCGGTTTACCATTCCAACCAAACAGATTTTGATAACCATGCTAAAAAGTGTTAAAAAAATGTGGGTAGATCGTGTGAAGTGGGTATTCATGTTTTCCTTTAAGCAGCTTCAACCTGTTGAATCTCTAAATGTTTGATGTTCATTTGCTCTAAGTTCTGATGAAAACTAAATATTTGTCAATGATTTAATTGAACTACATATTGGTTGCCGACCTATCTACTTAGTGTGAAGATCATCATTAAGTATTTAAATCACCTGCCTATCCTAAGACTATCTTGGTCAAAAGTGAAGATCACTCGTCTGATAAGGAAAGCTAAAACATCTGCTGAAGAAGTCTCACCCGCCTGAAGTTTATCTGGAGATGTTGACTTTTTGATATACAATCAACTCGTTTAGTGAAGTTTTTAATCGTCTGCTGTTTCTCAGAAGAAGAGCACACAATGACTGAAGAACTTTTGTGAGTTGTCTACTCAGACAGAAGAACCTGAAGCTTTATCTCACAAAGATAAAAGATTTCAGAAGGTCAAATATTCAAAAGCAACCTTTTAACTCATAAAAAGAGTGCTACCAAAATGCTTTATTCCCTAGTACATCTGTTTGTTACACGAAAAAAAGAAATATGCACAATAAAGTATAAAAGCAACCTGAAGAACTCTGATTTGGCTGCTCCACAAAGCATAAAGCAAGCTAACCCATCTACTGAAGAACTCTCATCCCTCTGAAGCTTATCTGGAGATGTTAACTTTCTAAATTGAGTCAACTCGTCTAGTGAGTTTTTACTCGTTTGTTGTTTATCAGAAGAAGAGCATATAATGACTGGAGAACTTTTGTGAGTTGTCTACTCAGTCAGAAGAAGCTGAAGCTTTCTATCACAAGGATCAAGGATTTCAGAAGGTCAAATATTCAAAAGCAACCTTGTAACTCATAAAATGAGTGCTACCAAAATGCTTTATTTCCTAGTACATCTGGTTGTTACACGAAAAGGGAAATATTCACAACAAAGTACAAAAGCAACCTGAAAAACTCTGATTTGGCTGCTGCACAAAGCATAAAGCATTGATCCCCTCTGTTAGAGTACAAGCAACGTTCATATGCATTAATGGCTGCCTAGAACGACTATAACGGATTCAACTTAAAGCCAAAAATCAGAAGGTTGAAATTGATTGAATGCTATAAATAGATAAGACATTGAAGATGAAGAAAAAACACAGCATTAACTCAAGAGCCATTACTCTGCGCATTTAAGTCTTCATTCTTTCATTCTTTATTCTTCAATCATTTGAAATTATTACGCAGTCTTTCAAACCTTCACATTAAATTCACTTTTTTGAGTGAAAGAGTTGCAAAGTTGTAGTTACTACACTTTCTAACAAACAAATATGAGTGACCCTGGAGAGGCTAGGTTTGCAAACAATACTTGTCTAGGAGCCTAGTGTGTAAAGAATATTTGTCCGTAACATGATCAGTTATAGTGGAAAAAACTTGGTGCTGCCAAGGACTGGACGTAACCCTAGTGTTAATGGGTGAACTAGGATAAACTAGTGTCTATTTCTCTCCTTAGTTCTTTAGTTTATTTGATTATCTTAACTATTAACTAACTAAAGGGGTAAATTGTAAATATCAAACAAAGTTTTTATCTTGCATATTTGTGTGTTTTTCTGTTGAAAAACTTTCATAATCACATGTCTGTTCTTAGCTTATGCTTGCGAAAAGTTTTTAACTTCATCTAAAAGTCTGATAAACACAATTCAACTCCCTTTCTCGTGTTTATAGTTGTCTATTTCAGTTGGTATTAGAGCTCAGTATCTGGGTTGAGCACCTAACAAGTGTAGAGGAAATTTCCTTAAGAATAAACATGATTGCTGGAGCAAGTTCAAGTGGAAGCTACCAGCCTGAAGGAGCTTCCATGACCAGACCTCCATTCTTCAATGGAGAGAACTACAACTACAGGAAAGAAGGGTTTCAATGGTTCATTATTTCAACAAACTCAGATCTCTGGGATGTCATAACTGATGGTCCCTACACTCCAAAGAAGGATGACAACACTGACAAACCAAAAGCACAGTGGACACCTGTAGAAAATACAAATTGGGAGATTAGCCATAAAACCAGATATGTTATAATCTGTGCTCTTAGTCTTGAAGAATTTGAAAAGATGTGTGCTTATGACTCTGCAAAAGAAATGTGGGACAATCTATGTATCACACATGAATGAACAACAAAGGTAAAAGAGTCAATGAATGTTATACTTGTCAGAAAGTATGAAATATTCACCATGGAGGAAGGTGAATCTGTTACTCAGATTATAGGGAGATTCCAAACTATCATAAATGCGAATATATGCCTTGACATGTACTTTAGTTTTGATGAATGACAAAAGGGGAAGTTGTAGAAGGACTTAATTGCAAAAAGTGGCAAAAGGACATGCAAGCAATCAAGATGGGTTAAGGGAATTTTACTATTTGTATTGCTTGTTTTAGAA
Source organism: Sophora flavescens (assembly GCA_030762895.1). Classification (NCBI taxonomy): domain Eukaryota; kingdom Viridiplantae; phylum Streptophyta; class Magnoliopsida; order Fabales; family Fabaceae; genus Sophora; species Sophora flavescens. The sequence goes on from CM061066.1 coordinate 67,615,222, forward strand.
GTGTTGTAAATGATAAGTAAAACTCTCCTAATTAAAATTGGTGATACACACACATAAATGAGCTTTTAAAATAAAACTTAAATGGCTTTAATTGATCTTAAACGTGTTATTAAAATTATGCCATTCAGTTTTCAAATCAAATTTAAATACGAGATAATCAATTATTGATATGGAATAATCGATTATGACCAGACTTAATTGGCTTTAATTGTGCATTAATGAGTAATTAATTCCATAGCCGTTAAGTTTTGAATCAACTATTTTTAAAGGAGAATAATCGATTATTGTATTATGAATAATCAATTATATATTTGTTGAACACGTTTAAAATAGACTTAAGTGGCTTTAAATGAGCTTTAATGAGTAATTAAGTTTTATCACTGTTAAGTTTTCAAATCTGATGTTTTGAACGTATATAATCGATTATAAGATTTAGATAATCGATTATACATCTGCTGGAAGATTTGAATTTTGAATCAGAGAGATAATAATCGATTATGTAATCGATTATATGTTTTTAAGTGCTGTCAGGATTTCAAACAGAGAGCCAATAATCGATTATCATAATCCATTATGTTGCGACTGTCTTTTCAGCATGTTTTCTCACTTAATCATCAGATAATTGATAACTCTTTGAAAGAAGAGTTATTCATTACCATTTTACTCTCATCTGTTGCTATCCTTTAGTACAATTCTCTGATTTTACCAATAAAATTGCACGTTTGTAAATATTTGTGGTCAAGTCAATTAATTACTAATATATGCTCTTATAATGCTATATCATTGTCTCATGTATTTTTGTGTGCTTATGCAAAGAAGTGATGAAGCATGGTTGAAGCATTGAGCAAGGAATTCTTGATTGTTGCAACAAGTTGAACTCCAAAAGCTATGCACAAGAGGAAAAAATATGATGTGGACACCTTTTCTCTCGCCTCGCAGGTGCTGATTCCTCTGAAATGTGGAGCCCACGCGTCTAGGGATCAACTCTCCTAAATTATTGGAAATGGGCCAGGGTTTATTTATGAATATTTTATTGTTGGCCCAAAATGGATGAAAGAGAATGGGAGGTATAAAACAATTTGGAAACCCTAAAGGAGGAGACTTTAATACACTTTATGACATATTCCCTTGTCTTGACCTTGGAGTGAGCAATGCTGAGCTCAACTTCTTCAACCTCCATGCTTTTGCCATTTCCATTTCTTCTCCATTGTAATGAACTCCTACTTATTTGTATTTTTTGTTTGACTCATGCTCAGTATGAGCTAATTTGTTGTAGCTTTAGGTATGCTTCTGTAATGAATGCTTAGATGATTATTATGCAATGTGGTGTTCTGCATTTTCCTTTGTCATGCGTTGATTGTTGTTTAGTTAAGACTGACCAACTTAATTATATATTAAGTTTACTTGGTTTGGAAAATTTAAGTAAAGTGGAAATGGATAAAGGATAGGGATTAACACACCATAGTTATATTACACCACATACACTTCTGAAAGTTTAACACACCATAGTTATATTACACATACACACCTAGGTTTATCCATCATAATACAAAACACTGATTAGGGTATCCTATTAGTAGGATCCCTCACAGGTACTTAGTTATGCAAACTGTTTATAATTAGCGGAAGAATAAAACATGTTATAAGACTCACTGGCCATAAACTCACTAAACTATATCGTTAGAATCCATAGCTCGTCCTCCAGCATCCGGTTCATACGGAGTTCCATCCAACTCCTCAGCAACGTATTCCTCCATAGAGTCTTCTAATCGAATAAAGTAGACATACACAAATAGGGAGATAAGAAACAGTTCTAACATCATAAGCGGAAAATGAATACATAGCATATAAATAATAACAGTCAAAGACACGCATCACACATAACTAACAATCATCCACAAATTATGATATCATCCTCTGCTCTTAATCTCATGCAATTAAATCTTTATGCTGACTTGACCCTCTCTAATCCTGTCACACATCCTCATTCCTGTTAAGGATGTTAGTCAGTCGTCCAAGCGAGCACTCCCCTCTATAATATATGCATATAAGTGGTCTTAAACCACACAGTAGCCTGAAGCTACACATAGTAATGATATAAGTAGCCCAATTGCTACACATACTAATAATATAAGTAGCCCAATTGCTACACATAGTAATAATATAAGTAGCCTGAATGCTACACATAATAGTATAATATAAGTAGCGCAATTGCTTCACATAATAATAATATAAGTAGCCTGACGCTACACAATGTAATGATATAAGTAGCATGACGCTACACAATGTATTAATATAAGTAGCATGACGCTACACAATGTAATGATATAAGTCTCATCGACTCTTATGGGGTCATAACCTGTTGCCTCAACCTCTCACCAGAAACTCGTATAAATCCTCAACTCTTACTCATTCTCTCACCTACATACATATCTTCCGAACAACATATATCCTTGCCTAAACGCCAACCAAGCATGTTATCAAACCATGTTATCAAACCAGGTAGATCATACACCATACAATAATAATAAATATTCAGATATCACAAAACATCACATCAAGCAGTTTACCACAACCAACCAATCACAAACAGTTCGACAGTAATAAAATCAGATATCCTCGAATATTATAAAATTATCCTAATGGTGATAAACCTACAATCCCTAAATCATCATTGGTACTACAGGTTAGTCGCCAATGTGATTTTGGTCTTGTCTATCATTCAACCACCAGTAGGGTTTAGGTCGCCCTATACCATTATTATAAAATATGCTACTTAGTCGTTCCGACGACATGATATTTCTTTCTCCCACCTTATCGACGTGCGCGCTTTCCCGTACAAGATCCGAATGCATCCATGCTAGTTCCATGAACCTCGGCACTCTTTCCAACACGTCCACAAATCTGCCCCCATCCATACTCACACATCCACCGTTCCGTTTTCCGTCCTGATTACACGTACGAGTATCACAATTAGCTGGAAACACAAATACCAACCGAATCAACAATAGGGTTCCAATCAACAAATCTATTTGAATCAAGAGACAAAATCGATGGAAAAACTTATGAGAATAACTGCTGGACTTAGGGGAAATCGGAATAAAAAATAAGCTCAAGAATCCTAGGTAAAAGCTACCAAAATAGAGCTACGGTTCAAGCTTCATATCTCTGTCCACAGAACTTTAGTTATAAAAATGAACGGTGACAATGGAGATATATCCTTCATAAACTTTATCTTAAAGTTTTAGCCTGATCCAACGGTTAACGAATCTCAGATGACAGTTCTATGGTTGCAGGTTAGATGGTATCCGGGTTGAGTTTCTCACCTCCTAGGCCCATAGTCCAAGATAAATATCTCACACTCTGGAGGTTTGTTACAAATTCTGACCGTTGAATATGATTAACCACAAGTCTTGAACTTTCTTATAACATTTGAGAACGATCCAACGGTTGAAGTGTGTTTGAAGACTCCCTCACTGCGACTGCTCCAACTAGGTTTCAAAACTTCCAACAAAGGCTTCTTGTAACTATTGAGGATTCTCTCACAATTCCTCTCCTCAAATCCGAAGTAGTGAATGATAAAGAGAGCTAAGGCGATGAGGAAGAGTATTCTCACTTTGAAATGAAGAAAAGAATGATCCAAGATGCAAGCTTTGCCATCTTGGAGTCTTAGGTTTTTTAGAGAAATGACTTAGAGAATTATGATGAAATGAATGAATGAAGTGATGGAGAAGGGAAGCAGGCAGCCACGAAATTGGCTAAGTGTGGGGCTGTGACACTCATGTAAAATGAGTGGTTGAGGGGAGGGAGATGTGTCCATAATTAACCATAGTTGATGTTAACTATGCTAGGTTAAGTTAATACATAAATATCTAGATATTTTAGGTTTTGCATTTATGGGCATTTATGGTGAAGGTGACTCACTACCATGACTCATCCCCTTTGAGTCATCATGGATGACTCATCATTCTGTCTTCCGGTGTATCTTTGAGCATCCGTATCCGATTTCGTTGTTTACCCGATTACGGTTTTTTGAGAGAGAAAGACTTAGAATGTTTGAAGAACACATAAATGAAATGTCCAAGTTATGATGAAGGGGTAGGCCGTGTACTCTTGGACAAGTAGGAGAAGAAATTGGTTTGTTAATGTTAAAAGAGAAACATGGTTGAATTTAACTAGTCATAGGTTATACTAAGTTAGAAATATAATATTATAAGCTAGCTATTCTTAGCAATCATCATGGCTAGAAAAGAAATGTGTGGTGGATAGGTGTTTAAGGGTGTGGCCGTGTATGCACCACAAAGGAGGAGGAAGAAACTAATTGATGATGTCTTGGTCTTGACCATGGTTGCCATTTAACTAGGATAGGTTAGGTTAGGGGCATTTTGGTCATTTCATTTCACTTGTTGTCCCGATCTCTTCGCAGGTCTCTACAATTTTGTATCCGACTCCTTCATTCCCCGACTTAGGTTTTACGCATATTTCATTTTTAAGCTAAACTTTTCAAAATAACCTTTATCGTTTTAAACATGATATAAACCTAAACCGTTTTGTTCTCGGGTCAAAATTAGGTTTTCGGCTCAGTAACATTTTACTGTCAGTGAAAATGCAGACCGGGTTTTGTCTAAATTTTCAACCAAAAATTTAATCGTAATCCTCTACCATAAGGTAGAGTATGAATATGATTTTGTTTCATCCAAAAGCATTTCGTAGGTCTTAGATAAAAATGTGAACAAATATATTTTTACCGATAATACAACGTATATAAAAAAGCAGGGTGTTACACTATCTGCACAGATGCTTTCCTTGACCAATTTGGTGAAGGGACTCACTATGAGAAACCAAGGCAACTCTGTGGCTCTGCCTATCAAGACTGAAGCAATGGTTCAAGAGCAGATTTACAGTGCAGATGCTGTTTCTTGTGTATATTGTGGATGAGAGCACCTTTTTGAAAATTGTTATGCAAAACCTGCCTCAGTTAACTATGTGGGAAACAGCAACAGAAGAAACAATTCATATGGTAATGCCTACAATGCAGGGTGGAAGCAGTATCCTAATCTTTCATACTCAAATTACAATAACACTTTGAATCCACCTTATGGATATAATCAGCAGCAGCAACCTAGACTACAACAACCTCAACAGCACCACAAGTTCAACAGAAAGCTCCAGAACCATCTTTAGAATCTGTTCTGAAGGCATTTATGACAGACTAAAGCTGGAATGAGAAATATGGAAACTCAGGTGGGACAGCTTGCTAATGCACTCAACTCAGGGTAGATTGGTACATTACCTGCAACAACTGAAAATCCTAAGACCTTAAGTTCTGGAGGAGGAAATGAGCAGTGGAAGGTTATCCACTTGAGGAAAGGCAAAGATGTAGAGGTTGTTGAACCAAAGAAGAAACCAGAGGTGAAGAAGGCAGAACATGAAAAGATGGTAGAAAAAGAAGATGCTGTAACAGAACAACCTGTAGTTGCTGAGAAAATACCCAGTGCTGCAGCATCACACACTGCTCCTAAGATGATTCCAGAAAGACCCCCCCCCCCCGACCTTTTCCTCAGAGATTAAAGAAGGTCCATCAAGAGAAGCAGTTCAATAAGTTCTTAGATGTGCTGAAGCAACTTCATATCAACATACCTTTGTTAGAGGCTTTGCAACAAATGCCTAATCACACAAAGTTCATGAAGGATGTGCTGACTAAGAAGAGGAGGTTGAGAGAGTTTGAAACAGTGGCCATGACTGAGGGATGCAGTATAATGCTGCAAAACAAAGTCCCACAAAAGATGAAGGATCATGGAAGTTTCACCATACCTTGCTCCATTGGAGATACTTACTGTGGCAAAGTTTTATGTGACTCAGGAGCAAGTATCAACCTTATGCCCATGTCATTTTCATAAAGCTGGGAATTGGTGAGGCTCGTCCTTCTTCTGTTACTCTTCAGTTGGCAAATAGATCCATTGCTTATCCAGAAGGAAAGATTGAAGATGTTTTGATTAGAGTTGACAAATTTGTGTTCCATGTGGATTTCATTATATTGGATTTTGAGGCAGATGGGGAAGTCCCTATCATTCTTGGGAGACCATTTTTGGCAACTGGGAAAACTCTGATTGATGTGCAGAAAGGAGAACTGACAATAAGGGTTAATGATCAACAGGTCACATTTAATGTTTCCAATGCCCTCAAGTTCCAGATGAAGGAATAGAAGAATGCTCTTTCATACAGTCTTTTGATGACTTGGTGCAACAGCATTTTCTAAAGAATCAGTCTGATTTTTGCAATGCTACAGCATCAGAGTAAGCTGATGGTTCATCTGATGAGGAAGAGGAGAAATTCCTGACAGCAAAGCAACTCAACATGTGTGGTCCAGAAAATACGAGTCATTGGAGGTAACTGATGGAACTTTTAAGGATAATATTCCTTCTATTGTTAAACCTCTCACCTTAGAATTGAGAAAACTGGCAAACCATTTGAAATATGTATATCTTGGTGATAATGACACACTACCTGTAATAATTTCTGCCTCACCAACTTGTCCTCAAGAACAACATTTGTTAGCAATTTTAAAGAGGCACAAAAAAGCAATAGGATGGCAAATGGTTGACATTAAGGGGATCGATCCCTCTATTTGTATGCATCGGATCCTATTGGAGGATAATTCAAAGAATAGCATTGAGAGCCAAAGGAGACTGAATCCTATCATGAAAGAGGTAGTTATAAAGGAGATTATTAAGTGGCTGAATGCTGGCATCATCTACCCCATCTCAGATAGTGTGTGGGAGAGTCCCATCCAGTGTGTGCCTAAAAATGGAGGTGTGACCATCATTACAAATGAAAAGGATGAAATCTTCCAATAAGGTATTAAGTCTCAAAGCGTCTGATTCGCCATGTGTCTGACTTACACTCCTCTTGTCCTTGTGTGTTTTGATGAACCCAAACTTTAAGCAATCGATTTTACATTGAACCATCTGAGTATTGATAATCATCTACTTGAGTTGTTGACGGGCTCCGACAAGTGTACCGGATCGAAGCAAGTAATAAATAAAACGTTAAGAAAATGAGTATCGAACACAGGGATTTGGTGGCCAATTGTAATCGATATTTAAGGGAAACTGTTAGGATTGATCAACTCACGAGAGAGAGTTTGTTGTGAAATCAAGTAGTAACCAATTATCAAATCAATTAAGAGTTCAATTAAGACAAGAACAAATATCAAGAATTTGCGAATTATGAATGGGGAAGATCTAAGGTAACGAATCCACATCCCAATTAAACACATATCAAAAGTGATTACTCTTTATCCCTAGGTTTAATTACATGCCAATCAGGAACCCGAATTTATCCTAATGTCTCAGTCGAGCACAAAAGAAAATACCTAAGATGCCAATCAATCTATATCTCTATGATGACAAACATGCAAGATTCATTAAGATTTGGGTTCCCTATAATGATTGCTCAAATCTCCTATTATATCTCTATCAATATTCAATTTGTGTTCTTAATTCTAGTCCTAAAGCGGGAATCTCTGGTCGGATTCATCACACTTGACTAGTTAACCACGAGCTCATATGATCAACACATACAAAACAACATTAAGAAATAGAATTGAGAATTAGGGAGTAGAAAACATCACAATTTCACTATGCCATCATGAGCGACTTCATCACTTACTCAGAAAAGAGGATTAGTTCCTCATGGAGTGTTTCAACATTCTCAATCCAAAAGTAAACATGAAATAAAACTGTAAAAGTGTATGTAAACCTAAACAAGACGCAACTCACAAAAAACTAGGATTGTATTCCTAAATTCGCATAACAACAAGCTCTATATAGAAGTCTGGTTTTGCGTTCGCTCGCGGGACGAGCACTTAAGTTTGGCTCCATTCTGAATTTGAATCCTCGCGGGTCGAGACTGAAAAGTCTTCAAAATCCTGTGTCTGGCTCGTAGGGCGAGCCCTATCTCTAGGGGCGAGACTGAAAGACTCCAACTTCCTGCTTAGCATCAATTCTGGCTCGTCGGGTGAGCACTGTCTCGCGGGGCGAGACCTTGAAATTTCCTCTTTGCTTGTTTTCTTCAATTATTCCAAGTTTCCTAGAGCTTCACTTTTAACCTAAAATTAAAAGTAGCACTTAGTGCTTTATTTGACTAGAAAATAGCAGAAATTACTAAAAATTATTCCTAAGACTCAAAATGTCGCTTGTGAACAATTAAAACTAAATTTGGGCTAAAACGAGAGTGAACTCGCACAATTGTTATCAAAATTGAGGTCTTTCTAGTCTTAAAACTAGATGATCCAAAGGTTTATCAGTTGTGTGGCCAAAGAATTCTATCTTAGCAGATCAAGTCAATAAAAGATTATGAAAGGATCAAAAGCTTAAATACAAGCGTCTGATTCAAAGCTGACTAAGTACAATGCGTCTGAAGTCAGACTCACACTGGAGCCTACATCAACATCTCCCAGACTTAACAACTATGAAGAAGACCAGCTAGCAGCAGTACTAAAGCAAAGTATTCAACTACTGTCATCTTCACTAGGAAACTAAAGAAAAATGACTTATCCATCCAACAAGTAAATGAAAGGAAGATAGCATCAAGCAATACTCTTATAGAAGATTGTTTGTTATTATAGAAGATTGTCCGTGCTTATTAAAGACCAAGAAGCCTGAAGTAGTTATCAGTCAAAGTAATAATAAAGTATTTGAAGAATAAAAATACTATCTTCTGAAGGAAGTTGAAAGAAGAAGGATTAAGATCACAGAATAGAACAAGATCAAGAAGTCACACTTCAAAGAAGCATCTATCTCACTCAGTATGCATCTAAGCTTATGACAAAGTCAGAACCACTCTTCTGTCAGAATAACTTATTTGATTCAAAAGATATTCAAACATCCACAAGCTTAGAAGATGTGAAATACTAAGTCACCTTGTGTGTTACTGAAGCACGCGCCAAGGAGAAAAGTCCTCTATGAGGAAATCACTTAATCTCTGATTCAAAAGAAAATGCATTTTGAAATATAGTTAATTAAACTTGAAAGAAGTTTATTAATATATTTCTTATATTTAATCAAGATCAGAGAAATGAGAAAAAGACAAAAGGGCAAGGCTATAGAAAAGCATTCCTTATGTAAGTAAGAGAAACGCTACTTTATATGAGCTTTTCTAAATGTTGCACAAATAAGGAAAGAACGATGCCAAAGCTGGAAAAGCATGACTGCTATACTTAGATGTCAACAAGGAATCTCCAACGTTCTTTGAAGCATTTATTACCAAGTCAGAACGGCTATTTTCTGTAGAACGAAGCTGAAGACTTTCGAATGCATCTCAACTGATCTATGTGATCAAGTATAAATAGAAGAAGTCGAAGAGTGAAAAACAAGTGATACAGTGATGAGAAACTAAGAACAAGCCAATATTTACTCATCAGTGAAAAGCTATATTACTCAAGAACAGCATTCATCTTAGAAATCAATACCTGAAAGCAACAATCACTCACTAAACTTCTTCTCACTCTGAAAATCATTTGAAGAAGAACTCATCTGCAACTCACCAAGTTCAAAGTTCATATTCACTCTATGTAGTGTTAAAGATTGGTTGAATTGCTCTGTAACATTGAAGCTGTGCTTCAAAATATTCTCAAAACTCTCTGAGCCTGAAGAGGCTTGTTTTAAGAATACTTGTTGAGCCTGAAGAGGCTAGGTGTACAAACAATACTTTTGGTTGAGCCCGGAGAGGCAAGGTGTGTAAATAATACTCGTCTGTAACCTTGATCAGTTATAGTGTTAAAGCTTGGTGAAACCAAGGACTGGATGTAGCCTAAAGTTTGTGGGTAAACCAGGATAAATCTGAGTATACTCTTTCCCTATCCTTTACTTTATTATTCAGTTTGTTTAACTTTTTTAAGTAACTAACTCGGGTGTGTTAAACTGTTGCTGATCAGTTTGTTTAGAAAGGCGTCTGTCTTTAAGCATCTCACATTTATTGATTTTGTTTTGTGCTTCTTAAACTCTGATTTTCGAAAACACTATTCAACCCCCCTTCTAGTATTGTTTTATGCCATTTCATAAGGACTGTAACTGGTTGGAGGATCTGCATGGATTACAGGAAGCTGAACAAGGCAACAAGAAAAGACCACTTCCCCTTGCCATTTATTGATAAAATGATGGATAGATTGGCTGGAAAGGCTACTGCTTCATGGATGGCTATTATGGATACAATCAGATTGCCATAGCACTGGAAGACCAGGAGAAAACAACTTTCACTTGTCCTTATGGCACCTTTGCTCTCAGAAGGATGTCATTTGGACTATGCAATGCTCCAACAACCTTCCAGAGATGTATGATGGCAATGTTTTCTGACTTGATTGAAAAATCAATGGAAGTATTCATGGATGATTTGTGTTTGGAGAAACTTTCCAGAACTGTTTGGTGAATCTAGAGCAAATTCTAGATAGATGTGAGGAGACTAATTTGGTGTTGAACTGGGAGAAATGCCACTACATGGTGACAGAAGAAATTGTACTTGGTCATAGAATTTCCAGAAATGGCATTGAAGTGGATAAGGCAAAGATTGAAGTTATTGAAAAATTGCCCGCTCCCACATCAATGAAGGGCATCATAAGCTTCCTTAGCCATGCTGGTTTCTACAGAAGGTTTATCAAGGATTTCTCCAAGATCTCAAAGCCACTTTGTCAGTTGCTAGAGCATGATAGGAATTTTGAATTCACAGCTAAATTTTTGAAAGCATTTGAGCTCATTAAAAATGCTCTCATCAGTACTGCACCTATCATAGTTCCACCTGATTGAGAGAAACCTTTTGAGCTTATGTGTGATGCAAACAACTTTGCAGTGGGAGCAATCTTGGGACAAAGGTACAACAAGGTGTTTCATCCTGTTTGCTATGCAAGTAAGTCCCTGATTGATGCTCAAATCAATTATACTACCACTGAAAAGGAGCTGCTAGCTGTGGTATTTGCCTTTGAGAAGTTTAGATCCTATCTGGTTGGTACAAAAGTAGCGGTCTACACTAACCACTCAGCCATCAAATACCTTATTAACAAGAAGGATGCTAAACCAAGGCTCATACGGTAGGTGTTGCTGCTGCAGGAATTTGACTTGGAGATCAGAGATAAGAAGGGAGTGGAAAACCAAGCAGCATATCATCTCTCACGGTTACCAGAGGATGTTGCAGCATCAAGGGGAATAGCCATTGATGAATCTTTTCCTGATAAACAACTGCTGGCAATGCAATATGCTGCAGCACCATGGTATGCTGACCTGGTGAATTTTTTAGCTAGTGGTGTGGTTCCCCCAGACATGACCTCACAACAAAAGAGAAGATTCTTTCATCAAGCAAAATAGTATGTTTGGGATGAACCATACCTCTACAAGATGTGCCCAGATAATTTGAATAGAAGATGTGCTGTAGATAAAGAGTTCCAGGATATACTGACCAAGTGCCATGCTTCAGCATATGGAGGACGCTTTGGTGGCATGAGAACTGCTGCCAAAGTTCTCCGATCAGGTTTATTCTGGCCTACTTTATTTAAGGATGCTCATGAATTTGTCAAACATTGTGATAGGTGCCAAAGGGTAGGGAATTTGTCCAACAAAAATGAAATGCCCCCGAATACTATTTTAGAAATTGAACTCTTTGATGCGTGGGGTATTGATTTTATGGGACTATTTCCCCCTTCCTTTGACAATGTTTATATTCTTGTAGATGTGGATTATATGTCTAAATGGGTGGAGGTTGTGGCTACAATTACAAATGATGCTAGGGTGGTAACAAAATTCTTACAAAAAAACATTTTTTCTAGATTTGGCACCCCTAGAGCTATCATAAGTGATGAAGGTACCCAATTTTGCAATCAAGTTTTTTCCAAACTAGTTGCAAAATATGGAGTTAAACATAAAGTAGCCACTTCCTACCACCCACAAACTAATGGGCAAGCTGAGTTGTCTAACAGGGAAATCTAAAGAATTTTGGAAAAGATGGTTAATCCCATAAGGAAGGATTGGTCCACACATCTGGATGAAGTCTTGTGGGCATACATGACCGCATTCAAGACCCCCTGGGAATGTCCCCATATAAATTGGTGTATGGGAAGGCTTGTCATTTACCATTGGAATTGCAGCACAAAGATTTTTGGGCAGTTAAAAAACTGAACTTTGATCTTCAGTCTGCTGGAGCAGCGCGTATGCTGCAGCTTAATGAATTGGAAGAACACAAGATGTTTTCCTATGAAAATGCTAAAGCATACAAGGGAAAAACAAAAGCTTGGCATGATAAAAGGATCCATCACAAAGAATTTCATGAAGGAGAACAAGTACTGTTGTTTAACTCAGGGCTGAAGCTCTTCCCAGGCAAGCTTAAATCAAGGTGGTCTGGTCCATTCAAGATTATGAAAGTCTATCCAAATGGAGCTGTAGATTTGCTGGATGTAGAGGGTGGCAGAGAATTCAAGGTCAACGGACAAAGAATCAAGCATTATTTTGGTGAGCCTTTAGACAGAAAGAAGACAGAAAGAAGGTGGTACCACCACTCTAGATGACACTGCATGATGCTGCAACAAGGTTTGACTGAGGACCTTATAAACCAAGCACTCATAGGAGGCGGCCCATCAATAAATTCAAATAGTAGTGTAGTTGTGTTTGGATCATTACAAAGGCAAGAAGTGAATAAATAGAAAGTAAAAGAGGAGGGTTGTGAGGTCAAGTTACATCATGAATAGGGAATTGGTTTGCTGTGGGGCAATATTACATCATTCTAGCAAATTCTGAGTGCAGGAAGGACGTTTGTGGATAAGGGATCAACACCTGACAGGGGTACATTGTGGGAGCCAGCGCATTTTTGTCTGTTGTGGATAAAGCTGCAGTTGGACAGTTTTAATTTTTTATGAAAATGTATTAAATGATGAGGGTTTGGAGAGAGAAATGCACGGGTACCCACACCAAATCAACCAACCGTACAATCCCACTATCTCTCCCACTTTATTTTCCTCTCTCCCATGCTTCACCACCCAAATTAACCAACCCACACCCTACCATGACACATCAAATAACCCTTATTCCTCTCACTCACCCACCACAAGCTCTATAACCTTCCCCTGTCTCCGAGTCACACAACCCTAACGTTCACTTCTTCCACAATCCCACCCAACCACACCAAAATGACCACCAAAAAGGGTGGCCGCGTCAAGCACCGCGCCACAAAAACACCCCCATCCACCTCTGGTACTGAAAAGGACTAACTCAGTTCTTGGGCCAATGCTGAGGCCAGAGAGAAATTCGAGATCGAAACCCTAAGCCGTAACCTACACCTTAAAAAGGGATTTAAATACGGGAAAGGTCCCAACTGGGTGGGAAAGTCTCCTTCTTTGCTAGACCAATCAACCTGACTCTGGGGCTAGAAGATGTAGAAGATGGGCACCAAGAGATTTTGAAGAGGATGACTGACAAAAAGCTGCAGTAAATCAAGAAAGACTTGGCCTTTGCTGGAGCATAGTGGATTCAGCAGCCTAAGGTCCAACTGAAACTCCCCAGGCCTATGCTGCAGCCTTTAGCAAAGGTCTGGTAGCACTTTCTTTGGCACACACTCTCTCCAACATCACACCTTGAAACAGTGGAGAAGGAACGCCTAGTCCTTCTGCACTGCATCATGAAGAAGAAGAAGATCAATGTGGGGGAGATGATCAAAGAGCAGATCTCCTCATTTGCAATGAAAAATAAAGGTAACATGATATTTCCCTGCTTGATCACTGACCTCTGCTTGCAGCAAGGTGTGGAGTATCACCCTCGAGAAGGCCTAGAGAAAAACTCAGGGCCCATTGACATGACCTGCATCCTAAGGATGTACTCCAACTCTGACAAGGATGATGCAAGTGCCAGTAAGCCACCTCGAGCAGGCACCCCAGAGCACCAGGATCGCTTTGGGATACTAGAGCAAAAGCTGGATCAACTCACAGATATGCTGCAGTAACAAGTGCAGCGGGAGAAAGCCTTCTGGGAGTTCTGATTTGTGAAGTACCAGTGGGAAAAATAGACAATGAAATTCAACAACTGGAACCTAGAGACCCCTATTCCCCAATTTCCCAGAGAACTGCTACCACCTATTGAAGAAGATGACCAAGCCCCTACTAAAAAAGCTATCCCAAATCCTGCCTCTGAAAACCCAAATATTATCATCAACACCACACCTTCAAACAGCACTTCATCTGACCATGAGTGGTTGGGCATTCCCCCATCTGAGCAGCAAGCTGTTATTGTGGCCCTTGAGCCCAAAAAGAAGAAGCTGGTCCTGAAAAGCCCCTAACAAGATCATGGGAGTGCAAAAAGAGCTTGTCTTGCGACATCGACGACGAAGCCCCTCCCCCAGCCATTGAAGCAGCAAAGGCTACTCCTCAGCCCCCCAAGCAAGTAAAGAAATTCAAGAATACTGCTGGAAGAGGGAGCACCATAATACAAATTGCTGTTGAGTATGCCTCAACTAAAGAAGAAGAGGAGGAGGAAGAAGAACCAATTCTTCCTCTTTCAAAGAAAGCAAAGCCTGTTGTACCATTTGCTGCAGCCAAGATTAAACTGGAAAAGGTTGTAGTACAGTATGATGAAATGGAAGAATATGATGCAGCAGAGAAGGCTTAGCATGCTGAGCAGACTGAAGCAGAGGAGGAAGCAGAGGAAGGCACTGAGGAGGAAGATGCTGAAGGAGAGGAAGAGGATGAAAACGAAGGAGGAGAGGAAGATGTCCAAACCACTAGAGCAACAGCAAGCAAGGCACCTTCCTCCAAGAGTGGGGGTACCGGGAGGAGCTCTTGCGTCAAAGCACCACTGGCTTGAAACAGAGCCTTAGAGCTGCAGCATCCCACAACAGGATGCAATTCTGAGCCCTCCACCTCATTACCAAAAACTAAGTTTTTAATTCCTGCAAGTAGTGGTCACTAGGACCTTTACTGTTCTGACTATTTGTAGGGCCACTAGGGCCATAGTTGTTTTAAATTGTCTGATGAATGGCTATGTATGTGCCCCACCCATCTTATTCCATATGATTAATGATTAAATGGAAGTGGCTTATGGCCTTTTTGGTGTGCTTCAAGTAAGACTCATTAAATGAAACACTTGCTAAATAACTTAATGCTCTGACTTAACTGTGCACTATTAACTTGGCTACAACACTGGCTTAGCTAAGAGGACACATGTGCTACAGCATGAACAGATAGATATGAGCCTGAGTGACAAAACTACACTGCACATATACATCACACTCATGCATTTTTTGTAAGGCTTGCTTTGATTCAGTTTGATCTGAACACACATGATTGCACACACTTTATGCTTGAGGAATTTTCTTGATAATTTGTTTTTCAGCTAGAGCCTTAACAACCACCCTCCTAATCTGTACGTCCTTAGTGATGCCCTTTGAGCCTTAGCCCTTTATTGTGATAACTAGCACATTATAAGCCCTTAACTGGAAAACACAAATACCCGAATAGGTAGAGTTAAGGATGCTTTTTTCTGACTATGTTTTGAAACAAGTTTGGGGGTAGCTTGAGGACAAGCTCCACCTTAAGTTTGGGGGTGCTCTTCTATGTTGTACAGCAAGGCTGTATGAAAAACTGAAAAAAGGGAAGCAGCAAAGAAAAAAGAACACACAAATGTGAAGCTGTTTTTTCCCTTCTCTGCTATAAAAAAAAGAGATGAAATTTTGAAAAATGAGAACAAAGAACATTGAAAAACCTGAAAGTTTAACAAGAATCTATTCTTTGTTCTCAACAAAAAGTAATAAAGTGAGGGTTTTAGAAAGGAGGGGAAATAATGTCAAGGACCCAAAATTTGGATTGTAGGAACACTTGGATTGTTAAGCTGAATTGGAAAGCATCCTTTTGCTCTACCTTGTGATTAGCTACTTATCCAAAATTTTAACCTCGCTTGTCCTAAGACCTATTACAACCATAAAAGACCTCTTGCTGTGTGCAGTGCAGTGTTGTTTTGACTGAGAAAGAACCTTATCAAGCTTAAATCAGAGATGTATATTTGTGTTGAGAGTGAAATTCTGATGAGAGGGTGAGAAATAGAACCAACTGTTCTGAGTGAATGTGTTGCAGCATGTGTTATTCTTACTCTAAACCAATTTTGTGATAATTGTTGATATGTGTGTGATAGGAGGAGTGTTTTGTTATGACTACAAGTGTGAAAATTCTGTGTTTTGGAAATGAAGAAAAATCTGTGTGAGCAATGCATGCCATTCAATGGATAGAGTTTTCTTTGTTGTTATGTTTTTCTTGCATTACTTGAGGACAAACAATGGTTCAAGTCTGAGGGTGTGATAACTCTTTGAAAGAAGAGTTATTAATTACCTTGTTACTCTCATATGTCGCTATCCTTAAGTATGATTCTCTGATTTTACCAATAAAAATGCAAGTTTGTAAATATTTGTGGTCAAGTCAATTAATTACTAGTATATGCTCTTATAATGCTATATCATTGTCTCACGTATTTCTGTGTACTTACGCAGAGAAGTGATGAAGCATGGTTGAAGCATTGAGCAAGGAATTCTTGACTATTGCAGCAAGTTGAACTCCAGAAGCTCTGCACAAGAGGACAAAAGCTGATGTGGACACATTTTATCTCTCCTCACAGGCCCTGATTCCTCTAAAATGTGGAGCCCATGCGCCTATGGATTAGCTCTCCTAAATTATTGGAAATGGGCCAGGGTTTATTTTATGAATACTTTATTGTTGGCCCAAAATGGATGAATGAGAGTGGGAGGTATAAAACCAATTTGGCAACCCTAAAGGAGGAGACTTTAATACATTTTATGACTTATTCCCTTGTCTTGACCTAGGAGTGAGCAGTGCCGAGCTCACCTTCTTCAACCTCCACGCTTCTGCCATTTCTATTTCTTCTCCGTTGTAATGAACTCCTACTTATTTGTAATTTTTGTTTTACTTAAGCTCAGCATGAGCTAATTTGTTGTAGCTTTAGGTATGCTTCTGTAACGATTGTTTAGCTGATTATTATGCAATATGATGTTATGCATTTTCCTTTGTCATGCGCTGATTGTTGTTTAGTTAAGAATAAACAACTTAATTAAATATTAAGCTTACTTGGTTTGGCTAAGTTAAGTAAAGTGGAAAGGGATAAAGGATAGGGATTAAACCATTAATTGGAAAATCAAATGGTGTTGGATAGACTAGGAATAGTTATTCAAGTCCTAAAACTAACTGGAACTTGCTCATTAAGAAGATGGTATAATTAATTTGAATCTAGGAATAGAATGCATTTAATGAACCTGGTCTTTAAGTGTTGGAAAACACATATTTACTTCCTGGAGTTAAATGCTGGAGCATATGACGAGCATAATATAGGCTAAGCAGAATTTATGAAAGAGCATACCTAGAGATGTTTTTTCAATATTTGACAAGTGAAACATCACAGTCTTAAGAAGCTGTTAAACTTCAACAGAAGGTGGAAGAGCTTGTGACACCCCCTTTCGGGTGCCACATTAAGAAGATGCATTAATAAAATAACAGAGAAATTTAAAACATTTACAACATGCATTTTCAACAATAAAACATATATATAAATATATATACATCATCAGAGTTTCACAGAAGCAATGGCGTAAACCAAAAACTGACACTCCACTGGTCGTGGTATAACTAATAAAAGACTCAACTTTAACTCTGAGAGTCCTCGTTGTTAAGTCTCTAAAATGTCTGATGTGAATTTCCCTAAGTTTTGATGAGAACTAAACATTGGTTAATGATTTAATTAACCTTCATATTAGTTACTAACCTGTCTATCTAGTGTGTATTTTAAAATTGTAAGAATCATCTCGTCCACTAAAGTGACAGAAGCGCTCGTCCACTAAAGTGACAAGTGCTCTTCCACTAGAGTGATAGAAGTGCTCATCCACTAAAGTAACAGAAGCGCTCGTCCACTGAAGTGATAGAAGTGCTCATCCACAAAGGTGACAGAAGCGCTCATCCACACAAGTCTTTGGACTTGCTAAGTCCTTAATGAGAAGCTCCGTCCAATGACGTGGCATATGGAGCTCGTCTACTAGGTTACATTCAACCAGTTAAAGGAGTATCCGTCCAATAACGTGGCATATGGAGCTCGTCTACTAGGTTACGTTCAACTAGTTAAAGGAGTATCCGTCCAATGACGTGGCATATGGAGCTCGTCTACTAGCCTGTCCGAATGTAAAATCTTAAATGGCTAGATCGATGCGGTTATTTTCAATATGGACGCGCTTATCTTATGAACACGAATTCAATAAGAATTATCAGAATCTTATTTCAAGAACCATAATCAAGAAAAGTCAGAAGTTACTCTCTCAAGTAACCTCGGTTATCAGAACCAAAGACCAGTTAAAGAATGCTTCCAACATGCTTTATTCCCTAGTACCTCTGGTCCTTACATGAAAAGGGAATTGTACTCAGCAAAGTACAAAAAGCTCTCTGTACAACTCTGATATGGCTATATCACGATACATAAAGACATGATCCTTCATGTTAGAGTACAACCAACATTCCTATTGCATTAATGGCTGCCTAGAACGACTATATTGCATTTAATGAAGTTTTGCTTGAAGCCAACATCTGAGGGAATGTCTCTAACAGATCCTAAATGCTTGAAGACTATAAATACAGAAGTCATTGAAGATGAAGTATAGAGAATACACATAACATTAAAGAGCCATTACTCTGCGCATTAAATTCTTCATTCTTTCATTCTGTATTCTTCAATCATTTGAAGTTATCACACATACTTTCCTAAGCTTTACATTTAAACCACTCTCTGAGTGTTAGTGAAAGTTTTGTCTGTCTGAAGTTGTATTTATTACAAACCAAATCTCTCAAACAAACTCGAGTGAGCCTGAAGAGGCTAAGTGTGCAAAGAATACTTGTCTTGAGCCTAAGAGGCTAGGTATGCAAAGAATACTTGTCATGGAGCCTGAAGAGGCTTGGTGTGCAAACAATACTTAGAGTCTGTAACCTGATCCGTTAGAGTGGATAAATCTTGGTGCTGCCAAGGAATGGACGTAGCTCTTTGCTTTGAAGAGTGAATTAGGATAAATAACTGTGTCAATCTATCCTTCCGTATAACCTTTTTAGTTGCTTTAGTTTTCTTATACGTTCATCAAGTGGTGTGTTTGCCAAAGTCACTGTTAAAATTTCATCAGATAGGTCACCTGTCTGTCCTGTATCTTTCCACTCATTTGAACCTCGCTTCTGTATGCGAAAAGATTTCAACTTTGTTTAAATTCTGATAAACACAATTCAACCCCCCTTATCGTGTTTATAGTTATCTATTTCAGTTGGTATCAGAGCTCAATCTCTGGGTTGAGCATCTAATAGTGTAGAGGTAAAAGGTCCTGAAAAATAGACATGACTGTTGGAGCTAGTTCAAGTGGAAGTCACCAGACTGAAGGAGCTTCCCTAACCAGACCTTCTTACTTCAATGGAGAAAACTACAACTATTGGAAAGATAGATTTCAATGGTTCATTCTATCTACAAACTCTGATCTTTGGGACGTCATTACAGATGGTCCATTCATTCCTAAGAATGATGATAAAACTGACAAACCAAAAGCTCAATGGACTACTGCAGAAAAGACAAAATGGGAGCTGAACCACAAAGCTAGATATAACATCATCTGTGCTCTCAGTCCTGAGGAGTTTGAGAAGGTATGTGCTTGCGAATCTGCCAAAGAAATATAGGACACTTTAGCTGTCACACATGAAGGAATAGCCCAAGTCAAAGAGTCAAAGATTGCCATACTTGTCAGAAAGTATGAGCTGTTTGTCATGGAGGAAGGAGAATCTGTTGCTCAAATGATAGGAAGATTTCAAACTATAGTCAACAGTTTAAAATCTCTTGGAAAAGTCTATACCAATACTGAGAAGGGTGGAAAGATTTTGAGAAGTCTACCTAAACAGTGGAGACCTTTGGTCACTGCTGTCTCTCAAGCCAAGGATCTCACTACCTTGACTATGGATAAACTTCTTGGAACACTCACTGTTCATGAGCAAGAACTTGGAGATGAAGTTGCACCAAAGAAGGGTAAGTCAATTGCTCAGAAAGCTGATCAAAAGTTAGAAAAAGTTTCCAAGGCTCTAAAGGCAGACAAGTCATCCAGTGATGCTGACCTGTCTGAACACGAGGATTCTGAGAGTGATGAAGAATTGTCTCTCCTGACCAGGATGATAAAGCTTCTCCTACAGAAAAAGAAGTTCAAGAGGGATAAGCCATTTAGAAGGTTCAACAAGGACAAGAACTTCAAAGAATCCACCTCAACAGACAAAAGTCCAATTGTTTGCTATGAGTGCAAGAAGCCTGGTCACATCAAGGCTGAATGTCCTCAACTCAAGAAGGCCCCCTTTAAGAAATTCTTCAAGAAGAAGAAGAAAGGAATGATGGCTACTTGGGAGGATCTGGATTCAACATCTTCTGATGAAGAAATAGAGAAAGAAGCCAATCTCTATTTGATGGCCAACACTGACTCAGACTCAGACGATGAGGTACATCCTGACTATGAGGAATTACTTGATGCCTATGAGGAGTTGCTGGAGGAATCCAACTGCTTATCTAAGGCCTTCAAATCCCTCAAGAGAGTATGTAAAGCTCACTAGTGAGCATAAACAAAAATCTTAAGAGTGTGAGAAGCTGTCTAAAGAGAACAGTGAGCTGAAGACTGAAAAGTCTAATGAAGCTAAGATCTCAAGTGAAACATCACCATCTGAAGAAGTTGAAAGACTTTAACAGAAAGTGGAAGAGCTCACTTCTGATCTTGCCAAATTTGTTAATGGTAGAGATAATCTGACTAAGCTGCTTGGCTGTCAGAGGCACTCTTTTAACAAAGAAGGTATTGGATATGTCCATCAGACACATCATAAAGTATCAACTAAAGCTTCTATAGTATCTGTTAAGTCAACTATAACCAAGTCTACACCTGTCTGTAACTTCTGTGGAAAAACTGGACATGTTTTGTCTAAGTGTATCCATAAGAAAAGAAAGAAGTCTTCACAGACTCCTAAAACTAACAGAAAAGGACTCGAAAAATATGGGTACCTAAAGATCAAATAATTTTTGTTGCAGATGTCCTCAACATGACAAAAAAAAACATCACTGCTGATACCTGGACAGTGGCTGCTCGCGTCATATGACAGGAGAAAGGTCTATGTTCCTAGACCTCCAACTTAATAAAGGAGGACATGTTGCCTTCGGAGGGAGTCAGAAAGGGAAATTTATAGGAATTGGTACTATTGGTGGTAAACCCCTCTTCCCTCTATATCTAATGTTCTAATGGTTAAAGGATTAAGACACAATTTGCTTAGCATAAGTCAATTATGTGATAGTGGTTTTGATGTTTCCTTTACCAAGGATGTATGCATAGTTAAAAACTGTTGTGGCAAAACCCTCTTTTCAGCTGAAAGGCAACAAAATCTTTATAAGATTGAACTGACTGATCTCTCAGATCAAAGTGTAACCTGTCTGATGTCTAAAGAGGATGAGAGATGGTTATGGCATAAGAAACTACGACATGCTAGTATGAAACTAATTTCTGAATTAAAAAGAAATAATCTTATGAGATGATTGCCTGATATTAATTTTAAGAAAGATGTCTTGTGTGATGCATGTCAGAGAGGTAAACAGATAAAATCAAGTTAAAAATCTAAAAACCAAGTATCAACCTCTAGACCTCTTCAGTTGTTACACATGGATATGTTTGGACCAGTTAGTGTTGCCAGCCTGACTGGAAGAAAATATGGATTTGTCATAGTTGATGACTATTCTAGATACACATGGGTACTCTTCCTAACACACAAGGATGAGTCTTTTAAGGATTTCTCAGTATTCTGCAAAAGAGTAAAAAATGAGCAGGGTTTCTGTATTTCTACCCTTAGAAGTGATCATGGGGGAGAATTTGAAAATGAGCAGCTTAGACAGTTCTGTGAGGAGAATGGAATCTCTCACAATTTATCTGCACCTAGGACTCCACAGCAAAATGGAGTGGTTGAGAGAAAGAATAGATCTCTGCAAGAGATGGCTAGATCTATGCTCAATGAAAATAATATCCCTAAGTACTTCTGGGCAAAAGCTATAAACACTACTTGTTATGTTCAAAACAGAATACTTATTAGGCCTTTTCTAAAAAGGACTCCTTATGAATTGTGGAAAGGAAAAAGCCCCAACATATCTTATTTTCATGCGTTTGGATGTGAATGTTTTATTCTGAACACCAGAGATAATCTTGGAAAGTTTGATTCTAAGGTAGATAAAGGTATGTTCGTAGGTTATTCTGAAATGTCTAAGGCTTTTAGAGTTTACAATTCAAGAACTTATATTATTGAAGAATCTGTTCATGTTAAGTTCAATGATGAATTAAAGAGTGATAAAGAACTATCAGATCTAGATGACGATCTTGCAAGTCTTGATATAAACAAGCCAGAAAGTCAACAACCCGATCTAACCAAAACAGAACCTGTGCCTGAGGCTGACAGACAAGTGGAACAAATGAGTCAGCAGACAAGTCAAGATCTTCATGATGATCTCAAAAGGGATTGGAAGTTCAACACTCATCACCCTAAGGATCTTATTATTGGAAATCCTTCTGAAGGAGTAAGAACCAGATCCACATTTAGAGAATCAAGTAATGTGGCCTTTATTTCAGATTTGGAGCCTAAACGCATTGAAGAAGCTCTTGAGAATGAAAGCTGGATTCTTGCTATGCAAGAAGAACTTAACCAGTTCACCAGAAATGATGTCTGGACTCTTGTCTCTAAGCCTAAAAACAAGTCGGTTATTGGAACAAGATGGGTCTTCAGAAACAAATTGGATGAAGATGGTAAAGTTGTCAGAAATAAGGCAAGGATAGTAGCTCAAGGCTATAACCAACAAGAAGGTGTTGATTATACTGAAACCTTTGCACCTGTAGCTAGAATAGAAGCCATACGCATTTTAATGTCATATGATGCACAACACCAAATTACCCTGTTTCAAATGGATGTAAAAAGTGCTTTTCTAAATGGTATAATTGAAGAAGTGTATGTTAAACAACCCCCTGGTTTTAAGGATACTGATAAACCAGATCACGTTTTCAAACTTAAAAAGGCATTATATGGTTTGAAACAAACACCTAGAGCATGGTATGATAGACTCAGTTCTTTTCTCATGCATAATGGTTTTACTAGGGGACAAGTAGGCACTACTCTGTTCAAGAAATGCTCTAAAAAGGACTTTATTATAGTTCAAATATATGTTGATGATATTATTTTTGGAGCGACTAATGAAAAGTTGTGCAAGGAATTTTCAAATCTAATGCAAGCTGAATTTGAGATGAGCATGATGGGAGAATTGAAGTTCTTCCTTGGATTACAAATCAAGCAGACAAGTGATGGAATTTACATTCATCAACAAAAATATACCAAGGAGATACTCAAGAAATACAAAATTGAAAATGCAAAGCTCATGAAAACCCCTATGCAACCCAATGCAAAACTAAGCAAAGATGATGAAGGTAAAAAGGTAGATCAAACTGTCTACAGAGGTATGATTGGCTCTCTACTGTACTTAACTTCAAGCAGACCTGACATTCAATTTAGTGTCTGTATGTGTGCTAGATTCCAATCTGATCCTAGAGAATCTCATCTTAAGGCTGTTAAAAGAATATTTAGATATTTGCTTGGAACTACTAATCTTGGTTTACTGTATTTAAGATCAAACGAATACAGATTAGTGTGATATTGTGATGCTGATTTTGCTGGAGACAGAATAGAAAGAAAAAGCACCAGTGGAGGATGTCACTTCATTGGAGCAAGTTTAGTCTCATGGTCAAGCAAGAGGCAGACAACCATTGCCCTGTCTACTGCTGAAGCAGAATACATCTCTATTGCTAGTTGCTGCTCTCAACTCTTACGGGTAAAACATCAACTTGAGGATTACTCTATTTATGAACATAACATATCTGTATGGTGTGATAATTCCAGTGCTATATGCTTAACTAAAAATCCAATTCAGCATTCTAAGGCTAAGCATATTGAAATCAAACATCATTTTATTAGGGATTATGTTCAGAAAGGCATATTTGATATTAAGTTTGTTAAAGCTGAAAATCAGTGGGCTGATATTTTCACTAAACCCCTCACAGAAGAAAGGTTTTTATTTATTAGAGATAATCTAAACATGCATTGCATTGTTGAATGACATGTCTGAATGTTAACCTGTCTGTGCTTTATCACCTGTCTATGCTAAATCTGTCTTTACTCCTATATACACGTTCTTTTAACTAAGCATTAGTTCGGTGGAGTGATGATACAATAGTTTAAGTGGAGTATGTCTCATATGCTTGCTGCATTACTATGATTTTCTTAACATGTTATCTTACCCTTAACATATCTCATAAATAAAACTTGATAACCCTTTTTGATGTTGACAAAAGGGGGAGAATGGGAGAAATAAGAAATGTGATAGAAATGTGTTATAGAAGAATGAATATGATATGAATCTTAATAATACATGGACATGAGTATGTTCTGATAGTTTCTATAATTGCTCAGATAAATCTTAAGTAAGATTGCTCAGATAATAATTTCAAAGTAAACAAGTCAAACTTACGTATGACTAAGTTAAATGGATTATATGATTAATCTTAATGTCTGATCAAGCATCTGCATGACCTGTCCGCTTAAGAAAATTTCAACCTATCTGTTATATGCTATTTTATTTGTTGATATTTTCTGGGGTTCATTAATTCATCTTAATGTTTGTCATCATCAAAAAGGAGGAGATTGTTTAGTCTCTAAAATGTCTGATGTGCATTTCCCTAAGTTTTGATGAGAACTAAACATTGGTTAATGATTTAATTAACCTTCATATTAGTTGCTAACCTGTCTATCTAGTGTGCACATTAAAATTGTAAGAATCATCTCATCCACTAAAGTGACAGAAGCGCTCGTCCACTAAAGTGACAGAAGTGCTTGCCAACTAAAGTGATTGAAGTGTTAGTCCACTAAAGTAACAAAAGTGCTCGTCCATTGAAGTGATAGAAGTGTGTTGACGGATCTGGGCAAGTATACCCAGTCGTGCAAGTAATACGGTGGTGAGACCGTTTATCGTTCCCACGAGGACTGTGCCAAGTACTAGCACGTACCGAATCGATTACTATCCAAGCGGATATTTGGATTGAATGGAGCTTGATAGTAACTACAAAGCCTAAATAAGATTTAAACCTAAACTAAACAAAATAAAGAGAAAAGTTCTTTTAAGAATTTTGTTAAACAGTTGAAGTGCAGAAAAACGGGTTTTCAAATATGATAAAAGGCGCTGGGATTATACTTCACCAAACTTCATCCTCATGCAATGAAATGACTAACAAACAGTTTCTACTTCAAATATGACAATCAATCTACTAAATTACTCAAGCCCCGATGTCTCGGACGACAAGAGCCTAAATCCACTAATAGACCCTAATTTCTTAGGTGGCCTAGATTAATGAATTTGCATTAGGATTAGGGATTACACCATTGCGAATAAACCCAAATCCATCCCTAGATACAAGGTTTATCAGGTGGTTGATTTCAATTCCGGTTCCAATACGAATCTTTCAATTGCATATCAAAACACAAATCGAGTCATGGGGGTGCTAGCCACAACAAGCATTAAGCATGGAAAATCAATCACTCATAAAGAAGTAAAAACTGTATTACAAATCAAATCAAATACATGAGAGTTCAGAAATAGCTACATCTAATCCCAACTATGGGAATTTAGCTACTCATGATCATAGCTAAAACAAAAGAAATAAAGATGAAGGAGAGAAGGGATTCCATGGGGGCAATCCTAGGCAGCTGCTTCTGGTTCAGAATGAGAGTTTGAGGGTTCAAAAACTATTTTTATCTGATCTGCTCGTGCCTATTTGTAAAGAGGCCACGCGTCACGGTCGTGATGGCCATCAGGGCCAGGCCGTGATGGTCTCTGCCCTGGGCACGCTTTCAACTTTTCATCTGTCACGGCTGTGACACTCATCACGACCAGGTCGTGATAGCTTCTCTCTGTGAGGATCTAGTTGTCACGGTCGTGATTCTCATCACGGCTAGGCCGTGACCAGTTTTGCCTGTTGAGGGTCTGGTTCAGCTGGCATGTCACGGTCGTGATAGCCATCACGGCTAGGCCGTGACAGCTTCTGACTTTTGCCTTCTTTTCTGCTCTGCTTGATCACGACCGTGATGGTCATCACGGCCAGGCCGTGATAGGCTCTGCTTGGCTCAATTTCTTCATTTTTCAAGTTCCATCCTCATCCAAGCTCCATCATGGCCAATCTCGAGCATTTTTCCTTAAATTCCTGCAAAACAATTGGATAAGTTAGTGTTCCTAGCTTGGCAGGAAGGAAATATGGATTTGTCATAGTTGATGACTATTCTAGACTTATATGGGTACTCTTCTTAACCCACAAGGATGGGTATTTTCAGATTTTCTCTGTATTTTTTAAGAAGGTACAAAATGAGCAAGGTTTTTGTGTTTCTACCCTTAGAAGTGATTATGAGGGGATAATTTGAAAATAAGCAATTCAGAATGTTCTATGAGGAGAATGAGATCTCTCACAATTTCTCTACACCTAGAACTCCACAGCAAAATGGAGTAGTTGAGAGAAAGAACAGATCTCTGCAAGAGATGGCTAGGTCAATGCTCAGTAAAAAAAATCTCCCTATGTACTTCTGACCAGCAACAGTAAACACTGCATGATATGTACAAAACATAATACTTATAAGGCCTTTTTTCTAAAGAAGACTCCGTATGAATTGTGTAATTGAAGAAAACCCAACATATCTTACTTCCATGCATGTGGATGTGAGTGCTTCATTCTGAACACTAAGAATCAACTTGGAAAATTTGGTTTCAAAGTGGATAAAGGTATCTTTATAGGATCAGGTCCGGCCCAAGGGTGGGGCCACTTAAATTCACTAAGAATATTATTTTTTCTAAAAATTATTTAAATCAGAAGTTAATTTGTGATTATTTATAATTTTAAAATTCACTTTTTAATTTTTATAAAAATTACTTATTTATAAATTATTATTATTAGTTTTAAAAAGGCCTCATCTGAGAGCCCGCTTTAGGCCTCAAGTAGTGCTTGGCCGACCCTGTATAGGATATTCTGAAATGTCAAAGGCATATAAAGTTTATAACTTTAGAACCTCTATAGTTGTGGAATCCATTCATGTGAAATTCAATGATGGTTTAAATATTGATATGGAACTATCAGATCTAGAGGTTGATACTTAAAACATCTTTGACATGCAATCATCAGTTAAAGAATGCTTCCAACATGCTTTATTCCCTAGTATCTCACTTGATCATTCATTACAATCATCCAAACATCAAAATACACACAAAGAAGGCCCTAAAAACTAAGAATCTTCATTGTTCCTTTGCTCTTCTTGGTGTTGTGTAGGCTCTGTTGCATTAACATTGGGAATTTCTTCTTCCTCAGGTGCATTTTCAGAAGCAGCAGTAGCAGCAACTTGCCTAGCCATTTGCCCAACATCTTCAGAAGTTGGAGTTGCTTCTGGAGGTGGAGGTGCAGTGATGGGGATTCCCAAATGTAAATGGATGGTGGCCATCTCACTAGTGGAAAATATACATTAGACGGTAAAGGTTTACGTCAGTTAACAAAAAACTAGACGTTAAAAAGGGGGCGGTGGCAGTTTTGTAAATATCAGACTTCATTAATTCACTGTTAACGTCAGTTGTTTTAAGGACTGACGTTAAAAGTGAGGCGGTGGCAGTTTTGTAAATATGAAATCACTATTTGCGTCAGTTGTTTAATGAACTGACATTAAAAGTGTTTTGCAAGAAATTATTAACACTTTTAACGTCAGTTGTTTATAAAACTGACGTTAGAAGTGTGATTTTTACTTCAGTTAAATAAATAACTGACGTAAATAATCAACTCATTCCTATCTTTCTTTCGTTGTCATCTCCCTGTTGTCACTCTTAACGCATATCATCACTCCATATAGTGCAGTTTATTTCTAATCTTTTTTTTTTATAAAAGTTTATTTTTAATCTTAATTAATTAGCTTGAATTAGTAAATTAACAAATTCTTGTGCAAATTAAAATAAATAAACACTTAACATAAAACAAGTTATATATGTATAATCAAATCGTATCTCGTTGAAGCGATTCATAAGTTACAATTACATGTTTAAAAGATAAAAAATTTCCGCAAGATAGCACTAAAATATAAAAAAGTTTCTGCTTCAACATCATTTTCTTCTCAGTCCTGTTCTCAGAATCTCCAACATCGAATGCATCCCCTCCCTCATTTGAAGTCGATGCTCCATCTGAATCCACAGTCACTTTGGAGCCGTGGCAGAGTGAAGGGTGCACTCGATCTGTTTCAGCAATATTCTTGGAACAGCCACTTGGTTCCAAAGCTGAGGTTTTGGAACCTGTAGTCGCGATTCTCCAGAAGGATGATGGTGTGTGCAATTCACATAATGCGATTTACATACCCTTATCACCCATGTAATGCGATTTACACAACCTCAGAAGTTGTTTGACCATTAAGACAGAGACCTTTAAGTCTAGGTATAGGAAGAAAGAGTGATGAAGTTATAAATCTCCATGGCAGAGCCATATTGTGAAGCAGAAAAATTAAAGGAAAGAAGGAAGCTATTTATAGGAGTAGGGGATGAAGTTACTAGGCGTCGTAAGTTGCTAAAAAATTAAATTGATCATTAAGAGCATTAGGTTCCAAGGCGCATTGGGAGTTGGCAGTCATATATTATATATAAACGTGCAGAAAAGAAAACGCTCGAAGGAATAGGAAGAAACTTATACACTTTTAACGTCAGTTGTTGAATAAAACTGACGTTAAAAGTGTTTTTAAAATAAAAAATATTTATTTTTAACGTCAGTTGTATAAACAACTGACGTTAAAAGTGTGATTTTTACTTCAGTTAGATAAACAGCTGACGTAAATAATCTTATATCCCTATCTGAAATGCCCTGTTGTCACTCTAACACAAGTCTGTTAACGTCAATTGTTGAATAAAACTGAAGTTAAAAGTGTTTTTAAAATAAAAAATATTTATTTTTAACGTCTGTTGTTTATACAATTGACGTTAAAAGTGTGATTTTTACTTCAGTTAAATAAATAGCTGACGTAAATAATCCTATATCCCTAGCTATCTGA
Organism: Sophora flavescens; assembly: GCA_030762895.1. Classification (NCBI taxonomy): domain Eukaryota; kingdom Viridiplantae; phylum Streptophyta; class Magnoliopsida; order Fabales; family Fabaceae; genus Sophora; species Sophora flavescens. The sequence continues at coordinate 67,644,425 of CM061066.1, forward strand.
AATGCCCTTTTGTCACTCAATTAACACAGGTCTCAGCCATTTTGTGAAGGAATAGAAATATAGAGGAAAAGAAGAGGCGTGATACAGATCACATTGGAAGAAAGTTACTTTAACACTTTTAACGTCAGTTGTATTCAACAACGGACGTTAAAAGTGTTTTTTTTAAAAAAATATTAATATTTAACGTCAGTTTGTTAATAACACTGACGTTAAAAAATTAATTGTAACGTCAGTTGTTTAATACAACTGACGTTAAATGTTGTTTTATATATACACCCGCGCGCCTTCTCGCACTTCGCTCAGTACGTGCGTCTCTTTTCTCTTTTCATCACGCTCAACCCTAAATCACTCTCAACCCTCACTCACTCTCACCCAAAGACAGAACCCTAATCGCGAGCTCATCTCCACCGCAACCACCGCGAGGGCTTCTTCGCCACCACCGTGAGGTACACTATTAACCCTAACTCTGTCTTTCCATTCATTCTTTGCAATAACTTGACGTACATCTCTCTTTCCCCTTCCCGCGCACTAACTCTCCTTATCCTCTCTGCTCTCCGGAAACCACATCGAACGTTGGCCACCACTCGAGCTCCCCTCCCCACCACCACGCGAGCACCTATTTCTCGGTGAGTATTTAGGGCACATTTTTGTATTTTTGGTTTTGAGTGTATGTTGAAACTGTAGTCTCGATGGTTGAAACTTGAAACCGTCGGTTTGAGTTGTTTGGAATGTACGTCTCTGTTTTTGGTTTTGAGTGCATGTTGCTATCTTTGGTTGATCTGTCACGCCAGTGTGATGCTAATCACGGCTAGGCCGTGGATCAGTTTTGCTCGTGATGGCATGGTCATTCGGTTTGGCACGTTACAGCCGTGATGGACATCACTGTCAGGTTGTGACCAGTGCTTGGCAATTAATCTTTAAAAACTATAGTTTTCAATCTCCCGTATTGTCCTTATATTGGATATATATATGTTTTGTATATCTACAAGACCTATCTAGTTATGGATCGTAGTTGGATGGTTTGTAAGCGTACTAGTGCTGAGTATTTGAAGGGGGTGGGAGAATTTATAGAATTTGCTCAAAGAAATGTTCCTAATAGTAATGGAATGTTCTGTTGTCCTTGTGTCAAGTGTTTGAATACAAGGAAATGTACGGTGAAGGATATACGTACTCATTTGATTTGTGAAGGGATTTGCTTGAGTTATACAAGATGGATATGGCATGGTGATATGTTGTTGAGTAGTAATACGGCGAGTGTCTCCCAAAGTGAGGACGTTGACGTAGATATAGAGGATGATCGAGTAGAGGACATGATCCGTGATATTGGACAAGAATCTTTTCATCGAGCGCATGTGTATGATAGGTTGTGCGGTGATGCGGATAAGCCTTTATATCCAGGGTGTACTACTCATACACGGTTGTCGGCGGTGCTAAAATTGGTTTGTGTGAAGGCGAGAAATGGTTGGAGCGATAAAAGCTTCACGGAATTGCTTGAAGTGTTGAAAGACTTGCTTCTGGAGGACAACACATTGCCTGACCGTAACTATGAGGCCAAGAAGGTATTGTGTCCTATGGGTATGGAGTATAAGAAGATACACGCATGCCCCAATGATTGCATATTGTACACCGGTGTTCATGAAGACAAACACGATTGCCCCAAATGTGGGTTATCACGATACAAAGTGAAGGGTGGTGATGATGATGATGATGTTGATGATGTGAGAAAAAGGGTCCTCCTGCGAAGGTGTTGTGGTATCTTCCAATAATTCCAAGGTTCAAGCGATTGTTTGCCAATGCGAAAGATGCGAAGAATCTTAGATGGCATAATGATGAGAGGAAACGTGATGGAAAGGTTCGTCATCCTGCTGATTCTATTCAATGGAAGAATATCGATACTATGTTTTCGGATTTCGCCGATGAGCCAAGAAACCTAAGGCTTGGACTTGCTACGGATGGAATGAATCCTTATGGTAACATGAGTAGTATTCATAGTTCATGGCCTGTTCTGTTGGTGATTTACAACATGCCCCCTTGGTTGTGCATGAAGCGCAAATACATGATGTTGTCTATGATGATTTCGGGCCCAAAGCAACCGGGAAATGACTTAGATGTTTATCTAGGTCCCTTGATTGAAGACTTGAAAACGTTGTGGGTGGAAGGTGTTGATGTAGTTGATGGGTATTCTCATGAGACTTTCAAGCTTCGTGCCATGTTATTTTGCACCATCAACGACTTTCCAAAGATACTGTAACTTGTCCGGTATGCAGTGTCAAGGGGCATAAAGCATGCCCTATATGTGAAGAAGGCACATGCTACACTCAGTTGCATCATGGAAAGAAGACGGTTTACCTTGGGCATCGGAGATTTCTTAGACGGGATCACCCATATCGTAAGATGAAAAAAGCTTTTAATGGATGCCAAGAGACAGAAGAAGCGTCGGCGGCCTTAATTGGAGAGTAGGTTTATCAGAGGGTAAAGGACATCGATGTTATATTCGGCAAGTCCAAAAAGAAAGGTAAAGCTGTTGAGAAAAACATATGGAAGAAGAGGTCGATATTCTTTGATCTTCCATACTGGCGCAAGCTTGATGTCAGACACTACATTGATGTGATGCATATGGAGAAAAATGTGTGTGATAGTGTGATCGGGATGCTTCTCAACATTCAGGGCAAGACAAAGGATGGTGTGAATGCTCGTCTCGACCTCGTTGCTATGGGTATACGAGAGCAGTTAGCTCCAGTTGTTGAGGATGGTAAGCGGACTTATTTGCCGCCAGCATGTCATACTTTGTCAAAAAAGAGAGACAAAGTTTCTGCGGGTGTTTTCAGGGCATCAAAGTTCCACATGGTTACTCTTCAAATATGAAGAGGCTTGTCTCTAGTGATCTTAAATTGGTTGGCTTGAAGTCTCATGATTGTCACATCTTGATGCAACAACTTCTGCCCGTTGCTATTCGTGATATTGCTACAAAAAATGTGAGACATGCCATTACTCGGTTGTTCTCATTCTTCAATTCTATATGTAGCAAAGTCGTTGACCCCCGTATGTTGGATGACTTGGAAGTTGAGGCTGCTACAATCTTGTGCCAATTGGAGATGTATTTTCCTCCTTCCTTTTTCGACATAATGGTTCACTTAATTATTCATTTGGTGAGGGAGATTAGATTATGTGGGCCGGTTTTTCTGAGATGGATGTACCCAGTTGAGCGCTACATGAAGATCTTGAAAGGGGTGCGTGAAGAATCCTCATCGTCAGGAAGCATCTATTGTTCAAAGGTATGTTGCGAGAAGAAGCTATTGAGTTTTGTTCGGACTACCTTCATAACACGGATCCTATAGGGGTTCCTAAGCCTCGGCATGATGAGATCGAGATGTCAAGGTAAGGGTACACATGGCTTAAGAATTAATAGGAAGGATCGGGAGGAAGTGCTTCAAGCACATTTGTATGTATTGAACAACATCGAATGTGTTCAGCCTTTCTTATTTGAACATAAAAGAAAAGTCAATCAAGAAAACCCTCGAATGAGCGAAAGGTGGTTGTTGAACAAGCATAACAAGACTTTCTTACCATGGTTCAAGGAAGAAATGCTTAAGGATGGTAGTACTACTTCTGATGACGTAAAATGGCTAGCACGTGGGCCTAACTTCAACGTCATATGTTGGAGCGGATACGACATAAATAACTTTTCCTTTTATACCAAGGAACAAGATAACAAGAGTACCATGCAAAATAGTGGGGTTATGATCGTGGCCGAAGCAATGCACTTCTCTAGTGCAAAGGACACAAAACCCGTTACAAAGACCGACACCTTACTTTGGATATATTGAAGATATTTGGGTGCTCGATTACACTAAGCTTACGGTGCCGGTATTTAAATGTAAGTGGGTTGATAGTAACGGTGGTGTACAAACCGACAAATTGGGGTTCACATTGGTAGACCTCAACAAGTTAGGTCATATAAATGAGCCTTTCATAATGGCTTCCCAAGCAAAACAAGTGTTCTACATCACTGATCCTTCTAATAAAAGGTTGTCCGTGGTTCTCCAAGGAAAAAGCATGTATAATTGTAGTGATGAAAATGAAGATTCAAATCTTGATATTCCCGAGACTCCTTCTTTTTCAACAAACATGCCTACTATAATCGAGGAGACACAGGTGGACGATGTACATGCCACTCGTGATGATCATCACGAAGGGATATTGATATAGGTAGTTTAAACTTAGTATACATTTATAACCTATGTTAATAAATATATATTGTTTTGAACAGGCATACATATGGATCATTGTTCCATTTTTCCTTTGCAATTCTGTAATGTGTGTGATATTCTGTGTTACTGGGATATTTACTGAATGCAGGGATGGCTTAGGGGAGTGATATTTTAAAACTGAATTTAAAAAAAAAAAAACTACTAACGTCAGTTGTATCATACAACTGAAGTTAAAAGTATTTTATAAAAATATACAGTACACTATTAATGTCAGTTGTTTATTACAACTGACGTTAAAATTAAGACCTTTAATGTCAGTTCTTGATAACAATTGACGTTAGTTTTAAGCAAATTTACGTCGGTTTTGTTAAAGAACTGACGTTAATTTTGATTAACGTCAGTTGTGTTAAAGAACCGACGTTAATAGTGTTATATTTAACGTCAGTTCTCAACTGACGTTAAAAGTTTAACTTTTAACGTCAGCTGTATTTACGTCAGTCAGTATTCTGACGTAAAAAATCAATTTTAACTGACGTAAAAGTCACTTATTGCACTAGTGTCTGCCCTTCAAGAGTATTGATCTTTAGACTCATGTAGTCTAAAGTCCTCTTGATCATCAAGTTTTGCTTATGTCTTTGCCCAAACACTTCAATCATCTTGATCAACCTATCCATCTTGGCATTCATTTCAGTATTGCTTTCCATTGGAGCTCTTGGCTCATCTCCAGTCACTCTTACCCATTCTCCATTAGAATTTTTGGCCAGCTTCATCTTGCTTATAGCGCCCTCACCAAACTTGTGAGTCACTTGCCTTGCTTGGAACCTCTCCTCATGTTCCATTGAGACGCCAAAGTTCTCAAGCAGCTTTACAACTAAGCCAGGGTAAGGTAGTGTAGCTCCATTGATTCTACGGTCTACCATGTGCCTCATAATGGTATAGCTCCCGCTGAGCTGTTTCTTCTCAATCATTGTCCATAGCATCAAAATATCATTGTTTTGCACTACAGCATGGTTCCCTGATCTTGGAAGCAAAATCCTACTTAGTACATATTGCAGCAGCCTGTGCTGAACATGCACTGAGCTAATGTTGACCAGTCTTCCTTCTGGTGCATTCTCAACCAAAAGCACCTTTCTAGCTTCTTCCTTGTCATAGGCCTTCAATCAGGCACTTTCAGGTCCTATCCTAACCATATTACTCCCCAAGTAATCCAATCCAGTAAATTGAGAAAACTCATCAAAAGTCATTTCTGTTTTATTGTTCGTAACCTAACCAGAAAATCCTATGTTATCCATTTCCAAAGTGCAGTAAAATGCCTTAATCAGAGTTGGATAAGTGTCACTTTTAGTTTGCAGAAAGTCACTTAGCTTGTAGTGTTCTAAGATCTTGTGAAAAGTGAATCCATTCTTCTCAAAATAGTTGAAATCCACAGTTCTTTCCTCATGAGCATCTCTATGCTTAAAATCATTCTTGTAAAGCATAATATGTTCTTCATCAGAGAAATACATTTTCAATAGCTCTATCTCAGCATTGAGATCCTCATCCTCTTCTTCTTCATTACCCTTTTTCTCTTCTTTTGCTCAACTTTCTTCTTGGGTGTTTCCTTAGCCACCTTCTTCTTTACTTCTTTCTTCTTTGGTTCAGGTTTTGATGTCTCACCCACCTTTTCTTTTCCTTTGGAATCCTTTCTCTTAGCAGGTTCCTTGATTTGTTGCTTTCCTTGCCTTTGAGAGGTTTGGGTTTTCTCCATTTCCTTCCTCTTAGGGTGTGAAGGTGTGGCTATGGGAGAAAGTTGTTGAGGTGTGGAGGATTGGGTTGAAGATGATGATGTAGAGTTAGAGGGAACAGGTGTAGAGGGTGCGATTTGATTCACACGAGCCATCTGAGTGATTTTCGAGTTCTGCTAGGGTTTTGGGTGTTGAAGATTTGATTTTGAAATGTGAAAGATTTGGAGGGAAAGCTGGGTATTTATAGATTTATATCAGTCAATCGATGTATCAATCGACTTATTAATGGTTTTCAGCTTGTTCAAAACTTCAGTCAATCGATGTACAAAGTGTTAGGATTGAATTTTGAGCTATGTCAATCTATGTATAGCCTTAGTCAGAGAGTACCAAGATCTGAGTCTTGAACTCAATCGATGTTTAAGCTATGTCAGAGAGTCCAACAATAGCAGTACACATTCAATCAATGTGGAAAGTGATGTATAAGACAAGTCAGTGAGTCCCAAGTTCTGTAAACTTCACTCAATCGATGTTACAATTGATGTAACTACAGGGTTATTAATTTTAACCCAAGTCAATCGATGCAGAAGCACTTACATAAAGTAGTGCTTCTTGGATCAGTAGTTCAATCGATGTACAAATCGATTTATAGCAGGTCAGATTGAGATTTTTAGATTTTCATTTCAGGTAAATCGATGTTGAAATCAATGCACTAGTGTTTTTATGCTTAAAAGGCTTTGATCAATAGATGTAACAATCAATGTAAATGTGTTAAAATCAGATATTTAGATTTATACATGGATTGCACAATTTGTGTACTAGCTTTGAGGTTTTGGTTTTGGCTTAGGCTAATCGATTGTCTAATTGATGCACAGAGATCAAAGAATCATGCATTCAATCATACAAAACATCAAGCATAGGTTGGATCAATTATTTCCAATTCTCTTCTTATATAATATTAGCTTTCTTTAGCTAATGGTTTGGTGAAAATATCAGCTAATTGCTTAGATGTGTCAACATATTCAATAACTATATCTCCATTTTAAATATGATCCCTTATGAAATGATGTCTTATTTCAATATGTTTGGTTCTAGAATGCATTATAGGATTCTTAGTTAGATTTATGGCACTATTGTTGTCATATTTGTTTAGCACTTTCTCTAATAAAACACCATAGTCAACGAGTTGTTGCTTCATCCAAAGAATTTGAGCACAACAACTTCGTGCTGCAACATATTCTGCTTCAGTAGTTGACCAAGCCACACTTGTTTGTTTCTTACTAAACCAGGAAACTAATGAGTTCCCAAGTAAATGACATGTTCCACTAGTACTCTTCCTATCCAACTTGCATCTAGCAAGGTCAGAATCAGAGTATCCTACAAGATTACAAGTTGATCCCTTAGCATACCATAACCCCATATCTCTAGTTCCTAGCAAATATTTCATGATTCTCTTTACAGCTGTTCAATGAGATTCCTTAGGGTTTGATTGATATCTTGCACACATGCAAACACTAAACATTATATCAGGCCTACTAGCTGTAAGGTAAAGTAAGGAACCAATCATACCTCTGTACCTGGATATGTCTACAGTTTTAGCTTTTTCATCATTGTCCAAGTAGCATGATAGACTCATTGGAATTGCCATTTCCTTTGCATTTTCCATGCCAAACTTCTTCAGTGGTTCCTTACAGTACTTTGCTTGGCTTATGAAGGTTCCATCATCACATTGTTTAATTTGAAGTCGTAGGAAGAAAGTGAGTTCTCCCATCATGGGCATCCCAAATTCATTTTGCATCAATTTAGAAAATTCCTTACACAGTGAATCATTAATAGCACCAAATATAATATCATCAACATATATTTGTACAACTAGTATATTTTGACCTTTTCTTTTTGTGAAAAGTGTTGTGTCAACCTTGCCTCTAGTAAAACCTTTTTGCAATATAAGGTTAATCTTTCATATTGGATCTTGTTTAAGTCCATATAGGGCTTTGGTAAGTTCATAAACATGATTGGGAAATTCATTCATTTCAAAACCAGGTGGTTGACCAACATATACTTCTTCTTGTATAAAACCATTTAGGAATGCACTTTTAACATCCATTTGATATAACTTGAAAATCATGATACATGCATATGCTAGCAACATTCTAACAGCTTCTAATCTAGCAACGGGTGCATATGTCTCATCATAGTCTATTCCTTCTTCTTGATTATAGCCTTTGGCTACTAATCTAGCCTTATTCCTTACTATGATTCCATTTTCATCAAGTTTGTTCCTAAACACCCATTTTGTACCAATTATTTATTTATCCTTGGGTTTTGGAACAAGTTCCCAAACTTTGTTTCTTTCAAACTGATTAAGTTCTTCTTCTATTGCCATAATTTAGTTCTCGTCAACTATTGAATCATCTATAGTTTTTGGTTCCATTTGAGAAACAAAAGCCATGTTGTTACGTGCATTTCTTAAAGAGTGTCTAGTAGTTACCCCTTTGGATATTTCACCAATAAGGTTGTCTAGAGGGTGATTCTTTGCAATTATCCACTCCTTAGGTAGTTCCTCATTTTGTTCCTCTACTGGATTCTCTACAACTCATTCCACTTTTGCATTGTCTTACTTTTCTTCAAGTTGAGTTTCTTCAAGTTGAGTTTCATCAAATGTAACATGTACAAATTGTTCTATAGTTTGAGTTCTTCTATTGTAAACTCTAAAACCTTTACAAGATAAAGAATAGCCTAGGAAAATACCTTCATCAGCTTTAGGATCAAATTTACCTAGATTATCCTTGCCATTATTCAGAACAAAACATTTACAACCAAAGACATGAAGGCGAGCAATATTTGGTTTTCTACCCTTATACAACTCATATGGAGTTTTCTTTAATATTGATCTAATCAAGACTCTATTTAGTACATAGCAAGCTGTACTAACATCATCTGCCCAAAAGTATTTTTGGCACATTAGAGTCATTCAAGCAATCTCCTCAAGAGATCTATTTTTCCTCTCAACTACTACATTTTGTTGTGGTGTTCTAGGTGCTGAAAAGTTGTGTTGTATACCATGTTAATCACAGAAATTCTCAAATTCCTCATTTTGGAATTCACCTCCGTGATCACTCCTTATAGATACAATTTTCATGTCTTTCTCATTTTGTGCAAGATTAGCCATTTTCTTAAAAGCAGAAAAGGCTTCATTTTTATGTGCTAGAAAATATGTCCAAGTATATCTAGAGAAATCATTAACAATCACAAGAGCATAAAGATTTATACCAAAACTTTTTGTTCTAGAAGGACCAAAAAGATCCATATGCAACAATTGTAAATGTCTACTAGCTGAAACAATGTTTTTAGCTTTAAAAGAAGTTTTCACTTGTTTTCCTTTTTGACAAGCATCACATAAATCGTCTTTCACAAACTTTTTCTTAGGTAAACCAATTACAAGTTCTTTGGAAATCAATTTGTTCAAGTGATCCATGTGAATATGAGTTATTCTCCTATGCCATAACCAATTTTCTTCTTCTTTTGAAATTAAGCAACATGCATCATTAGAAGATTAATTGTCTAGATCTAGCATGTAGATGTTGTTTACTCTATTTCCAATCAACTTCATGTTCTTATCATGTCTAGATTCAATCATACACATGTTTGAGTTAAAGTCTACCTTATACCCTTTGTCACAAAGTTGACTTATGCTTAGAAGATTATGCTTGAGTCCTTCAACATAGAGAAATCCCGCAATCTGAGTTGTTGGACCTTTTCCAATAATGCCAACACCAAGTACTCTACCTTTGTTGTTGTCACCATATGTTACATTTCCACCTTGTTTGGAAGTAAGGGAATTGAATCTTGTGATTTTTCCAGTCATGTATTTGGAGCAGCGACTATCTAAATACCAGCTTGAGCTTTTAGCCTTCAAACGCACCTACAAAACAATTTTTAACCATTTGTATTAGGTACCCAAATTTTATTGTGTCCTTTGGTGTTAGTCATGACATAAGTTCCCTTAGGAACCCATATTTGTTTGATACTTATCCTTGAAATATTTCTAAAATAGCATGTAGAAGTAGTGTGTCCTTTTCTTGCACAATAGAAACATTTAACAAAAGGACTAGTAAATGACTTCGGTGCAACAAAGAGTTTCTTAAAGGCTTTTTCATGCATTTCTGGTTGGTAACCTATTCCAGCTTTATCATATACTCCTTTTTGTTCTCCTAATATGGCATTTAGGGTATCTCTTCCCATTGTAAATTTAGAGAGAGTGCTTTTCAGTTTTCTACCTCTTTTTCCAGAATATTGCAATTTGAGCATGTAGAGCTAGATGCACTTAGTCTAGTGTTTTTAGCTTCTAGTTCCTTACTCTTAATTTGAAGAGTTGCATAATCACTACATTGTTTAGCAATGACTTTCCTAGATGACATTAATTGCTTAGCAATTTTCATATATTCACTATTCAATTCATCAAAAGCATCTTGTAGTTCATCATAAGTAGGGGAAGATCATTTACCTCATCTTCATTTTCATTGTGACTTTGTTGACTAGTTATAAGGTAGAGATTTGCCTCTTCTTCCTCAGATTCTTCATAGGAATCCATGTCATTTTCCTCCCATGCTATGTATGTTTTTCTTGGCTTTTTATTCTTCTTGTCTTTGGACTCATAGCTGTCATGTTTGTCCTTCTTTTGAAGCTTTGGACATTCATTCTTGTAGTGTCCAGGTTTGCCACATTCATAGCACTTCACATTTGAATTTAAACTTTCACCTTTTGAGAAATTCTTTTTGGAAAAGAAGTTTGAGGGCTTTTTGTTGAAGGTTTTCTTCTTCTTGAGAAACATTTTGAATTTTCTGACCAGCGGTCCTATATCTTCTTCTGAATCTTCATCCTCCTCAACTTCTTCATCTTTATCACTATCAAGGACTTCTTTGGAGATCTGTGCTTTTAGTGATAAGCATTTCTTCTTTTTGTCCTTCTCTTCATGATCATTCAGTCTATGAAACTCCATCTCATGTTCTTTGAGCTTTCCAACAGTGTAGCAATGTTCATGGTTTCTAAGTCTCTTGATCCAGTTATAGCAGTGATTTTTGGTTGCCGTTCTCTTGCCAAGCATCTCGTGATTTTGTTGATTTGTTGTTCATCTGAAATAGTCTTTCCAGGTCCATTTAGTTGATTCACAATATGGGTGAATCTCCTCTGCATATCATTGATGTCTTCATCTTTCTTCATGTGAAAGAGTTCATACTTGTGCATGAGTGAGTTCATTCTTGCTCTCTTCACATCACTTGTCCCTTCATGAGTAATTTGCAGCGTATCCCACATTTGCTCTGCTGTCTTACAATTAGAGACCCTGAAAAATTCATCATAACTCAAAGCAGCAGTTATAATATTTTTAGCATTAGCATTATAACCTACTATTTTTTTGTCATCATCATCCAAATCAGCTCTAGGCATATTTGTCTTGGTGCCATTTGCATCAAGAATAAAAGGGATGTATAGACCATTCTCAACAGCATCTAATACATCAAGACCACTTGCCTCAAAGAATATTAACATCCTTTCTTTTCAATACATATAGGTAGTGCCATTGAATGCAGGGGTCTTGCAAGAGAAGCCCCTTCTCCCAAGATGTCATTTGAAGCCATCCTCTTAAGCTGTTAAGCTTTACACAAGAGTGAAAGCTCTGATGCCACTTGTTGGTTGTGGCTTCTAGATACTCAAGAAGGGGGGTTGAATTGAGTATGAGTGATTTTGGAATTTCCCCTTTATGCAAAAACTGAGACTTTTCTAAACTTCTTGAAAACGTTTTGTCAACCAACTAACCAAAACAAGTTTTTGCCTAATAAATTGATTCAAGACTTTGTTCTTTTAATAAGAAAGAGAGATGAAAAGATTTATTTCATAAACTCAGCATTCACAAATTTAATCCATAACAATTGCCTAAACATACATTCATCAAATGAAAGCAATTAAGAGAGTTAAGAGATAGAGAGAAATGCAAACCGAGATTTTATCCTGGTTCAGCTACCTCCTCTGGTAACCTACATCCAGTCCCCACTTCACAGTGAGTTTTTTCCACTAAAATCAAAACAATTACAGGATTATTTACAAGCATCAACTCCTAGTTTCTGTCTACCCAATTGATAACTTTTCAGTCAAAGCAATCTTGTAATTCCCAAGAGTCCCTTCTACTCTTGTCAAACCACCAAGAGTCCCTTCTACTCTTGATCTACACAGAGAGAACACCTTCTCTCTAATATTCCTTTTGCAGTAAGAAAGGTTTTTTATTCTGATTCTAAGAAATCAAATATTACAAATTGAAGCTCTAACAGAAATATTTCAAGTATTCTCAATGAAAAGCTCTCTCTTTGAATTTCGTGTTTAATCTCAGTATTGAATGAATTGTTGTATAGAAAGTGTTTGCCCATGCCTTTATATAGTACTATATCAAAATAGATCCGTTGGGCACACTTCAAAAGTCAGTTAAGATCAAAACAAACTTTCCTTGAAAATTTTAGTTATCAGTCAATCGATTGTGTAATCGATGTATTAATCAAAGATTCAATTTTTATAATTGAATAGATCGATTGCCAAATCGATTGTGTTCTTGGAACTTCTTGATTTTGACTGATACATAGATGTATCCATCGATTGTGTTCTTGAAAATCATAAGCATTCTCAGCCCAGAAGTCTTTACATCGATTGGTCAATCGATTGCATAATTGGTTTCAAAAGTCTTTGCTTCTGTTTGGGCTTATGCATCGATGTACTAATTGATTGTTCTAACATTTTCAAAAGACTTTACTTCTGTTCTGTGTACGCATCGATGTACTAATCGATTGGATGCATATTACAACAAGTGTTAGCTTCGGTTTAGCCTTATGCATCGATTGTGCAATCGATTTACAGAAGCTTGATTTGCATACTTATCAAGTCAGTCACAATCAATCGATGTATACATTGATGTATACTATTTATACATTGATGTACACATAGGTTTTCATTAAAAGTTAGTTAATTAACTGAAAGTACATCGATGTACACAAAGATGTACAGAACTTTGAATTAATTCTTTTTAATTCTAAGTTCATTTTACTTTATGAAAACCTTTTTGATTTGTTTTTAAGAGAGCTATTTCACAAAGAGAATCTTAAAAAATTCTTTACATCAAAATCTAATTTTACTTGAGATGTCTTGTGATTCAACTTTGAGATTCTACATCTTCAAGCATTCCTTTGTGATCCTTCTTTTGCTCCTTTGATCCTTTGCATTCTTTTCTTTTCACTGATGATATCTTATACAAACATTTAAGCTTGTCAAGTAGTTAGTGAATCAAAGTGTAATTCAAGTTAGTTTGGTCATTAATCAAAACACAATAGGGTCATTTATCCACACTTTCTTTTTTACGCTTTCAAAAAAACTATTCGTCTCTCTCTCTCTCTGTGAAAATCCCTAAACTTTTATGAACCCTAACTCTCCTTGAAATGGCACCCAAAAAGAACCTCACCCTGGAGGACATTACTGAGAAATACGAGATGCTAGTGTAGGATGTTGACAAGATATTGGTTGGGAAGATGGTGGACCTGCATGTTATCAAGAAATGGGGAATGGATGTCACTGGGGAGATTGAATACTCCAAGTGGACGTTATTCTTTTAAATAAAGGAACTTATTCATCCCAAGGTGGTTAGGGACTTTTGGAACAGTTCTTCCATCAACCAATATCCAATAGATATGGAAAAGGATATATGTGGTCTTGTGTTGGGAAGATCTTTCAAGTTCAACCTAAACTCCATAGAGAAGGTGCCCTAGGATTGGAGTTGGTTACTCAGATGAATGGGAAGATGAAGTTGGTGCCGTTAAGTCTCTAAATGTCTGATGTGTATTTGCCCTAAGTTTTGATGAAAACTAAAAATTTGTCAATGATTTAATTTGACTTCATATTGGTTGCTGACCTATCTACTTAGTGTGCAAATTATTACTTTAAGTCTATCTATAACTCGTCTGCCCTAAAAAGAAACCTGATCATCTCCGGAGATCACCTGTCTGATGAATAAAAGTCAATCTGCCTGCTGACTGGATTGTTGACTCTTTGTCAACCTATCTAATGAAGCTCTCACTCGTCTGTGGTTCTTCGATGAGGAACATTCAAGGACAAAGGAACTTTTAGGAGCTTTCAACTCAAGCAGAAGTTACCGAAGCTCTCTCTCACGAGAATCAAGAAAGTCAGAAGGTCAAACACTCAAAGCAACCAAGGAACTCAGAAAAGAGTGCTTCCAATATGCTTTATTCCCTACTATAACTGGGAGTTGTACGAAAAGGGAAATGTGCTCTGCAAAGTACAAAAGCAACTTGCACAACCCTGATTTGGTTGCTGCACAAAGCATAAAGCATTGCTCATCCCTGTTAGAGTACAACCAACGTTCCTAAGCATTAAATGGCTGCCCAAAATGACTCTATTGCATTTAATGAAGTTCGGCTCAAAGCCAAAGTCTGAAGGAATGTCTCTAACGGATTTAATATGATTGAATCCTATAAATACATAAGTCATTGAAGATGAAGATACACAAAATATACACAACATTGAAGAGCCATTACTCCTCGCATTTATTCCTTCATTCCTTCAATATGTATTCTTAATTCATTTGAAGTTATTACGCAGTCTTTCTAACCTTAACATTTAATTCACTCTTCTGAGTGCTATTGAAAGACTTACAAATTGTATTTATTACAATCCTTTCTCAAACAAACTTGAGTGAGCCTGAAGAGGCTAGGTGAGGAAACAATACTTGTCTTGGAGCCTGGAGAGACTAGGTGTACAAAGAATACTTGGAGTCTGTAACCTGATCTGTTATAGTGAAAGAAACTTGGTGCTGCCAAGGACTAGACGTAGCCCTAGCTGTTAAAGGGTGAACCTGGATAAATAGTTGTGTCCATCTCTCTATCCTTAACTCTTTAGTTGCTTTGATTATATTATTTGGTTACTAACTAAAGGGATTAAGTGTGAATATCAAACAAGTTTGAATCTTTCATGATTGTTTGTTTTTCTGTTGAAATCTAATCAGACAAGTCACTTGTTTGTGCTTTACGAAAACACTTGTCTATCCCGAGATTATATGTACAAAAAGTATATAACTTTCTTATAAAGTCTGATAAACACAATTCAACCCCCTTCTCGTGTTTATAGTTGTCTATTTCAAGTGCTGCCTCCATCAACATTGCTCTTTATGGAACCCCCAGTCCTTCCAACTACAAGTTTGTCAATCTCATCCCCAAATGTTGGTTTCTGTTGAAGTTGCTGCAAAAGTGTGTGATGCCTAGGAAGGGCTCCAAAGACAATGTCTCGAAGATGGAAAAGTTTTCCCTCTTCCACCTGATCCATATGATCAAGGTTGATTTGAATTACCTAGTATTCAAACACCATTAGTCTATGATCATAAGACCATGCATGAAAACATTCCCTTATAGGATGCTTCTCACCAGACAGTTCAGAAACAAGCTCTTTGTTCCTAGTGATGGAGCTTTTGTGGAATTGGTTTAGCCTATAGACAAGAAGACTCTGTCTATGATGAAGATCCCATAAATTTCTCTACCTGAACCTCTCAAAGATGATGATGAGAAGTAGGAAGGCCCTGTTAAGGAGAAGCAAACAGATTTTCCAGCTGAGTCTAAAGTTCCCATCTCTCAGAAGGCATCTGGAAGCTTGCTATGAAAGTGGTAGACAAGATCATAGGCCTGATCTGGAGAAGCCCTCTACATCAGCTGAAACTGTTGAGAGTGAGAGAACTCTCAGATACAGAAGAAGGAAACTCTCTCCACAGGGAAAGGTAGCTGTGGAAGAAGCTGCTGAGGTTGAGTATGCTTAACTAGCAAAGAAGAGAAAGCCGAAGAAGACCCTTACTGAGGTCAGACAAGTCTTGTCCGAACCCAGTAGAGATGAAGTACCTTCTTAGGGGATCAGATGTCTAAGCCCTTGGAGAAGCCCAAGGATAAGGAAGTTTTGTTTTTGGATATGATACCCAAGAAGAGAAAGTCGGGAGTCCTTGCACCTGCTACTGAGCCTCCTGTTGTAGCTGTTGTTGTTGTTGTTACTGAAGTTAGAGAAGATCTGTTTGATGGAGCACAGACAAATCTGTAACCCTTGTTGGATCAAAACAATCCTCCTAAGCCAAGGAAGAAGTTGAGGATAACAGAGAACCAAGTGTTTGTACCATCTCCATCCTCTCCCCCAAACCAAGGTATTATCATCTCTCCTCCTCCTCTCTCCATAGATCCTTTAGCCCATGTTTTTCCAACCTCTTCAACCGTCTCCTCTCACACAACTCAGACCTCTGCCTACACAATAATGTCTGATGTATGTTAGTACAATATTGTTCACAGGGATCTTACCCCTAGAAAACAAGTTGGCATTTCATCATCTATGTTTGTGTCTGACTTGCAGAACCTTCTTACTGCAAGTTTTTGTAACCTGTCTGTCATCCCTCCACCTCCACCTCACACAACTAACCCTTGTAGAGATCTCTCTTTTTTGTTCCTATAGTTGCTTTTATTCAACTTACTGACTCAATTTTTCTAGGACCCTTCTGTAGTCATGTTGCCTTCTCCATCTAGATCCTGTTATATCCTTCTTTGAGTATATGGATAACCTGATTCTTTTGCTTGCCTCTGTTGTATCCAGACCTCTTCCCCCTCCTCTGCATATAACTATCACCCATATTTCCCTCTCTAAACGTCTATCCTCAATTTTATCTTCTCCTAAGGAAGACATTGTTAGAGTCAGACCCTTGTTCAAGATAACTTTTCTACCATTTTTCTTTTATAGAACCATCCATCAATCTTTCTTCCCTAGGATCTCGGAACCCTTCTATGTTCCCAATGCACCTCTATCTATGCCCTCCCATGGCACTCTAAGGAGTATGTCACCACTGAAGGTTTTAAAACATAACCATTAAAGCAATGCAAAATGAACTTACTTCTCAAAGGACCATACTGGAAGCTATTTTGAGGCAACTAGATGAAGAAAGAAGTGCCCGAGCTACCTTAGAAGCTAGAGTAGATGCTTTGTACCTTCTGTTAAGTAACAATAAATATGTCTCTTTGTAAAACTTGCCTTGTATAAGCCAATGATGGATTAATACAATCAGGTTTTGTTAAATGAGTTGGTTCTTTTATTTCCATATCTTTTTGCTTTTATGCATCTTATCTTCCTTTATGATGATGCCAAAAGGGGAGAAAATGTAATGAACCTATGAATCTGTCTGTATCATGGAGAAAATAAAAATGAACATAATCTAACTGAACTTGTTAGTTAATATAAGTTTTCTAGAACTTGTCTGGAAGCAAAAGCATAAATCTTTTGCTTCAACAATAAAGCTCTGATGTCTTGTATAATATACCTCTGATATTTTTTTAGCTCTAAAATATATGTCTTCTATGCAAAAGCTCTTAATGTTTCTCTGATATCTGTCTGCATAAGAAAATGACTAAAATGCTATGAAAATTGATAATGTTTCTCTGACCTATCTATATAAGCAAAATTGACAAATTGCTAATACCTATCTGTCTCAATTCTCTGTTAATATTTTATAAGGTTCATTAAATCATTTCAATATTTGTCATCATCAAAAAGGGGGAGATTGTTGAGTCTCTAAATATTTGATGTGCATTTGCCCTAAGTTTTGATTAAAAATAAACATTTGTCAATGATTTGATTGAACTACATATTGGTTGTTGACCTGTCTCCTTAGTGTGCAGATTATTATTTAAGTATTTTAATCACATGTATGTCCTAAGACTATCTTGGTCAAAAGTAAAGATCACTCGTCTGATTAGGAAATCTAACCCATCTGCTGAAGAAGTCTCACCCGTCTGAAGCTTATCTGGAGATGTTGACTTTATGATATAGAGTCAACTCGTCTAATCAAGTTTTTACTCGTATGTTGCTTCTCAGAAGAAGACCACACAACGATTGAAGAACTTTTGTGAGTTGTCTACTCAGTCAGAAGATGCTGAAGCTTTCTCTTAAAAGGATCAAGAATTTCAGAAGGTCAAATATTCAAAAGCAACCTTGTAACTCAGAAAAGGAGTGCTACCAAAATGCTTTATCCCCTAGTACATCTGGTTGTTACATGAAAATGGAAACATTCACTGCAAAGTACAAAAGCAACCTGAAGAACTCTGATTTGGCTGTTGGCTGCTGCACAAAGCATAAAGCTCTGATCCCCTCTGTTAGAGTACACGCAACATTCCTATGTATTAATGGATTCCCATAAAGTCTCTATTGCATTTAATGGAGCTCAACCTAAAGCCAAAAATTTGAAGGAATGTCTCTAACAGATTCAAATTGATTGAAGGCTATAAATAGAGAAGACATTGAAGATGAAGAAAAGACACAACATTAACTCATGAGTCATTATTATGTGCATTTAATTCTTCAACCTTTCACGTTCTTCAATCATTTTAACTTATTACACGGTCTTTTAAACCTTCACATTAAATTCATTTTTCTGAGTGTTAGTGAAAGACTTGTAAAGTTGTAGTTATTACACTTTCTTACAAATAAATCTAAGTGAGCCTGGAGAGGCTAGGTGTGCAAGCAATACTTGTCTAGGAGCCTGAAGAGGCTAAGTGTGCAAAGAATACTTATCTGTAACCTGGTCAAATATAGTGAGAAAACTTGGTGCTGCTAAGGACTGGACGTAACCCTAGTGTTAAGGGGTGAATCAGGATAAAATAGTTGTGTCTATTTCTCTCATTTCTTTTGTTTATCTAATTATCTTAACTGTTAACAAACTAAAGGGGTTAAAGTGTGAATATCAAACAAAGTTTTTAGGGTTAAATATGTTTTTAGTCCCTCATTTTTTAAATAAGTTTGGGTTTAGTCCCCCACTTGGAAAATGTACTTTTTTAGTCCCTCGTTTTTAAAATGTGTCAGAAATGGTCCCTACACCACACTTCCATTTGAAAAATGGGGGACCAAAACCGAACTTTTGTAAAAAATGAGGGACCGTTTTGAAAAATGAGGGACTAAAAATGTGTGGTATAGGGACCACTTCCGACACATTTTAAAAAATGAGGTACTAAAAATGTACGTTTTTCAAATGGGGGACTAAAACCGAACTTTTGTAAAAAAAATGAGGGACTAAAAACATATTTAACCCAAGTTTTTATCTTTCATGTTTGTGTGTTTTTCTGTTGAAAACCCTTCAGACAAGTCACTTGTTTGATTGCTTTGATAATCACCCATCTGCTCTTAGCTTTTGCTTGCGAAAAGCTTTTAACTTTATCTAAAAGTCTGATAAACACAATTCGACCCCCTTATCGTGTTTATAGTTGTCTATTTCACAACCATCCCATCATTTCACATCAAGGCCTTGTCTCTTTCAATGTAAAAGTGGGCAAGGTAGGAAATTAGTTCTTCAAGTACAGGAAGTCATGGCTGACCTGAATATACCCAATAAAATATAGGGTCTGGACTCTAAAAATTTTGAGTTCAACTAAATTCGAAGTTTTTGGCCCGATCTAATGAAACCCACATCATAATCGAGTCCAAGCCGGGTTAGCCTTTCCAGGTTTGGAAAACCTGCTCATCTTTTATTTTTAATTTTATTTCCTAAAAGTGAAGCACTTTATACATATGTAGTTTCCCCTCTATACTTTACTTATTACTGAACAATCAATTTTTAATGTTTTACCCCATAAATTAAACAAGTTGATTGGATCCCTTCTCCTTGTGGTTGGATCAAGGATAATACAGATGTTGTTGCCAGAGGATCTCTTGGTCATGCTACTGGAAGGGATATTTTTAAAGATAAAAGTGGAGCTATCCTAAGGTGTTTTTCATCTTACTTGGGTATTACTCATTCTTTAAATGTGGATTTGTCTACTGCTATGACTGCTATTGAAGTGGCTCATTAGAGAGGATGACACAAATTATGGCTAGAGCATGATTCTATGCTGGTGGTTTTAACTTTTTATTCTCCTGACATTGTCCCTTGGAAGCTTAGATCTAGATGGAGGAATTTCCTTTTATTATGTGCCTCTATGCAATTTCAGGTTTCTTCTCATTATTTTTCTTGCTGAGATTTAAATTCCTAGTTTCATTAGTGAAGACTTTTTATGTAATAGGTTTGGTTTTCCTAATTATAGATTTAGATAGCTTGTTTTTTCTGTTCTCATGGGTTTGGTCTATGTCCCCCCATGTCTTTTTGTATTGTTTATTTTTATTTTTATTTTTATCAACAATTTTTGGTGTGCTGCAATTGATAGATAGAGCCTGAGGTGCCAACCTATTTGAGATCTTTTTCTCTATTATGCTGCATTTGCATGCTAATTTTGCTTAAAAAAATTAATGTTTTAAGGTATCGCTTGTGAACCATGATATCAGTAGCAATTATCTCTCTCATTTTTCATTAGAAAACTTAGTACTAAGATTCATAAACGGAGTAGTAGTCAGTACCTAACAGTTACAATAACTGTCACGATTGTATAACAGCTGAGCAATAACAAATACAGTAAAAAGAAAGAGATATAGTAGAGATTGCATAGGAGAAAATACTCTTACACCCCCCCCCCCCCCCCCCAGCTCAAGGTGGTGATAAGTTGAAGGGGAATCAACCACATTGAGCTTGGTTCTAAGAGCAACAAACCGAGTAGGGGGTAAAGCTTTAGTAGGTAAATCAGCCCATTGTTGTTCACCAAGGACATGAACCATTGAGAGATGTTTTTTGAGAAATTTTTCGCAAACAAAAAATAGGCCCAGCTCCATGTGTTTGGTTCTAGTATGTAAAACTGGATTGTGAGCTAGTGCCACAACACTTTGATTCTCACAGAACACAATTGGAGTAGTGTAGGGAATGCCAAGTTCAGAGAGAAGACTCTGAATCCAAAGAATATCATCGGTAGCAGTGGCTAGAATTTGCTATTCTGCCTCAGTGCTAGAGCGTGTGAATATATGCCTTGAAAGGAAATTTTGTTTTGATGATGGACAAAAGGAAAAGGTCCAGGAGGACTAAAGTGCAAAAAGCGGAAATTCATAAAGCAAGCCAGCACAAGGGGCAAAATGGGAATTTCAGTATTTGTATTGGATGTTTTAGAAAATATGTGTAAATGGTAAATAGAGTTCTCAATTTAATATTGGACACACACACACACATTTCACATGTGCCTAAAACCTTTTTAACATGTTTTATATCTGACAATTAATTGTGCTTAATGAGTAATCAAAATGTTAATTGTTAAGATTTTCAAATTCAAATGTGCTTTGAGCCATAATCGATTATGGGAAACCAATAATCGATTATGAGATGAATTAAAAGTCTTTAAATGAGTTTAATGAGTAATCGATTTTGAATTTGAAATAGAATAATCGATTATGTCATTTGTATAATCGAGTATGTCCTTACTGCCTTTCAACGAGCTTCAAACAGAAAACCTGTAATCGATTATGTAATTGATTATGGCCTTTTACATGAAAGTCAGTGGACTCGTAATCGATTAGTATAATTGATTATGCCTATTCTGTCAAAGTGAGCGCTTCCTGAAATTGATTTAAATAATCGATTATGAGAATGTAATAATCGATTATGACACGACAGAAATGAATTTTAAGAGGCTTGACCTAATTTCTTTTTGAACCATCACCATTTTCATATAAATAGAAGAATGGGCAGTCTTGTCTCAGTTACACAATACACAACTATTTCTCTATGCTAAAAACTCTGATAAACATTTTCTCTATAATCTTCTCTTGCACTATCACTTTGACCATATTATTATAGTCGAGGAGGGCATGATCCCTAGAAGCATGGGCTCCACATTATCAGGGCATCAATGCATGTGAGGAGAGAGAAAAGGTATGCATGTCAGCTTTTGTCTTCTAGTGCAGAGCTGCTGAAGTTTGTCTATGCTATAGCAGTCAAGTAGTCCATTTTCCATGCTTTAATCGTGCTCCAGAACCTTTCTGCTTAAACATGTAGAAAAACATGAGACAATGATGAAGCACAAAATACCATAATACTGGCATTTGCATGTTTCAGCACTAACATTTACCAAATAGCAATTTATTCACATAAATGCAAACTTAAACTTAGAGGGCAACAATAAATCAAGGCATGAAGGTAATAAATAACTCTTCTTACAAAGAGTTATCACACCCCCAAACTTGAACTATTGCTTGTCCTCAAGCAATGCAAGAAAACATGACCACAAAATACTTGTCACTTGCATGGCATACATGGCTCACCCTGATTTTCCTTTCTTTTAAGACTCAAAATTATACACTTGCAATAATAACACAACACTCTTCCTATCATGCACATTTCAACAATTATTACAAAACTGATCTAGGTTCAGATTAACATATGCTGCAGCAAGTCACTCAGAACAGTTGGTTCTGTTTTTCACCCTCTCATCAGAACTTCACTCTCAACACAGACATACATCTCTGATTTAGACTTGATAAGGTTCTATGAAAATTAAAACAACACATCAAAGCACATAGCAAGAGGTCTTTTATGGTTGTAAGGGGGCTTAGGACAGGTGAGGTTGAAAATTTCTGGATAAGTTGAATTCAAGGTCTAGCAAAAGGATGCTTTTCAAGTTAGCTCTATATTTCAAGTATTCCTTCCTTCAAAACCTTTTTGTCCTTATAATTCACTACTTTCCCCATCAAGACCCATACTTATTATTTTTGTTGAGAACAAAGAACATATTATTGTTATACTTTCAGGTTTTTCAATGTTCTTTGTTCTCATTTTTCAAAAAAATTACATTTTTTTAAAGAATTTTTTAAAGGGAGATGCAACTTCACATTGCACATTTGAGAGCTTCTCATTTTCTTTGTTGATTTCCCCCCTTTTTACATTTTTCTTATACAACTTTGCTGCACAGTTGTTGCAGCACAACAGCACAACATCCCCAAACTTAAGCTGGTGCTTGTCCTCAAGTCACCCCAAAACTTATCTTAGAACATGACTACAATAGCATCCTTAAGCTCTACCTATTTAGGTATTCTTTTTTTTTTCGAGTTAAGGGCTTATAACGTGCTAGATATAAGAATAAAGGGCTCAGGCTCAATGGGGCACACTATGGACATGGAGAGTCGGAGGGTTGACTGTTTAAGCTCTAGCAAGAATATAAACAAAACAAGAAAATGCCTCAAGCATAAAGTGTGTGCAATCATATGTGTTCAAATTAAACAGAATCAAATCAAGCCTTACAGAAAACGCATGAGTGTGAAGCATATGTGTGGTGTAATTTTGACACTCAAGATCACATTTATTTGTTTCTATTGCAGCTTATGTGTCCTCTTAGTTAAAGCAGTGATGCAGCAAGGATAAAATTGCACAGTTAAGTCAGAGCATTAGTTATTAAGCAAGCGTTTTAAGCAAAGAGTCAAGTGTTGAACACATCAAAAGGCCAGAGGCCACTTCCATTTATTCTTTAATCATTTGGAACCATCAGGGTGGGGCACATGCAAGCCAACATCAGAGAAAGTTTTAAAACAACTCTGGCCCTACACGCAGTCAGATCTAAAAGGTCCTAGTGACCACTACTTGCAGATAATTAAAAAGAACATAATGCTGGGAATGGGGTGGAAGGCTCAGAAAGCATCCTGTTGTATGATGTTGCAGCAAGATGCAACAATCCGCTATGGCTGTTTCAAGCCTGGGGTGTTTTGGTGCGTGGGTTCTTCCTGGTGCCTGCATTCTTGGTGGAACGCACCTTGCTGGGTGTTTCTCCAATGACTTGCACTTCATCATCTTCATCATTTTCTTCTCCAGCATTTCCTTCTTCATTCTCTTTCTCTTCCTCCTCCTTTTCTTCTTCTTATTCACCTGCTTCAACATCCTCTTCTTCACTGCCTTCCTCTGCTCCAGCTGGTTCTTCAACTTGCTCTGCTGCAGCAACCGCCTCCTTCTCAACTTGAAGTGTTACAACCTTTTCTTTCTTAATTGTGAGTGCAGAATTTGGCACAACGGGCTTGAGTCTCTTGGAGAGAGGGATTTCATCCTCCTCTTCCTATGCTGTGGTAGCAGCCTCAACAACAATTTTCATCACAAAACTCACCTTCCATGCAGTGGTCTTGATTTTCTATGTTGATTTGAGGGCTTAAGGGGAGGCTTTTGCTGTAGCAGGGGCAGAGGAGGGAAATTTTTCTTATGCTGCAGCATGGCCCCTTTTGAGATTCCCCTGATCCTGCTGGGAGCCTAGGGAAGTTGCTTTTTTCTTCATTGGCGCAGAGGCCACAACCACATTTTGTTATGGGATGGGGCAACGCCCATCCATTCTTTGTCAGAGGAGGAACTGTTTGCAGGGGTAGTGTTGATGTTGATTTCTTGGTTCTCAGATGCAGGGTTGGGAACTGTTTCTCGGGGCGGGGGGGCTGGTTCATCTTCTTGCATATGTGGCAAAATCTCCCTTGGGAACTTGAAAATGGGAGTTTCTAGCTTCCAATTGTTTAACTTCATGGTCTGGTTCTCCCACTGGTATTTGATGAACCAGAACTCCCAAAATATTTTTTCTCGCTGCACATATTGCTGTAGTATATCAGTCAATTGGTCAATCTTCTGCTCCAGCATCCCAAAGCGATCCTACTGCTCTAGGGTGCTAGATCGTGGGGGTTTTTTGGCGCTTACTTAAGTTTTGTCACAATTGGAGTACATCCTCAGGATGCAATTCATATATATAGGGCCATAGTTTTTCTCCAGCCCCTCTCCAAGATTGTACTCCACTCCCTTCTCAATGCACAACTCAGTTATCAGGCAGGGGAAGACCAAGTTTCCTTTCTTCTTCATGGCACAGGTGGATATTTGATCCTTAATCATCTCCCCAACATTGATTTTCTTCTTGTTCATGATACAATGGAGAAGAACCAGGCGCTCCTTCTCTACTGTTTCCAAGTGGTCAGTTGGGGAAAGAGAGTGTCTTAGGAAATGGTACTAGGCTTTGACAAGGGGCTGCAGCAAGGGCCTTGGGAGCTTTACCTGACCTTCTGGCTAGTGGATCCATTCTGCTCTAGCAACTGCCAGGTCCTTTTTAATTTGCTGCAGCTTGGCGGTAGTCATCTTTTTCAGGATGCCTTGGAATTCATCCTCCACCTCTTCCAGCCCTAGGTGCATATTGTTGTTTTGGCTTCAACGACTCAAGAGGGGGGGTGAATTGAGTCTTCAAAAAATATTCCCCTCTTAAAAAACTTTTCACAAAACTTTTCAAATCAGAGTAGCGGATTTTTGGCCTCAGGATCTTTTACAAAATCAATGAAGGGTTTATATAAAATCTTGAATAGAAGGATGATGAGGATAAGAAAGATTAATTCAGAATTAATTCAGAATAGGTTCGGGTTCAAAACTTAATAATAACAAAATGCAGAAACTGATTAAACCTTTCAAGAATAAGAACAAGTTATGCAAGTTTCAGATACAAGCATTAACAATCAAGAACAAACTTTCAGGTTTCAGTTTTAGTATTAGTTCAGTTTCAGCAATCAAGAATGGTTTTGATCAACTCCGTTTTGAACGCAGATAACACAGTCTTGATTACAATCAGACTCAGGTTTCAATACAGTTTATACAGATCAAGAACGTAAATTATATTGAACTTTAAACATCAAAATCACATGTTCTTGATGATAAACAGAAAGTAAAAGAGTTTGAGTTTAGAGATATCACACAACCAGATTTATACTAGTTCAGTCACCACCACTGTGACCTACATCCCGTCCCTACTCCACCTGTGGGATTTCACACACTAACACACAAGCTTTAGCCAAGTAGCTTGAAAAACCTTTACACCACAGAGCACTCCTTCACCTCGAGATACCACACTCTTGTGAAGAGCCTCAATGTTCTTCCTTAGGGATAGCTCACCCTAATCACTCAGAGAGTCTCCCTCTCTCTTTACAATCAAAAGTAAAACAAAAGTTGATTCCTAACTCTCAATAGTTAGATAAACAAATTGAAGCACTTATGAGAACGAAATACTCTTTTCACAATAAGCCCAAGAAAGATGATGAATGATATGTGTATTGTTATGATGTTATTCGTTCTTATTTAAAAAGTGTTCCTTTGATCCCTCTTTATATAGAAAACAAGTTATAGTCGTTAGGATCAATCAAAACAGATTTGGATTTGATTAACAAAATCTGTTTTCTTGATTCTGGTTCTTGAAATAAGATTCTGATAGTTCTTATAGAATTCACGTCCATATTGAAAATAACTGCGTCCATCTAGCCATTAAGATTTTACATTCGGACGGGCTAGTAGACGAGCTCCATATGCCACGTCATTGGACGGATCTTCTCATTAAGATCTTAGCAAGTCCAAAGACTTGTGTGGACGAGCGCTTCTATCACCTTAGTGGACGCGCACTTCTTTCACTTTAGTGGACGAGCACTTCTGTCACTTTAGTGGACGAGCGCTTCTGTCACTTTAGTGGACGAGCGCTTGTATCACTTTAGTGGCTTCTGTCAATTTAGTGGACGAGCACTGGTATCACTTTAGTGGACGAGCGCTTCTGTCATTTTAGTGGACGGTCGCTTCTATCACTTCAATGGACGAGCGCTTCTGTCACTTGTTGGACAAGCGCTTCGATCACTTGTGTTTGGACGAGCGCTTGTATTACTTCAGTGTTGGACGAGCACTTGTATTACTTCAGTGTTGGACGAGCTCTTGTATTACTTCAGTGTTGGACGAGCGCTTGGATTCAAAAAATATTATTTCCAAAAATCATTTTCATTAATGAAAACTTATTCCTTTTAATGCAGGTTATGAAAATTGATTTTCTTTCATGCATCTTTTCAAATGAGCTATTTGTGAATAAGAGATTTCATCTCTTACAAATCATCTAAGACTTAAATCTAAAATTTCTTCTTTAAGCTCTTGTCTTATTGATTCCTTAATCTTCGTCTTTGCTCTTTGATTCCTCCATGTAGCTCTTTTGATTTCTTTAAGTTCTTCCTTGAACATTCTCCTTTGATTGATCACTGAACTTGTTGATTACTGATTGATACATATCTTTGTAATTTGACACTAAAACACTTGCATACACATTAATTTGTATTTGTCATATATAAAAATCTCTAAGTCATTGATTCTAACAATCTCCCCCTTTTTGATTATGACAAACCTTTTAACAAATTATAAGATCAGAGTATAAGTGTAGCAGACGCTGAGTGTTTTGAGCAGATTTATATCATGGTATCAAAGCAGTCAGAGCAGAAGTATATCAGAGCAAAAAAAAATATTAACAGAGCAGAATTTGATTTACTCCCCATTAATCATGTAAGATTTTAAGCTCCCCCTCAACATATGCATGTATAATTCGTTATTATCCCTTTTCTCTATATCATACTTTTTTTCTCCATGTATAATTTGTTATTATCCCCTTTCTCTATATCATACTTTTTCCTTGGTAGCAATTGTGAAGGAGACCTTCCCTCCCCTGATGATCACATTGGTCTAAGATTCTGACCCAATGTTGGCATAAAATTCCCTTACCAACTGGATGCAGAAACCCTCTGGATGATGAGCAAAGATCCTCCAGTTTAGAGCTTCAACAACCTCTGCCACCTCAGGCAGAATCCCAACGTTCGCACCTTTTCCAAATTTGAAACCTTTCTCTGGAAATAGGTTCCGGCCCAGCGTATCAGTTTCAAATTTTTCATTGGCCTCTGCATCAGTCTAAGAGGAAGGTTGGCCTTTTTTGTGGCAGAGGTGGGTGTTGGGGTTTTGACTGCACGGTGTTTCACACGTCCTCCTTTCTTGGAGGTCATGGTGTTGTGGTTGATTAGGTTAAAGGACGGGTTAGAGAAGTTAGGGTTTTTGAGAAAGGGAGAAGGAAGGATTTAGTAGAGAGAGTGTAATGGGTTGAGTGGAGTGAGGATAGGCTATTTAATGTGTCGGGAAGGGTGTGGGTTGGTTGTTTATGGAGGTGAGGCATGGGAAAGGAGGTAATAAAGTGGGAGAGAGAAAGAGGTTGTACGATTGGGTCGCGAGGTGTGGGAACCCGTGATCTTCTTTCTCCACATCCTACTAATTATTGCAATTTGAATTTTTTTAAAACTGTCCAACTTGTTTTACCCACAACAGACAAAATGTGTTGGGTCCTACCTTGTACTTCCCTCAGATCTGGTCATTATCCACAAATTCTAACCTATGCACTCAGAATTTTGGGAGCTTGATGTAGCATTGCCCCACAACACACTAATTCATTTCCTTATGCTACAACCTAAACCCAATTCTTGCCTTCTTTGCTTCCTAATTATTTATTATCGGCCATGTAATGCTCCAGCATAGCTAAAAACTACTTGAATTTATCGATGGGCTGCCTCTCATGAGCGCTTGGTTTATAAGGTCCTCAGTCAGACCATGTTGTAGCATCATTCAGTGTCATCAAGAGTGGTGGTAACCTTCATTCTGTCCAAAGGTTCACCAAAGTAATGCTTGATTCTTTGTCCACTGACCTTGAACTCTCTGCCACTCTCTGTATCTAGCAAATCCACAGCTCCATGTGGATAAACTTTCATGATTTTGAATGGGCCAGACCACCTTGATTTGAGCTTACCTGGGAAGAGCTTCAGCCTTGAATTAAATAACAGGACTTGTTCTCCTTCATGGAATGACCTGTGATGGATCCTTTTGTCATGCCAAGCTTTGGTTTTTGCCTTGTAAGCCTCAGTATTTTCATAGGAGAAGAGCTTGTGCTCTTCCAGTTCATTAAGCTGCAGCATACGAGCTGCTCCAGCAAACTGAAGATCAAAGTTCAATTGTTTTACTGCCCAAAAAGCTTTGTGTTGCAATTCCAGGGGCAGATGGCAAGCCTTCCCATACACTAGTTTATATGGGGACATTCCTAGGGGAGTCTTGAATGCAGTTATATAAGCCCATAAGGCCTCATCCAGATGTGTGGACCAATCCTTCCTTGTGGGATTAACCATCTTTTCCAAGATCCTTTTGATTTCCCTATTAAACAACTCAACGTGCCCATTAGTTTGAGGAAGGTAGGCAGTGGCTATTTTGTGTTTAACTCCATATTTTGAAAGTAATTTGGAAAATACTTGGTTACAAAAACGGGTTCCTTCATCACTTATGATGGCTCCAGGGGTGCCAAATCTAGAAAAAAAATGTTATTTTGTAAAAATTTGGTCACCACCTTAGCATCATTTTTTATTGTAGTCACAGTCTCCACCCATTTGGACACATGATCAACAGTTACTAGAATATAGAGGTTGCCAAAGGAAGGAGGAAATGGTCCCATAAAGTCAATACCCCACACATCAAAAAGTTCAATTTCTAGAATAGTGTTCAGGGGCATTTTCATTTTTGTTTGACAAATTTCCTACCCTTTGGCACCTATCACAGTTTTTTACAAATTCATGTGCATCTTTAAATAGAGTAGGCCAAAATAAACCTAATTGGAGTACCTTGGCAGCAGTTCTCATGCCACCAAAGTGTCCACCATATGCTGAAGCATGGCACTGGGCCAGTATACTCTGAAACTCTTCATCTGCAGCACATCTTGTAGAGGTATGATTCATCCCAGACATATTGTTTTGCTTGATGAAAGAATCTTCTCTTCTGTTGTGAGTTCATGTCTGGGGGAACCACACCACTAGCAAAAAAATTCACCAGGTCTACATACCATGGTGCTGCAGCATCTTGTATTGCTAGCAGTTATTCATCAGGGAAAGATTCATCAATCGCTATTCCCTTTGATGCTGCAGCACCCTCTGGTAATCTTGAGAGATGACCTACTACTTGGTTCTCCACTCCCTTCTTGTCCCTGATCTCTAAATCAAATTCTTGCAGAAGCAGCACCTATCTTTTGAGCCTTGGTTTAGCATCCCTCTTGTCAATGAGATATTTGATAGCTGAGTGGTCAGTGTATACTACCACTTTTGTACTAACAAGATAGGATCTAAACTTATCAAAGACAAACACCACAGCTAGTAACTCCTTTTCAGTAGTGGTATAGTTGATTTGAGCATCAATCAAGAACTTGCTTGCATGGTAAACAGGGTGTAACACCTTATTGTACCTTGTCCCAGGACCGCTCTTACTACAAAGTTACTTGCATCACACATAAGCTCAAAAGGCTTCTCCCAATCAGGTGGAACTATGGTAGGTATAGTGATGAGAGCCTTTTTTAGAAGCTGAAAAGCTTTCAGACATCCAGCTGTGAATTCCAAAATCCTATCATGCTCCAGCAACTGACACAGTGGCTTGGATATTTTGGAGAAATCCTTGATGAACCTTCTATAAAAACCAACATGGCCGAGGAAACTTCTTATGCCCTTCACTGATGTGGGAGGAGGCCACTTTTCAATAACCTCAATCTTTGCCTTGTCAACTTCAATGCCATTTCTGGAAATTCTGTGACCAAGCACAATCCCTTATGTCACCATGAAGTGGCATTTGTCCCAGTTTAATACCAGATTAGTCTCTTCACATCTATCCAGAATTTGCTCCAAATTCACCAAACAGTTCTGGAAAGTTTCCCCAAACACAAATTATCCATGAAAACTTCCATGGATTTTTCATTCAAATTAGAGAACATGGCCATCATACATCTCTGGAAGGTTACTGGAGCATTGCATAATACGAATGGCATTCTTCTGAAAGCAAAGGTGCCGAAAGGGCAGATGAAAGTTGTTTTCTCCTGATCTTCTGGTGCTATAGCAATCTGGTTGTAACCAGAATAACCATTCATGAAGCAGTAAAATTCCTTTCCAGCCAACCTATCTAGCATTTGATCGATAAAAGGCAAGGGCAAGTGATCCTTTCAAGTTGCCTTATTTAGCTTCCTGTAGTCCATGTAAATCCTCCAACCAGTTACAGTTCTTGTTGGGATGACTTCATTCTTTTCATTTGTAATAACAGTCACCCCCATTTCTTAGGCACACACTGGATGGGACTCACCCACACACACTGTCTGAAATGGGGTAGATAATGCCAGCATCCAACCACTTGATGATTTCTTTCTTGACCACCTCCTTCATGATTGGATTTAGTCTCCTTTGGCTTTCAATACTATTCTTTGAATTGTCTTCCAAAAAGGATCCTATGCATGCAAATTGAGGGACTGATTCCATTAATGTCAGTCATCTACCATCCTATTGCCTTTTTGTGCCTCTTTAAAACTGTTAGCAAATGTTCCTCTTGAGGACAGGTTAGTGAAGCAGAAATTATTACAGGCAATGTGTGTCATTATCACCAAGATATGCATATTTCAAATGGGTTGCCAGCTTCTTCAATTCTAAGGTGGGACGTTTAATAATGGATGGAATATTATCCTTAAAAATACCATCAGTTACCTCCAATGACTAATATTTCATGGACCATACATGTTGAGCTGCCTTGCTGTCCAAGAAATCCACCACTTCCTCATCAGATGAGTTTTAGTTTCTACTGATGCTACAACATTGCAATAATCAGACTGACTCTTTGAGAAATGTTGTTGCACCAGTTCATCAAATGACTGAATGAAAGAGCATTCTTCCATCCCTTCATCTGGGGTACTTGAGGGCATTGAAAACATTGAAAGTGACCTGTTGATCATTAACCCTCATTGTGAGTTCCCCTTTCTGCACATATTTCAAGGTCTTTCCTGTTGCTAAGAATGGCCTCCCAATAATGATAGGGACTTACCTATCTGCCTCAAAATCCAAGATGATGAAGTCCACGGGGAATACAAATTTGTCAACTCTAATCAGAACATCTTCAATATTTCCCTCTGAATAAGCAATAGATCTATCTGCCAACTGCAGGGTCACAGAAGTAGGCCGAGCTTCTCCAATCCCCAACTTTCTAAAAATTGACATTGGCATAAGGTTGATGCTTGCTCCCAAGTCCCATAGAGCCTTGCCACAGTAAGTATCTCCAATGGAACAGGGTATTGTGAAGCTTCCAAGATCCTTCATCATTTGTGGAACTTCGTTCTGCAGCATTATACTGCACTCTTCGGTCATGGTCACTGTTTCAAATTCTCCCTATCTCCTCTTCTTGGTTAGAACATCCTTCATGAACTTTGTATAATTGGGTATTTGTTGCAAAGCTTCCACCAAGGGTATGTTGATATGAAGATGCTTCGGCACATCCAGAGACTTGTTGCACTGTTTTTCTTGCTGGACCTTCTTTAATCTCTGGGGGAAAGGTAGAGGAGGTCTTTCTGGAATCAGTTTGGGGGTTGAATGTGATGCTGCAACATTGGGTATTTTCTCAGTAACTACAAGTTGGTCTGTTGCAGCATCTTCCCTTACTGTCTTCTTCTCAGGTTCTGCCTTCTACACCTCTGGTCTCCTTTGTTTCAGCAACCTCTACATCCTTGCCATTCCTCAAGTGGATAACTTTACACTGCTCATTTCCTCCTCCAGATCTTGAGGCCTTTGGATTTTCAGTTGTTGCAGGTAGTGTACCAACCTGCCTTGAGTTGAGAGCATTGGCAAGCTGTCCCACCTGAGTTTCCAAATTTCTCATTCCAGCCTTGGTCTGTGTCATGAATGCTTTCAGAACAGACTCTAAAGATGGTTCTGGGGCTTTCTATTGGACTGGTTGTTGTTGATGAGGATGTTGTTCCCTAGGTTGTTGCTGCTGGTTATAACCAGAGGGTGGATTCAGAGTGTTACTATAATTGGAGTATGACAATTTAGGATGTTGTTGTTTCCATCCTGCATTATAGGAATTGTTGTATGAGTTGTTTCCTCTATTATTATTGCTTCCAACATAGTTAACTGAGGCTGGGTTTGCAGAGCAATTTTCAAAAAGATGCTCTCCACCACAATATACACAAGAAATAGAATATGCACTGTAGATCTGCTTTTGCACCATTGCTTCAGTTTTGATAGGTGGAGCCACAGAATTGCCCTGATTCCCCATAGTCATTCCTTTTACCAGATTGGTCAAAGCAAGCATCTGTGCAGATAATGTAGATGCTTCGCTCACTTCATAAGCCCCTGCTACAACATTGACCTTGATTGGAGCAAGTCTAGTTGTTGGACACTGATATCTGTTAGCAGCAATCCCTTCTATCAGAGCATGAGCTTCATTGTAACATTTGGTGAGCAGGCAGCCTCCAGCTGAGGCATCTAGCATCATCCTTAAGCCAGGTAGGACACCATTGTAGAAGTGTTCCATTTGGATACAGATTGAGATACCATGATGAGGACACTTCTTCAACAGTTGTTTGTTCATCTTAATGTTGCTTGAAATATGTGGATCCATAAATAACTCGGGAAGATGACTTCGGAGTTGCATATCCACATTGGCCAATAAGCACCAACGTCGACAGTCCACCAAACCATGGGTGAACCCCTTGGATAGCCGATGCACCTTACACTCGGATCCATCACCACGAGGGTGCATGATTCACCTAACTCTCGGATGAATCAACCCGGATGACCAGTTCGCTTTACTCTCAAGCGAACTCCCCTGTCATTGTAACTTCCCCTAACAACTTCATGCATGAATGCATGTATGCCAACAACAATCAAATGTTAACCACCACCTCCATCAACACCATTATTTTATGGCTTAACAACTTTGACCAATAAGCATCAAAGTTTAGCAGCATCTTTAATCTTGATTTAACAACTTGGACCAATAAGCATCAAAGCCAACTTTGACCAATAAGCATCAAAGTCCAACAGCTTTAACGTGTGATAACATCATTGTTATCATCTTAACCAAAATTAGTACTTTCATCATTTAATTTCTTTATTATGGTTTAAAGCATTAATTGTATCTTGGACTATCACTTTTGTTTTTATCTCTGTTAATGTCACATATATTTGTTCTAGGGAACCTCACAAGTTCTCCTAAAGCACTTGAGATCATCCCTAAATGTCCTTTACTATTCCATTGAATATTGGCCTCACCCCTCTTTGCTATCTTCATGTCTCACTAGTGGAAAATATACATTAGACGGTAAAGGTTTACGTCAGTTAACCAAAAGCTAGACGTTAAAAAGGGGGCGGTGGCAGTTTTGTAAATATTAGACTTCATTAATTCAATTTTAACGTCAGTTGTTGTAAGGACTGACGTTAAAAGTGAAGTGACTCACTTTTAACGTCAGTTCAATAAACAACTGACGTTAAAAGTGAACATTTTAACGTCAGTTCTTCATTGAACTGACGTTAAAAGTGAGTCACTTCACTTTTAACTTCTGTTCATTCATCAACAGACGTTAAAGGTTATTTTAATAATTTTTTTTATCTAGTATACGTACCCTTCCGCATTGCCTTCCTCAAAGTTTCAGTTTCAGAATTGCTTTGATGTTTTGTGTTTCTGTTTTGAAAACTAAAATATATGTGCGAAGTATAAGTTGAATCAATAACCCAAACCGGATCTCATTCATGAAGTGTAATGTCTGATGATCTGAAAGATTGAAAGGGTTTAAAATCCTATAAAAAGTTACATTGAAAGGGTTTAAAATCCTAAACATTTGTTGAGGCTTCGTTCCTTCACGGGTGAGCAAGAGAGGAGAGTCGAGCAACCGAGTTTTCCGGAGCGGCCGAGCAAACGCAGTGCACCGATCTGTTTCAAAGAATGGTCTTGGAACGGTCATTTGCTTCCAAAGTCGAGGCTCTGGAGTCAGTGTCATCGATTCTCCGGAAAGATGATAAGGTGAGCAACTCACATTATGTTATTTACACAACCTTATCACCCATGTTATGTGATTTACACAACCTCAGAAGTTGTTTGACCATTAAGACAAAGATCTTTGAGTCTAGGAATAGGAAGAAAGAGTGATGAAGTTAATCTCCATGGCAGAGCCATATTGTGAAGCAGAAAATTAAAAGGATGGAAGGAAGCTATTTATAGGAGCAGGGGATGAAGTTACTAAGTTATTCTGATTTTCTTGAAAACTTATCTATAAACTTAATGCTCATTAAGAGGATTAAGTTACAAGGTGCATGGGTAAGTAGCACAGTAGTCAAAGGAATGAATGTTTGCAGAAACTTATACACCTTTAACGTCAGTTGTTTAATACAACTGACGTTAAAAGTATTTTTAAAATAAAAAATATTTATTTTTAACGTCAGTTTTTTATACAACTGACGTTAAAACTGTGATTTTTACTTCAGTATAATAAATAGCTGACGTAAATAATCCTATATATTATAAACGTGCAGAATGAATATTGGAAATAATGTAATATACGAGAACTTGACACTCATAAATTAAGCTGACGTTAAAAATGAGGTGGAGGCAATTTGTAAATATTAAATCACTATTTGCGTCAGTTGTGTAAAGAACTTGTGTAAATATTAAACAAGTTTATTTTTAATGAAGATTAAAAATAAACTTGTGTAAATATTAAACAAGTTTATTTTTAATCTTCATTAGTTAGCTTGAATTAGTAAACATATTCTTGTGAAAATTAAAATAAATAAACACTTAACATAAAAGTGTTATATGTATAATCAAATCGTATCTCATTGAAGCGATTCATAAGTTACAATTACATGATTAAAAAATAAAAAATTTCTGCAACATAGCACTAAAATATTAAAAAGTTTCTGCGTCAACATCAATTTCTTCTCAGTTATGTCCTCAGAAACTCCAATGGATGCATCGATCCCCTCCCTGCTCATTTGAAGTCCTTGATGCTCCATATGTGCTTTATCCGCAGTCACTTGGGGAGGAGATGGAATAAAGTGAGGGAGTCATATTATGTGATTTACTCAACCTCAGAAGTTTTTTAACCATTAAGACAGAGACCTTTAAGTCTAGGTATAGGAAGAAATAACAAAAGTATCAAATGTGATAGAACCATATTGTGAAGGAATAGAAAACGCACGAAATATAGAGGAAAAGAAGAGGGTGTATTTACAGACTGATACAGAAGAATGGCACTTTATATAGAGAATAGAGTCTCTCTGATTTTCTCGAAAACTTATCTATAAACTTAATGCTCATTAAGAGGATTAAGTTTCAAGGTGCATAGGTTAGCACAGTAGTTAAAGGAATGAATTTTTTTGCAGAAACTTATATACTTTTAACTTCAGTTGTCTTCAACAACTG
Organism: Sophora flavescens; assembly: GCA_030762895.1. Lineage (NCBI taxonomy): Eukaryota > Viridiplantae > Streptophyta > Magnoliopsida > Fabales > Fabaceae > Sophora > Sophora flavescens. The sequence continues at coordinate 67,680,370 of CM061066.1, forward strand.
ACGTTAAAAGTGCTTTTAAAATAAAAAAATATTTATTTTTAACGTCGGTTGTTTAATACAACGACGTTAAAAGTTTGATTTTTACTTCAATTAAATAAATAGTCAAAGGAATTAATGTTTTTGGATAAACGTATACACTTTTAACGTCAGTTTCTTAAGACAACTGACGTTAAATATATAACCTTTAACGTCAGTCTTTACAAACAACTGACGTCAAATGTTGTTTTATTTTGGTTTACATCCGCGCGCCTTCTTCACTTCGCTCTGTACGTCTATTTTCTCTTTTCATCACTCTCAACCCTCACTCTCACTCTCACTCTCACTCTGCCCTAATCGCGAGCTCATTTCCACCGCAACCACCGCGAGGGCTTCTTCGTAACCACCGTGAGGTACACTCTTAACCCTAACTCTGTCTTTCCATTCATTCTTTGCAATAACTTGACATCTTTCTTTCCCTTTCCCGCGCACTAACTCTCCTTGTCCCTCTGCTCTCAGTAACCACATCGAACGTTGGCCACCACTCGAGCTCCCCTCCCCACCACCACGCGAGCACCTATTTCTGGTGAGTCTTTAGGGCTCATTTTTTTATTTTTGGTTTTGAGTGTATGTTGAAACTGTAGTCTCAGTAGTTGAAACTTGAAACCGTGAGTTTGAGTTGTTTGGAATGTCTCTATTTTTGGTTTTGAGTGCATGTTGCTCTGTTGGTTGATCTGTCACGGCCGTGATGCTCATCACGGCTAGGCCGTGATCGGTTACGCCTGTGATGGTCCGGTTCGGTTGGCACGTTACGGCCGTGATGGACATCACCGCCAGTAGTGACCAGTGCTTGGCAATCTTCAAAAACTATAGTTTTCAATCTCCCGTATTGTCCTTATATTGGATATATGTTTTGTATATCTACAGGACCTATCTAGTTATGGATCGTAGTTGGATGGTTTGTAAGCGCACTAGTGCTGAGTATTTGAAGGGGGTGGGAGAATTTATAGAATTTGCTCAAATGAATGTTCCTAATAGTAATGGAATGTTCTGTTGTCCTTGTGTCAAGTGTTTGAATACGAGGAAATGTATGGTGAAGGATATACGTACTCATTTGATTTGTGAAGGGATTTGCTTGAGTCATACAAGATGGATATGGCATGGTGATGTGTTGTTGAGTAGTACGGCAAGTGTCTCCCAAAGTGAGGACGTTGACGCAGATATGGAGGATGATCGAGTAGAGGACATGATTCGTGATATTGGACAAGAATCTTTTCATCGAGCTCATGTGTATGATAGGTTGTGCGGTGATACGGATAAGCCTTTATATCCAAGGTGTACTACTCATACACGGTTGTCGGCGGTGCTAAAATTGGTTTGTGTGAAGGCGAGAAATGGTTGGACCGATAAAAGCTTCACGGAATTGTTTGAAGTGTTGAAAGACTTGCTTCCGGAGGACAACACATTGCCTGATCGTAACTATGAGGCCAAGAAGGTATTGTGTCTTATGGGTATGGAGTATAAGAAGATACACGCATGCCCCAATGATTGCATATTGTACACCGGTGTTCATGAAAACAATCACGATTGCCCCAAATATGGGTTACACGATACAAAGTGAAGGGTGGTGATGATGATGATGATCTTGATGATGTGAGAAAAAAGGGTCCTCCTGCGAAGGTGTTGTGGTATCTTCCAATAATTCCAAGGTTCAAGCGATTGTTTGCCAATGCGAAAGATGCGAAGAATCTTAGATGGCATAATGATGAGAGGAAATGTGATGGAAAGGTTCGTCATCCTGATGATTCTATGCAATGGAAGAATATCGATACTATGTTTCCGGATTTCTCCGATGAGCCAAGAAACCTAAGGCTTGGACTTGCTACGGATGGAATGAATCCTTATGGTAACATGAGTAGTATTCATAGTTCACGGCCTATTCTGTTGGTAATTTACAACATGCCCCGTTGGTTGTGCATGAAGCGCAAATACATGATGTTGTCTATGATGATTTCGGGTCCAAAGCAACCGGGAAATGACTTAGATGTTTATCTAGGTCCCTTGATTGAAGACTTGAAAACGCTGTGGGTGGAAGGTGTTGATGAAGTTAATGGGTATTCTCATGAAACTTTCAAGCTTCATGCCATGTTATTTTGCACCATCAACGACTTTCCAGCATACGGTAACTTGTCCGGGTACAGTGTCAAGGGGCATAAAGCATGCCCTATATGTGAAGAAGGCACATGCTACACTCAGTTGCATCATGGAAAGAAGAAGGTTTACCTTGGGAATCGGAGATTTATTAGACGTGATCACCCATATCGTAAGATGAAAAAAGCTTTTAATGGATGCCAAGAGACAGAAGAAGCACCGACGGCCTTAATTGGAGAGCAGGTTTATCAGAGGGTAAAGGGCATCGATGTTATATTCGGCAAGTCCAAAAAGAAAGGTAAAGCTGCTGAGAAAAACATATGGAAGAAGAGGTCGATATTCTTTGATCTTCCATACTGGCGCAAGCTTGATGTCAGACACTGCATTGAGGTGATGCATGTGGAGAAAAATGTGTGTGATGGTGTGATCGGGACGCTTCTCAACATTCAGGGCAAGACAAATTAGGGTGTGAATGCTCGTCTCGACCTCGTTGCTATGGGTATACGAGAGCAGTTAGCTCCAGTTGTTGAGGATGGTAAGTGGACTTATTTGCCGCCAGCATGTCATACTTTATCAAAAAAAAAGAGACAAAGTTTTTGTGAGTGTCTTCAGGGCATCAAAGTTCCACATGGTTACTCTTCAAATATGAAGAGGCTTGTCTCTAGTGATCTTAAATTGGTTGGCTTAAAGTCTCATGATTGTCACATCTTGATGCAACAACTTCTGCCCGTTGCTATTCGTGGTATTGCTCCAAAAAATGTGAGACATGCCATTACTCAGTTGTGCTCATTCTTCAATTCTATATGTAGCAAAGTCGTTGACCCCCGTATGTTGGATGACTTGGAAGTTGAGGCTGCTACAATCTTGTGCCAATTGGAGATGTATTTTCCTCCTTCCTTTTTCGACACAATGGTTCACTTAATTGTTCATTTGGTGAAGGAGATTAGATTATGTGGGCCGGTTTTTCTGAGATGGATGTACCCAATTGAGCGCTACATGAAGATCTTGAAAGGGTATGTGAAGAATCCTCATCGTCCGAAAGCATCTATTGTTCAAAGGTATGTTGCAGAATAAGCTATTGAGTTTTGTTCGGACTACCTTCATAACACGGATCCTATAGGGGTTGCTAAGCCTCGGCATGATGAGATCAAATGTCAAGGTAAGGGTACACATGGCTTAAGAATTAATAGGAAGGATCGGGAGGAAGTGCTTCAAGCACATTTGTATGTATTGAACAACATCGAATGTGTTCAGCCTTTCTTATTTAAACATAAAAGAAAAGTCAATCAAGAAAACCCTCGAATGAGCAAAAGGTGGTTGTTGAACAAGCATAACAAGACTTTCTTACCATGGTTCAAGGAAGAAATGCTTAAGGATGGTAGTACTGCTTCTGATGACGTAAGATGGCTAGCACGTGGGCCTAGCTTTAACGTCATATGTTGGAGCGAATACGACATAAATAACTTTTCCTTTTATACAAAGGAACAAGATAACAAGAGTACCATGCAAAAGAGTTGGGTTATGATCATGGCCGAAGCAATTCACTTCTCTAGTGCAAAGGACACAAAACCCGTTAAAGCACTGACACCTTACTTTGGATATATTGAAGATATTTGGGTGCTCGATTACACTAAGCTTACAGTGCCGGTATTTAAATGTAAGTGGGTTGATAGTAACGGTGGTGTACAAACCAACGAATTGGGGTTCACATTGGTAGACCTCAACAAGTTAGGTCATATAAATGAGCCTTTCATAATGGCTTCCCAAGCAAAACAAGTGTTCTACATCACTGATCCTTCTAACAAAAGGTTGTCCGTGGTTCTCCAAGGAAAAAGCATGTATAATGGTAGTGATGAAAATGAAGATTCAAATCTTGATATTCCTGAGACTCCTTCTTTTTCAACAAACATGCCTACTATAATCAAGGAGACACAGGTGGACGATGTACATGCCACTCGTGATGATCATCATGAAGGGATATTGATATAGGTAGTTTAAACTTAGTATACATTTATTTTTATTTATATTTCTGTATTTATTTTGAGTTATAACCTATGTTAATAAATATATATTGTTTCTGAACAGGCATACATATGGATCATTGTTCCATTTTTCCTTTGCAATTCTGCAATGTGTGTGATATTCCGTATTACTTGGGATATTTACTGGATGCGGGGATAGGCGAGGGGAGTGATATTTTAAAATGAATTAAAAAAAAATCTATTAACGCCGGTTGTATCAAACAACCGACGTTAATAGTATTTTATAAAATATACAAATACACTATTAACGCCGGTTGTAATAAACAATCGACGTTAAAATTAAAACCTTTAACGTCAGTTCTTTATAACAACTGACGTTAGTTTTAACAAAATTAACGTCCGTTGTCTTAAAGAACTGACGTTAATAGTTTTATGTTTAACGTCAGTTGTTTAAACAACTGACGTTAATTTTTACGAAATTAACGTCAGTTGTGTTAAAGAACTGACGTTAATAGTTTTATATTTAACGTCAATTCTCAACTGACGTTAAAATATTAACTATTAACGTTAGCTGTATTTACGTCAGTCAGTATTCTGACGTAAAAAATCAATTTTAACTGACGTAAAAAACACTTATTGCACTGGTGTCTTATGAATATTGATAACTTATTCTTAGTCTTAGATTCAACACTAACCTCCCTATGTCTTAAATTATCATGTTCTTCTCTTTTTAACAACAACAACAACTCATCATATCATGGAATTATATCAATAACACATAAAATCACAATATACCATCATTATCATCAACAACATTACACATAGGTCATACCAAAATCATACTAATCACGTAGGCACACATACTCATTTACTTATCAACAATGTAATTAAATAGTCAAACATCAATCAAACATATAGCACACAAAAGGGTCATGGGTTAACCCTCATCTTACGCTACCCCAAAACCTATATGTTCATACCAATTCCTTCTCCCCACACCTGGTATGCAGATCACAACTCAAACAGGAAGAGAAGATAAGGTCCACTTGGGTCTTGTCTCACGAACGCTTGATCACTACCTCAAGAACGACAACCAAAACACCTTGATTCAATTCATAAATATGAAAACTCAAGAAGAGAACAAAAGGAAACAAGGCCACACGAAATTTACTTTTTTAGAACCCCAAAACAGAAAGATCACGATGTTGAAAGCTGACACAAATGAGCGTGTATCAACAACGACGTTCTTCTGGCAAAGGACAGCGAAGAACGATGGACAAAAATGGTTTCTTGAGAGAGTTTTAGAGAGAAAGCAATGGAAACTCTAAGAGAAGGGTGGGAGGCAGTTTCTGAGTGTTAGAGTCATGTAAACTAGGGTTTAAGGTGTGATTTAGAGATTTAAAACGAATTGGGTGCAACTGGACTGAAACAAAAGCCCCAAAATGCAATGCTGTCAGCGTCATTTAGTCGGGCTCAAGAAAGTTAGGTAGGGCTCAGACTCTTAGGCCGGGCTCAGAAAACTTAGGCCGGGCGGATTCTGCTGAAATTCAGCACATGAATTTTTCTGCTCTGTTGAGCCGAGTGAATCCCAGCAGACCAAAATTCTTTATTAAGACCCTTCCAAATGTTAAACTACCTCTAACATACAGATATGCATAAAGATCAAACATATCAAACATATAACAACATACATTATGCCAAAACTAACACATATCGACATGTATCAACTTTGGGTGAAATTCAGGGTGTTACAATCAGTATCCCCATCCCTACCTCTCCCCAGTCAAAGCAGGTTTTCCCCGTCAAAGTTAGGCAGGTTTGGGTGGGTACCCGTGGATTCGGGTCTCATTGTCATGCCTCATCTCTTACACAAGAAGAAGTGCTTTAGCCTCTTCAGTTGGAGTCTCTTCATCAAATTTGCTCTCATCGTGGAGATGACTGAATCAAACTCATGTCGTAAGCCATCAAGCACAACATCGAGGTGTTATTTTGGAGAAACCAGATCACCAACAGACGCAAGACAATCAACAAGAGCTTTAATACGAGCCGATAATTCCGAGACCGAGTGATCTTCAAGATGATTGTTCCGCAATTCAGTGTGCAATTGACGAGTCTTTGCCCTAGTTAATTTCTAAAAATAAATGTGAATCTTGTCCCAAAGCTCAAACGTATGAATACAACCAAGAACCCTAGATTGAATCGCAGAAGAGAGAGAAGATTGCAACCAAGAAAATAACATATGATCCTACGATTCCCAATCAAGATAGGCATCATTAATGCCATTGAGACGACGATCGTCTTCGTTGAGAAATAGCGGAGGGATTTGAGGAGAAACCAAAAAATGATGAAGTCTATGTGCCTTGATAATCGGTTCAACTTGCTGGCGCCATAGAAGGAAATTCTTGTCCTCAAGTCTTTCGATTATGGTGTGAGAAAACGCAGATGGAGAACAGGAAGATTGATCATGTGGCGACAACGGCGACGATGGTGGTGGAAGAGTTTCTGAATTTTTTGAGGCCATCAGGATTTGAATGCTCCTGATACCATATTAGAGCTCTATGAATCAGAGAGAAATGAAAGAGAATGAAAGAATGAATTGTATTGAATTATTTACTCAATGAGTTTAGTTACAACAGAGCCTTAAATAGTAAGATCAAAGTCTAACTACCTAGCAGTTACAATAACTATCACAATTGTATAATAGCTAAGCAATAACAGAAATACAGTAGAGATTACATAGGAGAAAATATTCTCATACATTCCATAACTAGTAACCGAAGGAAGCCTTGCTATTACAATCTTGTGTTGGACACTTCGGTTGTGAACAAGAGTCAGCCACAAGGAGAAAAAGGGTTGCAAGATGGTATAAACCTAAATTTATTTAATAAATAAATTTTATAATTTACATGTTTAAGCCATGCAAACTATGTGGACAATACAATTTGTGGGGCTATCATTAGAGATTGTAGGGACCTTTTTTCTTCTTTTTTCACAAACTCTTATATAGAGTACACTAGGAGGGGAAACTAATGTAGTTGCTCACACTTTTGCTAGGGTGGCTACTAGTATGGCTAATCCTCAAGACTTTGATGACATTCCATTTTTTATTGAAGACTTGATTTTTAATGAAATGCGGTAGCAGATTTGTTTTTTAATTAAATTATGTATTGATGGCCGAAGATGCATGCTAGGGTTTCCCGCTGCTAGGGTTTGACTTTACATGTTTGCATGATCATCATGGAGGCACGTAAATCTGTGATTCCATGGAAATTTCTCAATACGTTTTCACCTGCTCCTTCCCCCTGTCCTTCGACTGATGTCTCTCCTCAGAGGAAATCATTCGCGCATGCTCTTAGTAACTCTTGTGATATTGCTGTTTCTCAACTCCCTCAACCTTGCCTTAAGGGGGACGCTATTGATGTTAAAATACCTGAAGAGGATTACCAGGCTGGTTTGCAAAGGTGTAAAAATCACCTTCATGGTCGCTTTCTCCTATCCAAAGGTGATGCCCCGATTAAGTTTGCTGATCTGCGATCTAAACTTTCTTCATTGTGGAATCCGATAGGGCAATGGAGCATGATATCATTAGGCAAAGGCTACTATGAATTTTCCTTCTCTTCAACGGAGGATCTTAGAAGTGTGTGTGTCGTGGGTTCTTGGAGCCTTAAGCCAGAGTTTCTTCGTATGTCTCTTTGGACTCTCGATTTCAATCCAAGCCAGCAAAAACAAACACAGTCTCAGTGCTGGGTTCATATCTTTGGCCTTCCTCTGGAATATTGGAGTGCAGGAATTATTTTTTCTATTGCTGGAGGAGTTGGCACGCCAATAGCTCTCGATGAAGCTACTAACAAAAGAACCTTTGGACACTTTGCAAGAGTGTTAGTGGATATTAATCTGAATAAGGATTTGCGAGACAAAATAATGGTGGAGAGAGAGGGATTCGCCTTTTATGTTTATCTTGAATATGAAAACTTGCCGGATTTTTTTTTCAACTGCCAGGCCATTGATCACTTGGTTACTAATTGTAGAAAGATTTCCAAGTCAGGGAATGATGTTAATGATAAGGAAGAGGTTAATACTAAAAATCATAAGGCTGCCCCTCGAAAGGAAGTTTTGAAATATGTTCATAAAATTAGCAATGTGGCTAAGGATAAATCTGGAGACAATTGATGATTAATTTGGAACCAGAAACCCAAAAGAATGTTATTGATTAGCCTTTGGTAGAGGGTGAAGTTGCTCCAATTCAAAAGGTTCCATAACAGATTATGCAGACCCAGTAGGAATGTTTTAAGGTTCCTAATCCAAATTCTGATTTGGTTCGGGATAAAAAGGTAAAGCAGTTGTGGTGGTGACTGATGCTGAGAGAGTTGCAGGATAAAGCAGTAGAATTGTTGAATTGGATCCCATCAATGATCCAGACTTGGTTTTGGATGGTGGATCTAAGGGTCCTGGAAAGGAATTTGATTCAGTTGTTAATAGGATTGAGGATCCTAATTGTAAGATTGCAGATGACGTTAATTCTGAAACTGATACAACTGAGACTGTATTTGATGAGTCCTCTACTTCATTAAGGAATGGTTTAAATGTGGAACTAGGTTCAGTAAGCTTTGTTAAAGATACTTTTGACCAAAGTTCGGGAACAAAGAATGCTCATTCAGCTTCGGCTTCTGTTGGTGAGAGAGAGGAATTTACTTCTGTCATCCCTAGTCAGGTTCAGAAAGAGATGCAAATCATCTCTAAGTTCTGGAGTGATCAGGTTGAGTTAGAAGAAGGTGATTCAGGTGCCAATGTGAATCCTGAGGAGGGTAATCGGCCTTTTGAAAGAGCTTTAACTAAGTCTCAAAAGAATAAACTTAGCCAAAAGAAAAACAATATGCTACTGTTATTGTTCATAATACCCGTGGCAGGGCTAGTAATAAATACCTTGCATAATGAAGATTCCATATTGGAATGCAAGAGGGTTAGATAATCAACCTACTAGGTTAGTTCTTAAAATCTTTGTGAGTCTCACAAACCTGATTTCCTATTTTTATCTAAACCTTGGATGCTTTTTGAGGACTTCCCTTCTCAATTCTGGAATTCATTAAATCTGAAATGCTTTGTTGTTAATGACAGACAGTCTCAATCTCCTAATTTATGGTGTTTATGTTTGAAGAACCTTAATCCTAATTTGATTCAGGCCTCTAAATAGCATGTCTCATTTTCTGTTATGGTATAAAACCAGTTTGTTTACATCTCTGCAGTCTATGCCAGCACCTCCAACCTTCATAGAAGAGTTCTTTGGGCTGAATTGAATACTTTACAGCAAAACCACATTGATCCCTGGTGCTTAGTTGGTGACTACAATGCCATGTTAAACTCAATGACTTAGAGATTTTGATATAAGACAAATACAACTTAATGTGTACGCAAGTGTTTTTAGTGTCAAATTACAAAGAAAGGTATCAAGCAATACTCAACAAGTTCAGTGAGCAATCAAAGGCGAATATTCAAGGAAGAACTTGGAGGAATCAAAGAGCAAGGACGAAGATCAAGGAATCATCAAGACAAGAGCTTAAACGAAGAAATTAGTGTTAAGTCTTAGATGATTTGTAAGAGATGAAATCTCTTATTCACAAATAGCTCAATTAAGAAAGATGAATGAAGAAAATCATTTTTCATAACCTGCATTAAAAGGAATAAGTTATCGTAAATGAAAATGATTATTGAAATAAGATTTTAAAGCGCTCGTCCAACACTGGAATAATATAAGCGCTCGTCTAACACTGGGAATAGTAAAAACTGGCGTCCAAGAAAGTGATGCAAGCGCACGTCCACTAAAGTGATACAAGCACACGTCCACTGAAGTGATAAAAGTGCACGTCCACACAAGTCTTTGGACTTGCTAAGATCTTAATGAGAAGCTCCATCCACTGACATGGCATATGGAGCTCGTCTACTAGTTGGAGCACGTCCAATTAATTTGTGTTAGTACTCCCGTCTGCTGATGTGGCAAATGGACGCGGATATTTTCTTCAAATGGACTCGGCAATTTTTTTAAGATGGACTCGGTTATTTTTTAAGATAGACGCGGCTATTTTTCCAAATGGACTCGGTATTTTATGGACGCGAATTCTAGAAGAACAATCAGAATCTTATTTCAAGAACGAGAATCAAGAAAACAAATTCTGTTAATCAGATCCAAATATGTTTTGATTGATCCCAACGACTATAACTTGTTTTCTATATAAAGAGGGATCAAAGGAACACTTAAACAACATATACGAATATCAAAACATATCACAGTTTTACGAAATCGTTTTGAGAAATCAATTGTGAAAATCATTCATCATCTTTATTGAGCTTACTTAGGAAAAAAGTGTTTCATACTCAAAGTGCTTCAATTTGTTTATCTGACTATTGAGAGTTAGGAATCAACTTTTATTTTTACTTTTGATTGTAAAGAGAGAGGGAGTCTCTCTGAGTGATTAGGGTGAGGTATCCCTAAGGAAGAACATTGAGGCTCTTCACAAGAGTGTGGTATCTCGAGGTGAAGGTATGCTCTGTGGTGTAAAGGTTTTTCAAGCTACCTGGCAAAGATTGTGTGTTAGTGTGTGAAATCCCACAGGTGGAGTGGGGACTGGATGTAGGTCACAGTGGAGGTGACTGAACCAGGATAAATTCAGTTGTGTGGTATCCCTAAACTCAAACTCCTTTACTTTCTGTTTATGTTCAAGAACCTGCAACTTTGATGTTTAAAGTTCAATATAATTTTTGTTCTTGATCTATAAAAACTAAATTGAAACCTGAATCTGATTGTAATCAAGATTGTGTTATCTACATTTAAAACTGAGATTGATCAAAACCATTCTTGATTACCAAACTGAACTATTACTGATTATTAAACCCGAACCTATTTTGAATCTATTCTATATTAATTCTGAATTAATCTTTCTTATCCTCATCACCTTCTATTCAAGATTTTGTAAAAACCCTTCATCGATTTTGTAAAAGATCCTGAGGGCACTAATCCGCAACTCTGATTTATAAAGCTTTGTGAAAAAGTTTTAAGAGGGAAATATTTTTTGAAAACTCAATTCACCCCCCTCTTGAGTCGGTGAAGCCAAAACAACAATTGGCATCAGAGCTAAACTCTGAAGTTTGGCTTAACAGCTATAAGAGTATGGCTTCCAATGACTGTCTGAATGAAGGGGTTTCCCTTGCACTCCCGCCTGCCTTCAATGGATCTGAGTATATCTATTGGAAGGAAAGAATGGTAATCTTTCTTGAGGCAGCATGTGTTGACGTATGGGATGCAGTAGAAAATGGACCATTTGTCCCCTCTACTGTAGATGCTAATGGTGCTCCAAGAAATAAGACTAAAACTGAATGGAATGAGGATGATAAGAAAAGAATTCAATATAATGCACGTGCTAAGAATATTATAACATCTGCGGTAAGTCGTGATTAGTTTTTCAGGGTTTCAAATTGTAAATCAGCAAAGGAGATGTGGGATACATTGCAAGTAACACATGAAGGAACCTCAAATGTCAAAAGAATAAGAACGAACACCCTCATACATGAGTATGAGATGTTCAGAATGAATAGAGGAGAACCTATGACTGAAATGCAAAAATGATTCACACACATCGTAAATCAATTGGCTGGTCTTGGAAAGACAATCTCAAATGAGGATCAAATTAACAAAGTCATGAGATGCTTGAGTAGAGAATGGCAACCTAAAGTCACTGCAATCTCAGAATCCAGAGATCTCTCATCAATGACCATTGCCACACTGTTTGGAAAATTGCAAGAACATGAATCGGAGTCGAACAGACTAAATGAGAGTGAAGAAACTGATAAAAGAAAGAAGGGATTGGCTCTGAAATCCCAAGTCAGAGAAGCAGAAGACGGTGATGATGATGATTCATCACAAGAAGCACAATCCGAAGAAGAGATGGGATTGCTAGTTAGAAAATTCAAGAACTTCCTAAAGAAGAAAGGCAACTTCAAAATAAAGTCATCCACTTTTCCAAAAAGAAACTTAAGCAAATGTGACAACTCTTCCAACAACATCACATGCTTTGAATGTGGAAAGATTGGCCACATGAAGCTTGACTGTCCAAAGCTGCAAAAGAATGACAAAACTGAAAAATTTGACTCAAAGGACAAGAAGTGGAGAAAGCCAAGAAAGACCTACATTGCTTGGGATGATAATGATCTAGATTCCACTGAAGAATCTGAATCTGAGGAGGCAAACTTGTGCTTGATGGCCAGAAATGACAGTGATTCAGAAAGTGAAGTAAGTTCTGATTATCAACCTTCTTATGATGAATTGCAAAATGCTTTTGAAGAACTTCATAAAGAATCCATTAGACTTGCTAGATTGATAAATAAGTTTAAGAAAACCATCATATGCTTAGAGGAGAAAATTTATGTTTTAAACAAAGAGGTAGATCAATTAAAAATAGAAAATTGTGCTTTAAAAGAAAAACTAGCTACTGTTTTAGATGCACCTATATGTGATAAATGTCCTAAGTTGGAGAAACATATAAATCATTTGAATGGTGATCTATTTAGAATTACTAATGATAAATAAATCTTGAATGCATCTAGCTGTACATTGACTAAAGAAGTTAAAAAACTGAAAAATGACTTAGCCAAGTTCACAAATGGTAGAGATAATTTGGATGCATTGTTAGGACAGCAAAAATGTGTTTATGATAAGGCTGGAATAGGCTATAAACCTAAGATACATGAGAAATCTTTCAAGAAATTTTTTGCTGCACCTATGACATCAAACACACCATTTGTTAAATGAAATTTTTGTGCTAGAAAAGGTCACACAGCTTCTACATGTCATTACAGAAAATATGCTTATAATGAGTCTAAGTATATATAGGTTCCTAAAGGAACTATTGCTGCAACTAACTTAAAAGGACCCAAACAGATTTGGGTACCTATAGCAAAAACATGAAATTCTATTTTATAGGTGTGGTGGAAGGTCAAGAGCAAAAATTGGAATCATGACATAGAGCCTTCACCGAACACAAAATGTGTAAATAAAAAAGAAAGAATACTGATTGAATATGATTTTTGATTATCATTATTAATGAATGATTGTGAATCTTTATGTGTTGACTTATATATCATTGTATAATATGTCTACATTGTTCTATCAAAGTTATTTGATCTATCTTGGAATAATCATATGGCTTTTGTTTCACAAATTGAATCTAAGAAAATTAATGAAGCCTTAAATGATTTGTTTTGCTTGCTATGCAACAATTAACTTTGAACATAGATGATGCTATAATTGATGAACATTGGATGATGGTTATGCAAGATGAGTTAAACCAGTTTGAAAGAAACCAAGTTTGGAAACTAGTGCCTAAACCCAGGAACTGTCGAGTAATAGGTACAAAATGGGTTTTTAGGAACAAACTAGATGAAAATGATATAATTTTAAGAAACAAGGCTAGATTGGTAGCCAAAGGGTATAACCAAGAAGAAGGCATAGATTATGATGAAACATATACACCTATAGCAAGATTAGAAGCTATAAGAATGATACTTGCTTATGCTTACATAATGGGATTTAAATTGTATCAAATGGATGTTAAAAGTGCTTTCTTAAATGGATTTATACAAGAGGAAGTGTATGTTGGTCAACCACCTGGTTTTGAGAATAATGAATTGCCTAATCATGTTTATAAAATGTCTAAAGCACTATATGGCTTAAAGCAAGCACCTAGAGCTTGGTATGAAAGGTTAAGTAATTTTCTCATTGAAAAAGGATTTAAAAGAGGTAAAGTTGACATAACTTTGTTCACTAAGAAAAAGACACACAACATTTTACTTGTACAAATATATGTGGATGATATAATTGTGGGTGCTACTAATGAGCAGTTGTGCAATGAGTTTGCAAGTCTTATGCAGAGTGAGTTTGAAATGTCAATGATGGGTGAGCTAAACTTTTTCCTTGGACTGCAAATAAAGCAAACTGAAAATGGAATCCTTGTTTGCCAAACCAAGTACTGCAATGAGTTAATCAAGAAGTTTGGCATGGAAAAAGCTAAGGAGATGGCTACTCCAATGAGTACCTCCTGTTATCTAGACAAGGATGAGCAAGGTAAACCTGTTGATGTTTCTAAATTCAGAGGTATGATAGGCTCACTACTTTATCTTACTGCTAGTAGGCCAGATATCATGTTTAGTGTATGCATGTGTGCTAGGTATCAAGCAAATCCAAAAGAATCACACTTAACAGCAGTTAAAAGGATAATTAAGTATCTTTTATGAACAAAAGACATGGGATTATGGTATCCCATAGGAGCTACATGTACTTTAATTAGCTATTCAGACTCTTATTTTGATGGCTGTAAACTAGACAGAAAGAGTACTAGTGGAACTTGCCATTTACTAGGAAACTCATTGGTAGCATGGTTCAGTAAGAAACAATCTAGTGTGGCTTTATCCACTGCAGAGGCTGAATATGTAGCAGCTGGTAGGTGTGCACGGCAGGTTTTATGGATGAAACAACAATTAGTTGATTATGGCGTGCAACTAAACCAAGTTCTTATTAGATGTAACAATACAAGTGCAATTAACCTAACTAAGAATCCCATAATGCACTCTAGAACTAAACACATAGAAATTAGACATCATTTCATTAGAGACCATATTCAAAGTAGAGAAATTGAGATTGAATATGTTGATACAACTAAACAACTTGCCGATATCTTTACCAAGCCCTTGAACAAGGAAAGCTTCTTTTTCATTAGAAGAGAATTGGGCATAATCGATCAATCATATATCTAATCTCTAAAGAAACTGATTATATGACTGTATCTTTGTGTAAATATGCTCTGATTCTTGTATGATTTGATTTGGAATATCTATGAATGATCAAAAGGGAGCTTTGGAACATCTATGCGAGTTGGGCGCATCTTTTTGATTTGCCCCTGCACCTATCCCTCTATCATGAACAATTTTATATGCTAAGTTTGAATGATTAAGTGCTTACCTTCTCTATTGCTTCGAATGTTTCTTTTCTTTACCTTTTTTATAATACCAAAAGGGGGGGAAAGTATGATATAGAGAAAGGGATAATAACAAATGATACATGAAGAAAAAGTATGATATAGAGAAAACGAATTATACATGCATATGTTGAGGGGGAGCTTAAAAGCTTACATGATTAATGGGGAGTAAATCAAATTCTGCTATGATAATATTTTTTTTGCTCTGATATACTTCTGCTCTGACTATTTTGATACCATGATATAATTCTGTCAAAAACACTTAGCATCTGCTACACTTATACTTTGATCTTATAATTTGTTAAAAGTTTTGTCATAATCAAAAAGGGAGAGATTAAACTCAATGACTTAGAGATTTTGATATATGACAAATACAACTTAATGTGTATGCAAGTGTTTTTAGTGTCAAATTACAAAGATAGGTATCAAGCAATACTCAACAAGTTCAATGAGCAATCAAAGGAAAATATTCAAGGAATAACTTGGAGGAATCAAAGAGCATGGACGAAGATCAAGGAATCATCAAGACAAGATCTTAAACGAAGAAATTAGTGTTAAGTCTTAGATGATTTGTAAGAGATGAAATCTCTTATTCACAAATAGCTCAATTAAGAAAGATGAATGAAGAAAATCATTTTTCATAACCTGCATTAAAAGGAATGAGTTTTCGTAAATGAAAATGATTTTTGAAATAAGATTTCAAAGCGCTCGTCCAACACTGGAATACTATAAGCGCTCGTCCAACACTGGAACAAGAAAATCAAGGCGTCCAAGAAAGTGATACAAGCGCACGTCCACTAAAGTGATACAAGCGCACGTCCACTGAAGTGATAAAAGTGCACGTCCACACAAGTCTTAGGACTTGCTACGATCTTAATGAGAAGCTCCATCCACTGACATGGCATATGGAGCTCGTCTACTAGTTGGAGCACGTCCAATTACTTTGTGTTAGTACTCCCGTCTGCTGATGTGGCAAATGGACGCGGATATTTTCTTCAAATGGACTCGGCAATTTTTTTAAGATGGACTCGGTTATTTTTTAAGATAGACGCGGCTATTTTTCCAAATGGGCTCGGTATTTTATGGACGCGAATTCTACAAGAACAATCAGAATCTTATTTCAAGAACGAGAATCAAGAAAACAAATTCTGTTAATCAGATCCAAATATGTTTTGATTGATCCCAACGACTATAACTTGTTTTCTATATAAAGAGGGATCAAAGGAACACTTAAACAACATATACGAATATCATAACATATCACAGTTTTACGAAATCGTTTTGAGAAATCAATTGTGAAAATCATTCATCATCTTTATTGAGCTTACTGTGGAAAAGAGTGTTTCATACTCAAAGTGCTTCAATTTGTTTATCTGACTATTGAGAGTTAGGAATCAACTTTTGTTTTACTTATGATAGTAAAGAGAGAGGGAGTCTCTCTGAGTGATTAGGGTGAGGTATCCCTAAGGAAGAACATTGAGGCTCTTCACAAGAGTGTGGTATCTCGAGGTGAAGGAGTGCTCTGTGGTGTAAAGGTTTTTCAAGCTACCTGGCAAAGCTTGTGTGTTAGTCTATGAAATCCCACAGGTGGAGTGGGGACTGGATGTAGGTCACAGTGGATGTGACTGAACCAGGATAAATTCGATTGTGTGGTATCCCTAAACTCAAACTCCTTTACTTTCTGTTTATGTTCAAGAACCTGTAACTTTGATGTTTAAAGTTCAATATAATTTTTGTTCTTGATCTATATAAACTAAATTGAAACCTGAATCTGATTGTAATCAAGATTGTGTTATCTACGTTTAAAACCGAGATTGATCAAAACCATTCTTGATTACTGAAACTGAACTATTACTGATTATTAAACCCGAACCTATTCTGAATCTATTCTCTATTAATATTGAATTAATCTTTCTTATCCTCATCACCTTCTATTCAAGATTTTGTGAAAACCCTTCATCGATTTTGTAAAAGATCCTGAGGGCACTAATCCGTAACTCTGATTTATAAAAAGTTTTAAGAGGGAAATACCCCCCCCCCCCCCGAGTCGTTGAAGCCAAAACAACATGCCATACTTAGCTCTCATGAAAAAAGGGGTGGCAATCTGCCTCTGCATATTTCTTGTGATGAATTTAGTGATTGGACTAATAGTAATAATCTCACTCACTTGTTGACTAGAGGTGCTGAGTTCACTTGGGCTAACAATAGGAGAGGTGCCTTTCTTGTGGAGAAAAGGCTGGATTGAGCAATTAGTAATGATGGCTGGCTTGCCTTCTGGGATAATACAACTTACAGCACTCTTACAAGAAGTAGGTCCGATCATTATCCTATTCTTGTCAGTATGAATAAAAGCCAGGATTCCTTCCTCTCTCAATTCAGGTTTATGAATATGTGGACAGAACACCAAGACTGTTCTAAACTGGTTTCAGAGGTTTGTGGCTGAACTGTTGTATGTTTATTTTAGTCGAAAAACTGAAAATGCTCAAGAAGGAACTGAAGGTTTGGAATAAGGTAACTTTTGGTGATGTTAATCTTCAAGTTAAGAAGGCACAAGAAGAGGTCGATTCAGTGCAGCAGGAAATCCAAAACATGGGCAGCAGTGACTTTTTGGTTGACAGAGAGAATGCAGCTCAGTTAGATTTGCGTAAGGCTTTGCTTTTTCAAGAGGAGTTTTGGAAGTAGAAAGCTAAATGTAATTGGCATAACTATGGGGACAGAAACACAGCTTTTTTCCACAAAGTCACTAAAATCCGTAATGCTTCTAAGCAAATGACAGCATTGAAATCTGGTAATTCAATTCTGGAGTCTAAACAGGATATTGAGCAACATGTCCTTCAGTTCTACCAGAATCTATTTGCTTCCAATAACAATTGTATTAGTAATGATTTAGTGGCTTGTCATTCCTCCGTTGGTTACAAGTGCTGAGAATGTGATGCTCACTAGTATTCCCTCTAAAGATGAAGTTAAACAGGATGTTTTTGGCTTGAACAGCAGTGGTGCTCCTGGCCTGAATGGCTTTGGAGGCTTTTTCTATCAAAAGTTTTGGAGTGTGATTGAGAATGATGTGTATAACTCAGTGGCTCAATTCTTCTTGCAAGGCTGGATTCTTCCTAGATTGAACTCAAACCTTATTGTGCTTGTTCCTAAGTTTCAAGGTGTAATTGAAAACTTTAGGCCAATAGCTTTGGCTAATATCCAATTCAAGATCATAACCAAAGTGTTGGCTGACAGGTTGGCTTCAATTGCCCCTAGAATTGTTTCAGATAACCAAAGAGGCTTTTTAAAAGGCAGAAACATAAGGGATTGCATCTGTATTACTTCTGAAGCTATTAATATGTTGGAAAAAAGGTCTTTGGTGGGAATCTTTCCCTCAAAATAGACATCAAAAAAGCATTTGATACTATGGATTGGGATTTCTTTTTGGAAGTCCTCTCTTCTTTTGGTTTTGACAGTAAGTTTTGCATGTGGATTAAAGTGATTCTCCAATCTGCAAAGTTATCCATTTCGGTTAATGGCTATTCAGTGGGTTACTTTGAGTGTAAGAGAGGTGTGAGGCAAGGGGACCTTCTCCCCCCTCTTCTCTTTTGTTTGGCTGAAGATGTTTTGAGTAGAGCCATCGCTAAGCAGGTTATATGGCCAGTCCTAAAGGTTTTCAAACTCCAAGCCATGTTTTTTATGCAGATGACATTGTGATCTTCTGCAGAGGCACTAAGAGGAATATCCTAATTTTGAAGGGTCTATTCCAATCTTATGGAAAGGCTTCAGGGCAAATTGGTAGTTTGGATAAGTGCAAATTCTTCTATGGATCCATTTCTTCCTTGAGACTTAATAACATAGCTGACACTCTTGGTTTCTCAAAATGTAGGCTCCTCTTTGTTTATCTTGGGGTTCCTATTTTCAAAGGGAAACCTAGGAGGAATTACTTTCTACCTATAGCAGACAAGATTAAATCCAAGCTGGCTAGTTGGAAAGGTTCCCTTTTGTCAATTATGGGTAGAGTGCAAGTAGTGAAGTCTATCATCCATGGTATCTTAATATACAGCTTTCACTCATATGCTTGGCCAATCTCTTTAGTGAAAATGATTGATTGTTGGATTAGGAATTTCATATGGTCGGGGGATATTAGCTTAAGGAAGCTTGTTACTGTTTCTTGGAGCAATTTGTGCAGTCGTTTTATAGAGGGTGGCTTAGGAGTGAGATCTATTAGGTCTATTAATCAGGCTGCAACTTTAAAACTTTGTTGGGACCTTATCTCATCAGACTCTCAATGGTCTAGTTTCCTCAAGGCTAGATTCCTCAAGTTCTCCAAACCTGCTCCTCATTTTATTTGTTCATCTATTTGGTCTGCTCTAGAAGGTAACTTTAGCACTGTTATGGATAATGTATGCTGGAACCTTGGAGATGGGAATGAAATTAATTTCTGGAAATATAAATGGCTTCATAGGCCAATTCTTGAGAGTCTGCAGGTCCCTCCCTCTCTTCATCATGTTTTCCAGTCTAAAGTGAGTGATTTCATTGTTGATTCGGCTTGATCAATTCCAGAAGAATTTGTAATTCAGTTTCCTTGCATCTCTGCTGCTATCAGGAAAGTTCCAATACCTGTTGTTCCTGTCCAAGATCAGCTGGTGTGGTCCAGTTCAGTTTCGGGTAGTCTCTCTTTTAAGGAGGCTTTCTTGTTTTATAATCCAATTTCAAGTCCTCTCAACTGGTGCAAGCTGATTTGGCAGCCCTTTATCCCTCCTTCTAGATCTTTCCTATTGTGGAGACTGATTCTCAATAGGGTCCCTAATGATGAAAATCTAAAGTCTAGAGGCTGTAACTTGGTCTCAGTTTGTTGTCTTTGTGAAAAATTTGAGGAATCTTCACAGCATTTGTTTCTGTCATGCATGTTTGCCTGTGAAATTTGGAACTGGCTAGCTTCCATTTGTAATTGCAGCCTTGATTTATCTTCATTCAAGTCAGTCTTGGCTTTGTGTGTGATAGAGGTTGGAGAAGCCAAGTAAAGGATACTATCCTAGCTGCCATTGTCCTTGGAAATTGAGAAATAGGTGGATCAATTGTATTAGAATGATTAAGCAGTTGAATTTTGTTGTCGCACATATGTTTAGAGAGGAGAATTCTTGTGCTGATAGATTGGCTTCCCAATGTCTCTCTATTCAAGGGTTGTTACGACAGAACACCATTCCAGATTTTATTAGGGAAGACTTTTCTAGAGATAGATTTAGTCTCCCCTCTTATAGATTTAGATGATTTCTATTTGTGGGTCAGGTTTATGCCCCCCACCCCCACCATTTTAATTTTGTATTCTTTTTCTTTCAATTAATAAATTAAAGTGTGCTGCAAATGATTGTTAGGGTTTAGGGTGCCCGCCTAGTTGGGATGTCTTTCCCTAAAATGATGCATTTGCATGTCTTTTTGCTATAAAAAAAATGCAGTAGCACTCTTTATCTCAAAAAAATAAATAAATAAACATGTTTAACTCTGTGAAAAGATATCATTTTTAAAACAAATATAATTTTTAATCAAAATACAAGAAAATACTTAAAATTAAAAATTTCCTATAAGGTAAGTTTCTTGTGTTAATTCTCAGCCGTTGATTTTTAAGTCTAAAATCAATTGTCTAAATTACATGGTGTATGAATGCACCATATGTTTTGGAAAGTTAAATGCTTAGATGCTGCACATATAGAGATCTCGGATTAAAAAATCGGTAGTTAACGTTTTACATTGAGCCAGTAACTCACTTCTTTTATACATTTTTTTTTCTTTGATTTGATATTCTTACAAATAAAAGGTGTGAAACTAACTCTTGAGTTGAGGGTGATGATTAGGTTAAACTTCTCTTAAAATGATGACTCCAAAATTCAAACTATTAACTTTACAGGTAAAATTCATGTGAAAACACAGTCCACTTACATTACCACCATACTTTTGGGTTTTTCTATAATAATACTGCTCTATATTTTTAAAGTACAAATAAGTCATTCTCATATATCTTGTTATTTACTTCTTTATACTCTCGTAGGTAAGTCATTTTCTGTGTAATTTTGTGTGTTGCGTCTATTGATCAACAACTTCAAGCCCGAGTGAGATTCAGATACCCAATATTGGTGAGGCCCAATGACGGTTATAACCTGGCATCCTCAATAGTTCCTACGCGTTGCACTTTACAAGATTCTCTCAATTTTTGTTTTCGGTCTACCTGAATCAGTTTTCTTGTGTCTCATACTTATCTGAAGAAACACAACCTTACTCACTATGCTTGGCCCATTACACAAAGTTTGGACTCGATTTAACTGGTTGAGTTTGTCTCATTCTACACCCAAATTGATATTTCGATGTTATAGGAGTGGGCAAGGGGAGAAAAATTAAAGCGAACGAGGGGCAAAAAAAAAAAACCATGATATTGAAATTTGAGACATTTGGTATCTTAAATGCAAACCCATAACAAGGTTCAGCCTTGTCTTAACCGGTTAAAATTTGGCTCCCTATAATTGCAATTGGTAGCGTTCTGGAAAAAAAATTTGAATAGTTAGATTTTTTAGAATTTTGTGTCATAATTTTTTATAGAAAATGTTCATATAAATTTTGAATAAATAGGTGATTTATACTATTTTATCCAATCATATAATTGTCCTTAAATTCCGAAAAAGTTTATTAATACTGTACATTTTACTGTGTAACATTTCTTTTCTCTTTTTATAATAAGTAGGATGTATTATATTAAGAACATGCTATTGGAGAAAAAACTAAGATAGAAAAGAAAATCAAAACTATGATAGTAAGGAGGTAATTAAATGCATACATACTTGAGGATTAGAATCATTAGATACATCTTTGGCCTTTTGGCCCCTTTTTCAAAAAAAAAAAGAATCATTAGATACATCTTGAATGTTTGTATTATACGTGAAAGGATAGTTTTCCAAATTTAAAGGAAATTTAAGTATTATGAATTATTTATTAAAAAATTTGCTAAAAATAATATACAATTGTTTTCCTGTTCTTTTACACTTGATTTAAAAAAAAAAATTGTTTAGATAGACCAATAATCATATATGACAAATAATATTAAATTCCTTTGATTTTAAAAAAAATTTATTTGAGACTAAAATCATATATGACTAATAACAGAAGGATAAAAATACAATTAAAAAAAAAATCCTTAATTTACATGCACATAATATGAATAGCATTGTCGAACCTTTTTTTTTTAATAGAAAAAGATAGTATGATTTTATAGCATTTAATGATTACTCTATTAACAAAATGTCAAGTCTGTAATTAAGTAATGATGATATTTTTCTATTTACAAAATGTAATGATGTTATTTCTTTCTCCTTTACATCATGATATAGGATATTCTTGCCATGATCATCATGGGTCGTCTTCTCCTCCCGAAAATGAAAAACATAAGGGTTATATATACATCCTAAATTTATTATCAGAAGCTTTTTGTAATGGACATTAAAATTATACTGAATATTTATGTTTTTAACATGGAACACTGTTATCTGTATGATAATAATTTTAATCTCCATAATACATTATACTTAGAGTGTGTTTAGGAAAGCTGAAAAAAAAAAAGATTATGCTGATAATCTGTTTTCAAATAATCGATTATTGTGATAATCAATTATAATCATAATCTATTTTTGTTTGGGTATGTTTGCTGAAAAGCGATTTTAAGATAATATATTTCGTTTTGGTAGTGCAAAAGTAATCACTTTTACATAGTGAATTACAAAAGAGGATATGGAGTTATTTGTTTATATTAATAATATTTGATGTTTTTTAATATTAAAAATTGTTGCAATGTTTATTTTTTTATATTTTGTCATCAATTTTTTTATTATAAAAAATTGAATAAAATTTATAACATTTTCTCATAACTATGAAAACATATAAAAATATATTATTTTTAGAATGTTTAAATATAAATAATAAATATTTCAGTTAAATAAACTAAAGAGTTTTATGTTCAATATTAAATTTAATAATTTTTCAAAAAGAATTATAAATAAAATAGCAAATGTTCTAAAATGTTAAAGTAGCTACAGGGTTACGTGCTACTGCAGTATCCTTTTGGAGAAAAAAAGGTTAACCGCGGGAAGGGACGTAGTAAGCTAGAACGTTTGATGAAATACAAGGAGATAATGGGTATTGCATAAGAGAGTGACAAGGGAGGGAGAAAAACATCTATTTTTCCCATCAACCAGTCCTTATATCAAGATGCTAAGATTTAGCTTCATTTTTTTCCAAAGAAAAGCTTTTAAAAGAATAAAACAAGAGACTCAAACATATCAGATTATTTACAAAATGCTTTTTGGACAAAAAAACTAGATGAAAGTCTAACAATCTATCTTCCCCAAACACACTTATATTATACATTATAATGATCAAAATCATCTAAAACGTCATCGGAATTTATGTTCATAAAACGTTTTTGATTCATCATGTGGTATACTAGGTCATTTCTGTTATACCATTAGTTGAGATATCGAAAGAATAGTTGTAAGAGCATCTCCAATACTAGAATCCAAATTGAGTTTTTAACTCTCTTTTAGTGGACCCTACAATACTAAATAGGATTTAAGAACTTTCACTAATTTTCACTCTATTGATAGAACTCAACTTAGTTATTAATCTGTTTCTCTCTCCTCTTTTGGTTGATTCTACGTAAAGGATTTTTTTTTATTAATAAAAACTTGGTTCTTAAGTTTTTAAGAATGGTTCTTATAGAAGAATAAGAATTCAACTCCCTCCCTTTCTAACGATGATTTTATATGCATTGGGCAAGAAAGGTGTGTGTTACAACTACAAATGTACAATCATGTTAAGCTTTACGAGCGTAAAACCAGGAGAGAATCTACAAGTTGTAACCCAAACAGCACCACCATCACTCAAAACGTTGAACTTAATTCTAAAATCTAAAAGGCAGAGGTGGAGCAAGAGCCAGAGGGTTGGGCATAAAGGGAACCACATGGTCCCCTACAATGGCCAATTTGCCAAGTAAAAGTCCCAACAATTATTAAAATTTTGGGACCCTCCATCAAAATCAAACCCCATCATTATTTATTAGTGATGGGTTTTTGTGTCCACGCCTAATCTGACCCATGATTTCTCCTTACCCACACATGCGCAGTTGATTAGATTAAAAGGTAGCTATGACACCTTTTATCTAAGTTTTTAACTGTGTTTTGGAATAATTAACCACTACTTGTCTTGTAATTATACTACCTATTAACAACACTTTTGGACTTCTTGCTCTCAATTATGGTTAAAAAAACAAAAAAGAAGTGTCTGCTTTTGGCCACAGGGAACTTTATACGATCAGTATATAATATGGCATTAGACTTTTAGGAATGCCATAGTATCTCCATTTACCTAACTTATGATTAGAGGATTTTGTGGACCCATGTGGAAGCCACTCACCATCACACATGCCACCACATCAAGGGTTTATCTCATCTCATATTTAAGTGGTTCAAGAGAACGTAAAATAATAGAAAGTGAGATGATTGACAGGAGTAATTAAAATTTAAAACTTTGTTATGATTAATAAACTTCAGTTTTAACTTCAAATAATTTTTTATTGTTAAAAAGTGAGAATGATAAGTTGGCGAGAGTCATGAGATTTGTTGATTTCCAAATTTGTCACACCATTTTTTAAGTTTATTATTGTTCTGCCACGGGTCAACGCCCGACCCACTTCACATCTGGGTAAGGCATATATCATATGTAACCCGAGAACAACGGCCCAATATTAACCAAGATTTGAGCCAAGCACAAGCCGGACATGAGGGATAAGACCTGACTTATTAGATACCAGGGACATAGTAACCCACTTACTCGATCTAGAATGAGAAGGAATGCTCTTACCCGAGAATGAGAACTCCCTGACCAAGTATTCTACTTACTCAGTTTCGAGTCCTGGTCGACTATGCCCAATCCCCGACCGAGTACTCTACTTACTCGGCTCCGAGGTCTTTTAGACTCTACCCACTCCCCGACTTAGAACTCTACCTACTGAGCCTTTTCGATTACTTCACAACATAGAGAGGGGTAACGAGATCGAGAAATGAGGACTTCCCGAGTACTCCTCCGCAGTCAGGTGATAACTCTTAAAAATGAGAGTCATCTACTATTTCTTAGCTTGAGTTTTTGTAATCTTTGAGTATTTTATGTGGATGTTTTAAGTGTTTTAAGTTAGTTTAGTGTAATATGTGTCATTGTATAAATTTCATTTAGTTTTATGTTTTTGAGTGTATAGGAATATGCTTAATGTGTTTCTTGAGTTTTGTTAGGTTTTTGTTGAAGTTTAGTCAAGTTTGCTAGAAAATGCTCCGAACATCTTTGCAAAGATATGGGCGAATCGCTACAACATATGGGCGAGAACTCCTTATTAGAAAATGACAAAAAGCGGACCACCACTTTCTCTCTTATGCGGGTTCGTCCTAAAAGCTTTTTGTGTTGGTGCAGATTAATGAAATGGGCCCAAGCCTTTATGTTAATATTATTTTAATAGCCCAAAAGTAGGAGAGAAAAAAGGGCCTTTGTAAAACCCTAAAAAGGGGATATTCCCTTACTTTTTAAAAGTAGGATGCCTCATATTAGAATAAAAAGACCTAGAGCAGCAGCCAATGGTCTCCTTCTTCCTCTCCGTAGCCTCCAATTTCGTGCTTCCATTATAATGGTTTTTTCTCCCATTTTCTATTTCGTTTCCAGATTTTGTAAGCTCATTATGAGCTAACTTGCCGTAACGTCTGGTATACTTGAACTTGTAATGAATGTTTAGTTAATGTTATGTGATGTTTTGCTTTTGCATTTTCTCTTAATCTGCGTTAATATGTTGTTTTATTTAAGCTTGGTCATCTTAAATAGAACTTGAGAAAAGTGAAGTTAAGTGGATTTGGTTATGAGATAAGGGTTAAGTCTCTTATTGGAAAATTAGTAGATGTTGAATGGATTAGGAATAATCATTCAAGTCCTTAAGCTAGCTGGAACATGCTTATTAATAAGAGGGTGTGATTAATATGAATCTAGGAATAGAAGGAGTTTAATGAACTTTATCTTTCAAGTGTTGGAAACACAACTTTAATTTCCGGAGCTAAATATTGCAAAGATCGCAAAGCATAGCTGAAGCTAATTTGAAATTATAAGGGATCATACCGTGTAGTGCTTTTTACCATCTCTGTTCACAACCCGATTTTATTATCTTG
The DNA here is from genome assembly GCA_030762895.1 of Sophora flavescens. NCBI lineage: Eukaryota > Viridiplantae > Streptophyta > Magnoliopsida > Fabales > Fabaceae > Sophora > Sophora flavescens. The sequence goes on from CM061066.1 coordinate 67,706,719, forward strand.
TTCTCTTATTATGCCTTTATTATTGTCCTTTTTAATATTTGAAAATCAACACTTTCACACACTATTTGGTTAGCCCTTGATCTTAACTACCAAGAACAATTAATCTAAATTTTGGTAATTGCTACAAAGATTCTAATCCTCGTGGGAACGATCTCTTACTTACTCTTTATTACTTGTTACGATTGTGTTTACTTGCACATTGCACTTTTAAGGCAACAAGTTTTTGGCATTGTTGTCGGGGATTAGTAATGGTGTTGAAATTCTAATTTTCAGATTAATAGTTCTATTAGTTAGGATAACTGATATTTGAAGTGAATTGTTGTAACAACCGAATCTTCTGCTAGTTTTGAAGTGGCTGAGGAAGAGCAACCTGACAGCATGGCATTGGCCAATAATAGGAATAGTGATATATGAGGATATGCACTCTTTGATCTAGCAACTTTGAACATAGGGATTGTGAGAACTGAGATCATAGTCCCTCACTTTGAGTACAAACCTGTAATGTTTCAGATGTTGCAAGTAATGGGGCAATTTAGTGGAGCTGCCGATGAAGATCGTCACTTACATCTGAAATAGTTTATGGATATGGCTAGTAATTTTGAAAACCCAGGCGTTACTGATGATGCCTTCAGGTTAAGATTGTTTCCATATTCTCTGAGTGGAAAGGCTAAAACTTGGTTAATTTGTTTGGAGACCAACTCAGAGGATACATGGAACAAGTTAGCTGAAAAAGTTCCTCATTAAATACTTCCCCCTACTAAAAATGCTAGGATGAGGAATGACATAATCTCATTTAGGAAAATGGATGATGAACCACTGTTTGAGGCTTAGGAGAGGTTTAAGGAGCTATTAAGGAGATGCCCTCATCATGGAATTCCTATCTGCATTCAAATGGAGCATTTCTATAATGGAGTGTTGCCTGATGCAAGAATGATGTTAGATGCTTCGTCAGGTGGCACATTGTTGACCAAGTCTTATAATGAAGTATATGCCCTGATTGAAAGCATTGCTCCAAATAGCTATCAGTGGCCCATTGTTAGGCTAGCCACTAGAAAATCAAGTGCTGCAGTAGGCGTGCATGAAGTGATTGAAATTTATGCTATTTATGCTTAGTTAGCATCAATGACAAACATGTTGAAAATTTTAACCATGTCTAACCAGAGCATCTCTGCAAACCAAGTTGTAATGAATGAGCCTATGGGAAATGAACACGTTTTTTAGACTAATGTTGTATCATGCGTGTACTATGGAGGGGAGCACTTATTTGAAAATCGTTTTGGGAATCCTGCATCTGTGAATTATGTTGGGAACAACAACAGAGGTAATAATGCATTCTCCAACACTTACAATCAAGGGTGGAGGCAACATCCAAATTTCTCATCTAGTAACCACAACACTTTGAATCCTTCACCTGGATACTCACCCCAGCAACAGAGGCAGCAGCAACCTCAACAGCAACAACAAGCTCAATCTTGCAACCAAGATATGTCTTGGGAAGCTGTACTTGAAGCCTTCATGACAGAAACGAAAGTTCAACTTCTGAGTCAGGATGCAGCAATGAGGAATATCGAAAATCATATTGGACAATTGGCTACTGCATTGAGTTCAAGACAAAATGGCACAATCCCCAGTACCACAGTGACACCTAAGTCTAATGAAATGGAGCACTGCAAGGCAATAAACCTCAAAAATGGGAAAGAAGTCCTTACTTTAATAGGGCATAATGGAGATAGAAAATCTGTTAAGACTAAAAGCAATGTTCATAATGCAAAATCTGAGTTTAAAAAGATTGATCCAGCTATTACAGAATCTTTTGAACATGCTGTAGCAAAGAAAACACAGCAGAAAAATTCTGCATAAACTTATGAAAAATCTGCAGAAAAGTCTTTGCCCAATTTTGTACCGGAGAAGGCTTCGTTATCTTTCTCCTGAAGATTGAAGAGGCAACTCAAATATATGAGGAGTCAGATGAGGTGGCTATTCCCAAAGAGGTCAAAAGCCCAGGAAAGAAAACATTTGGTCAAATGGCTCAATTTGCTGAGAGAAGGAGCAAATTTTGTTTGGCCCAACTATGAAGAATTTCTACACCTAGATGCTGCAGCATGCGGCAACATCAGAACAAGGGATGTTTTCTCTTTTACCCTTTTTGTTGTTTTGGAAGTTTCTATTCTGTTTTATGTTGAACTCTTCTTTGTAGTACTATAGTTTATGTTATGTTTGGCAGTGGTTGTCTTTTTGATGTTTTAGTATGTTTGCCTCTGATTGGACCACAAATGATTAATGAACAACCCCCTTCAGGGGCTTCTTTTGAATAGTAAATCAAAAGTTGTTTGGACCACAACCTTAATTTTTGAACCTTTGACATGATTGTTGAACTTTTTACCGGTTGGGATTGATTAAAATTGTTTGAGGCTTAAACATATTCTACAGCATTTTGATATAACCTGTGAGATTTTGAGCCTCAACAGTTTTATTTGATTGTGAGTTCCATTCATGTGCTTTCTCTGTAAAGTTTGACTTGATTCTTGCTTATTTGAACATATTACTATTGCACACACTTTTTCTTGAGGCGTGTTTGATTGTTTCAAATGCTAGTTTTAGCCTATATAGCCTACCCTTTGATTTTAACTTTGTGTGTGAGCCCTTTGAGCTTGAGCCTCTTATTATGTTACTAGCCACATTACAAGCCCTATAACTTGAAAAACAATAATTGCCCTATCTAGGTGGAGTTTAGGGATGCTTTTCTTGACAATATGCTTGTACATAAGTTTGAGGTGGCTTGAGGACAAGCACCATTTTAAGTTTGGGGGTGCTATACATCAAAGTGGTCTATTGTAAGATGACTAGGTTTTGTTGACTGAAATTGTGCAAAAAAAAAAAAGAACAAAGAACAGGAATAGGACAAAGGCCTTAAAATGTGAAACATGTTCTCTGTTTTAAAAAAAAAAAGATAAGAAAAGAAAGGAAATAAGGAAAGGAAAGAAGGAAAAGAAAAAAAAAAGAGTACTCCCCTCCTCGGTACTGAGATTTCTGTGGTGGTTTGTGGAAAGCATTTGGTGTTGAACACATTGTAGAGAAAGAATTTCTGAACTACACCTAGTGTTAGCCACTTCCAAAAAATGTATCATTCCCCGACCTTAACCCCATTACAACCCAATAAAAGTCCTCTAGCAATGCAAAGCTTCGATTTTGTTCTAGTGAGTTTAGAAGCTTGTCAAGCTTATGATAGGGTTGCCTGTGGATGACGATTGAGTGAACCCATTTACTTCTGTGAGTGAGGAAGAACACACTGGTCCGACTGCATAGTGCTGTAGCATGTTGTTCTGGGCTAAAAATGATTGATGTCATGAAAATCTGGTATCTTGTGATGCATGAGTGTCAAGGATGAAAAAATTTTGTGTTGTGGAAAAAGTTGTTGGTTGAAAAAGGATTTTTGGTGGTCTAATCAGTTTTGGATGCATGTTAGGACCTTGTTGATTTGTGTGTCTTCTTCTTTTGTTTCTTTCTTTCCATTACTTGAGGACAAGCAATGATTCAAGTTTGGGGGTGTGATAACTCTTACAAATGAGAGTAATCTACTCTTTCTTAGCTTGAGTTTTTGTAATCTTTAAGTATTTTATGTGGATGTTTTAGGTGTTTTAAGTTAATTCAGTATAATATGTGCCATTGTATAAATTTCGTTTTATTTTGTTTTTGAGTGTCTAGGAATATGCTTAATGTGTTTCTTGAGTTTTGTTAGGTTTTTGTTGCAGTTTAGACAAGCTGCTAGAAAATGCTCTGGACATGTTGCAGCATATGGGAGCGAACTCCTTATCAGAAAATGACAAAAGCAGGACCACTTTCTCTCTCATGCGGGTCCGCCCTAAAAACTTTTTGTGCTGGTGCAGTTAATGAAATGGGCCCAAGACTTTATGTTAGTATTATTTTAATGGCCCAAAAGTAGGAGAGAGAAAATGGCCTTTGTAAAACCCTAAAAAAGGGATATTCCCTTACTTTTTAAACGTAGGCTGCCTCATATCAAAATAAAAAGACCTAGATGTTGGGAATTTCCGTATAAAACGCAGCGGAAAAATTCTCATCGAAGGATCCTTGCGAATGGTCACGATTCATGGTTAGAAGATTTACCTCTTGAAGCGATGACAGTTGATTAAAATCGTCTATCACGAACACCGCACGAACGATGTCTCTAAGGTATCCACACGAGCAGATTCCGTGAACGTCCAACATCACGAACCCGAAGCGTCTCTGTCTCACAGTGCTAGCTTCGAAAACCGAGACCTGCTGCTCACTATCACTCTCTATGTGCGGCTAGGGTAAAACAAAAACCGTGTAGGCACAATAGCTTAAGTGGTCTACTTATAGCAGCACCTCCTTAATTGAGTTAGTGAGCAGCGTTTGACCTAAGCCCCATGTACTATGCGCTAGGCCCAATAGAAAAGTCCAACTCTCCTTTTAATGCATCTTTTAATCCGCTCTTATGTGTGTGACCCTATAGGTTCCCAAAACGTTAGTAGTAATATTAAATCCCATTTAATATTACAAACAGTGAGCGGTATCTAGCAATACATCACTGCTACCTAAGTAGTGAGAAAGTCAGTGATTTGATGAAACCTTTCTGTGACAAATATTCATGTGCATTATTATCCCTTTGTCCATATATCTATATTGAACACAAGACATAGAATGTGTCACCCTTGTATGGTTCAATATCATGTTCCCTGATACCCGAGTAGACTTAACAACAAATGAGGTCAATATCTCATATTGACTCATTTCAAAGACGCCATGCATTTTACAGTCTCACTCTATCAGGGGGCCCACAGTTATTACTCCTGTTATGTAGAAGGGACAAATTCCATATAGGTCACTCACATCCCTCTGCATGGCTCGTGGTATGCCCAATGACCGTCTTTATAATCATCCTATTACAGATGACGTTTAACGATATTAAAGCACACGACTCCTCATGTAGGGATCGTAGCGATTTCAGGTCGAAGGATTGCATACACCATTGTCACTATGTTCGAAATTACCGAGCATCAATCCGTTGAGTACTTGTGAAACTTAACGAATCTCTACAATCTGCTGAGCTCCCCTATGTGACTCTTGCTGCTGAAGGCGTACCCGGAGCGTCTCGAGAAAACATGGATCAGGCTCTCACACAACGCTCCATGTAGTGTTCTCATGGTGGGTCAATCCAGTACATCATTACTCTAATGTGTACCTATGTGGCGACTCGATATCTCATATCCATGTCCCGTGAGATATGGTCATCAGTCTGCACACATAATAGTCTCAATGTATTATTATTGTCCTTATTAATAAAATACTTGACTACGGATATTTAAAAATAGGATTTCATTGTTCAATAGTGTCTCACGATCAAGTCATATACTTGATATTCTATTAAACTGAAATTTCTATTCTAAGGACTTTATTATGTTTAAACAAGTAACACAATAAACTGGAATGCCTCATATCACATATATATATATATATATATATATATATATATATATATATATATATATAATACATTGGCCTCTAGGGCTTACACCAATACTAGAGCAGCAGCCAATGGTCTCCTTCTTCCTCTCCATAGCCTCCACTTTCGTGCTTCCATTGTAATGGCTTTTTCCACCATTTTCTATTTCGTTTCCAGATTTTGTAAGCTCATTATGAGTTAACTTGCTGTAGCGTCTGTTATGTTGAACTTGTAATGAATGTTTATTTAAGGTTATGTGATGCTTTGTTTTTGCATTTTGTCTTAATCTGTGTTTATATGTTGTTTTATTTAAACTTGGCCATCTTAAATAGAACTTGAGCTTGCCGAACTTGGAAAAGTGAAGTTAAGTGGATTTGGTTAAGAGATAAGGGTTAAGTCTCTAATTGGAAAATTAGTAGATGTTGAATGGATTAGGAATAATCATTCAAGTCCTTACGCTAGCTGGAACATGCTTATTAATAAGAGGGTGTAATTAATATGAATCTAGGAATAGAAGTCGTTTAATGAACCTAATCTTTCAAGTGTTGGGAGCACAACTTCAATTTCCTGGAGTAAAATTCTGCAGCATCGCGAAGCATAATCAAGCTAATTTGAAATTACAAGGGATCATACTTGTAGCTGTTTTACCATCTTTGTTCACAACCCCATTTTATTATCTTTTTCTCTTATTACTGGCTTTTAGTATTGTCCTTTTTAATATTTGAAAATCAACACTTTCACACACTATTTGGTTACCCCTTAATCTTAACTACCAAAAACAATCAATCTTAATTTTGGTAATTGCTACAGCATTCTACTCCTCGTGGGAATGATCTCTTACTTACTCTTTATTACTTGCTAAGATTGTGTATACTTGCACATTGCGCTAGCCGAGTACCCGAGCAACCTACTAGGTACATAGCAAGATGAAGCACTTAGTACTCGGGTGGACCCCTTGTAAACCGTCGAGCATACCAAAGGACTCCCGAGCATATCCCCCGAACATACTTGAATAACCTCTGGGGTACGTGTCCCAAATGTGAGCTGGCAATCGTACAAACTCCTTCTAGAAGGACATGCATCGCAAGGATATTGGAGACCCGAAAAAAGATTCCCCCATCCGCGAAAACCCTAACTACGGACCGAGGAGGGGACCACATGATGTACGGGAAAATCCCCACACACTAAGAAGAAGGGGACCATCTTCGATGCAAAACCCTACCTAAACCCTAATCTATGCGAATAACCCATAGCCCTAGTTCCGTTGCCGGAAATCCTCTACCACCACCCTAGAACTACGTTAGCCTTGATGCCTAACCAGGATACGTAGGAGAGGAGTTCTACATTCCGTCAGGCTCAGTCCACAAAACCCCCACCGCTCTACCTCGTCAGAGCTAATTGTTTCCACCCGGACAAAATCAGACGAAACAGTTATTGTTTTAATATGTTCTTACGAAAGTCTTACCAATGTAATTCAATTCGTTGAAAAATACTAGTAATACATTCTTTATTGTTAGATGAATTTTAAGTGAGATTTACTAAATCATGCGTACCTACTCTCTATTTAGTGGGTCTCACATGAAATTCATCGAATAATAGGAAATGTGTTGCAAGGAATGAAGTAAAGAGTGTTTTGTTAAGTACAGGGATTGACCCATAAAATTTGACTGGTATGGGCAAGATCATATATCATAAATATTTTTATAAAAAATTCTATAAATATATAAGTGATAAAATAATGACATCATTATTATTAAGTCAGAAATTGGAGAATAAAAAACCTATATCATTATATAGCCATAAAATTGAAGATACCTGGGCTTTAGCCTCGTCTTGTAACAAATTTTTTTTTGAAGATACCTAAACTTCTATAAATTATAATTGCTCTATAAGTATTTTCATACTTTGAGATTGTTGTATATTTTTTCAATTTCAATATTATTGAAAAAAAAAATTCTCTATGTATGTGACCAAGATTTACTGAAATATAAAAGGTATTATCTAAAGTAGGATTGTAGAGCAATGAGAGCAACATTTTTAGTGTTATTTAGATAAGAGTTACAGAGAAATGGGGGAAATATAATTTTTTTAGTGGGGGCAATAAAAAATTTATCTAAGATTTAATAAAAAAAATTATTTGGTCCCCATCTACATAGGTCTAACCCTGGCTATGTAGTAAAGAGTATTTTTCTAGCATTCCTCCAACACAATATAAATTTTTTTAGGATGATTTAAGAATTTGTGCTTTGGTTAGTTTGGTCTATTGGTTTAATGAGTCTCTGAACAGATCCGATTACCTAATTTACTTAAATAACATATCTCAAAATCTTCAATCTTCTGTAACCTGCGAGCTGCGCCATCACTATGGTAGATATGTGTTAAGTGTTGGGAACGATAACAAGTAAAATCACCTAATACAAGGCCAATGGAAAATTTATTATTCCAGGATCTAACGTTTCCCACGCTTTGTGTAATTACAATGAGACAACAAAAATGTATTCCACTATGAAAAATAATGGGATTACAACAATAATAATCTCACCAAAATATTGGTAGCTAAACACTCTTGGATTTTTTTCTCAAAAGGATTTTCTCACACAAGTGAGGTTTTCTTTTCTCTCAAAACTATATGTTTTGTTTTTTATACGGGATGATACAAATGAATGCATGCAATGACTTTTATAGCCAACTTTCCTAACAAATAGTTGGCCATGCATGAAGTAGAGTTTTTGTCCTTTGTTTTTCCATTGGTTTCCTTCAATTTATCATGTATGTACTTTCTTTTCAGTTATCTATTTATTTACTATTTTATTTCTTCGATCCTTCTTTTTCTCTTCACTAAAGAGGGAAACTCATCAATCTCCCCCTTCCGATTTAGGGGGAGCGCTCCAGCAGTCCAACCGCTCTTCTGCAAAAATCGTACTTGTCCTTAGGTAAGGACTTGGTCATCATATCTGGACTATTGTCATCAATATGGATTCTCTCAAGCTGTAACTGCTTAGATTCCAATATATCACGTATCCAATGTTGAGACCTCAAAAGTCTTAAACACATCTGATGTGTGGATTCTCTAAGTTTTGATGATTCCAAATATATTAAGTATGGTTATATTGAACCATGTGAAGTTACTAACAAGACTGTTAAAGTGTACAGAAAATGGCTTTAAGATCACACGTCTAAAACTGACCCGTCTAAGTTTTCCTAAGAAGCAATTTTTCAGACTTGTCTGAAAAAACCACCCGTCTGGAAAAAGGACAGCTCAGCATGAGACCAAGTCAACTCAATGTCAAAGACCTGTTCAAGAAGATGACGTGACAAAGACCAAGACCTGAAGAACTTTCAGTGGCTCACCCATCTGAAAAGGCCATGGACACCAGTCTAAAATATGGATCGGCACACCCATCTAAAAATGAATTGTGCTGCACCCGTCTATTGATCAGATGTAAGAATAAAGTCCAAGTCAACATACTTTGATCAAGATGCTTCATTTGAAGACCTCGAAGACCTCTGTACAAAAGCACCAAGCATGGAGAATAAAGAAATTATTCTTTCAAGTCTTTAAGGAATATACACGCTACCTTTGTACAAAGTCAGCTGCTTTTCACTCTTTAAAGTACAACAAAAGCACTTTCCAAAATGTGAACTGAGTGTTGAACTAAAATGGGAAAGTTCTCTGCTGCAAGTACAAAAGAATTGCTGTTGTACCTCCGATACAACAACTCTTCAGAACAAAAGTGTACTCTTAGTCGCATATGTCAAAGACCAACATCCCCAAGCATTTAATTTTCATCAGAACGACTCTTTGGCATTAATAGCGTATCAAAAGTTCAGGTTAAAGGGGATTACTTTCTGATGTTGTTTCTAATGGGTCAATTGATTGAAGTCTTTAAATAGAGCAAACCATGAAGATGAAGATAAGAGATTCTGCACATATTCAAAGAAGCATTTACTCTACTCATTAACTTCTTCATTCTTCATTGATTATATCTTCAATCATTTGACATTAATACGCAATCTTTCATTATCATATTTGTTTCACTCTTTGAGTGTTACCATAAAGACTTGAAAAATCTGTATTAATTACACAAACTTTTTTACCCTCTTAGTTGTTGAGTCTGGAGAGGCTAGGTGAGAAAAGAATACTTGTTTGGGAGTGAGCCTGGAGAGGCTAGGTATGAAAAGAATACTAGTACTGTATTCTGATCAGTTATAGTGAAAACACTTGGTGCTGCCAAGAACTGGACGTTGCCCTGTTGATTTTGGGGTGAACCTATATAAATATCTTGAGTGATATTCTCTTCCCTAATCTATTTATTTTATCTAAGAGTTGAAGTTCAACATATTGTTTTGATGATTGATCTCCAACTGCACACCAAGGAATAAACTCCAATTATTGAAGGGTTTAATATTTTCTTAAGGAATATTTTGTAAAATTACCTTTAAGATTTAAGTATAAGTTGTAAGTGATGTAATAAGTGTTTTAGAGTTAAAATGTTTAGAAGATTATTCGAATTTGATTCAAGACATTAAAAACAAGTTTCTGGACTTGCCTTTGAAAAGAAAAAAAATTGATTTTTCAGGTGAAAAAAGGCAAGTAGTCGACTACTTGGAATAAGCAGTCCACTACTTTGTTCTTCAGCATTCCAGAAACGAGTTTTAATCAAAGTAATCGATTACTCTCACGAAGTAATCGACTACTTAGGTCAGGCAATCGACTACCTACCTGATTTTCTTGAATCTTGGTTCTGTTACACTAAAGTAGTCGATTACCACTAAAAGTAGTCGACTACTTCAAGTAAAAACAGAATTAAAATTTTCAAAATCTCTTCTAAACATTTTCTCTATAAATAGGGGTTACTTTGGCATGAAAATTAAGACTTTTTGAGCTACCAAAACTCTGCCAAAATACCTCCACAAAAATCATTAGAGCTTTCATACTTCAATTTGTAAAAGGCAACTATAGTTTCTTTTGTATTTCTCTTTGGAAACAATTTTCTTGTAAATAATAGGAGAGTTACTTCATTGATTTGGTGGGGCATCCAAATCAATTTCAAGGTGGGGAATCCTTCAAGCCAAGGTGGGGAATCCTTGAATCTAAGGTAAGGCGTCCTTAGGAGGGAAGGATTATTTTGAGTGGGGCAACTCAAAATAATCAAGGTAAAAGGTGGGGTATCCTTTAGTTTCATTTGATAATTGTAATCTTGTAAAAAAAAATTCAAATTGGGGAATCTCTCAAGGTTCTTGAGAGTTGGATGTAGATCATTCAGGTTGTGATCGAACCAATAAAATCGTTTGTGTGATCTTCTCTTTCCCTCACTCTTCTAGTTCTTGCATTTATTGTTCAATTGTTGTTCTTTATTGTATTTGCTTAATTGTGGTGGATTTAATTCTCTGGTTTTTCATTGAGGTCGTTCATTCTTAATCACTCTCTTCTTCTACTCAATTTCTTTGCAACATACATAATGTTTCTTGAACAATTCTTTTTAAGAAACCAAAGTTTCCAAGAAAATGATTAATCCTCAATTCACCACCCTCTTGAGGTGCCATATTGATTAACAATTGGTATCTAGAGCTAGGGTCTTGAATAAGGCTTAATAGCTTTCAAGATTATTTTTGAAAATGGCACTTGAATTAAGTAGGAAACATAAACACATTTCTACCTCCTCTCCTCCAATTTTTGATGGTGAAGGATATCCTTATTGGAAGGAAAGGATGAAATTTTTTATTGAAGGAATAGACATTGACTTATAGGAAACTATTGAAAATGGTCCCTTCATACCCAAACATGGTGTTGGAGATGAAGAGAGAGACAAACCCAAAAGTCTATGGACTAGAGAAGAAAAGCAAAAAGTTCAACTTGACTTTGAAGCTAAGAATATCCTCATCACCGCTTTGTCAATTGATGAATTCTTTCGCATTTCTAATTGCAAGAGTGTAAAAGAAATTTGGGACACTTTACAAGTGACCCATGAAGGAACTAGTGAGGTTATTAGATCAAAGATAAACACCCTGATGCATCAATATGAATTATTTAGACTGAATCATGGTGAATATATCAATGAGGTTCAAAATCGTTTTCAAGTCATTGTGAATCAATTGCTTTCTTTTGAGAAAACTTTCACTAATGAAGATCTTGTGACCAAGGTACTTAGGTGTCTTAGTAGAGAATGGCAACCCAAGGTAACGACCATCATGGAGTCTAGGGATCTTACAACACTGTCTCTAGCAACTTTGTTTGGAAAGCTCAAGGAGCATGAGTTGTAGTTAACAAGACTCAAGGAGAATGAAGAGGTAGATAAAGAAGGCAAAGGAATATCACTTATGGCTTCTTCTTCCAAGAAAGACGAAAGTGACAAAGAAAGCAATGATTCTAGTGAAGATGACAAGGAAGATGAACAAATCAATCTACTAGTAAGGAGATTTGGGAAGTTTCTCGAGAATAAAAGTAAGTGGAAGAGGTTAAACAATTCCAAGAAATCTATCAAGAAAGATGCACCATCATCAACACCTTTATGCTACGAATGTGGAAAGCCCGGGCTCATCAAATTCGAATGTCTTACTCTTCAAAAGAAAGATAAAGGTGACAAGAGGCCTACGAAGGAAAAGAAGGGGAGAAGGGTGTACATTGCATGGGAGGACAACGACATTAGCTCATCAAGTGGTGATAGCTCGGATGATGAAATTTCAAATCTTTGCTTGATGGCAAGTCAAAAGGATGACCAAGAGGTAAGTGATAATGAATATGCATTATCTTTCAATTATGATGAGTTTCAATTAGCCTTTGAAGAATTGCATGAGGAATCTATAGAATTTGCTAAAAAGGTAACCAAATAAAAGTCAATAATATCTATGCATGAAAATGATGAAATGAAACTAGATAAGGAGATAAATGACTTGAAATTAGAATTCAATTCTATGACCTTGAAGCATGCCAGTTCTAGAAATGATATACCTAGTTCATCAAAATGTGATCAATGCATGTATATTGAAATGGAGAATAAGGACCTAAAGAATACTCTTGCTAAATTTACAAATGGAAGAAGGAATTTGAATAATTTGCTTGGTAATCAACAATCTCCTTTTGTAAAAACCGGCTTAGGGTATAATTCTTATGATAAGAAAGAAACGCATTCAACAATATTTGTTCCATCTAGTAAAAATGCTAGAAATATAGTAACATGTCATTATTGTTGTAAACATGGTCATATTTCTCCTAGATTCTATATTAAAAGAATTGGTCTTGAAAAAGCTAAGATGATATGGGTTCCAAAAAATTTGGTACATAAGACTAATATTCAAGGACCCAATCAAGATTGGGTACCTAAGATCTAAACTTGCTTTGTAGGATTGCTTGAAGACCCATGGAAAGGAATGGTATCTTGATAGAGGGTGCTCCAAGCATATGATGGGAAACATATCAAAGTTCATTCATCTCTCCCCAAAGCAAAGTGATCACGTAACCTATGGTGACAACAATAGAGGTAAAATTCTTGGTATTGGTAAAATAGGAAATGAGTCTAATACTATTGAAAATGTTCTTTTAGTCGATGGTTTAAAGTATAATTTACTCAGCATAAGCCAACTTTGTGATAAGGGTTATAGGGTTGTGTTTGATAGTAAATGTTGCATGGTTGAATGTTCGCATGACAATGAAATTAAATTTGTTGAAAAACTAATTAACAACATTTATATGTTAGACCTAGATGACATCAATAATAATATTCAATGCTTGTTGAGTAAAAATGATGAGGCTTGGTTATGGCATAGAAGGGTAGCACACATTCACATGGAACATCTTAACAAACTAATTTCTAAAGACTTAGTTATAGGTCTCCCTAAAATCAAATTTCAAAAAGAAGGCTTATGTGATGCTTGCCAAAAAGGTAAGCAAGTTAAAACTAGCTTTAAATCCAAGAATATAGTCTCTACTAATAGACCACTACAACTTTTGCATATGGACTTATTTGGACCATCTAGAACTATGAGTTTAGGTGGAAATTGTTATGCACTTGTTATTGTTGATGATTTTTCAAGGTTTACATAGACTCTTTTTCTTGCACATAAAAATAATGTTTTTCATGCCTTTAGAAAATTAACTAAACAAATTCAAAATGTAAAGGATCTAAAAATTGCATGTATTAGAAGTGACCATGGAGGTGAGTTTAAAAATCATGATTTTGAAAAATTTTGTGATAAGCATGGTATTACTCATAATTTTTCAGCACCTAGGACCCCTCAACAAAATGGAGTTATTGAGAGGAAAAATAGATCTCTAGAAGAATTAGATAGAACCATGTTAAGTGAATCAAATTTACCAAAATATTTTTGGCCCGATGCGGTCAACACCGGTTGCTATGTAACTAATAGGGTTCTCATTAGATAAATAATTAAAAAGACTCCCTATGAATTATATAAAGGAAGAAAGCCCAACATAGCTCACTTACATATTTTTGGATGCAAATGTTTTATTTTGAATCATGGTAAAGACAATCTTGGCAAGTTTGATGCTAAGGCGGATGAAGGAATTTTCTTAGGCTATGCATCATCTAGTAAATCTTTTAGAGTGTTTAATAAAAGAACTATGATTGTTGAAGAAACTATTCATGTTACTTTTGATGAGACTAACCCCCAAAAGGATGGGAAAGGTTTTATTGATGATTTTGTAGAAATTCCTCATAATCCTTGTGGAGGGCAACAATCGGATGATGATGAAGTATCACACCAAGAATCAAGAATTGAAGAAACAAATGAAGGACTATCCAAAGAATGGAGATTTGCCAAAGACCATCCAATTGACAACATAACTGGAGATATATCAAAAAGAGTTACTACAAGGTCCTTTTTAAGGGAATTTTGTAATTATATCTCTTTCGTTTCTCAATTTGAGCCTAAATCCATAGACGATGTCATTCTAGATGAGCATTGGCTAATAGCTATGAATGAAGAATTAAACCAATTCACAAGAAATGAAGTTTGGGAATTAGTCACAAGACTTAATGATAAGCAAATTATAGGAACTAAATGGGTCTTTTGCAATAAACTTGATGAAAATGGTATAATAGTTAGAAACAAAGCTAGGTTAGTGGCTAAAGGCTACAATCAAGAAGAAGGAAATTACTGTGATGAAACCTATGCCCCGGTTGCTAGGTTGGAAGCAATTCATCTTTTAATTTCATTTGCATGTTTTATGGACTTTCAACTATTTCCAATGGATGTTAAAAGCACTTTTTAAATGACTTAATTAATGAAGAGGTGTATGTTGCTCAACCCCCCGGTTTTGAGAATTTTGAAAACCCAAATCATGTTTATAAACTCAAAAAGGCTCTCTATGATTTAAAACAAGCTCCAAGAGCTTGGTATGAGAGATTTAGCAAATTTTTACTTGAAAATGGTTTTAAAAGAGGGAAGGTTGACACAACAATCTTCATTAAAAAGAAAAAACAAAGACATCTTGACTGTGCAATATATGTTGATGATATTATTTTTGGTGCCACTAACGATAGTTTGTGTAGAGATTTTTCAAAGTTAATGCAAAGCGAATTCGAAATGTCAATGATGGGAGAGTTAACATTCTTCCTCGGATTACAAATAAAGCAAACTCCTAGTGGGATGTTCATCAATCAAGAAAAATATTGCAAGGAGTTACTTAAACGCTTTGGAATGGAAAATTCAAATCATGCTACAACACCAATAGGAACATCATGCTATCTAGATAAAGATGAAGGTGGTAAGGCCGTAGAACTAACCAAGTATCGAGGTATGATCGGATCACTTTTATATTTGACCGCTAATAGACCCGATATTATGTTTAGCATTTGTATGTGTGCACGTTTCCCAGCAAACCCCAAGGAATCACATTTAACAACAGTTAAAAGAATTTTAAAATATTTAGCGGGAACAATTAATGTGGGGCTATGGTATCCTAAAGGTTCTAGTTGTACTTTAATTGGATATTTCGATGTTGATTGTACCGGATGTAAATTAGGTAGGAAAAGCACAAGTGGCACTTGTCACATTTTTGGTCACCCACTTGTTTCTTGGTTTAGTAAAAAACAAGTTAGTGTAGCTTTATCAACCGTCGAGGTCGAGTATGTAGCCGCCGGTAGTTTTTGCGCTCAAATTCTTTGGATGCAACAACAACTTTTAGACTATGGTATTAAACTAACAAATATACCTATAAGATGTGATAATATAAGTGCAATAAATATTTCTAAAAATCATATCCAATATTCTAGAACTAAACACATAGAAATTTAGAACCACTTCATTAGAGATCATATACAAAAAGGAGATAGCATAATGGAATTTGTAGAGACTAATAAACAATTAGTGGATATTTTTATTAAACCCTTAGCTAGGGAAAATTTCTTTTATATCCGTAGAGAACTTGGCATAATTGATTGAGACACCCCGATGTGCCCCTTTGTGTCATTAGATTAAAATCCTTCTTAATTCATTTCTTAATTGCACGCTTAAAGTGAAAATACGTAAAAATTAAAACTTAAACTTATAAAATATACAACTTCATATAGAATGGCATATCACAATATAAATATATTATACATATTACAAAACACTGTTGAGGATATCTTATCAGTAGAATCCCTCACAGGCATATACTTAGACAAAGTGTTAAACAGCGGAAAACATATTAAAAATACGCCTCACGAGACGCACTAGTCATAACTAACTAGACCCTAATCACCATGGATCACGGCTCGCCCTCCGGCTTCCGGTTCATACGGAGTTTCATCCAACCCCTCTTCGATCAACTCATTCACAGGGTCTTCACGCACGATCCCATCAAAGATAAAATAAAACATACAGAAATATACAGGGGATAAGAAACAGTTCTATCATCAAAAGAGGAAAAGAGTAATAGTAAATTATACAGTAATTGTCACAGACAATCAATACACCTAACTAACAAATCATCTTCAAATTAATATATCATCCTCTACCCTCAATCTCATGCTACTCAAGGACACCATAGTTGCACACCTATTCCCTAAGGTGGAAATGGTCTCGCGAGAACTCTTAATTTTACGTGTATTATATTACCAATACACGGTGTATTATATTACCAATACACGGTGTATTATATTACCAATACACAAGTGTTTTACGTGTATTATATTACCAATACGCAGAGGTGTTTTACGTGTATTAGATTACCAATACACAATGTATTATATTACCAATACATAGATGTCATCGTGTATTATATTACCAATACACTTTTGTCCTTGTGTATCATATTACCAATACACTTTTATCCTTGTGTATTATATTACCAATACACGATTTAGGACAACAACACCTATAGTTAAATCTCACCAACCCGTTTTATCAACATCCTAGTGCCTTCACCTTCCATTAGAACTTGACACATATTCTATGCCATAACACATCTTTAACATACATCATCTAGGTTAGGTACTTCTAAATCATCATTATCCTCACACCCAAAACAATCATCTCTTAGACAACATATATATCTTTGCTTAAAATCCACTAAGCATAATAATAAAAATCAGGCATATCATGCATAACACTATCAATCAAAATATTTCAATATCACCAACATCACACAAAATCAATTCAATAAAGGTAATAAAATCAAATCAACCGTCAACAATATAAAATCAACCTAATATCGATAAACCTACAATCCCCAAATCACCATTGATTTTTCAGAAAAGGTTTCCAATGTGATTTTGGTCTTGTCGATTACTCGACTACTAGTAGGGTTTAGGTCGCCCTATACAATTATTATATAATCTACTACTTATCCATTCTGACGATAGGTTGGTTCTTTCCCCCACCTGGGTTATCACCAAACTCCTGAACTCGAAGCTCCTCGTTGTCACACCACAAAGTACTAACTCCACCTTCAACCAATCAACATAATAACCAATAAATCAAACAAACTCATCTATGCTCTCTTTAGGCTAGGTTTGGCCATTTAATTCAAATTAGATAAATTGTTATAACTTGAAAATATTGAATAAAAATCATCCAACCACTTAGGGTAGGTTTCGGCCTTGTATTAAAAAATAGGCTAGGGTTTTCAAAACAACACAATTTCTTAGATCAATGGTCTTAGAGTATTAAAGAGTATGAATCAATCATTAGATTTCAAAAATCAATCAAAAACTTTCACCCATTTTATGTTAGGGTTTTGGCCTCTTTAGTATAAGTAGGCTAGAAATTTCCAACTTTCCAATCTCTTAGACTTAGCATCCAAATGTATTAAGGAGCTCAAGTCCATGATCATATTGGAAAATGAAAACAAAACATCCTAGGTTCACAACCATCATAGGTTCGGCCATCATAGGAGAAATAGGCTAGAAATCTTTAAACTTTCCAATCTCTTAGACTTAGCATCCAAATGTTTTAAGGAGCTTAAGTCCATGATCATATTAGAAAATGAAAACAAAACATCCTAGGTTCACATCCATCATAGGTTCGACCATCATAGGAGAAATAGGCTAGAAATCTTTAAACTTTCCAATCTCTTAGACTTAGCATCCAAATGTATTAAAGAGCTCAAGTCCATGATCATATTGGAAAATGAAAACAAAACATCCTAAGTTCACAACCATCATAGGTTCGACCATCATAGGAGAAATAGGCTAGAAATCTTTAAACTTTTCAATACTTAAGATTTAAGATCAAGAGATATCTAGAAGCTCAAATACATGATCATCTTTCAAAAAGTTGAAACAAAACTTCCTAGGACACTAATACATAGTTTCGGCCATCCTTAGGAAAATAGGTTAGAGATGTTTGTTTGATACAAGCTCTTAGAATATGAAATTAGAGATTAATAGAAGTCCATAGAAATTGGTTTCAACTCAAACGGAGTTTTCTACCATTTTCTAGAGATTTTAGAAGTTAAAAGAACTTTAAGAACATTTTAAGAAGACATAAAGTATGTGACACCCTAAACTCGGGTCATCACATGGTTACCCGTTTGCGGAAATAAAACTTAATTTGCTGGTTGCTTTCGAAAAATAATGTTTTCTCAACGTTCATCTTTTCAAAATATGGTGATAATTTTTTTTTTCTTTTCAACATCGTCACAACAGCGTTCACATAATCACACTTAGATATATCTATATATATATATAAATCATCCAACTATACTTCCTCATATATTTTCTCACCTAAATCATAATCAAATTTATTCTCAAAACATAATATTACCTAAGCTGGTCGTAACTAACGGACACTACAACCGATAAAAGCAGCAACAGCATGCCTCGAACTAGACAGCCTTCTTCTTCTTGTAAAGATCATACCTCTTGTACAACTCTGATATGTTTGTAAGGGTGAGACGCCAATATATGGATTTATCACCATAACTAAATGCACACAAAAGAAGGCACATACACATATACATGTCTATAACAACGTACTCATTCATATTATATCATATCATTTATCAATGGGTTTCACACCCCAAACATCAACGTTGGAAAACTATGCATGAACACTTCAATACATCATCTAAAACTTCGTACTTAATCTCATGAGATATCTCCAACCTCGTGATGAGTTGATCAAACTTGATTGCCACAGGCACACCGCCACAGGCACACCCATCACACACTGTCCAACATCGTGGCACAGTGCTAACCTCGTAGATGGGGTCTCATTATCCATACCCTGGGCACAATGAAGAACATCTTTGTACGATCTACCCTGACACCGCAAGGTAATCCCTCATTTGATTATGGCACGTCTGCCAAATGCATGCAAGAAAACATTTTGTTCTCAACACTTTTCTTTGTGCTATATCTTTATTTGTCAAAGTTCGCAAAAGCTTACAACCCATCATCGTTTTAAACATCTAATGCTCTCAAAGCATCATCGTTTTAAACAGGGAAGCTCTCAAAAGCTTGCGACTTAACATCGTTTGAAACATCTTTACATCTTTTATTAACACCTCAAAGTCTGAGTGCTCAATCACGAAGCCCCTAGACCATGCAATCAGTCTTAAGTTCGTGGTAATAGAAAACAACTTAAAACGTTTTAACTTCTTTAAATAGATACCCAGTTTACAACACAACGAACCTTAATACCCCGACGTCTAGGTTATTAAGTTCCATATCATCGTCTTACATCGTTTTTACATCTTTTTACATCGTCTTTACATCGTTTTACATCTTTTTACATCGTTTCTATCTGTGAAAAACAAATCCAAAATAGGATAACGTCATAAGAACACTAGTACCCCGACATCTCGGTTACTAAGTTCTATATCATCCTTTACGTCATTAAGTAAAACTCATTTACAAGAAATCTTTTCTACTTGAAATTCGTTGGTAAAACGTCAATTCTTAGAAAATCCACTTTTCCTTTGGAAACTCATTATTCCAAAATAACGTCAAATCATCAACAACTTCTTTTGATTGAAACTTCAACTCAAAATTTAAATCATTTCAGAATAAATCTCTTCTTAAATTAAGTACTGCTGTTTTTAAACTTTCCTCGTAAATAATTTCGAAACTTGCCGTCGTTTAGCATTTTCAAAGAAAATGTCTTTAAGTCAAACTTTGACATTTCTTCTAAAATAATTTATTATATAATAAATAAGGTATTTTCAAATATTAATTTTACAAAATCACTTTTTATTATATTTCGGAATTTCTTGCGTAAAAATTAGCAGTACTAAAAAAAATTCACGGTTACGCTCTCACCGTGACTCATAAACTTCTTTTACACTAATAAATCATTAAAATAATAATATTTCTCAAAACTCATTATTTTTCCAAAATCATATTTTTCTTCCACTATTATATTCCAACATTCTCCATAAAACGTTGAATATAACTTTCACAGCTTGTTAAATCTTTTATCTGATTAATCGGTTGTGCACTGACCACTGTCAGGCCTCTCAAACAACATTCAACATTCAACATTCAACAACATCATCATAATTCTATCACCAGGCAGATCATGCATCATAACAACATAATATACTACTGCAGATAATTAAAAGCAGATCAATCACCGATACACAGATAAACAACACATCATAAACAACATAAACAATTAATCACAAACCACATATAAATCATATAAGCCACACTAAAAGCAAATAGTTATCTAGAAAATCCCTCAGGTAAGCTCCCCTTACCTCTTGAAGACTCAAACTAACGTTTTCAAACAATCTCCCGATTCGATCCGGTTTCCTCCGTCGGCTTAAATCAGTTAACTCGGTTGTTTCCTTCAAACGAATTGCAACCAAAATAAATCAAATCAAACAACAACATACTTAGCTCATGAGGGTTAGGTTTCGGTCAAGGTCTGACTTTTAGGGTTCAAAATCCTTAAAATTTCTAATCATGGTTAAGTCATAGATTAATGGTCCTTAATCAACCAAGATCATGGATTAGTGACTAAATGTGACACCCCCTTTTTAGGTATCACATTTACGTAACATTACCTAAACATCCAACTAAATAAAATATTAAATTGCTGGTTTTTCTTCGGAAAATAATATGCATTTTCTAATTCCTTATACTTCTTTTTAAAAATAGTGATAATTTTTTTTTTCTTTTTCCGCACATGCATTTAGACCTTCATAATATAATATACATCACCATATATATATCACATATACTTTAATATTTTACAATTGACCCTTCTTGTACTAGGTCATCATCCACTTGTCCAACATATTTTACATCATCAGAAATTTTTACAACTAAGTCATACTAAGTCATAGTGGGTGTCTGACAATACTACTCAAAACATGACTATCAGGAGTCACTAAGTCAGACTATCCTATAATTCCCACTCTTCCTAAAACTACTTCCTAAGCTGGTCACAACTATATAAAACCATTGGGAAGCCCAGTGTACACTCCCCCACCCCCTGAAGATGTATCTGGAGAGGATACAACACCCCTCTCCAAGCAGCTCTCCGGACCCTTCATCTCGCTATAGGAACATAGTCGGGATTTTCCACTGGATTTCCTCTGGGTCTCCCTCCATTTCCTCAGGAATGTTCTCTGGAACTAATATAATAGGTGCAGGAGGTGATCCTGGTGCAACTTGCTGTAGTGGTTGAATGTACTGCGGCGGTTGGTGCTCCAAACTCCCGTGTTGTACTAAATGCTGTAGTATCATCCAGATGGGTGGTAGCGATATCTCAATGGTTTCCCTGCTATGAACTAACTGTTGTGGTCCTTCAGCAACTGTACCTCGGAGTGTCCTTATCGGACCAGTATAGGTAGCACTCCGAGCCCCGGGGTTGATAACCCAGGCATCCCCTCTATCAGCGTTGTCAAACGTCAGGGATCGTACCCCCGAGTAGTTCAAATCCACCTCTTCCGGATCCATCTAAAATGTTTGTAAGGGTGAGTTTCCAATATATGAGTTTTATAAGACAACCCCATGCACGACTCTCAAATAGCAATTACCAAATATTCACAATAGAATAATATGAATCCTAACAGTAAAATGATATAATTCACAGGGCTTCATGCCCGACAGTCATCATCGTTTTATAAAAATGCATGACACTTCTATATTCAATTTCTAATTTGGTACCTAATCTCCGGAGATTCCACAACTTTCTGTTTCGTTTCAAGCTGATCTGGCTCGCACATGGCGCATTGTAAAAACGAACAAAACAATGCCCAAGCAAATCACATAACACACTGGTCTCACTCAGATATGCCAGGGTTATAAATCGAAATTTGACTCATTGTTCTCACACATGTACAGAGCCACAATGGTCACTGCGAATTATGGAATTTATTTTCCATAACCTATTGCGTCACTCAGATTGCAATAGTTAACGCATAAAATTGGACACTCAGTCCTATAAATTTGGACACACAGTCCTACAAAGTTGGACACATAGTCCTATAAAAGATACATTGATCCACTCGGGACCTCAATGATCATCATCTCCTGGCACGTCTGCCATATACATTGATCCACTCTGGATTCAATGCCCATTTACATGACACAATTGCCATTGAATGCATGAGAAAAACTTTTATTCTCGTTTGTTTTCTTTGTCATAATAATATTTCCTCGTCGAAGCACAAAGCTTAACGACCTTGCTTAATTCTTTTAATTAAGACTTTTCACTTAAAACAAATACAGGACACACAGTCCAAATCTTTTAATCTCAACACAGGACACACAGTCCGAATGCTCAATCACGATGCCCTTAAACCGGTGCACCAGTTTTGGGCTCGCGGATATGGAACTCGCACTTTCCAAATCAATTTAGGACACACAGTCCAAAAACAAAACTTGCAGGACACTCCGTCCCATGACACAGATCCTTGATCTACGTGTCCATACAACACTAGAACCCCGACGTCTCGGTTTCTAGGCTCATTTATCTGCTTGTAAAACATTTTACTCAGTGTAAAACAAAACAAAACAAGAGCTTTGAAAACTCATCCAAGTTTAACGGAATATTTTTACTGAATAAAACATTGTTACATAAATTCTTTTTCTAAGTTTCAAAAATCATTTATAATTTCCTTTGATTTCTAATTATTTCTCTTTAAGAAATAATTTCCAATAAAGATTAACAAAACAAAAATTTTAATAAATAAAAATATTAAATAAATAAATTTCGAAATTTTAAAATAATTAAAATTTTAATATTAAATAATATTAATTAAATAATATTAAATAATTAATATTACTTCTTTGTCAGATGTAATTGTTCTGACTGCTGTAAATATTATTTTTGGAACTTAATCACTGTAAATAACATTTTATAATATACTTGAATTTATTATATAAAAATTAGAACCTTTGAAAAATTTCACGGTTTTACCCTTACTATTGCTTATTTACACTGTTTTCACAAAATATTATTAAAATAATATTATTATATTTTTTTTTTCATTTTTCTCAAAATGTTCTAAATTAATCCCTCTGATTAATTATCCAAGCTTATTAAGGTTTTTATCCTTAATTAAAAATTTTAACGCTGACCAATGTCAGGTTAATCAGTCCAACACTCAACAGCAGATAAATTCCAATCACTAAATAACATGGCATATATCAATTTATGACATACATCTCAATTATAATATAAACAAATGATCATAATCATGTAAGTTCACACATCACTTCAATTCAATTTCTCAGATAAACATCACATCAATTTAGAAATAAATAGTAAACAGTATAATAAAATAAACTATTGCATTCATAAAATTAATACATGACTCCACATATATGCATGAGATTATCTCAACTCCTCATGCATACCCCCCCTTACCTCTTGAAGACCACACTATATTTCCTGTTAATTTTCTGATTTTGTTCTGATTTTTCCCCGTCAGCTTGACTCAGCTAACTCAGTTATTTCCTTCAAACAAATTATAATCAAAATAAATCAAATCAAACAAAAATACTCTTAGTTTATGAAGGTTAGGGTTCGGCTTCAACCCATTAGCTAGGTTAGAAAAATTTAAAATTAGATTAAGTTAAAGATTAATGATCCATAAGTTAATTAAGCATGATTAATCACTTTAATCATGATTATGAACTAAGTCATGAACTAAACCATTCTAGTTCTAAGAACTAGGGTTCGGATTTCATCAAGCTCCATAGGCTAGGAATTTTAAAACTTCATCAACTTTTGGGATTTAATCAATTTACAAAACTTAGGGTTTGATTCAAGTGTTACAAACAACTTTGGATCACAAAACCCTTGAGTTCACTAATCTAGGGTTTCGGTTTTTGATGAGATTAATAGGTTAAAGTTTGATTTTCTTGATCTTCTATATACTTGAATACAAGAACTAGCAAGATACAAAAGGATTGAATCATGAATCAAGTCTTGAAAATGAAACAAAACCTAAGAACTCCAAGGTAACCTAGGTTCGGCCTTAACAAAAAATCTAGGAAAGAAATTTCTCATGATCTTGTGCTTCTAGATGATGAAAGTAGAGATGATTATAAGATCATAGAAATTGGTTTCATGTCTAAAGGATTTTTCTAGAATTAGTTATGAATTTTTGAATCTAACTTCAAAAACTTTAAACAAGTGAAAGAACATAGGATTCTTAGTCATGAATCTCTCAAAAGTTGTGAAGAGAAATGATTTATATGATAAGAGAGTAAGGTATTACCTCTTGTTGATCCAAGAAAACAAGATTTGGATGAGGTTCCTTTGAATTTGGCTATGGTGTTCTTATGGCAAAAGTTTGAACTTTGATGAAAAAGAACTTGAAAATGGAAGATTGCTATTTATATGGAGAAGACAACCAAATTTGTGAAGATAACACTGTTGAAGCCGTGAGGATGGGGCAAAGTTTTGGGTCAATTTGTCAAATGGCATTTGGTAGAAATTGTCATAAAAAGACAAGGGTATTTTGGTCATTTCATAACAAAATTAAATGTTGCCATAAATGTGTCATTTATTGCCATTTATGATAGGATAGACTCGTCATAAATGCTCGTCAAGTCGGTCAATCCAATGTCTCTGCTACTTTGCCGACTTCCCGATTTATCTGACTCAGGCTCTGCCTAGAGACATCTCGTCATATAGGCCCGCAACAAATATAATATTTTAATTTTTTTACCAAAATTTTCAAAACTTCCATTATCATAGTAAATATGATAAAAACATTTTTCATCTCGTTCACGACTCAAAATTAGGTCTTATGAGCAGTAAACTTTTACTGTCAGTGAAAACGCAGATAGGGTTCCGTCTGAATTTTCAACCCAAAATTGCATCGTAACCCTAAGATATAAAACATGACAGGAAAATAACAGTATTTTCCCCAAAACAATTTTCTAGGTCTCGGATAAAAATATATTTTTATATATTAATTACCGACACTAGAAAGCAGTGAAAATCGGGGTGTTACATTGCTACCCCACTAAAAAAAAAAATTCGTCCTCGAAATTATATACCTGTAAAAAGTTCAGGATACTGTAATCTCATCTTGTCCTCAGCTTCCCACGTCGCTTCTCCAGTAGTTTCATTCCAAATAACTTTAACTAATGAGATTTGCTTACCCCTGAGCTGCTTAATCATCTTATCTTCGATTCGTACAGGTGAAGTCTCATAAGACAAGTTTTCTTTTAATTGTACTTCATCGGGTTCGATTATATGTGATGGATCAGGAATATACTTCCTTAGTTGTGAAACATGGAACACATCATGAATATTTGAAAGAAAAGGCGGTAAAGAAATTTTATAGGCTACTGGACCAACACGACGAAGAATTTGGTATGGTCCGATGAATTTAGGAGTGAGTTTTCTGGATTTCATAACCCTACCTACCCCAGTCGTTGGTGTGACTCTCAGAAATACATGTTCACCTTCTTCAAACTCGAGAGGTCGTCTCCTTTGATCTGAATAACTCTTCTGTCTACTTTGTGCTGTTTTCATCCTTTCACGGATTTGTTTTACTTTTTCTGTCGTCTGCTGTACGATTTCTGGCCCTAACATCATACTCTCTCCGTCTTGATACCAACACAAAGGTGTTTGGCATTTCCTTCCGTATAAAGCCTCATAGGGTGCCATCCCTATACTTGAATGAAAACTGTTGTTATATGTGAATTCAATCAGCGGTAACAAATCATCCCAACTTCCTCGATGATCTAAAACACATGCTCTCAGCAAATCTTCTAATGATTGAATCGTTCTTTCCGTTTGTCCATCAGTTTGAGGATGATAAGCTGAACTTAACCTTAACTTAGTTCCTAAGGCTCGATGTAAACTTCCCCAAAAACGTGAAGTAAACTTTGGATCTCTATCTGACACAATACTTGATGGTATCCCATGTAATCTGATTACTTCCTTTATATAGATATCTGTCAATTTCTCTACTGTATAATTTATCTTAACAGGTAAGAAATGTGCTGATTTCGTTAGCCTGTCAACAATTACCCAAATTGAATCAAAGCCTTTAGAAGTTCGTGGTAAACTTACCACAAAATCCATTGATATGTTGTCCCGCTTCCATTCTGGTATATCTAATGATATAAGCATACCTCCTGGTCTCTGATGTTCCACCTTTGCCTTTTGACACGTCAGACAAGATGCAACGTATTCTGCTACTTGCTTTTTCATGCCTGGCCACCAAAATCTTTGTTTCAAATCTCGATACATCTTCTTCGATCCAGGATGAATACTTAACTTACTCTTATGAGATTCATCTAAAATCATCTTTCTCATCTCAGGATTATCAGGTACACATATTCGTCCATTGCACCTTAAGATATGATCTGATCCCAAACTAAATTCTGCAACCTTTCCTTGTTTCATCAATTCCCTCTTTTCTTGAAGATAGACATCCGAAGTTTGTCGTTCTCGGATTTCTTCCATTAATCCACTAGAAATTTTGATCATTCCCACACTGATTTTCTCTTTATCAAATTCCATAATCAAATTGATAACACGGAACTCTTCTATTAATTTCAATTCCCTTACCATCATAACTGAGATATGAATGGCTTTTCTGCTAAGTGCGTCAGCTACAACATTAGCCTTTCCAGGATGATACTGCAATTTGAAATCGTAATCTTTTAAAAATTTCATCCAACGTCTTTGTCTCATGTTGAGCTCCTTCTGATCAAACAGATACTTTAAACTTTTGTGGTCACTGAAGACATCGAATATTGCTCCGTACAAATAATGCCTCCAGATCTTTAGTGCAAAAACTACTGCAGCCAACTCCAGATCATGCGTCGGATAATTTCTTTCATGTGTCTTCAATTGACGTGATGCGTAAGCTACAACTTTCCTATGTTGCATCAACACACATCCTAAGCCTTGATAAGAATCATCACAATACACTTCGTAAGGTTCATTTGGTTCAGGCAGTATTAAAACTGGTGAAGTTGTCAATTGTTCCTTGATCTTCTGAAAACTTTCTTCACATTTGTCTTCCCACACAAAAGGTTGATCTTTTCTCGTAAGCAAAGTCAACGGCGCAACTATCTTGGAAAATCCTTCGATAAATCTTCTATAGTAACCGGCTAAACCCACAAAACTTCTGATCTCCGTTCTCGTCTTTGGTCTTTCCCAAGAAAGTACCGCTTCGCTTTTGCAGGATCGACAACAATGCCTTCCTCGGTAATCACATGTCCTAAAAATTTCACTTCCTTAAGCCAAAATTCACACTTAGACAATTTCGCATACAGAACTTTCTCACGCAAAATCTGTAAAACTTGTTGCAAATGTTCTTTATGTTCCTCATTACTCTTAGAGTAAATAAGAATGTCATCAATGAACACCACAACAAACTTATCAAGAAACGGACGAAAAATCCGGTTCATATAGTCCATGAAAACGGCTGGTGCATTGGTTACTCCGAATGGCATTACGAGATATTCATAATGTCCGTAACGAGTTCTGAACGCAGTTTTTGGAATATCTTCACTTTTTACTCTAATCTGATGATATCCTGTCCTCAAGTCAATCTTCGAGAACACAACAGCTCCTCGCAATTGATCCATCAGATCATCTATACTCGGTAACGGATACTTATTCTTAATCGTCACTTTATTTAGTTGTCTAAAATCCACACAAAGTCTCGAACCTCCGTCCTTCTTTCTTACTAACAGAACTGGTGCTCCCCACGGAGAAACACTTGGTCGAATGAATTGTTTTGACAAAAGATCCTCTAGTTGAGTTTTCAATTCAACAAGCTCTGTAGGCGCCATCCTATACGGAGAAATAGAAATCGGCCCTGTTCCTGGTATCAAATCGATGGAGAATTCAATTTCTCTTACTGGCGGCAATCCAGGGACATCATTAGGAAACACATCCGGAAATTCTCTCACAATAGGCAGAGTACTCAAATCGATCTCCCTCTCGACTTCTAAGTTAGTTAAAAGCATGTATCCCTGGCCTCTTTCTCTCGAAAAAGTTCTTATATGGTTGGTAGATAAAATTCCATAAATCTCAGGATCAGGAAAAACTAGAGTCTTATTTGCACAATCTAACATAATATAGTTGGAAGATAACCAATCCATGCCTAAAATTACATCTAACTGTATTAAAGGCAGGCATATCAAATCAACAAGAAAATGTCTATCCTGAATAACAATAGGACAGTTCAGACATATAGAATTCACAACAACTGGCCTAGCAGTTGGAGTTGAAACAATCAAGTCATAGGACAAAGAAGAAATAGGCAATTTCAAATGTTTCACAACATCCATCGAAATAAAGGAATGCGTCACTCCCGAATCAAAAAGTACAGTTAAGAGATTACCAGTTATGTCGCAACTACCTTGTATGAGATCGTCAGAATCAGAAGCCTCAGCACCACTCATGGTGTAAACTCTCCCCTTAGCTATCGGTTTATTGGTCTTGACAGTATTGACAACTGGTGTAGTCTTTGGTTTACCACAGTCTCTAGCCATATGTCCCACCTGACCACAATTGAAACACCTGGTTGCTTTCAATGGACAATTATTCGCCATATGATTTGGGTCTCCACACTTGTAACATTTCCTAATTGTGTTTTGATTTTGATTCTTCCGGCCTCCACCACTTGATGTAGTAGCTACAGGATGATAGGGTTGTTGATAACGATTATTTCCTGGTGCTCGATAATACGGTTTACTCTGGACCTGCTTCCCTTTCTGGTTCTGGTATTGACCTTTGGATTTTGATGGTCCTCCCGCATAACCTCTGTTATCTCTTCCCTTCCTCATTTGCTCTATCTTTCTACATTTCTCAACCAAAGCTTGAAAATTCCTAATTTCCAACGGAAGTACAGATTCCTTAATCTCGAACCTTAATCCTGCTTCAAAACGTTCACACTTCCAATCTTCATCCGGATTGTTTTGAAAAAAGCGAAAGTATTTGGCTAATGACTCAAATTTAGCTGCATACTCTCCTACAGTTAAATCCCTTTGAGATAAACGTAAAAATTCCTGCTCCTTCTCTGCTCGAGCGCTTTGTGGAAAATACTTGTTCAGAAACATGTTCTTAAATATCTCCCAAGTAATCACCTGATTTTCTACTTCTAATAGTTGCTTAGTACCTCTCCACCAATATTCAGCATACCCTAACAGCAAATGGGTAGCATACTGTACCTTCACTCCTTCTGGACTATTGATCAATTCAAAAATCTTCTCCACTTCCTGAATCCATAAGTCAGCCTTAACAGGATCCACATCTCCATGAAATTGTGGAGGATTCTGGCGTCTAAATGCAGTCAGACTTCTACCTTCAGCAGCCTGTTCCGCTCGAATTTGTTCCTGCAAATTCTGGGCAGCCATCGTTGCAGTTTGTTGTATAATAGCAGCATCTACATCCGCCATTGCTTGTGCAGCAAAGTTCATACCTCCTCCTTCTGCATAATTTTCCTCAAAATTCTCTTGACCATTAACATGACCACCTCTACGACCTCTTCCTCGACCGCGTCCACGTCCACGACCACATCCACGTCCACGTCCAAGTCCACCCTCTGGTTCCATAACTGACCTACAAGACATAATCAGTTAAATGGCAACCAGAAAATAAGACTTTAATCTAATAACTAACACATGTTACTTCTAAGAAGTAATTCAAACAATTCTCTTCTGAGATCACACAACATCAACACAACAGACCTACTGCCAAAGATTTCCCGAAAGACTCGACCAGCTCTGATACCACTAATGCGACACCCCCTTTTTAGGTATCACATTTACGTAACATTACCTAAACATCCAACTAAATAAAATATTAAATTGCTTGTTTTTCTTCGGAAAATAATATGCATTTTCTAATTCCTTATACTTCTTTTTAAAAATAGTGATAAATTTTTTTTTCTTTTTCCGCACATGCATTTAGACCTTCATAATATAATATACATCAACATATATATATCACATATACTTTAATATTTTACAATTGACCCTTCTTGTACTAGGTCATCATCCACTTGTCCAACATATTTTACATCATCAGAAATTTTTACAACTAAGTCATACTAAGTCATAGTGGGTGTCTGAAAATACTACTCAAAACATGACTATCAGGAGTCACTAAGTCAGACTATCCTATAATTCCCACTCTTCCTAAAACTACTTCCTAAGCTGGTCACAACTATATAAAACCATTGGGAAGCCCAGTGTACACTCCCCCACCCCCTGAAGATGTATCTGGAGAGGATACAACAGCCCCCTCTCCAGCAGCTCCAGACCCTTCATCTGCTATAGGAACATAGTCAGGATTTTCCACTGGATTTTCCTCTGGGTCTTCCTCCATTTCCTCGGGAATGTTCTCTGGAACTAATATAATAGGTACAGGAGGTGATCCTGGTGCAACTTGCTGTAGTGGTTGAATGTACTGCGGCGGTTGGTGCTCCAAACTCCCGTGTTGTACTAAATGCTGTAGTATCATCCAGATGGGTGGTAGCGATATCTCAATGGTTTCCCTGCTATGAACTAACTGTTGTGGTCCTTCAACAATTTTACCTCGGAGTGTCCTTATCGGACCAGTATAGGTAGCACTCCGAGCCCCGGGGTTGATAACCCAGGCATCCCCTCTATCAGCGTTGTCAAACGTCAGGGATCGTACCCCCGAGTAGTTCAAATCCACCTCTTCCGGATCCATCTAAAATGTTTGTAAGGGTGAGTTTCCAATATATGAGTTTTATAAGACAACCCCATGCACGACTCTCAAATAGCAATTACCAAATATTCACAATAGAATAATATGAATCCTAACAGTAAAATGATATTATTCACAGGGCTTCATGCCCGACAGTCATCGTCATTTTATAAAAATGCATGACACTTCTATATTCAATTTCTAATTTGGTACCTAATCTCCGGAGATTCCACAACTTTCTGTTTCGTTTCAAGCTGATCAGGCTCGCACATGGCGCATTGTAAAAACGAACAAAACAATGCCCAAGCAAATCACATAACACACTGGTCTCACTCAGATATGCCAGGGTTATAAATCGAAATTTGACTCATTGTTCTCACACATGTACAGAGCCACAATGGTCACTGCGAATTATGGAATTTATTTTCCATAACCTATTGCGTCACTCAGATTGTAATAGTTAACGCATAAAATTGGACACTCAGTCCTATAAATTTGGACACAAAGTCCTACAAAGTTGGACACATAGTCCTATAAAAGATACATTGATCCACTCGGGACCTCAATGATCATCATCTCCTGGCACGTCTGCCATATACATTGATCCACTCTGGATTCAATGCCCATTTACATGACACAATTGCCATTGAATGCATGAGAAAAACTTTTATTCTCGTTTGTTTTCTTTGTCATAATAATCTTTCCTCGTCGAAGCACAAAGCTTAACGACCTTGCTTAATTCTTTTAATTAAGACTTTTCACTTAAAACAAATACAGGACACACAGTCCAAATCTTTTAATCTCAACACAGGACACACAGTCCGAATGCTCAATCACGATGCCCTTAAACCGGTGCACCAGTTTTGGGCTCGCGGATATGGAACTCGCACTTTCCACATCAATTTAGGACACACGGTCCAAAAACAAAACTTGCAGGACACTCCGTCCCATGACACAGATCCTTGATCTACGTGTCCATACAACACTAGAACCCCGACGTCTCGGTTTCTAGGCTCATTTATCTGCTTGTAAAACATTTTACTCAGTGTAAAACAAAACAAAACAAGAGCTTTGAAAACTCATCCAAGTTTAACGGAATATTTTTACTGAATAAAACATTGTTACATAAATTCTTTTTCTAAGTTTCAAAAATCATTTATAATTTCCTTTGATTTCTAATTATTTCTCTTTAAGAAATAATTTCCAATAAAGATTCACAAAACAAAAATTTTAATAAATAAAAATATTAAATAAATAAATTTCGAAATTTTAAAATAATTAAAAATTTAATATTAAATAATATTAATTAAATAATATTAAATAACTAATATTACTTCTTTGTCAGATGTAATTGTTCTGACTGCTGTAAATATTATTTTTGGAACTTAATCACTGTAAATAACATTTTATAATATACTTGAATTTATTATATAAAAATTAGAGCCTGTGAAAAATTTCACGGTTTTGCCCTTACTATTGCTTATTTACACTGTTTTCACAAAATATTATTAAAATAATATTATTATATTTTTTTTTTCATTTTTCTCAAAATGTTCTAAATTAATCCCTCTGATTAATTATCCAAGCTTATTAAGGTTTTTATCCTTAATTAAAAATTTTAACACTGACCAATGTCAGGTTAATCAGTCCAACACTCAACAGCAGATAAATTCCAATCACTAAATAACATGGCATATATCAATTTATGACATACATCTCAATTATAATATAAACAAATGATCATAATCATGTAAGTTCACACATCACTTCAATTCAATTGCTCAGATAAACATCACATCAATTTAGAAATAAATAGTAAACAGTATAATAAAATAAACTATTGCATTCATAAAATTAATACATGACTCCACATATAATAAAATAAACTATTGCATTCATAAAATTAATACATGACTCCATAGGCTAGGAATTTTAAAACTTCATCAACTTTTGGGATTTAATCAATTTACAAAACTTAGGGTTTGATTCAAGTGTTACAAACAACTTTGGATCACAAAACCCTTGAGTTCACTAATCTAGGGTTTCGGTTTTTGATGAGATTAATAGGTTAAAGTTTGATTTTCTTGATCTTCTATATACTTGAATACAAGAACTAGCAAGATACAAAAGGATTGAATCATGAATCAAGTCTTGAAAATGAAACAAAACCTAAGAACTCCAAGGTAACCTAGGTTCGGCCTTAACAAAAAATCTAGGAAAGAAATTTCTCATGATCTTGTGCTTCTAGATGATGAAAGTAGAGATGATTATAAGATCATAGAAATTGGTTTCATGTCTAAAGAATTTTTCTAGAATTAGTTATGAATTTTTGAATCTAACTTCAAAAACTTTAAACAAGTGAAAGAACATAGGATTCTTAGTCATGAATCTCTCAAAAGTTGTGAAGAGAAATGATTTATATGATAAGAGAGTAAGGTATTACCTCTTGTTGATCCAAGAAAACAAGATTTGGATGAGGTTCCTTTGAATTTGGCTATGGTGTTCTTATGGCAAAAGTTTGAACTTTGATGAAAAAGAACTTGAAAATGGAAGATTGCTATTTATATGGAGAAGACAACCAAATTTGTGAAGATAACACTGTTGAAGCCGTGAGGATGGGGCAAAGTTTTGGGTCAATTTGTCAAATGGCATTTGGTAGAAATTGTCATAAAAAGACAAGGGTATTTTGGTCATTTCATAACAAAATTAAATGTTGCCATAAATGTGTCATTTATTGCCATTTATGATAGGATAGACTCGTCATAAATGCTCGTCAAGTCGGTCAATCCAATGTCTCTGCTACTTTGCCGACTTCCCGATTTATCTGACTCAGGCTCTGCCTAGAGACATCTCGTCATATAGGCCCGCAACAAATATAATATTTTAATTTTTTTACCAAAATTTTCAAAACTTCCATTATCATAGTAAATATGATAAAAACATTTTTCATCTCGTTCACGACTCAAAATTAGGTCTTATGAGCAGTAAACTTTTACTGTCAGTGAAAACGCAGATAGGGTTCCGTCTGAATTTTCAACCCAAAATTGCATCGTAACCCTAAGATATAAAACATGACAGGAAAATAACAGTATTTTCCCCAAAACAATTTTCTAGGTCTCGGATAAAAATATATTTTTATATATTAATTACCGACACTAGAAAGCAGTGAAAATCGGGGTGTTACACTAAACAACGAAATTTTAAACTCAAAACTTCCTAACTCTCATATAATTATATTCGTCCTTGACATGTTCATGGGGATAGGGTTTTTAGTTTGATAAACCAACTTGGATTTATTAAGCATACATACTAATAGCTTGATTACTAAGGTCATTATTGAAAACTTTAAACAAAACTCATCAAATCTCATCCACCTAGGGTTTCGGCCTTGATGAAATCAATAGGTGAGAGTTTGATTTTTGATCTTATATATACTTGGATACAAGAACTATCAAGGTATTTGAAGATTGAATCATGAATCAAGACATGAAAATGAAACAAAACCTATGAACACAACATTGACCTAGGTTCGGCCAAGTCCAGAAATTAGGGGAAGATATTTATCATGATCTTATGCTTATAGATGATGAAAATAGAGATGATTATAAGATCATAGCAATTGGTTTCATGTCAAAAGGATTTTTCTAGAATTAGTTATGAATTTTTGAATCTAGTTTCATGAACTTTAAGTAAATGAAGAACATGTTGATCTAAGCCATGAATCTACAAAAGTTGTGAAGAGAAATGATTTAAATGAAAAGAGAAGAAGTTGTTACCTCTTTATGATTCAAGGAAAGCAAGATTTGGATGATGTTCTTCACAAATTTCTCATGGTGTTCTTGAGAAACTTAGAGAAGAAGATGAACATGATAAGGGTTTAGAACAGTTTTAGTAATTTGGGTAGA
The DNA here is from genome assembly GCA_030762895.1 of Sophora flavescens. Classification (NCBI taxonomy): domain Eukaryota; kingdom Viridiplantae; phylum Streptophyta; class Magnoliopsida; order Fabales; family Fabaceae; genus Sophora; species Sophora flavescens. The sequence continues at coordinate 67,741,666 of CM061066.1, forward strand.
TCTCTCAACATACTTATAAGTTTTGGATGACCTTTATGTCGTTGGAAATAAGAGAGAAATATGAACAACTTTCATGTTGAAAGTTTTTCGAGATTCAGAGTAGAAATTGGTCAGAATTTCGTGGCAATTTCGGGTGATTGATGAGAGAATGACTTTGCCTTATAAGTCATCCACTTAACATAAATGCTCATTTATGGCTTAGGAAAAATGACTTCCAAGTGCTTGGAATGGAGGAAGGAGTCGTGAGTTTTGGGTTGGATTTGGTCAAAGTTCTCAATGGCATTGGCTTGTAATTGCCATAAAAAGACAAGGGTAAAATGGTCATTTCATAGTAAAAATTCCCTTTGCCATAAATGCGCCATTATGGCCATTATGACACGGATAAGCTAGTCATAAATGCTCGTCAAGTCGGTCAAATCCATCATCTCAGCTCCGTTTCCGACTCCGGGTTTCATCTGGCACAAGCTTTTCCTAGAGATAATCTCGACGTATACGCCCCCAACAAATAATATTTTAATTTTTTTTACCAAAATTTTCAAAACTTCCAGTATTGTAGTAAATACGATAAAAACATTTTTCATCTCGTTCACGAATTAAAATTAGGTCTTCTGAGCAGTAAACTTTTACTGTCAGTGAAAACACAGAAAACGGCAGACCAGCTTCCGTCTGAATTTTCAACCAAAAACTTCCCCGTAACCTTATGAAAATAAGTATAACAAGGAAATGACATTGGTTTATCCAAAATCATTTTCCAAGCCTCAGATAAAAATATATATTTTTATATATTTATTACCGATATTACAAAGCAGCGAAAATCGGGGTGTTACATTACTACCCCACTAAAAAAAAATTTCGTTCTCGAAATTTCGTAGCTCGGAACTAAACAGGATTTGGTAATTTCATCTTAACCTTAAGATTTTACATTGCCCTTCACATCACTTCATTCCTCTTATTCCATATTCCATAACACAATTCATTCTTACGTCATTTCTACATATCCGTACTATCCTCAAAATTTCATCAGAGGCTATCACACTCGAAAAACAAAATCAAAACTTAATCACTTCTCTTATCAACATGGTTCCACCAGAAACCTTATTCCAATCATCTAACTCTAAATATTATCATTAATACTAACAATGTCTTCACAGCACCACGCATCAACTCCCTACTCAAAATATTTAATCATAGTCTTAGTTCCTTTTGATTATAATTCAACAATCCAATTTGATATCACCTCACACATCTCATCCTCAAAATAACTTCATTGCATATCCTCAAAATAACTTCATTGCACATCTCATCCGCGAACTTTTCTATCAACTTAATTTTTCTCAAGAACTTTTCTTTTCTGCTCACTTTCAACTTAGGTAAAACTACCATAGACACTTTTCTGTAATTCCTTACTCATTTATTAACACATATTACTTCTAAGAAGTAATTCAAACAAGTCTCACTTCAGAGAAAACACAACGTCAACACAACAGACCTATTTCCCAAAGATCCTGAAAGACTCGACCAGCTCTGATACCACTAATGTGACACCCTAAACTCGGGTCATCACATGGTTACCCGTTTGCGGAAATAAAACTTAATTTGCTGGTTGCTTTCGGAAAATAATGTTTTCTCAACGTTCATCTTTTCAAAATATGGTGATAAATTTTTTTTTTCTTTTCAACATCGTCACAACAGCGTTCACATAATCACACTTAGATATATCTATATATATATATAAATCATCCAACTATACTGCCTCATATATTTTCTCACCTAAATCATAATCAACTTTATTCTCAAAACATAATATTACCTAAGCTGGTCGTAACTAACGGACACTACAACCGATAAAAGCAGCAACAGCATGCCTCGAACTAGACAGCCTTCTTCTTCTTGTAGAGATCATACCCCTTGTACATCTCTGATATGTTTGTAAGGGTGAGATGCCAATATATGGATTTATCACCATAACTAAATGCACACAAAAGAAGGCACATACACATATACATGTCTATAACAACGTACTCATTCATATTATATCATATCATTTATCAATGGGTTTCACACCCCAAACATCAACGTTGGAAAACTATGCATGAACACTTCAATACATCATCTAAAACTTCGTACTTAATCTCATGAGATATTAGTTATGAATTTTTTAATCTAGTTTCATGAACTTTAAGTAAATGAAGAACATGTTGATCTAAGCCATGAATCTACAAAAGTTGTGAAGAGAAATGATTTAAATGACAAGAGAAGAAGTTGTTACCTCTTGATGATTCAAGTAAAGCAAGATTTGGATGATGTTCTTCACAAATTTCTCATGGTGTTCTTGAGAAACTTAGAGAAGAAGATGAACATGATGAGGGTTTAGAACAGTTTTAGTAATTTGGGTAGATCTCTCAACATACTTATCCGTTTTGGATGATCTTTATGTCGTTGGAAAGAAGAGAGATAGATGAACAACTTTCATGTTGAAAGTTTTACGAGATTCAGAGTAGAAATTGGTCAGAATTTCGTGGCAGTTTCGGGTGATTGATGAGAGAATGACTTTGCCTTATAACTCATCCACTTAAACATAAATGCTCATTTATGGCTTAGGAAAAGTGATGTCCAAGTGCTTGGAATGGAGGAAGGAGCCGTGAGTTTTGGGTTGGATTTGGTCAAAGTTCTCAGTGGCATTGGCTTGTAATTGTCATAAAAAGACAAGGGTAAAATGGTCATTTCATAGCAAAAATTCCCTTTGCCATAAATGCGCCATTATGGCCATTATGACACGGATAAGCTGGTCATAAATGCTCTTCAAGTCGGTCAAATCCATCATCTCAGCTCCGTTGCCGACTCCGGGTTTCATCTGGCACAAGCTTTTCCTAGAGATAATCTCGACGTATACGCCCGCAACAAATATAATATTTTAATTTTTTTTACCAAAATTTTCGAAACTTCCAGTATTGTAGTAAATACGATAAAAACATTTTTCATCTCGTTCACGAATTAAAATTAGGTCTTCTGAGCAGTAAAATTTTACTGTCAATGAAAACACAGAAAACGGCAGACCAGCTTCCATCTGAATTTTCAACCAAAAACTTCCCCGTAACCTTGTGAAAATAAGTATAAAAAGGAAATGACATTGGTTTATCCAAAATCATTTTCCAAGCCTCGGATAAAAATATATATTTTTATATATTTATTACCGATATTACAAAGCAACGAAAATCGGGGTGTTACAAAGTAAACTCATGAAATAAGTGTAAAACTTGAAATAGAAGAGTATGAGAGGGCTACCCTTGAAACTAGAAAGAAAAAGTATGAAGAACTTGAAGCTTGAAACAAAGTAAAAAATGGAAACTTTAAGTGTTAGAAACTTAAAAATGAGAAAGTGAAGACGTAGGAAAGTGATGAAGAGAAAATGAAATTGGTATTTGTAGAGGGAGAGGTGAGATAGGCGTGAAAGAGAAGGAAGGAGCAAGTCTTGATGACCAAGTTTTGGCTTAAGCCTTGTTTGGTTGAAGAAGAGAGAGAAAAATGGGTTTTTGGAATATAATATGATATAATTTGAAAAATGTGATGATTACACTTTTGGAGTGTGTCATAACCCATGTCCATCACATCCCATCAAGTCACTTCACTTCTTTTGGGCTCCCTTTTCTGCTCCATTGTGTATCCGGTTCAAGTTATCGATCGTATTTCGTCGGAATAAATATTATATTTTATTTCCGAACTCAAATTTTTGAAAATTTCCAATATCATACAAAACATCACAAAAACACTAACCGTTTCGTTGACGGTTCAAAATTAGGTTTTCTGCTCAGTAAACTTGTATTGTCAGTGAAAACGCAGACCAGGAGTTAACAAATGATATGAAGAGCTTAAGACATTTGTCATCATCAAAAAGGGGAAGACTGAAGTTCAACATATGGTTTTGATGATTGATCTCCAACTACACACCAAGGAATAAACTTCAATTGTTGAAGGGTTTAATATTTTCTTAACGAATATTTTGTAAAATTGCCTTTAAGATTGAAATATAAGTTGTAAGTGATGTAATAAGTGTTTTAGAGTTAAAATGTTTAGAAGATTATTTCAATTTGACTCAAGACATTAAAAACAAGTTTTTGGACTTGCCTTGGAAAAGAAAAAATTGATTTTTCATGTGAAAAAAGGCAAGTAATCGACTACTTGGAATAAGCAGTCAACTACTTTGTTCTTCGGCATTCCAGAAACGAGTTTTAATCAAGGTAATCGACTACTTTCATGAAGTAATCGACTACTGAGGTCAGGTAATCGACTACCTACCTGATTTTCTTGAATCTTGGTTCTGTTACACTAAAGTAGTCGATTGGCACTTAAAGTAGTCGACTACTTCAGGTAAAAACAGAATTAAAATTTTCAAATTTTCAAAATCTCTTCTAAACATTTTCTCTATAAATAGGGGTTACTTTGACATGAAAATTAAGACTTTTTGAGCTAACAAAACTCTGCCTAAATACCTCCACAAAATCATTAGAGCTTTCATACTTCAATTTGTAAAAGGCAATTATAGTTTCTTTTGTATTTCTCTTTGGAAACAATTTTCTTGTAAGCAATAGGAGAGTTGCTTCATTGATTTGGTGGGGCATCCAAATCGATTTCAAGGTGGGGAATCCTTGAAGCCAAGGTGGGGAATCCTTGAATCTAAGGTGAGGCGTCCTTAGGAGGCAAGGATTATTTTGAGTGGGACATCTCAAAATAATCAAGGTAAAAGGTGGGGTATCCTTTAGTTTCATTTGACAATTGTAATCTAGTAAACAATTTTCAAATAGTGGAATCTCTCAAGGTTCTCAAGAGCTGGATGTAGATCACTCAGGTTGTGATCGAACCAGTAAAATCGTTTGTGTGATCTTCTCTTTCCCTCATTCTTCTAGTTCTTGTAATTATTATTCAATTGTTGTTCTTTATTGTATTTGGTTAATTGTGGTGGATTTAATTCTCTAATTTTTAATTGAGGTCATTCATTCATAATCACTCTCTTCTTCTACTCAATTTCTTTGCAGCATACATAGTGTTTCTTGAACAAGAAACAATTTTTTTTAAGAAACCAAAGTTTCCAAGAAAGTGATTAATCCTCAATTCACCCCCCTCTTGATGTGCCATATTGATTAACAAGAGTTTATCTATTTTAGTTTTTAACCCGGGGATTTAAATTGTGAATATCAAATCTTTATTTAGTCTTTCTATGCTTGCGTGAGTGTTGTTTCTAAATTAGACGTGTCACTTGTCTGACAATTACTTCCTTGCTTATTGCTTGATGTGCCTGCGAAAATATATTCAAAGTAGTTTGATGAATGTGCAATATATGCTAGTTTGTAATTCCATATAGAAATAAGTTTGTAAATAATCTTAGGATTTGTGGATAAAAGTGATAAGAAAATGCACACTTTCATTTGAATAAAATTTTGATCCATTAGATCTTAATTTATGAGAAAAATACACTCAAAAGATGTTGAAAATATGCAGGGCAGCGCTCAGCGTGAGACACCCCGTTGTACCCTATTGTATTATTAGATTAAAACCTTATTAATTATTTACATAATCACACGCTTATTGTTAAAAATACGTAAAAATTAAAAACTTAATACTAATCATATAACTTCTGCAAAATTAATATTTAATACACAACAATGTTATAATAAATAAATACACACATGCTTATTCATTACATTACCAAGACACTGTTAAGGGTATCCTCTCAGTAGGATCCCTCACAGGAACTTATTTATAAACATTGCTTATAACTTATGGAAAATAAAATATCTTATATGACTCACTGGCCCTAACTTACTACACTATATTATTAGGATCTGTAACTTGTCCTCCAGCATCAGCATCATAAGAAGTGTCATCCGACTCCTCAGCAACATCCGTTTCATGCAGGGTTCCATCCATCTCCTCAGCAACATATTCTTCCATCGGGTCTTCTAACATAGTAAAGTAGACATACACAAAAAAATACAGAAATAGGGAGATAAGAAACAGTGTTATCATCATAAGCGGAAAAGATTTATAGCATATAATACAATAATAGTCACAAACACTTATCACTCACAACCTACAATCATCCATACTTTACAATATCGTCCTCTACCCTCCAATTCATGCAACTAAACCTTTATGCTGACATGGCCACTACTAATCCTATTACACATCCCTCGTTAGGAATGTCAATCAGTCGTCCAAGTGACACGTTCCCAAAGCCGGTGCACATTCTCATCCATGGTGAGAATGATCATGCAAAGCAATGACACTATAGATGCACAGTACCGTCGGTTCACACCTTGGTTCTCTCTCATCTCTATCAAGGGTGCTAATGCATAGCAATGACACTATAGTTGCACAACTTAACTTCTAATTTGGAACGGTCCACGAGAACTTCGGACCTCGTGTATCTCAAATACACGGTTATGAACAACAATGTAACATATGATTCTCACTGACTTATATCAATAACAACCTAGTGCCTCAAGCTTTTCTTATAACCTCCACTTACATTCTATATCACATCACTTCTATAAAATAATAGCTAGGCACCTCTAATTTATATTCAAGCTCTCATCCCAAACAAAATACCTCCGAGCAACATATATCTTTACTTAAAATTTAACTACGTAGTTTATCAAACCAGGCAGATCATGCATAACACGGTAATCAATAAAATATTCAAACATCAAACTAATCGTCACATGCAATAGAATACCTCAACCAGCGTATCACAAACAGTCAATAATAAATAATTCAGACATCCTCAATATTATAAAATTAACCTAAGGTGATAAACCTACAATTCCCAAATCGTCATTAGTAAAGAGGAAAAGTTTCCAATGAGACTTTGGTATTGTCGATTACTCGACCACTAGGTTTAGGTCGCCCTACACCATTATTATAAATTATATACTACTTATCAATTCCAACGATGGAATAGTTCTTTCTCCCGCCTGAACCAACACCGGTAATCACGAACTTTCAGCTCCTCGTCACGACAACACAGTTACCAAATCAACCTTCAACCCATCAACATAAGAATTAATTAATCAAACAAAAACCATCCTTAACCACAAAAGGCTAGGTTCGGTCATGACAACCAAAACAAAGGCTAAGGTTATTTTCTCAATTATCATATTTTGGATTCTAGTTACTAAGGCCTTAACTAGCATAGCTTAATTGTTATAAGACAAAAGTTTGAAACAAAATCATCTAACCTCTAGGGTTAGGGTTTCAGTCAAGTATATGAAAAATAGGCTAGAAATTGTTTTTGATTGCAAACTCTTGGATCTATAACCTAGACAAGTCATTATTCAAGAAAAAATTGAAGAAAACTCATCTAGCCTACATAGACATACATTCGGACTTCATAGAGAAATTAGGTTAGAAAATTTAGTTGGATTCAAGCTCTTCGATAATGAAAGTATAAGTATAAGAGAGTTGACAACCATAGTCATAACTCATCAAACATTTTTCTAAGTATTTTTGCATGATTTTTAGAGAAATAGATCTAAGACTTGAAATAGAGAAAAACTTGATGAAACTTGAAATTAGTTGAGGATTAAGAGTATAGAAACCATAGATAGCTTAGATCCAACTTCATCTAAGTTAAAAATTGAACAAAAACAACTTTGCTCTTTAAGACATAGGTTCGGCCTCCACAATAAAAATAGGGAGGAAGATTCTTTTGATTACATGCTCTTATATGAGGAAAGTAGAAGACATATCAAGATTATATAAATTGGTTTCACATTAAAATGATTTTTCTATGATTTTTGGTGAATTTTTGAAAAACTAGATCTAGAAATGGAAATTTAAGAAAACTTGATGAAAATGGAGATCTAGATATGATTAATGGAGCTAACAGGATAAGGAATAGGATCCTTACTGCGAAATTAAGAACTTTGATAAAGAACTTGAAGCAAAATAATCAAAGGTGCAAAAGTTGTCAAGGATTGAAACTTCGAGTTTTTTGAGAGAAAATGACATGAACATGAAGGAAAATGGAGGAAATGAAGAAGTGAAGTGTCTAAGTGTTTCAAGAGGGGAGGGGCTGCATGCAAGGAGGGGAAATTTGGTCCCAAAATGCTAGGACAAAGTTGGAAATACAGTGAAAGGTCAAGGGTATTTTAGTCTTTTTGCTAGGTTAGCATTTAATGTCATTAATTTATCATTAATGCATTGGTGACTCATTAGAATGAGTCAAAAACAATGTGTGGGGAAGAATTGATGGGAGGTGTGGCTGCCTTTGCACCACATAAACTAACATTGACTTGCCTTAACCATGGTTAAAATCTAACTAGAATAGGTTAGGTTAAGCTTCAGGGCATTTTGGTCATTTTACCTAAAAACTCAAAACTATTAACTTCAATTGTTTCATAAATTCTTGATGATTCCTCCCATAGCTCAGCTCCTCAAATGTGGTTCCATCTCTCCGGTTTCGTTTCCGATTCCGTCTGTTTCCCGATTACGGTTTTACGCCAGAATAAAAACGTAATATTTTATTTTCAACTGAAAATTTTCAAACTAACCAGACTCGTTGTAAATATGATTTAAATATAAACCATTTCATTCACGAGTCAAAATTAGGTTTTCAGATCATTAAAATCTTAGTATCAGTGAAAATACCGATTGATTTCCGTTCGAACTTTTGCCAAAATTCGTCCGAATACACATAATATTTTATTTCTGATTAGAAATTTGGAAATTAGAATTCCTCACGGACAAAATATAAAAAATATAAAAATTTCAATTTTTGGGACAAATTAGGGTTTTCTGTCGGTATAAAATTATATTGTCAGTAAAAAAACCGCAAACCGATTTCCGTCTGAGTTTTAAACCCAAAATTTTACCATAAGATATAACAGGAATATAATTTTGTTTTTTCAAAAATCATTTCCTAGATCGCAGATAAAAATATAAATAAATATATTTTTACAATCAATACAACGTAATTAAAAACGAACTGTTAAACAGTGCCCAAGTGCAGTTCTCAGCGCCTGTAGGGACCCGAGGGCAACGTTTCGGTGCAGAAGCCAGCGCGGTGCTCAACGCTACGGACGAGCAGAACCAGTAGAAATACGTGTTTGGAAAGAATCTGAAGGATCTTTTGGCTCATTTTAGGTGTGATTTCACTCTGAATCACCACATTCTCTCTGCATCCTTTGGAGATTCAAGCTTCAGAACAAGATTTGGAGCTTCAATGGCTTCCTCCACTCAATCCTACTTAAGTTCTTACTTCTCTTCTCTTTCTACCATGAGTTTCTAGATCTCTTAGGTTAGGTTAGGATGAATTCAATTGAATCTTAATGTAAGGATGTTCTACCTATGATTTCAATTCAGTTTCATACAATTTGATTAATCACTTCTATGCTTAATGCTTTTCTTGGATTGATCAACCTTGAATTGATTTTGGATTCAATTTCACAATTGGAAAGTTGGTGATTGAATTTGATTTGCAGTAGATTAATATTGTGATGTTGATTCTAGGAATAGATCTTCATTGCAATACATTCTTGTGAGTCTTGTGCTTAATGTTTGTGCTAATTTTGCATCACCTAAGAAATTAAGGTTCTTAATTGGTAACAAAAGGATTGTCACCTAAGGAATTAGGGATAAATCTAGATTAGTGACTTTAATATCAATTAAATGAATTGAATTGAAGTTAGGGTTTAATGAAGTTACATTAGGTAAAAATTGAGGGATTCTGGTACCTAACCGCTTTTACCTATATTGAATCCATTCTTTACTTGTACTTGATTCATTCATTTTTGTGACAATTCTTAATCAAATATTCATAAAATCTCTTGAAACTATGAAATTCATTCGTTCAAATATCAACTGTGTAGGCTACGTTGTTACTTGATCACAATCCTCATTGGGAACAATACTTTACTTTCACTTTATTACTTGTACGATTTGGTACACTTGGCAATCAATCAACAAGTTTTTGGTGTCGTTGTCGCGGATTGTTGATTTCAATATCTACAAGGCTAAAGCATTGTTAATTTGAACATTTTTTTCTTTGTTATTTTCTGTTTTTGTTTGAACAAGTGATATATTACATATTCTCATCTTGTTTTGAGATTCTTGTGTAGTGTATGCGAGGTAAAGCAACAAGTGAGCTACTATTTCATCCCGAAATTGATTAGACAGCAAAGAAGAATCGAAAAGAATCAAAAGAAAAGAAAAGGTGTAGCAAAGAAAAAGCAAATTCTTCTACATCACAAGTTCAACAAGAAGAAATCATTGATGAAAATGTACAAGGAAACCAAAGAACATTGGGAGAATAATCTAATGGTCCGGTCAACCGAAATCATTCAAGTATTGTTAGACCACCGGTAGCTGTGAGTAACTTTGAAATCAAGCCGGCATTACTCCATATTATGCAACAAAATTAGTTTGGAGGAAGTGATACCGAAGATCCAAATAGTCATGTCTCGAATTTCCTAGAGATATATGAGACTCTTAGGATTAATGGAGTTACGGATGATGTGATAAGGTTACAATTATTTCCTTTTTCATTGTGAGATAGAGCCAAAGCTTGGCTCCAATCTCAACCAAGAGGAAGCATCACTATTTGGGATGACTTGGAAGAAAAGTTTTTAGCAAGGTATTTTCCACCGTTGAAGTTTGTGAAGATGAGAGGTATATTTCAAGTTTTATGCAACGTGATGGTGAGACCTTATATGATGTTTGGGGACGATTCAAGGAGCTCCTAAGAAAGTTTTCGAATCATGGGTTTGATGACCTTCAACAGATGCAAATCTTTTGTAATGGATTGAGACCTCGGACAAAGCTCATGTTAGATGCATCGGCGGGAGGTTCTATGAATTCAAAAACTGCGGATGAAGCTTTGAGGTTGGTTGAAGCTATGGCTTCCAATGATTATCTCATGAATCATGATAGAGGAGGTCCATCGACGAAGGGGATGTTGGAGCTTAACTCTCAAAATGCAATTTTGGCTCAAAATAAACTCATCACTCATCAATTGGAGGCAATCACAAAGCAACTAAATGCTATGAGTTTAGGTCCAATGCAAGCACAACAAGGAATGAGTTGTGATTTTTGTGGGGGGGGGGGGGGGAGCATGAGAATGGAAAATGTTAAGCATCTGTAGGCTCTCAAGAGGAACCAAAGTATATGGGGAATTTTCCAAGACAAGGGCAGAATTCTTATTCAAATTCCTATAATCAAAATTGGAAGAAGCACCCTAACCTTCCTTGGAAACAAGAAGCTCCACAAGACAACACATCTTCACAACAACCACTACTCCAAAATCAACCACATCGTGATACCGATGAGAGAATGAATAGTTTGGAGAACGCTCTTGCACAATTAATTCAAGTCACACAATCTAACTTCAAGAATACCGATGCATTAATAAAGAATCTTGAAGTGCAGATTGGACAACTATCTAAACAAGTGTCAAGTGCATCAAGTGCAGGATTTTCTGGAAATACTACTAATAATCCAAGAGAGGAGTGCAATGCTATCATGTTGCGAAGTTCAAAGTTAGTAGAATCGGTTGTTGACCATTCCACAAGCCAAAATGCTGAAAATTCTGAATTGAACAAGAAGATGGTTGAGACTAGTGAGAAATAAGAGAGTTCGAAGAGAGAAGAAAAACGGGAACTTGAAGATGAAAGAAGTAAAAGTAAGCTGAAAATAGTTGATGAAGATTCTATCTGGAGAAAAACAAAATGTCAGGTATTGAAGGAAAGGAACAAGCCACAAGAGATCCTTTCTTCTTTGAAATTTCCATATCCGATTGTGAAGAAAAGGAAAGGGAAAGAAGAGCAGTTTGATCAGTTTCTAGACATCTTCAAAAAACTGCAAATAAATATTCCATTTACCAAAGCATTAGAGAGTATGCCATCATATGCAAATTTCATGGGGGAATGGCTTACAAAGAAGATAAAATTTGCACCAAGTGAGGTAATGGCTTTGACTGAAAATTGTAGTTCTATCCTCCAACAAAAGCTTCCACCTAAGTTGAAGGATCCAGGATCCTTTACTATACCATGTGTCATTGGAAAGGTACTGAATTCTAGAGCCCTATGCGACCTTGGAGCAAGTATCAATTTTATGCCATTATCCATGATGAAGAGACATGGTATTCATGATGCAGAACCAACCATGATTTCCTTGCAACTTGCGGATAAATCAATTAGGAGACCATATGGTTTGGTGGAGGACCTGGAATTGAAAGTAGGAAAGTTCATATTTCCAATGGATTTCTTTGTCTTGGATATTGAGGAAGATGTGCATAGTCCTTTGATTTTTGGGAGACCCTTCTTAGCTACAGCTGGTGCCTTGATTGGTGTACCCAAAGGAGAGCTTATGTTGAGGTGAATGGAGAACAAATGGTTGTGAAGATGTTGGATAGGGAGCCTATGGACACTTCATCAATTATCCATGCTCAAGTTCATTATGTGCAAAGTCAAGAAGTTCAGAAAATCTCTAAGGATGAACATCGGAAGAAAAAGAAGAGCAATGGAAAAAGAACAAAAAAGAAGAAGTCTCAATGGGCATATCAATTCCAACCACTTTGGCCAATAGAGGATCATTCATCAAAGAAGGGGAATACACCAATGTTTGACATTGAGAACTATGTGAGAAGTGGTGGAAAGAAAAGTAACAACAAGTCGCCATTCTTCTCATCCTTCAAACCACCTTGAGCATCAAATAATCAAGCGTTAAGCTGGTGACGTTAAAGAAGCGCTACTTGGGAGGCAACCCAAGAATAGCTTTACATTTTCTTCTTTAATTTTTGTCTTTATCATGAAAAACATAAGTAGTTCATTGAGTGGTTGAGTGGTTCCTTGGTGTGTAAGCCATGTAATGTGGTGTAATTGCTTTGAATTGTTGTGCAGGTACATCTAAGGAAAATGGACCAAAGGAAGGGGAGAAATGACACAAAAGAATGGTGAAAATGACCCTCTATAGGAGCCAGGCGCTATTGTGAGCGCTCGGCACGAACAGAAGACAGAGCAGCAGAAAATGCTACACGGCAGGTGCTGGGCACCCATCTGCAGCACTGACTGCTGGCCCATGAAAAAAAAATTGTACATGCCTCACCATGCACTGAAGAAAAGGGGTGTTCTTCACTCTTTACTTTACAATTAACACTTCAATAAATTGCACAAACTTGTGACTAGGTGTGGATTTTGTATAGATTCCTTTGTGAGCATGACACTTTTACTTGGCTGAAATTTCTAGCATTATGTGAGACACCCCGTTGTGCCCCGGTGTTTTATTAGATTAATTACCTTCTTAAATCAATTCTTAATCGCGTGCTTATCGTGAAAATACATAAAAATTAAAAACTTATTTAATTATCATTAAAACACAATAACTTTAACATATGTAAATACACACTTAGTTGTTCATTACAATACCAAAACATTGTTGAGGGTATCCTCTCAGTAGGATCCCTCACATGCATAAACTTAATAACAGACATACTTAGCGGAAATATAAAAATGCTCCTTAGACACACTGGCCATAATGTCTATACTCTAATCGCCATGGATCACAGCTCGACCCCCAGCATCGGGTTCGTAAGGAGTTCCATCCAACTCCTCAGCAATCTCCATTTCATACAAAGTTCCATCCAGCTCCTCAGCAACATAACCCTCCATCGGGTCTTCTAACGTAAACCAAAGTAACCCACAAAAATACAGAAACATAGGGAATAAGAAACAGTTCTATCATCAAAAAGTGGAAAAGAGTCATAGTAAATCATACAGTAATTGTCACAGACAAACAACGCACATAACTAACAGATCACCCTCAAGTTAATATATCATCATCTACCCCCAATCTCATTCTACTCAAAGACACCATAGTTGCACACCTATTTCCTAATGTGGAAGTGGTCTCGCGAGAACTCTTGATTTTACGTGTATTATATTACCAATACATGATGTATTATATTACCAATACACAAGTGTTTTACGTGTATTATATTACCAATACACGGTGTATTATATTATCAATACACAGAAGTGGTTTTACGTGTATTATATTACCAATACATGGTGTATTATATTACCAATACACAGATGTCCTTGTGTATTATATTACCAATACACTTTCGTCTTTGTGTATTATATTACCAATACAATTTTGTCCTTGTGTATTATATTACCAATACACGGTTGTGGACAACAACACCTATACTTGAATCTCACCAACCCGTTTTAGCAACATCCTACTTCCTTAACCTTCCATTAGAACTTGACACATATTCTATGCCATAACACCTCTTTAACATACATCATCTAGGTTAGGCACTTCTAAATCATCATTATCCTCATACCCAAAACAATCATCTCTTAGACAACATATATATCTTTGCTTAAAAACCACTAAACATAATAATACAAACCAGGCAGATCATGCATAACAGAATATCAATCCAAATATTCCCATATCACCAATATAGCACAAAATCAATTCAATAAAGGTAATAAAATCAAATCAACCATCAACAATCTAAAATCAACCTAATATCAATAAACCTACAATCCTCGAATCGCCATTGGTTTTTCAGAAAAAGGTTTCCAATGTAATTTTGGTCTTGTCGATTACTCGACCACTAGTAGGGTTTAGGTCGTCCTACACAATTATTATATAATCTACTACTTATCCATTCCGACGATAGGTTGGTTCTTTCCCCCACCTAGGTTATCACCGGACTCCCGAACTCAAAGCTCCTCGTTGTCACACCACTAAGTACTAACTCCACCTTCTGTGAAGGTAAGGAGATTAGATGCTCGAAGAGGTATACCATGAACGTCCTCGTTTCCACCGTGATGGAAGTCTAAGGTTATGAACACAAAATCACAAGTTAAAATCAAACAAGAACACTAAACCACAAGGTATAGGTTCGGCCAAGACTAGTTCTTAGGGTTAGAGATTCCCAAAAATTATACAACTCATGGATTTATGATCCTTAAGTGTTAGGAGTTCATAAACAATGATCACTTAACAAAGTTGAATTAAAATCCCACTAAGTTATAAACTTAGTGTATTCGGACAAGGCTAGTAAAATAGGCTAGCATTCACTAAAATTTCCAATCTCTTAGGTTTAGCATCCATATGTATTAAGGAACTCAAAACCATGATCATTTTGGAAAAATAAGAACAAAGTATCCTAGGTCTATAACCTTCTAGGTTCGGCCTTCGTAGGATTTATAGGTTAGAAATCTTTAAACTTTCCAATCTCTTAGACTTAGCATCCAAATATCTTATGGAGCTCAAGTCCTTGATCATTTTGGAAATCAATGGAAACTTAAACATTCCAATCTCTTAGACTTAGCATCCAAATATCTTATGGAGCTCAAGTCCATGATCATCTTGGATAAATGAAAGTAATACATCCTAGCTTTAATAACATAGAATAAACAAGTTAGAAATACTTAAACTTTCCAATCTCTTAGACTTAGCATCCAAATATCTTATGGAGCTCAAGTCTATGATCATTTTGGAAAACAATGGAAACTTAAACATTCCAATCTCTTAGACTCAGCATCCAAATATCTTATGGATCTCAAATCCATGATCATCTTGGAAAACAATGGAAACTTAAACATTCCAATCTCTTAGACTTAGCATCCAAATATCTTATGGAGCTCAAGTCCATGATCATCTTGGAAAAAATGAAAGTAATACATCCTAGCATTAATAACATAGAATAAACAAGTTAGAAATCCTTAAACTTTCCAATCTTTTAGACTTAGCATCCAAATATCTTATGGAGCTTAAGTCCATGATCATTTTGGAAAAATAAAAACTCACACATCCTAGCACCTAAACACTAAGTTTCGGCCAACATAGGATGATGAGGAAAATATTCTTTGTTTAACAGTAACTCTTAGGTTTAGAATCACAAGGTATTAAGAGTTCTAAATCCATGATCATACTTGGAAAGTTGAAACATAGTATCCTAGGCTTACTTATTCATATTTTCAGTCATCATAGGAACAAGCTATCAAAACTTCCAAGATTTATAGATTTAAGATCAATGGATAGTTAGAAACACAAACACATGATCATATTCCAAAAGTTGAAACAAAAACTTCCTAGGTCACAAATGAAAGCATTCTGCCTTCATTGGAAGAGATAGGTAGAGATTTTTGTTTTACACAACCTCTTAGTATGTGAAAATATAAGTTAATACAAGACTATAGAAAGTGGTTTCACCTCAAAAAGAGTTTTCTACCATTTTAGAGAGATTTTAGAAGTTTAAAGCATATAAAGAACACATAAAGTAAACTAAGAAATAAAAGATGAAACTTGCAAAAAGATTCATATGAGAGAATTACCCTTAGTATAAGGAAGAACTTTAATGAAGAACTTAAGTAGAAAAGATGAATAAAAACTAAAGCTTTAAGAACTTGAACTTTTAGAAGAAAGAAGAAGATGAAGGTTTAATGGAGGTTGAAGGAGGAAGATGATGAAGTGAAAATGAAAGGGGTATATATAGAGAGGGGAGAGAGTGGCATGAAATTGAAGAGAGAGGAATGAGCTTGGAGAGCAAGTTTTGACCTTGTGCCTTGTTTGGTTGAAGAGGAAAGAAAAAAATACGTTTTTAAAATATAATATGATATATTTCAAAAAGTCCATCATGACCACTTTTTAGGAGGTAGCTTAGGCCATACCTCTAGTGAGTCACCTCACTCCCTCATCTCACCTCAAGCCTTTTATGTCTCCTATTCTGCTCCATTTCGTACCCGGTTGTATTTCCGATCGTAATTCTTTCGACGTTTTCGCCCGAATAAAATATTATATTTTATTTTTGAACGAAAATTTTCAAAATAACCAAAGTTGAAGGAAACATAATAAAAACACTAACTATCTCATTCACGGGTAAAAATTAGGTTTTTTGCACAGTAAACTTGTACCGGCAGTGAAAACGCAGACCGGCTTTCGTCGGAATTTTCAACCGAAAATTTTACCGTAACCCTCTACCATAAAGTAGACTATGAATATGATTTTATTTTAATAAAAAACACTTTATAACTCTCAAATTTAAAATATAATTTAATTATATTTTAACTGGTTGAACAGCGTCATTAAAATCAGGCTGTTACATTATGCATTGTATACTAGCTGAGCATATGATTTCATTGAGACCTTTGATCCTTGTGACTTGTTTGTTGACAATCCTTCCTACTTGAATGTGTAATATTGGATGTATGAATTTCTCTTGCACATGATCATGAATTTTGAGCTTTTAGGCCTAAACAGATTACCTGTTTTCTTTCATGTGTGCTTGTCCATCATGTGCATGTTCTCACTTTTTCTTGTCTTGATGCTTGTCACCGTTGCATTGTTTTTGTATATGCATATATGATTGAGGAAATAATTCTTTGTTTAAGCTCACGGCCATAATTGTTATCCTATCAATTGCCATTGCTATGCCCAATTGAGCCTTGGCTTATTTTTCTTGTCATGATAGCTCATTATAAGCCGAAATCGAAAGAATAGTTTTGTCCCACTATTTTGGCTTAAAGGAATGTTTAGACTTAAGTTTCGGGTTGTTCTCTTTCTTAGGGACAAGCAAGCAAATTAAGTTTGGGGTAGGAGTAGGCCACTAAAGATGCTTACTATGAAAAAAAACTTTTTGGAAAAAACAAATTTTGAAAGAAAAAAAAATAGAAAAAGCCAAATAGAGGAAAAGAAAAAAAGAAAGTATACAAAAGTGAGAAAAAGGCAGAAATAGAAGTGATAGAAAGAAAAAAGAAAAGAATGAAACAAGATGAAACAAAAAACAAAAAAAAAACAAAAGTGGGTTGTAAATAAATAAAAGGGGAAATAGTACAAGTTATGTGCTTATATACTTACTATCCAGTTGAGCAATTGAAGCCCAAAAGTCAATAATCCTTGAAGCCAAAATGGCTTAGCCTCTATCCTTGATAATATCCACCCCTGCCCATCCCCATTACAACCAAATAAAAGACCTCATGATATGTGTTGCATTAACATTTGTCATATGTGTTCTTAGCATCTTGTCAAGTTTATGATTGGGGAGTGCATAATGATTGGAATTGAGAGTAAATAGCACCTAAGAGAGGATGAGTGAAACACTTGATAGAGGGGTTGTAGGGGATAATCTTGTACATTCGGTGGAGTTGATTTCATAGTGTGTTTGATTGCTTTAAAACAGGAAGCATGTGATCAATGGGAATTGATGCATTGATTGTGTGATGCTTATGCATTTTGAAAAAATGTCTAGGAGAGGAAGTCTTGTATGAGTAATGTGCTGCACAAGGGAATTGACCATGAAAATCCATCTCTAAAAAACCCTTTTATGTGAGCGTTAATTGTTTGCTTGAGGACAAGCAAAATCTCTAAGTTTGGGGTTGTGATAAATGTATAGTATATGCAAATTTACAAGTCTAAATAGGAGTAAGCGTGTAAATAATCTTAGGAATTGTAGAGATAAGTGATAAGAAAATGCACATATTCATTTGAATAGAGTTTTGATCCTTAGATTTAAATTTGTGAGAAAAATACACTTAAAAGTTGTTGAAAATGTGCAGGAAAAGAGGAAATGAAATTCGAGCGCTCAGCCCGGTTAGTCAACGCCAGCGTTAGCAGGAACAGAGAGAACTGAGTTTCTGTTTGCAGACCAACGCTTAGCTTCAGAATCCAGCGCCCAGCGCTGCGCACGACCAGAAAGTGCTGCAGAATTTGCTACTAGTGCTCAGCTCTAGAAGCTAGCGCTCAGCTCTGTACAAAATTCTGATCGCTATATATATGCATTCTGGTCGATTTAGAAGGATCTTTTTTGACACTTTTGGCATTCTTTTGATCAGGAAACGAAGGGAGAAGAGAGTTCCTATGAGTCTTGGATGATTCTACCTCCGTGGGAGCGGATTTGGAAGATCCAATGCCTCTCCTCATGGATTCTATCTGTTTTTATGGGTTTTCTCCCATTTGTAATGTGTTTCTTAACTCTCTAGGTTAGGGTAGATGATTCTCAGTTTGATTATTGTGTAAACGAATTTCTTCACTTAATTCAAGTATTGATTCATTCATTTTGATTGATTTCTTCTATGCTTGATGCTTTGCTTGGAATGATCAACATTGAATTGATCTTAGATTCAATTTCGCAATTGGAAAATTGGTTATTGAATTGGAACATGAAGTTAATCACCATAATTGTAATAAGCCTAGGAATAGGACTTTATGATTGTGTGTTCGTATGGATTCTCATGCCTAATGCTTGATTTGAATTGAGAAAACCTAAGAAATTAGGGTTCTTGACTTGAATCAAAGGGACTTTGTATCAAGGAATTGAACCTAGTCTAATCTAGTGAATTTGAACATCAATTTGGTGAATGTTGCTTGAATTGAGAGTGGATTGAGTTGAACAAGAGGATAGCTGAGTGAATTCTACCCCTAACCACCGTTAATACATTGTGCTTGTCATTAGATTTACCATTTTTTATTCTTTATTATGTTTTTGTCATTGTTCATGATAATATTTCATTCATTGATTCATTCATAAGCTCAAATAGTGATTAGTTTGTGAGTTGATACTTGTAACACAATCCTCATTGGGAACTTTACTCTACTTTCACTTTATTACTTGTCACGATTTGGTACACTTGCCAGTTCATGAACAAGTTTTGTTACAGAGGCCCTATAGATACCTACTGAGAAAAAAATGAAAAAAAAAAAACAAATTCTGGAAGAGAAAAAGCCAAAAAGAGAAAAAGAAAACAAAAAGTAAAGAAAAAGGCAAAAATAGAAGTGATAGAAAGAAAAACGAAAGGAATGAAACAAGATGAAATAAAAAAAAAAGAAACAAAAGAGAGTTGTAATAAATAAAGGGGGAAATAGTACAAGTTATGTGATTATGTACTTGATGTCCAACGGAGCAATTGAAGCCCCAAAAGTCCACGTTCCTTGAAGCCAAAGTAGATTAGCCTATATCCTTGATTCTATCTACCCCCACCTTAGCCCCATTACAACCAAATAAAAGACCTCATGATATGTGTTGCATTAACATGTGTGATATGAGTTATTAGCATCTTGTCAAGATTAAAATTGGGGAGTGCATAGTGATTGGAATTGAGAACAAATAACACACAAGTGAGGATGAGTGAAACACTTGACACTTGATAGAGAGGTTTCAAGGGATAATCTTGTGCATTCAATGGAGCTAATTTTGTGGTATGTTTGATTGTATTAAAGCAAGAAGCATATGATCAATTGGAATTGATGCTTGATTGTGTGATGTTTGTGCATTTTGCAAACGTGTTAGAAAGTTGAAGTCTTGCATGAGTAATGTGCTTCACAAGAGAATTGAACATGAAAATTCATTTCTCAAACCCTTTATGTGAATCTAATTGTTTGCTTGAGGACAAGCAAAATCTCTAAGTTTGGGGTTGTGATGAATGTGCAATATATGCTAGTTTGTAAATCCAAATAGAAATAAGTTTGTAAATAATCTTAGGATTTGTGGGTAAAAGTGATAAGAAAATGCACACTTTCATTTGAATAAAGTTTTGATCCATTAGATCTTAATTTGTGAGAAAAATACACTCAAAAGATGTTGAAAATGTGCAGGAAAAAGAGTCTGGCGCTCAGCTCTGGAACCGGGCGCTCAGCTCTTGCAGAAACAGAAAACAGGTGGTGCAGTACCAGGACCAGTGCTCAGTGCTGGCCTGGGGTGCTCAGCACCAGGAAGCATAAAGCAGGGCAGCGCCCAAGTGCAGTGCTCAGCACCTGCAGGGACCCGAGAGCAGCATTTCGGTGCAGAAGCCTGCGCTCAGCACTGTCCAGGGCGCTCAGCGCTGGCGGACAAGCATGACCAGTATAAATACGTGTTTGGACAGAGTTTGAAGGATCTTTTGGCTCAGTTTAGGCGTGATTTCACTCTGAATCAGCATATTCTCTCTGCATCCTTTGGAGATTCAAGATTCGGAACAAGATTTGGAGCTTCAATGGCTTCCTCCACTCAATCCTACTCAAGTTCTTCCTTCTCTTCTCTTTCTACAATGAATTTCTAGATCTCTTAGGTTAGGTTAGGATGAATTCAATTGAATCTTGATGTAAGGATGTTCTACCTATGATTTCAATTCAGTTTCATACAATTTGATTAATCTCTTCTATGCTTAATCCTTTTCTTGGATTGATCAACCTTCAATTGATTTTGGATTCAATTTCACAATTGGAAAGTTGGTGATTGAATTTGATTTGAAGTAGATTGATATTGTGATGTTGATTCTAGGAAAAGAACTTCATTGCAATACATTCCTGTGCGTCTTGTGCTTAATGTTTGTGCTAATTTTGCATCACATAAGGAATTAGGGTTCTTAATTGGTAACAAAAGGATTATCACCTAAGGAATTAGGGATAAATCTAGATTAGTGACTTGAATGTCAATTAAATGAATTGAATTGAAGTTAGGGTTTAACAAAGTTACATTAGGTGAAAATTGAGGGATTCTGATACCTAACTGCTTTTACCTATATTGAATTCATTCTTTACTTGAACTTGATTCATTCATTTTTGTGACAATTATTAATCAAAAATTCATAAAATCTCTTGAAACTATGAAATTCATTCATCCAAATATCAAATGCCTTGGCTACGTTGTTACTTGATCATAATCCTCATTGGGAACGATACTTTACTTTGACTTTATTACTTGTACGATTTGGTACACTTGCCAATTCGCAAACATAGTTGAAAAAGTTGGTAAACACAATTCAACCCCCTTCTTGTGTCAACTTTGGTTATTTCATCCAGTGATATCTCACATCAATGTGCTTTGACCTCGAGGGAAAACTCGAATTCTTGCTCAAGTGGATTGCACTCTGACTATCATAATGCACAACGTACATATGTTGTTCTTGCCCTAACTCATGCAAGAATCGTTTCATCCATAGCATTTCTTTGCAACCTTCCGGTATTGTAATGAACTCTACCTCTGTGGTAGACAAAGCAACACATTTTGTAGCTTTGACTGCTGTAATACCACTCCATTTGAAAATGTAATCAGGAATCCAAAAGTAGATTTCCTAAAATCAATATCTCCCGCCATATCCGTATCTGTGTAGCCAATCAGTTTAGGTCTTCTACTCCCAAAGTATAAACGCATTTTGGAAGTTCCTCTAAGATATCTTAAAATCCACTTCACAGCATTCCAATGATCTTTTCCTAGTTTAGCCAAGAATCTTCTAGCAATACCAACTGGGTGTGTTATGTTTGGTTGTGTGCACACCATTGCATACATTAAGCTTTCAACAGTCAGGGCATATGACACCTTGCGCACTCCTTTTCAACTTCACATGTAGGACTTTGCTTTGAGCTAATCATAAAGTGACTAGCAAGTGCAGTAGCAAGTGGCTTTGCTTTCTCCAAGTGAAACCGCTCCAATACTCTCTTGATATATTTTTCTGGTCATAACCACAGCTTTCATTCCTTCCGATCACGACGGATGGACATACCAAGAATATGCTTTGCGGGTCCCAAGTATTTCATAGCAAAATACTTCTTCATTTCCTTCTTCAACTTTCTAATCGTGTCACTATTTTGTACTACGATAAACATATCGTCAACATACAAAAGTAGTATGATGAACTCACCATCAAGAAATCTTTTGACAAAGACACAATGATCAGAAGTAGTCATTCGGTATCCATGCTCAATCATGAAGGAATCAAACTTCTTGTACCATTGACGTGGTGCCTCCTTAAGTCCATATAGATTCTTCTTTAGCTGACATACTAAATCTTCTTTGCCTTTGACTTTAAATCCTTCTAGCTGCTTCATATAAATTTCTTCTTCTAGATAGCCATGAAGAAATGCAGTCTTCACATCTAGCTGCTCCACATCTAGATTCAAACTTGCAGCCAAATAAAAGAGAATAAGTTTCAGATACTAATATAGAAATGGTTATATACATGATATATACTATAATAAGGATTTAATTACAATGCATTATCAGGTTAAATAGTTTTTATATTAAAAACAAATCATATATTGTCATATCATTAAAAATGTTTGATTTTGATTTTTATAGTAACTGTCTTCAAAGTTATACGTGAAATAATGTAAGACTGGCCAACTATATAAAATACTTTATTAACAGTGTACTAAAATTAAATTCAAATAATAAATATATAAATATCTGAATGATCTAGAATACTAGAAGTTATCATTGTTTGTTAATTCAAGTATGGAGGTTGAAATCTCTCAAGGCTTTGTTTTCTCGGCAATGGCAAATGCCAAACCACCAAATGGAGGGGGTGGTTATGTGCCCTCTATTAGACAACAAAAGGCATCCTTCAGGGATGTGGTCTTAGGACAAAAAGAGGTTCCGGCTCCTAGGAAAAAAGTTGATTTGTTCTTAGAAAAACTTGCTAAGATTGAGTATGAAGATAGTAATCCCCTCAAGCCTATGATGCACATTGCACCTTCGGTATTGGAGGGTATGTGTTCTCCATAGAAGACGCTCTAATTGTGAGCTTGTTAGGGAAAAGCATTGGGTTCTATACAGTGAAAGAAAGATTACAGAAAGTGTGGAAGCTAGTGGCAAGTTTCGAGATCATAGACATTGGTAACAGTTTTCATATGGTTAAGTTTGATGAACAAGTTGATAGAACCAAAGTCATGGATGAAGGACCATGGGTGATATTCGACCAATAATTGACAATGCAAACACCTGAATTTGTCTATCCAATAGGGAAAAGATTGAGAAGACAATGGTATGGACTCGTTTCCCTAGCTTGAATTTATACTTTTATATCGAGAGCATCCTGTTAGCTCTAGCCTCGGCTGTGGGAAAACCTATCAAAGTATGTAGCAATACTTTTGACGTTCGGCGTGGCAGATTTGCACGTTTTTGTGTTGAAGTTGATTTGAACAAATCAGTGGTAGGTAAGGTCTGGCTACAGGACTATTGGTATCGAGTTGAATATGAAAGATTGCATAAAATATGTGCCACGTGTGGTTGGTATTGCCATTTTGCGAGAGAATGCAAAAAAGAAACTATGGCATCTGATCAAAGTCCTCCATCCCAAGGGCGCGGTGGTACAAAACTCACCTCATGGTGTGATGGTGGTCCAACCTATGGGAGAATCTCCGGCAAGTTCAAATGTGCGGCAAATTAAGGATAATAATATCCCGGACAAAGAGGCGGTAACTAATAATTCAATACACCCTAAAATTGAGGAGTTGTTACATAGTGATTGGCTCATAATAAAGAGAAAGAATAAAGAATCTCGGGCATTCAATTCTGATAAGAGTGGCAAGGATTCAAAAGTTAAAACTCCCATCAACGATAAAGAGTAAAGTCCCAAATCCTATGCTTGAGGGATGCTAATAAATCTCATGCAAATATGGCACCAAAAATTGGTACGTCGTTGATGAGTGTGATTTCACATCATAATTCATCATCATTTTGCATTCATTTTCATGTAGATTAGGCATTTTTTATTTTTTTTATTTGTTAGTTTTTCCTTTGGAACGGGTAAGGTGGTGTTGTGGTATGTTTGTGCAGGAATTTATGATAAAAAATGCTAAGGTCAAGTTGTTTTGGAGTTTGCATGAAGATGGATCTTGAAAGACATGAAAAATATGCATGGCAGAAGCTATCACGGCTTGGGGGTGATAACCATCATGGACATGATCGCACACAATTGAAGAAAAAGAAGAATCCAACAATCAGAAGTTGTCATGGCCTGGCCGTGACAGGCTTCACGACCATGACAGGAAAGAATTAAAAAGTCAGAAGCCGTCACGGCCTGGCTATGACAGTCGTCACGGCCTGGCCATGACAGCCGTCACGGTCATGATGCGACAGAAACATAAATTTTATATTTTTTTATATAATTTGTAATTACTTTAATCCCAAGTTAACCTACATTATAAATACGATAATTAGGCTCGAAAATAGGGATATCTTGGCTGCTACCTTTGGCTTAATTTAGGATTTCTCTTCTTCTTCAATTTCTTCTCTTCTCTTAGGATTTTTATGCTTTTGTTAATCAAGATTGCTATGACCATGTCAATGCTTGAGTAGTCCTTTTATTACTAGGAATTGGGCTATGCCCAAGACTCGATTTATGTGATGAATGGATGTTTTTCCCTTTTTGTTAATTTCAATTTGCTTTAGATTTGGTTCTTATTGTGCTTTATCCATGTGAATTGATCGATCACCTATTTGCATGTCTTAGATATTCTAGGGAGGAACTGAGAAGTGAACCTAGGTATTGGATCCATAAGAATTGAACTTAGGAATTAAATCACGAGAGTTAGAAGTGGTCCTTCGAGGGTTCATTGAATTTCACACACCTCAATGGATCCAATTTAAATACAATTACCACGAGAGTATGGGTTGGTTTAATTGGGCACGACTTCATAATTAACAAGAGGGGTAGTCAATTTAGTAGCATAAGCAGTCTTACTGGTAACCCAATTCCTGGAAATCTCCTTTGATTTGAAAAACAACCGATTTGATTTACTTTCCTAATTTGTTTCATGGAAATTTTAATACTTGATTTCTTACTTGATTCTTATTTCAAAAACCAAATCCTTCCTTTTTTTTAGTTTAATTGATTTAATAATTAATTGTTGTTTAAGATCACGGTCTCTATGGGTTTGATCTTTTTATTACTTGATGACAAAGCCATACACATGCGAATTCTTGCTATCAAGTTTTTGGCGCCGTTGTTGGGGACTGTGTTTTCGTGAATATCAATTTAATTTTTAAATTGATTTTTCTAAACATTTTTTTCTTTTTGTAGTCTATCTATCTCTCTCTTTGCAGGTGATTTTTCTCTTTTTTCTGAAGATCCCAAAGTCTTGGAACTCTTTTTGAAGTTGATCCCGAGATCGAAAGGACTTTTCATAGACATAGGAGACTAACAAGACAAAGAGCGAGAGAAAATTTGATCCCCATTCCACTCATGGCCGATCAACCGGATACCAAACCGCTGAAGGACTACACAGCCCCAAATGCTAGGGGTTTGTGAACTGGGATTGCTAGGCCAGAAATTGAGACGGAAAACTTCACTATACCGCCTCAGTTAATTGGCATGATTAGGCAACATCAGTTTGGAGGATTACCCTCAGAATACCCAACCGATCATTTGGAGACATTCTTGCAATTTTTTGATACAACTAGGATTCAAGGTGCTCCAATTGATGCTATCCGCTTGAGGTTATTCCCCTCCTCTCTGACTGGAAAGGCAAGAGCTTGGTTGAAGTCAGTGTCTGCTAATACTATGTCAACATGGGACCTACTGGAGCAGACATTCTTGGAAAAATTCTTCCCACCATCCAACCGCTTACCTACGAACTCAGATCACCGACTTCTTCCAAAAGGACGGAGAATGCTTACCCGAAGCTTGGGATTGTTACAAGGGATTGCTAGAGTCTTGCCCACATCATGGACTCGAGAAGTGTCTATTAGTGCATACCTTCTACAATGGATTGGATTACTCTTCGAATGTGTCACTTGACTCCGCAGCTGGTGGAGCATTGATGAATAGACCATTGACTCAAGCATTCAATATCATTGAAAGTGTTGCCACCAACTATCACCAATAGGGTTCAGAAAGAGATAATAACTCGAAGAAGCTTTTGGGGGGTAAGTTTGATGTAGATGGTGTTGATTTAATTATGTCTAAAGTTGACTCATTGAGTAAGCACTTTGATAAGCTTGAAAAAGCTAATGTGAGTTCAATAAGTGCTACTAATGTTGCTTGTGAGATTTGTGGAGTGCAGGAACATGACTTCATGGAGTGCCCACATGGAAGTACTCCTAGATCAGCCGCTTCGGGGGAACAAGTGAATTCATGTCTCAATTTTTATTACACAAACCCGAAGTTGCCAAACTATGTTCCCCCAGTACAACCAAGGAAGGAAGAATGGCCATTATCTCTCCTACGGGAACTACAATAACATGTTGAACCACGAATTTCAAGAAGGCCAAGGTAATAAGAAACCCGCATCGGGGTATACTCGGGTACAAAAGTCTAAACTTGATTCTTTTTTGGAAAATTTTGTTGGAACTCAAACAAAGCAAAATGAAGAGTTTAGGTAACAAGGTAAGGCAGTTAATGAGGCAATAAATGAGTTGACATCTAAGGTAGATAACTTAGCCAACCATAATAAGATGTTAGAAACTCAGATTGCCCAACAAGCTAGTACATCTTCTAGGACAAAGGGTATGTTTCCGGAACAACCCGAAGTTAATCCTAGTGAGCATTGTAATGATATATACTTGAGGGATGATAATCTTGGGGTAGTTGAAAAGGATGTGGAATATGAGTAGGACATGAGTGAACAAGAAGAGATAGAACCAAAGTATGTCCCTCCACCACCTTACCAACCCCCAATACATTTCCCATAATAGTTAGTCAAGAAAAAGCAAGTAAAAAAAAAGAGACTAAGAGCTTAATTGAGGAGCATGATAAAATGATAAAAAATAATATGGCTCCTAAACTAAAGATCCATGAAGTTTCTCTATTGCTTGCTCAATTGGAGAAATGAAAATAGACCATACCTCATGTGACTTAGGGGCTAGTGCGAGTTTGATGCTGCTTACCATCGTTGAGAGGTTAGGAATAAAGGAAATGAGACCATCCGAGTTCTCTTTACAATTTGTGGATGACTCAACTAAAACCCTTCTAGGCATACTAGAGAATGTCCCCATAAAGGTAGGGAAATTTTTCATCCCTGCCGATTTCATGGTGTTGGATATGAACGAGAATTCTAAATTTCCTATCATTCTTGGAAGGCCTTTCTTGGCCATAGTTGGAGCAATAATATATGTAAAAAATGGTGAGCTCTCTTTGAATGTAGAGAAAGGTAGTATGGATTTTGATTTGACTAACTCATATAACAACCCTCTTTTGAGAATCATGTGTGCAGGATTGAGATAATGCCTCCAAAGGTGAAGGAAGAGCTTAACATGGAAGCAACTCCTAAACTTTGCATGACAAATGATGCACCAAATAAAGATGAAGTTAGAGTTGTTCAACATGTGGAGTTAAAACTTCGGTCGGGAGGAAGTAAGGCCACGAAACTCAAAGTGAAAAGAGCTAAGCGAAAGCCAATGTGGCCATATGAACATCATAAGCTCATTGAAGGACTTCCTTGGAAGAGAGATGGTCTTTCACTTCCAAGCCCGGCTGATCCCGGTTGATTGAAGGGAGTATGGTCAAGCTTACGACAAAAAATAAGTGCTTCTTGGGAGGCAACTCAAGCTTTCTTTCCCTTTCTATTTTATTTTTGATTTTTGTTTTCAATAATTTGAGAAGATTAGAGGAGAAAGATCACCAATTCATAGTTTTTCCAAGTGTGTTTGCAGGTTGGAAAAGCATGAAAAGAGAAGAGGCAGGGAAGTGAAGATCACGATCTAGCCGTGATATCCGTCACGGCCGTGACGCGCTCCAGGCATTTTAAAAACCAAATTTCGCCCTCCCTGTTCAGTTTTACGAAGCCCTACGCCTACTCGCCTTCTTCAACCTATCTTCTTCTGCCCCAGCAGATTTATGACTGGCATTTGAGCCAGCACCCTCCACCACCTCGGTGAGTTGTTCCATTTTTCTCCTCTCTCTGACTTGATTATTCACATTGGGGACAATGTAAGTTTTAAGCTTGGGGAAGGGGTATTATTTTGCATTTTTGCATATTTCATTTTTCATGTTGCATTCATTTAGGTGTAGTTTTACATGATCACATCATTAGATTGCCCCTTGTTTTGAAATTGCATCCTATTGTGAGATCTTTGTACCAAATGAATTGAGACAGTGAATTTTTGAACCCAATTTTTGTATTCTTATGATAGACTGAAAAAATTAAAATGCTAGAGATGATCTTTTGATAGTTGTTAATTAGCATGTGGTTCCTTGAATATGTGGTTCTCATTGATTTCAAACTATTAAAAGTGAGATTCTTGAGCCTAGAGGGGGTACTCACTAAATCTACCCCATTCTTTGTGATTGAGTGTTTTCTTCCTCTTGGATTTTATTCTCTAGAATCTGACTTGAAACCGTTTGAAACTTAGAATTTTTTAAAACATGTTTGAAAATGATTGAGGCAGTAGGTATTTTTCTGGTCTTCTTTGCTTTGAATGATTGAATGCTACCCCTTAGTTGCCCAATTTTGAGCTTTAAAAAAATTGTTTTTTGGTACCTTGATTGTTTTTGATAAATGATGCATGGTATGGCACCTATTAAAGTATTGCAAAAAGGGCAAGAAGGTAGTTTGAAAAGTTGTGGGATGATAAAATAAAATAAAATAAATAAACAAATATTTCTCTTGAGTTAGAAATCTCCCCTTCTCCAAATTGATGAAAAAGTAAAAAATAAATAAATAAACAAAAAAAATGGAGAAGGGGATGAGAAAAAGAAAGTGAGAAATAAAATGGAAAGGAGAAAAAAAGAAAGAAAGGTGGAAAAGTGAATAAAGCCCAAAAAGTTCTTTGTAGAAGGTTGTCATGCTTTGCATTGTTCGATATTTTGTTTAGCATTCTTAAATTTTCCTTTTCTTGGTTTACCCACCTAACCATTAATCCCATGGCCCCATTACAACCAAAATGAAATACCTCTTGATTCTTATGTGTTTTCATTAATAAAGTAGAGATTTTGGTTAATAGTCAAGCTTATGGTAGGGTACTTTCCTTAAGGAAATTGAGCGAATTGTCATATGTCCTTAAACACTTGAGTAAGGTGAGAAGAGTGCCCGAATTAGTGAGAGACATGAATTTAGGGAACCTAAGCTTCTAATTGGACTGAAATTGATTGGCTCTTGGTTACTTATTTGGATATGTCTGTTACTTGGACTGGTTACTCGGGTTCTTGGTTCACTGTCCATGCTCGAATTGTTTATCTTGTCTGGACTTGGTTATTGCTTGAGGACAAGCAAAATCTTTAGCTTGGGGTAGTTTGATGAGTGTGATTTCACATCACAATTCGTCATCATTTGCATTCATTTTCATGTAGATTAGGCATTTTTTATTTTGTTATTTGTTAGTTTTTCCTTTGGAACGGGTAAGGTGGTGTTGTGGTGTGTTTGTGTAGGAATTTATGATAAAAAATGCTTAGGTCAAGTTGCTTTGGAGTTTGCATGAAGATGGAGCTTGAAAGACATGAAAAATATGCATGGCAGAAGCTATCACAGCCTGGGGGTGATAACCATCATGGCCATGATCACTCACAATTGAAGAAAAAGAAGAAACCAACAATCAGAAGCTGTCACGGTCTGGTCGTGATAGGCTTCACTGCCATGATAGGAAAGAATTAAAAAGTCAGAAGCTGTCACGGCCTGGCCATGACAGCCATCACGGCCATGATGCGACAAAAACATAAATTTTATCTTTTTTTGATATGATTTATAATTACTTTAATCCCAAGTTAATCTTCACTATAAATAGGATAATTAGGCTCAAAAATAGGGATATCTTGGCTGCTACCTTTGGCTTAATTTAGGATTTCTCTTCTTCTCCAATTTCTTCTCTTCTCTTAGGATTTTTATGCTTTTGTTAATCAAGATTGCTATGACCATGGCAATGCTTGAGTAGTCCTTTTATTTCTAGGAATTTGGGCTATGCACAAGACTCGTTTTATGTGATGAATTGATGTTTTTCCCTTTTTGTTAATTTCAATTTGCTTTAGATTTGGTTCTTATTGTGCTTCATCCATGTGAATTGATTGATCACCTATTTGCATGTCTCAGATATTCTAGGGAGGAACTGAAAAGTGAACCTATGTATTGGATCCATAAGAATTGAACTTAGGACTTAAATCACGAGAGTTAGAAGCGGTCCTTCGAGGGTTCGTTGAATTGTCACAAACCTCAATGGGTCTAATTTAAATACAATTACCATGAGAGTAGGGTTTGGTTTAATTGGGCACGATTTTTGTATCTCGAGAGGGAACCTTAACTTTACTAGGATAAATTCACCTTCAAAGCATTTTGATAATTAACAAGAGGGTAGTTAATTTAGTAGCATAAGCAGTCTTGTTGGTAACCCAATTCTTGGAAATCTCCTTTGATTTGAAAAACAACTGATTTGATTTACTTTAATAATTTGTTTGATTGCAATTTTAATACTTGATTCTTATTTCAAAAATGAAATCATTCCTTTTTTTAGTTTAATTAATTTAATAATTAATTGTTGTTTAAGATCACGGTCTATGTGGGTTCGATCTTTTTATTACTTGACGACGAAGTCATACACTTGCGGATTCACGCTATCAGTTGCGTGGCCCAGCTGAGATGCAGAAGCCACGTAAGCCAGTTTATACAAACGGGAAAAAAAAATAAGAGGCGACGCCATGAATCTGATCCCCCTCAATGGCTTGTGATAGTGTGATTTTACATGATGTTTCCTTTACACTTTTGCATGCATTTTTCATATAGATTAGGCATTATTTATTTGATTTTGTTAGATTTTCCCTTGGAACGGGTGAAGCGGTCTCTTGATGTTGTTTTGCAGGAATCACTGAAAAATCTGGTTAACTTAGAGCCAAGGGAATGAAGAAACAGTGGAGAATGCAATTCGGGGAATGCTCGCCCTGCGAGAGGCTACTCGCCCCGCGAGACTGCAGACAGCCAGAAACAGCAGAATGTCATCCTTTGTCTCGCCCCGCGAATCACACCTCGCCTCGCGAGCCTGACTGATGATTGTGCCAGAAAATGCAACCTGTTCTGTCTCGCCACGCGAACAGTGTCTCGCCTCGCGAGAGATCCAATCACTGAAGACCAGAAGTTTAATATTCGCCTCGCGAGATACATCTCGCCCCGCGAGTGCGCGAAACCCAGAACCCCTGTTATAAGCTGTTTAGGGCAGAATTGGAAGGGGCACCTTGGAGACATTGGAGGCTACGAGTTTGGAAACCCAAAAGGCTCTTTGAATCAGAGGCAGATTCTGGAGGATTGCTCCCATGGAATCCCTTCTCTCCTTCATCTATGTTTCTTTGGTTGTGGCTATTATTATGAGTAGCTAAACCTCCATTGTTGGGGTTAGGGTAGCTATTTCTGAATTCTCATGTATTTGATTTAATCTTGCAATACAGTTTCTGCTTTGTTATTGAGTGATTGATTTCTGTACTTAATGCTTGTTGTGGCTAGCACCCCCATGACTTGTTTAGTGTTTTGATATGCAATTGGAAAATTCGTGTTAAAACCAGAATTGACATTAATCACCTAGTAAGCCTTGTATCTAGGAATGGAACTAGGTTTATTAGCAATTGTGTAATCCCTAATCTTAATGCAAGCTCACTAATCTAGGCCACCTAAGGAATTAGGGTCTATTAGTGGATTTAGGCTCTTGTCATCCGAGGGATCGGGACTTGAGTAATTTAGTGGATTGATTGTCATAATTGAAGTAGAAACTGTTTGTTAGTTGTTTCATTACATGAGGGTGAAGTTTAGTGAATCCTAACCCCAGCTCCTTTTATCATATTTGAAAACCCATTTTTCTGCACTTCAACTGTTTGACAAAATTCCTCAAAGAACTCCTTCTTTTTACTTTGTTAGTTTTAACTTTTGATAGTATAGAACTTCCTTCAATCCAACGATCCGCTTAGATAGTAATCGGTTTGGTAAGTGCTAGTACTTGTCACAGTCCTCGGGGGAACGATTAAACGGTCTCACCACCGTATTACTTGCACGACTGTGTATACTTGCTCAGATTCGTCAACAGCTTGCATCGCAAGCAATCATGCAAACTCTTGATCCTACTAAGAAGTTGGTCAAGGCTTCGTAGGGCACTCTAAAACAGAACAAAGGTAAGGAGATTATGGTTGATACAAAAATTTATGATTCGGGACATGGTGCCAAATCTACTGTCAAGTTGAAAGCCATCTTGGACAACAGATTTCTCATGATCAATGATGAGGAAATTGATAACTAGGACACAGGCATTAGAAGCAACTTCGTGCAGGATGCTTCTACTTTTCAAGGAGTTAAACAATAAATTGTTTCAAAAGCCCAACATCAACCTGAGTCAATGGTTGTTTAGACTCTCGGTTCTGGTCCTCTTTCCTTCTTATTTTCTTATGGATTTATTCATTAATTTCACAATTATGTCTTGGAATATTCGTGGAGCCTCTAGCCATAATGCTAGACGCCATGTTCATAACTCGATCAATATTCATCATCCGTCTCTTTTCTGTGTGTTTGAAACTCATGTTTTATTCACAAAGGTCGAGAAGTTTTGGATTTCCGTGGGGTACAAGCCTGCTTTCATTCAAGAGGCTAATGGTCATTATGGGGGTATCTAGATCTTGTCAACTACTGATGATGTTAATATTTCTTGGGTAGACTCTATGAACCAAGCTATTACTTTTTCTATTGGAAGGAAGGATGTCATCTGGTCTTGTTCAGCAATCTATGGCTCTCTTATGTATTATTCATTCAAATCTTTGGAATCATCTTAGGAATATGAGGCATTCTATTGGGGGTCCTTGGCTCTTGCTAGGGGATTTCAATGAAATTCTTATATCATCTGAAGTTTCAAGAGGTAATTTCAGCCTTGCTAGTGACACTTTGTTTACTCAAGTTATGACTGATTATGATCTACTAGATATTCATACCATCGGAGGCCTTTTCACTTGGAGAAAAAAATATCCAACTTCGTGGTCATGTCAAGAAAAGGTTGGATAGGTGTGTGGAAGATATGGATTGGTAGTTGTTATTCCCTCATGCTTTAGTGGATGTCCTTCCATAACACAACTCTAATCACAATCCTCTCTTATTAATGTGGTATTTGGAAGAGCTTATTTAAGCTCCTTTTGACTTATCTGATGACATAAGCTCTTATGCAGTGTGTTTGGCAGAGCTTATAAAAATAACTTATGTCATCCCATAAGGAGTTTTTGACTTATTTTCATAAGTCACATGGAGAAGCTTGTGGAATTATCATAAGAGCTTATGCACTAAACACCCTCTTTGTGTTTTTCACTATTTGAATCCTCTCATGCCCATTTCTTTCTTTTTCTTTCTTTAAGCACTTATGGCATAAGCTCTCATACGATAAGATATTATGTCATAAGCTCTTATTTAAGTTGTTTACCCAAATCCTAAGTAGTATTGAATCTAGTAGCATCAGAGCCAAACCTTTTCATTTTTAGGCTGCTTGGATGTCCCATC
This sequence comes from Sophora flavescens, assembly GCA_030762895.1. Classification (NCBI taxonomy): domain Eukaryota; kingdom Viridiplantae; phylum Streptophyta; class Magnoliopsida; order Fabales; family Fabaceae; genus Sophora; species Sophora flavescens. Next base: position 67,775,815 of record CM061066.1, read on the forward strand.
TAGAATATGAGACTTTAGTTCAACACCTGGAACCATTCTCAAGGAAGTGCGGTGGTGAAGCTTGATAAAATTAAGGAGCAGTCCTCACTTTCAACAAAAAAAGTCTTTGGCAATATCTTCAAAAGGAAAAGACATTTAGAGGGCCGAATAAAGGGAGTTCATGGACAATTGTATCTCTTCTTATCATCTGTCCTCATTAAACTGAAAAGAGAATTGCTGGAACAATACAATAAAGTTTTAGCTAAAGAAGACTTACTTTGGTTCCAAAAGTCAAGGGAGAATTAGGTCAATTTTGGCAACAAAAACACCAAATTCGTCCAGACTCAAAATATGATCTGCAAAAGAAGAAACAAGGTGACAGGTTTCAACATAAATGGCATTTGGTGTTCTGATGAAGAGACCTTGAAGGGTGAGGCTTTATCTTTCTTCAAAAAGTTGTTCCTAATGATCAATGCATCCCTAAAAGCTTACAATTACAGTTCATTCCCAAAATTAGTCAGGAGCTTTATGACTTACTCCTTCACCTAGTTTCTATGAAGGAAATCAAAGAAGCCATCTTTAATATGTCTCCCTACAAGGCACCAGGTCTGGATGGCTTTTAACCTGTATTTCTCGGGAATTATTGGTATATTATAGATAATGATGTTTCAAAATTAATTGCTAAAGCCTACTCTACTGATTTTATAGATCAAAATCTACCAGAAATTCTCATTGTCCAAATTCCTAAGGTTGATGATCCTACATGTTTCAGAGACTTTAGACCTATTAGTCTTTGTAATGTGTTGCTAAAGCTTATCTCCAAAGTTCTGTAACAATATGCCCTTTTGATATTTTGATGTATGACAAACAAATATAAAATTTTATGAGTTTTTCAATTTGATTATGCACTAATAAAGCGTTCAAGTGTTTGCAAGTTTACTCATGAAGGAGAAAGTCAAAGGATCAAAGGATAAAGGTCAAAGCAAATCATGAGATTCAAAGATTCAAAGGAGATCACATAGAACAAAGCATCAAGACCAAGTCAATTAAAGATCTCAAGTTCTAAGATGTTTTGTAAAAATTGCACACTTAATATCTTGATAAAGCTCTTGGGAAACAAATGAAAAACTAAGTTTTCAAATGAATAATCAAGTTTTTCATGAAAAAGGTTTGCAAAAGATGTTAAATGAAAAAGGAAATTAAGTGAAGTTATACACCTGTGTGTTACACATGTGCATCTTCAGTTAATTTGCTAAGTGTAATGAAAATCTTGCTATACACCTGTGTACGTGAGTTGTACACATGTGTATTAAAGCTGGTTCTTGAGGAAAATGAAGCATACATCGATGTACCAAATTATATACATATGTGTATAGTACAAACCAGAAGCTTTAGGATTTGAGTTTGTGAACTCAATCTGTGTACACAATCTGTGTATGCGTTTCTGGGTTGAATGTTCATAAATACATCGATGTAACAAGGTAGCAATTTGTGTACTCTAAAACAAATCAAGAAGGAAATCGATGTACACAAGAAAATAGTCTGTGTATACATGGGAAATCGATGTACGCCTTCTTCTTATGAAGCATGTTCCAGCTAGATTAAGGACTTGAATGATTATTCCTAATTCATTCAACATCTACTAATTTTCCAATTAGAAATTTAACCCTTATCTCTTAAACAAGTCCACTTAGCTTTTACAAGTTCAACAAGCCACGATTCTACTTAAGGTGATCAAGCTTAAATAAAACATCATTAAAGAGCGGCATAAGAGAAAATGCTTCACAAATCATCACATAACATCAACTAGAAATTCATTGCAAGTTCAACATACCCATACCTACAACAAGTTTATTTCATATTGAGCTTACAAAAACTAAAAGTAAAACAGAAAATGGGAGAGAAACCATTACAATGGATGAAGAACAAATGGAGACTATGAAGTGGAAAAAGAAGACAATACGGCTGCTACTGTCCTAGGTCAGATAATTGTGAATGATGTGTACTAATATGTAAGGGAATGTCCTCTATTTAAGGTTTTTAAAAGGCCCTTATTCTCTTTCTTGCTTTTGGGCCAACAAAAATAATAATACAATAAAGACATTGGCCCATTTCCGTAAACATAGCAGCGCATAAACCAAGGGCACATGCATAGGAGACGTCCTCAACTTTAGGACACCTCAGCATGAGAGAGAATGTTGTAAGCTCTTGTCCTTTCCTTGTCAAGCTTCCACACCCAAATGCTGCAACACTTCAGAGCAATTCCAACAGTTTATCTTAGCTTCAGCTAAAACCTATCAAAGCACCAAAAAAACATTAAGCACATTCCTAAACACTCAAAAATAGAAAAACACATACGTTATCAATTTCTTTCTCACCCATACACATGAAATATAATTTTAAAATTTATTCACTAACTTTATTCCCAGGCATCTTTTATGCCAGAGAATAATTTTTTAAAACTTGTATCAAATATGAGGAACTTTTATTCCCATGTCCACTTTCCCGAAAATATTTAAATATGACTAATACTAAACACTAACAAAATTTATGTTTGATTGTGTCTAACAAAAATTGGTTTAGTCCGTAAATGCACGTTAAACCAAAGAAAATAATAAGATAATGCTTTGGCATAGGTTGGAAATTTCATGGTAAATTTGAGCTAGCATGGGATCTTAGAATTTATATATGTTATTAGAAAAATGTTTAATAAACACTTTCTTCAATATACTCTATGGATGTATTTCATGTTTAAAATCGCTAAATCATGCCAGTCCACTTTTTATTTAATGAATCTCACATGAATTTCATTCAATACTAAAGTGTGTGTTACTAGTATTTCTCATTTTATTAATTTAATAAATAAATCATTATTCTTTGAGTTGAATTATTAAAACGTTATTATTTATAATAATTTAATTTATATGTATTAAAGATTTTTTACAATGACAATCGATAATTGTCACATCATTAGAAAATGTTTGACTCTTATCATAACTACATTAAAAGTTACACATGTGATGATTTGTAATTGGTTGATGGTATAAAAAGATTTGTTGTTCCAATATGTCACATGCCGATGTTCAATTTATTTTTGACATGTAGGCTGCATTTTTAACATTTGACTCCGCTAATAGATGTCATTTTACTAAATAAATGAACGACATCATATGCAATTTGAAATTTCTCAATTTATTTCTTTGGTTTCCAATTATTATTTTTAAATTTTTCATATTTCAGTGATATTCTCCATTAAATATACTCTACTTTCAATATTTTTAAATTTTAAATTTCTAATTATATACTAAATTAATAATTTTTTAAAACATTGAAAAACTCTAAAATTGTTATTTGAAATTATTTTTATTTTAAATATAGAATATCATATATTTTTCTCATGGCAAGGGTAATATTAGGGGTGAACAACGGGTGGTTTCGATCGGTTTAGGGTCGAAAAAATGTAACTCGAGGTTAGTCGAGGTCAGGAAAAGGTCATATGTTGTCGTCTGTTTACTTGTGCGGTTTAGTCGAGTGATGGGCGGATTAAACGAATTTGCACGGGTTGGTGGTCGGAGGTGAAGCAGCGGAGAAGCTTCCATAGACCAAAACAAATGTAAAAGAAAAAAACCCAAGGCGAACAGGATCTGAGAGCGAGTGGACCAGAACGAAGGAGACCAAGGGAGAGAGGACAGAAGAGGCGTGGAGGCATGATGGAGATGAAGGGTCACACAACAGTGCCACAATGCAGAAGGAAACTCACGAAGGACAGGCGCGATAGTGGATCTGGACAGATGAGAATATGTGTTCTCGTAAGGTGGAGTGGGCGAAGGCGGCACGACAGCAGACTCTTACATGACATGAAAGATTGTTTCTCGAACGGATGCGACAAAGGAGAAGAAACAAGGATGTGTAAAAATAATTAGGGTTTCAAAAGGTGTGTAGCTCTTTTGAAAAGAGGTATTGGGTAATTGGACTATTGGATCGAGTTGGGCCAAGGCATTTTTTGGCCCATTAACTTTTTTTTACTTTATTTTTTTGCCCAACAACTCATTTCAGAACTTTCTAGAATGATTCTCAGTCTATCATGAGTCATCTTCTTTCCCGAGCTTTTTCTCCTGCATGAGTCATCTTCTGCATCTGAGCTATTTCTCCTTCCTCTCATTCCAAACCCCCTTCCACGATTGATTTGTGCACAACTGAAGCACCCGCACACCCGAAAGTATCCGCCCATACACAAATTTCCTTCTTCGGATTGTGGGTCGGTGTGAAAAAACTGTCCACCTTTAGGGCTCGTTTGGTGGTCAGGATAGGATAAGGACGGATAGGATAGAAGAGTTGGATAGGAGTAGGATAGGATATGAGCTTGATAAGCTCTTATCATATCTCATGTTTGATGAGCAACAAGATATGAATGGATATGATATAAATTATATTTAAATGATAAAATCACCCTCATCAAGTACCTCACCAAAAACAGTCCCAGACTCTGCATTAATCCATCAGATGTAACAATTAAATTTTTTTAAACAAAAAAACATATTAACACAAATGAAGTCTTCAAAGGATGAACAGGCACATAGATGACCATGAAATCTTCAAAGACGAAGCAGTGTTCTTCTTCTGCAAATCGACAAGGATGACCAGATCTTCAAACATGACAGAAGCAGTGGTCTTCTTCAAGTCGTCTTCTTCACCATTCATGAATGGCGACGAGGAATCAGGGTGGAGCTCATGATGGCTGGGTCGCGACGGAGCAGATCTGAACGGCAACAATGGTATATCTCGTGAGGGTTGGACCGAACGGTGGTCGTCGGAGTCGGAGCAGATCTGAACGACCACGACAACGATGGAGCTCATGAGAGCTGGACCGCGCGGTGGTCGATGGAGTCAGAGCAGATCTGAGAAATAAGGCGCGGTGGTTGTGACGCGGTGGTCGCTGTCGTCAAGCTCTATTTTGCAGTTGCACTACCATATTGCCGGAGTCACCACGCCGTCGGCATCCCATGTTGCCGGAGCCACCCCGCCGCCATCATCCCATCTTGCCGAAGCCACCACGCCACTACCATACCATGAAACAAGACTTATAGGGAGAGGGTCAGGGATGAGGGTTAAAAGGGAAATCAAATTCTTATCCTATCCTAGTGTTCCAGTCTCCCCCTTGGGATAAAAAATTAACTAATGAATAGGATAGGATAAGACATAAGGATAAGCTTATTGTAACACCTCGTTTTCTCGCGTCTTAACTGGTAACTATATTTTATATTTTTACTCGTGATCCAAAAAATTATTTTGAGGAAAACAAAATCATATTGGAGATCTTCTATATCGAAGGAAGTTACGACGAAATTTTGGGTTTAAAACTCAGAATGAAAACGGTCTGCGTTTTTATCGACAAAGCGATATTATACTAAGCGAAACCCTAATTTGACCTGAAACTGAGAAATTCTATATTTTATCATAATTTCATTGATAAAGTTTATTTCTAAAATTTTCGCACAAAATAAAATATTATATTTTATTCGAGCGGATTTTGGTGAAAAACCATCGAAAAACCCTAATCAGGTAAACAACGGAGCCGGATACAGAACTGCGGAGATATATCAGAGGATAGGGATGATGACTCATCTTGGACAAATCACCTAGTGAGTCACCATGATGACTCACCATGTCATGATCGCTTCCTTGAAAAATATATAAAATTTCATGCGAAATGACCAAAATACCCCTGAACTTCCTTGTTAATTCCTTGTGTTCAACATGTGTTTTGACATTTTTACCCTTCCTCCCTTTGATGTAGGATTCGACCGGTCTCTTAAGTGGCCACCCTTCTATGTCATTTCCACCTTATCATCATGACATTCTTGGAAAATATCTGAAAACCCATGTGAAACAACCTTTTTGCCCATAAGTTCTTTTATTATTACCAAATGACCCAATTGCAAAGTTGAAATATCTCATCCTCTCCTCCCTTAATGTGACACATGGCCACACAACTCCACCACACATTTCTTTCATTTTCATCCTATCATGATGGTTTATAAAATATCTAAGTATTCTATATTATTTATTTTAACTACACCTAAAATCATTATCAACCAAACTATGATTAACCAACCATGGTTTCAACTAAAATATCTTCTCCTCATTACACCAAGAGAAAATTTGGCCAGTCTTCCTCTCTCGCACATCTTCACCTTATTTTACACTTATCATCCTTGTTCATAACACAAAATCATTTCCTTTGTTCTTAAGCAAGAATTCGGTCATCATCACCACACCTCCAACCATTCACTTGTTTCAAAAACCAAGAGTAGATACTTGATTCTCTCATCATTCTAAGACTATCCTATTTCACACAAAAATCACTTTTGACCCTTCCTTGAAAATGGGTATTTTCAATCCTATGAACATTCATTCTTGATCATCATCATCCTTACTTCTAGTAAGTGATTCAAGCCATGATTTCTATTCCTTATGTGTGCCTAAGCTCATGTGTGCAACCCTTTTTATTTTTGTGTGTTGTTTGCTAGGTTCTGTAAGCACAAAACCTTGAGCATACCTTGGAGTTTTAGCTTGTTTTGCTTGATTCCAAGTGATCTACAAGAGGTATGAGGGAGATTAACCACTATCTACCTTATTGTGGGTGGGTGTGTGGTTTGAAATATGTTTATGTTGTCTTGAAACCCTAAGTGTGGGGTTATGTGTTTATGTTCATGTGATCCTCTAAGAGGACTTTGTATGATATTTGTGTTGTGTATGTGGTGTACTTGTGATTTGTGGAGAATATGCTTATTTGATGTATGTTGGTTTGAAGAAAAATGATGATTTAGATTACATGATCTTTGGTAGGAAAGCATGTTTAAAATGTTAAGTTATATGCCATGAATCTATGTATTGATACATGGATATGTATATGTGATTGTGAGCTTGTTTAGTGAAGTGAGAACCTTCACTTTGTTGATGCTTGGTTTCGGCCAAGGCTAGAAGAAATGGCATGACAACTTTCATTTCATCAATCTATGTAAACTCTAACCTTGTTTAAAGGTTTAAAAAGGAATAAAACCAAGAAGAGAATAATATTTTGCAAAGCTGTTTCATAGTATTTAAATCTGACTTTTGTGGTGTTAATGGCTCCAAAATAGTTTTAATTTGAGTTTAGGATTTAAGAGAACAAAAATCATATTTTAGTGGACTTAAAAACAGAATTTTCACGAAATCGGATATGTAAAATGAACGAAGGTTCTAATTTTGACCAAAATTGGTTTTGACATTTTGAAACTGTTTTTGAAGTCTATTTAAGTGTCCTAAGACTCCAAAATGAGTTTTGGACTCTTAGGCTTAAAAATCGTTGAAAAATGATTTACGCGATTTTCAAATTTAGCGACGTTCGGTCAAGTTTTAGGATTTTTATACAAACTATAGAGTGAAGCTAGAAATTTGTATTTTAATACTTTAACATAAGTATTTGAATCTAAGAAAGTGATGGATTTGAGAAAAACGATCATATTTTCTAAAATACGGAAGTTAAGTTGAAATATAGTAAAAAATGGCAAAACTGTGTTTTAAGTATTTAGATGTTTGTGAGAAACAATTTTGAGGAATTTGGTACTTATGTACTTCTGGTTAAATTTTCTTTCAAAAGGATTTGGTTTTAGCTAAAAGTTTTGGTTTTAAACCAAAAAAAAAAATTAGTCCTCAAAGACTAGGATTTACAGTAAAATGCAAAACCTAAGTCATAAATGACTTAGTGAAAATACGAACTTAATAATTTATGACTTATAATGAAGCAAGACCATTTGTCATAAAGTATGGATAATTCAATATCCGCACATCCATAATACTTAATGACAAAGTATTTTAAGGTTACTCGCTCGACAAGTAATCCCGTTCGAGAATGGACTTAAAGAGGTATATTGAGTTTGTGACGAACGACCAACCTTCATAATATACTAAATCGTTGAAACATGGATAGTCCAACGAGGGGTGATTCCCAATAAGTTAGTACTATCTACTTTGCCTCTAGAATAGCTTTTGGTTTCTACAAGGAACCCCGAAATTTATTAGGTGGATAAATATGAACGCACACGCTAGGGCTGGACAGATTTGACTGACCCGACCGAAACCCAAGATAGATCAAAAAATGCCAAGCAGGCGGGTCTGGGCGGGTAAACGGGTCGTGCGGGTGAAGAACTCGAGTTCATGCGGGCTCCTACGGTCGGGTGCGGGTTTGGAATAATATACCCGTCGAAATCCAATCCGGCCGAAGAAAACATATCAAATGCGTATTTTTCTATTCATTTCACTAGGCCCAAGGCAGCTGGTCACATTTAATGAGATATACAGATCACACTGCACAAGAAACCATACACTTACATCACACATCACGCATACACACCATTTACTAGAGTCTCAGTCTACACGTTTCTTTCTTCCTCAGTCCTCACAAGAAAAAAAAACCACATTTTACCTTCTGCTTCTCTTCTCAATCTCAAAGTCTGAAACATTCTCTTCTTCCTTATGTCTGAAAACACCTCCTCGTTCTGCTCTGTTCGGCATTGCTGAGCCGTGAGACGCACCAACCGTCCTCCGCCGCGAGACTACCGTGATGTACCACCATCGTGAGACCGTCGAAACGCACCATTTCACCTCCGCCGCTAAGCCACTCAACCATATCTTCGTCTACATCCTCTGTCGTCGAGACGCAACACACCGTGCGCCTTGTTCTGTTTCGACCTGCACCGCTGAACTTCTCTGCAATGCACGTGTCTTCGTCTTTCACTCCGCCGTGAGATGCATCGATGGTCCTCCGCCGCCGTGGTAATCTAGATCTCCGAATGAAGCATACGTACAACGAAGAAGATTAGGTGCTTTTATTTTTCAAAGTTTTGATCTTTTTTGTTGAAAGTTTCAAACTTTATGGGTTTATGTTCTTGTTGTAGTTGAATTTTGATGTTTCTGGATTTAGTTTATGCTTTCTGTCCTTATTTTGTTTTGTATCTTCTCTTCTTCTACTCAACCGCTCCAACCCGCCCGTTGACGCGCCAACCCGACGACACACCGACCCGCCGTATCCGAAGGCTCAAACGGACGGGAACGGATGGCATATTTAACTGGTCGGTTTCGTCTGGATTGGGATTTTTTCACCTGAATCTGACCGTAACCGACCGATGTCCACCCCTAGCACACACAATTATCGACTTGATCCAAATGAAATTGTCAGTAAGGCCTTTGTGCCTAGGAAGTGGGCTTACATGTTTGTGCGCATGCGGACGTGCTACTTACGATCTTCAATGGTCTCGGGGATGGTCAGGGTAGGAAGGTCACAGATGGCTAGTTGGTGATTCTTCTTGGTTGTGGCGTTCCATGCAATACACTAACATCTACGACTAGAAGCTACCCGATCCAGGTTATTGAGAGTGTTTCAAAATCAGTTCTAATTCCACATGTGGTTGTTATTATTGATTGCACAAGATGCGTAATATTGACAACTGTGATACATGATCTCCAACCACTCCTTCTGAACGTTCTCTTAGCTCCGGAGTTAGGGCTAGTTCTTCCTTGAGGCTGTGTAGGTATGAGACTATGTAGTTTCAATCAGTTACCTCCATTCTCGTGTCACCATGAATTGACAGTGTTTGTCATGTTTTGTTAAGCTTGCTAATAGAGAGATATTGTTTATCTTCGGGCATGTGTGGAATTTCTGATAATTATCTAGTTGTACTGAATGGTTGATTAAGAACGAATAATTATACTGTGATATTGATGTTGTCATATGTATGTGTGTCGTACCACTGCATGCATGCCTTATGTTGTATGATGAATGAGGATCTCACCTCATTTTATGTTTGTCTGGCTGTGGCTCTATCTTATATTATACGAAGACAACGGTAGCACTGCCGAACCATCGGACCCAATTTGAGTATGAGACGATATGCTTACGTGGTCACATACTTCGAAACTGAGGAACGAAAGACTATAAAGTCAGGATTTTGTTGGAGCTTCTGGATCGCCTATAGACAATCAAGTAGATCGAGACGATGGAGTCGTGCCTTGGTCACGCCCAAGTTTTCGTCTCCTTGAGTAGGGTATGACTGTCGGTAGTTCACGGGCCCTGACTTTTCCTTCGGATAGGAAAAAAGGGCTTAGCTTGAGAAAGCTACACCTGTAATGGCTACGTGAGTATTGTCTATGGTGACGTCTGTAGTGGTCTCAAATAGAGCTCCCACTAGACCTTGTCAGTTGGTTTATCCTTCTCACGTTGTACGAGAAAGGACAGTTTTTCGTTTTATGTTTTAGTTTGACTAGCTTGGTTTGTCTGGGGGTAGTGTTATTGTTTATGGAGCTGCGACTCCAAGTATCTGGTTTTTTAGGAGCTGCGTCTCCATATCTTCATATTGAATCTGTATATTTCTCTGTTTTCTATTTATGAGTCGGGTTGAGTCTTATGTAGATGATTTTCGAACTTATAATCTTAATTATGATTATAAAATATTTTATTGTACATCTGCTTGAATCAAAACATTTATAGTTATGTTTTGAGAAAAATAAAAATTACCCTGCTATATAAATTTGATATCTTAATTAACTCATTTTTCGACCTTAAAATAACACGGATAATATAACGCTCGAGAAGGGTGTAACGCTTACCATAACCCATTGGCTCACCAAACTATAGATAAAGGTAAGATAGGATCTATCATATCACCTTTATCCTGACTACCAAACGGGCTATTAGATGATATATATATATATATATATACATACTAGTTTTGAGGCTTTTTGACCAAAATGGGTTCCTTTTAGAAACTATTTACCAGTTTAGGGTTGTTCTGCAACTATTTACCAATGGGTGTCCTTTTGGACACGTGGCATATTTTATTTTTTTTCACTCTGACGCGTCAGACTGGCGCCTTCCAAAGTCAAAGACGCTAGTCAGAAGGCGCCAGTCCTACCAGTATTAAAAAAAAGACAATTGATAGCAATAATAAGAGGCATAAAAAATAATAGCAATAACAATTTACACCAATAAATATTCATCAATTATTACAGTAGTAAAAAAAAATTACCTTGTGATATTATTTGCTACTTGTTATTAGGGGATTTTTTTTATTGCCTCTTGTTGTTTTAAATAGATACTTTATCATTAATGTCATCGTTATTCCCTATACTTATATTATAATTTTTTGTAGCAGTGTTCCTTCTAAATTGGAGGTAACTTTCTTTTAATTCTTACAAGGTAATTTTTTTTACTACTGTAATAATTAATGAATATTTATTGATGTAAATTGTTATTGCTATTATTTTTTATGACTCTTGTGATATTATTTGCTACTTGTTATTAGGGGATTTTTTTATTGCCGCTTGTTGTTTTAAATAGATACTTTATCATTGATGTCATCGTTACTCCCTATACTTATAGTATAATTTTTTTGTAAATGTTTCCTTCTAAATTACAGGTAACTTTCTTTTAATTCTTACAAGGTAAATTTTTTTTACTACTGTAATAATTGCTGAATATTTATTGATGTAAATTGTTATTGCTATTATTTTTTTATGAGTCTTGTGATATTATTTGCTACTTGTTATTAGGGGATTTTTTTATTGCCTCTTGTTGTTTTAAATAGATACTTTATCATTAATGTCATCGTTACTCCCTATACTTATAGTATAATTTTTTTTGTAGTAGTGTTCCTTCTAAATTTTAGATAACTTTCTTTTAGTTTTTACAAGGTAATTTTTTTTACTACTATAATAATTGATGAATATTTATTGGTGTAAATTGTTATTGTTATTATTTTTTTATGACTCCTGTGATATTATTTGCTACTTGTTATTAGGGGATTTTTTATTGTGTCTTGTTGTTTTAAATGGCTTTTTTACCAAAATGAGTTTCTTTTAGAAACTATTTATCAGTAGCAAGTAGCAAATAACAATGACAAGTAGCAAATAATATCACAAGAGACATAAAAAAATAATAGCAATAACAATTTACACCAATAAATATTCATCAATAATTACAGTAGTAAAAATAAAATTTACCTTGTAAAAATTAAAAGAAAGTTACCTGCAATTTAGAAGGAATAGTGCTACAAAAAAAATTATACTATAAGTATAGGGAGTAAGGATGACATTAATGTTATTACAAGGTAATTTTTTTTTTGTTAATGTAATAATTGATGAATATTTATTGGTGTAAATTGTTATTGCTATTATTTTTTTATGCCTCTTGTTATTGCTGTCAATTGTCTTTTTCTTTTTTTCTTTTTTAATACTGATAGGCGCTAGTCTGACTGACGCATTTGACTTTGGAAGGCGTCAGAGTGACTGACTCCTTTGACCCATCAAAGTGAAAAAAAATTAAAATATATCATATGTCCAAAAGAATCCCCCATTGATAAATAATTTCAGAACAATCATAAACTGATAAATAATTTCTAAAAGGAACCCATTTGGGTCAAAAACCCTAGTTTGATGGATAAGAATAAGAATATTTTCCTTTCAATAGAGATATATTAATTAATAAGGAAAGTGACACGTGTAATAATGAGTGAAAGCGCATCTTGATGTTGAAGTACAGGACATTGGTTGAGAATAAGGCTAACCAGGATGGACAAAAGTGTCCAAGTAAGGATGGCGTGCTTTCTCTGCATAAACATAATTAACATAAAAGAGTCTCTTCATTCATAAAGTTCCCTCTGAGCCACCCTGTCACATAGTCCCCTACTCCTCCCAACACAAAACACACACCCAATTAAACTCTCTCTTCCTTTTTTTTAATATAGTATCCTTTAACCTGCAAAGTTCAGGTTGGAGAGACAAGTGCGTCAGAGCCTGGAAACGATCATCATTCATATAGCGCAGAGAAAGTGTGTTTATTCAGAAATCACAACAGAACCCCAAACACACCACACCCTTCCTTCTCCCTTTCCTTTTGAGATTTGCGCCCAACCAACATCTTCACCAAATCACTTTGATTTTTTTAAAGCAAAGCAAAGCAAAGGCGGCGAACCATTTATCACACCACTTTCTCATAACTTCATTTCATTTTCTTCTTTATATTATTTCTGACGCCATTTTTCTCTGCGCACTATTGCAAAACAAAAAGAAGAATTGCATTGAATTGAAGCTATATGGTTTACACGTTTTCTCTCTTTCTTTCTTTCCTTCCCATCAAGTCATAATACCTGCGCCTGCTCCTCCTTCTGAAAGACTGAAACACCCTTTTTTCTTGCTACCTCTTTCTTTTTCATCAATGCCATCGTGAATATGCGTACTGAAAATAGTGTGTGTTAGACATTGGTGTGTGTTCTTATCTTCTGGGTAACACAACTTTCATGAACCTCGTAGTTTCTTACATAGTACACACATCCTTCGTTGGAGAGGTTGTGTTGCTTTGTTTTGTTCGTGTCGCTCACTTTGAAGGAAACGGAGGCGTGGCTTGTCGTTTTGTCTGAATTTTTTTTATTTTATTATTTTGCTGTTTTTTTTGTGGTCGTTTTTTGCTTTAGCTTTTGGAGGAGGGAAAAAAAGAAAAGAAGAAAAATGAAGTTTATGAAGTTGGGTTCGAAGCCTGATGCTCTTCAAGCTGATGGAAAGCATGTTAGGTGGGTTGTTCTTTCTCTTTTGTTGTTATGTTTCGACTATTTCATGCATTCTTAGTTGTTCTTTCTTTAACTGCAGAACCATAATATAAAATTTCTCGCAATACATGATAGTTTTATGTAGCTTTATATAAAAAATATGCATAGTTTCTTGGGTCTGGTTAATGAGTATCCAAACAAGATAATCATCCATTGAAAAACTAATTATATCCCTTGACATCACTTTCTATAAAAACTTACCATTTAGATTCCTTAAAAGAGCATTAATTAGCATTTGCCTAGTTTGTTTAATCACAATTTGTTTTTTTTTTGGTAATGAGTGTTGTGTTACTGATATGGGTTTGGTGATATATGCGTTCTTGAATGCCTTAAAAGAAAAGTTAAAATCTTTTTCTGCATACGGCATACCCATTGAAATAATATGTTAATATTTTATTTCTGGACACTAAAAGAAGAGAGAGAAAGTTGAATCTATTGAATCAGAGATGGTCCAGTCTTTGAACATATAAACTTGTGAATGAGATTGTGGTCCAACTATGGTATATCAAGTGGAATGGAGTACCCAGTGTTTGGAATCATGGCATGATTCAGCAAAGCTTATTTAAAACAATATTTGTAGATATATAATAATCATATATATGTTTTTCTGTACATGACAAATTTTAGCATGTGACTTCACTGGTGTACTCAGATTATGGTTACCACCTTGTGTTTGTAGATAAGGTTAGGTAATTTTCAAGGATATCCTGGTTTAACGGATTTTCAACCTGTTGTAGACCATATTCTACAATGAAGTGTCATCTGTCATGCATGTGGTTATATGTATTCAACCAAGAATCAGATTGGTCAGTTGATTTAGATGTCCCTCCAAATAGTCACTTTTTTCTGGGGATTTTTAATGATAGTAATTTTTCTGCTCTGCAAATAGAGGTTTCCTTTGTATCCGAGACAAATAAAATTGCAAAATTTCCCAATCCCACAAGATCAGAGGTTTCAAATATTTAAAGCTATGCCAAATAATATGTAGAATTTTTTTTTTCTGGGGGTTGGGGGGGATATGTTAATATGTTATCAAGTTTTTCCTTTGGAGCTATGTGGTTGCTGCCAAGATGTGAAATATCAAATATAAGGTATTTTTGTTACATATTATGATGTATCCATGTGAGTCCTAGTTAAATACATTTTACTCTAGCTGAAAGTTTTTTATTTCCTGCCTTAATTTTGCTTATTCTGTTATAATTTTGCCAAGCTGTGCCATGAATCTTGCATGCATTGCATGGGGCTTAATTATTATTTTTTTGGTGGTTGGGGGGTTGGGGCTTAGTGTTCTCCTTCTCATATTCTTTTTTTATAACCTAACCAATTCATTTTCAATTTATGCAGGTGTGTGTCATCTGAATTGATTACAGATATTGTCATAACTGTTGGGGATGTTAAGTTTTGCCTTCACAAGGTACATGCTTTTTCAGCATCTTCCGTTTTTGTCTTCTTAAATAGGAAAGCTCCTATTGTTTAAATTTATTAACCATCTTAAGTAGTCGAATGGTAGTAATATTATTTAGGCGTCCATGATATAATTAGCATGTTAATGTTACTTTTTGGAAATAATTTGTCATACAATCTATATCAGCTTTTACAATCAGACATCTTCAGTATTTTCCATTGTACTGAATTCAAAGATTAGAAATTTTGAATTTGACACTAAGATTAGTCAAGTATGTATTCTAATTTATGCATTGAGTTTGCATTTCCATTTCTTTTCCTTGCATATGGTTTTTCAGGAGGCACAACTAGCCTTTTGTTACCTCCTTTGTGTTGTTTATTAATGTTGAGTTTTCATGAGTTGCAGTTCCCTCTACTGTCCAAGAGCAATCGACTACAAATGTTGGTGTCAAAGGCTAGTGAAGAGAGTTCTGATGAAATTTACTTGGTAGATTTCCCTGGAGGGCCCAAGGCCTTTGAAATATGTGTAAAATTCTGCTATGGAATGACTGTTACTCTCAATGCTTACAATGTTGTGGCTGCTCGTTGCGCAGCTGAGTACCTTGAGATGACTGAAGATATTGACAGAGGAAACTTAATTTTTAAAATTGAGGTGTTTCTTAACTCGAGTATCTTCCGTAGCTGGAAGGATTCTATAATTGTTCTCCAAACAACCAAGTCTCTTCTGCCATGGTCTGAGGATCTGAAGATCATTGGGAGATGCATAGATTCCATAGCTTCTAAAACTTCTGTGGACCCAGCAAAAATCACTTGGTCTTACACTTATAACCGGAAATTGACAGAGCCTGATAAAATTATCGAGGACAAGATTATATCTCTAGAGAAAATTGAGCCTGTTCCTAAGGATTGGTGGGTTGAAGATATATGTGAGCTGGACATTGATCTTTATAAATGCATAATGATCACTGTGAAATCAAAGGGAAGAATGGATGGTGTTGTGATTGGGGAGGCACTGAAAGTATATGCAGTAAGATGGTTGCCTAATTCTATTGATGCATTGGTTTCTGATGCGCATGCACGGAGAAACAAATCTCTGGTAGAAACAATTGTCTGTTTATTGCCATGTGACAATGATGTGGGATGTTCATGTAGTTTCTTGCTGAAACTATTGAAAGTGGCCATATTAGTCGAAGCTGATGAGTCATCAAGAGAATTATTGATGAAGAGCATTAGCCTAAAGTTGCATGAAGCTTGGGTCAAAGATTTACTGATTCCAGCAAGGTCTCCCCAGACTACCACATATGATGTTGATTTGGTACAATGTCTTTTGAATCGATACATGTCTAATGAAAAGGACAGCTGCAATATGGAGGTTGTTGAGAAGAAAGATAAAGTAAATGGTGAATCTAGTCTAGGGCATAAGTCTTTATTGAATCTAGGCAAGTTGGTGGATGATTATCTTCGAGAAATTGCACATGATCCAAATCTTAGCCTCCCTAGTTTTGTTGATTTGTCACAGTCAATTCCAGAGTTTGCTAGACTATATCATGATGGTCTGTACAGAGCTATTGACATATACTTGGAGGTAAGATTTTGTAAACATGAGTATACCATCATCCCATGATAAGAATTGTTGCATTGCTTCTATCCTTATTAGCTGAAAGAAAATGTTTTACTTATTTGATTGATTCCTGTTATGACTTGCTGTAAATATTTGGTAACTTCGCTCCTTGTTGCCGTGTGGTGTCCCGTTATTATTGTTGTTTTTGCTGTCTACTTTTATTATTATTAAACAAACATCTAAAATCTTCTATTTATGAAGAATTTTATGTTGGAAAATGCTTGTATACCTGCTATCAATTCACTGTTCAGACTTCAGAATTCTTTTAGCATTTTTATATTGGTAAACTAATGTACTGCTTCTTAATAATGTATAATGGATAAATGAGAAGATAGCTCATATTACATGCAGCCTTAACTAACTGATGACATATCAGTATTAACTTCAATCTTTCATCTTCAGGAGCACCCTAGCCTGACAAAAGCTGAAAGGAAGAAGATATGTGGACTGATGGATGTCAAGAAATTGACAGTGGATGCCTCAATGCATGCTGCTCAGAATGAACGCCTTCCTCTTCGAGGTCATAGTGCAGGTTCTCTATTATGAGCAGGTTAGAGCTTCTTCCAACGCTAGCCGCAATTCTTCACACATTGTGATTAATGGAGATGAGGAATGTGAGAAAACTGTGGAAGAGAGATGTCAGTCCCTCAAAAACCAGATGACTCACTTGAAGATTAAAGATGAGGAGTTTTCTAAGAATGGGAAATTGAATAAGAAGAATAGCAAAAACAGCAGAAGCGGCATGCAGTTGCTGCCATCGCGGTCAAGGAGAATCTTTGATAAGTTATGGATTGTTGGTAAAGGACAAGGAGAGAATAGGAGCTCAGAGACTTCTGGGAGTTCTAATAGTCCAACTTCTGTAGTCCCTGGAGATACCAAATCATCTGGTTCATCCTTAAGACACAGAAGGCATTCTATCTCTTAGGGAGTTCATAGATTATTATTAAACAGGTGGAAGGAGATTCAAGTTACTGTGAAGTTTGAAGTGGTAGGATGTTAATCTTGTGTATTTTAAGTGCATGCACAGAATCAGGTAAATTGTCTCGCTAGCATTGCAGAAAATGTAATACATTTTTGTGTCTTATCTGTGGGGTGGGGGTATCTTTCTGGCAAGTTAAGATCTTCCATGCTGCAAAAATCTTCATTGGGTATGGATTTTCAGGTTCTATCAAGTGTTTCCCTTTGTATAGAATGAGATGAGATGAGATGTGATGAGATATCCTTGATTATAGGAGATCGTTTATGGGTTTTCCAACATGGGAGTGTTTATTGTTAATCTATAGACACTCCTTTCTACCCTTTTTCTTATCTTCCTAGACTGTCTTTTATTAAATAGTTGAGTCAGGTTCTATTTGGGAAGGTCTCTCAGCTTATAGCGGATCTGCAAGTAGAGATGTTTGGTAAATGTCATTGTTTAACTAACCAAGTGTTTTTTAATTAGATTGTAGCATTTGTTCAGATGTTACCTGAAGAAGTGTTTCTTATCTCATTTTTATTTTCTTATCTCATTTGTATCCTTACCATTTTATAATAATGTCAAATTAAGGCAATTCATTCGTAATAATGTCAGTAATACAACATGGAGCAATGTAAAAACTACATGAACTAGCATATAACACAAATGTCTTAATAAGAGAGTGAGCAATTTTGTTAGCTTGCCTCATAACAAACTTGGTTGAGTAGTTTGAAGAAATTGAAATAAGTCTTTTGCAATGACTTACTATGATGCCAAACTCTGTAAGATTTTTTTTTTGGAATTAAGCTCATCCGCTACACCTTTGTTATCAACCTCGAACTTTGCTATCGGCTATCAATCTCGAATTGGACATTGTTGAGACCCAACTCCATAGTCCACTGCATAGCTAGCAACAACCCCATGGCTTCTCCCACCTTCACTTCCACATTATCAATCCATGAAGTCTTTGTTTGGACAAAATTTCCTTCATGATCACGAATGCACATATCAAAGTTAGATAAATTTATGTTCTCAAAAAACCCAGCATCAACGTTGCATTTCAAGAAACCAAAAGGATGAGGGGACCATCTTACCAACTCATGCACTGGGGGTTGATTTTGCTTCGCATTTCGACACTTTCGTGCAACTGTCCAGCTAGCCAACATATCCTTTGCACAATTCAAGACCTGTAGAGCATTCACATATTGTCATTGTTCCAAATTTTCTGGTTTCTAGATTTCCAAATGCTCCACAAAATCATCGCAAAAAGAGCTCTCCTACTCGGTTCAAGAACATCACAAACTAAGGAGAAAAGCTCAAAAAAAGAATCCACTTGGTTGAGCAAAGGGTCTATGACATGCGAAAACCCAGCTTGCAACCAAATGTTCCTACTAAGTAGGATATGGCATTGAGTTTCAAGGCTAGATTCACAAACCCCACATATGTTAGTGCAATGGACACCACGGGTCTGCAAATTCATTCTTGTTGGAATGGCATCTCTATATGTTCTCCACACAAAGGACTTCACTTTACCAGGAACTTGCAACTTCCAGATTGTTAGCCAATTTCCCTCCTGCTTCAAATTAGACACGACTTGTAGGAGTCCATACACATGCGATAACAAGACTTCACCGAGTATAGACCATCCCTAGTGAATTTCCAAAGACGCAAATCATCATCAATTGCGTCAAATAAAGGTGTGCCCAGGACCATGTGGGGAAAAGACCACGCACAATATTTTCATCCCAGACTTTCTCTCCTTGCTTAAGAAGATCTTTGACCATCAAATTTTGCGCTAAAAGAGGTTGGTCACCATAAGGAGTAAGGACTTGATCGTCAGTGAGCCACGGTTCATTAAAAACAAGAATATTATGACCAGTATCAATTCTCCACCTAAAGCCTTCTTTTAACAAAATCGGGAATTCCAGGTGCTACGCGCAATAAAACTTGGATTGTAACTAAGTACAAGTCCAAGAACTGTCCTCTTGGGAAATATTTAGCTTTGAAGATCCTTGAAATATGTTTTTATCCCTATAAAATTGGTAAATTTTGATTTTGGTCTTTATAAATTTTTTATTCACTTTTAGTTCCTAATAAAAACAAAATGTGTTTTTAATCTCTGTCTTTAGAAAAATTTTATTTATTTTTGGTCCTTATATTTAATAAAAGTAATGTGTTTTTTTTTTATCTCTTGCCAAGATTATAAACACGCAATTTTTGTTTTTATTAGGGACTAAAAGTGAATAAAATTTTTATTACGATCAAAATCAAATTTTATGAATTTTATAGGGCTTCAAAACATATTTAAACCCAAAAAATAAAATTATATTAAAAATCACATGAACATGTCACTTTATTTATATTATCTTATTTTATTTAATAAATAATAAATTAGTATTTATTTTGAGATGATACATAATTTAAAATTGCTTAAAATATCAAAGTTATAATTATTTAAATAGTAAATAATATATTATATATTAATAGAATTTATATAAAATACTATTGTATTGGTTTGATTTCAAATTTTGATGTGCATTTTGATTATTCAAGACATAATTATCATATGTGTCATAATTAAATACATTAAAAGTTAGGAAACAAAATTCTCACACAAACATGAATACATTCAAATTTTCTTTTGGCTAAAATATATTTTTGCCTCTGTTGACGCTGGTTTTTGGTTGGTGTCCAAAATCCTTGTCACAAATAACTTAAGATCAGACGAGTGTAGGGACGGACGAGTTATGCGGTAATCTCGTAAGGATGGATATATTGCGTGTCTGCCTAAACAAGAGTGACTTCTTACTTGAATTTATAGAAATACATGGATTTGAAGGAAAACATATAATTTGCAGTTAAATTAGAAGAAAGTAAATAAAGAACATGAAATTAAAGGAAAGCAATAAACAACAGGAAATTTAAAGGAAAGCACGTAAGTTGGAGGAAAATAATTGAAAGCTTGTAAATGACAATGAAAAATAAATGACAGTAAACTAAAGGAAGAAAGCAAATAAAGAAGAGTATTTAAATGGTTGAAAAGTAAAAGAAAGCATTTAAAGTGCAGGAAATCAAAAGAAAGCAAGTAAAAAGACGTGAAAGATAAATGGGAAGGAATGAAGAACTTAAATAAATAACATGAAAGGAATGCTGAAGGTAAAGAGGAACATGTAAAGGGGAATTAAATGAGCAGTACTGTATTGTAAATTGAACTGGAAATGAAAAGGGATGGAGGAAATACTTGAGTCCAATCCTTTAATCTGTTTGTGGATCGAGATATGTAGGATATTGCATCAAGTAAAACCTCCTCTATTACATCGGGATTAACAGTATTTATAAGCATATAAAATAACTGCCTAAAGAAAACTTCCTATCTTAAAAATTGCCACCTGTATGGCAGTTTTGCTATGTTTCAGATTCAAACTGTTTGACAAGTAAACTTCTCTAACTGCTCATTCCTTTGAATTGCTTTATGCCAACTTGCTTGTTGTCCACGGTTTGGTTGTTTGACAGCTTACCTTGCTGATGCTGTCAACCTTGAAAACTTAGCCATTTCTATATTTTGTCCGTCTGACAATTCTTATTACCAACTTTGTCGAAAGTTGGGTTTTTACCTTTTTTCTGTTAATTCTATTTCTCCGTCAGTTAGCTGAATATATTCGTCGGGAATTTTACTGGTGACGAATGTGTTTCTTTCTTGACGGCTTTATCTGTCTGACATACCAACTTCTGTCAATTTTCCAATCTGTCAATTCTGCTGAATTCGACTCTTCATGGTGGTTATCTGACAACTCTTCCTTCAATTCTTCTGTCATCCTGTCGGAACCATTTCTGTCAAGAATTTGAAATTCTTCTATTAACAGCCTCCTTGTCTTATTTTCATAATTTCTTTTGTTCCTTTTAAAAAGATCTGTTTTAGTCCTTTATTTATCAAATCAAATGTTATACAAAATGGTCCATTCCTTCAGTTTTGTTACTAACGTCATTAATGTTAGCGTATATGGCACTTAAGTGATGACATGGGCAGGTGAGTTGACACGTCTTCCACATGACAATAGGTGTTGGAGCCACGTGCGAGGATCAAATCGAAACAAATAAATTAAAGGCCCAGATTGAAATAAACAAAATAAAATAAATGATCAAATTGAGTCTTCTTCCCAACAAATCTTTTTAACGCATAGAGTCTTTTCCCTAAATTGACAATCTAGGATTTTTAGAGATCGTTGTTGCTCAGGTATGGGGTTAGGGTATTCACTCAGGATAGAATCTTCCCCAAATTTGATGGATTATTAGTTTATTAGTCATTTAACACTTCCAATTGGAATCTGATTATGGATACACAACAGATGTGGGTTTCATGTAGTAGAACCTTTGACCCAAATCCCTTGTCTCATCTGCACCCATATGTTCTCTTACTACTAAGCAGGGAGGTCAGAGAAAAAATCCATGGTGCATTCAGTTGTCCTTGCCTCTTGTGTGTTCATCGTTGTAATGCGTTGGTAGCAACACAACCTTTTAGCTGCCATCAACATCGTTCTTCATCCAGTTACACTTACAAGACCAACGTGCGCTATATAGGGTATCTATGTCATTTTCAAATATTTATTAATTGTTAATTTTAACAATATTTACTTAGTTAACTACAATTATTATTATCTATACTAATAGATAATGTCAATCCTCACTTTTGGTGTCCATTTTTGAACTTTCCTAAAATGCCCCTGTTATATAAAGGTCATATTCCTTTTTAGTCTCATCTGTATGTATCATAATATAATTTGTATAGGCAGTTAAACACACACACACAAACTGTACTTCGCCTCATATTACGTTCTCAAACAGTAATTCGCATATTATAATATGAATGAATAAGTAGTTACACCTATGCAGTAAGTGACGTGCAGAAACATGTTGCATCAATCCTTCTTGGCGGTTACTATTAGTTTTTGTTTTAAACATTGAAAAGCAAATATTCCAATCCAATTTATCCTCATGTGTGATCATTCTCTTACCCTTACACCATTCTAAGATATTTACCAACAACAATCCCTGCAAGTTTGTCTTCGCTTCTTCTTGCAACTATTCAGACATAATCACAAATTTTATTTTCTTTATCTTGAGTTCAACTTTTGATTTTCTCATTTGTGCTTTGACCTATCATTATTTTTCTAGGCAACGGAGAAATGCGTTAGAAGGAAGGAGATTGAATTAATTTTTTAATCAACGTTTTGTCTTACTGGGGTTTTGTATTGCAGATATTTGATGTCATTTTTTTATCTTTTTTTTTGCAGGCTAGAGGTGTTAAAGATTTTGTTTACTCTCTAGGTTGTTCTTTGAATACCTGTTTTCTGAAGGAGTAGAAACTGCAGAAAAATAAGGGTATTTGACTCCTGCCATTTGCTATCGTGCTTTGAGATGTAGTGTTCATTTAATTTCTATAGATAGAGAGAAAATTGATATTTTTGAGAGGAAGACAACAAAATCTATCTAAACCCATAGGAAAAAAAATTGCGAGAGGTGGTATGAAAAAGATAGGGCTTGGTTAAATTAATTGTCATATAAAACCCATTTCCAAGATTTAATTTTCATACCTTCATCTCACTCAAAGAGAGAAATTTTTGTGTTTATGCACTGATTTATGTGTTATTTTCAAATCATACTTGTCTTTCTGCACACAACGGTGGAACTGAATAGGATATGATGAAACCGTTGGATTGAGCGCTAGGGAAACGTCCATTTGTGACCATTACCTACATCGATGTCTTTGATTGTTGCATTTGCTATGAACCTTGGAGTGCCCTCCATGTTAATCACTTTCCCTTTATTGTAAACCCTTTTTTAAAAAAAGAAAGAGAAATTCAGTATATTTGTTTTTATTTTTTAACTTTTTTTTTACTTGAAAATGGAATGGTTTCATGTGAATATTTGGTTTTTAGTTTGGTGCAGTGATTCTGGGGTAAGTGTCCAGACAATTCAAGTGTGCAGATATGAGTGAAAAGTTATCAAATCGAAAAAGAATTGACATAATAAGGATCATCTACCATTAACAGGATCCAAACTTTATTTGTTTTAAACCCATTAGTGTGGTTCCTCATCAAGTCCATGTGGATTGTAGAGGTCAAGCAGTTTTCCAAAAATTGCATCAATGAATTGAGCGGTTTGAGAGGGAGAGAAATAGGGTGACATAACATTTAGAAATTGGTTATCTTTGGTATTTGTTTATGTGCCCTGACTCATGAAACTATAATGGGTATACTTAATTTTGTTGGAAAAATTGTTGTTTTATATGACTCAGGGATGCTCATCTTATAGTCCAATTACTTTATTTTGTTGGAAAAATTGTTGTGTTATATTCATATCATCCATTTTGTTTGCTTACTCACTGATCGCAAAGATTCATATCAATTTGAAGAATCGTCTTAATATAATTGTTTGATTTATGTATTCGTATATGTATGTATTTTTCTCTCTCATTTATCTATACTTACTAATATATAATGGGAGAGATATAAAAAAATTGTTTTTGGTGTCAAGTTTTTAATATTAAAAAATTAACCCTACAAACTTTACAATAAATGGCAGTTGACATAAATACAAAAAATGACTAATCTAACTTACCCAACACACAAAAATGACGTAAATTTTTTAGTGTTGGTTATCAAAACTGAAGCAATTTTTTAAATTTAATTTTTTAATATAAAACTAAACATAATTGATTCAAAATTCTAAAATGATAACTAACATGAAAAGAGCAAAACCAGTTCAAAATATAACAATTGCAAAGAGATATTGGATAAGCCTTTTTCCTATATATTCAAACATACTGATCAATCCCTCACTCTATAACTGACGCAATTGAATTAAAAATCTCAATTCTACACTTTCTCAAACCTTCACTTTCTCCATCAGAAAACAACGTTGTTTGTCATTGTCATTTGATCGTTCTGGTATGCAACTTTTTACTACTTCTTCCCATTTGATCTATTGCACCTACGTTCACCTTCACACTTTCTAAATCAGTGATTTAGTATTGTTTATTTTTTTTTACAATAAACTTTGTCTCTCTAAATATTTTGTATTGATTTGCAGAGACACACTTTAAGAGTATTACCCAAAACATAAATTCAGAAGGGGAGCAAGAAAGCACATACACAACAGTATTCAATAACCAAATATTTACTGCTTTATCATTGTCATATCTGTATTTACCTTTTGCTATTGATTTTTCAGATCATACAAATACAATTTTGCTACCGCCGCCGTCGTCGGGACGTAGCACACTATACCCACCACGACAGATACACTTCAAACTGTCGTTCTTCTTTCATCTGATAAACACTGGACCCCCACCATGAATTCCATTACACAACCACACTACCGTTCTTCATTTTTTTCGGTGTAAGACTACTGCGTTTTGTTCATCACTCACTAACCCTTATCTGCTTTACTTTCTTTGAAATTTTTGTATTAATTTTATTTTTTTTACAATGTACTCTAACCATCAAATACACAACTTTATATATATATATATATATATATATATATATATATATATATATATATATATATATATATATATATATAAAAAAAGACACTTTTTTGCAGTATGCTTTGCGCACAGGTGGCATGTATATGCCTTTATTTCCTTTGATCCTCCACGTATGTGCTTTGGTTATTTATTTATTTTTTTGTTATTTTTCTGAAATATTCTTTATTTTCAAAAATATATTCTACTGCACCTATATATTCTTTATATTCTTTCTAATATAGAAGAATTAAAGCCTTTCCTCACGTCTTGATTATTGGTCATGTGGTAACCCAATAATTTGCATCAAATAAAATAATTAAGTTAACCAAAGTATTAAAACATATAAGCACCCAAAAATATTTCAAGCCTTTTTTTTAACAAAAATATTTCAAGCTGTATTTGAAGAAGAAAAAAAATATTTCAAGTTATATAAAAGAATTATATTTAGATCATTTAAATATGTAATTATTCTACTGCACCTATATATTGTAAGGCTAAATTGTATCAATAAAGACAGTACACTTAAAATCATTAATAAGATTGGCAAAAAAAAATTCATTGATAATATCTTATTAAAATTAACAATAATATTAAATAATTATATCAAAATCATGGTTCGGACTACATTATATAACAATCATTACCGATATCAATTATTAGTTTTTGTCAAAAAAAATATCAATTATTGGTTTTAACTTTTTTTTTTATAAAAATTATTTGTTGTAACTGTTACATATGATATACGTGAACAAAAACATTTATTTTTTATTTTTAATCAAAAAAAAATTTTGTTTAAAAAAAATATATTACAGAATATTACTTTATACATTTTAGTAAGAAAAAATGTTAGTATTCTTAATATTATTCCGTGGTAACCCCTTAATTTGCATCCAATGAAATAATTAATTTAATCAAAGTATTCAAACATATAAGCACCAAAAAATATATTGTGTATAAGTATTAGAAATGCGGCCAGACATACACGTTATATATAGGTTTCAAATTTATGTATATTCTGATGTATTATTATATAGATAGAAGATAATAGTTTTGCTAACAAGTGTCCTAAAAACACTAGATAATGAATCCAATAAAATCAAGTTATCATTGGAAAACTAAAGATAATACTTTTCAAAATTCTTAGTACAACACTTCTAATGCAAAATTTCATTTGTTTTTTTGTTAACTAATGTCCGGCACTGATTATAGCACTCTCCTGATAATCTATACTAATGTTAATAATAATATTACACTTAAAATCATTAATAAGACTATCATAAAATTACAACTACTATTTCTCAGGTGTTCAACCATTTCTCTCACTTTATAAAAAAAAACTATTTTTCTCACATTTACTATTGATTAAATGGGATTTTTTTTTACAAGGATTAAATGTGAAATTTACTACAATGGGATATGGTAATGATATTCATATTTTTAGAGTTTGTCCTTTATCATGGCCTCCAAATCAAATATTCATTATTGGATGACATGATTTGCTTTAAAGGTTAACAAAATATTTCAAGTTAAATATAATAATTATCTTTAATTCATTTAAACATCCCTTCAAATTGATTAATCTGATTTTAAAATAACCAAATTGCATACCTAAGTTGTAGCAATAAAAATAGTACACTTAAAACTTTTTTTTTTAAATGGTGGTAAACTAAAAACTTAAAATGCTTTAATCTACATGATATTTATTTACTTTTTAGACACAAAACAAAATTAGTTAAAAATTATATATATATATATATATATATATATATATATATATATATATTACATGTGTGTATATTTATCTTATTTTTATATTTTTGAATAAATAGATATACACAATTTAACTAAAAACACTAACTCACATTACATTAATAGTTTTTTTAAATGCAAATACATTAATATTTTAATATTTCTATAAAATATTTGCCTCAAAAAATACACCAGATAATATTGTGATCGTTTTTTGCCATTTTACTAAATTGTTTTGTAATGTGCTTAGCTAACTCCTACTTAATCACTTTACCATATTGAAGTTTCTGTAAAACTATTTTCATAAGTAAAAAAAAAATTAATTAAAAAGTATAAAACATAATTATTTTAAAAGATTTAATTAATGCCTTTTTATAAATAATTAGGTTTTATTTCGACATGAAAAATATTAACAATCAACGATCTCAAGAGCATCAACAAGAGATGTGGAGGCAATTTACAAGAAGCAGAAGGCAGAGAATGACTGCAGAGCAACGACAAGAACAATCAGCTAGACGACGAGAAAATTATAGACGTGGAAGGAATATAGTTGCTATGGAGTCAAGAACAACGAGATTGACAACTATGCGACGTTTTGCACGATCAACCAGCGATCAACAAAATAGTACAGGTATAAAATATATATATATATATATATGAGAGAAAAGTATATAATAATTTAGTCATTTATTAATTTTATTTAAATTAATCATCAAGGTAATTAGCAACTATATTATTTTATATTAATGGTTTATCTATAAAGTTCTGGCCTAGAACTTATTCTTATCACCAAAGTTTCTATTTTTGCACGTCAAATAATGTGACATTTCTCATTCTCATTTTTTAATGTCCGTATATATAATCATTTGCTTACATTATGTTATTTAATAATTCTTTTTTCAAAACTAAATCATGCAGATCCTAATATTGCTTCAACGAGGTTTCAAGGAACACATGACCATGAAGTCGGAACAGGATGCGGACATGGTTAGTGATGGACATTTAGAAAATATAAACTTGAAATTTTATGCCATCTTTGAATTTAGTATTTTATATTAAAATTTTAAAACTTGATTATTATTCCTTTTCAAATAATTATTAACACTTCCATATCGTAATTTGCCAACAAAATATATATTAGTATACATAACTTTTATTAAATTATAAATAAATAAAAATGAATTATCTATAAAATTTGGAAGCTTAAAACTTATCATTATCAACAAAGTTTCTATATTTGTAATAAATAAATATCATATCTCTGATTCTCATTTGAAATGTCTCTATACATAAAAGTTTGATTACCTTATGTTATTTAATTATTATTTTTGTTAACAATAAATAACGTAGAACCTATTATTGCCTCAACACCGTTTCAAGGAACACATGACAATGAAGCTGGAACAAGTGGTGGACATGGTTAGTTGTGGACTTTTAGAAATTTTAATATTTAAATTTTTGGCGGTTTGTACATTTTGATATTTTATATTTAAATTTTATATATTAATTAATTACTACTGTCGTGCCTGTCTATCCGCATTTCTAATGCTTTTGAATGTCTATATACATAAAAAAAATTATTACCTTCTGTTAATTAATAATTCTGTTTTCACCAATAAATAATGCAGAACCTAATATTGCCTTTATTTTGGTTTCAAGGAACACATGACCATGAAGCTGGAACAAGTGATGTACACGGTTAGTGATGGACATTCAGAAATATTAATTTATAAATTTATGGTAATTTGTACGATATTATTGAATTTCATACATTGAAAATAAATTATTATGTAAATTCAGTGATCTTAATTTCTAAATTTGATGAAAATGGATCTAGAACATTGTCCTTATATGACTAAAAAAACAAAATAATATGCACATTTAAAAAAATGATATTTGTTTTAAACGTAGATTTGCAGTTTTATTTCCGACCAAAACATAATAGTGCTAGAGATTTTCTTAATACTTCAACAATGGCCGCTTCCCGTTTGCCACCCCCAAGCACATGTACACGTTGCAATGCACGATTATTTTATTTTGTGCTACTCTGGTGGGAAGATATCGTTAGAACAAGTAGATGCACCTCCAGAGTTGCTAGAAATATTTTCAGACAGTTCAGCCGAAGGAAGACATTCTAGACAACACATTAGGAGTCACAATCATGTGCTCTCATTCACTTCAATGGGTGTACATATTGATGAGAATGTCGCTGCAACTGGACGTGGCATATGTAGTTTTCGTGCTCAAGGTGCAATTTATCATAAGATAGGAGGATTCTATCCAACTGAGGGTTCAAGACCACGATTCTTGCAAATGTACATCTACGATACAGAGCATGAGTTACAAAACAGGATGCTTGAAAACCCTCAACTTCAACAAAATATTGTTCAAAAGTTGCAACAAATGCTCCATGGTTGCAATCCATATGTGCACTAATTAAGGCAACTTGCACAACATCCAGATGTACATGATTATAGTCTACTCATCAAGGAGCGCCCTGCCAATCAACCACAGTATAATATGCCAACTGCATCCCACAGCAATTGTCGTTGGTCGAGACGCGGTATCAATCTCAACTAAAAGGGATATCATCGTGATGAGTCATGTTGGGAATCTAATAGATGTTAAAGAAACTACGGGATATTATGATCCATTACAATATCCTCTATTATTCCCTTACGGAACGTTTGGATGGGACCGCGAAACCACAAATGATGAAGGACAACCTATAACATGTCTAGAATATTACAGTTATATGCTTCAGGTACATACTGTAATTTATTCAATATTTTCATTTATAAAATATAATAATTGACACAAAATAAACTTTCATTAGTCATTAATTGTTTCATGGATTGTAGATTCGTTCCAATGATTATTCCATATTGCTAAAATCGGGACGACTACTACTAAAATATGTTGTAGTTGTCTATGTCAAGATCGAAGTAGCAAGGTTAAGGTGGGTCCAAACTCACCAAAGTAAAATTCGCTCTGAATTGTATCAAGGCTTGCAAGATGCATTGCATGTGGGAGAAACTGCTACAAGTACTCTTCATAGCATATATCAAAATTATTTATACAAAAATATATGTTGAATACATCAAACACCATCAACACGTACAATTACTCTTTGTAGAAAATATCGGACAGAGAACCATATTGCCTTCATCATTTATTGGTAGCCGTCGAGACATGACACAACGGTATGAAGATGGTATGGCTATTGTGCTTCACGACGGCAAACCTGATATTTTTCTTACCATGACATACAATCCTTCATGGATTGAAATATCATCTGAACTTGGCCCATTTCAAACTCCACAAGATCGTCCAGACTTGCTGACAAGAATCTTCCGTTCAAAGTTCGAGTAATTGAAGCATGACCTAATTAAAAAAGGAGTCTTAGGAAAGGTCAAAAGTTATATGTATGTAACTGAATTCCAAAAACGAGGATTGCCTCATGTGCTTATGCTACTGATCATGGAACCTAATGACAGACTACGTAACCCAGAAGAATATGATAGCGTTGTTAGAGCGGAAATACCAAAATTTGAAGAAGAACCACAATTACATGCCGCGGTGCTAAAACACATGATTCATGGACCGTGCGGTAGACTGAATCCAAGATCACCATGTATGAAGGATGGCCAATGTAAGAAGGGGTTCCCAAAAGAGTTCATCGAAGAGACACGACAAGGTATTGACTCATATCCATGGTATAAAAGACGGAATGATGGTCCAGTAACTTTAAATAGACGTATATCTATAGATAATAGATGGGTGGTTCCTTATAACCCATGGTTGCTGTTAAAGTATGACTGTCATATCAATGTTGAAGTGTGCAGTAGTATCAAGAGTATCAAATACCTGTATAAATATGTCTATAAAGGTCCTGATCGAGTTGCCATGGAGGTTCATATGAATGAGGTCGAGCAGTATATTGATGCAAGATGGATTTGTGCTCCAGAGGCGTTATGGAGAATATTTTCATTCACCATGTACTGAATGTATCCAGGTGTTGAAAGATTACAAATCCACCTACCAAATCACCATCAAGTGCGATACCGTACAAATCAAAGAATCGACGATGTACTAAATGATACGCGTAACTCCATAACAATGCTCACACAATTCTTTGCCCTGAACCGGAGAGATCCACAAGCAAGGTGTTATCTGTACAGGGAGATTCCAGAACACTATTTATGGAAAAAAGGAAATAAAGAATGGGTCAGACGAAGAATACAGAGGAAAGTTATTGGACGAATCTATACAGTGTCACCTTCAGACAGGGAGAAATTCTATCTGTGTGTATTATTATCTCATATAAGAGGACCAACCAGTTGGGATTACTTGCTCACAGTAAACAAGACATGCTACACCACATTCCGAAAAGAAACCGAGCAATGGGGCTTTTTAGAACAAGACAACAGTATTCACGAATGCTTACTTGAAGCATCAAGTCTACGAATGCCATATGCTTTACGGAGATTGTTTGCTACTATATTAGTCTTTTGTGAACCAACTGATGTAAGAAGACTTTGGGATGAGTTTTACACCCACATGGTAGAGGACTATCCTTCAACATCCGTTGTTAATGGGCCATCATTGACTAACATGCTACTAAGGGATTTGAATGACCTATTACTTCAACATGGAAAACAAATCACAGATTATGCTTTGCCTGAATTATCATTGGAGACCGCTGAAGGTAATCTTGTTCCAAGAGTTATACAGGAAGAGCTATCAGTCCAAGTTCCTATTGAAGATTTGAGTTTCGTTGAGAAGTTGAATGATGACCAGTTATTTGCTTACAATACCATTATGGATGTTATCCAACGTAAGCAGAGTCAGGTTTTCTTTGTGGATGGGCCAGGAGGAACGGGTAAGACATTCATTTATCACACAGTAATTGGAAAATTAAGACATTTGGGTCAAATTGTCTTGACGACAACCTCATCTGGTATAGCAGCTACATTATTACCTGGTGGTAGGACGGCACATTCCCGATTTAAGATACCCATCAATACATAAGAAGGGTCCTTTTGCTCAATATGTAAAGAATATGATCTCGCGAAGCTAATAAGAGAAACAACAGCAATCATTTGGGACAAGGCACCCATGACAAGTAGATATGCTATAGAAGCATTAGACCGCACCTTGAAGGATATTCTTGACTGTGATGCTCCATTAGGGGGGAAAGTGATGATTATGGGAGGGGATTTCCGCCAAGTACTTCCTGTTGTTCCAAAAGGGACTAAGGCACAGACGATTTCTGCATGTATCGTTAAATCTCATCTATGGGCTACAAAGGTATTGTATCTACGCCAAAACATGCGTGCATTACAAGATCGAGATTTTACCGACTATCTTATGCAGATAGGAGATGGTGTTGAACCTACAAAGGATAATGATATGGTGAGGGTACCCCAACAAATTGCAATTCCATGGGAAGGAGAAAATTCGATACGTATACTTATACAACAAACATTCCCCAAATTAGAATATCATGGTTGGAATGCATCTTATATGATGGAAAAGAGCGACACTAACACCAAAAAATGAGGATGTTCAGAAACTAAATAACATTATTATCGAACAGTTCCCAGGTGAATAGCAAAGTTTGTTGTCTTTTGATGAGGTCGAAGGGGACACAAGAAACTTATATCAACAGGAATACTTAAATTCCATTGCTCCAGGTGGTTTGCCACCGCATATTCTGAAGGTAAAAAAGGAGCACCGTTGATGTTGTTACGAAACATTGACCCTAAATCTGGCCTCTGTAATGGTTCACGATTACTATGTCGGGGTGTATTTATGAATCTGTTGGATGTAGAAATCATAACAGGCAACCATGCTGGAAGGAGAGCTTTCTTGCCCGGGATTAAATGAAAGACAACTGAGAGCGTGGGACTTCCCTTTGTGCTTATTAGGAAGCAATTTCCTGTTAAACCGAGTTTTGCAATAACTATAAATAAGGCACAGGGACAAACTATTCCCAATGTTGGGATTTATCTTCCACGACATGTGTTCAGCCATGGTCAATTATATGTAGCATTATCAAGAGGTGTATCTCAAAATGACACAAAAATCCTGGTAAAAGAAGGAAAAATTGAAGGGGAAGATGGGCACTTCACCAAAAATGTTGTCTTCAAGGATATTTTGTTATCTCAGACTCTGTTATTGTATTTTTAAATTTATTAAATCGTCTATACATATAATGCATTAAACTAATATTACCCAGAACAACCAAAAATCATCTTATAAATTTAAAATGTACAGTTGAACTAGAGTTCAAGGAGAGCTACCGTTTATTGCAAGAGATGATGACAAATATTTCGGGCATGCACTGTGACAAGCAGATAGGTTCACGTGAACAACTTTTATTTAAACATTTCCCCATATCAATCTATTAACAATTAAACTAAAAAAATGGTAGGATCACGACTTTCAAAAACTATGAAAAATATTGAAGGCTTAGCGATCAATCGCATCTTTATGCCCAGTTGACAACAAGGTGAATTATAAAATTATATTAGAATACTTCATATTATGTCGTTGTATAAAAAACCGATATTTTAATCTTTTGATAATCAGGTGCATCATCTAAAGATATACTCTTTTGGGTGGGGTTCCACAGTAACAGCAGATAAGACTCAGCTATGGAACATGGTAAAAAGAGAATTGTGGGCTCAAAGGTTATAAAGGTAGTGTATTATGTATTGTATTCGATATGATAATATACATATGTACTATATAATAAGTTTTATTATTTCCACAATTTATTAAAATACTATATTTTTTAAAAAAAATTATTAGGAAAATTGAAGTTACATTACCAAGCAAAAGAAGTCGTGATAGCTCAATACATTTGAAACAAAAAATGGTCTTACTTGAGGATGTAATATGTTCTTTTAATAATACATTATATTTGTTATGAATGATTATGATAATGAATGTTCCAAATTTTAGTCTTATATTTTTTATTTAATTTGTAGTTTATTAAACAAAAAAACATTAAAGATGATAAAAAGTATGAAGATTTTTTGAGAATCATGATAAGGGAAGCGAATATTAAAAGTAAATTATGTTTTTTTTTTAAATTTTATATGCTTTGTTACTTTTTATCTAACAAAAATTAACATTATAAATTTATTTTGTTTGTAATGTAGGGAAATACAAAAAGCTACTGAAAATCGATCCATACTTAATCTCCTTATAAATCTAAATGCTGAGATGTTGAGGTCAAATAATAGTTGCTTACTAAATTATATTTGATACCTTGGATTTGTTTTTTATTAGAATATGTATCTTATTTATTTTTACATTTATTTATAACATGATATTATTAACGTAATGATGTATATAATATATATTTATATTATTACGTCATATTATAAAGTTAAATAAATCTATATAATAAAAATGAATAAAAATATTAAAAATATGATCAGATAGACACGTAAGTACCTCTCTTGCCGCTAGTATTGTTAATACTAAATGTTTGGTCCCTAAAAAGCAACCAGGATATTTTCATTTTTGAAAAAAAAATAGTAACTTAATTCCTCATTTTTCACGTGGGATAACGTTAGTTCCTTTAAGATGTTTTGTCATATTCCATCCGTTAAAGTTAGCGTTTTTGCATGCGTGACACATTAACTGGTCTATGTGGCAAGGTCATCATTTTCACTATGGAATGGATTAAAAAAAAGGCAAAAACAATCAACAACTACGTCACTATTTTTTTTTTTCATCATCTTCTTCTTTCTTGTTTTTTCTTCTTTTATTTAGAGTGCGTTTGATTTGTAAAAATTCAAGGGATTGAACAATATAAAAATTTTTGTGTCTTGTTTGATTTGAAAAGTGGTCAGGAGACAGGACAAAAAAGATAACGAGGGATAGGACAAAAATCCAAAATTTTGTCCCCCACCAAACCATGGGACAAAAAGTAGTCCCATGGACAGACTAACAAAAGACAAAATTATCCTTACATCGCTCTCCCTCTCTCTCCTCTCCCTCCTCCCTCTCCCTCTCTCCCTCCCTCCCTCTCTCTCCTCCCTCTACTCTCTATCACTTTCTCTCTTCTCTATCCTCTTTCTACATGATTATACAAAATTATATATTGTATATTTATATATTAAATAATATATATTATAAATGGTATTTCGGTAAATTTAATATTATTTTGTTTGTGACGTCGATTACAAGACAAACAATTATCCTATAACTCAAAGATTTGTCTTATACTATCATGTATTGTCCAAATACTTTTTACAAATCAAAGACACCCTTACTCTCTCGTTGGAACCCAAAAGGACGAGGAGGCATTCCAATTGGGTGACTCAACAAGAAAATTACAAAGTGGAGATTCTTTCCAGTTGAACGAGAACAACAATCGTGTTTCTCTTAGACTCTCAATCTCAATATACAACTCAAAATAGAGAGAAAAAAACATAACTCACTCGAATTTTCTCTCTAATTTTCAGGATTCAAAGAAAAAGAATCCTCCATGATTCTCTTTGGAATTTTTGACTTCTTTCCTTGATTGAAGAACCAGAAGAAAAAAAAACCCATTCCATAACCTTCCGTAATTTTGTTTTTTCTGTCCAACTCCAAAAATCCTGTGTGTTGGGTCCTTTTTTCTTCCAGAAAAGTTCTATCATTTTTGTTCTTCATAGAGGATCGAAAGAGGAGTTCAAATCACACGTCTGAAATTGCAGGCATGTGGCAGAGGTTGGTAGTGCAAGAGGATAAAAGAGAGGCAACACATTTTTGGAGTGTAGAGGATAAAATATGGGGGTGCAAGACGAAGACTTAGGTGGTTATGGTGCGCCGCTAGAGAGTAGATGCAAAGGAAAGATATGATGGGTTTGAACAAGTGGGGGTGAAGCGGATTCTTCTTTAACCTTCCATTGGATTCTTCCAATTTGGTAAGCTTCCTAGTTCTTTTGGGCTCAGATGGAAGAACGACTTGAAAAATATACAAAAAAAGGAATTAAAAGATATAACAAATAAAAAAAAAGAAATTGAAATCAATACGACATTGTTTTACTGATGGTTTTGTGTTTTTTTTTTAATATATTCCATGGTGGAAAAGTTGATCTTGCCACATAAGCGAGTTAACTACATTGGCAAAAACATTGACTTCCACATTTGTAAAAATGAATGATTAAATGATTAGTTCTTTTGCCAGGACTATAGGTGTCTCTATATTTATTTATTTATTTTACTAAACTGTGCCATCAATAAAAGGGATTTCCTTGGAAGGTGGCAAGATTTTCCCCCTTATTTTGTTTGTAATATTTACTTATACTTACCGTTAGAATTAAAGTGGTTTTGGATTAAAATAATATCTTAAGTTTTGATATTAATAAAAATATTAAATTTATATGACAAAGTATTTGTCAAAGATCTAACTTGTTTGTTATAAGTATGCAGGGATTGCTTGATTTCATGCGAGTCAGAGGAACTAAAATTTAAAGTATGGAATCTACATATTCTAGTTCAAACCTCTAGACCAGTCTACAACTCTTGGTAAAATTCTGAGTCTTTAACTTTATGGTAGACGAAATCGTTAAAATAAGAATAGACGAGGTCTTAGAGTTAACTAAGGAAGAAGTGTTACTAAAACACAAAGTAACCTAGTAGACGAGCTCCATATGTCACGTCATTGGACGGAGCTTCTCATTAAGGACTTAGCAAGTCCAAAGACTTGTGTGGACGAGCGCATCTACCATATTAGTAGACGAGCGCTTCTGTCAATTCAGTGGACAAGCGCTTCTATCACTTTAGTAGACGAGTGCTTCTACCACTTTAGTGGACGAGCGCTTCTGCCACATCAACAGACGAGCTCTTAAGTATAACACATCCATCTCTCTGGACTAGGCGGAAAGTATGTAGACACATTATCAGTAGACGAGCCCGTCTCACTGATAAGTAAATCTTGCCTGTCCAAAGACCTGCACGTCCACTAGTTTTAAGACGTGAACCAGTCTAAGCTTAAACGTATTTATTTCAAATGATTG
Organism: Sophora flavescens; assembly: GCA_030762895.1. Classification (NCBI taxonomy): domain Eukaryota; kingdom Viridiplantae; phylum Streptophyta; class Magnoliopsida; order Fabales; family Fabaceae; genus Sophora; species Sophora flavescens. Next base: position 67,812,713 of record CM061066.1, read on the forward strand.
CTTATTTAATTCAAAGAATATATGTCTTTTACCTTGATGCTTCTTTTGAATAAAATCTTTATCTCTTGGATAAAAGAACTTCGTACCATCGAAACCATAAACCTTTGTACTCTGTCAAAATACATTGTTGTAAAGATCAAGTCAAGTACAAAAATGGTGAGTTAGAAAGCAACCTTTGGTACAATAGAGAAGTGACAGTTTTACTTTGAGCATTCCTCTGTTAAACAAAAGCACTTCTCAGTGAAGCATATCAAGTTATCAGTCTCAATGGATTCAAGCATTTAATGCTAAGTCTAAATGGATACAATTTGAATACTGTTGAAGAACTACAAGAGAAGAAGAATGTCACTGTATAAGTAGAAGACCTCAGATACTGAAAAACAACTTTTGCGAGCTCAACATTTGCTAATACAATTCTTGAGTAGACAAGCTCTTATTCTTTCATTCTTTCAAAAGCAAAAGTCTGTAATTTATTAGTTTGAATATTGTTGTAATATTCAATTGATATTAAACTGTCATACTCTCACACTTAGTGAGTTAAGAAGATCAAGCTTTAAATCTCTATGATAGAGTTAGAGCCTGAAGAGGTTTGGTAAGAAAGGAATACTTGTAGCCTGAAGAGGTGTTGAATACTTGTAAAGATATTGGATTATAGTGGAGAAAATCCTTCAGGTAGAAGGGACTGGACGTAACTCTTGGTTGGAAGAGAGTGAACAAGGATAAAACACTTGAGTGAATCTTCTAAACCCTTATCTTTTACAGTTTTGTTTATACTAATTGTGGGGTTCTGAATCTGAGTTTATTAACTCTTCAAAAATGTTTTCCTGTTTGTGTGTTGTTTTTATTGTTTTGCTTGTAAAAGGTTTGAGAAAAGACTTTTTCGAAAATCTGTTAAGAAACACAATTCAACCCCCCTTCTTGTGTTTCCCTGTGTCAACTTCAGTTGGTATCAGAGCTCAGCCTCGAAAGGGTTGACAATCTAGCAAGTGTTGAGGGATTACGATCCAACAAGCATGGATACAGAAGGACATGCAATCAACAGACCTCCTCTCTTTGATGGTAGTGATTATGACTACTGGAAAAAGAGAATGACGACTTTTCTTGATGCACAAAACGTGGACATCTGGGAGCTGATTGAAACTGGCTACACTGAACCAAGAGGTGATGCTGGAGCTGCTATTTCTATAGCTCAATGGTCTCTAGAGCATAAAAATCAACATCAACTCAATCTGAAAGCTAAGGACCATTTGATGTGTGCTATCACCAGATCTGAGCATGATAAAGTCCACGGCTGTAACACTGCTAAGGAAATATGGGACACTCTTGCCCTAGCTCATGAAGGGTCATCCCAAGTTAAGGAGTCAAAAATAAGCAAGCCAGTTCATCAGTATGAGTTATTTAAAATGGCTAGGCATGAAACTATAGATCAAATGTTTGGAAGATTCCAAACTATCACCAACAATATTAGATCTCTTGGAAAAACTATGAAAATAGAGATCATGTCAGAAAAATTCTGAGGAGCTTATATAAACAGTGGAGACCTAAGGTCACTGCTATTCAGGAAGCAAAGAACCTCAATACGTTGGAGGAACTTCTTGGATCCTTAAAAGTTCATGAGCTTGAGCTCAATGAAGAAGAAAGTTCCAGAAAAGGAAAATCTATTGCCTTAAAGGCAAAGAAGGCCGGCTCTTCCAAAGTTCTTAAAGCTGAGGAATCATCTGATGAAGCAGACCCCTCTGACAGTGATGAAGGATCTTATGAGGATGAACTGTCTTTCATCTCCAGAAAGATTCAACATATATGGAGAAAGAAAGGTGGTTTCATAAGGAAGAAGTTCAACAAAAAGTTCATCAAAGAAAAATCAGACTCTAAGGATCTGGATCTGTCTTCATCTGATGAAGAGAATGAAGCAGAGGAAGAGGCAAATATTTGTCTCATGGCTGGTACTTCATCATAAAGTGAATACACTGATACTGAGGTAATGGATTCTAACCCTTCCATTCTTCAAGATGCTTTTGATGAATTAGTGCATAATTCATCAATTCTGTCTCATGAATATAGAAGTCTTAAAAAGAAATTTTCAAAACTATCTAAAGAATCTGATAGGGTTTGCATGGAGAAAATAAGTCTTGTAAATGAAAATAACAAACTGAAATCAGAGAATAGATATAACATATCTGACAAACACTCTGTCTAAATTTGTAGGTGACTCAAATAAGCTTAGTTTAATTTTAAGTTACTCTAGGTCACCACATGATAAGTCTGGCCTTGGTTATGACAAAGAAAAGCATGAAGCATCTTATAAAAAGTCAAAACCACATGTGCATAATAGAACCTCAAAAGCTCAAACACAACATGTCAAGACTAAACTATGCTCGTCCAACACTTACTGTAAAGTGTGTGGAAAAAGTGGTCACATAACATCTAGATGCATACATTATAAGCATATTAAACATGCTAGTCCAATGACTACTAACAAGAAATGACCCAAGTCAATTTGGGTACCAAGAGATAAGATTGTACCTGTTGCAGACTTGCTTAACAACTGGAAAGAAACACACATCCTGGTACTTGGATAGTGGTTGCTCACGTCACATGACGGGAGAAGGGTGTATGTTCCAAGACCTTAAACATAGGGATGGTGATTGGGTTACCTTTGGAGGTAATCAGAAAGGGAAGATCACTGGAGTAGAGCTTGATTAAGCTATTGCAGATTTGAATCTCAAGGACTCTGAAATTCAAGCAAATGTCAAACCTGATATTCAAGTGGACGACCTTCAACAACATGAGTCAGAAACTTCAACCTCTCAACAAGAAATTGTTCAGAGATCTTGGTACTTCATGAATTATCATCCACAAGATCAAATCATTGGGAATCCTAATGATAAGCTAAGAACCAGATCTACATTCGAAGAACAAGATGATTCTGCCTTAGTCTTTGAGTTAGAACCGAAGACAGTAGACGAGGCTCTATTGGACGAGGGCCGGATTCTTGCAATGCAGGAAGAACTGAACCAATTTGAGAGAAGTGAAGTGTGGACTCTTGTGCCTTTACCAAAAGATAAATCAGTTATTAGAACCAAATGGGTGTACAGAAACAAACTCGATGAAATTGGTAAGGTAGTAAGGAATAAAGCGAGACTTGTAGCACAAGGTTATTCTCAAGAAGAAGGTATAAACTATACTGAAACTTTTGCACCAGTTGCTAGATTAGAGGCTATTCGCATCTTATTATCATTTGCTTGCACATCATAATATAATGTTATATCAAATGCCTTTCTAAACGGTGTTATTAGTGTGGAAGTATATGTTATGCAACATCCGGGTTTTGAAAGTGAAACCCAACCTGAACATGTATATAAGCTAAAGAAAGCTTTATATGGTCTTAAACAAGCTCCTAGAGCTTGGTATGAAAGGTTAAGTTCATTCTTAATGGACAATGGATTTAGTAGAGGAAAAGTTGATACATCCTTATTTAGAAAATCCAATAAATCAAGTTTTATTGTTGTTCAAATATATGTTGATGACATAATCTTTGGTGCTACTAATGAATCTCTATGTAAATAATTCTCTAAGCTTATGAAGAAAGAGTTTGAAATGAGTATGATGGGAGAACTCAAGTTCTTTCTTGGACTTCAAGTGAAGCAACAGTGGACGAGGTGTACATCCATCAAACTAAGTATACAAAGGAATTATTAAAAAAAATCAACATGGATGATTGCAAACCAATGAATACCCCTATGCATCCAACGTCCATACTGAACAAAGATGACAAAGATATGAAGATAGACCAAAAGGTATATAGAGGTATGATAGGATCTCTGCTATATCTTACTGCGTCTAGACCTGATATTATGTTCAGTGTAGGCTTATGTGCTCGATTTCAATCCGATCCAAGAGAATCTAATTTATCAGTAGTTAAGAGAATATTTAGATGTTTAAAAGGTACTACTAATCTGGGTTTGTGCTTTAAGAAAAATGATGACCGCAGATTATTTGGTTTTTGTGATGCTGACTATGCTGGAGATAGAATAGAAAGAAAAAGTACCAGTGGAGGATGCCACTTCATTGGAGCTAATCTAGTCTCATGGTTAAGCAAAAGACAAAGCACTATGGCCTTAGCAACTGCTGAAATTGAGTTATTTCGGCTGCTAATTGCTGCTCACAACTTCTATGGATCAAACATCAATTAGAGGACTACAATGTGTTTGTAAGTAGTCTTTCACTTATGTGTGATAATACTACTGCAATAAATCTATCTAAGAATCCAATATTGATGGGAAGATATCTTTACCAACACTCTTACAGAGGACAAATTCATATTTATTAGAAAACATCTTAATATGATTTGTGTGGATTAACTATGCGTCCAATGCTTGCGTCTATTGCATGAGTGCGTCCAATACATGTTGCATGCACGTCCAGTGAGTATTGCGTCTATTGATTGTTTGCATGGTTTTATCAGACTGGTCTATGCTATCTATTGTTATATTTGCATTAATTTATGTCCAAGACATATTTAATAATATCCTTATGCTGAGTCAGTTATTTCCATCAACCCCATCCATAGCTTTTTATGGTCTCAAAAACTTGTGCCACATCAGTACTCATTATTTTTCTCACACGTTTTCATTTCTTTGGGAAATCTCTTCAAATTCGAAACCTTTTTAAGTAATACTCTTTCCCTCTGAAAAACCTTTCACAATCTTCTCTTTTGAACCCTCGAGTATACTCTGTTTTCTTGCTTCCAAATCCTAGCTCGAAAACCTTCAACAATGGCTTCCTCTTCTGGTGGTTTCAATGTGGACAAGTTGAACCTGGCTTCTGAACATCATTTCAACATGAATCTGAACCTGTTTCAACCAGACCTTTCTATCCTTCACCAGAATATGAGTATGAACTTGAGTCCATACAGTACCTAGAATACATACCAATTCCATATGTGCCAACCCATAACAATCCTCTTCCATCCACTCTGCACAACCACATTGGACCTGCCCTTACTCATCTTCCACTACAAAATTCCCAGCTAGAAAAATCTACCCAAACCTCATCAAATCCCCTCCTTTCAAACCTTTCACAGATGGTGTCAACAAGCACATCATACCTGTGTGGGAAACTGACCATTGTAAAGTAAATGCTCCATTAATCATCCATAAAAGGTTAAGAACAAAAGGAAGACCTAAATTCATTCTGAACAGAGAAACTTCTTGGGAGACTTTCAGACATCCAAGTATTTATGATAGAGCTGTGAGTCTTCTGGACCACCTCATGTATGCCTTCCTGCAGAATGAGTTTGAATTACCAAGATATGTCAAGGCTGCAAACTTTGTCCCTCCAACTTGGTTGTTTCACACCAAGAAGAAGACAAAGATTGGTGTCATACCCTATATGATTGCTCCAAGATTACCAATGATAGATCTGAATAAAGACAAGGATATGAAGAAGCAGAGGAGCACTGCAAAGAAACTAGAAGACAGTTCCTGCTTTATCAATCCTGATACTATTGAATCATATGATCAAAATATGATTAATTTCTGGTTGTCACAGCCAGTTGAAGACATTGATCAAGATTCTGATTTTGCCATTTGGGCAAATCACATGCTGAACTGTGCTAAGGAAGCTTCTTCTTCTGGTCTGAGTGATGAAGAGAAGAGAAGAATTCCTAAAATTAGAGGCAAATGTGGACTATCAAATGCCATATTCTTCGTTTACAAGGTCACTCTTTGGATTCATGTCATCGGTCTTGTCTATGAAGAAGACCCTGTCAACTGGGCTAAAGAGCTGCCTCCTCCTGTACTCACATTTGCTTCATCACAACCACCATCTCCACCTTCAGAGCACACATATGATGAAATAATAATCGAAGACCTGCTAAGGATGTTGACTCTGTTCAACCGGTTGCTGAGGTTGAGGAAGTTACTGAGTCTGTTCCTAGACCAAGCACTTCTGAGAAACACTCATCTCAGCCAATGGCTCTGACTGTCATTCATCCTAATGAGCACCTTCAAACTTCCAGAGCTCTAGACACTGTTCCAAGCCGAGCACATGCTCAAGACAGTACTGAAAGTTCAAGGCCCTCACTACCTCCAAACTTTGAAAAGACAATTGGAAAAATTATAGAAGAGAGAGTAAAGGTTGAGGTCAAAGAACAAGTGAGAGAGCAAGTTGCAGAATCCCTGGCTCCAACGAATGTAATGATCAACCAGATGATGAGCATCGTGCAAAGTTTTCAACAGAGTCACAATCTGCCAACTCAAACTCATCCACCTCCACCAAACCAGAACCCTCCTTCACCACCTCCACCCTCTTCTTAGCCTTCTTTTATTCCTTTATACTGACTATGATGATCCACTCCTGTTTCCTTTTTGTCTGATGACAAAAAAAGGGGAGAAAGGATATAGAAATTAAATTTTCAGTTTTTGGTTATACATATCTGTTTTCACATGCATACTATTTTGTTACATACTTGTGCTTTATATGATCTGTTTTGCTATCTGATTTTGCTATCTGTGTTTGGACTTATAAGCTCTGTTAAAATAGTTAACTCTGATACTATGTTTTCAACATGACTTATCTGATATGTTAAAATCGTTACATACTGCTGCTTATCTGTTTTACTCTTTAAGTTTGAATGCTTTGTCTTAGGGGGCTCTGTAGCTCTCTTAGACTTTGCTCACTCAAATTTAATTGGTTTTTGTCATCATCAAAATGGGGGAGATTGTTAGAACCAAAGTGGTTTTGGATTAAAATAATCTCTTAAGTTTTGATGTTAACAAAAATGTTAAATTTGTATGGCAAATTATTTGTCAATAAGACACCCCGTTGTGCCTCTTTGTGTCATTAGATTAAAACCTCATTATTTAATTACTTAATTGCACGCTTAACATGAAAATACGTAAAAATTAAAACTTAACTTATAAAGTATACTTCATATAGAATGTCATATCACAATATAAGTATATTATGCATATTAAAAAACACTATTGATGATATCCTATCAGTAGGATCCCTCACAAGCATATACTTAGACAAAAGTTAAACAACGGAAAACATAATAAAAATACGCCTCACTATGTAACATGCTAAAATTTTAATATAATTTTAATTTACAGTTTGTTTAATAAAATATTAAACTAGTGAGTTTTAGTGTAAAAGATTTGTAATATAAAAAAAAATTATTGAAAGTGCTTAACAATTCAGAGTACAAAAATTTAAAATTTGAAATAAAATGATGCCATAAGTCAGGGACGCCACCTTTCATCATTATAGTTAGCATATATATTAGGCTAATAGTAGAAAAGGAACACAAGGATTTGAAAATAAAATAAAAAGAATAAAAAAAAAGGAACTAACGTGAATAGTAGCCATCACGTCTGGGCTATTAGGATACATTTAATGAAAAGGTTAATGGCCCACTTTTTCTTTATTTTAAAGATTGCACAGTAATACACTTTGTTAGGGTTCTCTTCTAAAAGAAAAAAAAATGGTCTTACTGATACTTCGGCTTTTTGATCAAACTGTGTTCCTTTTAGAAACTATTTACTAGTTTAGGGTTATTTTGAAACTATTTACCAATGGGGGGTCGTTTTGAATATTTTATTATTTTTCGGTCTGACGGGTCAAAGGCGCCACTGCAGATGGCGGCTTCAAAGGCGCCATCTGCAGTGGCGCCTACACTTTTTATTAAAAAAAAAAATCAAAAGGGGAGGCGCATTTGGCAGTGGCGCCTCTGCCCCCTCCCCCTGCTAGCTACAGTAGCGCACTATAGGAGCACTTTTTTTTTAAAAATTTTGACTTTTTTAAAATAATAAAAAGTTTATTTCTAAAAAAATCCATTCACTAGATAATAAACTGAATTCACAAGATATTTGTACATGATTCACCAGATATTTGCATATACTTAACCAAAAAATTTATTTCTCAAAAAAACCATTCACCAGATAATGAACTGAATTCACCAGATATTTGTACCCGATTCACCAGATATTTACACACACTTAACCAACAAAATTTATTTGACTTTTTTAAAAAAATAAAAATTTTATTTCTAAAAAAACCCATTCACTAGATAACGAACTGAATTCACCAAGATAATGGGTTTACCTGAGATGAATATTCCTTGATGAATGGGTTTACCTGAGATGAATATTCCTTGATCCTATCTCTGATGGTTCCATCTAAAGCTCTCTCAGCAAGCTCATAATATACAGTATTGCCTTCGGGACCACTAACTTTGTCCTTCTGTAAGTACCTACTATTATCTTGATAAATGAGTATTTTCAACATGAAAATAGCACCTACTTACAGCTCTGGATGCCTCATCAGGAGTTGAGAATGCAACAAATTCTGATCCTCGACTTATGCCACTGGGGTCTCTCATAACCTTTCAAGTAAAAAATATATAATCTAGAGTGACCTCTTGACAGAATAATTAATTTAATATAATTCTGTAATTAATATTATAAACAAATTTTTAAATTTTATGTCGTTTATTATATTATAATTTCAAGAGGTCACTCTCATTATATTATATATAATACAAGAGAAACCGCGGTGTCTCCATAATCAAGTCAGGTATGTGCAAATATCTGGTGAATTCAGTTCATTATCTGGTGAATGGGCTTTTTTAGAAATAAAATTTTGATTTTTTTAAAAAAGTCAAATAATTTTTTTTTGTTAAGTATGTGTAAATATCTGGTGAATCGGGTACAAATATCTGGTGAATTCAGTTCATTATCTGGTGAATGGGTTTTTTTGAGAAATAAATTTTTTTGGTTAAGTATGTGTAAATATCTGGTGAATCGGGTTCAAATATCTGGTGAATTCAGTTCATTATCTGGTGAATGGTTTTTTTGAGAAATAATTTTTTTGGTTAAGTATGTGCAAATATCTGGTGAATCATGTACAAATATCTGGTGAATTCAGTTCATTATCTGGTGAATGGATTTTTTTAGAAATAAAATTTTTATTTTTTTAAAAAATTCAAAAAAAAATTTAAAAAAAATGTTGCTCTGATGAGCGCTACGGCGCCATCGTAGCTAGCTGGGGAGGGGCAGAGGCGCCACTGCCAAATGCGCCTCCCCTTTTGATTTTTTTTTTTTGTAAAAAGTGTAGGTGCCACTGCAGATGGCGCCTTTGAAGGCGCCATCTACAGTGACGGCTTTGACCCGTCAGACCGAAAAATAATAAAATATTCAAAACGACCCCCCATTGGTAAATAGTTTCAGAATAACCCTAAACTGGTAAATAGTTTCTAAAAGGAACCCACTTTGGTCAAAAAGCCCTGATACTTCAGTATCATCGCCGCACAGTGTAGCGATTTCAGGCGTTCTTTTCTTTCTTGCCAGTGCGATCGTAACAACACAGATCCAAGAACACCACCAAACGGGAGAAGAATTTTTAGGGAAGCACAAATCCTTAACATAAATAATTTTTAGAGCACATTGGAGGTCTTCGAGAGGTGAGTAACAATACCTTTTAATAACCCTTTCCATGGTACATGTGTTTGTTGTTTTGAGCGATTTACCTATGATTTTGAGAGATTTTAATTGAATGATGCATGTTATTAATAAACTAATTTTTTTAGGGGTTTTGAATTAAAATAAAAAAGATTATTAAATTGGATATTTATTCTTGTTATTGATGGCATGAAATACATGATTGGTATTTGAATTATTTGAATGACGTGCTTATTGGTGTATGATATGCCATGTGAGTTTATTTGACATGCATGATAAGATCAAATATTTAATTTTTGGTAAATGAATTGTTACACGTATGAGACGTGAAAGTGTGCCTTATGATTAATTGTATGATGTTTTCCGTAATACCACATATGATAGGGGTATCTAAAAGTAATACCACCGTAATGGGGTATCGAAAGTAACATCCCCATATAATTGGGATGTCGAAAATAAGTAATACTACCTAAAAAGGAGTATCGAAGGTAACACCGCCACAGGTTGGGGTGTCAAAAAAGGAGAAATACCACCATGTGCACATGGGAGGTATCGAAATGGAAATGTCCCCGTCAGGAGGGTGACATCGAAACACTCCTCGTGAGTAGGGGTGGGCAATGGGATGCCATTGTCGTGTGATGTGTGAATATATGGCATGCCAGCAAGAGACCAATTTAATTAGGAGGTCTTCGGACCGCTTGGATTAAACTAGAATTTCTCTGGTATATGGGACGTGATGTATCGAGATGAGATTATTATTGATATTAAAAGTATTTTCTTTTATATATATTATTTTGGAAAATTAGCGAGTGCCATGGACAGTTTTTCCGGTTACCGCGCCGGCTGAGAACAATGCTATTTTTGAAAATATTTTTTTAAAAACTGTATTGTTGATCACTGGGATTTTATATCTCATTATAAGTATTGTTTTCAGAGCACGAGGAGGACATCATTGAAACTGAAGAGGCGTGAAGGCTTAGTGGATTTCATTAGTTATTCTTTCTAGTTTGGTTAGTATTTTCTTAAATAAGGAGCCGTATGTGGCTAGACACATTTATTTAACGTTGGGATTGTAATTAGACACCCGGTTTTGAGGCTTTTGATTTTTATTTATATTTATATTCACTACATGGATATTTTATTACTACGTTATTTATTATGAGGTATTTTCAGACTTTAAATATTTTCTTTATTTTTCTTTATGAGATGTATGTTTTTAATTAAATGTTTTAAATGATTTTTATTGATTTTACCTTGGGATTACTAATGTAACAAAGGGCGTTACACACGAGACGCACTGGCCATAACTAACTAGACCCTAATCACCATGTGTCACAGCTCGTCCTCAAGCCTCCGGTTCATAGGGAGTTCCATCCAACACCTCTTGGTTACGCTCATCCACAGGGTCTTCTCGTACAATTCCACAAGGAGATAAAATACAACATACAGAAATATGTAGGGGATAAGAAACAGTTATATCATCCAAAAATGGAAAAGAGTCATAGTAAATTATACAGTAATTGTCATAGGCAATCAACACACATAACTAACGAATCATCCTCAGGTTAATATATATAATCCTCTATCCTTACTCTGAGGCAATCTAACACATTATTTTAACGTAACCCCTTTAATCCTGTCACCATGTCTTTACGTTATCGTGGCCACTACCACTCCTGTCACCATCCCTCATTTGCATCTGGGCACACCCTCATTCCCGTAAGGATGTTCCACCTAGTGCACACCTCCATTCCCGTTAAGGTGTTCCACCCCCATTCCCGTTACGGTGGAAGTGGTCTCGCGAGAACTCTTGATTTTACGTGTATTATATTACCAATACACGGTGTATTATATTACCAATACACAGGAATGTTTTACGTGTATTATATTACCTAATACACGGTGTATTATATTACCAATACACATAAGTATTTTACGTATATTATATTATCAATACAAGGTGTATTATATTACCAATACACAGATGTCATTGCGTATTATAATATCAATACACTTTTGTCTTCGTGTATTATATTACCAATACACTTTTGCTTACCAATACACTTTTGTCCTTGTGTATTATATTATCAATATGTTGGTAATGGCTACAATCTCAAGGGGGATGAATTCAGATATAGAAAACTTTTTCAACAATTTAAAGCAAAACAGAGTTTTCTTAAAGAAAAATGGTTTTCACTCAATTTTAATTCTCAAGAATCAGGTTATGTAACAAGTAATGATGTTAAGAAGAATTATAAGAAGTAACAACAAGTTTAACACGTATTGCAGATCAAAGATTCAAGTTAACAAGCATTCTTAAAACTCATTCACAACACACACGTGCATATAACAAGTATATGGAGTTTAGAGATGAGAAGAACACGCAAACCGATTTATCCTGGTTCGGCTACCTCCTCTGGTAAGCCTACATCCAGTCCCACAACTCCGTGGTTTTCTTCACTATAACCAGAATTTACAATATCCAATTACAACATTCACAAGGATAACCTCCTTGCTCAAGAACACACCAAAAAGAACACTTGCTTTTCTATACCCAAGGATCCCTTCTATCCTTATTCAATCCTAAGAGACACCCTTTCTTAATCACACTAATTCACAGAAAGAGTTGAGTAGAAGAAAGACTCTAAAAGTCTGATTATACAAATTGAAGTTCTAAGAAATATCACACTTTTCTTCTCAAAGATGAAGCACTTTTGGAAGCTTTTAAATCTTTCGTATTTTCACTTTTAGAATGTGTAAGGTGTTTTTTTTTAAGTGTTCCTTTGATCCCTCTTTATATAGAGAATAAGTTATAGTCGTTGGGATCATTTAAACAGATTTGGATCTGATTTAACAAAATCTGTTTTCTTGATTCTCGTTCTTGAAATAAGATTCTGATTGTTCTTGTAGAATTCGCGTCCATCTTGAAAAATAACCGTTTCCATCTAGCCATTAAGATTTACATTCGGATGGGCTAGTAGACGAGCTCCATTTAGTACTTTAGTGGACGGAGCTTCATATGCCACTTTGGTAGACGAGCGCTTCTCGTTACTTCAGTAGACGAGTGCTTCTTGTTACTTCAGTAGACGAGCTCTTCTTGTTACTTCAGTAGACGAGCTCCATGTGCCACATCAGCAGATGAGCGCTTCTTGTTACTTTATTGGTCATGAGCTTCTGTCACTTTAGTAGACGCGAGCTTCTAAGTAGTTCATTGGACGTCAGCTTTTTATCACTTCATTGGACGTCTGCTTGTTTCACTTCATTGGACGTCTGCTTGTTTTATTCCAGTGTTGGACGAGCGCTTATATTATTCCACTGTTAGACGAGTGCTTATATTATTCCACTGTTGGACGAGTGCTTATATTATTCCACTGTTGGACGAGTGCTTATATTATTCTATTGTTAAGCTCTTGTCTTGATGATTCCTTGATCTTCTTAAATTTAAGTGCTTCACCTAAGAAATCAAATGTGTTATTTTTACAATAGCATCTAAAGTATGAGATCTTCATTGCTTGATGCTTTAGTCCTTGTCCATTGCTTTGTATCGTTGGTCTTCCATCCTTTAATCCTTAATTTATCTTTTTTATGAATGATCTTGCATACAACTTAACACATAATAAGTATATAGTCAAAGTCAAAAATCTTATGCAAAATACACTTTGTTTGTCATACATCAAAACATGAATGTGGGTTTAATCTTACAAACTCCCCCCTTTTGATTATGACAAACCTTACCATACTTAACCTTAGCTATTAAAAATCAGAGTGTAGCTGTTTAGTAAGCATGGTTCTTGAGTCATTTTCATCCTCCCCATGTGTCATTGATATCTTTCAAAAATCAAGTGTTATCATATCATTATCATGAAAATGTCATCTTGCATTTATTATACGTTCAAGTATGTCTTTTCAATGCAGTTCATACTTAGGTATTAGAGAAAAAATTTACAGCAAATGCAAGACAGAATTAATGGTTGTATGGTTCATCTTTCTCCCCCTTTGTCATTATCAAAAAGAAAATATGGAGAATATTGAAATCAAACTAAAAAACAGTCTTGCATCCATTGATAATAAATCATTACAGAGCAGATGCAATACACCAAAACAATCAAAACACTGAAATAAAAAAAAAACAGGAATTACAGACACCTAAGGACACTTAGTCTAAACTGAGGCTATATAAAAGCATCTTGCCCATGTCTTTCATAATTTTCAGCATCTTATGCTGCCTCACTTGCCATATTGACTATATCATAAAAAATAACATCTGATATCAATCATTTTGAGGATCAATTATGCCAAGTTCCCTTCTTATAAAGAAGAAACTCTCCTTATTTAGTGGTTTGGTGAATATATCAGCTAATTGCTTGGTTGTATCTATATGTTCAATCACAACATCACCACTTTGAATATGATCCCTGATAAAATGATGCCTAATTTCAATATGCTTGGTTCTTGAATGCATGATAGGGTTCTTTGTTAGATTAATTGAACTCGTGTTATCACACTTTATTGGTACATGATCTAGGTGAACACCATAGTCAATTAATTGTTGTTTCATCCATAGGATTTGAGCACAATAACTCCCAGCTGCAACATATTCTGCTTCTGTTGTGGATAAGGCCACACTAGTTTGCTTTTTACTAAACCAAGACACTAGGGAATTTCCTAATAAATGGCATGTTCCACTTGTGCTCTTCCTATCTAACTTGCATCCAGCAAAATCAAAGTCGGAATATCCTATTAATGTGCAAGTGGATCCCTTGGGATACCACAGCCCCATTTCTTTTGTTCCTAAAAGATACTTCGTGATTCTTTTAATTGCAGTAAGATGTGAGTCTTTAGGATTAGCTTGATACCTTGCACACATACACACACTAAACATTATATCTGGCCTACTTGCAGTGAGATAAAGTAAGGATCCGATAATACCTCTATACTTGGATACATCTATAGATTTACCATGTTCATCTTTGTCCAAGTAGCATGCTGGACTCATTGGTGTTGCCATTTCCTTTGCATTTTCCATTCCAAACTTCTTTAGTAGTTCCTTGCAATACTTTGTTTGGCTTATGAAGGTTCCATCTTGGCATTGTTTAATTTGAAGTCCAAGAAAGAAGGTAAGCTCTCCCATCATGGACATTTCAAATTCATTTTGCATTAGTTTACCAAATTCTTTGCATAAAGACTCATTAGTAGCACCAAAAATAATGTCATCAACATATATTTGAACAAGTAAGATATTGTGTGCTTTTGTTTTAGTAAAAAGTGTTGTATCAACTTTTCCTCTTTTAAAGCCTTTCTCCAGGAGAAAATTGCTTAACCTCTCATACCAAGCTCTAGGAGCTTGCTTGAGTCCATAAAGGGCTTTTGTGAGTTTATAGACATTATTTGGGAACTCACTATCAACAAAGCCAGGGGGTTGGCTTACATACACTTCCTCTTGAATTATTCCATTTAAAAAGGCACTTTTCACATCCATTTGGTACAGTTTAAAGTTCATTATACATGCATAGGCTAATAGCATTCTTATGGCTTCTAATCTCGCTACGGGAGCATATGTTTCATCACAATCAATTCCTTCTTCTTGATTATATCCCTTAGCTACTAGTCTAGCCTTGTTTCTTACTATTATTCCATTCTCATCCATTTTGTTTCTAAACGCCCATTTAGTTCCAATTATTTGGGTACTTTTAGGTTTTGGAACTAAATCCCAAACTTTGTTCCTTTTAAATTAATTTAAGTACTCCTCTTGCATTGCAATCATCCAATGTTCATCATTAATAGCATCATCGACACATTTTGGTTCTATTTGAGATACAAACGCCATGGTATTGCAAATATTCCTTAAAGAGTTTCTAGTGGTTACCCCTTTGGTGATCTCACCGATGATATTGTCAAGGGGATGATTCTTTGAAACTCGCCACTCCTTAGGAAGATTTTCTTGTTGGATTTCTGCTTGAGGTTCTTTATTGCTCCCTTCATCCTCTTTTTCCTTATTGCTGTCTTTTCCTTCATCAGATTTCACTTCATCTTCATGAGTTTCTGCATCATAAAAAATGTCCCTCCCAACCTTTCGGGGTTAGACTCATCAAATGTCATGTGAACAGATTCTTCCATTGATAAAGTACGCTTATTAAACACTTTATATGCTTTTCTAGTTAATGAATAACCTAGGAAAATACCCTCATCAGCTTTGGGATCAAATTTCCCAAGATTATCCTTGTCATTATTTAGCACAAAACACTTACAAACAAAGACATGAAAATGAGAAATGTTAGGTTTTCTTCCCTTGTAAAGTTCATATGGATTTTTCTTCAAAATTGGCCTTATTAGAACTCTATTTAAAACATAACATGCAGTACTCATAGCATCAGCCCAAAAATACTTTGGTAAATTAGAGTCGCTTAACATGGTTCTAGCAATTTCTTCAAGTGACCTATTTTTCCTCTCAATTACTCCATTTTGTTGTGGAGTTCTAGGTGCAGGAAAATTGTGTTTTATATCATGTTCATCACAAAAGTTATCAAACTCCTCATTTTGAAATTCTCCTCCATGATCACTCTTAATTGAAACAATTTTCACATCTTTCTCATTTTAAACAACCTTAGCCATTTTCTTAAAAGCTTTAAAAGCTTCATTTTTTTGTGCTAAAAAATAGGTCCAAGTAAATCTAGAGAAGTCATCAACAATTACAAGAGCATAAAGATTTCCACCAAAGCTTTTTGTCCTAGAAGGTCCAAAAAGGTCCATGTGCAACAATTGTAAGGGTCTACTAGTTGAAACAATGTTTTTAGCCTTAAATGAGGTTTTCACTTGTTTACCATTTTGGCATGCATCACATAAGCCATCTTTAACAAACTTCTTATTTGGTAAACCAATTACAAGTTCTTTGGAAATAAATTTATTCAAGTGATCCATATGAATGCGAGCTATTCTCCTATGCCAAAGCCAATTTTCATCTTCTTTGGAAATTAAGCAACATGCATCATTGGAAGTTAAATTGTCTAAGTCTAGCATATAGATGTTATTGATTCTATTTCCAATCAATTTTATGTTATTATCATGAATAGATTCAATCATACTCAAATTTGAGTTAAAGTTTACCTTGTAGCCTTTATCACATAATTGACTTATACTTAGTAGATTGTGTTTGAGCCCTTCCACATAGAGAACATCCTCAATCTTGATTGCTGGACTTTTTCCTACTGTTTCCACACCAAGAATTCTTCCTTTGTTGTTGTCCGCATAGGTGACATTTCCACCTTCTTTGGGAGTGAAAGATGTAAATTTTGTGATGTCTCTGGTCATGTGTTTGGAGCAGCCACTGTCAAAAAACCAACTTGAGCTTTTGGCCTTCAAACACACCTACAAAACAGATTTTTTTTTTTTTACTTTTTCTTTAGGTACCCAAATCTGGTTGCGTCCTTTGGTGTTAGTAGCAACTTAAGTTCCTTTTGGAACCCAAATTTGTTTAATTCCAACATGTATGTTCTTTCTAAGTCTACAAGTAGCAGCTGTATGACCTTTCTTTAAACAATAATAACATTTCACAAAAGGACTAGTTGAAGAACTAGGTGCAACAAAAAGCTTCTTGAAAGATTTTTCATGTACCATAGGATTATATCCAATTCCAGCTTTATCATAAACACCATTTTGCTGTCCTAATATGGCATTCAAGTTATCTCTACCCAAAGTAAACTTAGATAGAGTTGTATTGGTTTTCTGTTAGCTCTTGAATAAGTTGTGTGAGTCTAGTGTCGGTGAGCTTACTTGGTTTTGATTGATTTTGCACAGATTGATTCATGAATTATGTGATGATTCCCCCTAAAAAAAAATATTTTGAAAAGTGATTCCCGTGTGAAAAAAATTTGGTTTCTAAACTTTGAGATATTTTGTTGTGATGGCATGATTTATGATAAGTTTGGGGTGAAGGGATGCACACACTAGGGATAGAATCTCGGTCAAACAATTTGCAAAAATGTCCAGGTGAGGATTTGAGCCTCCAGCATGTTTTTAACTGTGTGAATCACTTTTTGAGCTGCACTTTCCCGAATTTGCTTGAATCTCTTTATGGTTTGCATGTTTATGTGTTTGCATCAAATGATTTAGGCACTTTCTTTGTAAATAACTACTTGACCTAAAATAATCATCGCTAATGCATGTTCCTTAGTTAGCCCCATTGAGCCTTATTAGCCTGTTAATTCTTGATAACCCTATGTTATGAGCCTAAATCTGGAAAAACCATGTTAACCCGATCTTAGGATTAGGAGAGCATGAATCCTTAGCAAGAGAATGGTTGCAAGAAACTAAGTTTGGAGTGGCCACAAGGATGTGACATGTCATTCTGGATTGAAAAAAAATAATAAAAATAATAAAAAGGTTGGAGCAAAAGGCAAAAAGAAAAGAAAAGCAGAAAAAAAAGGAAAAGAAATAAAAAGTGCAAAATGTCAAAAAAGGCTATTAGAAGAGAAAGGCTGTAATAACCCAAAGCATAAAGAAAAATGAAAAAAAGAATTTGAGTGGAAGTTCAATGTGTAAAATGTTTCATGCTCTCTTAGTTCCTAGGGACTTAAGCCTAGTACCTTTGAATATCCTACCATTAGCCAGGCCCCATTACAACCTTAAAAGACCTTTTGATGTTGCATGCATGTTTTCGTGGGAACCTTGATTGAGATGAAAATCAAATTCATGGGAAGTGCTCTTAAAAGTGAAATTGAGTGAATTGTTGATAGCCTGGACAAACTGAGCGGATGAGTGAAACACTAAATGCCCTTGTGAGGAAGGCGATTGTTTGAATTTGGTGATCTCCCTCTTGTGTGTAACTTGGATCCCTTGCTTAGATTAATGATTGCTTGAATGATGAAATTCTCAAATGTTTAGAGTAAATGCATGTGGGGATTGCTTTGTTGAAAGGGGGGAACATTGAAGGAAAAGTTATTTTGTTGAAATTGCTTGAAATTTGTGCAAAGTTGATTGAATCTTTTAAGCTTGCCATGTCTTGAGTTTTTTTTTTAAGTTTTTGAGTTTTAGTTTGCTTGGGGACAAACAAAGTTTAAGTTTAGGGTATTTTGATAAGCCTCTGGCTCATCTAGTTTTATGGCTAGTATGACTAGGGTTTTGTGCTAATTATATCTCATTTTCACCCAAATTAGACTTGATTGTCTTTAAGCAAGGTTTTGAGTCTCTAAAGTAGTTTTAGGTTAATTTAGCCAGTTTTGAGTCAAATAAGGCACTTATGGCTATTTTATTGTTTTCAGGTTAACTTAGAAGTTAAGGGAATAAAGAAGCAAGGGAAATTTCAATCCTGGAGGTATTCGCCTCGCGAGATTTTTCTCGCCACGCGAACCTGAAATCAGCCTGAGCAGCAGAATGTCATCCTCTTTGGTTCGCCCCGCGACTAATCTTCTCGCCTCGCGACCCTGAACACTGACTGTTCCAGAAAAATGCAAGATTTCTGTGTCGCCTCGCGAATCCATCTCTTCGCCACGCGAGCCTGGAAGTCAGAGAGCATCACGGTTAGACTCTTCAATTCCTCGCCTCGCGAGCCATTCTTCGTCTCGCGAGAATACCAAACGTTTGAGACTCTTCATAAGATTCGCCTCGCGAGAAGGCGCAGTTCCTGAAAGATATAAATGGCTGTTCTGGGCAGATTAGAAGGAACTTTTGATTCTCCATTGTTTTTACATATTTTATGGGTGTATTTCGTTTTTATGGAGAACTAATTTTCTTGGATTAGTCTACTGTAATCGATTTCCACTACACTTGAGGTTTTGTAATTCCTGTTTTGTATGCTTTTCCCTTTTCAATACTATGCTATATATTTCTGTTTGTTTAATTCAGGAGTGTATAGTGTTGTGTTGATTTATTTCGGTGATGTTATGTTCCTATATTGAATCGCGTTTGTTTAATTCGCGTGTGTTCGTTCATATTCGTTTAGTTCATGAGGGCTTAACCCCGTTTGTTTAATTCGGGAATAGGAACATATATCTCGTAGTAACGATTTCGTTTGTTAATTGTTGCTACAACAGAAAGGGGATTAGAATCTGCTTAGGACTTGGAATTTACATGAACCGATGATAGTTGGGAAATCGAGAACAGTAGATTAATCGTCTTTAGCTTATTTGACAATCCTTTAAACTGCCTTGTTTTTATTGCTCTGTGTTTCCTTAATTGTTTTCTTATTTGCATTCAAATCCAAACCCCCCCAAAAACTGATTTTTGTAGAAAATAACAAGTCAAGAGTCCTTGTGAGATGATATCCGAGTTGTCGCTTCCTAAACTACAGTTTTATAAACCCGCTCGCTTTTTGGCGCGTGCGCGACAGCGCAACCAAAAATTCCGATTTATCCTGGTTCGGATACCTCCTCTGGTAATCCTACATCCAGTCCCACACCTCTATGGTTTGCTTCACTATAACCAAAATTTACAATATCCAATTACAGCATTCACAAGGATAACTTCCTTGCTCAAGAACACACCAAAAAGAACACTTGCTTTTCTATACCCAAGGATCCCTTCTATCCTTGTTCAATCCTAAGAGATACCCTCTCTTAATCACACTAATTCACAGAAAGAGTTGAGTAGAAGAAAGATTCTAAAAGTCTGATTATACAAATTGAAGTTCTAAGAAATATCACACTTTTCTTCTCAAAGATGAAGCACTTTTGGAAGCTTTTGAATCTTTTGTATTTTCACTTTCAGAATGTGTAAGGTGTTTTTTTTTAAAGTGTTCCTTTGATCCCTCTTTATATAGAGAACAAGTTATAGGCATTGGGATCATTTAAACAGATTTGGATCTGATTTAACAAAACCTGTTTTCTTGATTCTCATTCATGAAATAAAATTCTGATTGTTCTTGTAGAATTCGCGTCCATCTTAAAAAATAATTGTTTCCATCTAGCCATTAAGATTTACATTCGGATGGGCTAGTAGACGAGCTCCATTTAGTACTTTAGTGGACGCGCGGAGCTTCATATGCCACTTTGGTAGACGAGCGCTTCTCGTTACTTCAATAGACGATCTCTTCTTGTTACTTCAGTAGATGAGCTCCATGTGCCACATCAGCAGACGAGCGCTTCTTGTTACTTTATTGGACGTGAGCTTCTGTCACTTTAGTAGATACGAGCTTCTTAGTAGTTCATTGGACGTCAGATTTTTAGTAGTGCATTGGACGTCAGCTTTTTATCACTTCATTGGACGTCTGCTTGTTTCACTTCATTGGACGTCTGCTTGTTTTATTCCAGTGTTGGACGAGCGCTTATATTATTCCACTGTTGGACGAGCGCTTATATTATTCCACTGTTAGACGAGCGCTTATATTATTCCACCGTTAGACGAGCGCTTATATTATTTTACTGTTAAGCTCTTGTCTTGATGATTCCTTGATCTTCTTAAATTTAAGTGTTTCACCTAAGAAATCAAATGTGCTCTTTTTACAATAGCATCTAAAGTATGAGATCTTCATTGCTTGATGCTTTAGTCCTTGTCCATTGCTTTGTGTCCTTGGTCTTCCATCCTTTAATCCTTGATTTATCATTTTAATGAGTGATCTTGCATACAACTTAACACATAATAAGTACATAGTCAAAGTCAAAAATCTTATGCAAAATACGCTTTGTTTGTCATACATCAAAACATGAATGAGGGCTTAGTCTTACACAATACACGATCATGGACAACAACAGCTATACTTGAATCCCACCAACCCGATTTAACAACATCCTAGTGCCTTAACCTTCCATTAGAACTTGACACATATTCTATGCTATAACACCTCTTTAACATACATCATCTAAGTTAGACACTTCTAAATCATCATTATCCTCACTCCCAAAACAATCATCTCGTAGACAACATATATCTTTGCTTAAAATCCACTAAGCATAATAATAAAAACCAGGCAGATCATGCATAACACAATATCAATCAAAATATTCCAATATCACCAACATAGCACAAAAATCAATTCAATAAAGGTAATAAGCTCAAATCAACCATCAAGAATATAAAATCAACCTAATATCGATAAACCTACAATCCCCGAATCGACATTGGTTTTTCAGAAAAGGTTTCCAATGTGATTTTGGTCTTGTCGATTATTCGACTACTAGTAGGGTTAGGTCGCCCCACACAATTATTATATAATCTACTACTTATCCATTCCGACGATAGGTTGGTTCTTTCCCCCACCTGGGTTATCACCGAACTCCCGAACTCGAAGCTCCTCATCGTCACACCACAAAGTATTAACTCCACCTTATGTGAAGGTAAGGAGATTAGATACTCGAAGAGGTATACCACGAACGTCCTCGTTTCCTCCGTGATGGAGGTCTAAGGTTATGAACACCAAATCACAAGTTAAAATCAAATAAGAACACTAAACCACAAGGTATAGGTTCGGCCAAGACTAGTTCCTATGGTTAGAAATTCCCGAAAATTATACAACTCATGGATTTATGACCCTTAAGTGTTAGAAGTTCATAAACAATGATCATTTAACAAAGTTGAATTAAAATCCTACTAAGTTATACACTTAGGGTATTCGGCCAAGGCTAGTAAAATAGGCTAGCATTCACTAAACTTTCCAATCTCTTAGGTTTAACATCCATATGTATTAAGGAGCTCAAAACCATGATCATTTTGGAAAAATAAGAACAAAGTATCCTAGGTCCATAACCTTCTAGGTTCGGCCTTCATAGGATTTATAGGTTAGAAATCTTTAAGCTTTCCAATCTCTTAGACTTAGCATCCAAATATCTTATGGAGCTCAAGTCCATGATCATTTTGGAAAACAATGGAAACTTAAACATTCCAATCTCTTAGACTTAGCATCCAAATATCTTATGGAGCTCAAGTCCATGATCATCTTGGAAAAATGAAAGTAATACATCCTAGCTTTAATAACATAGAATAAACAAGTTAGAAATCCTTAAACTTTCCAATCTCTTAGACTTATGATGTGATAGATTCCAGCAAGTGTACCGGATTCGTCGCCAAGTGATAAAAAGATATCGATCCCACAGAGACTGTGATCTCAAATCGCAACTAATTATCAAATTGATTAAACTAGACTCTATAAAAAAAATAGATTTTGAAAAGGTTTTGATTTTTTGAAATAAGAGATAACTTAGAAAATCATATAAGGAATGCAATCAAGTAAAACAGAAAGTAAATCAATTTGGGGGGTTTTCAGATCTAAAGGGATTCCTAGGAATTGAGTTATCGACAAGATCGATTATGTTACTACATTGATTACCCCTTGTTAATTATCGAAATTGCTTTGAAGGCGAATTTATCCTCAAATAGTTAATGCTCCCTCTCGGGTTACAAAAACTGTGCCCAATTAAACCAACCCATACTCTCGTGGTAGTTGAATTTAGATTGGACCCTTTAAGTTTCGTGACAATTCGTTAATCCTCGAAGGACCGCTTCTAACTCTCGTGATTTAAGTCCTAAGTCTGATTCTATAGATCTGATACCTAAGTTCACCGCTAGGTTCCTCCTTAGAATATCTACGACACGCAAATAAGTGGCCACCGAATTTACGAGTAATTAAAATAATAGAAATCAGATCTAAAGCAAAATCGAAATTAACAAAGATAAAACATCAATTCACAACATAAATCAGATCTTGGGCATAGCCCCAATCCCTAGAAATAAAGCTACTACTCAAGCATTGCCATGGTGATGACAAGCTTGATTAACAACAACATAAAATAAAACCTAAGAGAAGAGAAGAAGAAGAAGAAGAAGAAGAAGATCCTAAAAATTTGCCTAAGTGTAGCAGCCAAAAGTCCTCCCGAGTCTCTGCCTAGATGCCATATTTATAGATTAGGGAAGTTTGAATCCCAATCAAACACAAATTCAGATCAATTTAGTTTGTTCAGATCCAAATATTGTGCGTCATGGCCGTGATGGCCATCACGGCCAGGCCGTGACAGATTCTGCCTTGGAAATTCTTCACTGGTTGGTCTGTCACGGCCGTGATGGTCATCACGGCCTGGCCCTGATGGCCATCACGGCCTGGCCCTGACAGCTTCTGACTTTTTCGTTCTTTCTTTTTCAGCCCTGCTCGATCATGGCCGTGATACCTATCACGACCAGGCCGTGATGGGCTCTGTGTTTGGCTCATTTTTCTTCACTTTTCAAGTCCCATCTTCATGCAAGCTCCATCATGGTTAATCTTGAGCATTTAATCCTTAATTTCTGCAAAACAACACCACAAAACCACCTTACCCATTCCAAGGTAAAAACTAACAAAAATAAAATTAAATATGCCTAAGCTATATGAAAATGCATGCAAAATGACAATGAAATATGCGGTGGAATCACACTCATCAAACTACCCCAAGCTTAAGATTTTGCTTGTCCTCAAGCAATCACCAAGGCCAGAAGATACAAACAATCAGAGCATGGATAATGAACCAAGAACCCAAGTAACTAATCCAAGTAACAGGCATATTCAATAAGTACCCAAGAGACAGTCAATTTCAAGTCCAATTAGAAGCTTAGGTTTCCTAAATTCATATTCTCACTGATTCGGACACTTTTTCTCACCTCACTCAAGTGTTTAAGGGTATATGACAATTCGCTCAATTTCCTCAAGGAAGGTACTCTTCCATAAGCTTGACTATTAACTAAATCTCTACTTTATTAATGAAAACACATAAGAATCAAGAGGTCTTTTATTTTGGTTGTAATGAGGTCATGGGATTAATCGTTAGGTGGGGAAATCAAGAAAAGGAAATTTCAAGAAGGCTAAACAAAATATCAAACATTGCAAAGCATGACACATTCTAAAATACCTTTTTGGGCTTTAGTTCACTTTTCCACCTTTCTTTCCTTTTTTTAATTTTATTTCTCACTTTCTTTTTGTCATCCCCTTCTCCATTTTTTTTTGTTTATTTTATTTAATTTATTTGGAGAAGTGGAGATTTTCAATTCAAGAGAAATATTTCTAACTTTCTCATCTCACAATTCATTTTTCAAACTACATTTTTACCTTTTTTGCAACACTTTAAAAGGTGCCATACTAAGCATCATTCATCAAAATAATTCAAGGTACCAAGAAAAGTATTTTATTCTTTTAGGCTCAAAATTGGGCAACAAATGGGTAACATTTAATCAATCAAAGCTCAGAAGGCCAGAAAAATACCTAATGCCTCAATCATTTTCAAAAAAAATTTCAAAAATTTTTAAGTTTCAAAACGGTTTCAAGTCAAGTTCTAGAGAATACAATCCAAGAGGAATAAAACACTCTATCACAAAGAATGGGGTAGTGATGACCAAGATTTAGTGAGTACCCCTTTTTTGGCTCAAAATCTCACATTTAGTAGTTTAAAATCAATGATAAACACAAATTTAAGGGACCACATGCTAATTATCAACTATCAAAAGATCATCTCAAGCATTTTTATTTTTAGCCTTATCACAAGAATAAAAAAATTGGGTTCAAAAATTCACTATCTTAATTTATTTGGCACCAAGTTCTCACAATCGGATGCATACTCAAAGCAAGGGGGCAATCTAATCATGTGATCATGCAAAACTATGCCTATATGAATGCAACATGAAAAATGCAAAAAATTGCAAAAATACCCCTACCGCAAGCTTAAAAACTTACATTGTCCCCAATGTAAATAATCAAGTCGGAGAGAGGAGAAAAATGGAACAACTTACCGATGTGGTAGAGGGTGCTGGAAAATGTGTCACGATCGTGATGGATATCACAGCTAGGCCGTGATCAATTCTGGTCTGTAGGAGCTGGCCTGTCACGGCCGTGACCTTCATCACGGCTAGGTCGTGATTCACTCTGACTTTATGGTCCTTCGCATCACGCCCGTGATGGATATCACGGCTGGACCATGATCCTTTCTGATCTTCTGGGTTATTTGATCACGGCCGTGACCACTGTCACGGCCTGGGCGTGATGACTTCTGACTTAATTTGTCCTTGGCCATTTTACGCTTCCTTCTTTCATAACCTGAAAACACTTGGCAAGGCCATGAATTAGTGATCTTTCTTGTCTTATCTTCTCAAATTATTCAAAAAAAAAAATTCAAAAACAAATGGAAAAGGGAAAGAAAACTTGGGTTGCCTCCCAAGAAGCGCTTATTTACGGTCTTAAGCTTGACCATACCTCTTTCAATCAACCGGGGTCTGTTGGGCCTAGAAGTGCAAGAACACTTCTCTTCCATGGGAGTCCTTCAAAGAGCCGATTTTGTTCATATGGCCAATTGCTCTTTCGCTTTGCTCTTTTCACTCTGAGTTTCATGGCCTTACTCATTCCCGGCGGAAGTTTTGTTTCCACATGATGAGCAACTCCGACTTCATCACCATTTGGTGCATCATTCGTCATGCAAATCTTGGGAGTTGCTTCCATATTAGGCTCTTCCTTCACCTGTGGAGACATTATATCGATCCTGCACACATGGCTCTCAAAAGGAGGGTTGTTATATAAGTCATTCAAATCAAAATCTACCCTACCTTCCTCTATATTCAGAGAGAGTTTGCCATTCTTTACGTCTATTATCGCTCCAGCTGTGGCCAAGAATGACCTTCCCAGAATGATAGGGAATTTAGAATTCCCGCTCATATCCAATACTATGAAATCGGTAGGAATGAAAAATTTTCCCACCTTTACGGGGTTTTTCTGTAGTATGCCTAGAGGAGTTTTAGTTGAGCCATCAGCAAATTGTAAAGAGAATGTGGATGGACTCAATTCCTTGGTTCCTAACCTCTCGAAGATAGAAAGCGGCATCAAGCTCGCACTAGCCCCTGAGTCACATAAGGCTTGGTCTATTTTCACTTCTCCAATTGAGCAAGCAATAGAGAAACAACCTGGATCTTTTAGTTTAGGAGGCATATTAGTTTTTATCATGACATTGTGCTCCTCAATTAAGCTCTCAGTTTCTATTTCAACTTGCTTTCTCTTGACCAACCTTTGTGGGAAAGGTATCGGGGGTTGGTAAGGTGATGGAGGGACATACTTTGGCTCTATCTCTTCATCTTCGCTCATGTCCTCCTCATATTCCACATCCTTTTCAGCTACCCCAAGCTTATCATCCCTCAAGTATATGGCATTACAATGTTCATTGAGATTAACTTCGGGTTGTCCCGGAAACGTACCCTTAGGTCTAGAGTATGTACTAGCTTGTTGGGCAATCTGAGTTTCTAACATCTTATTATGGATGGCTAAGTTATCTACCTTAGATGCTAACTCTTTTATTGCCTCATTGACTGCCCTACCTTGTTGCCTAAACTCTTCATTTTGTTTTTTTTGAGTTTCAACAAAGTTTTCCAAGAGAGACTCAAGTTTAGACTTTTGTACCTGAGGATACCCCGATGCGGGTTTCCTATTACCTTGGCCTTCTTGGAATTCATGGTTCAGCGTGTTGTTGTAGTTCCCGTAGGAGAGGTAAGGGATGTTCTTCCTTCCTTGGTTGTAAGAATTTGGGGGAACATAGTTTGGCAACTTGGGGTTCGTGTCGTAGAAGTTGTGACAAGAGTTCACTTGTTCCCCCGAAGCACCGGATCCATGAGCAATACCACGTGGGCACTCCATTATGTCATGTCCCTGCATTCCACAAATCTCACAAACAATGTTAATAGCACCTATTGAACTCACATTAGCCTTTTCAAGCTGATCAAAGCGTTTATTCAGTGAGTCAATTTTAGACATAATGAGATCAGTGCTATTCATTTCAAACTTACCCCCCGAAATCTTTTTCGGGTTGTTACCTCTTTCTGAACCCCATTGGTGGTAGTTGGTGCCCACGTTTTCAATGATGTTGAATGCCTCGGTCAGAGGCCTATTCATAAAGGCTCCACCAGCTGCGGAGTCAAGTGACACCTTCGAAGAGTAATCCAATCCATTGTAGAAGGTGTACACTAATAAGCACCTCTCGAGTCCATGATGTGGGCAAGACTCTAGCAATCCTTTGTATCGATCCCAAGCTTCGGATAAGCATTCTCCGTCTTTTTGGAAGAAGCCGGTGATCTGAGTTCGTAGGTAAGCCGTCTTGGATGGAGGGAAGAATTTCTCCAGGAATGCCTGCTCCAGTTCGTCACAAGTCGACAAGGTATTAGCGGGCACTTGCTTCAGCCAAGCTTTTGCTTTTCCAGTCAGAGAGGAGGGGAATAACCTTAAGCGTATAGCATCGATCGGGGCACCTTGAATCCTTATCGCGTCGGTGAACTCCAAGAATGTCTCCACATGATCAGTCGGGTCCTCCGAGGGCAATCCTCCGAATTGATATTGCCTAATCGTGTTAATTAGCATAGGCGGTATTGTGTAGTTCTTCGCCTCGATCTCTGGCCTAGCAATCCCAGTTCGCAAACCCCTCGCATTTGGGGCTGAGTAGTCCTTCAATGGTTTTGTATCCGGAAGATTCGCCATGAGTGGAATGGGAATCAACCTCTCTCTCTCACTTTGTAGTCTCCTGCGTCTATGAAATGTCCTTTCGATTTCGGGGTCAACCTCTATAAGGTCTCCAAGACTTGGGGATCTTTGCATGAAAGAGAAAAAAACACAGAGATAGATACTCTAGAAGGAAAAGGAGATAATTTATTTTTTAAAAAATATAAAAATTAAATAAAAAGAAAAAGTCCAGAAAAATCAATTTAAAAATTAAATTGAGATTCGAGAAAGCATAGTCCTCGGCAACGGCGCCAAAAACTTGGTGTGATAGATTTCGGCAAGTGTACCAGATTCGTCGCCAAGTAATAAAAATATATCGATCCCACAAAGACCGTGATCTCAAATCGCAACTAATTATCAAATTGATTAAACTGGACTCTATAAAAAAAAGATTTTGAAAAGGTTTTGATTTTTTGAAATAAGAGATAACTTAGAAAATCAGATAAGGAATGCAATCAAGTAAAACAGAAAGTAAATCAATTTGGGGGTTTTTCAGATCTAAAGGGATTCCTAGGAATTGGGTTACCGACAAGATCGATTATGTTACTAAATTGATTACCCCTTGTTAATTATCGAAATTGCTTTGAAGGCAAATTTATCCTCAAATAGTTAATGCTCCCTCTCGGGTTACAAAAACCGTGCCCAATTAAACCAACCCCTACTCTCGTGGTAGTCGAATTTATATTTGACCCTTTAAGTTTCGTGACAACTTGTTAATCCTCGAAGGACCGCTTCTAACTCTCGTGATTTAAGTCCTAAGTCTGATTCTATAGATCCGATACCTAAGTTCACCGCTAGGTTCCTCCTTAGAATATCTACGACACGCAAATAAGTGGTCACCAAATTTACGAGTAATTAAAACAATAGAAATCAAATCTAAAGCAAAATCGAAATTAACAAAGATAAAACATCAATTCACAACATAAATCAGATCTTGGGCATAGCCCCAATCCCTAGAAATAAAGCTACTACTCAAGCATTGCCATAGTGATGACAAGCTTGATTAACAAAGAAGAAGAAGAAGAAGAAGAAGAAGAAGAAGAAGATCCTAAAAATTTACCTAAGTGTAGCAGCCAAAAGTCCTCCCGAGTCTCTTCCTAGATGCCATATTTATAGATTAGGGAAGTTTGAATCCCAATCAAACACAAATTTAGATCAATTCAGTTTGTTCAGATCCAAATATTACGCGTCACGGTCGTGACAGATTCTGCCTTGGAAATTCTTCACTGGTTGGTCTGTCACGGCCGTGATGGCCATCACGGCCTGGCCCTGATGGCCATCACGGCCTGTCCCTGACAACTTCTGACTTTTTCGTTCTTTCTTTATCAGCCCTGCTCGATCATGGCCGTGATACCTATCACGGCCAGGCCGTGATACCTATCACGGCCAGGCCGTGATGGGCTCTGTTTGGCTCATTTTTCTTCACTTTTCAAACCCCATCTTCATGCAAGCTCCATCATGGTTAATCTTGGGCATTTAATCCTTAATTTCTGCAAAACAACACCACAAAACCGCCTTACCCCTTCCAAGGTAAAAACTAACAAAAATCAAATTAAATATGCCTAAGCTATATGAAAATGCATGCAAAATGACAATGAAATATGAGGTGGAATCACACTCATCAACTTAGCATCCAAATATCTTATGGAGCTTAAGTCCATGATCATTTTGGAAAAATAAAAACTCAAACATCCTAGCACCTAAACACTAAGTTTCGACCATCATAGGATGATGAGGAAAATATTCTTTGTTTAACAAAAACTCTTAGGTTTATAATCACAAGGTATTAATAGTTCTAAATGCATTATCATACTTGGAAAGTTGAAATATAGTATCCTAGGGTTACTTATTCATATTTTCAGCCATCATAGGAACAAGCTATCAAAACTTCCAAGATTTATAGATTTAAGATCAATGGATAGCTAGAAACTCAAACACATGATCATATTCCAAAAGTTGAAACAAAAACTACCTAGGTCACAAATGCAAGCATTCGGCCTTCATTGGAAGAGATAGGTAGAGATTTTTGTTTTACACAACCTCATAGTATGTGAAAATATAAGTTAATATAAGACTATAGAAAGTGGTTTCAACTCAAAAGGAGTTTTCTACCATTTTAGAGATATTTTAGAAGTTTAAAGCATATAAAGAACACATAAAGTAAACTACGAAATAAAAGATGAAACTTGCAAAAAGATTCATATGAAAGCATTACCCTTAGTATAAGGAAGAACTTTAATGAAGAACTCAAGTGGAAAAGACTAATAAAAATGAAAGCTTTAAGTGTTTGAAAAAAAAAGGAAGAAATGGAAGAAGTTGAAGAAGTATGAAGATGGAGGAAGAAAATGAGAGAATGAAGATGAGTGATGATTATATAGAGGAGGGAGAGGGGAGCACAAAATTTCGGAGAGAGGATGAGCTTGGAGAGCAAGTTTTGTCTTTAAGACTTGTTTGATTGAAGATGAAAGAGAAAAATAGGTTTTTAGAATATAATATATTATAATTTGAAAAGTATGATGATTACACTTTTGGAGTGTGTCATAACCCATTTCCATCAAGTCCCATCAAGTCACTTCACTTCTTTTATGCTCCCTAATCTGCTCCATTTCGTACCCAGTTGTATTTTCCGAACGTAATTCTTCCGACGTTTTCACCCGAATAAAATATTATATTCCATTTTCGAACGAAAATTTTCAAAATAACCAAGTTGAAGGAAATATATTAAAAACACTAACCGTTTCGTTCACGGGTCAAAATTAGGTTTTCTGCACAGTAAACTTGTACTGGCAGTGAAAACGCAGATCGGCTTTCGTCTGAATTTTCAACCGAAATTTTTTCCATTTCATAGTAAAGTATACTATGAATATGATTTTATTTTAATCAAAAACATTTTCTAACTCTCAGATTAAAATATAATTAATTATATTTTAAACGGTTGAAATCCTGCCTATGTTGTGCTTTGTGACAAAGCTAAACATAGCCGGTCCCAAGCCCGGATAAAAGGAGAGGGTTGTCTTAGGCCATCGACAGCCAACGTAAAACTTAGTCGAATCTCTATGACATGGATCAACGACGTAATAATGCTAATGCTAGGTCGTTTCCCAGAAGCAACGCACTGTATAGCTCGAGTACAGTGTTAAAAAAGCAAGGGCCGCTGCATCGCCGCCTGGATGTAGTAAAAAATATGCAAGGGTTCCCACATTTTTGTGAACGAGTGTGGGTAAAGAAACTAGCTCACGAGAGTAGGATTCGCTTTGGAACTTGGAATATAGGCACACTTACAGGTAAATCAATGGAAATAGTTGACACTATGATTAGGAGGATGATCAATTTCATGTGCCTACAAGAAACTAAGTGGGTGGGAGAAAAGGCAAAGGAATTAGACTCTTCGGGTTTTAAGCTTTGGTACACTGACAAAGTAAAATCGAGAAATGGGGTGGGCATAATTGTGGATAAATATTGGAAGAATGATATTGTGGATGTAAAAAGGGTTGGAGATAGGATCATTGCCCTAAAATTTGTAGTGGAACAAGACACCTTTAATGTGATTAGTGCTTACGCACCTCAGGTAGGGTTAGAAGAATATTTCAAGGTAAAATTTTGGGAGGATTTAGAAGGCCTAATTCAGGAAATACCGCTAGGTGAAAAGATTTTCTTAGGAGGTGATCTAAATGGGCATGTGGGGAGGGCACCTAGAGGTTACGACGGTTTGCATGGGGGATATGGCCTAGGGGAGGTAAATGGTGAGGGCAAGTCTATTTTGGACTTTTCATCTGCCTTCGATCTTACTATAGCCAATACGTGTTTTAGGAAACGTGAGGAGCATCTTATCACGTACAAAAGTGGGGTGACAAGCTCTCAAATAGATTTCTTTCTTATTAGGAGATCGGATAGAAAGATTTGCTTGGACTGTAAAGTCATACCTGGAGAGAGCTTGACTACCCAACATAGAGTCTTGGTCATGGATGTAAGAGTTAAAAGGAGTGTGAAGAGAAGAGGCCACAAAAAGGTTTCAAGGATCAAGTGGTGGCAACTGAAGGGTGAAAAACAAAGGATCTTCCAACACAAGGTTTTGGAGGGAGGGTTTTGGGAGGCAAAAGGAAGTGCAAATGATATGTGGGACAAGATGGCCAAGGGGATTAGGAAGGTAGCTATAGAGACGGTTGGTGAATCAAGAGGATTCGGACCTAAGGGTAAAGAATCCTGGTGGTTGGATGAAAGTGTGCAAGCTAAGGTTCGGGTTAAAAGGGAATGTTTCAAAACTTGGTCTTTATGTAGAAATGCTGAAAATTGGGAAAATTATAAGGTGGCCAAAAAAGAGACCAAGAAGGCAGTGAGCGAAGCTAGAACTAAAGCTTTTGACGGGTTGTACCAATCCTTAGGCACCAAAGATGGTGAGAAATCTAGTTATAGGCTTGCTAAAAATAGGGAAAGAAAGACAAGAGACTTGGACCAAGTGAAGTGTATTAAGGATGAAGAAGGTAAAGTTTTGGTTAAGGAACAAGATATTAAAGATAGATGGAAGAATTAT
Source organism: Sophora flavescens (assembly GCA_030762895.1). Taxonomy (NCBI): domain Eukaryota; kingdom Viridiplantae; phylum Streptophyta; class Magnoliopsida; order Fabales; family Fabaceae; genus Sophora; species Sophora flavescens. The sequence continues at coordinate 67,845,123 of CM061066.1, forward strand.
TTCCACAAGTTATTTAATGAAGGATTTGAAGTTTTATCATGCTCACAGGTGCTTGACATCAGAGAGGAGGACCAAAATTACACTTTTTATCGTAGAATCCAAGAGCACGAGGTAAAAGAAGCTTTGAGAAGGATGGATAATGGCAAGGCAGTTGGACCGGACAATATACCTGTGGAGGTATGGAAGAGTCTAGGAAATAGAGGCATTAGTTGGCTCACGAAGTTTTTTAACAAGATTATGAGGTCAAAGAAAATGCTGGACGAATGGAGGAGAAGCACTTTAGTTCCGATTTACAAGAACAAGGGAGATATACAAAATTGCGCAAATTATAGGGGGATTAAGCTTATGAGTCATACTATGAAGCTATGGGAAAGGGTGCTTAAACGGAGACTAAGAAAAGAAACCAAAATCACCGACAACCAATTTGGTTTTATGCCCGGGAGGTCGACCATGGAAGCTATTTACTTGCTACGACGAGTGATGGAACAATATCGAAGGGATCAAAAAGATTTACACATGACCTTCATTGATTTGGAGAAAGCGTATGATAGGGTGCCAAGAGAGGTTTTGTGGAAAGACCTAGAAAAGAAAGGTGTTCGGATTGCCTATATTCGAGCTATCAAGGATATGTATGAGGGGGCCACGATTAGTGTGAGAACGCAAGGTGGAGCCACAAAAGATTTCCCAATAACCATAGGTCTGCACCAGGGGTCAGCTTTAAGCCCCTATCTTTTTACCTTGGTCTTGGATGTACTTACGGAGCACATTCCAGAGCCAGCACCACGATGCATGCTTTTCGCAGACGATATAGTCCTAGTTGGAGAGTCGAGAGATGATATAAATGGAAGGTTGGAGACTTGGAGACAAGCTTTAGAAGCACATGGCTTTCGCTTGAGTAGAAGCAAGACGGAGTATATGGAATGTAAGTTTAGCAAAAAGCGAAACACCTCTAGCTTAGAGGTGAAAGTTGGAGACCACAACATACCACAAGTCACACGGTTTAAATATCTTGGGTCTATTATACAAAATGACGGAGAAATTGAGGGAGATGTAAACCATCGAATTCAATCAGGGTGGTCGAAATGGAGGAAGGCTTCGAGTCTTTTGTGTGATAAAAATGTACCTCTTAAGCTAAAGGGAAAATTTTACCGTACAACTATTAGACCGGCGATGTTGTATGGGACGGAGTGTTGGGCGGTAAAAAATCAACACGAGAGTAAAATCAATGTAGTAGAGATGAGAATGTTGCGCTGGATGAGCGGAAAAACTAGACGTGATAGGATTAGGAATGATAGCATTAGAGAGAGAGTTGGGGTAGCACCTATTGTAGAAAAGATGGTTGAATCTCGACTTAGGTGGTTTGGGCATGTATGGAGGAGACCTTTAGATTCTGTAGTAAGGAGAGTGGACCAAGTGGAGGGCAATCCAATAGCTAGAGGCAGAGGTAGGCCAAGAAAAACCATAGGAGAAACTATTAAGAAAGATTTGGAGGCCAATGATTTAACTATTAACATGATTCATGATAGAACATTGTGGCACCGTATGATCCATGTAGCCGACCCCACCTAGTGGGATAAGGCTTGGTTGTTGTTGTTGTTGTTATATTTTAACCGGTTGAACAACAAAATTAAAATCAGGCTATTACAGTCAAAGATCTAACTTGTTTGTTATAAGTATGCATGGATTACTTGATTTCATGCGAGCCAGAGGAACTAAAATTTAAAGTATGGAATCTACAGATTCTAGTTCAAACCTCTAGACCAGTCTACAACTCTTGGTAAAATTATGAGTCTTTAGCTTTATGGTAGACGAGATCGTTAAAACAAGAATAGACGAGGTCTTAGAGTTAACAAAGGAAGAAGCGCTACTAAAACACAAAGTAACCTAGTAGACGAGCTCCATATGCCACGTCATTGAATGGAGCTTCTCATTAAGGACTTAGCAAGTCCAAAGACTTGTGTGGACGAGCACCTCTACCATATTAGTAGACGAGCGCTTCTGTCAATTCAATGGATGAGTGCTTCTATCACTTTAGTAGACGAGCGCTTTTATCGCTTTAGTAGATGAGCCCTTCTGCCACATCAGCAGACGAGCTCTTAAGTATAGCACGTCCATCTCTCTGGACTAGGAGGAAAGTATGTAGACACATTCTCAGTAGACGAGCCCGTCTCACTGATAAGTAAATCTTGCCTATCCAAAGACCTGCACGTCCTCTAGTTTTAAGACGTGAACCAGTCTAAGCTTAAACGAATTTATTTCAAATGATTGCTTATTTAATTCAAAGAATATATGTCTTTTACCTTGATGCTTCTTTTGTATAAAATCTTTATCTCTTGGATAAAAGAACTTCGTACCATCAAAACCATAAACCTTTATGCTCTGTCAAAATACATTGTTGTAAAGATCAAGTCAAGTACAAAGATGGTAAGTCAGAAAGCAACCTTTGGTACAATAGAGAAGTGACAGTTCTACTTTGAGCATTCCTCTGTTAAACAAAAGTACTTCTTAGTGATGCATATCAAGTTATCAGCCTCAACGGATCCAAGCATTTAATGCTAAGTCTAAATGGATACAATTTGAAGACCGTTGAAGAACTACAAGAGGAGAAGAAGGTCACTATATAAGTAGAAGACCTTAGATACTGAAGAACAACTTTTGCGAGCTCAACATTTGCCAATACAATTCTTGAGTAGACAACTCTTATTCTTTCAAAAGCAAAAGTCTGTAATTTATTAGTTTGAATATTGTTGTAATATTCAACTGATCTTAAACTGTCATACTCTCACACTAAGTGAGTTAAGAAGATCAAGCTTTAAATCTCTGCGATAGAGTTAGAGCCTGAAGAGGCTTGGTAAGAAAGGAATACTTGTAGCCTGAAGAGGTGTTGAATACTTGTAAAGCTATTGGATTATAGTGGAGAAAATCCTTCAGGTAGAAGGGACTGGACGTAACTCTTAGTTGGAAGAGAGTGAACCATGATAAAACACTTGCATGAATCTTCTAAACCCTTATCTTTTACAGTTTTTGTTTATACTAACTGTGGGGTTCTGAATATGAGTTTATTAACTTTTCAAAAACATTTTCTTGTTTGTGTATTGTTTTTATTGTTTTGCTTGTAAAAGGTTTGAGAAAAGACTTTTTCGAAAATCTGTTAAGAAACACAATTCAACCCCCCTTCTTGTGTTTCCCTGTGTCAACTTCACTTACATTTTACAATCTATTACTATTGATTTTGAAACACATTTGAAAAAAAGGCCACTAATGCAAATTAAGACGTCTAAATTACACCACTGCCAACTCCCTTTCTCATCTATACACTCGCGCCATGAACCAACAAAAACCCTCGTTCCAAACTAGTGGACTTCACGCATTGGTCTCCTCTCCCTCCCTTTTTTTTTCCAATTTCTTCTCCCGCTTTTCCTATTTTCTCACAAAAGCCCTTATTGTCATTGCTTCTTCCTCAATCTCCAACTATTCTTATGCTCTCTGCCTTGTTTATGTAATTTTTTTGCTCAAAGCCCTAAGCATAAGAATATTGATAGAAAAAATAATGAAGTTATTAGGTTTTCATTTTTGGGTCGAAGCAAGGTACAAGTTTGAATTTCCTATACCCACGAAACCACTCACTGATGCATTATTTGTGAGACCGTTGGATCCATGTGTGTTTGAGGAAGTCTAGGATTGATCCAAGGTGCATCAATGCTTGGTTTTGTGACTTTTAGGAATCCAAATTATGCGGGTACCCACCTCCAGACCCACATTCACATTTCACTCCAAATCGGATCACCCTTGCATCAAGAATCCTAGCTTTACAGAAATTTTTCTACAACCAAACCATAACCACGAAACATGATTTCCTTCCATCAAACCTCAGGGCAATAGCATTTCTGCTTCTATCCGAGATTTTCTCTCATTTTCTCAAGGGAAGACATATATATAGACTCGATTTCTATAAAGGCAGAGGAAGAATGAACACCAAAAAATGCATATAGAGGGCCTGGGCAAAGAACACATGAACATATGATGTGTTTGATATAAAACTTGATGTTAACTCATTTTCAGGAACAAAAGGTGTTGTGGATGAGATGTCTTAGAATGAACATTAGATTTGATTTAATGAAAATCTGAAACTACGTCATCATTTCTATCAATGCTTTGAAGTGAGTTTAAATCTTCCTATATGTTGATGTTTATGTTATCATGTTATTTGAGGAGAGGTGTTTTTCTGTTGAAATGTTATTTGAATAACCGATTTGTAGTTATTCCATGAGTTTACTTGATTTTGATGATATTCTATTCCTTTACTAAATAGTGGCTTTCACCAATAACACAATGATCACGTTGCATGCTATATCACACTATATTCTTAGGTTGAATGGGAAGAACCTCTCTCACTCGATCTCCATGAGAGAAAATTCTAAATAGGAAGAAAAAGATATAATTTTGTACATTGACAATTAATAATAGCATCAAGGCAATTTTACTATATATAATATAATAAAGATAAATAAACATAGTTATTGGATAGGATGAAATATGTGGACAATAACAAAATTTCAATAAGGGAGGAGATAAAATAGAATCATTTTCCAAATCATTGTGATAAATGAATTCTAGGGGTTTTATCTTAACCATTTGGAAAAAATTAATTAAGTTTTGTGTTATTTATATCCATATATTTATCATAAATTGAAAATTAAGATAATTTTGCTTTACTTTTTAATCCACAATAAGTGTGTGTTTGGGGTATTTGGATAGGGTATTTAAAGTTCATCGATATACAATATCTTATTTGGATATTAAATATGTGGAATTTTAAAAATAAGGGAATTACATGGGTATTGTATTTTAGGCTTAATTGTAGTTTTGGTCTCCTACTATTGGTCATGGGTGATTTTGGTACCTAAAAGTTTTTTTCGTGCACACTTGGTGATCCTATTTTGTCAATGTTGCAAATTTGGTCCTCTGTCCAATGTCTATCAATGTTTTCAATGATCAACATAGAGAAACCACTCATCTAAACACACAACCTCTGTTTGAGGTTCTACCCTCCTCCGGCCTCCGCGTGTCAGATTCTACATGATTCAACAGTTCTTCTCTACTATTTACTAGTTTTGTCCATCCTTTTTCGAGACCTTTTTTTATTCCACCATATCATCCTTTCCCACAAAATCTCAACAAGAGGTTCTATGCGCTTAGAGCTAGGGTGTTCATCAACCAATCCAAACCAATTTAAACCGCAAAAATCGAGCTGAAAAATCAAAAACCGAAAAAATCGAAAATCGGACTTATTTTATATTGAATTGGATCGGATTTTGGACCCCCTAGTGAAAACCGATCCACTCCAAACCGACATACTATGTACATATACTATTATTTTTAAAATTATAATATTACTCATACTTAAAAATTGTTTTTCATACTTTTATGAATGAACACCCTCATTTTCTTTAGTATTTTTGTTGGAATGACATATATGAGATTATTTAGAATAAATGTCAATGTCTTGAAGTTATATTTTGCTAAAAGTTTTGATGTATATCGTATAAATACTTGATTGAATAAACATGAAAATTAGGATAAGTGAGAGTAGATACGTAAAATTAACATAAAAAACGTGTTAAAAAATATCAATAATTATTTTTCTCAAACTCACAAAATTGGTCAAGAATGTTCTAGACTTTTCCTCACTCGTCATCAAATAATGATCAATAAGAAATAAATAATTGCTTCTTTTCATAAAGGCTCTACTGTTATACTATAAAGAGAGGTAAAAATAGGTATTGAGCGCCCTGAACTAGTTCCCTTAAATGAAGATTATCTTTTGTCCATTATTAAATCAGTAAAAATGACACTTGATATAAGAAAAAATAAAATATGACAAAAACCGAATTATCCAACCCAATCCAAATCGCAATTGATTGTATTGTATTGGATCAGATTTTTTTAAGAAAGCAATCCGATCCAATCCAAACCACATGTTGTTTCCATCGTTGGATCAGATGAATTTTTGGCTCAAAATCGATCCAATCCAATCCGCGAACACCTCTACTTAGAGCAGTGGTTACTCTTTGTTAATCATTGAAAAATTGACGGACATTGGACAAAAAGATCGAATTTACAACATTTAGAAAATAGGGGGACCAAATGTGCACGAAAAAACTTTAGTGACCAAAATTACACATCACTACTAGAATTCTTCTGATTACCTGCAAATTTTCCTGCGTATTTTGCTTAATAATTTGCAGGAAACAGGTTTCATGTGGATTTTCCTACGAATTTCTACCTATAGGTAATACCTTTGTGAGTAATTTTTTCCTACGAATTTTAAAATCAGTAGGAAATTCCCTACAAAATTTCTTGGGAAAAATATAAATCTAAAGGAAAATTCGTAGGAAATGTCAAAATTTCCTACAAAATTTCCTACGAATTTAAATATATAGGAAAAAACCTTATTTTTGAAAAAATTGTAGCAAAATTCGTAGGAAATTCCTGTGAAAAAGTTCCACAGAAAAATCCGTAAGTAATACGTGTATTTCTAGTAGTGCATGACCAATAGTAGAGCGACCAAAATTGCAATTAAGCCTTTACTTTAACTAAATTTGGGGTATTTCAAATATCACATAGAAGATAGTAATTTGAAATTCTTTTGTCCCATCTCATCTGACACCACCAGACCACCGTCGCCGTCGCCGTCGCCACCGGCTGCCTGTCACTTATGTTATACTCTGTCCAAACAAAGAATTTTAACAATGACAAAATTTAATTATTCTATCCAAACAAAATTTTTTCCAAACCAAGAAAATTTAATTCAAGCAATTGAATTTCTTAAAAATTGAAATACCTAAGAATTTTTATTTCCCACGTCTAAACACATTCAATGAGAAATTTATTAAGGAACGTATGTTTATTATTGGGCCAAATAAATAAAGCATGCAGGTCGAAGAAACCCTAGGATGATAGAGGTTTCGATCGTGGGCCTTCAAACCCATTTGGATTAGTTTTGTTCATCGTTCATAACAATACGCTGTGGACCTGAAAATGAACCGAACACATCCAAAAGCAATCCAAGTTAGTTCCCGAGGGAAAGTGTTGTGTCGTTCTTCATTTTACACCTCCGTTTGAATTAATCGGCGTGTGACCTGACCCGACTCATTAACACAGCACACCTCTCTCAGTACAAACATCAAACACCTGCTCTACAACCAAAAACTGAGGAAACCACAAACAGAAGCGCGATACAAAGTGAATAGATAAGATGCAACGATTTAAATCTCTACTACCACAAAAAACTAGCTTCTCATTTCGCACACTCACCTTTCACCGTCGAGCTTTCACCGCTCAACCAAATTACGTGGAGCACGATGATGATGATTCACAACAACAGGTTACACTCTTCTTGTGCTTTCTTTGTTATATTATTATTATTTTGTAATTGACTATTCTGTTATTTGATTTTAGATTTTAGTTGAAGGAAGAGCGAAATCGAGAGCAGCCATTCTCAACAGGCCATCTTCTCTGAATGCACTCACCACTTCAATGGTACGACGTTCCTTTTAAGTTCATTACGCGTTTTGAGTTCATTCGTTTGTTGTAGTAAAAGCAATTTTGTAAACGCCAAGTCGTTTTCGGTTTTTTAGGTTGCTCGACTGAAGAGGTTGTATGATTCGTGGGAAGAAAACTCTGATATTGGCTTTGTTTTGATGAAGGTACACCTATAATAACTTGTCACTGAACTACAGAACATAATGATATTATTAGCGTTTAATTTTGATACATGGTCAAGTATAAATCATAAATCATCACATATATATATATATAACTTCTAAGGCTCTTATTATAAGAGTCAATTTTTTATTTTTATTTTTATTTTTTAATGATATGACAATATATGACTGGTTGATAGTATAAAAAAGTCCATATTATTTATTTATTTAGTACCTTGTAGTTTTGTATTTTTGAGCTAATGGAATTTCGAAAGGCTTTGATAATGTTCATATATTTTGGTTATTCTCTTGAGTCTGAGTTGCTGTCTTGAATTTTTTGAAGGGTGGTGGCAGATCTTTTTGTTCTGGTGCAGATGTTGTTAAGCTGTATCACTCACTGAATGAAGGTAGGTTGTATCGTAATATTTTATCACCAAGTTTATTACCTTTTTACTTCATATCTTTCAATTGGATGCATTAACTTCATGCAAATAAGTTTCAATTGGTCTTTAAATTGCACATTTCATCTTCTATGTAACATAACTGATTTAGTGTGCACTTGTTTTTCTTGGAAAACGTTAACAAACTTACTACATCGTATGGGTGGGAATGGTTTGGTTTGGCATAAAAACCAAACCGAATTGGATTACTGGTTTGGTTTGGATAACTGAACCACTTATATTTTTAGCCAAACTGGTTCTGTTCGGTGAACTAGTTCGGGTTCAGACCAGTTTAAATATAATTCAGTTTTTATTAAACAAACCTGTTTTCATTTTATTTATGAAATAAAACTGAACCTAAGTACCAATTTTACTCGGTAGGTTAACTGGTTGCGAAAACTGGTTTTGTCCATAGTTTCAAACTAACCTTAAAATCCAGGTGCAAATCAATCATGTTGGTTTCAAACTCATTGACGATTTCGCATTGATTAACAAAAGAAAAAGGAAGTGGTGGCGACAATAGTGTCAAACCATGTTGTTATGCTGCCATTGAAGTTGCGACCGAAGAGGACTTCCTCCTCAGTGACGGTGGTAACAAGCCACACATGTGTCTTCTTCCACTGGTGTCAGATTTCCACTATGAATCGCCCCCACGGTCGCTTCTGAACGCTACAGAATCACATTTTCTTGTTGGGGTTTCTGGCTTTGTTCATGTCGCTTGCTTCAACATTCAATGGTGCTAGGTTTGTGACTCTCCCTCGGTGTGTGGGTGATTTGTGGGAAAACCTATCACCGACAAAGCCACTTAGTCCAATGGAAAACGAGATGAAAGTATGGAATGACAAACTTTAACCCGAGCTCTATTTTGCTGACCAAAGAAATGCACACAAAGTTTCGTTGAAGAAAGCAACTAAAGATGACTGCTCTTTTCGAGGAAACTCAGCGTGCACCACTTTGGCCAAGGAAATAGAGCTCGAGTTGAAATTTGTCGTCATTTTCTGCTTTCGGTTTCGTCTCTATTGGATCGAGCGGCTTTGCTAACTATGGGTTTCACCCTCTCATCATCCATACGACGAAGCAAAGTTGCAGATCTAGCACTACCAAACGATGAACCAATCGTCATGAGCGAAGTCTGCACCCCGTCAAGGAAATGCGATTTTGCAGCATTCGAAAGTGGCTATGGGGGAGATTCGTGATGAAGATGTAACATCCATGGAAGAAGGCATGTACGTGTCTCTTAACCACTGTTGCCGAGGAGGAAGTCCTCTTAAGCGTTAATTTGAATGCCGGTGTAACATGGTTTCACACCACTGTTGCTGCTGCTTCCTTAAGTTTTTGTGAACCGATGTGATTGTGAAGTTTCAAACATTTGTTGGATGATTGATCTGCATCAAAATTCTGTAAGCTAGTTCAGAACTATTGACAAGACCGGTTGACAACCAGATAAACGAACCCGTAAAACTGGTTGTTAAGCTCTATTTCATATATAATGAAAATGGCTTGGTTTAATGAAATTGAACCATGTTTTGGGTTCGATTCGTTATGAAAAACCGAATCATACCATGCCCATCCCTAGTTGGGAAGTTAATTGTAGACCATAGAAGGAGGGGAAGGGGCTGGGTCGTGTAATTTGGTGTCCAAGAAGATTGCTTTGGAAGCTTTGGCTCCTCTTCGGCGTTCTTCTTTATGGCACCAAGTTATTCATAGTAAGTATGGTTTGCATCCAAATTAGTAGGAAGCCATTTCTGGGTTAGAGCTACAGCTACTCATGCTAGTCCTTGGAAATCTATTTGTCAGAGATTGCCGTATTTTTCTTCTCTGTTTTCCTTGTATCTGGGTGATGGATCTTGTATTAAATTTTGGGAATATGTTTGGGTTGGTGTTGTTCCACTTTCTGAAGCTTTTCTTTTGCTCTTTCGCCTTTCTTCTTTACACAGTGCTATTATTTGTCACTTTTATTCTAAGGTTAACATCTCTTGGAACTTCCATTTTTTCATAAATTTGCTTGAAAGAGAGGTTAGTGAGCTAGATACTTTTTTTATTCTTCTTGAACTTATCTATCTTTCTTCTGATACTGATACAAGAACTTGGACTCTTGAATCTTTGGAATCATTCTCTTGTAAATATTATTTTAGTTTGACTCTACTTTGTCTCCTAATATGTGTATAATGTGCTGCTCTGCATCGGAGTCAGGGTCCCACCTCTTTCTACATTGTTATTGCAAGTTATCTTTGGAACAAGCTGTTTGGGTTTTACGGAATGGCCTTGGTCTGCCATATGGATTTGCATCAATTTCTCCTGACAAAAAATTTAGAGGATTTGTCTCCCGTAAAGAAGCAAAGATCTTATGTCAATGCTCTATCTACGTTGTTCTATGGTGTTTATGGCTTGATAGAAATGCTAGAACTATCAAGGTCAAGGGATCTTTTTCGACTTTAGACTCTGGGATATGGTTATTTTATTAGATTCCTTTTGGTGTTTTGCTTATGGTCTCTTTGACGGCGTTTCTTTGCTAAACATGCAGAGAGATTGGCATGCTTTGTTGCATGCTATGAAGCACCGACTCCGACACGGACACCGCGACACAACACGACACCACGAAGCGGCTAATGTAAAAAACATAGGACAGTGGGACACCGCTTATATATATATATATTGTTAAGCTTTACAATTTTCACAATGACCCTCATAGAAAGAATACTAAGATTAAGGGGTCATTTGACAATGCAATTTTTACAAAAATAATATCAAGATAAGAAAATGAATCATGTTTTATAAAACAACTAGTTAGGTCCTATGGTAATGAGCCTCACAAAAAATGCTAAGAGGCATCATTTTGTTTTATGTCTCAAAAAATAAAAGCTCTAATTTGGGGTTGGTGACCCATGACCTTTTTAGTAAATGTTTAAAAAATATTTAGGTTTGTGACCCATGATTACAAAATTCTAAGTTGACTTTTTAATTTTTTTAATGATAGGAGTGTCCGAGAAGTGTCCAAGTCGTGCCCGAGAAGTGTATGAGAGATGTCCGAGCCGAAAAAAATTATTTTTTAATTAAGACACCGCAGAGGGGTGTCCGACACGTGTAGGAGGCGTGTCCGTGAAGTGTCGGTGTCCGAGGCGTGTCCGACACGCGACACGGCACTTTCGAAGAGGTGTCCGTGCTTCATTGGTTGCATGACACAATCTCATAGGTTTTGGATTTATCTATTGTTTGTTTGTGAAGATGTCTTATCCTCTTGCTTTGTAATCTCTTCTCATATGATAATATTTCTTTTACTATGAAAAGAAATATATTCTTACTTTTTGGAATGAGTAATGTTATTTGTACAACTGAATTTTGACAACTGGGGCGACAACTCCGATATCTGGTTAATGCAGTTCGAATATCTGGTTAATTACGTTCAGTAATTGGTTAATGAGTTGGTTAATGGATGTAACAAGGTGTCACAACTCATTAACCAATTATTGAACGTAATTAACCACACATTTGAACTGCATTAACCAGATATCGCAGTTGTCGCCCCAGTTGTCGAAATCCAGTTGTACAAATAACATTACTGTTTTGGAATTATCATGCAGATTAAGACAGTTTATATAGGACCATGATCTGCAATTAACTTTTTGTTCAATTTCCAAAATTTTTACGTTTCCTCTTCATGAGAAGCACTTTACATTCATGGCTTTTTGATAGGATACTGGGTCACCCTAATGCTGTTAAGGTTGGGCCCAAACATTATTTAGTGAGAAAAGCATGTAATGAGAAGGAGAGGAAGGAACAACAACTTAGTTGAATGTTCATTCAGCCAAACTGAGTTCCTTGATGGCTAGCGTCAGGGACATTACCAAGTCCCTTGTAGTGATGCTTGCCAGGATGTAAGAGTGATTCCAGCACCAACAATGGTAGCAAGAGTCACTGTTTACCGTCTTCAGGGTCAAAGGTGAGCAAAGTAAGGGCAACACAAGCCCAGTGAATGGACAATGGTGCCAACAGCCGACGATTGCCACCTCACGACCAAGCACGTCGAATTACCCACCTTCGACGACAGGACATAGTTGGGTGGGTGCCCATATCTAAGGCTTATTTTACTGTTCAAGGAACTTCTCCTTCGCTGCCACTTCAACTTGCATTGATTTGTATGGAGGGAATGACTTGGCAATGGTTCAAGGTCCTCAAGGAAGCCGATCCATGCTTGGAATGGGAGAAACTGAAATTCATGCTCTTCGATTGTTATGGTGAGCATCATTCTGGTAACCAATGTTTGCAGTTCAAGGTGTTGCGCCAACTCAGCTCAATTGACGGGTGGGAGAGTCTGAGATGTTGGCTACCCAAATTCCACCCATACCTGATGAGCAGTAAATGGGATTTTTCCTGGGTGGGATTAGAAGAGGGCTTACTATTGGAAGTGCTAACATTGGACTCTCCAAACCTTTATAAGATGATTTCTACTGCCCGAATTATGGAGAGGAAACTAGCATGTGTTGGGTTAACCAAGAAATTTTCTAGTTGGAAAGGACAGGGAGGAATTCTAGGAAGCATTTCTTCAGAAAGTACCGTGATTGGAAACATGAAAAATTCTGGTCCCACTGTTCCTAGAGACAACCCATTGCCAAACTCGCAGCATGAATGTGTTGAGAGGATGACCAAGCAGGGAGGTGGTCCAGAGAAGGGTAATAGTGATGGGCAATTTAAAGGCTCAAGGAATCTGTCCTCCCCCTATTATGTAATGAAACTTAAATGTTTTTTCAGGACACTGGTGTAATGAGCCTTAAATTTTTGCTCATTAGATGAGAGAGGGAGGAACCTGAATTACATTTTGATACCTTGCTGGCTACAGAGGATAACAGAGCCCAATGGGAGTGGGAAATGGTGTGCTATGTGATGGAATTCAAAGGGATGAATTCATGGGACACAGCCTAATCCAAAACTATGAAAGTAGAAGGGCAATTAGAAGGGTTGATTTTACTTTTCATTGACATTGGGACAAGTCACAATTTCATCACAAAGGAGTTAGTATCATCTTTGGGATTACCTCCTACTGAAAATAAAGAGCTTGGGGTTAGTTTGGGAAATGGTAAATGCTATTCTCAAGGGTGATGCAAGGGCTTGGTGATCATGGTTGGCAAACACAAGTTGCAGGTAGATGCTTATGTTTTGGAGTTGGGAGGAATAAATTTAATTTTGGGAGTAGAATGTAACCACAAATTGCTGGCCATTGTCTTTAAGAACACCCAATTCTTCAAAGCCCCAATCAATGGCAGATCGGACCAATTTGTTAGGAACCCACAAGACAGAGTGTTGCAATATCAATAGAGAGATAGAGAGAGAAATAAAGAAAGCTGTTATGTATTATTGAATCTCATAGAAAAAGGAGAATGATCTCTCTTTCTTTACCCTTTCCCCCCTTTTTATCTAACGAACCCCCTTTTACCTCAACCCGTTCTAACTACCTAACTAACTACACCAACAAACCATCTAGCTAACTCTGTTGTGCCTAACACAGAGGGAAAAATTGAATTTGGCTTTGCAAGAGTACCGAGGGGTGCTTCGTAAGCCACAAGGGCTTCCTCTGAAGAGGAGCCACAGTCATGCAATAGCGCTTTTCATTGGTGTTTTGTAGCTGATCTAGCATTCTTTACGGATGTTTCCTAGTTAGCAGGGGTTGTTAGTGGGGAAACACTGCTTGCATTTACCATCATTGCAGTTTCAACTTTGCTAATCGGATATGTTCCACCTGATGAAGTGCCATTTTCACTCCAAACATCTGTTGATCCGTTAGTGAGGCATTTTGGTGGTGATATTGAGGAAGACCAGGCCATAAGTCCTGTACCCGTGAAACCCTAGGCAATCTTAGCTATACACAAAGCAATCATCCAGGGAAGACAGTAACTGAATAGCTGATTCCGTGGAAGTCTCTAAACCAGCAGAAGTGGCCTGGATGGAAGAAAGTAGCATCAACAGCTAATTTCCTTCCCTCTCTGCCTTGAGGACATTATCTTTTTTAGAATGGTGGTATTGACTATGGATAGGATAGTGGGCTGCCCAAATGCTGTTATGGCTGGGCCCAAACATTAATTAGGGGAAAAGCATGTAATGAGAGGGACAGGAGGAAAGGTTAGTTATAAGAGAGAAAATAGATCTGATGGAATCTGTCTAAATTCTAAATAGAGGAAAGTGAGATGTAGGGGAGCTGTGTGATATCTTTCTGTTTTTGGTTTATAGCTTTGGGCAAAGGAATTGTCCTTGGCTGGGAGCACTGCTCTTCCATTTCTGCCTTTTGTCTTCATCTCTGTAATTTGCTTCCAGTTTTCATCAATCATATGATCTACTTTTGTTAGATAGGAATTGAATCTTATCACTGTCTTACTAGTTGAATGATGATGTGTCAGTTGTTTTTATGCTCATGACATTTATATGTTTATTATGAGCAGGAAATGCTGAAGAAGCTGAACAGTTTTTCAAAACATTATATTCATTTGTATATCTTCAAGGGACATATCTTAAACCACATGTAAGTATTGCATAATTGCCATGATTTTTGTTTGAGATATTGAGTAGATTGGATAAACAATAATTTTATATCCTCCTACTCAATCTTCCTAATAACCTTCCTACTTGATAAATAAATAAAATGTTAAATGTTTTTATATATCCAAGACATTGAATGCATTACTTTTTCATTTAATATTTTCTTTATGCCTAATTGCACTTTTGGTCCCCAAGGCATCACGATTGTGTAATTTTGGTCCCCAGATTCCAATTGCGCCAATTGGGTCCCCCAAGTATTCTCCTGGTTATAATTAGGAACCTCCGTTACTATGTCGTCCATTTTTTAATGCCAACCCATGTGACTGATTTGACACTTAGTGAGGTCACTTTTCCTGATAGTGGGGAATTACATCTCTCTAGATCATAGTGATTATGATGAAGAGTGAGACTGGACTAGTGTACTACTGTAGGAGACTGTCAATCCAATCGGTTCACAAATGGTAGGAAAAGTGCAATTGGACGATACAAACTAAGTGTCAAATCAGTTACACATGTGCCACGTAGGAAAATTGGATGACACAGTGATAAAGAGACTTGATTGTAACAGGAGGGATACCTAGGGGGCTAATTAGCGCAGTTGGAACCTGGGGGACCAAAATTGCAAAATCGTGATACCCAAGGAATCAAAAGTGTAATTTTGCCTTTCTTTATGTAGTATTAGGATGATTATTAGGAGAATTTATTAGGAGGATATTAGATTTTGGGCCTAACTCAATCCACAAAACCGGCTTGTAAGGTGAGGATTACCCAAGCTTTATAAGAACTACTTAGGCCATATCTCTAGGCGATGTGAGACTAAACACACCCCTCATAACCACCACAATGAAGGTGCTGGTGGCTGCAATGAAGGCAGCACAAAGTTGCCGCAATAAAGGCGACTAGGGACAAACCACAATTAAGGTGGATTTCCAACAGATGATATAGCAAAACTCTAGGAGAATGATATATAACCTTAAATGCTTATTTTTTTGGTGCTTATGTTCTCCACTCTCCAACAGAACAATTTGAAGTTAATTGGTTCCGCCAAGTGTTAAATAGTGTTCCGTCAAGTGTTAAATAGTGTATTACTTTTGTTCTGGGAAGCACATATGGGACACAAATACAATATGTCAAACTCAGAGGAATATAGGTTAGAAACCCGTGTTCTCCTGCTGGAGAATTCTCAATTAAATAGAGATGATACAAGCTGTAGAGTATCTGTTATATCTGCTACAATTAATGTGCTATAAATGCTAATCCTACAGCTAATAAAAACATAATCATAACTGTACAATTATGCAGAAATAAGGCCAACAAATCTGCTCACAATTATGCAGAAATAAGGCCAACAAATCTGCTACAATTAATGTGCTATAAATGCTAATCCTAAGGCCAACAAATCTGCTCACAATTATGCAGAAATAAGGCCAACAAATATGCTACAATTAATGCAGAAACAAGGCCAACAAATTTGCTCTAATAGTAGCTAACATCTTGGCTATCAATTCAAATTATTCAGCCAAATCAAATCTGTTGACATCCCCCCTCAAATTGATGCTGGTAAGTCGACAAGCATCAATTTGCTAATTAGGAAATTATGACGCTGACGTGTAAGGGATTTTGTGAGGACGTCAGCAAGTTGAGCAGATGTAGAGATATGAGGCAAAGTGATGATTCGACGATCATATGATTCCCGGATTGAGTGACAATCAACTTCTATGTGTTTTGTTCTTTCATGGTATACAGGATTTGCTGCAATCTGTATGGCACTTGTGTTGTCAGCATGTAGTGGAGTCGATGTTGTTTGTAAGAAACCAAGCTCTGAAAGAAGACCTCGTAACCAGATAATCTCGGAACATGCTGCAGACATGGCCCGATATTCCGCTTCAGTAGAAGATTTAGAGACCGAGTCTTGTTGCTTGCACTTCCAGGAGATGGGAGTATCACCTAAAAACATGAACCAGCCGGTTGTGGATTTTCTTGTGTCCGGGCATCCAGCCCAATCGGCATCATTTGTAGGCTTGAAGGCGTGTGGATGTACCCAGGTAAGAAAGAAAAGACCACGGTTGGTAGTACCGAGAATATATCAAATAATACGATTGTCTTTATTTGAAAGATGCAAGTCTTGAGGAGCTTGCATGAATTTGCGGATGGTGTGGACAGCAAAAGAAATATCAGGTCTTATGATGGTTAGGTAGATAAGACTGCCAACCAGCTGCCTGTAGGAAGTAGGGTCTTGTAGAAGTTCACCTTCATCTCGTCTTATTTTTACATTAACTTCCATAGGAGTGTCTACAGGAGATGCATTGGTGAGGCCAGCCGACTGGATTAGATCTTGGACATATTTGTGTGGATTGACATAGATGCCTTTTTCCTGAAAATGTACTTCTAGTCCCAAGAAGTAAGCCGGCCAAGATCTTTCATGTGGAAAGTGGAGTGTAACAATTGCTTGATTGTAAAGATAGCCTCTTGGTATGATCCGGTGACCACAATATCATCCACATAAACAAGTAGTATGACAATTCCTTTTGAGGTCTTTTGTATAAAAAGTGACGGATCATACTTGCTTTGTATGAAGGAAAAGCCAAGTAGTGTTGTGCGAAACTTTTCAAACCATACTCTGGGTGCCTGTTTCAAGCCATATAAAGAACGCTTCAGTTTGCAAATAGAATTAGGAAAAGATGAAGGCATACCGTTAGGAAGTTTGATGTAAACTTCCTCCTTGAGGTCACCATGAAGGAATGCGTTCTTGACATCCATCTGGTTTATTTGCCAAGATTCAGAGGCAGCAATGGCAAGAATAGTACGTACAGTAGTCATTTTGGCCACAGGTGCAAAAGTCGCCTCATAGTCAAGACCAAATTCTTGCCTATTGCCAAGAACAACTAATATAGCCTCATATCGATCGATTGAGCCGTCTGATCGAAGCTTGATAGTGAAGACAAATTTGCTGCCAAGAGGTTTAACAAATGGAGGACAGGGAACAACGTCCCATGTCTGATTTTCTTCTAGTGCTAGAAGTTCTGCTTGAATTACTTCTTGCCAACATTTATGCTCTATGGCCTGGTTATAGGAAGAGGGGATCGGGACAGATGCTAAAGTTGCTTTCAAAGATAAAGGTGAAGGGAAACCATACTTTTCCGGAGGTTTATGAATGCGGGTACTGCGACGTAGAGTAGGTGGTTGTTGATAACTCACGGGATCAGCAGCCAGAGATTGATCAGAAGGTGGCCTTGGAGGACGTCTTTGGTACACCAATAAAGGTTTTGGCGCAGGTTTGTTTGCATAGAATAATGGCATAACAGAAACTGTAAATGAGGGAGTGTCTTGGGTAGTTGCAAAAAAATATGTATCTTCTTGAAATATGACATTTCTAGAAACCCGAAGCCTACGTAGATTAGGATCATAGCACATAAAACCTTTTTGGTGGGCTGAGTAACCAAGGAAAGCACATTTAACAGATTGAGCTGTGAGCTTTGTGCGTTCATGTGGGGGAAGATGGACATAACACACACAACCGAAAGTGCGAAGACTGGAATAGATGGGTTTGTGGCCAAATAATCGGGAGAAAGGAGAATCATTGTTTAATGATGGAGAAGGCAATCGATTAATAAGGTGGACAGCAGTGGGATGGCTTCACACCAAAAACGAGATGGCACAAAGGAGTCCAACATAAGAGTTCGGACCACATCAAGAAGGTGTCGATTTTTTCTTTCAGCTACCCCATTTTGTTGGGGTGTTGAAGGACATGATCTTTGAGATAAGATGCCATTTTCTTGCAAGAACTTTTGAAATAAATTAGACGTGTATTCCCCCCATTATCAGAACGCAGAATTTTAATTTTGGAGGAAAATTGGGTCTCAACATAGGCATGAAAATTTTTAAAAGCGGAGAATGCTTCATCTTTAGATCTTAAAAAATAGACCCATGTGAACGCAGAATTTTAATTTTGGAGGAAAATTGAGTCTCAACATAGGCATGAAAATTTTTAAAAGCGGAGAATGCTTCATCTTTAGATCTTAAAAAATAGACCCATGTGAACCGACTATAATCGTCAATAAATGTGATAAAATATTTGTAATTAGCATGAGATATAACAGGTGCTATTCCCCATAAATCACTATGGATCATATCAAAAGGTTGGGTTTCATGTGATTGATGAATCGGAAATGGTAGAATTTTACTTTTACCAAGTTTACATGAGTTACAGTCAAACTGGACAGTACTAAGAGAAGGTGGAATTTTATTACCAAGAACACCGGTTTTCATCAAGTCATGAAGTACACGAGTTTGGGTGACCAAGACGCTTATGCCATATTTGAAAATCAACTATAGCGGAATTACAAGAAACAAAAGGTAGGAAAGTACATGGAGACAAAGGGAAAAGACGTCCAACTTTAGGCCTCTTTGCGATCATCTTCCCTGAGTGTTGATCCTGCACAAGACAACCAGATTTTGAGAATTCAACCCGACAATCATTGTCAACTAATTGACCAACAGAAATAAGGTTACTAGTAAGACCCGGGGAAACAAAAACATTGGTCAAGGATGAGGAAATATCACCAATTGCTGTGATTGGTAAACTATTGCCATCAGCAGTATGAATTTGGAGATTACCAGAGTATTTGGTGATGTTTGTAAGAGTATTAGTAGTGTTGGTCATATGATTGGATGCCTCAGAGTCAAATACCAAGGAGAACATGAAGTAGAAGGTTTACCTGAAAGTCCTAAAGCAGAAAAAGCTGAAATTATCATTTGTTGGACCATTTCGGGGGTCAAGTTTTGTGCAGGAGCAGAAGCATCTTGAACCGCAGAACCCGGTGGCGGAAAGAACCAACAGAGGCAGTATATACTGTTGCGGGTTTTCTTGGTGGTCGGATAGGACATTCCTTAATGATGTGGCCATCTTTTTTGCAGTAATTGCAGAACTTTTTAGGACACTGTGAAGCAAAATGTCCAAATCCTTTGCGGCAGAAACATTGGACAGCACTCATGTCGCGTCCTCTAGGCTTGCCATGGACAGCATATGCAGCTGGAAGAGAGGCTGATTTCTGTTGTTCCATGGTTGTTTTAGTTAGGAGACGCTATTCTTCACGAAGAAGTTCATTAAGGCATGCATCCAAGGTGGGAACAGGAGCCCTATTCATGAGGTTGGACCGAATACCCTCAAATCCAGGTCTCAATTTCATAAGGAATTGATCTCTGAGTAGTTTCATAAACTTTCTGCACTGCACTTTGATTTTCAGCAGACAAATCCTCATAAACAATGTTATTGTATTCAGCCCAAAGATTCATGAAATAAGAATAAAATTCAGAAATTGATAGACTATCATGTTGAGACATGGTAATGTCATGTTCAAGCTGGAACCTACGAGCAGTGTTATTTTGGCTATATATTTTCTTCAGATAGACCCACATCTTAGCTGCAGTGTTGAATGGTCTGAGGTTGAGAACAATAGTGGGATCAACAGACCCTATGATCCATGTCATGACTTGAGCATCTTGGACTTCCCACTTGGCATAGTCGACCTTCTCGCTTCTCTTTGTCGGGAGCAAGATCGGTATCATCAACATGTCCCCAAAGGTCCTTACCTTTGACAAAGATCTCGAATTGAAATGTCCAGGCTGGATAGTTCTTGCCATTAAGACGAACGAACAAGACATCATACTTTTCAGTAGACATGAGACTGTGAATAAATCACAAGGAAGAAAACGCAGAAGGGACAAGGGACAAGAGGTAACTAGGAGAGACTTGAGAGAGAAAAAAAGGACTATGATTCGGACAGAGCTAGGTTAGGATCGCAACCTAGACTGATACCATGTCAAACTCAGAGGAATATAGGTTAGAAACCTGTGTTCTCCTGCTGGAGAATTCTCAATTAAATAGAGATGATACAAGCTGTACAATATCTGTTATATCTGCTACAATTAATGTGCTATAAATGCTAATCCTACATCTAATAAAAACATAATCATAATTGTATAATTATGCAGAAATAAGGCCAACAAATCTGCTCACAATTATGCAGAAATAAGGCCAACAAATCTGCTCACAATTATGCAGAAATAAGGCCAACAAATCTGCTACAATTAATGTAGAAATAAGGCCAACAAATCTACTCTAATAATAGCTAACGTCTTGGCTATCAATTCAAATTATTCAGCCAAATCAAATCTGTTGACACAATATGGATGTGGAAATATGTCAAATTGTTAAAAATTATAGGATACTACATAATTATAGTACAATATATAAAATTAGCATAAAATTAACGTAAAAACACAAATCTTAAATCAAAAGTTTGCATGAGTTTGTAAACATAATAAAATACTAGCATTTATTTAATTATTGTGATATTTCCATCTATATTGGTATAAAAATTCAAAAAATAAAAGTAAAAAAATTGTAAAATACAGTTAGGAGTATCCAAAAGTGTCTGTGAAGTATCCATACGGATACATGTTGAACACGGGCATGCAGACTATTTCTAAGTGTCTAGTTCGTAGCTCTTGTTTGTCATGTGATTGAAAGATTTAGATTTCTAGCTACAAGTGATTTCAGATTATGGAGTTCTTCATAAAGATATCATTCGTGAATGATGCCCGCATTATAGTCTACTGTGCCTTCAAATATTGAATTGTTCTAAATGGGGACACTTTCCCATAACTTTTAACTTTCCCCTGAAGTGGATAATCAAGTGTGATGCGGACATGAGGAGATCCAAGGGTGCAATGCACCAGATCACTCCCAAGAGAGAGAAGCTTGTAACTAACTGCTGCCTAGTGGCAGCAGCAGAGGGGAATGGGTGTGTTAGGTGTGAATTCTGTTAGAGGGGGGGTTAGAGGAGGTGGGGAATGTGTGTATTCTGTTAGATGAAGTGAGCAATATAAATAGGAGAGGAGGGTAAGAGTGAGGGAGGCTGGAATTTGGGACTGGAACCTTTGGAGAGAAAGGCACTCTCGAAATTGCCTACCTATCTTGTATTTTCTTTCTTTCTTCTTCTTCTAGCACCGTGATCTCTCGGATCCGGACTAGGAACATCAATAATACAATACTTTCTTCTATATTTCTGCTCTAAATTGCTGGTTCCCATCAATGGTATCAAAGCTCTCGGTCCGGGAGCTTGGATGGGCATTATACGAAAAACAAAGGGGTATAGATATGAGAATTGTGAGCGTGGTTCTCGGGGAAGGAAAATTGAAAACCAATTGCGGAGGCATGAGATCGGGCGACCATTGAGAGAACGAGATCGAAGGCAACAAGAACAACCTCGACGAGGAACTCGGGAAGTGGAGTCGTCCTCCGTCTTACGATTTAGGAGGAAGGAAGCTCGAAATTCCAAAGTATTCAACGGAGAAGAAGACGCCTATGGGTGGGTGATTAGCCTTGAGAAGCACTTCCAAGAAAGGGAACACCAGAGAAGGACAAGTTGACGAAGGCGGTGATTGGGACTAAGAGGCGGTGCTCTCAAATGGTGGCATTGGTGGGATCGAAGCCATCCACGGGCAAACTGGCTGACGTTCATGGTGGCACTACTCTGGCGTTTTAAGCCGGAGTACAGGGACGTTCTACCGTATTCGGATGAGGACGAAGAAGAAGAACCCGAATTGGTGGAGTCCGAGTTTATAGAAGAGAAGAATGATGCGGAGGAGAAAGATGAAGAAAAAAGGGGTGGGGAAGGTTTGAGTGAGGCCGATAAAACCAATCATTCGAGGGAGATGGTTCTTTGAACCAAGACGACACAACAAAGTGCGTGGAAGGAGAAGGAACAGGTGATGACGCATCGTGGTGGCTCGGTAATGGCAAATGACGAGGCGGTGAGGTTGGAGACCGAGGTAGTTGGGTGGAGATGTTAGTCGGTGGTGGGCGTTTACGGCCACCGGAACCACCGAATCGCTGGGATCGGGACGTGTCCTTGGAGAAGGAAGGGAGGACGCCGCCGACCTTTCCCTTACCGCCGCCGGAACCACCGGATCCGAAAGTGTACGTGGGGGTGAATGGGTCTTTCACCGCGGCGGAGGAAGGGTCATTCATTGCTTTGCCATTGTCAAGTCAGTCGTCTCTACCTAGTCTTGAGAAGACCATCGAATGTGAGAGGGAGAAGTGGCCTAGGGCAGCGATGGAGAAATTGGGTCAAACTTTTGGCAAATTGGGCCAGGCCCAAAGCTGTTACTGTTAATAGAGTTAATGCTTGAAGGAGGACCAAGTGTTTACCCGAAATATTCTAGTGGATCTCGAGAAAGTGTTTCAAAACAAGATAGTGGGCCAACTTAGAAAAAAAGGAAATGGGCCCTAGAGGAATATAAGGAGCTAATAACCACCGATACAAAAAATGAGGAATTGGTTTGGGCCTCCACATTCCATGGTTTGCTCAATTTCGTGTATGACCGAGGAAGGAGTTGCGGGGAAATTGATGGGTCATTAGAAGGGGAATCTACCGTAGGCAATAACAAAAATACTGCACAGCTGCCTGGGAAGAAATGAAAGCATGGAAAGGCATCGGCATACACATATGCAGTGCTGGTCCATGTGGGATTGAATCAGAATTGTCACCTGGTGATCAAGAGCTTAGCCCGACTTCCTATCCTGGTAGTGATTTTGAGACAATGACAGAAAAAAGTGTTATTGAAGGCTTCTTTTGGGGCCATATTGGCCAACGTGCCGCATATGGAAAGTTGAAGGCTTCTATTGGGGCCTTTGGAGAGGCTATGCTTATAGGTGTTTTGGGAGACTCTGTTAAGGTCACGTTTGCCATGGATGACAATGTTTCGCTTGTAGTTCCAAACTTTTAAAATTATCCTACAAGGGTTGGCTGATTGTGTAGCATCTCATGGAGGTGGTTTAC
Organism: Sophora flavescens; assembly: GCA_030762895.1. Taxonomy (NCBI): domain Eukaryota; kingdom Viridiplantae; phylum Streptophyta; class Magnoliopsida; order Fabales; family Fabaceae; genus Sophora; species Sophora flavescens. The sequence goes on from CM061066.1 coordinate 67,868,643, forward strand.
TGGGAGTTGAAAGCAAACATAAATGTTATTCTTGTTCTAGCACTCTTTGCTTCATCAGGAAAACCTAGTTTTGAAATTCTCTTTGGTCATAGGTTCTCTGGAGGAGTAAACTATCTTGCAACTACTGGTATTTTCGAATTTTCAGCAAAGGATTATTGTGGTGATTCTCTAGGCTCTATGATACCCAGGAGTCCTATTTTTTATGATGAGGGAAGCATTATTATTGATTTCATCGCAGGTCAAGAAACTCACTGATCGGCAAGTGCCCTACATGGGGTGGCTCTATTCTTGTTCCTAGAGGAAATTTTAGCCAAGTTCAGTTGACAGGCTTGCTGTTTCTTAGTGTGAAAATTGAACACATTCATTGGGACCCAGGAGGGGACTATTATTTTTCAAGCACCACTGGGTCATTAGGTTTCAAGCAATGGGACCCCGGTGGAGGTTGCCCTTCTTGCCCAATCCTCCAAATGGAAGTACTCGCTGCAAGAAAAGATGTGCAGGGAAGTGTGGAGATGTTAGTCAAAGGGAAGAAATTGCCCACTTATGAGAATTCTTGGGAAGCAGTAGCTGTAGCTGATGTGCAAGAGCAATTTCCCATTTTTCACCTTGAGGACAAGGTGAATTTTGAAGGGGAGGGTATTGATGCGGACATGAGGAGATCCAAGGGTGCAATGCACCAGATCACTCCCAAGAGAGAGAAGCTTGTAACTAACTGCTGCCTAGTGGCAGCAGCAGAGGGGAATGGGTGTGTTAGGTGTGAATTCTGTTAGAGGGGGGGTTAGAGGAGGTGGGGAATGTGTGTATTCTGTTAGATGAAGTGAGCAATATAAATAGGAGAGGAGGGTAAGAGTGAGGGAGGCTGGAATTTGGGACTGGAACCTTTGGAGAGAAAGGCACTCTCGAAATTGCCTACCTATCTTGTATTTTCTTTCTTTCTTCTTCTTCTAGCACTGTGATCTCTGGATCCAGACTAGGAACATCAATAATACAGTACTTTCTTCTATATTTCTGCTCTAAATTGCTGGTTCCCATCAAAGTGTCACCCATTACAAGTACTATCTGGAATCAGGATTGGTTGCTCAAGTTTGTAATAGAATACGTAGATTTCTAGCTACAAGTGATTTCAGATTCAGATTAAAGAGTTCTTTATAAAGATATCATTGGTGAATGATGATAATCAAGTGTCATCTATTACAAGTACTCTCTGGAATCTGGATTGGTTGCTGAAAGTAAGTGTTAAAGAGAGAAAACAGAGGCATAGAGAGGGTGAAACCGTGTGTCACAACGGAGTCCGTTTTATATAGGTTTAATAAAATAATTACATAATGAATATAGGATATTCTATTCCTATTTACAAGATATGATATGATATGCCTAAACCTATACATTAATGAGATTATAATCATATTTTCAACACTCCCCCTCAAGGTGGGTCATATAAATCATATGCACCCAACTTGTTACATATAATTCGGATCCTACTCTCCGACGCTACCTTATATCGGCAGCTACCTTATATCGGCCGATGTTACCTTTTTCAAGTCTGTCCCCTACTTTGAGTCGACTCCCTCACCTCCTAAGCAACTTGAGTCAACTCCCTCACCTCCCGAGCAACTTTCTATAGTTGTAACAACTTTCATATAAATCATCGGCCTTTCTGACCTGGTCGATCTCTGGTCCAGATTATGCAACAATCGAGCAGGGTTATGGAAGTGCTCCCACGATCGCATCCTATTCACTTTTTTTTTTTGTCAGTTCAGCGATATGCTTTTATTAAGAGCCATTGTCAGACCTGACAAACACCCCTCCTCTCCCCTCAAAATATTGTGCTATCTTTTGATTCTTTTCCACCTAGCTTTGGAAAGTGCTGATGTTTTCTGCCTTTTGTGTAATGCTGAAGAGAGATTCTTATTTTCATATATAATGGATACTGTGTTTGTGCTCTGGACTAATAGAAACTGAGTTAATTTGACAATTACTGGATGGTGATGCCCAACTTAATAGCCATTTTGTTTGATGCTGTGTGCACAAACAGAATGGTACACCTTGTCTACACAGTCATTTTCCAAACTATTATATTCTACAAGGGAAAAAACTGTGTAAACTGTAAAGTTAACTGTCTCCACCTGAAATAGAGAATCTTCAGTAGATTGATGGTACTTCATAACCAGAGTCATGTTGAAACTTGTCTAAAATAAATCTGTGTGGGTTCAAAATAAGATGAATTATTAAACTTAAACTACTTAAGCCCATTTGTGTATTACTTAAAGCAACTAGCAAGATGGTTAGGGTATTACGTATGATATGCACATTTGTATCTGTTCGGTTTACTGTATTGTTAAGAATGCTATAGGCCTACAGCGACGTAGTGAGTCCCAAAAGGATTTTATGGGATCTGTATGATTTTGTGGGCATTTATGCAGGTTGCTATTTTGGATGGAATAACAATGGGATGTGGAGCTGGCATTTCACTACCAGGGATGTTCCGTGTGGTAACTGATAAAAGTGTATGTGATTTCTTCAGATGCTCATTGAATTTGTGTTCGGTAAATTGTTTTTGTTTTTTATGTTCGGGAATATGCAGGCAACTAAGTCCTTTTCTGCTCAAAATTTGTAGTTTTTTTCTCACCCAGAGGCTCAGATAGGTTTCCACCCTGATGCAGGGGCTTCTTATTTTCTGTCTCATCTACCTGGCTACTTAGGTAATATAAGTTTTGCATGCTGTTTGAGAGATAGACTCCTGCTACAACTTTGAGTCTTTGATATTCTTTTACTTACGGTGTCATCTTTTAAAAAGTATTTGGAATTGAAATCACATATGAATCTTTAACTATTCAGTCCTCAATAACATAACCCAACAAGTTGAAGAGCACTATTTGTAGAAAATATTTCTAAGGAAATTATTTTCTGAATTCTAAAATTTTTCATTTTGTCTAAATGAGCCCCTCCTTTCTTGAAAACAGTTGTTAACCTTTCAATTCCTTGAAAGGTTTCTACATAATTCTGTCTTAATGAGTCTGATATGGCAGTGTGATTGAAACTTCCAGCCACTCCATGTGCTAAACTTGCAACCACCAACAGTAGACATGTGTCAAATTTATCACGAGAGGAATAACGTAGAAATGAGAAACTAATACCCGCAACTCTTGTTCAATCACACATTACTAAGGAGCTAAATACATCTATGATGCTAGTTAACAATAATAAGCACCTTTCTCAGATTTATAACTGTCAGAACATAAGGCTGCTATCAATGAAATGAACTTTTCACTACATCCTCAGTCCTCACAAAAATTGGTTTCCTGAGCATTGCTGCCTTGTAAATCCAAGTGAAAACTCTCAGCTGAAATATGTTTACATTTAGCTCGCTGCCAATAAATCCCATGGCCATTTTCATGATGACTAACTATATAGCTGATCAGAGATCAACAATTTTTTTTAACCTGAAATTCACCTAAAATTTGCCACTCAAGCATACTTGTAATTTTTGTGAAATTCCAATTAAACTTTAACGTTACTCCCATCTACAAACTTAAATCCAAATATTGAACTAGAATTCTGGCTTTCTATGATGTGCCTAAGGTTGCCTTCGCCTCAAAAACCCAACGCCCTGTATAGCTCCATATTGGCCTTTGCCCTTCAACTAAATGAATTTTCTATTGTATATTTATACCAGTTATTGGCAAGAGTACTGTTGATATTTGTGTTTATATATTTTTTCACACTTGTGCTATAGTTTCCATAATAAACCAGAAAACGGTTCACACAAGTTTATTTATTTCTATATCTTGCTATACAGGGGAATACTTGGCCTTTACAGGGGATAAGCTTACTGGTGTAGAAATGATTGCCTGCCGCCTTGCTACTCACTATTCACTAAGTGCAGTATGTTTCCTTCTTCTTTTTGTGCTTCTGCTATCTGTCTTTGTTACCTAGTTCTCCAATGCTTACATGATTTGGCTTCCCTTGATAGAGGCTTGCTTGGCTTGAAGAACGCCTTGGTAAACTGATCACAGACGATCCTTCTATTGTGGATGCATCCCTTGCACAGTATGGTGATCTTGTTTATCCAGACAGAAGCAGTGTCCTTCACAAGTAATGTTGCATCAACACATCCTTATTTCTTTTCTGGACTATGACTTCTATTATGTGTTTTGTTTTGTCATGGTTTTAGTATAACTCATTTGTGGGGTCCAGATGCTTCTACAATCTTAAATTTTATTGCAACTATGATAGAGCTGAAACGATGAAAATTATAATAAAAAGCAATCTGAGTGAATAAACGCTGGCAATCTTTCTTCTTAAAATGTCTGTTGAAATTCTCTAAGATTTTTTATTTAAAATTAGTATGCTAGTGATATGAGGCTATCTTAAAATTTTGTAATAATGAAAAATACCTCAACAGCTTTAGTGCACTTTTATTAAGTGTTTATTTAAGATATTGGGGACAAATATACCATTTATCACATATGTACTTCCAGATGTGTTGCCACAGGATAAGAAGAAATTAGAGATTGCTCTGTTAGGAAATCAGATAATGTTTGCCAGGATTTTTAGTATTGCTGTTGTATGGATTGCTCTATGCTTGTGCAGAAATGTTGTCCTTCTACACTCTATTCATTGCACATTTTTCTCTGTGAAGATAGAACCTTGCTCATTTGGTTTCAGACATTGGTCTAATTGCGTCATTTTCTGCTTCTGAATGTTATGTTCTATTTGTGACTCAGGATTGATACAATTGATAGATGTTTCTGCCACGATACAGTGGAGGAAATTATTGAAGCCTTGGTAAGCATTGTATTAAATCTTTTCTACATGTCTATGGTGAGGTTGGATGGATTTGAATAAAAAAAATTAACATCTGGATTCACATTAAACCATCATTACAAGATTATGTATAATTAATTGAATAGTTACTGCCTACCTGGTTTATCTGTCTTCATCTTCGAATTCCTTTTGCTAACAAGGCAAATTTCCTGAAAATATGCATTTTGTATAAGGAACCTTGTGCAAAATTAATGGTAAATTATCAAAGATCAATGCTTGTATCATCTTTAGAAGTTGTGACATTTTTGGAGTTCTTACTGAAACGTCATAACTTGTGTGTAGCCATGTCTTGTGCTCACCTGAAATCACTATAATATCTTCCAAAGTGGGAGCAACAGGTTCTTAGCTACTTATAAGTCTCCAGTTGAGAGGGGGTACTGAGAACAGCTCCCCAACATAAAAAGAAAAATACAGAAAAAAAAGGCAACGAACCAACATTTTTGGTTGTTAGATGAAACGGGTGACATTCCAATTCTGACAATATCTTATCTTGGTCCGCAATCAACTACAACTATGAGATTGCGTGCATGGCACCTTATGCTAAACTTTTTAGAAGGGGCAATGAGACCCTCTCCCCCACCCAAAAAAAACAAAAAACAAAAACAACCCAAGATATAAAGTCAATACATAAAAAAAAAACAATTAGGTAGTGAAGTAAACTTTTCAGATTTGGTTAGAAGAAACGGGTATTGTTAGTGCTTTTCATCATCTGGTGCTTGACTACAATAGTTTTTGCCTTTTAAAATGAAATGTTATTCTGTCAGGAGAAAGAAGCAGCTGAGACTTACGACCAATGGTGTTTGACAACTCTTAGGAAGATAAGAGAAGCTTCTCCATTGAGTTTGAAAGTTATTCTACGATCTGTGAGTTACATCTCATCTCCCTTGCATGTTTATTAATTTCCCATTCAAATTGCTTTTGACTTCTGCTTTAACTTATGCTACTGAATTCAGATACGTGAAGGTAGATTTGAAACTCTTGATCAATGTCTTGTACGTGAGTACCGGATATCCCTTTGCGGAACTTCTAAGCAGGTCTCCTCTGATTTCTTTGAGGTACTGATTTTTCTTGGTATCTTTTCCATGAAGAACAGCTTCAGTTTGTTTTTATGGTTTCACTTGATTTGTTCTTTATGTAGGGTGTTCGAGCTCGAATGGTTGATAAAGATTTTACACCAAAGGTCCAAGGATGTGTACATTTATAAACTAAGTGCCACTTCCATTTTCCTTTTCTTGGGAATTATCTGAAGCATTTTATTCCCTAATTTGCAGTGGGACCCACCTAGTTTAAAAGAAGTATCAGACGACATGGTTGAATGCTATTTCTCTCCGTTTAATGAAGTTGAATCTGAACTGGTGCTGCCAACGGCATTGCGGGAACCATACATGTGAGACTGGCATACCTTTCATCAATGCTCCTTACTAGGAAGGGTAAGCCAAATAGGTTCTAATTTCGTTTGACTTTTCATTAAACAGTTTTTCACATATCTTTATTGTATTGACATGAAAATGTACAAGTATAAAAATGTAGCAGGGCTTCATGAAAATATAGATGATCTGATTTGCTCAATGGTCGCTGTGTTTCAGTTTGTTAGCAATAGGGCCATTGAACCCCTATCTTATGGGGAGATTTCTTTTGTTTAGAAGGTATTATATGGGTATCCTATTAGGGTCCATTCCTCAAGTTTGCTGTAATGAATACAAGTTTTATATTTTTGTTTTTTCAATGAGTAAATTACATTCCTTGAGGTTTGTCAAAATGACAACTCTAAAATAAATTACACTTCATTTTATTTTATTTTAACAACTCTAAACTTCATTTTTACTCGAGGAAAAAAAAGTTTACTATTTATTAGTTATTGCTCACTAGAGTGAACATACCAACATGTGGTTTGTCCGAGTGTTAATGAGCTTGGACTCCTTAAGCAAGTGGTCAGAGGTTCGATTTCTAGCTATTGTGTATGGAGAAAATCTTGTTCGAAGAGAGCATCTCTTAAATGTCGTCCTGGTCCACTGACAAAGATTAATTACTGTTTACAACGGTGGATACTTAATACCAATGACATAGTAATCCAAAAGTCACCGGTGAACCTAATATTGTTGCAAAAGTTTTTCAAGATTACCCTTACGGTTTCTTCTATGTAAAACCAAGATGGGTTTTTTTTTTGTCCATGTAAGAGTTGTCGACAAGGATGACAAATAAACATCTTTAATTTCCTTCGACAGAGCGATGATGGGGTGAAGGTCAGGGGTTCAATCCTCATTCCCCCATCCCTTATCCGAATCGTAGCTGAAAAAGCCAGCTTCTTGTACTGGCCATGGCTTAAACAAAACCCAGTTATTAACTTGATGCATACTTACATGTATTTTCATAAGAAAGTGTAGTGAAGGCTGAGCAAGGAGCCGTTGATACAGTTGGCAGATTTACCGTGACCTATAAGGCAAACCACCCTTCATTTCACAGATTATTGGGTTAACGGATGATCTGGATCAGTGTTTCAGGATTTTTACTTTCTCCTCAGACATGTGGTGTAGTCTCAGGTTATCCATCAGTTCTTTTATTATATAGTATCATTTCCCCATCTTCAAAACCCAGCTCTGCCATATACTCAAAACATGAATCAGGGGCTCAGTCAAATAACATAACGAATAATGACTATTAAACATGAAACTTGGGAAATAGTTCCTAGTAAGCTTAAAGTGAGCCAGGAGCAATGGCGAGCCAGACCTTCTACACTAATTAGGGGAGATATATTAATTTATGCTAGCTCATTCAAACTCCTAAGCTCATGGCACAAAATGATTCAAGCTAAAATCAAAGAAAAAGGATGCTAATCTATTCACATCTAATAACTATGGGAGTGCAGAACAATAGAAGTTCTTGCTCCATTCGGTCATTTGTCTCATCCCTTAAAACTTCGTCCGAGTTCGTCGATGCTATAATATTCTTACACCATCCCTTCATCTTTGTTCCTGCCCAGTCGCTCGCTCGCTCACCTCCTCAATCTTTATGTACTTGACATGAGTAGTTGAGTTATAAAATAATGAGAAACTGACAATACAAATAGACCCCTCAATCCTCAAAAAATTACTTAAAAGTTAAAATGTAACTTTATGATAGTATTAGTATATTATAGAGATGGTAAGTTCGTTTTTTTAATTTGTTTGTTTTAATTTATAATCATTATAATATATTACTAGTATTGCATGTCATAACTTAATGAGAAAAAAATTATGTAACACATTATCCAACTAGACCATTCGATTGAACTGGTTGAACCTGAACCAATACATTTTTTGAGTCTGATCCGACTTTAACAACATTTTATAATCGAACCAAAATGATCTAAATAAAAAAAAACCAAAAAGTGGAAAATCTAACAAAACTATTTAATTTTGATTTGATTTTTATTTAATGACAATTGGTTTGATTTTCGAATTTCACTCATGAAATGAAATTGAATCTTATTAAATTGAACTTATGTAATTATAAATGTGCATAATTTGCAATGAATGGTAAGATTTCAAATTATATAGTTGCTATGAAAATCTTTAGACTAATTTATTTGCATATACCTATTTCATGATGGCTTATTTGAATTTTCAAGTCAATGGACCATCAGAAATCCTATTCTCAACTTCAAACTCTCTCCCTTCTCTCTACACACACAGCCGCGTGCCACCACTAGAAGGGGTGGTTTTGGGCCATTTTTTGGCCTGAAATCACCCCTTTACTTCGTTTTTTCTCCCATTTTATCTAAATAAGTGGTTTTTCCACATAGATCTGGTTTTGTTTTCCCGTGTTTTTAGTGTTTTCGTCGTCTGTGTGCAACGGTATTGTTGTTCGTCAATCTATCACAGATTTGATCAAGAATTGGGCGTCAATGTTACAGATCCGGAGACATGGGTATTCCTATGATTTTGATTATGTCACTTTTGTAGGCATTTTGATTTTGCCGTGTTATGCTATTAACCTGGGTGCTGTAAGTTTGTTTGCAGATTCATCCTTTTCGGTTTTTAGCGATGTTGGATTTGTATTGTTTTCAATGTATTTTACCAATTTGAATGAATGAATACCTTTTTAGTAAAAAAAAAGTCAATGGACCATCAAAAATAAAAAGTTATTTTGGTTCTAAATTTCAGAAAAAGAATCCTAAGGGTGGCCCTATGCACGAGAATCTTCATCTAGTGGAATCTTGGGAAGGTAAATGTATGCAGTCTTATCCCTGCAACTAAGGAGACTATTTTCTAGGATTTGAACATGTGACCTCCAAGTCACAAGATAACAACCTTACCTTAGCGTCAAGGCATAAGAAAAAATAGGTTAAAATAATACTTTGGTCCCTATTCGTGACACGAATTCTCGATTTGGTCCCTATACATAAAAAAAAGTCATCAAAATGGTCCCTATACGTACAAAAAGTCCCCATTTGATCTCTGCCGTACAAAATTTTAAGGACTGATTTAATAATTTTTTGCTCGTATAGGGACCAAACGGGTAATGTATAGGGATCAAATGAAGACTTTTTGTACGTATAGGGACCATTTTAATAATTTTTTATGTATAAGGATCAAATCGAGAATTCATGTCACATATAGAGACCAAAGTATTACTTTAACCGAAAAAATAATATTTGGCTAAAAATTAATTGGACTGAACTAAACCAAATTGATTAGGGTAGGTTTGATTTGGTTTAACTTTTATGTTCGAAATCAACCGGTTAGTTTCAAAAATGAGTAATTGTATGTTATGAAATGAAATCAGATAAAAAGGACCATGTAATTAAAATGAAATTGTTAGCACAAACAGGTGTGGTGAAGTTTGCGCCATGTCATTCGCACTGTCAAATTTTATTTGGTATCATATAGCACTCCTCTTCAAAAATATAAAAATCGATTGATTTTGCTCAAATTACTTTTCTCTTAAAATTGAACCAATACGAATTGCATGGTCAAAGTTAAAGAGTTGACAATCTATCTATCCAAAATGATCTCGGCCAAAGTTAATGAAAAAGAATGCTAAGTTATCATATTATTATACAAGTTTAATTTTAATGATGATGATATGATTTACAAGAAGCAATTAATATCATGTGTGAATGCTTATCCAAGCAACACCACTCTATAATAGTAATAGTCTAAAGCTACAATGTTATTTTCTCAGCTGACAGCCACAAGAATTGACTATAAAGGATTACATAAGACCTTGATCATTTGAAAAACGACATCATGTTCCTTTCTTCTAGTAGCATTGAAATGGCTTCAATGAAGACGGTGCAAGAGGTACTCCACCTGAACATCCTTGGTAAGAGGTATTATCCATTTCTTGTACAAGCTAGAAACCACTGATGGATCAACCTTGTATTTTACATTACTGCCATCTTCACGGTTAAGGGTCACTTCTTGCCCAAAAACCATGGCCTTCTTTTCAACCCTCTTGATCACCATCTCTTCAACACTCTCAAATGTCAACAATTTCATCAATGCTTCTTTATCCTGCAGAAACCAAGTCCGTTTTAAATGTAAGCTTGAGTAGCATGAAAAACAAGGGTATGTTTGATTTGTTTTTATTTTTTGTTTTATAAAATAATTACAAAACCATCACTTGTTTTCAATCCGTTTATTATTTTCAAAGATTTATACAAGAAACTTTCAAAGAAACTTTTTTTGTTTTTACTATTCCCTGTACAACTCTTTCGAAACAGGAAACAAAATAAAAACGAGAAACCGGTTACAAACCAAACAGAGAGATTATATTTAGCATTTGGAAAGTGATCATAGAATAGAAATACAAGTGGTGGAACTAAATTTGCTAACTCTCATCAATCTGCAACTATATATATACCTGAACACGAATTAAAGGCTCGTAGTCTTGAGGAGATTCCCTGAATTTCACCTCAGCTACAAACTTTCCATAATGAATCCTTCTAGAGATGGCCTGCAGATATTTCATGGAGTGAAGAGTCAGAAGCAATACTAGTTCAGAGTCTTTTGGCCACTGTTGAAAATCCTCTTATGTGTTGAACCAAAATACATCCGCAAAATGAAAGTTGAGACTGATCCATTTTTAGTATTGTCACATTATTAAAGTTTGATTCAAAACAATATCTCAGAAGGCACACCCTTTTCATGATATGAAAATACATGATTGAGTGATTGCATAAAATTTGCATACTAATAGTGCGTTGAAATTAAACTCTAACAAAATTAAACTGGTTGTTGATTATAAATAATGCACTACATAAATTCATCCATAAACATACTCATAAAAGAACTTCCAGAGAAAACCTTACCTGCAATAAAGAAAGATCACTAGCTGCAGTTTGTGCATGGTTGCCATCATCACCCGAAGTGACAAACAGTGGAAGCAGATCATGGAAGTACAATTTCCAGATGGATTTGTTTATGTTAATTGAAGTGGCTCCGGCATGCAAAAACTAAAGATAAAATTAATTTTAAGCAAAATCCTTTTTCTAGTAAGTTGCATGAACTATGAAAATTGGAAAATCATACAAGAGTTTTGGTGAATTACCTGTGTGAAGGGATAAGATGTCCCAAGTGAGTGTGGTAAATTTTCTGGGAAGAAGGGGTTTTCTTCAGGGTTGTTGTATCTTCCAGCCTGTAATATACCAATTCATTTTAAGTATAATACTCTTTCAAATGCAATAACATAATACAAAGCAAATAAGAACCGTTAATTGTGATTGCCATGGACTTGATACACTTATGATTGCATGAGTCCATATATCCCCAGGTGAAAAAACTTGATGAATAAGTAATGACAGAAGCAGAAAATTATAAACTAAATCTTGCAAAATTTCTACAGAAGTTCCATCTCTTTAGAAGATAAGTGCAATCTTATGATTCTTATCAAACAAACAGCTCATTTTCAAAACCTGAGTCAGAACTAATTGTGGATTTTGCAAAGACTTAGAATGTAAACTTATCACTCAATCCCCAATTCTCTTTTAAAGGGGAAAAATTTCATTACCTGAAAATTGAAAATTAAGATCCCAAGAGTGATTATTAGTTAGCTGCCTGAGTTAGGACAGCATAGCCATTTGGACTAAGGAGAAGTTAGGCATCACTGGAAGTTAGCATGCTTCTAAGAATGCTTTGTTGGAAACTCTTATTGGTATTCTAAGTTGTATTCAACATGCATCTTATTCTATGAGGCTAGAGAAAACTATCAGATAACACATTGAACAACAACCTTTTAACATCCATTTTACACTCTGCAATCTTAAGAATCTGCCGAATTTCATTGAAAATTAGGCAGATACTTGTCAGAAACAAACTCTCAATAGCTTAAGCTCTTAATTAAAGGATCACATCTAATACATCCTCATAAGCAAGAACCCTTAAGACTTAAAGTATAGACAATGCTAAGATTGAACTAATTTTTTTCAAAAAGCTTAAGACATTAGGTGAAAAGTTATGAATGGTTTTTATATCTAACATGTCCCCTCACGCAAGATCCCTTTGGGCTTAAAGCGTGAACAATGCATAGACACACCAACCAACTTTCCCAAAAATTAAAGCGGTTAGATGAAGATTATGAACATTTTTTATATCTAACATGCTCTTTCACACAAAAGCCCTCTGGGATTGAAGCATGGACAATACACCGACCCACCGTATCTGATACTGAAATTAAGAATGAGGGTACACAATAATAATCACTAAAAATTAACAAACCAAACCAAAACAAAACAAGATATGAGAATAGACAAGGGAAAAAGAGATAAATGGTTTAAAATGCTTTGGTTGCGACAGCCTGCATTAGGCCATAATTGCAGCCTGCATTGGCCGCAATTGACTGCATCAGACTGCAATGACCGCAACGCGATCGCAATTTAAAACTATGAGATAAGGTAATATCAAATAGTCACCTTAGCTTGAACGGCCTCTGTATTCTTAACGACAAAATCAACCAATGAGCCACGAAAACCCGGAATTTTAGAGTAGTTTTCATTGTAGGCATCATCATTGATTGGGAACTTGGCCCTCTCAATGAGACCAAAAATGATGGTATCTTCTTGCCTAACTAAAGCCTCCCTCACTGAATCAAGCGTGTATCCATTCCCAGAATCAGCTTTGGCCATTCTGCATCTCACGGTAGAAATTGCCAACATAAGAACCACCAACCCAAATCGAAGCATCATTGTTAAAAGACCCAAAAGAATACAAAGACAAAAAAATAAAGAATATGATTATGATTATTATGATATGGTATGACTATGTCACGGAAGACGAATACAAGATTGACATTATATAGGACATGGACAATTGGATTGGAGATATCAATATATGTAATGAAATAATAAATGGTAAGGTCAATTCAGCGCCACCCATATAATCATATTAATATTATTATGTACATAGTACATATACATAGGCAAAGTCAAAATATGGAATGGAATGAAGTGTACCTTTTAATTAATGCTGAGGAAGTTTTTGGCTATAGAATTTGAATGTGGGTGGGTGGGTTAATTAGAGATTGTCAAGGTATTTGAATTGAATGGGGAGAGATTGAAATGAGAGAGAAAGGTTTTTAAAGAAAATGGTGGCAGTGGTGGGAAGGCACAAACGCAAAGCTTAGGGTGGAAGAGTAGTTTGCCTTTGCTTGCTTGCATTGGTTGTTGACTTGTTATGGTACACTGAGGTTCCTTCGGAGTTGGAATTTGCAGCTCCACAAGCTAACCGCGTGGGTCCCTATCAATTAACAAATGATACCGTTATCATGTGTGTAGGAACCCTGGCCGTCCCGTGTCTCCGTGTTTCTTCGGTTCTCAAAACTGTTTACACGGTGTTGGGATAAGTTGTAAGTTCCAGCTTCCATCAATTTTTTTAAAGTTGAGATAAATATAAATTCTTTTATAAGTATTTATAGAGTCTCAAAAACTTCTCTCTTTTGGACTGAGACACTGTCTTCGTATCCCAATTTTTTTTTTAAACAAATAAAAAAAAATTATTACGATAAACCAACGAGGCAACGAGAAATAGTGAAATACTGTGACTCATACGCTAATGTCTGTTTGGACTTAGGAATAGTGCTGGGCTTAAATGAAAGACCGTGTCTGTTTGGAATCTTTGGATAGTGCCGGCTTAAATCAACGAGATTTGACTTTAAATTAATTCCAACCATATCTAAAGGTGTTTGATTTTAAAATTACGTCCAATAAAATTAATTTTAGGTGAATAAAATTATTTTAAGAGAAATAAAGATTTTTAGCATTTCATTAAGTAAAATTAATTTTAAATGTGTGATCCACATTTTTTTTTTGTATATTTACTCATCAAAAATAATTTTATCTTATCATCTAAACAAAATAATTTTTTTAAAAAAGAAACAAGAAAGGATGCAAGAAGGCTGATCTAGTGGCTAGGAATGGCAAGAAAGTCAATGGAGGTGACCGAAATTTTTCTAAGGCAACATCTTTACATGTCTCTTATGCTGCTGTAATGGTGATGGTGGCTAAGAAGTCCTATTGGGTATGTTTGAAGTGATGAAAGGAGATGAAACGGAATATAATGAAATGAAATGGAATGGAATAAAAGTTCCATTCTATTATTTGGATATTTTATAATAGAATGGAACAAAGTTACCTTCCACTATTTGAATGATAGATAGAATGAAATGAGTTATAATTTTTTATTTACTATATTACCCTTATTGACAAAATAAATATATTATAAATTATAAGCATACATGTTCTTAATATAAAAATTCAAATTCTTAAAAAATAAAGGGATAATCAAGACCACCACTTTGGTGGATTTCTTGATCCAATTTGACTCTCGAGACATTTTCTCATCACAGTGTGTCTTGCTCTTGCATGGTTTAAAAAATAGCTTGAAATGCTAAAAAAAGCACAGGGCTTGCTTGGTGTCTTGCATCTTTGACAAGTACTTACTGTCAAAGTCCAAGTGTCCAACCATGACTTCTACTCCTGTTGGCTTGTAGCACGCGTAGGTTCGACTAGCAGCACGGGTTCAAATAAAATTCTTGAAAGTAACATATATAATCAATTCAGATTCAGATTCAGATTCACAATAAGATTGTTCGACTATCAGTAATAAGAATTGGGGAGAAGAAACACCAGAATGTAGAAAAATTCCCAGAAACAGATTCATGTAGGAGAGTTGGAGGAAGACGAAGCAAAATAAGAACAAAGGGATAAAATAGTAATTTAATAAGTATAAAAATAACAATAAACTGGTTCCATCCCATACCCTTCAATTTGGGAGGGAACAAAAAGAGAAGGATTGGATGGAAAGGGATGTAATGCATTCCATCATGTTCTATTCCATTCCATTTGAAATTAGACAATCCAAACAATGGAACATGATTCCATTCCATTCCACTCCACCACTTTCCATCAATCCAAACATACCCATAGAGATTTGGTGGTGGGAGTTGATGAAGGAGAGGAGACTGATCTTGCGAGTGACAATGAAAGAGACGATGAGGATTTCATGGTGGGTTTTGATTAGACACTATGTCAGATTCAGGACTTAATAATGCACACTTAACAACGGTTTCGGGATGCCTGCTCTAAAAAAAATGTGAAGAGGTTTTTAAAATCACTCTCCCAAATAAAATCTATTAAAAGTTACATCTTGAAACTGTTTCCCCAAGAAAACACTATCTCTACACCATACATCGTTTTGAAAATATGTGATCAAACATTATTAACGCTTTATCTGGGAAACACTATCTTAATATACACCTTTAATAATGTTTATACATGCAAACACTATTGAAAGTTTAACTATCATAGAGCTTGATTGAGGAAGCGCTATCTTTCATTGTATTAAAACTCTCTCTTCGTTAGTTGTCACAGTTCATGAACATAAAACGAATACTCTGCACAGAAAATTCGATATTCAACGCATCGAAAACTGTCCCTAATCAATTTCGCCTTAATAACTATCAAAGCCCGAGCCAATTTCTCCTATAAATATCTTTCATGTGTGTGTTCTATATAATCCTACACTACAAATTTTATAAACTCTCATTATTCTCAGTATTCTTTATTTCTTCAAATCTCTTGTGACTTATGAGCCACAATATAATCCAGAAGAGGGCAGTCCCTCCAAATTAAAAGTCATGACAGATGAAAAAAAGATATGGGTAGCAGAGGCGCCCAAGAAACGAAAGTGGTACATCTTTTGACATCACAAATGTGTCATCAAGAAGTTGTCGCTATCTCTGCATTGCAGGCTTCGTTCATCAATTTGCTTCTATTACTTGTTCATCTCCCATATGAGAAGAACTTGACGATCGAAGGAATTGGAGATTGAATTGGAGTTGGAGCTGAATGTCAAGGGATTGGACTTGGAAGATTTTTCATTTCAATTTTTCCTTTAAAAGACAACCCGAAATGAGATTCTAATTTTACATTACAAGATTCTGCTTTGTAACTCTGAATTTTGTTGTCAATAAATTTTGCAACTTTGCAATTCTTGCGTACCAAATTGTGACTCTTGTTTGCAATGATGAAAGAAATTTTTGTTCATATCTATTTTTTTAAGTTGTAATTCTTAAAAATATAATACTGCTAATTTAATATACACCTTGGATGTTGTACTCTCTTATACATTCATTCTTTTTCCTTAATAATAATAATTCTATTGAATCAAACTCTCCTATAAATAATTATCCCTTGTGTTCTTATCATTCACACTCCAAATTTTACCACCTCTAATATATTTCTCAATCGCTCACGTTCTTCATTTCCGGAGTTCCCTCTGCTTGCTTGCTTTCTTTGGTGGTTGACTTATTATGGTAAACCGAGGTTCCTTCGAAGTTGGAATTTGCTACTCTTCAAGCTAATCGTGTGGGTCCCTATTAATTAACAAAATTGATTTTGAGTGTGCGACCCACAAATTATTTACAACTCAAAAGTAATTTATTTCATCATCTAAACAAAATTAACCATTCTAAAAAAGCAAAAGAGAGGATGTCAATGAAGGGCAGAGCTTTGTCAATGAAGGGCAAGACTTTTCAATGGAGGAGGTTGATACGAAGGCTAGGTCATGACCCGAATTTCGTAGCCATGACCGGTCTAAAGGGAAAACCTTATCTTTCCCCTTCGCAGCCTTACAAGCATACACAAATTCGTCTCATCCAAAGCAAAAGATTACATTCGTTACGTACATAAGAAATATAATACATCAGAGTAACTAACAACACACGGAATTACAAAGTCCTTTTTAGATAAATAAAAAAAAAGACTAAGGGGACAACCCTTCAAGCTATCCACATGGTATCCAAGGCTGCTGGCGGCTTCGAAGATACTTGCAGCTAAAATATTAAACGTGGGGTGAGTCCACTGACTCAGTGAGGGAGTTTCCCCCAAACACATGCAATTACACAAAGTCAAAGGTGAAATAAAGTTACACACTCAGGCAAGCACTTGATCAAACAAATAGATAGTCATTTTCCATCTACACATCATAAATATCTTTACATATGCAAATGATCTCATAAACTAATAAAATATTGTATGGACTTCTTATCCCTCAAAAGAGTACTTGTGGAATCATATAACGAGATACACATCATATCATATATTCATCGAATCTTTGGGTCCACATGGGGTTGTTCTCTCAAGGTCCCCCACCCCGATAATTTTTAATTTCGTACCCTGGAGATACCGTACCCTCCGACAAACATCAACATCCCTCCTCGACACCCGGGGTGACTAACAGGGTCTCCTCATCCCTGTCGGTGATATTTATATACCGGAGACACCCGCTCCCCGATTCGCCTACCCAAAGATTCATAATCATCATTTGACAATTCATTCCATCAAGTACCTTCCATAAAGCTTTCGCATCACAAATATGCACATGATAAATTCAACAATCATATTATGAATACTTGTAAGCACCAAACACTATTTTCAAGATATTCTCAAGAGTAGCAAAAAGATTAGAGGAAATATATTTGGACACACAATTTGGATACCTTGTATAGATACCGTAGAACTTATGAGTGTCTTGAGAGTGATGAAATATATAATGAGAGAGAAGAACAATAAATAAGTAGGGATGAATACTTTTATACGATATTGGACACCATCTTTATGTACAAATATCATTACTCAAAAGATTAATACATCACATCTCACTTTAGTATCAAGTTAACATAATCAAGGTTCAAAGATAAAAGAATTTCATATTGTCCAATACCATAACCGTAATTCAATAAATAAATATCCAACTTGAACATTCTCATCAAGTCATCACAAACATAACTTTATACTTGATATACTTCCTATAAGTAAGGGAAGCATATTTAGCATTCATCAATAACATAATCATCTCAATCAATATACATGATACTAAACTATAAAAAAAATTATAGATTTCATTATATATATATATATATATATATATATATATATATATATATATATATACACTTAAAACATAGTCCACCCAGTTTTTATTGCATATTACATGATACTAATCTATATAGATTCAAAATTCATCCATTTGAATAATATATATATATATATATATATATATATATATATATATATATATATATATATATATATTAATGATTTAATTGGTATATCATCAATTTACGATTTACGATTGATTGATCGGTGTAAAAATCTTTATACTGACAGTGCATAAAAATTAAACTCATGTATTAATAAACTAATATATATATTGGAAACACTCAGCGCATGTCCTGAGTAATTTATTTATATATGCATATATACTAATCTAGTTATTACATTCACTAAAAGCCAAAATGTGTTGTTTTCAAAAACCATAGCAACTTGGCCCATGAGCACATTAGAATTTCAACGTGGCAAATCTATGGCTGCAACATCATTACACAAAGATTTTCAGCATCATTGGCTCCACAATACAGGACGAAACAGGTAAACAAAATTCAATTATATATTTCAACAACCTTTTAGAAGCATTTCAATAGCACTGAAACCAAATTTTCACACAACAAAAATAAATCCATGACCATTAATTTCAGATTAACAAGCTTATACTCACTTTTATCATTTCCTAAATTGAAACCCATAAAAAAGTAATCTCAAACACCATAAATCCCTCACCTCAATAATGGAGCATCTAATTAATAAAGACAATATGGACACATCCCAACATAATGCAAGATCTCCTGCTGGGACAACGTCCATGCATAATCCGAATATCTTATTTCACACCTTCAATGGAGGAACACCTAGTAACGTAGATGGTTCCAAGGAATCGGATATGGACATAGTTGTCAAAACTGGTGACATGGGAGTTTCCCAGGAGCATCAAGGTACAATGAATTTATTTATATACATCTTATGAATAATATTAGTAATAAAAGTTTCCTCTGGAACCACCATTTTTTCTGATTTTGAAAATAATATATATATGGATGCTCATCATTCTAATATTTTAGTTATAATACTAGGGTGGATCCCATGAAGCTCCTGAAAACCTTTACCTTTCTTGGGTTCCAGGGTTTTTTGTGCTCAGAGGGAAGGTGTTTTGGCAATATAGTGGTGGCATGGAAGATTGTAAATGTCCACCTCTCTTTAATTGAAAAAGACTTGGATTCCTTCGGTTTAAAGTGGAATTCTCTAATGAATCTATTTGGTTCTTTACTCCAATATATGCTTGTCCTAATGAGGAGTTAAGACATTAGCTATAGGTGAAGTTAAATGTAAGACTAAGCCTTTTTGAGGTTTTGATATATGACAAATAATGTGAATTTTATATGAGTTTTTCAATTTGATTATATACTAATAAAGTGTTCAAGTGTTTGCAAGATTACCCATGAAGGAGAAAGTCAAAGGAACAAAGAAGAAATGACAAAAATCAAACAAGATCATGAGAGACTCGAAGATTCAAAGGAGAAGACATGGAACAAAGCATCAAGACCAAGTTTAGACCCTAAAGTTCTTAGATGCTATTGTAAGAATAGCATGCTTAATCTCTTGGTGAAGCTCTTGGAAAATTAATTAAGGAAAAACTAAGTTTTCAAAAGATTTTTTTTAAGCAAAAGGGTATGCAAAAGCATCAATGTGATGAAAGACATCCAAACTAGGTTAACATCTCAGATATCACCAATCATCTCAAAAGAACGCCTAAATATTATTAAAATAACAAAAAAGAATACAAGAAAACATGGGGGGACATGGACCTTACCCATGAAAGAATTGTCTAAATCTATAACTAGGAAGACCACCTCTATTTCTAAAGAAGTCTTTCCTAATAAAATCAGGGGCTAAATCCCACCAAACAAAGCCATTTATTGAAATACCATAATCGGCCAATTTATCGGCACAAGAATTACCCTCTCTATAAATATGAGAGACTCTAAAACTCATTTTCTTGGTTAATTCTATACCGTTATTCCACCTATTCCTTAATTTCCGAGGAACAATTTTACTATCTTTGAAAGCTAATATCACCATTTGAGAGTCACATTACCAGCCCTTCTTATAAGCAATTTCAATGGCTGCCATAGCTCCTGAGAGTTCAGCAACAAAAGCAGAAGATACACCAATATGCTCAGCATAGCAACCCATGATATGGAAACCTTTAGCTGCACCATCAGAATTGCACTTTACCATGTTGCAAAGAGGTGGATGCCAAATTACTTCAATGATCTTGGGAGCTTTGCTAGTATTTCCTTTAATTTTAAACTTCTGAAACATAATCAGCTCAGTTATAGAATTGGACATGCAGCCAGCACTTGTGTTACCTGACATAGATACATTCAACACAATCAGATTCTTTGCTGTATGGACATTTATCCATTTGTTATTGAACTTAGCCTGATTTCTTGAAAACCAAATTGTGCATCCTCCTTGAAAGAGAGACTGCCCGAATCAGAACTGCTCCAGACCAACTGATCAGCAGCAGGGTTCATTGGAATTACATCACCCTTTAATTCATTTTCTACAGCAGGGCAATTATCCAATAACATTTGAGGGATGCCCCACTTCCTATCATGTAAAAAATCAGCTACTTTCCCTTTAAGATAACAGAACCAATCAACTGGAACATTTAGGAATTGAACAATAGGCTTATACAACCATTTTTGAGTCCAGAAGTTGATATTTAAACTACCCCCTAACAGCCAAGCTGTGTTCTCCAAAACCATAGGGATCACATGTCTAATTCCAGCCCAAATAGAAGATGATAAATGATGAGTAACAGGATTTCCCCACCTAAAAGCTCTAGATCTCAGCAGGGCAGTCCAGGAACAGTTAGAAGAGACCAATTCCCAACCCAACTTTAACATAGCAGCTCTGTTCACAGTTTTGATGGATCTGATGCCAAGACCTCCTTCAGCCTGTGAGGCATGCACACATTCTTCCATGAAACTGTGACTATCTTCCTAGTGTTGATACAACCAGACCAAATGAAATTTCTAGTCCACTTATCAATTTGATTAAGAAGACTTATTGGCCAGCTGTAAACTTTAAAGCTGTAAAGCAACATGCCAAACATGACAGATTTAACCAACTCCACCCTTCCCATTATAGAGAGCAAAGCACCTTTCCATGAGGATAGTTTGTTTTTTATGCTATCAGCAATAGGCATTAGATGAACCTTCTTTGGTTTCCCTTTAAAAAGAGGGACACCAAGATAGAACCAAGCAAATCAGAAATTCTTGCAATTCTGGTATTGGAAACAGCTCCAACAAAGAATTTTGATTTTTCTACACTGATAACCTATCTTGAAACAGATTCATAGGCCTTGACGAGCTCCATTAGCTGATGCAAACTTTAAGAAGCTCTGCAGAAAATGAGAACATCATCTGCATACAGAATGTGACTAAGTTTTCAAAAGATAAATTAAATGAGTTTTTCAAGGAAAAGGATTTTCAAAATATGTTAATTGAAAAAGGAAATTAAGTGAAGTTATACACCTGTGTGTTACACATGTGTATGTTTAGTTAATTTACAAAGTACAAGTGAAAACTTTTCTATACACGCATGTTGTACACATTTGTATCAAAGCTGTTTCTTGAAAAATATGAAGAGTACATCAATGTACAAAACTATACACTTGTGTATAGATCATTTAAGAAGCTTCAGAACTTATGTTTTCATTTGTAATCGATGTACACAATCTGTGTATGAAGTTCTGGGCTGATCTGGACCGGTGTTCTAATATACACCGATGTACAAAGATGATAATCTGTATATTCATGAACAAAGCAAGAGATACACAGATGTACAAAGATAAGATACTAATCTGTGTATGCGTGTGCTGGAGTTCAAAAACCAGTTTAATACACAGATGCACAAAGATAGCAATCTGTGTACGTGTGTGCAAGAGTTGAAAAATCACTTTAATACACAGATGTACAAAGAACATAATCTGTGTACGCACTTTACAAAAGTTCAAAAATTGTGAATACACAGATGTATTACACAGATTATTTCATGTCAGTTTTACAAAACTAATTCTATTTCACTTGTAACAATTCTATGATTTGTCCAACGGATCTGTATTTGTAGGTATAAACGGGCTTTGACTTGGGCCTCCACAATTAATGTATTGCAGAGAGTGAATAGTCAGACTGTCAATTCGGTTGTAATAAAGCTCTTTCGTCCTTTTTTAGCTCAGAGCTTAGGGGACTAGTGTATTGGGAGACATAAATGGGCTTCAACTTGGGCCTGCAAACATGGCCCAAGGCGTGGACAATCTGAGACCCGAGATATTTCCGAGAATAAGGGACATTCGGTATCCGAGAGGAGGTTGGAGAAAGTGGGACCGAGAGGGAATCAGAGTGGAAGACGTGCATAGAGAAGTTATTGACTGGATAGAGACGGTTATCCTGACTTTATGGGAGGGAAGTCCGAGTATTTCAAATTGTAACTGATGTATATATGGGGGGATAGAATGTAGAAGTAGGCAAGCTATTGTCTTGTAACTGAAACCTCTATTATTCCAGAGAGAATTCTAATATACTGATTCCTTTGGAGTAAGATTGTGTTCTTGGTAACAGCGATATTGCTTCTTGTTGATTCTAATCCCTAGTGCTAGAATTTGCAAGAACATCATGATCAAGGAGTGTAGAGGGAAGGAGAACCGAAACAGGTTCTCGAAGAGGGTCACGGAGACACTCGGGAGACAAAGGGAGTGAAGCATTGGAGAGGGATGTTAGTGATTTAAGACGCCAAGTGGACCAGTTGAGGAGAAGTCAGGGTGATGTAAGGAGTAGAGAAAGAAGTCCGGAGAGGAGTAGAACTTCTTGCAGAGGTGAGCGAAGCCTCACCCCACATGGAAGGAGGAGCAACTGTGACAATGAATCCAGAACTGAAGTGTCGGATCGAGGAAGGCAAAGACTTAGTAACCGTGAGAGTCGAAGTCGGAGACATAGTAACTTTGAAGAAAGAAGTCACACTACAAGGAGTGAAATGGGAGACTCAAGTCAATTGCGACGACGTCGCCATTCCGAGGAGTAGGGTCCAAGTCGGAGGAGGAGCTGAGAATGGGATCGGGAATACCGAGACCGACGTATGAGAGAAAGGAGAGACCACCCTTTCACTGAAGATGTTATGTCTGAGCCGGTACCTCGTGTTGATAGTGGCTACGGTCTCAAGAGGGGGTGAATTGAGATATTGAAAACTTATTCAACAATTTAAAGCAAAACAGTGTTTCTTTAAAGAAAATTGGTTTTCACTCAATTTTAATTCCCAAGAATTAGGTTATGGAACAAGTAATGACGACAAGAAGAATTATAAGTAGTAACAACAGATTTTAACACAGATTGCAGATTTAAAGATTCAAGTTTAACAAGTATATGGAGTTTAGGGATTAGAAGAACACGCAAACCGATTTATCCTGGTTCGGCTACCTTCTCTGGTAAGCCTACATCCAGTCCCACACCTCTGTGGTTTTCTTTACTATAATCAGCAATTACACAATTCTAATTACAGCAACACAAGGATACCCTCCTTGCTTGAAAAATCACCAGAAAGCACACTAGCTTTTCTATACCCAAGGATCCCTTCTATCCTTGTTAAACCCTAAGAGATACCCTCTCTTAGTCACTTTTAATTCACGAAAAGAATTGAGTATAAGTAAGACTCTAAAAGTCTGATAATACAAATTGAAGTTCTAACTATCACACTTTTCTCAGAGATAAAGCACTTTGTTTCACAATCAGTATGAGTTGCGTTTTTGTATATGTGTTGTTATTGTTGAAAAGTGTTCCTTTGATCCTCTTTATATAGAAGACAGATTATAGCCGTTGGGATTATTTAAGACAGATTTGGATATGATTTAACAAAATCTGCTTTCTTGATTCTTGATCTTGAAATGAGATTTTGTTTGATCTTTGTAGAGTTTGCATTCTTCTTGAAAAATAACGGCTTCCATCTGAAAGGATAGCCAAGTCTTTTAAAGAGTAATATATCTGTGTTTATTTGAAGAGAAAAAATAGCCGTGTCCATTTGCCACGTCAGCAGACGGGAGTGTTAGCTCAAGATAATTGGACGGGCTCCAATTGGTGGACGAGAGTGCTAACACAAGTTATTGGACGGGCTCCAATTGGGAGACAAGCTTTATATGCTATGTTTAGTGGACGAAGCTTCTCGTGCCACATCAGCAGACGCGATCTTCTGTTTTCTTAGTGGACGCACTTCTTGTGCCACGTCAGTAGACGAGATCTTCTGTTTTCTTAGTGGACGTGCTTCTTGTGCCACGTCAGCAGACGAGATCTTCTGTTTCTTTCAGTGGACGCGCTTCCTTTGTTCTTTCAGTGGACGACAGCTTTTTACTTTGTTGTTTCTTTAGTGGAAGCGCTTTCTTTGTTCTTTCAATGGACGTCAGCTTTTTACTTTGTTGTACTTTAGTGGACGCGCTTTCTTTGTTCTTTCAATGGACGTCAGTTCTTTACTTTATTGGACGAGTGATCTTGCATGCAACTTAACACGAAATGAGTACGTAGTAAAAATTAAAAATCTTATACAAAATACACTTTGTTTGTCATACATCAAAATATGAATGAGGGTTTAGTCTTACAAACTCCCCCTTTTTGATTATGACAAACCTTATCATACTTAACCTTTAGTTATTAAGAAATCAGAGTGCAGCTTTTCAGTAAGCATGGTTCTTTTGTTATTTTCGTCCTCCCCCTGTGTCATTGATATCTTTCAAAAGATCAAGTGTTATCATATCATTAAAAAAAAACATCTTGCATTTATTATAAGTTCTAGTATGTCTTTTCAAAGCAGTTCATACTTATGTGTCAGAGAAATAAAAATTTGCATATCAGAAAATGCATGGTTTATTTTTATGGTTCATATTTCTCCCCCTTTGTCAGAGAAATAAAAATTTGCATGTCAGAAAATACATGGTTCATTTTTATGGTTCATATTTCTCATATGTATGGTTCATCTTAATCCCCCTTTGTCATTGTCAAAAAGAAACTATGGAGAATATTGAAATCAAACTTAAAAGCAGTCTTACATTCATTGATAATAAAGTATTTCAGAACTTATGTAATTCATCAAAACATCCAAAAAAAAATTTCAGACACCTAAGGACGCTTAGCATCTTGCCCATGTCCTTCATAATTTTTAGCAACTTGTGCTGCCTTGCGTGCCATTTGTTATCAATTATTTTGAGGATCAATTATGCCAAGTTCCCTTCTTATAAAGAAGAAACTCTCCTTATTTAGTGGTTTGGTGAATATATCAGCTAATTGCTTGGTTGTATCTATATGTTCAATCACAACATCACCACTTTGAATATGATCCCTGATAAAATGATGCCTAATTTCAATATGCTTGGTTCTTGAGTGCATGATTGGGTTCTTTGTTAGATTTATTGCACTAGTGTTATCACATTTTATTGGTATATGATCCAGATAAACACCGTAGTCAATTAATTGCTGTTTCATCCATAGGATTTGAGCACAACAACTCCCAGCTGCAACATATTCTGCTTCAGCTGTGGATAAAGCCACACTAGTTTGCTTTTTACTAAACCAGGACACTAGGGAATTTCCTAATAAATGGCATGTTCCACTTGTTCTCTTCCTATCTAACTTGCATCCAGCAAAGTCAGAGTCGGAATATCCTATTAATGTGCAAGTGGATCCCTTGGGAGCCTCATTTCTTTTGTTCCTAAGAGGTACTTCATGATTCTTTTTACTGCAGTAAGATGTGATTCTTTAAGATTAGCTTGATATCTTGCACACATACACATACTGAACATTATATCTGGACTACTAGCAGTGAGATAAAGTAAGGATCCGATAATACCTCTATACTTGGATACATCTATAGATTTACCATGTTCATCTTTGTCCAAGTAGCAGGCTGGACTCATTGGTGTTGCCATTTCCTTTGCGCTTTCGATTCCAAACTTCTTTAGTAGTTCCTTGCAATACTTTGTTTGGCTTATGACGGTTCCATTTTGGCATTGTTTAATTTGAAGTCCAAGAAAGAAGGTAAGCTCTCCCATCATGGACATTTCAAATTCACTTTGCATTAGTTCACCAAATTCCTTGCATAAAGACTCATTAGTAGCACCAAAAATAATGTCATCAACATATATTTGAACAAGTAAGATATTGTGTGCTTTTGTTTTAGTAAATAGTGTTGTATCAACTTTTCCTCTTTTAAAGCCTTTCTCTAGGAGAAAATTGCTTAACCTCTCATGCCAAGCTCTAGGAGCTTGCTTGAGTCCATAGAGGGCTTTAGTCAGTTTATAGACATGATTTGGAAACTCACTATCAATAAAGCCAGGGGGTTGGCTTACATATACTTCTTCTTGTATTATTCCATTTAAAAAGGCACTTTTCACATCTATTTGGTACAGTTTAAAGTTCATTATACAAGCATAGGCTAAGAGCATTCTTATGGCTTCTAATATAGCTACGGGAGCATATGTTTCATCACAATCAATTCCTTCTTCTTGATTGTATCCCTTAGCTACTAGTCTAGCCTTGTTTCTTACTATTATTCCATTCTCATCCATTTTATTTCTAAACACCCATTTAGTTCCGATTATTTGGTTACTTTTGGGTTTTGGAACTAAATCCCAAATTTTGTTCCTTTTAAATTGATTTAACTCCTCTTGCATTGCAATCATCCAATGTTCATCATTAATAAGCTCATCAACACATTTTGGTTCTATTTGAGATACAAACGCCATGGTATTGCAAATATTCCTTAAAGAGTTTCCAGTGGTTACCCCTTTGGTGATCTCACCAATGATATTGTCTAGGGGATGATTCTTTGAAGCTTGCCACTCCTTAGGAAGATTTTCTTGTTGAAGTTCTGTTTGAGGTTCTTTATTGCTTTCTTCATCTTCCTTTTCCTTGTTGCTCTCTTTTCCTTCATCAGATTTTACTTCATCCTCAAGAGTTTATGCATCATCAAAAATGTCCTTTCCCAACCTTTTGGGGTTAAACTCATCAAATGTTATGTGAACAGATTCCTCTATTGATAAAGTACGCTTATTAAACACTTTATATGCTTTTCTAGTTAATGAATAACCTAGGAAAATACCCTCATCAGCTTTGGGATCAAATTTCCCAAGATTATCCTTGCCATTGTTTAGTACAAAACATTTACAGCCAAAGACATGAAAACGAGAAATGTTAGGTTTTCTTCCCTTGTAAAGTTCATATGGAGTTTTCTTCAAAATTGGCCTTATTAGTACTCTATTTAAAACATAACATGCAATACTCATAGTATCAGCCCAAAAATACTTTGGTAAATTAGAGTCACTCAATATGGTTCTAGCAATTTCTTCAAGTGACCTATTTTTCCTCTCAACTACTCCATTTTGTTGTGGAGTTCTAGGTGCATAAAAATTATGTTTTATTCCATGTTCATCACAAAAGTTATCAAACTCCTCATTTTGGAATTCTCCTCCATGGTCACTCCTAATTGAAACAATTTTCACGTCTTTCTCATTTTGAGCAACCTTAGCCATTTTCTTAAAAGCTTTAAAAGATTCATTCTTTTGTGCTAAGAAAAAGGTCCAAGTGAATCTAGAGAAGTCATCAACAATTACAAGAGCATAGAAATTTCCACCAAAGCTTTTTGTCCTAGAAGGTCCAAAAAGGTCCATGTGCAGTAATTGTAAGGGTCTACTAGTTGAAACAGTGTTTTTAGCCTTAAATGAGGTTTTCACTTGTTTACCCTTTTGGCATGCATCACATAGACCTTATTTAACAAACTTTTTATTTGGTAAACCGATTACAAGTTCTTTGGAAATCAATTTATTCAAGTGATCCATATGAATGTGAGCTATTCTCCTATGCCAAAGCCAATTTTCACCTTCTTTGGAAATTAAGCAACATGCATCATTGGAAATTAAGTTGTCTATGTCTAGCATATAGATGTTATTGATTCTATTTCCAATTAATTTTATGTTATTATCATGAATAGATTCGATCATACACAAATTTGAGTTAAAGTTTACCTTGTAGCCTTTATCACATAATTGGCTTATACTTAGTAGATTGTGTTTGAGCCCTTCCACATAGAGAACATCCTCAATCTTGATTGCTGGACTTTTTCCTATTGTTCCAACGCCAAGAATTCTTCCTTTGTCGTTGTCTCCATAGGTGACGTTTCCACCTTCTTTGGGAGTGAAAGATGTAAATTTTGTGATGTCTCCGGTCATGTGTTTGGAGCAGCCACTGTCCAAAAACCAGCTTGAGGTTTTGGCCTTCAAACACACCTACAAAATAGATTCTTTTATGCTTTTCCTTTAGGTACCCAAATTTGTTTGGGTCCTTTAGTGTTAGTAGCAACATAAGTTCCTTTTGGAACCCAAATTTGTTTAATGCCAACATGAATGTTCTTTCTAAGTCTACAAGTAGCAACTGTATGACATTTCTTTAGACAATAATAGCATTTAACAAAAGGACTAGTTGAGGAAATGGGTGGAACAAAAAGCTTTTTAAAAGATTTTTCATGTACCATTGGCTTATATCCAATTCCAGCTTTGTCATACACACCCTTTTTCTGTCCTAATATGGCATTCAAGTTATCTCTACCCGAAGTAAACTTAGATAGAGTTGTATTCGGTTTTTCAACTTCCTTTTCTAGTGTAGTGCATTTGGTGCAAATTGAACTAGATGCAAGTAATTATGAATTTTCAGTTTCTAGTTCTTTAAGCTTTATTTGTAAAGATGCAGAGTCACTACATTGTTTTGTAGTGATCTTTCTAGAAGATTTAAGTTGTTTACCAATTTTAACATATTCTTCATGCAATTCATCAAAAGCATCTTGTAACTCATCATAGGTAGGATATGAATCATTTATCTCGGTTTCACTATCACTTTGATGATTTGCTATGAGACATAGGTTGGCTTCTTCATTTTTAGATTCACTACTAGTGGAATCCATATCATT
This sequence comes from Sophora flavescens, assembly GCA_030762895.1. Taxonomy (NCBI): domain Eukaryota; kingdom Viridiplantae; phylum Streptophyta; class Magnoliopsida; order Fabales; family Fabaceae; genus Sophora; species Sophora flavescens. The sequence goes on from CM061066.1 coordinate 67,897,846, forward strand.
TTCTTCCCAAGCTATGTATGCTCTTCTAGGCTTTCTTCCTTTCTTTTCTTTGCTGTTATTCTTCTCATACTTTTCTTTCTTTTGTAGTTTTGGACATTCATTTTTGTAGTGTCCAAGCTTTCCACATTCAAAGCATTTTATTGTTGAGGAAGAGCTTTCACCTTTGTTCGTGTTCTTTTAGGTAGGAAAATTGAATTGCTTCTTGTTTCTATTCTTCTTGATGAATCTTTTAAATTTCCTCACAAGCAATCCCATGTCTTCTTCTTCGGATTCTTCACTTTCATCAAGGTGTTCATCTTCATCACTTTCTATTGATTCTTTGGAAATATGAGCCTTGAGTGAGAGTCCTTTCTTCTTTTTCTCCTTGTCTTCATGATCTTTTAATCTATTGAGTTCCAATTCATGTTCTTTCAACTTGCCAAATAGAGTATCAATCTTCATTGTATCAAGATCCTTTGCTTCAGCAATTGCAGTAATTTTTGGCTGCCATTCACGACTCAAACATCTCATAATCTTGTTAATCTTTTTCTCATCTGTGATTGTATGTCAGAGTCCTTCTAACTGGTTCACAATGTGTGTAAACCTCTTTTGCAGATCATCTATCTCCTCACCATTCTTCATGTGAAAGATTTCATATTCATGGACTAGTGCATTCATCCTTGCTCTTTTCACATCGTTGGTTCCTTCATGAGTGAGTTGAAGAGTATCCCACATCTGCTTTGCCGTTTTGCAATTGGAGACCCTGAAAAACTCATCATAATTCAAAGCAGCTGTTATAATATTCTTTGCTTTAGCATTATAACCAACTCTTCTTTTATCATCATCATTCCAGTCATCTTTTGGTTTAGTTTGTTTATTTCCCTTAGCATCAAAAATAAATGGAACATAGGGACCATTTTCAACAGCATCTAAAACATCTAAACTTGCAGCCTCAAGAAAGATAAGCATTTTTTCTTTCCAATACATGTATTGGGAGCCATTAAAGGCAGGGGGTCTAGTGAGTGAAGCCCCATCACCCAGGATATCATTTGTAGCCATCTCTTGAAGCTATTAAGCTTTGTAACAAGAGTTTTAGCCCTGATGCCAATTGTTGGTAGTGGCTACGGTTTCAAGAGGGGGGGGGGGTGAATTGAGATATTGAAAACTTATTCAACAATTTAAATCAAAACAGTGTTTCTTTAAAGAAAATTGGTTTTCACTCAATTTTAATTCCCAAGAATTAGGTTATGGAACAAGTAACGACGACAAGAAGAATTATAAGTAGTAACAACAGATTTTAACACAGATTGCAGATTTAAAGATTCAAGTTTAACAAGTATATGGATTTTAGGGATTAGAAGAACACGCAAACCGATTTATCCTGGTTCGGCTACCTCCTCTGGTAAGCCAACATCCAGTCCCACACCTATGGTTTTCTTCACTATAATCAGCAATTACACAATTCTAATTACAGCAACACAAGGATAGCCTCCTTGCTTGAAAAATCACCAGAAAGCACACTAGCTTTTCAATACCCAAGGATCCCTTCTATCCTTGTTAAACCCTAAGAGATACCCTCTCTTAGTCACTCTTAATTCACGAAAAGAATTGAGTAGAAGTAAGACTCTAACAGCCTGATAATACAAATTGAAGTTCTAACTATCACACTTTTCTCAGAGATAAAGCACTTTGTTTCACAATCAGTATGAGTTGCGTTTTTGTATATGTGTTGTTGTTGTTGAAAAGTGTTCCTTTGATCCCTCTTTATATAGAAGATAGATTATAGCCGTTGGGATTTTTTAAGACAGATTTGGATCTGATTTAACAAAATCTGCTTTCTTGATTCTTGATCTTGAAATGAGATTCTGTTTGATCTTTGTAGAGTTTGCATTCTTCTTGAAAAATAACCGCTTCCATCTGAAAGGATAGCCAAGTATTTTAAAGAGTAATATATCTGTGTTTATTTGAAGAGAAAAAATAGCCGCGTCCATTTGCCATGTCAGCAGACGGGAGTGTTAGCTCAAGGTAATTGGACGGGCTCCAATTGGTAGACGAGAGTGATAACACAAGTTATTGGACGGGCTCCAATTAGGAGACGAGCTTTATATGCTATGTTTAGTGGACGAAGCTTCTCGTGCCACATCAGCAGACGCGATCTTCTATTTTCTTAGTGGACGCGCTTCTTGTGCCACGTCAGCAGACGAGATCTTCTGTTTTCTTAGTGGACGCGCTTCTTGTGCCACGTCAGCAAACGAGATCTTCTGTTTCTTTCAGTGGACGCACTTCCTTTGTTCTTTCAATGGACGACAGCTTTTTACTTTGTTGTTTCTTTAGTGGACGCGCTTTCTTTGTTCTTTCAATGGACGCCAGCTTTTTACTTTGTTGTACTTTAGTGGACGCGCTTTCTTTGTTCTTTCAATGGACGTCAGCTCTTTACTTTATTGGACGAGTGATCTTGCATGCAACTTAACACGAAATGAGTACGTAGTAAAAATTAATAATCTTATGCAAAATACACAGGAGCATATTACGGCGTTTAAGGTTAAGGTAATGGTTTTGTACATTTGGTCAAGGGTCAAATGTCAAGTCTTTCCAACAATGCTTGAAGGACCAGCTCTCATGTTGTTTTCCCAACTACCCCTGAGATGAGTTTATTCCTGGCATGACCTCACCGTGAAGTTTTTGGTACAATTTGCAACTAGCAGAATGTTTCAAGAGACTTCGGCTTGCTTGGACAACTTCAAGCAAGAAAAGAGTGAGTCGTTATCCGATTACGTAGACTGGTTCACATCAGAAGTTATGAAGATCCGAGATCTTGAGCCGGTGGTGGCTCTGCATGAGATGAGGGCTGGTTTGAGGGCAAGGCCTTTCCCGGACTCTTTGTCTAAAAGACCTGCTTTTGATATAGATGATTTGAGGCGTTGAGCTTCTAAGTACATCAGTATGGAAGAGGCCCGAGAGATGAAGAGGGCAGAGAGGGTAGATAATCAAGACATGAAGAACAGTCAGACTTCCGGGAGGAGGTTAGCATCTCAAATAGAGTTGTTGCCTAAGTTGTATGAACCGAGAGGGCCGAAATATGGTATGTATACCCCAGTCAATACCATTAGAGCACAGATCCTAGATGAGGTGTGGCATGCGGATTTTGTGGAATACCCTCCTCCAAGCACTGCACCGGAATCAGTCGATAGGAGGAGATATTCTCGCTTTCACAACATGTATAGACATACGACCGAATTTTGTATTGAGTGGAAGGACCAAATTGAGGAGTTAGTTCAAGTGGGGCAGTTAACGGATTATGTGCAGCGGGGAGGATCAAGAAGGCAAGCACAAATTTTTTTTTTGGGGGGGGGGGGGGGGGGTAATGGAGGAAGAGGCCGAGGCAATGGAGGAGGAGGAAACATGTTTGGAAGGGAAAACTAGGACATGTCGAGAAACGATCAAACAAATGAAGATCACCACATAGAAGATAATTCACAAGTAGGGGGGGTCATAAATACAACCTCAGGAAGTTTTGCTGGAGGAGTGGTAACAAGTTCAACGAGGAGAAGGCATCTCAGGGCAGCTCAAACAGTCTATTCGGTCTTCCAGAAACCACCACAAAACCACCGTGCCATAACCTTCACGGATGATGATTTTGTGGGGGTGGATCCGAATTAGGATGACCCCATGGTAATTTCAGTAGAACTGGCTAACTTTGTGGTTAAGAAGACTTTGGTGGATCAAGGAAGTTCAGCCGACATCCTATACTACAGAACTTTTAAGAAGTTGGGGATACCAGAAACCGATGTTAAGGAGTTTGGGAGCATATTAGTGGGATTTGCTGGAGAACATGTCGAAACTCGGGGGTATATTGAGCTATTAACAAAGCTGGGTAACGGTACAGACACCATAACAATCTCGGTAAATTTTATTATTGTAGATGCTCCCATGGCTGCATACAATTTAATTCTCGACAGACCAAACCTGAATGAGCTAGGGGCTATAGTGTCCACACCCCACTTAACCATGAAATTCCATTCAAACTCGGGCGAAGTGATTTCTGTTCGGGCGGATCAAAAGTTAGCTCGGCAGTGTTACATGGACAGCTTGAAGGTGAACTTCAAGGGGGAGGATAAGATAGCTGAGAAGGATGAAGTGTCGGATGTGAAGAAGAAAGGCAAGTTGCATGTTGCTTCGGTGAGTACAGTGGAGTTAGACCCTCATGTAGATATGAAGGAGTTACGTCCGTAGCCAGTAGATGGTCTGAAAAATTTCAGAATCGTAGAGAGGGAAGGGCAAAATACCCGTATCGGTACACAGATAGAGCGGGACGTAGAGGAAGTAGTGATTAAAGTAGTTGTGGAGATTTCGGATTTGTTCCCGTGAAGCATAACTGACATGCTTGGGGTGGATCCAAGTGTGGTGTGTCATAGGCTTTCAATATGTACTGGAGCAAAACCTGTTTCATAGAAAAAGAGGAAGGTAGGGGAGGAGAGGAGGAAGGTGATAGAAGAGGAAACAAAATGGTTGGTGGATGCAAATTTTATCCGAGAGATAAAATACACAACATGGCTTGCGAATGTGGTGCTAGTAAAGAAGTCCAACGGGAAGTGGAGCATGTGCACTGACTATATAGACCTGAATAAAGCTTGTCCTAAGGATTCATACCCTCTGCCCAGTATTGATCAATTGGTGGATGGAGCACACTATCTCCTTATCACCCTTCTTCCAGAACCACTCCCTTCTCTGTCACAGATGAATCCTGCTCCAACTATCTGTATGGCAAAGACTTGGATGTCATTGCCTCTCTAGAAGCTGAAAGGCAGCTTATTAAGCTGGCCAAGAAACAGAAGCATGTAGGAAGGTGGATGCCCAATCCACATATTTTCATGAGACCTTCAACAGATATCAGGGTGATGCCTGACTCTATGGTTCTGCAAGGAAAGCATAAGGTGATCAACTTGCCACTCGATCATAAATTCTCTCTCATCAAGCTGAATGATCACAAGTGCAAGTACAGAAAGAGACTGTTCACTACTGAGACTCATCATGAGTTCCTCAAGATCAGAGACATCTACTGGAGATGTGGATCCAGCTCTGGGCTGTCTGAAGAAGAGAAGCAAACCATTCCAACCAGAGGTAGCCAAGCTTTTGCTGTTTATCCATTTTCTCCTTCTATTTACACTTTACCTCCTTTCTTTATGGTTTTCCCCTTCTTTATCTTAAATTTTCCCCCAACTACCCCAATCACTCCCATAAATCTCATTAGGAGATCTTATGAATTTCTTCTGTCTGTTATTGATCCCCCCTTCACCTTGAAAGAATTCATGGATTTCTTGAAGAATTCTATCCTAAAAATGACTTTGTATATGCTCTTTCAACCAATGTGTTTCTAGATCCTCAGCTTGAGGATAACTTTCAAGTTGAAGAGCTGTCTTCTATACCTTCTCCATCTACATCTACAACTGCTCTGGCTACAACAGACTCATCTGCTCCAGTGGTTGCTTATGATCCTGCTACCCATCAAAGACTTGATGAAATGGCTTCAAGTCTGCAAACTGTCATCCAAAGACAGGATGATGCCTTAGAACAACAAGCTGCTTTTCAAGCTTAGATGTTGGCTCAGCAAGCTGCTATGAAAAGAATGATGGAAGCTTTCTTTAAAAGCCAAGGGGGTCCTAGTTCTTAGGTCTTAGGACTTAGTCTTTTCATTCCTTTTGAGTCATGCAATGTACAAGTCAGTGATGTCCATGTCACTTGTAAAGCTTTTTGACTCTTAATGAAATGAGATGCAGTTTTTGACATTTCTTTTGGCTATCTGTTATATATTTACTTTATATATTTTTTGATTTATACCAAAAGGGGGAGGAAATAAAAATAACAGAAATTACACCTTAATCATGAAATTATTGATCAATGACTACCTGTCTGGAAAATCCGTTTTCTTCTCTAAATATTATCTGAGTTGCTTTCTTAAATACTTTGTTTGATTCTGTTATCAGCTCTGATACCTTGTTTTTGCTCTTATACTTGTTTTATCTAATGCATAGACTAAGGGGGAGCATAGCATACTCTGAACAATTATATCTGTTTGAAAATTTCTATTATTGCCTTTTGATGTTCAATAAAATCAGAAAAGTTATTTGTCATCATCAAAAAGGGGGAGAATGTTGAGACCTCATAAGTCCGAGACACATTCCATGTGTAGATTCGCTAAGTTTTGATGAATCCAAATAGATTATGTATGGTAATATTGAACCATATGAAATTACTGACATGTCTGATAAGTGTGCAGGAAAATAGACTTAATGTCACTCGTCTTTTTTATGACCCGTCTACTTTTTTGGTAGAACACAGTTTTTAGACTCGTCTAAAAACTACTCGTCTAAAATTCAATTAACACATACAAAGACCAAGTCAACGCTCTATCAAGATTCTGATACACTTGATGACGTGGCAATAAGCATTTATCTGAAGAAGACTCTGTGGATCACTCATATAGAAAATGGCTTCATCACTCGTCTGAGTTTTTGGCTCATTCCCACCCATCTAAATATGGACTCCACAAGCACTCGTCTAAAAATCTAACACTGCTACATTTGTTAAAATGTCAGATTGTCAGAAAGAAAGTCCAAGTCAACCTTATTTGAATTAGATGTTTTCCTTAAGGATCTCGAAGACCTTTGGACAATAGCACCAAGGATAAAGAATAAAAAACGTTTGTTTCAAGGATTTAAGGAATAAACATGCAATCTCTGTACCACAGCAGTAACCTTTTAGCTCTTCTAGCACAAAGTAAAAGTGCTTTCCAGAAAGTGAGCTGAGTGTTGCACTGAAAGAGGAAAGCTCTCTGCTGCAAGTACAAGAAGCCTGCTGCTGCAACTCTGAAAAAACAGCTGCTCAGTCAAAGTGTACTCTTGGACTACCTTATCAAAGCTCAACGTTCCTAAGCATTTAATACTTACACAGAACGACTCTCTGGCATTAATGGCGTCCCAGAAGCTCAAATCAAAGAACACTCCTTCTGAAGCTGTGCCTAACAGATCAAATTGATTGAAGTCTTTATATAGACCAAACCATGAAGATGAAGACAAGAAGTTGAATATCACTAAGAACACTGTGCAAGAAGCATTTACTCACTTCATTAACTTCTTCATTCTTTTATTGAATACTTCTTTAATCATTTGATATTAATTTGCAGTCTTTCACACTTCATATTTATTTCACTCTCTGAGTGTTATCTGAAATATTTGTAAGTTGTATTAATTACACAAAATCTTTATCCCTTACTATGTTGAGCCTGAAGAGGCTAGGTGAGAAAAGAATACTTGTTCGAGTGTGAGCCTGGAGAGGCTAGGTGTGAAAAGAATACTTTTTTGAGTGTGAGCATGGATAGGCTAGGTGTGAAAAGAATACTTGTACTGTAATCTTTATAGTGGAAACTTGGTGCTGCAAAGAAATTGGATGTAGCCCTGTGGATTTTAGGATGAACTGGTATAAAACTCTTGAGTGATATTCCTCTTCCCTTATCTCTTTAATTTGCTTAAGTATTGTTTGTTTAAGCTTTTAACTAGGGGAGTTATTGTTGTGAATATAAATCTCTGTTTTACCCTTCTCTGTATGATTATATGTTCTATCTTAAAATTAGACGTGTCACTCGTCTAATTTTCTATTGTCTTATTTTTTCTTGTTGTGCCTGCAAAAATAATTTTCAAAGTTTCCAAAAATGTTGGTAAACACAATTCAATCCCCCCTCTTGTGTTAACTTTGGTTATTTCAGTTGGTATCAGAGTTCAGCCTCTAGGTTGAGCACTTAACATTGTAGAGGAAAAGATGTTGGAAATGGCAGGAGAAACCAGTACAAGCAAGAACCATGCTGGAGAAGGATCCTCAATGTCGAGACCTCCATACTTCAATGGAGTGAACTACATCTATTGGAAATAAAAGATGAAGTGGTTGTTACATTCCACTAACTCTGATCTTTGGGATATCATTGAAGAAGGTCCCTTTGTTCCTAAAGATGACAAAGGAGCTGAAGTTCCTAAAGCAAACATGACCACTGATCAAAGAACAAAATGACAGTTAAATGCCAAATCTAGATATGCAATCATGTGTGCTTTGAGGAGAGAAGAATTTGAAAAATGTATGTGCTTGTGAATCTGCAAAATAGATGTGGGATTCACTAGCTGTTGCTCACGAAGGAACCAGTAAGGTCAAAGTGACCAAAGTCAGCATGTTGGTCAGAAAGTATGAGTTGTTCAAAATGGAACAAGGAGATAATATTGGCCAAATGTATGGAAGATTTCAAACCATAACCAATGGATTGAAGTTTCTGGGAAAAATTTACAAGACTGAGGAACACATTCAAAAGATTCTCAGAAGTCTTCCAAAACAATGGAGACCTCTTGTAACTACTGTGTCCCAGGCCAATGATCTAACAACAATGAAGCTAGATGAGCTTCTTGGTACTCTTCAGATCCATGAACAAGAGCTAATGGAAGAAAACAATGGAAAGAAAAACAAATCCGTTGCCCTCAAGACTGACAAGAAGTCATCTAAAGGAGCAGTCTCAAAAGCTCTCAAAGTAGATGAATCTTCAGAAGAATCTGAGGAATCAAATGAGGATGACTCTGATGATGAGCTTTCTCTTTTTACCAGAAAGATGAAAAAGCTCTGGAAGAAAAGAAACTTCAGAAAGGATAAACCTTTCAGGTGCTTGAACAAAGAAAAATACAACAAAGATGGTGGATCTAATGACAGAAATGTCATTGTGTGCTATGAATGCAAGAAGCCTGGTGAATGCCCTCAACTCAAGAAGCAACCTTCCAAGAAGTTCTTCAACAAAAAGTAGAAGGGAACGATGGCCTCTTGGGAAGATCTTGATTAAAGCTCCACTGAAAGTGAAGGAGAGAAGCTTGAAGCAAATCTCTATCTTATAGCATATACTGATTCAGAATCAGAAACAGAGGTACATTCTGAACTTGAGAAATTGAGTGATGCCTATGATGAACTATTGGAAGAATCCAACTATATATCTAAAGCTTTCAAATCCCTCAAGAGACAGTATGTTAAACTCTCAAATGAGTATACACAGAAATCTTAAGAGTGTGAAAAGTTAGCTGAAGAGAATAGTAGGCTTAAGACTGAAAAGTCTAAAGCTAAGATCTCAGTTGAAACTCTACCTTCTGAAGAAGTGATTAAACTTCAACAGAAAGTAGAATAACTCACCTCCGATCTTGCCAATTTTGTTAATGGTAGAGATAATCTGACTAAACTTTTGGGAAGTCGGATGCATTGCCTTAACAAAGAAGGTATAGGATATTCCAGTCAAGAACATCATAAAGGATCAACAAAGTTATCAAAAGTAATTGTCAAATCTGTGTCAGTTAGTTTAAAATAAACCTATATGTACCTAATGTGGAAAATCTGGACATATCACGTCTAAGTGTATCCACAAAAAGAGAAGGAAGTCTTCACAGACTCCTCATACTAACAGAATAAGAGTCAAGAAAATATGGGTTCCTAAGTCCATGATTATTCCTGTTGCAGACATGCTTAACAGGACAAAACAAACACCTATCATGGTACCTGGACAATGGTTGCTCACGACATATGACAGGAGAAAGGTCTATGTTCCTAGACCTCCAACCTAAGAAAGGTGGACATGTAAATTTTGGTGGCAACCAGAAAGGAAAAGTTGTTGGTGTAGGTAAAATTGGTGGTAAACCTCCCTTGCCTATTATCTGTGATGTTTTATATGTGAAAGAGCTGAAACATAATCTGCTTAGCATAAGTCAATTGTGTGCTAGTGGATTTTCTGAATCTTTTTCTAAGGATGCATGTATAGTCAATGACAGTAGTGGAAAGACCCTCTTTTCTGCCAAAAGGCAAAACAATCTGGATAAGATTGACCTGTCTGAACTTTCAGATCAAAGTGTAACATGCTTTATGTCTAAAGAGGATGAAAATTGGCTGTGGCATAAGAAACTAGGACACGTTAGTATGAAACAAATTTCTAAATTGAGTAAGCATAACCTTGTGAGAGGATTGCCTGATATTTCCTTTAAGAAAGATGTTTTGTGTGATGCATGTCAGAGAGGTAAACAAGTAAAATCAAGTGTCAAATTTAAGAAAGAAGCCACCTCCTCTAGACCTTTCCAACTGTTACACATAGGTCTGTTTGGACCAGTCAGTGTAGCTAGCCTAGGTGGAAAGAAATATGGTTTTGTCATAGTTGATGACTATTCTAGATTTACATGGGTACTCTTCTTAACCCACATGGATGAGTCTTATAAGGTCTTTACAGTATTCAGTAAAAGAGTACAGAATGAGCAGTGTTTTTGTATCTTTGCTATCAGAAGTGGACATGGGGAAGAATTTGAAAATGAGCAGTTCAAACTGTTATGTGAGGAAAATGGTATTTCTCAATTTCTCTGCACTTAGAACTCCACAGCAAAATTGAGTGGTTGAGAGAAAGAACAAATCTCTTCAAGAGATGGGAAGAACAATGCTAAATGAAAATAATCTTCCTAAGTACTTCTGGGCAGAAACCATTAACACTGCTTGTTATGTGCAAAATAGAATTCTGATTAGACCTATCCTAAATAAGACTCCTTATGAATTGTGGAAAGGTAGAAAACCCAACATATCATATTTTCATGCATTTGGATGTGAATGTTATATTCTTAATACAAAAGATTATCTTGGTAAATTTGACTCTAAAGTAGATAAAGGCATATTCATTGGTTATTCTGAACTGTCTAAAGCTTTTAGAATCTTTAACTCTAGAACTTCTGTAGTAGAAGAATCAATTAATGTAAAGTTTAATGATGGTTTAAAGACTGATAGGGAACTATCAGATCTTGAAGATGATATTGCAGGTATTGAACTTAATCCTGCAGTGGAGGAATCTTCAGGCAAGTCAAAAATAGACATGTCTGAAAATCAGACAAGTACTAATACGTTTGAAATTCAAAATGAGAAGAAAGACTGGAAATTCAAAACCTATCATCCAGAAGATATTATCATTGGAAGTCCATCTGAAGGAGTTAGAACCAGATCTGATTTCAATGAAAATAACAACATAGCCTTCATATCAGATTTGGAACCCAAAAAAATTGAAGAAGCCTTACAAGACGAAAGCTGGATTCTAGCCATGCAAGAAGAACTAAATCAGTTCAAAGGAAATGATGTTTGGACTCTAGTTTCTAAACCCAAAGATAAATCTGTTTTTGGAACCAGATGGGTGTTTAGAAATAAATTGGATGAAGATGGAAAAGTGGTAAGAAACAAAGTAAGACTAGTTGCTCAAGGGTATAATCAACAGGAAGGTATTGATTTCACCGAAACCTTTATACCTGTAGCTAGATTAGGATCAATTAGAAGTATCATTTCTTATGTTGCACAACATGATATAACTCTCTATCAAATGGATATTAAAAGTGCATTTCTAAATGGGTTAATTGAGGAGGAAGTTTATGTCAAGCAACCTCCTGGCTTTGAGGATTCAGAAAATCCTCACCATGTCTATAATCTTAAGAAAGCTTTGTATGGACTCATATCTAATGGAAAATAATTTCATTAGAGGAAAAGTAGACACTAAACTTTTCAATAAATGCTCAAAGAAAGATTTCATAGTAGTATAGATTTATGTTGATGATATTATATTTGGTGCTACTATAATGAAAAGCTCTGCAAAGAGTTCTTTGAGTTGATTCAAAATGAATTTGAGATGAACATGATGGGATAATTGAAGTTCTTCCTTGGTCTTCAAATAAAACAGACAAGTGATGGAATCTATATCCATCAACAAAAATACACCAAGGAGCTTCTGAAAAAGTATAAAATGGTAAATTCAAAGCCTATGAGTACTCTTATGCATCCATCAATTATTCTAAACAAGGATGAGGAAGGTAAAAAGGTAGATCAAACTGTTTACCGAGGTATGATTAGATCTCTTCTATAGTTAACTGCTAGTAGACATGATATTCAATTCAGTGTTTGTCTATGTGCTAGATTTCAATCAGATCCTAAAAAGAATCTCATCATAAGGCTGTTAAAAGAATTTTCAGATATTTAATTGGAACCACTAACCTTGGTTTATTATATAAGAAATCTGAAGATTTCAGGTTAATTGGATTCTGTGATGCTGATTTTGCTGGAGATAGAATTGATAGAAAAAGTACCAATGGAGGATGCCACTTCATTGGAGCAAATATGATCTCTTGGTCAAGCAAAAGGTAAAGCATCATTGCTCTCTCAACTGCTGAAGCTGAGTACATATCTGCAGCAAGTTGTTGTTCACAACTGCTTTGGGTAAAATATCAACTCGAGGATTATTCAATGTTTGAACATAATTTACCTGTTTGGTGTGATAATACTAGTGCTATCAACTTGTCTAAAAATCCCATACAACATTCTAGAGCAAAGCATATAGAAATAAAACATCATTTTATTAGAGATTATGTGCAAAAAGGTGTTTTTGAAATTAAGTTTGTGAATACCGAGTATCAGTTGGCAGACATCTTTACTAAACCTCTAAGTGAATATAGATTTGTTTTTATTAGAAGAAATCTTAAAATGCATAATGTGTCTGAATGAGTGTATGCTGACATGTGTGAAAATTTACTTGTCTAAATTTTACATGCTTGACTCGTCTATTTTCTTTATGCTTCACTCGTCTACTTTAGCCAAGCGTCTGATGATGTGGCTGAAAGCACTCAGTTCTAACCTTGACTGAGACACGTGTACATTCCAATATTTCCCTCCTTTTCTTAAAAATGATTCATTCTTCACAACTGTATTTTCAAAAATTTATTGCTAATTATGGCAATAATCTCTCTCCTTGTTCCCAACGCAAAAAGCACTCAAGCATTTTAACAAAAGTAACCCGTGTCGTTTCAAAACTTCCCACTTCCAATCTTTTGCTCACAACCTCTCGGAGGAAGGAAACAATAGTAGCTGGTGGTATGAACAGAAGTTCTCGATAGAAAAAATGAACAATGGGAGAATATAGTGAAACCATTAAAATGGAGTCTCGGAGGAGGAGTTTGTCGTATTTTGTGGTGTAATAAAGAAGTATATAAAAGTGTTAGGCAAAAGTTAAAAGGAGGCGTATTTGTTTTGAATAGGGGAAATGAGATTTTTGTGGGAAGAACGTTGCATATGTTAAAGGGTTATGAGTCGGATGTTGTTGTTAAAGGGTGAAACGTATTCTCGGAGGAAAGTGCATGAAGAAGAATGAAAAGGGGGTGAAGTAAGACAGGCGAAATAGAAGGAAGGTATATGTGTTAGGTTGTTAAGGAAGAAAATGATTAGTAGTACTCAACAGTGGAGAGAAGATATAAAGATGGAGATTATAATAGAGGTGGAAAAAGTAGAAAGAGGGACACAATATTTGATGAAGAAATGGAAGTGAAAAATGAAGGAAGTTGTAGCATGAGAGACAGAATGGGTACATGTGCCTTGACTTTATCTTGTGAATTTTAACTAAAAAAGTGGTTTTTTTGGGTGGTTAGGGGGTGGTGGTGGTGGTGGTGGTGCATGAAATAGGTCAAAGGGGGAAGTAGTTACTTTGAAAAAGAGAAAAATAGATTTTCGGTAGAAGATTGTGTTTTCACCAAATGCGTTTTGAAACAGTCATGAAGGGGAGTCGCTGAACATTCTCAGTGAAGTTAGAAAGAAAGAAACACTTTGTTTATTGATACTTAAAATTGAAGCAGTATGGTAGAAGATAGAAAAGGTTTTCATTTCATAAGTTATGGCATACAAAACGGGAGGTTTTAAACACCTCTGTCATAAGCTGGAAAATAAAATAACGATGAAAGTAAACATAAGTTACTGAGGGGCATTCCCCAAGTAAGGACGTTGGAGAAGAGTTATTCTCGGGAAGGTTGCTTTCTTCAATGCCTCTTCCTGAAGGTTCATCTTCAGAATGCAGAACAAGCTTCCCATCTAGAATTTCTTTCCACACATATGCTTCCGAGAGATCCACTTTAGGAGCAATCACGATGACTATTTCAATATCATTATTAAAACCCAACTCAAACTTGTTGGTAGCTTCCTTCTTGTATTCTTCTAACTGGAGATCAAAGCTGGTTTTCTGATTGGCTAAATCCTTCTCCAATTGGGAAATGTTGGTGCGGTCGGTTTCCAATTCAGTTGCGGTAACAATCTTGGCCTCTTCAACAGCTTTGGCAGTCTCTTTGATAAGTTGGTTCTTGGAGGTCAGTGTCTCGGTTGTCTTCTTCAGCTCTTTGTTTTGTTGAGCCGACAAGTCCCGCTCCTGGGTGCAGTCATGGAAATATTTCTACAATTTCTCCATTTCGACCAGATCAGCGGCCATCTTTTCCATCTGCATGTGTATCTGGATCCTCTCCTTCTCGGCTATGTGAATGCGTTCTGTAGAACGTAAAACATAGGTTTGAGCAGCTTCATACGGAGCATTGGGTCAATACCTGTTGACTACGTCAACATCAGCCGGAAAGAGCATCTGAGTGTCAATCATTGTGCGAGGATTGAAGTCATGATGCCAGAGAGAATTCGGTTCCACGTTTTGAGTGACATCGAACCACTTGCGTTTGTTTATCCTTTTCTCGGATGTCGATTTGGTAGGTGGTTCTTTATCGGTGGTGGCAGGGAGAGAGTAGTGTTGCTCTGGTTCGATAGTCCTTTGCTTCTTTGTAGGGGATGCAAAAGTGGGTCCAGCCGGTTTCTCGGCTGAGGCCGAGAAAACATGAGTAGAACGAGCAGGATTGTTGGAGCTGGAAGGAGGAGGATTCTTGGACTTCGATTTATCCAACCTCAGTCTCCTCTTTTCAGCAAAGGAAACTTTGGCATCCATGATCCCTGTAAATTGTAAAGTACAACCAACAAATGTTAGCAATGATTGATTGTTAGCAGAAGTTAATAAAACACAACAATTAGCTTACTTTACCAATTCTCATCTTTGTGTTTTCGACGGGAGGGTTAATAAGACTTTGGCGGTTAAAAGGACCAATGTCAGAAAGGAATTCTACTTCTTCTTTCTCGGAAGCCGAGAGCCGATAGTAAGGGTTAGAAATACAGCATGGTGATCAGGTCCAGTAAAGGGGAAATTTGGTCTCCCCATTGGCATTAAGGAAAAATGACATCTTGTTGGGGGCGGACCTCACTTTAAAAAAATCTTTTTTGAATTGCTTATAGGAGGATGTAAACAGATGAAATAGCTTGTTGTTGTGGCGGCCGTTAAGTGAAACCGAACGGGCCTTTTGGTCAACTTAATGGAGTAAAAATGAAAAAATTTGGAAACTGTAGGGGAAATGTCGAGCTCTGAGCATAAGATTTCAAAGACTTTGATAAAAGCCCAGCTGTTTGGGTGAAGTTGAGTCAGAGCTACATTGAGAAAAGTAAGTACGGAGCATTGGAAGGAAGAGAAAGGAAGAATGAGAGAAAGCTCCTTGAACATATTCTTATACAGGAAGACGAAAGGAAACACTTCCTCGGTAGCACTCATGCACACTCGGTCAAAGTCGGAACATGGATAGCAGATGAATTGTTTTTCCTTTTCTGGGGTTGATAGATTGATTTTACTCCTAAACGCAATTATAGAGGTGTCTGTTTGTTAGTCGGAGAACGTTTTAATAACATCTTTGCGAACCCACTCGTACCTAGGGACTGGTTGAATGGGAGGAGGGGTAAAAATAACTTTGGGGGGGGGGGGGGGGGGGACAATGGCCGGAAGTTGGAGACAAAGCGCCGAGTGAAAGGCTTTCGTGCTCTAAAGCGTTATGGCTATTAGTGACCGAGGAAGAGGCAAACGATGAATCATCATCGATTAACAGGACCTCTGGGTAGTAGAGAGAGGCTGATTGTAGGGGGAGAGGTGGAAGGCATTAAAGGAAGATAAGAAGTAGAGGAAATGAAACATACCTGAAAGTATGGTGAGGAAGAAGCAAGATGGAAATATATTTTGTGGAGTTTCTAGAAGATGTTTATGGATACAGTGGGAGCAAAAAGGGAGAAGCATAGGGTTATTTAAAGGGGGAAAAAGATAAGAAGGGTCGGATGATAAGTGTAACACCCCGTTTTCCATGTAAGTGCTTTCATGTGTGCCTTGTTTGTTAGGAAGATTTAAGGCGGGCTAAGTGGGGTTTTTAAGTTAAAAATCCTTTCCTGATTCAAGAGCATGCTCGTGCTTAAGACTGTATGTGTCTCGTTGATGCTGATGCGAGCACGACCATTCTCAATAGGGAGCACGACCGTGCTCAGCAATCAGATGTGCCTCGTTGACGCTAAGTTGAGCATGCCCGTGCTCAATAGTAAGCACAACCGCGCTTGAGTCACAGTGGCTATAAATAGGAACAATGCGCGAGGGTTTTTGTGTGCATCCCTTATTTTGGTTTCTATGCCTCCAAAACAGCAGAAACCTCTCTTCCTCTTTCTCTCCCTTGAACCCTTCTCAGTTCTAGGAATCCTTGCGATGTTTGGGAGAGGAACATGTTAGACTCAATGACTGAGAGATTTTGATATATGACAAATACTACTTAATGTGTATGCAAGTGTTTTAGTGTCAAATTTTAAAGACAGGTATCAAGCAATATTCAACAAATTCAGTAAGCAATTACAGGAGATTATTCAAGGAAGAACTTGAAGAAATGAAAAGAGGTACATGGAGGAATCAGAGAGAAAAGACAAAGTTCAAAGGAATCATCAAGACAAAAGCTTAACGAAGAAATTAGTTTTAAGTCTTAGATGATTTGTAAGAGATGAAATCTCTTATTCACAAATAGCTCAATTAAAAAGATACATCAAGAAAATCAATTTTCATAACCTGCATTAAAAGGAATAAGTTTTCGTTAAATGAAGATGATTTTTGGAAATAAGATTTCAGAAGCGCTCGTCCAACATCGGATAATATAAGCGCTCGTCCAACACTGGGATAATAAAAGCGCTCGTCCAACACTGGAGTAATAGAAGCGCTCGTCTACTAAAGTGACAGAAGCGCTCGTCTACTAAAGTGACAGAAGTGCTCGTCCAATAAAGTGGCATATGGAGCTCGTCTACTAAATGGATCTCGTCTACTAGCCCATTCGAATGTAAAGTCTTAATGGCTAGATGGACGCGATTATTTTCAAGATGGACGTGAATTCTACAAGAA
Organism: Sophora flavescens; assembly: GCA_030762895.1. Taxonomy (NCBI): domain Eukaryota; kingdom Viridiplantae; phylum Streptophyta; class Magnoliopsida; order Fabales; family Fabaceae; genus Sophora; species Sophora flavescens. Next base: position 67,914,944 of record CM061066.1, read on the forward strand.
CAATCAGAATCTTATTTCAAGAACCAAAATCAAGAAAACAGATTCTGTTAATCAGATCCAAATCTATTTTGATTGATCCCAACGGCTATAACTTGTTTTCTATATAAAGAGGGATCAAAGGGAACACTTTTTACGAACAACGAACACAGAACTATAATTATATCATATCATATCGATCATAACGATACACATATCATTCATCATCTTTCTTGAGCTTACTGTGAAAAGAGTGTTTCAATACTCATAAGTGCTTCAATTTGTTTTTCATACTATTGAGAGTTAGGGATCAACTTTTGTTTTACTTTTCGATTATAAAGAGAGAGGGAGTCTCTCTAAGTGATTAGGGTGAGGTATCCCTAAGGTTGAACATTGAGGCTCTTCACAAGAGTGTGGTATCTCGAGGTGAAGGAGTGCTCTGTGGTGTAAAGATTTTTCAAGCTACCTGGTAAAGCTTGTGTGTTAGTGTATGAAATCCCACAGGTGGAGTGGGGACTGGATGTAGGTCATAGTGGTGGTGACTGAACCAGGATAAATCTGGTTGTGTGGTATCTCTAAACTCAAACTCTTTACTTTCTGTTTATGTTCAAGAACCTGCAACTTTGATGTTTAAAGTTCATTATAATTTATGTTCTTGATTTGAATAAACTGTATTTTGTTATTACTGATTATTGAACCCGAACCTATTCTGAATTAATTCTAAATCAAACTTTCTTATCCTCATCACCTTCTATTCAAGATTTTATATAAACCCTTCATCGATTTTGTAAAAGATCCTAAGGCCACTAATCTGCAACTCTGATTTGAAAAGCTTTGTGAAAAAGTTTTAAGAGGGAAATATTTTTTGAAAACTCAATTCACCCCTCTCTTGAGTCATTGAAGATAAAACAACAGAACACGCACGTTAGTGTCCTATAAGGTAATGGCCTTTCCCTCTTCTGTTTCCTTTTCCGTTTCATGAATTGGGAATTAATGTGTTAACCCTAATTGTGTTGACCAAGGCTTGGGATCGTTCGTCGAGCCGTTCGAGGGAATCGGTTTAGGACCGTCATCAGTTTAACAAAAATTCTTCATACCAGGTATGGGTATAGGGAGAAGGAATAGTATGAGTATGTAGGCTTGGGGGTAGCGTAAGACGAAGGGTTCCCATAACCCTTTACGTGTTTGATAACATGTTGTTTGCCTATGTGCTTATTTTCTATTCGATGTTAGACCGTTGATAACGATAAAAGTTTTTTATTATGAATATGATGATAAATGAATGCCTTGAATGAATGAATTGCCATGTTTATGAGTTTGTGATGTATTGGTTGTTGATTGTTGTTATGAATGCGTTAAATCTGTCAATGACGTTATGGGAGGTTGTTCCCCTTGTTCATGAGACTGAATATTAGTAATGAGTGAGTAATTGTGCCCATGGCTTAGCCAAGAACCTTAGGGATTGATCTTGAATGATTAGGGATAATTAATGAAATGAAACTAAAGGACTAATCCCGTTTAATGTGTAAGACATGAACATTAATGCAGTATTAACGAAACTTATGAGTTATGGTTTAGAGGAGCCTTAGAATTGAATCTGAGAATGTTCTAAACAAGTGGCAATAGGGTCTGCGACCCTTCTGCCCATAACAGCAGGGCGTGCATTCGAGCACGCCCGTGCTCAACAGGGAGCACGCCCATGCTCCCATTCAAACCCAGAATTGGGCGCGCTGCTTAAGCACGCTCGTGCTCAACAGTCTGCACGACCGTGCTTGACTGTGAGCTCAGTACGACCGTGTTGAAGGGTGAGCACGCCCGTGCTCACCTGTACAGAACATAAAACCAAAATGGTGCAGAAGCAGGGGTTTCGCCCAAAATGATCTAAAAGACTTAATACCAACGGAACATGAAGATCAAAGACAAGTGATAAGATTATGTTGCACCTTGGTAGCCTAGCGGACAAGGGGGCCTTGATGGATGATGGTCAAGGTGGTAATCTCTAGTACTGAATGGCTAGAGTGTTAATGAGGATATGGTACCATGGTAGCCTAGTGGCCAAGGGGGACCTTGATGCTTGTTGGTCAAGGTGGTAATCTCTAGTACAATACAACTAGAATGCTTAATTAGTGAATACAAAAGACAACAAAGAATTGATGGTGTTAAAACTTGGGTAGCCTATGGGCCCAAGCGGAGGTGGATATTGTGCTTGTGTGTTGTGTTGAGCATGCATTCACGCATTGGAGATGTTAGTGGAGGATGTTCAACATAGGGGAGGTTGCCCATGACTAAGATGATCTAGCCATCCGTGGGACCTGGTACCCCCGAGGTGGCGCATCCGTGAGTAAGGTGTGTTGGCTATCCCAGGGTTCCACCCAATGTTTGGTGGATTGCCCCAGCGTTGGTGGTTATTGACCAATGTGGAAATGTAACTCCGAAGTTAACTTCCTGAGATAGAATGGATCCAAGTGCATAATGGAGTAGTGGAGCAGAGTTGCATTGCATAACATACCTGTTTATATTATGATGTGTATGTATTATAATGTTGTTTGCTATAACATGACTGTTTGATGTATGCTCGTCTGCTAACTGCTTCCTTGACATTATATTCATATTCATGTTTCTTACTCCCTATCTCTATGTTTCTTGTTGTGGCATGTATCTTTTATGTAGAGGACAACGAGAAGCCAATTGAGGAGTGACTCCGAGGACCCGTGACTCATTAGTTAGGATTTCCAGTTTTTCAGTAGTTAGTTAGTTTGTTCAGTTTGTATCCGAGGATGTTTTCCGGATTGGTTATACTAGCTCTGTAATGTGACATCGGGGTTGGTTTTTCCTTTTATGTTATGATATGTTTATTTTCACATTTTGAGACTTGACACAATGTGGTGTTCTCTACTCGTTGTTTGGTTTTAAGATATAATGTATGTTTTATTTTAAATTATCTTATCTTCTTATGCTTAATATGTATGCGGGGTAGAGAGTGTCACAATAAGATTGACGAATGAAGAGACAAGCACCATCAACGTCAGAACACGTGTAAGGAAAATGTGGAGGGAGATGCTGTCTGAAGCGTGCGGGGAAACTGAAAAGACAGCAGTAGTTGGGACAAGGATCAAGACAGAATTTTGGGAGGCGTGTAGCATAAATGATGATCATTATGTAGGAAATTAAAGACCTAATGATGATTAGTGGAAGTTTAGTGGCGTGCGTGCAGAAAACCAATAAGCAGATAGAGAGGCACATATCAACAAGTATGATAAGTGGTTATAATTGTTTTCTCGGGTATGTATTCTTTTTCCTACCTCGGTCTTTTTCCCTCGGAAAAGATGTTTTTGGCTGGGGAGGCTTTGACGAGGCATACCCCAAAAGCAGAGCCAAAGCTCCCGCTTCGAGTTGGATCTCGGTAGATGTTTTCTCATCCTCAGTTAGCATTGGAGTTCCTTCGTCTCTCCGAAACTGAGAACTGGGAGATTAGTGTGTTACCAAGGGTGTATAATTGAACAGTTAAGGAAGCAGCAATGAAGCTCTTTTACCCCTTCGTTAGCTCAGAGCTTGGGGGACTAGTGTATTTGTAGGTATAAACAGGCTTTGACTTGAGCCTCCACAATTAATATATTGCAGAGAGTGAATAGTCGGACTAACAATCCGATTAAAATGAAGCTCTTTCGCACTTTTTTAGCTCAGAGCTTGGGGGACTAGTGTATTGGGAGACATAAATGAGCTTCAACTTGGGCCTGCAAACATGACCCAAGGTGTGGACAACCTGAGACCTGAGTTATTACCGAGAATAAGGGACATTCGGTATCCGAGAGGAGGTAGGAGAAAATGGGACCTAGAGGGAATCGAAGTGGAAGACATGCAGAGAGAAGTGATTGACTGGATAGAGACGGTTATCCTGACTTTATAGGAGGGAAGTCCGAGTATTTCAAATTGTAACTGATGTATATATAGGGGGATAAAATGTAGAAGTAGGCAGGCTATTGTCTTGTAACCAAAACCTCTGTTATTCCAGAGAGAATTCTAATATACCGATTCCTTTGGAGTAAGATTGTGTTCTTAGTAATAGCGATATTGCTTCTTGTAGATTCTAATCCCTAGTGCTAGAATTTCCAAGAACATGATCTATTTCTTTAAATTACTATATAAGGACCTCATAGAAACACTTTTCAACAACTTACCCACTTTGAATTTACAAACTCGAAAATTCAAGTTTCCATTGAGCTTCATCTTTGAGAGAAAAGTGTGATATTCATCAAAACTTCAATTTGTACAATCTGACTTTTAGAGTCTTGTTTTCTTTCATTCAATCTGAGAATTACTAAAGATAAGAGGGGGTATCTCTTAGGTTTTGACAAGGATAGAAGGGTTCCTTGGGTAGAAAAGCAAGGTTGCTTTTTGGTGAAGGTTTTGTGCAAGGTGGTGAAGCCTTTTGTTGTTGTAATCGGATAGTGTAAATTCTGATTATAGTTGAGGAAACCAAAAAGGTGGGGACTGGATGTAGGCTTGCCAGAGGAGGTAGTTGAACCATGATAAATCGGTTTGCGCATTCTTCTTACCCTTAAACTTCTTACAATTGTCATATGCATACTTCTTTGTTAAAGTTGTTTAAATGCTCTTGAAACTGAATCTTTATACTGTAATCTTGTGTTAGATTTGCATATAATTGATTGTGCTTTGTTGTTATCATCATTGCTTGTTTAATAAACTGAATCTTGAGAATTAAAAATGAGTGAAAACCTATTTTCTAAGAAAAACTCTGTTTTGGTTTAAAGTGCTGAAAAGTTTTTAAATCTCTCAATTCACCCCCACTCTTGAGATTGTAGCCATTACCAACAAGTGGCATCAGGGCTAAGTCTCTTGTTACAAACCTTAATAGCTTCAAGAGATGGCTACAAATGACATCCTGGGAGATGGGGCTTCTCTCACTAGACCCCCTGCCTTTAATGGCTCCCAATACATGTATTGAAAAGAGAGAATGCTTATCTTTCTTGAGGCTGCCGGTTTAGACATATTATATGCTATTGAAAATGGTCCCTATGTCCCTTTTACTCTTGATGATAATGGAAATAAAAAGGATAGACCAAAATATGAATGGAATGATGATGATAAGAAAATTGTTGGTTATAATGCTAAGGCAAAGAATATTATGACAGCTTCCTTGAATTATGATGAGTTTTTAGGGTCTCCAACTCTAAAACAGCAAAGCAAATGTGGGATACTCTCCAACTCACTTATGAAGGAACCAATGATGTAAAAAGAGAAAGGATGAATGCACTAGTTCATGGATATGAAATCTTTCACATGAAGAATGATGAGGAGATTGATGAGCTGCAAAAGAGGTTTACACACATTGTGAACCAGCTAGAAGGACTTGGACATTCTAGACACTGCAATTGCTGAATCAAAGGATCTAGACACCACGAATTGAAACTTAATAGATTGAAAAGCCATGAAGATAAGGAGAAAAAGAAGAAAGGACTCTCACTCAAGGCTCATGTCTCTAAAGAACCAATAGAAAGTGATGAAGATGATGGCCTTGATGAAGATGAAGAATCCGAAGAAGAAGATATGGGATTGGTTTTGAGGAAATTTAGAAGGTTCATAAAAAAGAATAGAAACAAGAAGCAATTCAGTTTTCCTACCAAGAAGAATACAAACAAAGGTGAAGGCTATTCCTCTACAATCAAATGTTTTGAATGTGGAAAGATTGGACACTACAAGAATGAATGTCCAAACCTGAAAAATAAACAAAAGTATGAGAATAATGACAACAAAGAAAAGAGAGGAAGAAAGCCTACAAGAGCATACATAGCTTGGGAAGAGAATGATATGGATTCCACTAGAGAATCTAAAAATGAAGAAGCCAATCTATGTCTCATGTCAAGTCACCAAAGTGATAGTGAAACTGAGGTGTGTTTGAAGGCCAAGAGCTCAAGTTGGTATTTAGATAGTGGCTGCTCCAAACACATGACTGTAGACATCACAAAGTTTACTTCCTTCACTCCCAAAGAAGGTGGAAATGTCACCTATGGTGATAACAACAAAGGAAGAATTCTTGGTGTTAATACAATAGGAAAAAGTCCAGCAACTATGATTAAAGGTGTTCTCTATGTGGAAGGACTCAAACACAACCTATTAAGCATAAGTCAACTATGTGATAAGGGTACAAGGTAGACTTTAACTTAAATAGTTGTACGATTTAAGCTAGACATGATAGTAACTTGAAATTGATTGGAAACAGAATTAATAACATCTATATGCTAGACTTAGACAATTTATCTTCTAGTGATGCACGTTGCTTGATTTCTAAAGAAGAAGAAAATTGGCTTTGACATAGGAGAATAGCTCATATTCACATGGATCACTTGAACAAATTGATTTCCAAAGAACTTGTAGTTGGTTTACCTAAGAAGAAGTTTATAAAATATGGTTTATGTGATGCTTGTCAAAAAGGTAAACAAGTGAAAACTTCTTTTAAAGCTAAAAACATTGTTTCAACTAGTAGACCTTTACAATTGTTGCATATGGATCTTTTTTGACCTTATAGAACAAAAAGTTTTGGTGGAAATCTTTATGCTCTTGTAATTGTTGATGATTACTCTAGATTTACTTGGATGTACTTTTTAGCACACAAGAATGAAGCCTTTAAAGCTTTTAAGAAAATGGCTAAGTTTGTTCAAAATGAGAAAGACATGAAAATTGTATCCATTTGGAGTGATCATGGAGGTGAATTCCAAAATGAGGAGTTTGATAACTTTTGTGATGAACATAGTATACAAGATAATTTTTCAGCCCCTAGAACTCCACAACAAAATGGAGTAGTTGAAAGGAAAAATAGATCTCTTGAGGAGATTGCTAGAACCATGTTGAATGACTCTAATGTACCAAAATACTATTGGGTAGATGTTGTAAGTACAACTTGCTATATGCTTAATAGAGTCCTAATTAGACCAATTTTAAAGAAAACTCCTTATGTGTTGTATAAGGGAAGGGAACCAAACATTGCTCACTTTCATGTCTTTTGTTGTATGTGTTTTGTGCTAAATAATGACAAGGATAATCTTGGTAAATTTGATCCTAAAGTTGATGAGGGTATTTTCCTAGGCTATTCACTAACTAGCAAAGCATATAGAGTGTTTAACAAACGTACTTTAACCATAGAAGAATCTGTACACATTATATTTACGAGTCCAACCCCAAAAAGTTGGGAAAGAATGTTTTTGATTATGTTGTAGAACCTCTTGAAGATGAAGTGAAACTTAATGAAGAAAAGGATAGCAATGAGGACAAAGAACTTGAAGAGAAAGACATGAAACCCCAAACTGAAATCCAGCAAGACAACCTTCCTAAAGAGTGGCAAGTCTCAAAGAATCATCCTCTAGACAATGTCATTGGTGAGATCACCAAAGAGGAAACCACTAGACACTCTTTAAGGAATATTTGTAATAATACGACCTTTGTATCTCAATGCAAGAGGAGCTAAATCAATTTAAAAGAAGCCAAGTTTGGGATCTAGTTCCAAAGCCTAAAAGTAACCAAATAATTGGAACCAAATGGGTGTTTAGAAATAAGATGGATGAAAATGGCATAATAGTAAGAAACAAGGCTAGACTAGTAGCTAAGGGATATAATCAAGAAGAAGGGAACTTGACATAATTGATCTTCAAAATGATTGATATTTGATGTTATTGAATGCTTGAATGTTCTTAAAAAGTGTTTTTTTAAATGATCTGAATCAATTGAATTGTGATATATATTGGTTGTTATGAATCATTGATTGATTTGGTTTTTCTGTTAGATCAGTACATAGCTTAAGTACACAGATGTATTGAACATTTTTTAGTGTTGAAGTTTATGTACACATATGGCATATATAGGTGTACTTCTTGTTTTTAGAAGTTTTTGTCTCTGTACACAAGCTAAGTACACAGATGTACTGCTCAAACTTGCTACTGGGACACCATTACACAGGATATGTACATAGATGTATAATCCTTTTGAAAATAGGACAAACACTTTTAAGAGGCTATAATCGATGTTGTACATCGATTCTGAGCAAAACTGAGAGTTAAATTCTCTGTGCCTCAATATACATCGATTGAGTACACATGTGTATATATTAGGACATTCATCAAACTTGTATCTGATGCGCTATACACAGATTGACGAATCTGTACATAGATGTATATTTTGGAACTTCTCAAAATTCACTAAAACTCACTTTAATACATGGATTACATCAATCGGTTCTGAGCAAAAACATAAATATCAACCTTCTGTCCCCCCATGTACACAGATTGACACTTTTATACACAGGTGTACAATCAGCAAAAATGCTTAAATACACAGTTGTACATAATCGATGTACAAAGCCTAGAAATGCTTTTTTAAATGAAATCACTGAGCGCGCATCTCACATCTTCAAAATCCCTTTATGCAAATTCTGAAATTGAACCCTAGCAAAGTTCTAAGTCTCAGAAAATGGCAAGAGGCAAAAACTTTGGACCTTCACATCCTACACCCTGACACGCTGTCGCGCAAACGTCAAAAAAAGCGAGCGGTTTGTAAAAATATGTAGTTAGGGTACGACAACTCGAGTATCGTCTCACAAGGCGAGCGTACTCTCGCGATGCGAATATTAATTATGGCGCAAGTTCAAATTGGGTTCTCGCGAGGCGAGAGAGCAGTTCGTGAGGAGAGACTTCAAATTCCAGTCTGTCACAGTCGTGACCATCATCATGGCTAAGTTGTGATGGTCTCTGTCCTTCAGGGTCTTCTCATCTTGCCCGTGATAGGCATCACGGGCTGATCATGATGCTTTCTGACTATCAGGGTCTCGAGGCGAGACATGGTTCGCGTGGTGAGACAGAGAGGATGACATTTCTGGCACAACAAGGCTTCAGGCTCGCGAGGCAAGTACCCTCTCGCGAGGCGAATAATTCCAGAATTGCTTCTCTTTATTAACCTGAAAACAAGAAATAGCAGTAAGTGCTTTATTTGACTCTAAATCAGCTAAATTACCCTAAAACTACTTTAGAGACTCAAAATGTTGCTTGAAGACAATCAAGTCTAATTTGGGTGAAAACGAGATTAAACTCGAATAAAATAATGGTCTTTACTAGTAAAAAACTAGTCGAGCTAGAGGCTGATCAAAATACCCCAAACTTAAACTTTGCTTGTCCCCAAGCAAACTAAAACTCAAAAAGGACTCAAACCTGGCAAGCTTAAAGGACTCAATCAATTCCTCACAAATTTCATGCAATTTTAACAAAACAATTTTTATTCAATGCTTCCCCCCTTTTCAGCAATGCAATCCCCACATTCATTTACATTAAACAATTAAGAATCCCATCATTCATGCAATCATTAATCTAAGTTGAGGATCCAAGTTACACACAAAAGGGAAATCACCAAATTCAAGCAATCGCCTACCTCACAGGGGCATTTAGTGTTTCACTCATTCGCTCAATTTTTGTCTAGGTTATGAACCTTTCACTCAATTTCACATTTTAAGAGCACTTCCCATGAATTTGATCTTCATCTCCAACAAGGTTCCCACGAAAACATGCATGCAACATCAAAAGGTCTTTTAAGGTTGTAATGGGGCCTGGCTAGGGGTAGGATATTCAAAGGTACTAGGCTTAAGTCCCTAGGAACTAAGAGAGCATGAGCATTTTGATACATATTGAATTCCCACTCAAGTTCCTTTTTCCATTTTTATTTTTGCTTTTGGGTGACTACAACCTTTTTCTTCTAATACCCTTTTTGACATTTTTGCACTTTTCTCTTTCTTTTTTTCTTTTTTGCCTTTGGCTCCAACCTTTATATTTTTCTTTTTCTCAATCCCAAACAACACATCATGTCCTTGTAGCCACCCCAAACATAGTTTCTTGCAGCCCTTCTCTTGCTAAGCTTCTATGCTCTCCTAATCCTAAGATCGGGTTAACATAGTTTTTCAGATTTTTGGCTTGTAACATAGGGTCATCAAGAAGCAATAGGCTAATTAGGCTCAAAGGGGCTAACTAGGGAACATGCATTAGGGACTGGTTCAATTTAGTCCAAGTAGCTAATTCAAAGAAAATTGCCTAAATCATTTGATGCAAACACATAGACATGCAAACCATGAAGAGATTCAAGCAAATTCGGGAAAGTGCAGCTCAAAAGCGATTCACACAGTTAAAAACATGTTGGAGGCTCAAATCCTCTCCCGGACAATTTTGCAAATTGTTTGACCGAGATACAATTCCTAGTATGTGCACCCCCTTAACCCCAAACTTATCATAAATCATGCAATCATAACAGAAGATATCAAAGTTCAATTTTCAATTTTTCACATGGGGGTCAATTTTCAATTTTCAAGACCTAGGGGGAAATCATCAACAGTCAACAAGTATTATGCAATCATCTATGCAAAATTTGATCAAAAACCAACAAGCTTACCGACACAAGACTGACACACATACTCTTGATCTTCTCAAATTATTCAAGAGCTAAAAGAAAACAAAACAAAAACAAAGCAAGGAAAATTAAAAAGAGTAAGGTTTAGAGAAAACTCATGGAGACGGTTCCACCGGGATCCCACTGTCTGTGATACAGCGGCCAAGGAATGCTCAAATTGCAACATGATCCTCCCGGATCCCATGGCTTGTAGCATAAGGCCCAAGTGATAGACAAGGGACGGAAGCTTATTCCATGGTCCCCTAACTTGCAGCCTTGATATGGAGGCGAGCACTTGACAATTATGGTGACTCCGCCAAGTGCGGCGGACTTCTCACTCCCTCTTGGGTCAAAGATGACCTCCTTGTCAACCTTGTCAATAAAGTCCTCCCAATAAAAATGGGGTTCAACCTCTTGGACTGGCCATAGTGTCTTCATATCCAAAGGTGCAAAATCCAGAGGCTTGAACTCCATCGCTGGTGGTTCCACAGGGGGAGGTGGCAAATAGGTAGAGAGGGTCTCTGGTGCTGCTTCATCTTCTGCACAATTTTCATCCACTGCATTACCAGATTCATCACCTTCTATATATGCAGTAACCTCAGCACGTACCACACAGGTATTTCTCCCATCACAATTGGCACATGCGTAGGAGCCAATGGAATCATCAAATTCCAGAATTTCTTCATCATCCTCTAGTATGGCGGAATAGATGTCCTCCATATGCCTATTCCTCTCAATTTCCTTAGTCAAGGGTTTTGATCCTTGAGCTTGCTGCATGGCATTCATCGAAGTGGCGAGCTGTCCAATCTGTGTCTGTAAGGTATGAATGCTAGCATCCGTTTGCTGCTGAAACTATCCAATCTGTGTGTGCAAAGTATGAATACTGGCATTTACTTGCTGCTGAAACTGGAGATTGTTGTCAGCCATTTGCTTGATCAGGTCCTCTAGTGAAGGTCCAGAAGGTGCAGAGGTGGTTACTTGGGGAGAGTTCTGTGGTGGTGCCAGCGGTAACATCAGTTGTTGTTGCATGGGTGAGTCCCCATACCAAGGGTTTGGATGGTTTCTCCAGCTGGGGTGGTACTCATAAGTGGAAGGGTCAGGAATGTTGTGCCTGTTCTGATTGTTGCCTTGATTGTAAATATTGGTTGTATATGCTTGAGGTGATTCATTGACTTGTCTAATACCAAATATCTCTCTCCTGATTGATGCAGCTCTGAAGGCAGGAAAATATATCTCTAGGAAGACTTTCTTCAAATCAATCCAGGTTGAGACGGAATTCGGCTCAAGACAATACAAGAAATCCTTCGCAGCACCTTCAAGTGAGAAATGGAAGGCTCTCATCTTGATGTGGTCTTCTGTTATTCCTTCAGGTCTCAGCATTGTAGAACAAACAACCTAGAATTCCTTCAGATGCTCCTGCGTATTTTCACCTGCAAGACCACTAAACCTTGGCAACCAGTGTATTAAACCAGAAAAGTCAGGATAATATATGCATGGTGGTTCATAATTAACATTAGGCATATAACCCTGCATATAATTATCCAGGGGTAGATTCACAATCAGACCAATTCAGCAATTTTTATTTTTTATTTTTTTCTGTTAATAACAACAAGAGTCCCCGGTAACGGCGCCAATTTTTTGACACGCTGTCGCGCACGCGTCAAAAAAAGTGAGCGGTTTGTAAAAATATGTAGTTAGGGCGCGACAACTCGAGCATCGTCTCACAAGGACTCTTGGGTTGTTGTTAACAGGAAAAATCAGATTTGGGGGGTTTTGGATTTGAAATTAAATAAAGAAAACAGTTAAGAAAATAATGCAAATAGGTGATTGTCAATAATTGAAATGACTAATCTACTGCTCTCGGTTTCCCACTATCATTGATTCATATAATTCCAAGCCCTAAGTGGATTCTAATCTCTTTTCGATTGTAGCGACAATTAACAAGCGAAACCGGCACTACAAGACGTATGTTCCTATTCCCGAATTAAGCAAACGGAATGAAGCTCTCGTGAATTAAGCAAACACGAATGAACACACGCGAATTAAGCAAACGCGATTAAGTATAGGAACACACAATCATCGAAACAAATCAATACCCATTCGATACAAACCGAATTAAGCAAACAGAGAATATAGAACAGTATTGAAAGAGAAAAGCAATGAAATCAGGAATTACAAAACCTCAAGTGGCAATGCACCAATTATAGCAGATCAGCCCAAGAGAGTTAGTTCTCCATTACAATATAACAAAAACCTGATTCGCAGCCATATATTCTAAAAGGAAAAGAAGATGATCAAGAAGATCCTGGTTTCTGCCCTAAACAGCAACTTATACCATCCAGAATCTCAGCGCGCTCGTGAGGCGAGAGAGCAATTCACGAGGCGAGAATTCAAATTCCAGTCTGTCACGGTCGTGACCATCATCACGGCTAAGCCGTGATGGTCTCTGTCCTTCAGGGTCTTCTTATCTTGCCCGTGATGGGCATCACGGGCTGACCATGATGCTTTCTGACTTCCAGGCTCGAGAGGCGAGACATGGTTCACGTGGCGAGACAGAGAGGATGGCATTTCTGGCACAACAAGGCTTCAGGCTCGCGAGGCGATTACCCTCTCGCGAGGCTAATAATTCCAGAATTGCTTCTCTTTATTAACCTGAAAACAAGAAATAGCAGTAAGTGCTTTATTTGACTCTAAATCAGCTAAATTACCCTAAAACTACTTTAGAGACTCAAAATATTGCTTGAAGACAATCAAGTCTAATTTGGGCGAAAACGAGATTAAACTCAAATAAAATAATGGTCTTTACTAGTCAAAAACTAGTCGAGCCAGAGGCTGATCACACCCACTTCTTCCCCTTCTTCCACAACCCCTGTTTCAACTCCACCTCCTTCATCACCACTCAAGCTTCTTCCACAAGACCCAAGCGCAAAAGGATTGAGAAATCACCAAATAAGGTCAAGAAGGCTGTCAAGCCTCAAAAGAAGAACAAGAAGAAGAAGCAAGTTGAGGAAACTCAGGTAGTTCAGGTAACTCCACAATAGAAGTCTAAGAAGAAGAAGCAAAATAATGTTCAAGAGGAAGTTTCTGAAGCTGAGCTTATCAAGCGGTATTTCTCTGATGAGAAACAAATAGAATCTTTCCTTCAAAACTTCAAATCTAGAACAATTCACAAATATAGGGTTGTAGATTTTGAGTATTTTGGGAATAACAACTTCACTTTTCATGCGATTCTTGAAGAAAATAACTTGAGTCAGTTTCTTCAAATCAAAGATGATGTATACCCTGTTATGATTATAGCTTACTACTGCAACTTGGAGATGGATAATGAGATGACTACCTATAAGGTTAAGGGAGGTAAAATTGAGATGAGCTTAAGAGAATTTTCTGATTTTGCTGGGTTGAATTACAAAGGAGCCTTCACTGCTGGAATATGTGAAGAGGTTGAGTGGATCAAGACATTTGACAAGGAGGCTGCTAGATTGACCTTACTGGAAGATCACTCTCCAAAAGGAAGATTAACACACATTAGTGCAATGCATGTGCAAGATAGACTCCTTCAGTATGCCTTAAGCGAAATTTTGATTCCAAGGAGTGGAAATCATGCAACTCTCCAAAACAATGACATACTTCTGCTTTGGGCCATGATCTATAAAAAGCAAATCAACTAGGGCTACATCATTGCCAAGAACATGTATGAAAGCGAACTCTCTGGTGGAGCACTACCTTATGCTGGATTGGTAGTGAAGCTTCTTAAGCATTTTGGAGTCTCTTTGGATGGAGAAGAGAGACAACTTGAAAGGCATGTCACCAAGAAGTTTGGTGAAGCAACCATTAACAAAATGTCTTTAGTTTATGTGGATAATGCTTGGAAGAGAGCTGCTGTACTTGCTGCTAATGAAACACCAAATAGAAGACAAAGTGCTACAGCTGACCAGCTTATGCATGAGAAGATGGATAGAATGATACAGCTGGTTCAGAACTTTGAAGGTGGCAGATTAAGCAACGTTTGATTGTCACGCAAGCAGTGGACTACTTGAAGATGAGGCTACATGCCGTGGAAGGCCAAATGGCCATTTTAAACCAAAGATTGGGAACCATACAAGGACCTCCAATGGACAATGCTGCATTTGATGATGTGGTCAATATGGCTAGAGAGGCAGCACAAGATGCTGGAAATCATGAGGAACCCTCTCCCCCTTCTCAAGCAAATGAAGGACAATGACAAGATGCTTCTATCTAGTCTTAGTTTAGACTATGAGTCCTTAGGTGTTTACTGTGTTAGGCCTAGTTTGAAATGTTTTTTGTACTGCTGTTCTGTTTTTTCCAAGTTCTGTTTCCCCTGTTTGAATCAATCTCTGTTTTAATATTTTAATGTATTGCACATGCTCTGTAATGCTGATTTTTAATGAATGCAATATCAATTTTTTAGTTTGGTTTATATCTTCCATAATTTATTTTTGATAATGACAAAGGGGGATATGTACCATACATGAAATATTGAAATATTGGAATACGCTATAAGCTATGATACATGAATGAATAGGCTCTAATGCATTGACTATCTTTGAATCTCTAAGTAAATGAAAATGACTTTCCATGATAATGATATGATAACACTTGATCTTTTGAAAGATGTCTATGAGACAGGGGAAGAATCAAAGTAAATCAAAGACCATGCTTAATGAAATGTTGCACTCTGATTTATAATTCTAAGGTTAAGTATGGTAAGGTTTTTCATAATAAAAAGGGGGAGTTTGTAAGGCTAAGCCCTTTTGAGGTTTTGACATATGACAAACAATGTGAATTTTATATGAGTTTTCAATTTGATTATACACTAATAAAGTGTTCAAGGTTTGCAAGATTACTCATGAAGGAGAAAGTCAAAGGATCAAAAGAAGAAATGACAAAAATCAAAGAAGATCATGAGACTCAAAGTTTCAAAGGGAAGACATGGAACAAAGCATCAAGACTAAGTTTATTGAAGACCCTAAAGTTCTTTGATACTATTGTAAGAATAGCATGCTTAATCTCTTAGTGAAGCTCTTGGAAAACTAAGGAAAAACTAAGGGTCTGTTTGGTTTGCATTTTCATTTCCTGTTTTCATTTTATAAAATTTTTATTGATTTTAAATTTCTAACAAGAGGATGGAAGGCTCCTACAATAAAAAATTGTGACAAAGAGAGGATGGAATGCTAGTTAGGAAGAATGCATTTCCAGAAACAATGAAAATAACTATTTGACATTTTCAAAATTTCTAGAAATGCTGGATGGGTTTGTAAAATTTGAAAAAGAAAATGATGTGGCAAATACTAAAATCAATACATATTTTAGGAAATGAAAATGCAAACCAAACAGGCCCTAAGTTTTCAAAAGATTAATTAAATGAGTTTTTCAAGGAAAAGGATTTTCAAAATATGTTAATTGAAAAAGGAAATTAAGTGAAGTTATACACCTGCGTGTTACACATGTGTATGTTCAGTTAATTTACAAAGTACAAGTGAAAACCTTTCTGTACATTTGTGTTGTACACATGTGTATCAAAGTTGTTTCTTGAAAAATATGAAGAGTACATTGATGTACAAAACGATACACCTGTGTATAGATTATTTCAGAAGCTTTGGAACTTATGTTTTCATGTGTAATCGATGTAAACAATCTGTGTATGAAGTTCTAGGCTGATCTGGGCTGGTGTTCTAATATACACTGATGTACAAAGATGATAATCTGTGTTTTCAAGAACAAATCAAGAGATACACATATGTACAAAGATACTAATCTGTGTATGCGTGTGCTGGAGTTCAAAAACTAGTTTAATACACAGATGTACAAAGATAGTAATCTGAGTACACGTGTACAAGAGTTGAAAAATCAGCTTAATACACAGATGTACAAAGAATATAATATGTGTATGCGCTTTAAAAAAGATCAAAAACTGTGAATACACAAATGTACAACACAGATTATTTCGTGCCAGTTTTACAAAACTGAATCCGTTTCACTTGTAACAAATTCTATGATTTGTCCAATGGATCTATTTCTTTAAATCACTATATAAGGACCTTATAGAAACACTTTTTAACAACTTACTCTGAATTTACAAACACGAAAATTCATGTTTCCATTGAGCTTCGTCTTTGATAGAAAAGTGTGATATTCATTAGAACTTCAATTTGTACAATCTAACTTTTAGAGTCTTGTTTTCTTTCATTCAATCTGAGAATTACTGAAGATAAGAGGGGGTATATCTTAGGTTTTGACAAGGATAGAAGGGATCCTTGGGTAGAAAATCAAGATTGCTTTTTGGTAAAGTTTTAGTTTAAGGTGGTGAAGCCTTGTGTTGTTGTAATCGGATAGTGTAAATTCTGATTATAGTTGAGGAAACCACAAAGGTGTGGGACTGGATGTAGGCTTACCAGAGGAGGTAGCTGAACCATTATAAATCGGTTAGCGCATACTTCTTACCCTTAAACTTCTTACAATTGTCATATGCGTGCTTGTTTGTTAAAGTTGTTTAAATGCTCTTGAAATTGAATCTTTATGCTGTAATCTTGTGTTAGAATTACATATAATTGATTGTGCTTTATTGTTATCATCATTGCTTGTTTAATAACCTGATTCTTGAGAATTAAAAATGAGTGAAAACCTATTTTCTAAGAAAAACTCTGTTTTGGTTTAAGTACTGAAAAGTTTTTAAATCTTTCAATTCACCCCCCCAGAATTGTAGCGATTACCAACGTTAAACTTTCTTGCTAATAGTCAATTGGGGAAGTGGTTGGTTACATAGAATTTCAATGATACTGCTTCCCAAAGTGAGAAACAAGTTGGAGCTTATTTTAATCAGCGAAAGTGCAACATCTTTGTTGATAGAATAAATGCTTGTGGATTAACGGATATAAGGGCCATCAGGTTTAAGTTTCATTGAGGGTCTCTTAATGCAAGGACATTCTCATATATTTGAACGACGGGGTCGAGCTTTATGCAATGTCAACTGAAGAATGGGGTTTCCAGATGCTTTTGTAAAGGTGTTGCCCATAGTAGACTTCTCAGGCAATCACCCTATTATTATTATTATACAAGGTACACTGGGTAACTCAGCCTTCCGTGCTTTTCGATTCGAAAGTGCTTGGATGACTCACAATTCGTTCAAGGATACCCTCAAAAACTACAGAAATGGTAATGCTAAGATTTATGACAATATTATGGCTATTGAGGACGTACTTCGAAAGGGGAACACTACCACCTTCGGTAGTATCAAACTCAGAAAAGGGACCTTATTAACTAGACTTGGTATGATTTATAAAAGACAATATGATGGTAGATCCAATTTTTTTCTCTAACAGCTTGAAAGGGACCTTCAGAAGGAGCTCAATATGGACTTGTACCAAGAAGAGTTGCTTTGGTTTCAAAAACTAGAACCAAGTGGCTTAGTGATGGTGATAAAAATACCAGATTTTACTATCTGAAGGCCCTTAATAGGCATAGGCGTAACAAGTTTTTTATGTTATGTGATTCGGAAGGAGCTTGGGTGGAAGATGAGAATCTTCTAAAGGAGATGGTGAACTTCTTTTGTCAGGACCTTTTCTTCGAGGATGATAGTGACATGGAATAGTTCTGTACCAAATTGTCTTATCTATGTTTGTCTCAGATGGATGTTGATAACATGAGCAAGGCTATAGAGGATGAAATAATAGATGTTATGTTTAGTATGAATTCTTGGAAAGCTCAAGACTGGATGGGTTTCTTGTTGGTTTCTATCAAAATGCCTGGGAAATTGTGACCCATTTCATGTGTGACTATGTGTTAAGGGTGAAAATTCAAATTTCTAATAGATGTTTTCTTGACAGGCTGACGAAAGAATCGGAGTGATGACAAAAGTTTTCTAAGTATTGAAAATGTTTAGTTGACAAGAAAAGAACATAGTCTGGTAAAAGGGGAGAATTCGACATGCAAATTCATGATGAAGCAAAGGAGGAAATATAACAAGCCATAAGGAAGAGTTGTCAAAAGAGAAAGAAAGTGAAAAAATTGGTTAAGTCCTTGATCCGACAAAAGGATTATCAATACAAGTTGTCAAGCAGCCAAACCGTCAAAGACAATCAAGTTGACACGAAGCAATTCAAGGAATTGAGCGGTTATCAAAGTTGTTTGACAAACAGTTCAAATTTAAGTTTAGAAACTGCCAATATATGTGGCAGTCATTAAGATAGGAAGTTAGCGATAGGTAGTTACTTTATTTTCCTATAAATAATTGTAAACACAATGTAAATGAGGTTGGTTACTGGATACACATCCTACATATCTCAATCTCAAAGCAGATTGACAGATAAACATCCAAGTACTCCCTCCATCTTTCTTATTTTAATTCAATGTGAAAACCCAATGCAATACTGGTTTGTTTCATTCAAGTTCTTTACTTGTTCTTCATTATTTCCAGCATTTCTTTTATGTTCTTCCTTTAAGTTCATTTACTTTTTAGTAAATAGTATTACTTAGATCCTATTTTACTTAACTTTTCTTTCAAACTTCTGTTCTTTCATATGTTACTCAGTGTAATTAGGAAGTTACTTTCCAATCTAGAAACTGCTTCTTACTTTCAAATTCAAACTATATTTTCAAATTCGAATCTATGTGTTGACAACTTTCAACTTCGTCAATACTTTTTCTCATTTAACTTAGCATTAGTCTTTGCCAGTATATTACCAGATTTGACTAAAATTGTCAAATTTGTACTTGGCAGACATTACCTTCAAAATAGCACATTCTTGACGAGATTACCGCATAACTCATAGGTCCCACACTCGTTTGATCTTCAATTATTTGTCACGAAGGAATTTTTGCCAGGAACCAAAAAACCACCTTAACAAATTGGCACGCCCAGTGGGACGATTTTAGAGTAACTCGTAAAGTGTCATTACCTTTTAGTTTTCATATAAATTATTTGTATGCATATGAGAAGCAGGATAGTGATAGAAAATTCATCAATTTCCCAAACTTCCGAAAATACGAATAGTGCAACAAATGCTGCCATAAACAGTACAAATGCGGCTGCGTTGACAATAGACGCTCCCTCTGAGTTTGCTGCGGCCACTATGAATCCCGAAAATAATCAAGTTGTTGCAGGAGGAATGCCAGTGACACAAGAGGACAACCTCCGTGACCATGTCCCTCATGTATCACTCCTGACACCACATTTGCCGCCTTTGCAAACAGTTGCTATGCAGGGTACAGGATTATCCCCAAACAGTATTGTCAACTCGACAAATCCAAGGGGAACCACCCAGCCTTTGCAACAACCGGTGTATGGGATGCCTCTTGTGTCTGTCCCTTACAATCCAAATTTAAACCCTCCATTTTACATGCCATATCCAAATGGGATGACAGCCTATCCCAACGGAACAGCCGCTGGTTCGTCTGGCCAGCATGGGTCTTTGGTGATTAAAGGGCAAGCCCCTAATCAGGGTCTGGGAGTAACAGGGTCCATGGTTATGACCCCTGTTTGACAGGAGCGTCCAACGCTCCAACCCCTAGTATCTCCGGCAAGGCAAGCGCCATCGCATATTGTTGATCTGACACAAGCCTCACTGGCAAATGTTCGACACCAGATGGATCTTAGCAACATAGATATGATACATCCTATGACTCAACGATAGGAGCAATAATTACCCCAGTGATGAATAATACCAGTAATGCGTGTAACGCATTGGCATTGAAAATTGGAAGGTTGAACCAAGCCTTGGGCGTTATAGCCCCGGAGGACAACCAGAATCCTAACAAGGGTCGAAGGGGTGACAATCCACCCCATAATAAGCCATTAAATGCCCAACTGGAAATGATAGATCTGGATGACAAGGAACCCCCTCGACGACCACGATGACAAGTTCCTTTAAGACATGGCAACGTCCATATTCTCCAACCAGGGGTGGACGATCACATGATTGCCAACCAAGGTCCTTCAGGAGCAATAAGGCAGAATGTCTTGAATCAGAATGTGAACCAGGTAGTTGAAAAAGCATTGAATCGGTTTTGCTTCAACATTGGCTATGCCAATCAACCATACTTTGTTTCCGCATTTCCAGATTGGCTACAACAGGCAGAAATGCCTAGAGGTGTGAAAATGCCAAAGTTGTCAAAATTCTCAGGAAAGAGCGGTGAGTCGATAGTGGAACACATTGCTCGATACACTATCGAAATAGGAGACTTGGCATTGTAAGAAGGCCTCAATATGAGGTTCTTCACAAGTTCCTTCACAAAAAATTCTTTCTCTTGGTTTTCAACCTTGAGACCCAATTCTATACATTCCTGGAATCAATTAGAAAGGACTTTTCATGATCAATTATTTAGGGGTGACCTAAAGGTTGGGTTGACAAACTTATTTAGCATCAAGAGAATGAATAATGAGTCTGCCAACGACTACCTTACCCGATTCCGTCAGATGAGGAGTCTTTGCTTCACCCCTATCCCTGAGGCAGAAATAGTGAAGATTGCTGCCGGAGGTCTATATTATTACACTAGAAAGAAATTGGTCAACCAACATCTAATTGATCTCGCCCAGTTGGGTGATAAAGTTCGACAAATTGAACAGCTGAAGGCCGAAAAGGTTTTCAACCAAAGGAAATTCCTCAAAAGGGAAAAGCTTAATTTTGTTGGATGCAATGATTCCGACGAAGAAGATAATAATTCTGAGGAATATGAGGTAGGTTATGTCGAATTGAAAAATGGTCCACCTTATACATGCCAAGCCTTGAGACCCGCTAAGGCCAGAGAAATGATTCCCTTCGTCAATAAGAAAGTATATATGTTTGACGTGTCCAAAGCTGACCAAATGTTTGACATATTGCTTAAGGATAAGCAATTAAAGTTTTCAGATGATCATAGGCTAGTGAAATCCTATGAAATAAAAGATCAGAAGTATTGTAAATTTCATAACACTTTTGGTCATGTAATTAACGACCATATACATTTCAGGGACATCATTCAGAAAGGTTTAGCAGAAGGAAGACCGAACTTTTCAGACAAGAAACCAGACATGAAGATTGACATAGAACCATTTAGTCCCGAAGTTAACAAGGCTGACTGCTAAGTCCCTATGGGAATAGGCATGGTCAATATAAGGGCTAGACAGAATATCCAAATGGACCTGTCAGATTCATTCGACATCTATCCAAAGGCAGGGGAACCGCTAGTCGATTTCATGACACGGAAAAAATCTGGTGGCATATTTAAAGTTTACCCAAGATGTGAAGAATTCTATGACGATGTTGCTGCCAAGAAAGCTAAGGGAGAGAGAATGCCATCATATCACCCACAGGACAAAATTGAGTCTCGTGATGGTAATAGTCAAGGCAAGTTTTCGCACCCGAGGAGCCATACTGGGTCTAACAATATGCACATGAGTGTTGGGCATGCTTTCGACAGGCAGAGAAACAGTCGTCAGCAACATATCAATCAAGTAAGACCTAGACAACATAACACTGGAGGTTGGCTTGAAGAGCCAGTCAGAGAATCAGTGGGGAGTAACAAGTATGTTGGTAGAGGATTCAATTTCGTCAAGACCGAGAAACCCCCATCCAACGTAGCTGTGGATAGATGGATAAAAAATTCCACCATGGCCCGTTATCCAGAACTGCGAAAGCAGAAATGGGCCAAAAGGAATAAGTTAAACGATCGGAACCCTCCTTTTTGGAATGAGGATTACCGAAAAGGGCAGCTAGCTCAAAATACTCAGATGACAGGGCCTGGTTTGTCAGGACCGTCAAGTCATCCAACCATATCTAAGAGTCAGAAGAGGAGGCTACAGAGGGTCCGACAGGCTCAAAAGAAAAGGCTTGCCAAGCAAGGGGGCATTATTATAAAGGAACCGCCTTCACATGATACCGGTTGCTTGGTTACAGTGGCTGACAACATAGCTGACAAGAATGAAGATATCAAGATGAAGAGCGTGATAGAGGCTCACCCAATGTATGTTGACACAAGAGTGCCTGTTACTCAAGTCAAGCAGAATAAGCCAATATCACAGGTCTATGTAGAGAAAAAGAGGGCCTTAGAAATTGCATCACCACCAACAAAATATATAGGCAAATGGCCTGTCGATTTGGTGGCCATGGAAAAGGTTGCGGGAGTCGAGAAAGAGGTTGAGGCAAGAATGGAAGAACAACAGTTGGTAATGTTCAAGCCTGAATGCAACCTAACCAAAGAAGACTTGTCTTTCGATGTTGTCATCGAAGCACTGAATGATCCAAATGATGACATAAACATCAGTAAAGACATGGACATGGATGGCCAAAAAGAAGATGTAGCTGATATTATCGAGGCATTGGACAACTGTGGCGCAGGGATAGCTCGACCTCTGTCATATAGGTCCAGATCAGGCGATGAGAGTGATTTAAAAAGAAATTATGGCAGAATGGTTGGAGGTGCATTCCTGGATAAGGACCCAGAAAATGAAATCATACTGGAGCCGAGGATTACAATGAAGATAGGGTTGATTTCGTTTATCCCAGTAGAATATGAGGGATATCTCGAAGTTGATTTTTCTGACGGTGAAGATGTTGTTAACCATGATAGAGATCCAAATGATTTTGGATGTATGTCCAAGAAAACTTGGTTACTGTGTTTGATAATTTGACCCAGTTGGAGAAGCCTACAGATAAGTAGAGAAACCATTTAAGTCCATTGCATGTAAAGGCCATAATAGATGGAAGACCTACCAATAGCATTTTAATTGATGGAGGAGATGCTGTGAATCTGATGCCAAGAGCAATGTTCAAAAAGCTCGAGAAGGATCAGTCGGATCTAATCCCAACAGATATGGTTGTCACTGATTTCAGTGGCAAGACTTATCTGTCAGATGGTGTCATCCTGTTGAATATTCAAATAGGCACTGTCGAGTGGATAACATTATTTGTGATAATTCCCGCCAAGTGAAGCTACAATTTATTGGTTGGCAGGGACTGGATTCATGCAGTAGGAGCAATCCCGTCAACGGTGCATCAGAAGGTGATCATGTGGAATGCTCAAGATCAAGTAGAGATAGTTGAAGCAGATGACAGTGCCTGCTATGCTCAGCAACTACAGGTAGACTTCAAAGTGTACTCCCCAAATGTCAGACCCATTATTGCAAATGAAGGGGTTATTGACAAGGACGCATTGAAAGCAAGCCTTCTCAGCGAGTTTGGTGTTAAGGTAAAGGATGAGGCTGACAAAATTCGGCCAAATTCCAATAATGAGTCTTGAAACGTAGTTGAAAAGATTGTCGGCTTATCTAGCCGACAAAGTACACACTTCAGACAGTGTGTTAGTAGATTGTATCATTAACGACGGCCCTTTGGGTTTTGAAAAGGGAGCCGAAGTGAAACAGAATGTGGAAGTTGAAGATCCCCTGGAGGAAATAAACTTGACACTGAGACCGAGAAAAGGCCTATCTTTGTGAGTGCATTTTTGACAGAGGATTACAAACAAAAACTTGTCAGATTAATTACGGAGTACAAAGATTGCTTCGCATGGGACTATGATGAAATGACTGGGTTGAGCAGGGATCTCGTTGAACATAGGTTACCACCCAGGGAGGATTGCAAACCTATCAAACAGGCAAGAAGAAGGTTTGCCCCAGAGGTGGCACTTAAGATCAAAGAGGAAGTAGAGAGACTGCTTAAGGCAAAGTTGATTCAAACAACCAGGTATGTCGATTGGCTTTCTAATGTAGTTCCTGTTATTAGGAAAAATGGCAAGATAATGGTATGCATAGATTTTAGAAATTTAAATAGTGCTACCCCTAAAGATGAATATCCGACGCCAATAGCCGACATGCTTGTCGACTCAGCATCAGGGAATGAAATTTTAAATTGTATGGATGGCCATGCAGGTTATAATCAAATCTTTATAGCCGAAGAAGATGTGTCAAAGACTGCCTTCAAGTGTCCAAGAGGAATTGGGACATATGAATGGATTGTCATGCCTTTCAGTTTAAAGAATGCAAGAGCCACCTACCAGCGAGCAACGAATACCATTTTCCATGATGAGAATGAGAAATTTATAGAGGTATACATTGATGATGTGGTTGTCAAATCCAAAACTAAGGACGACCATTTAGAACACATGAAGCAAGGGTTTGAAAGGATGAGAAGACACAACCTCAAGATGAACCAGGAGAAATGCAAATTCGGAGTGTCGGCTGCCAAATTCTTGGGCTTTTTCGTTCACAAAAATGGAATTGAGGTGGACAAGAATAAAGCCAAAGCAGTTATGGAAGCTGCAGCACCGACAAACAAGAAGGAATTTCAGTCTTTCCTAGGAAAGGTTAACTTTCTAAGAAGGTTGGTATCAAATTTGTCAGGAAGGACAAGAGTATTTGCACCATTGGTCAAGTTGAAAGCAGAGCAAAGCTTCATATGGGAACCTTGTCATCAAGAGGCTTTTGACCAGATCAAGCAGTACTTAGTCAATCCACCGTTCATGATGCCAGCTGTGCCTCGTCGACCGTTGAAGTTGTACATATCAGCATCTGAAGACACTATAGGATGTCTCTTGGCCAAGGATTGTAGATGTTGATCTTCCAAACGCACTTCCAAAGCTACTCAACAAGGAGTTTTGATGATGAGTAAAAAAGATACACTTCCAACTTATGAAGACTTGTAATAGTTTTAGGATTTTGATGCATGATTTAAAAATTAGATGTTTTAGTAGTTGGCTCAAGTAAAACATTTTTAAAAGGTTTTAAAACATCAAAATGATTAAAAAATATAGTGAATGTTTAAAATTAAATGGAATATGTTTTGCAAAGAGTTTTGAAGCAAAAACATGATTTTTTAGTAAAGTAATCGATTACTTTTGGAAGTAATCGATTACCACGTGCTTTCTTTGCAATCTTGATTTTATGGCAAAAGGTAATCGATTACTTTTGAAAGTAATCGACTACTTTTGGTTGTTACAGAAAAGTAATTGATTACCACGTGTTTCTATGCAATCTTGCTTTTCTGGCAAAAAGTAATCGATTACTTTTGAAAGTAATCGACTACTTTTATTGTTACAGAAAAACAGAATTTTCCATTTCACTCTCTATATAAAGGGACTTTTCAGAAATAATTAAGCACGAAATTTTTGATGTTTTCTGTGCTATTATACTATGAAATTGATTACTTGAGCCTTCTTCTTCTACTTTCTAATTATTTATCATTAATGCTTTTTAGAAGTGATGCATCTTTAAACTCTAATAGTTTTGATAGCATTAATTGAATTGTATTTGCTGTTTTTAGAATTGGGTGGGGTATCCCAATTTGTATCTAAGGTGGGGTATCCTTAGGTGACTAGTTTCTTGAGTGGGGAATCTCAAATTAGGATAAAGGTGGGGAATCCTTTATGTTTGTATTCTTGTAAAAAATTGTGTAATTTTTGAAGTATAGTGGTGATACTCAAGTGTATGCTTGACTGGATGTAGAACACTCAGGTTGTGTTCGAACCAGTATAAATCTTTGGTGTGATTCATCTTTCCTTTATCTCTTGAATTTTTTCTAGTAACATTGAAATTGGTTATATGCTTTATGATATTGATGATATATTGCACATTGTTCATATTGTGTTAAATTCTTGAATTGTGGCCATATTCTTGCAAGATTCCATATTGTTCTTATTTCTTAATATTCTCCCTTTTATTTGATCTATTTGGTGCATCATTAAAAGAGAGGCAAAAAGTTTTTGTAAGAAATTAAGATTTTCTAAGAGTTTTGCTAAACCTCAATTCACCCCCCTCTTGAGGTGCCTTTTATTTCAACAAGGATGACAATGACAATGTCGAAAGGTCTGTGTATTATCTAAGCAGAGTCCTGAATGATGCTGAAAGAAGATTGATAAGCCTCTGGCTCATCTAGTTTTATGGCTAGTATGACCAGGGTTTTGTGCAAATTATATCCTATTTTCACCCAAATTAGATTAGATTGTCCTCAAGCAAGGTTCTGAGTCTCTAAAGTAGTTTTAGGTTAATTTAGCCAGTTTTGAGTCAAATAATGCACTTATAGCTGTGTGTTTGTTTTCAGGTTAAGTTGGAAGCCAAGAGAATAAAGAAACATGGGATTCGCCTCGCGAGAGTTTCTTCGCCTCGCGAACCTGAAAGCCAGCAGAACAGTGAAAATGTCATCCTCTCTGGTTCACCCCGCGACTACTCTTCTCGCCTCGCGACCCCGAAGGCTGACTGTTCTAGGAAAATGCAAGGTTTCTGTGTCGCCTCGCGAACACTTGACTCGCCTCGCGAGTAATCCAACCCTGGAAGACCAGAAGCTATCACGGTTTAACCATGCTGAAGGTCACGGCTGTGACAGTTTGGAACTTGAAGAGTTTCGCCTCGCGAAGGGGTGCTCGCCTCGCGAGTGGACTTAATTTCTGGATAGTATAAATTGGCATTCTGAACAGCTTGAAAAGACTTTTGCTTCTCCATAGTTTTACATATTTTTCTGTGTGTTTCGTTATTGTCATGGAGAACTAATTTCTTAGATTAGTCTACTGTATGAGAATTCCATATACTTGAGGTTTTGTAATTCCTATTTTAATTACTTTTCCCTTTTCAATACCATATTATACATTTCTGTTTGTTATTCAGGAGTGTGTAGTGTTGTATTGATTCATTTCAGTGATGTTATGTTCCTATACTAAATCGCGTTTGTTATTTCGCGTGCGTTCATTCATGTTCGTTAGTTCATGAGGGCTTAACCCCGTTTGTTATTTCGGGAATAGGAACATATATCCGTAGTAGCGATTACGTTGCTAGTTGTTGCTACAACTGAAAGGGGATTAGAATCTGCTTAGGGCTCGGAAATTACATGAACCAATGATAGTTAGGAATTCGAGAACATTAGATTAATCGTTGTTTGCTATTTGATAATCTCTTTGAACTGCCCTGTTTTAATTGCTTTGTTTTGCTTGTTACTTATTTGCATTCCAATCCAAACCCCCCCAAAACTGATTTTTGTGAAAAATAACACTTTAAGAGTCCTTGTGAGACGACATCCGAGTTGTCGCCCTAAACTACAGTTTTAAAACCCGCTCGTTCTTTTTGGCGCGTGCGCGACAGCGCGACCAAAAATTGGCGGCGTTGCCGGGGACTCTTATTTGTTATTTTTCCATTTTTTTTCCTTTCTTTTCTTTTTCTTTTATTTTCGTTCTTGTTTTGAATTGGTCTGGCTACTAGGTCGAATTGCCCTGAATTGTGTGATTTTGATCCGGAAATTGAAAGAACACTGCACACACTCCGTAGAGAATTTCGGGCTAGCACTAGTAGTGATTCTAATTCCAAAACTGTTTTTGAAAACATGGGAGACCAAAGGACATTAAGACAGCTTGCTGTCCCTGATGTAAATTACAATGGATTGTGTATTTCATATCCTGGTGCTGATACTCCTTTTGAACTAAAATCTGGTTTCATTCACTTGTTGCCAAAGTTTAATGGTCTTGCAGGT
The DNA here is from genome assembly GCA_030762895.1 of Sophora flavescens. Classification (NCBI taxonomy): domain Eukaryota; kingdom Viridiplantae; phylum Streptophyta; class Magnoliopsida; order Fabales; family Fabaceae; genus Sophora; species Sophora flavescens. The sequence goes on from CM061066.1 coordinate 67,942,801, forward strand.
GAGGATCCACACAAGCACCTGAAGGAATTCCAAGTTGTCTGCTCCACAACCTCGAGATCAGAGGGAGTAACTGAGGATAGCATCAAGCTGAAAGCTTTTCCGTTCTCACTCCAGGGAGCTGCAAAGGATTGGCTGTTATATCTTGAGCCGAACTCTATCACCACTTGGAATGATTTGAAGAGGGTTTTCCTAGAAAGATATTTTCCTGCTTCTAGAGCTGCGTCAATAAGGAAAGAAATATGTGGCATCAGGCAAGGGAATGGGTCGTTAGCTGAATATTGGGAAAGATTCAAGCATTTGGTATCCAGCTGCCCTCAGCATCAGATTTCTGAACAGCTTCTCATCCAGTACTTTTATGAAGGATTATTGCCGATGGATAGGAATCTTTTGGATGCTGCTAGTGGGGGAGCGCTTGTTGATAAGAGCCCAGCTGCTGCCAAGCAACTCATTGAGAATATGTCACTGAATTCCCAGCAGTTTACTACCAGAAGAAATTCAGTTGAGACAAGAGGTGTGCATGAGGTCCATAGTTCATCTTCCAACCAGGCCGCCCTTGAGAATAGATTGGATGAGCTCACTTCTTTTGTAAGGCAATTGGCAATAGACAGGGTTCAACCTGCAAAGTTATGTGGCATATGCAATTCTCCTGAGCTCCCATATGATCCATGACCTATCCAGAGAGAAGAGTTCGTCAGTGAAGTATCTCAAGCTTATGCAGTAAATCCATATAATCAAGGAAACAGTCAGAATCGGTACAGCACTCCAGATCTCTCCACTAATAGGTACCATCCCAACTGGAGGAATCATCCTAATCTGCGGTATGGGAACTCATCCCAACAACAACCGATGGCACCTCAGAATCCTCCTCAAGTGACCACTTCTGCACCCTCTGGACCTTCACTAGAGGACCTGTTCAAACAAATGACTTCACAAATAACTGCACAAATTGGACAGCTCCAGGCCTCACAGACACACGATGATCGGCGCCGAATGAGATGCCAGCATTCAAAATTTAGAGACACAGGTTGGTCAACTGGCCTCCTCCATAAATAACATACAGCAAGGTCAAAGGACAACCCAGCTGCCAGCACAACCAGTGATAAATCCTAATGCCTCCAATCCTAATGTGAGTGCCATATCTCTGAGATCTGGAAAAGTTGTTGAGGCCACCTCTGGAAAAAATGAAGAAACTGTTGAGGTAACTCCTGAGCCTACTGTTGAAGTTGAAGTTGAAGTTGAGAAAGTGTACAGACCACCAATCCCATTCCCACACAGATTACAGAAAAATAAAAAGATTGGTGGTGAAGACAAAGAAAGGGAGATTTTAGATGTGTTCAGAAAAGTAGCTGTGAATATTCCCCTTCTAGATGTGATCAAGCAGGTGCCCAAGTATGCGAAATTTCTCAAGGATCTATGCACCAACAAGAGGAAGTTGAAGAATAATGAGAGAGTTGACTTGGGAAGAAATGTTTCAGCTCTTATCCAGTCTAGGCCTGCACCAGAAAGAGTTGCTGTTTTAGCCCCTACTCTGGCATTACCACAGAAGTGCAAGGATCCGGGTACATTTACTATTCCATGCACTATTGGGGACAGGAAATTTGAAAATTGCATGCTGGATTTGGGAGCCTCCATAAATGTCATGCCTACCTCCATCTTTAACAACCTTGATCTTGGGCCTTTGCAGTATACAGGTCTCACCATCCAGTTGGCTAACAGGACCAGTGCCCGACCCATGGGAATGGTAGAAGATGTGCTAGTGCAAGTTGATGATTTGATCTTCCCTGCTGACTTCTACATCTTAGACATGGCAGGAGAGACTCATTCCAGTAGATCACCAATAATCTTGGGCAGACCATTCATGAAGACAACCAAGACTAAGATTGATGTGAATGATGGGACTATGTCTATGGAGTTTGGTGATATTGTGGCCAAGTTCAAGATCTTTGATGCTATGAAACACCCACTGGAGGAGCACTCGGTTTTCCAACTAGAGTTGCTTTCTGAGCTTATTGAGGATACCCATGAGGACTTTATTTCTGATTTTCCATTCATTTTTGGTTTTGATGATTTGTATTCATGTGCTAACTGTACTGACACTAACCCTTGTTCTGTTTGTGCTGAGTTTCTTGATTCAACTTTGCAGGGTGATAGTGATAGTGAGAGTGAAGCAGTCTGTTCTGCAAGAGTCCTTGACATCATGGCTACTCCCAATGTACCATCCGTTGAGTAGCCACCATCCTTAGAGCTCAAACCACTCCCTGGGAACCTGAAGTATGCCTACCTGGAGACAAATGAAAAACTTCCAGTCATCATTTCCTCCAGCCTTGACTCTGACCAGGAAGCAAAACTATTGGAGGTTCTGAAGAAGCACAAGAAGGCTATTGGGTGGACCTTGGCTGATATTCTAGGAATTAGCCCCTCCAGATGCATGCACAGAATTCTATTGGAGGATGGGGCTAAACCAGTAAGGCAGGCCCAAAGGCGGCTAAACCCATTGATTCTGGATGTGGTGAAGAAAGAGGTGACTAAGCTTCTGCAGGCAGGTATTATATACCCCATCTCTGATAGTACTTGGGTAAGTCCGGTGCAAGTTGTACCAAAGAAGTCCGGTCTCACAGTAGTTAGGAATGATAATAATGAGCTTGTACCTACTAGAGTCCAGAATAGCTGGCGAGTATGTATAGATTATAGGAAGTTGAACCAGGCCACCAGAAAGGATCATTTTCCTTTGCCGTTCATAGATCAAATGCTGGATCGGCTGGCTGGTAAATCTCATTATTGTTTTCTTGATGGCTTTTTCGGGTATTTCTAGATCCATATTGCCCCTGAGGATCAGGAAAAGACCACTTTCACGTGCCCCTTCGGTACGTTTGCCTATAGGAGGATGCCATTTGGCCTTTGTAATGCTCCTGGCACCTTCCAAAGATGCATGCTTAGCATTTTCTCTGAATTTATTGAAAATTGCATAGAGGTGTTCATGGATGACTTCACTGTATATGGCTCCTCATTTGATGCATGTCTGCATAGTCTGAGTTTAGTTCTACAAAGATGCATTGAAACTGATCTGATTTTGAATTATGAAAAATGTCACTTTATGGTAGAACAGGGGATAGTTTTGGGTCATGTAATTTCTAAAGAGGGTATTTCAGTAGATCCTGCAAAAATTGATGTGATTTCTTCATTGCCTTACCCATCTTGCGTACGCGAGATCCGTTCTTTTGTTGGACATGCAGGTTTCTACAGGCGCTTTATTAAGGACTTCAGCAAGAAAGCTCTGCCATTGTCAAACCTGCCGAAGAATGATGCCATGTTCCATTTTGATGAACATTGCAAGGAGGCATTTGACTACCTAAAAAGAGCATTGACATCTACCCCCATCATCCAGCCCCCAGACTGGACACTCCCTTTTGAACTAATGTGTGATGCTTCCAATTTTGCTGTGGGAGCGGTTCTGGCACAAAGAGTGGGCAAGGCTGCCCATGTAATTCACTATGCTTCTAGGACATTAGATGCTGCACAATCAAATTACACCACCACTGAGAAAGAACTGCTAGCTGTTGTATTTACACTTGATAAATTTAGGTCTTATTTTCTAGGTTCTAGGGTTATTGTTTTCCCTGACCATGCAGCTCTGAAGTACCTGTTAAAGAAACCAGAAGCTAAGCCAAGACTGATCCGGTGGATGCTTTTGCTCCAAGAATTCAATGTGGAGATAAAAGACAAGAGTGGAGCTGAAAATCTGGTAGCCGATCACTTGAGCCGAATAGCAAGGGATGAGGATCCTTCTCCCATCCAAGATGATTTCCCTGATGAGAGGCTTCTACATCTGTATGGGGTAACACCCTGGTTTGCTGACATAGGTAACTTTCTTGTTGCTGGTGTTGTTCCTGCAGGTACAAGTAGATCCAAGTTCCACAAGCTCAGGAGCGATGCAAAATACTATGTGTGGGATGATCCCTACCTTTGGAAGTTTTGCAGTGATCAGGTGATTCGGAGGTGTATCCCCGATCATGAGACACAGTCCATTTTGCACTTCTCACATGCCTCTCAAGTTGGAGGACATTTTGGACCACAGAGGACAACAAGAAAAGTCCTGGATTCTGGGTTCTACTGGCCCACAATTTTTAGAGATTCCTATGAGGTATACAGGAATTGCAAAGAATGTCAAACAACAGGCCCTGCCATCACTCGTAGGAGTGAGATGCCTCAGCAGCCCATGCTCTTTTGTGAGGTTTTTGATGTGTGGGGGATTGATTTCATGGGTCCTTTCCCTCCTTCTTTTGGTTTTGTATATATTCTTTTGGCTGTAGACTATGTTTCAAAGTGGGTAGAAGCAATCCCCACTAGGACTAACGATGCTAAAGTTGTTTCCAAATTTGTTAGGTCCAACATTTTTTGCAGGTTTGGCATACCTAAGGCTATCATCAGTGACCAGGGCACTCACTTCTGCAACAGAACCATGGAAGCCTTACTCAGAAAATATGGATTTGTGCATAGAGTTTCCACTGCTTATCATCCCCAGACCAATGGCCAGGCTGAAATATCAAACAGGGAGATCAAGCAGATTCTAGAGAAAATGGTGCAGCCGAATAGAAAGGAATGGAGCCGCCGTCTGGAAGACGCACTGTGGGCTCAGAGGACTGCTTTCAAGACACCTATAGGAATGTCCCCCTTTCGGCTTGTATTTGGTAAGGCATGTCACCTCCCTGTGGAAGTTGAGCACCGTGCATATTGGGCAGTAAAGTGCTGTAACTTGGACATGAAGGAAGCCGGTGTTGAAAGAAAACTGCAGTTGCAGCAACTTGAGGAGCTTAGGCTAGAAGCCTATGAAAGCTCCAGGATTTTTAAAGAGAAAACAAAACAATTTCATGATAGGATGATTGTTAGAAAAGAATTTTCTGTGGGCCAGAAAGTCTTACTGTTTAACTCCCGCCTGAAATTGATGGCTGGGAAACTTAGGTCCAAATGGGATGGCCCCTTTGTTGTTACTAACGTTTTTCCTTATGGTGCAGTAGAGATTACAAGTGCAAGTACCCACAAGCCATTCAAGGTTAACGGGCAGAGGCTGAAGCCATTCCATGGTGTGGATGCTGGTGTTCCTATGGATGTTAATGTTGAGGAGCTCTCCTTGGAAGCTCCCACCTACACTGATACTTGATCAGGGAGTTCCCTTTCCTTTCCCTCACTCTGATTTTATTGTTATGTTGTTTCATTGGGGACAATGCATGTTTTAAGTGTGGGGGAGGGAACTAGTTGTAGTTTTTCCTTTTCTTTTAATAAAGCTCCTGAATAATTTGAGAAGCTCAGGAGTTGTGTTGAGTCTTTTGTTGGCAAGTTTGATGGATTTTGATTGATTTTGCACAGATTGATTGCATGATTTATGTGATGACTCCCCCTAGGCTAATTTTTTTTTTGTTTTTGAAAAGTGATTCCCATGTGAAATTGAAAACTGAACTTTGAGATTTTGTTATGATGACATGATTTATGATAAATTTGGGGTGATAGGAAGCACACACTAGGGATAGAATCTCTGTCAAACAATTTGCATGAATGTCCAGGTGAGGTTTTGAGCCTCCAACATGTGTTTGACTGTGAGAATCACTTTTGATTGCACTTTCCTGAATTTGCTTGAATCTCTTTTTGGTTTGCATGATTATGTGTTTGCTTCAAATGATTTAGGCATTTTCTTTGTAAATAACCACTTAGCCTAAAATAACCAATTCTTAATGCATGTTCCTTAGTTAGCCCCATTGAGCCTAATTAGCCTGTTAATTCTTGATAACCTAATGTTATAAGCTAAAATCTGGAAAAAACCATGTTAACCCGATCTTAGGATTAGGAGAGCATGGAATCTTAGCAAGAAAATGGTTGCAAGAAACTAAGTTTGGGGTGGCTACAAGGATATGATGTGTTGTTTGGGATTGGGAAAAAAAAAGAAAAGCAGAAAAAAAAAGAAAAAAAATAAAAAAAGAAAAAAAAATAAAATTGTAAAAATGTTAAAAATAAAAGTATTAGAAAAAAAAAAGAGGCTGTAGTCACCCAAAGCATAAAGAAAAAATGAGAAAAGGAACTTGAGTGGAATTTCATTGTTTTGAAGTGTTTCATGCTCTCTTAGTTCCTAGGGTCTTCAGCCTAGTACCTTTGTATATCTTACCCTTAGCCAGGCCCCATTACAACCCATAAAAGACCTTTTGATGTTGCTTGCATGTTTTCTGTGGGAATCATTGGGAGATGAAAATCAAATTTATGGGAAGTGTTCTTGAAAAGTGAAATTGAGTGCAATGTTGATAGCCTAACACAAACTGAGCGATTGAGTGAACACTAAATGCCATTGTGAGGAAGGCAGTTGTTTGGAATTGGTGATCTCCCTCTTGTGTGTAACTTGGATCCCCTGCTTAGATTGATGATTGTTTGAATGATGAAATTCTCAATTGTTTAGAATGAATGATTGTGGGGGTTGCTTTGCTTGAAAGGGGGGACATTGAAGAAAACTGTTTTGATGTATTGCTTGAATTTGTGCAAGGTTGATTGAATCTTTTAAGCTTGCCAGGTCTTGAGTCTTTTTGATTTTTGAGTCTTAGTTTGCTTGGGGACAAGCAAAGTTTAAGTTTGGGGTATTTTGATAAGCCTCTGGCTCATCTAGTTTTATGGCTAGTATGACCAGGGTTTTGTGCAAATTATATCCTATTTTCACCCAAATTAGATTAGATTGTCCTCAAGCAAGGTTTTGAGTCTCTAAAGTAGTTTTAGGTTAATTTAGCCAGTTTTGAGTCAAATAATGCACTTATAGCTGTGTCTTTGTTTTCAGGTTAAGTTGGAAGCCAAGAGAATAAAGAAACAGGGGATTCGCCTCGCGAGAGTTTCTTCGCCTAGCGAACCTGAAATCCAGCAGAACAGTGAAAATGTCATCCTCTCTGGTTCGCCCCGCGACTACTCTTCTCGCCTCACGACCCCGAAGACTGACTGTTCTAGGAAAATGCAAGGTTTCTGTGTCGCCTCGCGAACACTTGACTCGCCTCGCGAGTAATCCAACCCTGGAAGACCAGAAGCTATCACGGTTTAACCATGCTGAAGGTCACGGCTGTGACAGTTTGGAACTTGAAGAGTCTCGCCTCGCGAAGTGGTGCTCGCCTCGCGAGTGGACTTAATTTATGGATAGTATAAATTGGCATTCTGAACAGCTTGAAAAGACTTTTGCTTCTCCATAGTTTTACATATTTTTCTATGTGTTTCGTTATTGTCATGGAGAACTAATTTCTTAGATTAGTCTACTGTATGAGAATTCCATATACTTGAGGTTTTGTAATTCCTATTTTAATTGCTTTTCCCTTTTCAATACCATATTATACATTTCTGTTTGTTATTTCAGGAGTGTGTAGTGTTGTATTGATTCATTTCAGTGATGTTATGTTCCTATACTAAATCGCGTTTGTTATTTCGCGTGCGTTCATTCATGTTCGTTAGTTCATGAGGGCTTAACCCCGTTTGTTATTTCGGGAATAGGAACATATATCCGTAGTAGCGATTACGTTGCTAGTTGTTGCTACAACTGAAAGGGGATTAGAATCTGCTTAGGACTCGGAAATTACATGAACCAATGATAGTTAGGAATTCGAGAACAGTAGATTAATCGTTGTTTGCTATTTGATAATCTCTTTGAATTGCCCTGTTTTAATTGCTTTGTTTTGCTTGTTACTTATTTGCATTCCAATCCAAACCCCCCCAAAACTGATTTTTGTGAAAAATAACACTTTAAGAGTCCTTGTGAGACGACATCCGAGTTGTCGCCCTAAACTACAGTTTTAAAACCCGCTCGTTCTTTTTGGCGCGTGCGCGACAGCGCGACCAAAGATATAGTGCAATAGAGAAACTATGTTTAGCATTGTTTTTTTCATGTTCCAAACTTAAGTATTAGATGATGCCTTGTAATGTGTTGGTTATTTCTAAGACTGATGTAATATAGTATATGTTATCGAAACCAGTCCTTAACGGGCGTATTGGTAAATGGACCTTCGCTTTGTCAGATATTCTTTACAATATGTGCCTACCAAAGCTGTCACAGGTCAGACAGTTGCTGATTTCTTGGTAGAACATCCAGGATTGGATGTGTCAGAAATAAACTTTGTCAGTTTACAACCTTGGAAACTTTACTTTGATGGGTCAAGGTATCAAAGAGGTAGTGGAGTGGGATTCTTAATCGTGACTCCACAAGGAACTCCTACCAAGTTCATGTTTGAACTTAAGTATCAATGTTCTAACAATGAAGTTGAATATGAAGCTTTAATTGTCGGATTAGAGATACTATTGGAAATGAAAGCACCAAATGTGCATATCTTTGGGGATTCTCAGTTGGTTATTAAACAACTTACCCAAGAGTATAAGTTTGTCAGTTATAACCTGACAAAATATTGTATTGTAGCAAGTAAGTTAATGAGGAAATTCGATGACGTAGTTGTCAAATATATCCCCAGAGAGTTAAATCAAGAATCTAATGAGTTAACTCAAATAGCTTCAGGATACAAGATATCTCAAAAGACTTTGTCGGATCTAATGGAAATCAGAGAGTTATTGTGTCCGTTGGAAGAAAGAGATGTTTTGGATAATGATGTAATTCTGCCCAATGACTGGAGATTGCCAATAATTGAGTATTTGGGGAATCCAAGTCAAAATGCAGATTGAAAGATAAAATAGAAAGCATTGAATTATATAATGCAGGGTGGACTATTAAACAGGAGGTATGTCGACGGAACTTTACACAAGTGCCTAAGTGTGCAAGATGCTTATTTAGCTTTGTCGGAAGTCCATGAGGGCACATGTGGAGCCTACAAAGCAGGAGATAAAATGAAGTAGGTTCTCCGACGTGGTTTGTATTATTGACCAACTTTAGTTCGGGATTGCATTTTGTTTGCCAAGTCTTGTGAGCAATGTCAGAAGCATGGCCATATACAAAATGTTCCAGCCAGCGAGTTCCATTCTATCGTCAAACCTTGGCCATTCAGAGGATGGGCCTTAGATTTAATTGGCCAAATACACCCTTCTTCGTCGAAAGGACATCAAGTCATTTTGGTTGGAGTTGATTACTTCACCAAGTGGGTGGAAGTAGTTTGCTTTAAAGCAGTCACCCAACGAAGATGTAATTGACTTCATAGAGAATCACATTGTTTGTCGGTTTGGTATACCGCAAACTTTGACAACTGATCAAGGGTCAGTTTTTACTGGTAGGAAAATCGTAGAATATGCTAGTTCTAGGCATATAAAAATGCTTACGTCTACACCATATCATGCACAGGCTAATGGTCAAGTTGAGGCTATCAATAAAATTATTATTGCCCTTATAAAAAAGCATGTGGGTCCACATCCTAGAAATTGGCATAACACTCTTGATCAAATACTACGGGCATATAGGAATTCGCCTAGACAGTCGATAGGGACATCACAGTATAGGTCAGTATACAGATATGATCCTGTATTACCTGTCGAAATCAATCTTCAATCAACTCGCATTCAAAGACAAGATGACTTGCCTGCCGACCAATATTGGAATGCAATATTGTACGAATTGGATGAGTTAAGTGATGAGAGGTTGGTTGCATTGGAAAACTTGATTCGATAGAAAGAAAGAATTGAAAAATTCTATGACGGTCGAGTTAAGTTTAAATCATTAAAAGTGGATGATTTAGTATGGAAGGTCATTTTTCCCATGGAAAAAAGCTGTCGAGATTATGGCAAATGGTCACCCAAGTGGGAAGGACCATTCAAAATTTCCAAAGTCTTTTCTGTGAATGCTTATGCACTCATCGATACGTTGTCAAAAGTACAAATTGTCAAACTAAGCTATTCATTGATTTGGCAATACAATCATATATTGTCAAAAATACAAATTGTCAATCTAAGTTATTCATTGATTTGGAAATACATTCATATATTGTCAAAAGTACAAATTGTCAATCCAAGAGAATTTGTTCCTAAAAGTGAGTAAGAGTCTAAGACTCTGATAAGTTTGACAAACTTTTTCCTTGCGCTCTTCGACAATGCCACAGTATACCCCAATTTGTTGAGGCTTCATTCCCACTTGATGAGGTTTCATCTGCTTAATATATCGAGAGTGCGCAGAGTTGCGGGGAGGGGAGCTGGCACGAGCAAATCACACCATCATTTAACCTAGAAGGTTGTGGTTGCTATGGTGCGGTAAAGGTGACACCAAGAGAGAACAACCATCCTCTGGGATGAAGATGATGGAACTAGAACAAGATGCACTTGGTCTATTTCCAGATTGCCTTCTCCCCAGATGAGCAGCGAGGTCAACTCTATGATTTGGCAAGGAAGAGTTATGAAATTCATTGGGAACAAGCGGTCAGATATAAAAAATAAATGAGAAAAAATAAACGTGCGGATAAGCCATTCTCATTGATTATATGGCAAGATGAATACCAGGATTACAAAATATGGCTGACGGAAAGCAGAATTACAACAATTAATTCTTATATAAGTTAATGTCGAGGGACAACTGATCCCATGCAAAAGCAAGATCAGTCATGTCGGCAACAGCAACATCATATTTAGGTTGTAATGCTCGAAGTTTGCCAACCACGGTTTTAGCTTCTTGGCCAAGTTGTACAGATTCGTCATCAATGGCCCTAACCTTGTCTCCACTCTTCTCCAGAGCCTTGTCAAACTTGGCACATTTCCGATCTGTCAATTCAATCTCTGCCAACAGCCTCTTCCGATATTCCAGGAGGGATTCTTTGGTTTGAGTTCCTGTCAAAATGAGTTCAAGTTCTTTTTGTTTTGAAACTTCCAGATCATGGAACTTAGCCAGAAGATTGTCCTTAACCTTTTCCTCTTCTTCATAGGAAGGAATGACAGAGGTCATCTTCTCTAACTTGTTAGAAAGCCGCTCCCAGAATTTGTAGATTGAAAGAAAATGGGTGCGGCTAGACATAGGGAGGTTGGAATGAAGAAGGGTGATTTCTTTAATCAGCCTTGACAGCTCTTGTTGAATGTTGACATTAGAGTAAAGAGTGTTAAAAGAGTTGTCAAGAAGAGATTTCAAGTCATGCATGAGATTGACGACTCGAGAGTCACTAGAGTCATACTGAGTTGACGAAGAGTTGGCAGAAAACATAGATTCTTTTCGGCTAAATTCTGCTAGCATGTTGATCCAAGTGTTGAAATGAAGAGCAGGCTTGGGTTCAGGAGACTTTGTAGTTGGGAGTCTGACTGGAGGTGGAGGAAGAGCAACAAGAAATGTTTCAGCCAATAAAGCCTCCATGTCGATGTCTTCATCTAGAATCTCAATCATGATAGTAGCTTCAATTGGTTTGTCGGCTTAAGGAGTTGAGGCTGGTATGGTTGAAATGTGTTGTTAAGGACTAGGGGGTACTTCCTGATTGGATTTAGGATTTGGAAGTTTTTCCGCCAGGGCCTTACCCTCAGGAGCGGTGTTCTCTAAGTTTTCTTCAACCTGAAAAGGGTAAGAAAATAAAGAAGTCAGAACTGAAATAACTGAATAAAAAAGGATAACAAGCAAATTGACTTGTACCTCCGGACCAGGTTGATTTACCGGTTCGACAATTTTGTTGACAATTTCCCGGATGGTCCTCGAGTCCTCAATTTGAGGAATTTTTTCCTAAGATAGGAAATATAAATAAGATATAGGTGCAAGATAAAAACAAGGTAACAAGATGATGAAAAATACCATATTGGAGTCTGAAGACACCAAGTCGATGTCCATGCTTTTCTTCTTCGCTGCTTTAATAGGCTGGGCAGTATTCTTATTCTGTCAAAGTGAAAAGAAATATAGAGAATATGAATAAGTATATATAATCCGACAAACCAATCATAAGAGTTGAAATTTTACCTTGGATTCATCAGACGAAGAATTGTTGGATGAGCCAGCAATAGTGTCTTGTGCTTTGGATGGAGTTTTAACCTTGGCAGCATCAGAATCTGCTGAAATCGAAGAGCTTCTGACAGATCTTGATTTCTTGGAAGGAGAATCAGAGACTAGAGATTTTTATTTTCTTTTCTTGGTCCCTTTAGTCGTTTGAGTCTTAGGGACAGAAGCTTTTGTCGATCGTGATCCTTTCTTGGTAGGTTTGGCCTTTACAGGAATCAGATCTTCATCTTCATCATCTTTGTCCTCGACTATTTCTTTTGCTGACACGACGACCTTGGATTTACCAGGAAGAGGTTTGTCAAGAGGAATGGCTGCCAATAAAAGCATAAATAAGTTGACTGTCAGTGAAGAATAAAAGAGAAGAGATACTTGTTTAACAAATAAGTACCTGGATTATAAGTTAGTATTCGTGAAAGGAATATAAAGTCGTCATCAGGCTGGAGAAACCGACAAGCAAAGGTAACTGGATTTGGCTTTTCAAAAGGATCGATATAAGCACTCATGCTTTCTAAAAAATTGAAGTTACCTCCCTTTGTCGGTTTCCCTGGATGTGAATCATCTAAACCAAAAGGAGCACAAGGAATGGGCACAGGATCAGGAAAAAGGGTCTTTAAGCCGGCGAAAAATTCCTTGATCATATTTGGGACTTCCCGATATTCGGCAAGCCTTTCAGATTCCTTATTGTCATGCTTCCTTTTGGCACTAGCTAAGACATTGTTAACATGACGGACCATATCATATGGTCTCATAGGATTCCACTTGGTTTTGTAAAATTTCTCAAAAGTACGGATTTCTTTCCGATGTTCACCTTGAGTTTTGGTTGACGGATCCTGTTCCTGCACAGAAGAGTCATCACCATTACCAGTGGAGTCTTCAATACGACTCAATAAAACTTTTAAACTTGGATGGAAGTTGGAATAATATTCATTCCACCAGTCAAGGAAGCTTTGAGTTGCTCCGTGAAAGACGGAAAAGGGGGCAAGTTGTAAGAAGGCCCTGCAAGCTTTATCTTTGTCACTAATGGCTATAACATCTCCATTGGTTGGGGCTTTAGTATTGATGAAGTGTTCGTCTGGATTTGGTGAATAAGGAGCAGGGATGGATTGACAGAAACCAAGATGACAAGCAGTAGTATTGGGCAAATGAAGATAGATTCGATGGGTTTTATAACCAGGACCATCGACAAAAATGATTCTCTGACAGAGGAAATTGGTCCAAATTGCTTCGTTGGATTTGGAGATAGTGGTGCTAAGTTTGGTAAACCACTGCGGACCATACTTTCGGTCAACGAAAAAGGCAAAATTGATCCCTGAAGAAGATAACGAGAGGGAGTGGAAGATTTTGAAGTAGACTTGAAATTGACAACCTCATCTTTTGACGAAGACTCAGCGGAGACATAACAAAAATAAGAACCATAAGTGTCGATTGATAAGTCTATAGGAGCTTTGTATGACAGTCAACGCTCTAAGATAGCATGCAGCCACAATTGGAGAAGCCAAATGGGTCCTCCTATGTTGGTTTTCTTTTTCTTGGATCTGACAGTATCAACTGACATACTTATACTATCATAGAGATTGGCCAGAACACATTGGCCTAATGCTACCCTCTTACCAGTAGCAAGAAGGTTGGAAAAAGGAACGTAAGTTGCAATTAAAGTAGAAGATTTGCTACAAAAGACATAAGCCCATAGCCAAAGAAATAAAAAGGCTACATGCTCAGTGTCCGTCACAGGTTCTTTATCTCCACCTTTAAAATATGTGTTGTATTTGGAAAAAGAACATCTTGGGACATAAACATCAATTTGTCTTTTGACCTTGACACTAGAATGCATAGTAGGGTCATCCGGACGAAGCCTTGTAATCGCTGACATGTCGAAAAGAGTTGGACCCATCATTCCATATGAAAAATAAAAAATGTTGGTAGTTTTATTCCGGAAAAAGACCGATGCCCCTATCAAATAAAAATCTAATAGCTTAAGGTGGCGGGAAAGCTGAATGAACTCAAAGATTCTAGCTTCTTCCCACACATCACGTTTTTTGGCCTGGACGCGGTCAAGCCAACTAACGTAAGCATCAAATTTAGTAGTAGGGGGCATCCTAAAAATCCTATCACCCTTTTTAAATGCATGGATGAGTGAGGGTAAAGAAGCTAAGATAGCTTCATCTGGATTTTTGCATGGAAAACTTTAATCATACAAATCCTTAGGAAATTCATTCTGGGCAATAAAGGGACCTAGGAACACAGCAGGAGGATTGAGAGAAATGGAAGGGTCATGAAACGGGTAAATTACCTTGGATTTTTACCATAGCTCTAATTTATCCAAAATTGGATCCCGAACCACCACCCCAGGAGCAGCAACTGAAGATTGGGGTGCTGAAGCAGAGGTTTTAGAATAAGTCGCCATGGAAACTGAACGAAATGGTGAAGGATGAAATAAATTTGTGAAAAAGGAAAGCTTTTTGCAAAGAAAGAGAACGAGTATAAGAAGAAGAAGACTGAACGGTGATGTGATAGAAATTTAAAGAAAGTGGGATTTGATGGTAGATTTCCAAGACAACTAACGTTATGATTATCCCTATTAAGTAGGGATATGATTAAGTTGATAAGATTTGGTTACTGGAGTTAAACCCAGAATTGAAAAATCTGTTAAGAATTTAAAATTTCAAATTTTGCTATTCTTTCGGGCGAAGCCGTCAAAAAGCAAAACTTCGGGGGCATCTGTTAAGGGTGAAAATTCAAATTTATGACAGATGTTTTCTCGACAGGCTGACGAAAGAATCAGAGTGATGACTAAAGTTTTCTAAGTATTGAAAATGTTTAGTTGACAAGAAAAAAACATAGTCTGGTAAAATGGGAGAATTTGACAGACGAATTCATGACGAGGCAAAAGAGGAAATATAACTAGCCAAAAGGAAGAGTTGTCAAAAGAGAAAGAAAGTGAAAAAATTGGTTAAGTCCCTAATCCGACAAAAGGATTATCAATACAAGTTGTCAAGCTGCCAAACCGTCAAAGACAATCAAGTTGACACAGAGCAGTTCAAGGAATTGAGCAGTTATCAAAGTTATTTGACAAGCAGTTCAAATTTAAGTTTAGAAACTTCCAATATACGTGGCAGTCGTTAAGATAGGAAGTTAGCGGTAGGTAGTTACTTTATTTGCCTATAAATACTTGTAAACACAATGTGAATGGTGTCGGTTACTGGATACACATCCTACAAATCTCAAACTCAAAGCAGATTGACGGATAAACATCCAAGTACTCCATCCATCTTTCTTATTTTAATTCAATGTGAAAACCCAGTGCAATACTGGTTTGTTTCATTCAAGTTCTTTACTTGTTCTTCATTATTCCCTGTATTTCTTTTATGTTCTTCCTTTAAGTTCTTTTAGTTTTTCGTAAATAGTATTACTTCGATCCTATTTTACTGAACTTTTCTTTCAAACTTCTGTTCTTTCATAAGTTACTCAGTGTAATTAGGAAGTTACTTTCCAATCTAGAAACTGCTTCTTACTTTCATATTCAAACTATGTTTTCAAATTCAAATCTAAGTGTTGACAACTTTCAACTTTGTCAATACTTTTTCTCATTTAACTTAGCATTAGTCTTTGCCAGTATATTACCAGATTTGACTAAAATTGTCAAATTTGTACTTGGAAGACATTACCTTCAAAATAGTACATTCTTGACAAGATTACCGCATAACTTGTAGGTCCCACACTCGTTTGATCTTCAACTATTTGTCACGAAGGAATTTTGGTCAGGAACCAAAAAACCACGTTAACACTATGTCAAACATCTTTAGTTGCATTTGCTACAGATATTTGTCTTAGACCGATCTCCCTCTCTAATGATAGTTATAAGGTGTTTACGAAAATATTGGTGAACAAATCAAGCCCATTATGAATGAGATCATATCTCATTTTTAGACAGGTTTCATTCCTAGTAGGAGCATTCATGAGGATATCATTGTTGCCAAGGAAATGTCGCACAATATGCAAAGAATGCACAGGTTGAATATGGAGTTTTTTTTGCTCAAATAGTTTATTGGACGTTCATGATCTATGTCAACGTCCTATGAACGGGCAGATAGTTGGTCACCTAGAAGGTGTAGTATTAATACAAGGGAAAGATAATGTTTTCTCATTCAAGCGCTATAATAGTTATAACTTCAATAGCGTTTGTTCTAATAAATTCTATTAAAGGTGTATATTATGATAGCGCTTCCCTGGTAAAGCGTTATTAATATTTGAGTGCTTGTTTCAAAATAAGGTATGAGGTAAAGATAGCATTTTTTTTGGAAAATGCATTTAAATAATGTGTATATCTTTTAGTAGCGTTTCTCTGTGAAAGTGATATTAAAAACCTCCGCACATCGTTTTAAAATAGCACCTCTCAAAACCGTTAAGTGTGCACTATTAAATATCGAATATGAGATAATGTCTTTTGCTTTTACTAGTCAATCATGGTTGTCGCGACCGAAATTCAGCCGGGACGGCGAGAAAAAATATATTTTAATAACAAAGAGTCGAGTCGCCACCAATTTTATTTTAGGCTAAAAATTGGAAAACCTTAAACAATGGTCTTTGGAACCAGAGCTAACTTCGTGAGTCGACCGTGCATAGGGAAGGATGATGACTTAACCCCACAACATCGCTAATACACCCAAAAAAAAGGTTACTCATATTAATTATGCAAATATTTAACAAATTTTAAAGCACTTCTTTTACCCATATTATAAATATGAAAAAAAAATCAATTTGTTCATCATTTTATATGAAGAAACCAACAAAAAAAACACACACACACACTTGATCATATTGATAAGAGATTAAATTAACTGAACAACTAATAAAAAACAAAATAAAAAATAAAGATTGCAAAAAAAAAAAAAAAAAAGAAATCACGATGAAACATTGGCCATGAAACATTCATGGTTAACAAGCATACAACAGCAGTACCAAGGTCAAGTTTTGAGAAGAAGATCAATGTAATTTAACATCATCAATCTCTACATATTTCTCCCTTCATCAGTTTAGCATTTTCATATATAAGAAAATAAATCAAGTTTATAAAGCTACATCCTTGTACTATTAAGAAGGAATTAATTCAAGATTTATATCAAACACATGGTGTGCAAGTGTGCAAAGTACTCAAACTGATATAGATAATGGCAGATTTGCATCAAAAGAGGAACATCAACCAGATTGTAAGTTCGGACTTCAATTTCTATGCGTGTTCATACAGAACATACAACAGCAAGAGAAAACAGAAATACAAAGAAAAAAATACAGTACACACCCACATAATCCTTGCCTTATTTGCGTCTATAATCTTCAATCTGTATGAGAAATCAAGGGACAAAGCAAAATATTTTTTGGGATTTTTTGCCTTTTATAATTTTTATTTTTTTTGGATTTTATGATAAATAGAAACAAAGCAAAATATTTTTGGGATTTTCTTAGTCTTTATGATTTTGCGGTGAATAAAAAAACAAACAAACATCAAAATTAGATGACAAAATATTTTTTTGTAATTTTTGCTTTTTGCATTTTTTTATTTTCTTTTTAGATTTTAGTAAAAACTAAACAATATGATCCGGTCAAAATGAGGTGTTCACAGTTGTCATTCTTTACTTGTTCATTACTAGAATACATGAATAATGAGTGATTTTTTATGTGATAGGACTAAGGAACGAGTAAAGAAAATGAACTTGCATTTTGTCGTGGGATGAGACGATGCAAACAGGCTTGAGAAAATTCAGAAGATTGGGCCTCAGAGCTCGAAGAATATAATGACAGTGGGCATCAGATCCCAAAGATAAAATTTCCATGAGCCTCAGGGCTCGAAAAATAAAATCACAGCGGGCCTCAGATCCCTAAATAAAATACAGTGAACCTCAGAGCTCGAATATAAAACTCCAACAGGCCTCAGTTCCCAAAATAAAATTGCAACGAGCCTCAGACCCCAAAAAATAAATTCTTAGCGAACCTCAGATCCCAAAAATAAAATTACAGTGGACCTAATATCCTAAAAAATAAATTTGCAGCGGGCCTCAGATCCCAAAAATAAATTTGCAACGGGACTCAGATCACAAAAATAAAATTTCAATGAGCCTTAGATCCCAAAGAATAAATTTCCAGCGGGTCTCAGATCCCAAAAAAAAATTTTCAACGGGCCTCAGATCCCAAAAATAAAATGCAATGAGGCTCAGAATGCGAAAATAAAATTTACAGCGAGCCTCAAATCCCAAAAATAAATTTGCAACGGGTCTCAAATCTCAAAAATAAAATTGTAGCGGGCCTCAGATCTCAAAAATAAAATTGTAGTGGGCCTTAGATCCCAAAAAATAAATTTGCAGCGGGCCTCAGATCAAAAAAATAAATTTGCAGCAAGCCTCAGATTCCAAAAATAAATTGCAACGGGCCTCAGATCCCAAAAATAAAATGTAGTGAGCCTCATAGCTCGAAAATAAAATTTGTAGTGGGCCTCATATCCCAAAAATAAATTTGTAATGGGCCTCAGGTCCCAAAACTAAAATTGCAACAGGTCTTAGATCCCAAAAAATATAAATTCGCAGTGGGCCTCAGATCCCAACAATAAATTTGCAGCAGGCCTCAGATCCCAAAAATAAAATTATGATGACTTACCCTCTCCCTCTCCCTCTCCCTCTCCTTTTCTCTCTTTTTTTCTTTAATTTTTTTTACCCTCCCTTCATTTAAAGCTGAACCACACGCTCTATGGAAAGACTTCGACCAATCAAACCCTTGTTTACTGACATCTCTGAATCAAGGTCTATGTTTCTTTCAACAAGAAAGGCTTCTTCAAGAGGTGAAGGAATGTAGAACGATTGTTTTATCCACTCTTCATTTCAGGCATAGGACCTATGGAGACTTTCATTCTTGTTTCTATTTTTCTACCCCTCGTGTACCGTTATCTCTTTTATTGACTTTGGAATACTGGACTCTCTTTGCTTCGAACCATTCATTAAAGTCACCATTAGAATTACCAAATCATAATATTAAACTTAAATTTACTTAAATTGAGACATGATTTCAATGCATAAACATGATTTCAGCACAATAAGGGAAAACAAATGAATAAAATCCTTGCCTTAATATTAGAATTTACATTGTCCACAAGGAATTTGGAAAGAATAATGGGAGATACAAAGAGAGAGTATGCGAATTGTATGAAAAGGGATAATGGAACAAAAGAAACAGCATCAAAATTTGCCCCAATATCGGTTCCTCAGTCCTTATAACTGATTCCCAACAACTGTTTGACATCGTAGATCCTGGTCTCAGCTTCCACTTCCTTTTGACATATATTCTTCCTTTAACCCTTCAATGATTTTCTTTGTTCCTGTGTAGCCAGTCACAAATAAAACTGTGCCAGCAAAATTTACCCCAGTGTGGTGAACATTAAGTCATCTCTTTCGCTTAAGCTGCTCTTGTAGGTTTTCAGCCTAAGATTCAGTTTCTTTGTCCTACTTTTTGTTTAGGTCGTCCTTTCGAGTTTTCAACCAAACAGACTTTTTTTCTACCCTAACTTTTGCTTAAGTTGCCCTTGCGGATTTTCGACTTAATGAGATTATTTTTTATTTCTAAAGCCCTAACTTTTGCTTAGGCCGCCCTTGCGAGTTTGCAGCCTAACGAGATTTTATTTATTTATTTATTATTTATCAGGCACATAACTTTTTCACAACATTAGAGTTCATAGGTCTCGGTAGCTCTCGTCCGTTTTCATCTGTTAGGACCAAGGCCCCACCTGAGTATGCCTACTTTACCATATAAGACCCTTCATAATTGGGTGGCCATTTTCCTTGAGAATCCTCTTGATTGGGAAGTATCTTCTTTAACACCAATCACTTGGTTGAAACCCCCTAGGAAGAACATTCTTATTAAAGGCTTTTGCCATCCTTCTTTGATATAGCTGTCCATGACAAAGAGCCACTAGTCTTTTTTCCTCAATCATTTTTAATTGATCGTATCGAGCTTCCACCCACTCAAATTCTTCCAAGTCGGCCTCCATCAACACCCTTAATGAAGGGATTTCAACTTTTATGGGTGAAACAACATCCACTCCATACACCAATGAGAAAGGCATTGCCCCAGTACTTGATCGTATATTGGTACGATACGCATGCAAAGCATATGGCAACATTTCATGTCAATCCTTATAATTCACGACAATTTTTGCAACAATTTTCTTGATGTTCTTGTTGGCCGCTTCTACCACCCCGTTATTAACAGAATCTTAACAGAAAAGTATAATAGACATATCAACAAACAACTAAACATCACACACTCAAATAAGCATGTTATCAGACATCATGTTATCATCTAATAGAGACACACCAATCAGATACCAACTATCAATGGGGTTTGAGAATCCCCATATATGTTACTGGTCTATGCCTATTTTCCCGATAACTGAGGTTTCTCCCCCCTCACCTGACTGTTCAACGTGTCCACACTACTGGCACGAACCTCGGAAGGCTTTCCAACAACGTTCACAAATCTTCCACCATCCATACAAACACATCCATCATTCCGTTTTCCGTCCCGATTACACGTACGGGTATCACAATTCACCGAAAACACATAAATACCAACCGAATCAACACCAAGGTTTTAATCAATGAATTGAATTGAATAAAGAAACAAAATCGAAGAAAAAAATTACGAGAACAGAGGCTGAAATTAGGCGAAGTCGGATTCAAAAGTGGGATTAGGAATCCAAGGGAAAAGGTACCAAAACTCCATAACTCTGGCTACAGACTTATAATTATAACACTGAACGGTGACACCGGAGAACTATCTGTCCTAAACCTTCTCACAAAGTTTCCGCCCGATCCAACGGTTAACGAGTCTCAGATGGCAGTTCTATGGTGGCAGGTTAGGTGGTATGCGGGTTGAGTTTCTCACCACCTAGGTCCACTGTGAGAGCTGCATATCTCACACTCTAAAGCGTCTTTCAAAATGCTGACTGTTGGATATGAATAACAATAAGTCTTGAACCTCGTTATCAAAATTGAGCATGATCCAGCGGTTGACGAATATATGGTGATGATTTATATATGACTACTCCAACCAAGCTCTCCAAACCTACAACAATGGCTTCACTTTTGCTTTCACCTTTCCTTCTCTTGCTCTTGGTTCACTAAAATGATAAAGTATGATCACTTTTTGGCTTGTATACCTTAGTTGAGATTTTAGTTTTGTTGACTTAGTGCATGTTAGGTTTAGGTGTCACTAGGTAGCATGGTTAGGTGTCTTTAAGCTAGATTAGTGGAATCCAAGTGTCACCAAGATAATTAACTTAGGTGTCATATAAAAAGATAGTGGAGTCCATGTGTCAAGAGTCTAGGCTAGGTTGGGTGAGTGGAATGGTGACGTGGCATCTTGGTGTGGCGACACGTGTCGTCGCGTGTTGCTTCGTCGGCACAACCGGGTGTTTTCTTTAGCATCTTGTTGCGTAACCCACTGCTGGAATATTTTTCTGGAATTAATTTATGTTACACTTAAAAACTTATTGTACTCAAGCCTGGACTAATTTTAATATTCCAACTATCAATTAATTACTTATTTGACCAATTAATCGCTCGATTTGCGCTTGTTTGCGTTTGTTTGCGTTACGGGCCTGTTTCAACTCTGATTATCCTCAAACTTCAAACGCAAGCTAATTAACACCTAAGAAACATGATTAAGCCTTCAAACATGCTTAATCCTTTCCTTATACACTAATCGAGAAAACAGGGTGTTACATTCACATAAGTAAATGAGTTCACTCAATTGTCATCGACATGCAACCCTATCACAAGCTTGAAAGCTTCTAAACTCGCTAGAAAAAAATCAAAGCTTTACACTGCTAGAGGAATTTTATTGGTTTGTAATGGGGCTTAGGTCAGGGTAAGATAATTATTGGAAAGTGGCTAACCCTAGCCGGAGTTCAGAAATGCTTTCCCCACAACATGTTCCACACTAATTCCACAAACCACCACAAAAATCTCAGTACCAAGGATGGGGTACTCCCTTATTTTTTTAGTTTCCTTATCCCTTCATTCCTTTCCTTATTTTCTTTCTTTTCTTTTCTTTCCTTTGTTCTTTGTTATTTTTGTTTTTTTAGAAAACAGAGAACAAGTTTCACATTTTAAGGCCTTTGTCCTAGTCTTGTTCTCTTTTTATTTTATTTCACAGTTTCAATAAAAAAAACTCAGTAAAACTTAGTCATTTTACAATACACGACTTTGCTGTATAGCACCCACAAACTTATGTACAAGCATATTGTCAAGAAAAGTATCCCTAAACTCCACATAGATAGGACAATTATTGTTTTTCAAGTTATAGGGCTTGTAATATGGCTAGTTGTAACATCCTAAAATTCTAACATAATTAATTTGAAAAAATAATAATAATATTAAGTTATTAAAAAGTATAGTACAAATAAAATATAAATAAGAGATTTAGAGTAAAGGAGTGATAGTATAAGGATTTATTGAAATTTATTAATTATTATAAAGAATGCAAAATTATATATATATATATATATATACACACAAATATATACATATGAAAAAAAAGGGAGGGGTTACATGGGCGTTAAGCCCACCCATGCTTTTGGCCAAACCTAAAAATCTTGTGCCTGCTACGTGTGTATATGTATATATGTATGTATGTATGTGTGTGTGTGTGTGTATATATATATATATATATATATATATATATATATATATATGTGTATATATGTGTCTACAGTAAAGAGAGGAAAGGGAAAAAACGCGTCTGAGATTGCGCCACACAGTGTGGCATTTGCGTTCTTTCCTTCCTTGCGAGTACAACCGTAACAACACAGATCCAAGAACGCCACCAAACGGGAGAGGAATTTTTAGGGAAGCACAAATCCTTATCATGCGTAATTTTTAGAGCACATTAGAGGTCTGCAAAAGGTGAGTAAAAATAACTTTTCTCACACTTTCATGGTACAGATAATTTGATGCTTCTACATGTAACTTTATCTTTTGGAAATAGTAAAATATTTTGGGATTCTTGATTCTTGATTTGAAACTCTTAAATTATTTTGAGATGTTGTTAGATGAATCGAATTATTAAATATATTTTTCTGGAATGTATAAATAAAATAGCTTTATATTAATTTTGTGGAATTGTTGTACATTCTTTATTTTGATTGTTTGATGGCAAAACAATTGTCAAAGTCAAATTCATTATTTGTAGTGTGATTAATTCTTTTCCCTGTTACGTGAAACTCTATTCCACTGATGAAATCCAATTTAAATTAGAAATTGGAATGTAAGCTCATGTTTTGTGAACCCGTTCCCGTAACAAGTCATTTTAAGCATGTTTTGTCCAATGGTTTCTGTACTGGCCGAGAATGTAAGACCGAGAACTCGTCTACACACTGGACCAACCGAGCTTACCCCCACGAATGGGCCTTGGCCCAAACTCCTCCGAAGCCGAGGACATGTCAGCACACCTGACACCCGAGGATAACTACTCGGCCCCCTTTCCATGACAGGCCACGCACGAAGGTACCTCGGCCCCAAGCTATCCATCCGCAGCTAACTGGGTCGAATATCTCGCTAGCCATAATGTCACCCCGGACAATCAGGCTCCGGATATTTCTCCCCATGATCGCGATCTGATCCAAATATTCCTCCGCTTATTTCGGAGCTTGATCCTGAGAGATCACTATAAATAGGGGGCTTACCCCTCATTCAGAACTACGTTTGCTTTGATTCCCTTTCGGATACGTAGGAGCAGAATCCACATTCTATCAAGCACAATCCAAAAACACCCCACTAATCCTCGTTCAGCCGAGTATCTCATATCCAAGATATTTGGACGGAACATTTGGCGCCGTCTGTGGGAATCGAAGCAAATATTTTCCCATACCACACAAAATGGTGAGGACGAGAAGCGGAAACTGCAGGAGGGAGGAGCCAAGGAATGCCAACAACGGAGTTAACGGGGATAATGGAGAACAATCCGTGGGCCCAGCAGGAATGACTGACAATCCGTGGTTCAGGAGCTTCTCGCGCAGGTTGCAGCGCTGAGAAGGGAGAATGAAGAAATCCGTCGGCAGAATGGCCGTCGTGAGAGAGAGCAGAGCAGGGAAAGGTCGGTCTCTTCCTCACATGAAAGAGAACGCCGACCTCCCGAGATTGAGGGGTCCAGAAACTTGTATCGGGAAGGGGGTCCTCACCTCCGGGCTTCCCACCACAACAACCGAGCAGAGGAAGAGGGATTCCCTAAGCAGGCCCCAGAATTTTCACTCCAAACAAACAGACTTAATGACAAGGCCAGCCTGCGGAAGCCGAGGCATCCTTTCACGAACGATATCATGGGGGTCCCCTTGCCAACCAACTACAAGCCCATCAACATTGACAAATATGATGGCACCTCAGACCCCGAGCGCCACTTGGACGCCTTCACCACGCAGATGTACCTTTTTACGGATGACGACGCTGTCATGTGCAAAGTTTTCCCAACCACACTGAAGGAGGCAGCGTTGACTTGGTACACCCAGCTACCCCCAGCCTCGGTGGACTCTTTTGATACATTTGTGGCCAAGTTCAGCGCTCAGTTTGCCACGAGCCGAGCCCACCAAAAAACCTCGGCCTCACTGGTGAACTTTAGGCAAGAGAAGAATGAATCCCTGCGCAACTTCATGGCCAGATTTAGCAAGGAGGCGGTACTCATCCCCAATCTCAGTGCCGATGTTGCACTACACACCATCCTGACCGGGTTGAGACCTGACCCTTTTGCTAGGCACTTAGCTCCGAAACCACCAGCCGACATGGATGACCTGAGAAGAAAAGCTGCAGGTTTCATCAATATGGAGGAGGTGGAGGAGTCCAAGAAAAGGGATCAGACCGATGATGCCGACAGGCGAGAAGGTAGAGACAAGAGGAGGGCAGGGGGTGATAAGCCGAGATTGAAAGGCCCGGCCGAGCATTTCCAGAGGGGACCGAAGTATGATCATTATACTCCCCTCAATACAAATCGGGCTCGGGTGTTCGAGGAAGCGTACAGCGCGGAGCTTTTGCAGCTCCCAAATCGTGGCCACACCCCCCGAAACGCGGATCGCCAGTGGCATTGTCGGTATCACCGCAACTATGGCCATACCACCGAGGAGTGCTGGGTCCTATGGGATAAAATTGAAGAACTGGTTCAGGCTGGCCACCTCAACAACTTTGTCCGAAGAAACAACAACAACAGTGAGAGGCACGGTGGAAACAGAAGGAGAGAGGGTGACCGAAGCCCGAGGAGGGGCGGCGATCGACGAAATGATGAGAGAGCAGAGACCAGAGAAAGGCAGAATGAAAGACGGGAAGAGGATAACGTCATCCGGGGGGTGATAAACACCATTTCAGGAGGGTTCGCAGGGGGAGGCACAACAAGTTCAGCTCGGAGAAGACATCTGCGGGCCATCCGAGCTGTCAACTCGGTATCTGGCAAGCCTCCCCGAAGTTCCCCCCTATTATCTTTTCTGATGAAGATTTTGTGGGAGTAGATCCCAACCAGGATGACCCCATGGTGATCACCGTACAGTTGGCCAACTTCTCGGTCAAAAGAACCCTCGTCGATCAGGGGAGCTCCGCGGATATATTGTATTACTCAACGTTTCAGAAGCTCGGGATCCCGGAGAAATCAATTCAGCCGTACGATAAGAAACTTCGTTGGCTTCGCAGGGGAGCAGGTTGATACTCGGGGATATATTGACCTCTTGACCACTTTTGGCGATGGCAGAGCTTCTAAAACCATCATGGTCAGGTATGTGCTAGTTAATGCTGTTACATCGTATAATATCCTGATCGGAAGACCGTCCTTGAACGAGTTAGGGGCTGTGGTCTCTACTCCCCACCTCACGATGAAGTTCCCCTCCAGCTCGGGGGATATAGTGGCTGTCCGAGAAGATCAGAGGATGGCAAGACAGTGCTATGCTGATAGTTTATGGGTGAGCAAACTTAAACCCGCACCAGTAGAAACCCTAGACAGGGGGAAGGACAAGGCGGTGAATTCAGTAAACTCTGTTGAGCTGGATCCCAGGATGGACGTGCAGGAACAACGTCCACAACCTATTGAGGATCTAGAGAAGTTCCAACTCGGCGCGCAGCCTGAACAGTGCACTAAACTCGGTGGTCACCTCGAGCCTATTCTGAAGGAAGAAATAAAGCAAGTGCTGAGCAGAAATGCCGATCTATTCGCCTTGACCACATCTGACATGCCGGGAATTGATCCCAACTTTTTATGCCATAAAATGGCAATCTGTCCCGAGGCGAAGCCAGTGGCCCAGAGAAAAAGGAGATTAGGTGAAGAGAGGAGAAAAGTAGTGGAAGAGGAGACAGCGAAGTTGGTCAAGGCCAACTTTATCCGAGAAGTAGAATACACCACATGGCTGGCCAACGTCATTCTCGTCAAGAAAGCAAACGGCAAGTGGCGCATGTGCACTGATTACACGGATCTGAACAGAGCATGCCCAAAAGACTCTTATCCCTTGCCGAGTATTGACAGGCTGGTTGACGGGGCCTCCGGATACAGAATTCTAAGCTTCTTGGATGCGTACTCCGGGTACAACCAAATTCGAATGTACCCCCCGGATGAGGAGAAAACGACCTTCATTACTGAGGGGTCAAATTACTGCTACAGAGTAATGCCGTTTGGGCTGAAGAATGCGGGAGCTACGTACCAGAGACTTATGGACCGGGTATTTGAGAAGCAAATTGGCAGAACCATGGAAGTATATGTGGATGACATGGTGGTGAAATCCGATGACCCCAGCCACCACCCTATAGATCTGGAAGAAATATTTCAGCAGCTGAGAAGGTACAACATGAGGCTCAACCCGGAGAAGTGTGTTTTCGGTGTCCAGGGGGGTAAATTCCTCGGCTTTATGCTTACGCACCGGGGAATTGAAGCCATTCCCGATAAGTGCCGGGCCGTAATTGAGATGAGAAGCCCGCAGAACGTTAAAGAAGTACAAAGATTGGCAGGACGGCTTGCGTCATTATATCGGTTCCTACCCAAATCCGCAGAGAAAGCTCGGCCTTTCTTCAAACTGCTGAAGAAGCCCCAAACCTTCAAGTGGACCGAGGACTGCGAGAAGGCCTTTGTCGACTTCAAGGACTTTCTGTCCTCCCCGCCGATATTAACAAGACCCATCCCTGGGAAGGAATTGTATCTGTATCTGTCAGCCTCCGAGAATGCTATCAGCCCAGCCATCGTCTGAGAGGTAGAGAAAGCCCAAATGCCAGTATACTTCATCAGTAGGGTGCTTCATGATGCCGAAACTCGGTATCAAGTTATTGAGAAGCTGGTCTTAGCCTTGGTGACCACAGCTCGGCGGTTGCGCCCGTACTTTTAGAGTCACCAAGTGGTTGTTAAGACGGATCACCCGATTAAACAGATACTCAAAAAGCCCGAATTGGCGGGGCGTATGATTGCTTGGTCAGTAGAGTTGTCCGAGTTTGGCTTGAAATACGAGATGAGAGGACCTCTGAAATCACAATGCCTCTCTGACTTCATAGCCGAGCTCCATCCACAGCCAGTGGCTGAGGATATATGGTGGAATTTATACGTGGATGGATCCTCGAATGTCAGGGGCAGTGGAGCGGGGGTGATTCTGGAAGGACCGGGAGATTTGATCTTGGAGCAATCGTTAAAGTTCGAATTCAAAACCTCGAACAATCAAGCCGAGTATGAAGCTCTGATAGCGGGACTAAGGCTGGCGAATGAAATGGGGGCAAAGGCTGTTAAGTGCCGGAGTGATTCACAACTAGTCACCGGACAAATATCCGGAGGCTATCAGGCGAAGGAACCTCAGCTCACCAGATATTTGTGTAAGGTCAACCAATTAATCTCCAGCTTTGAAAAATTCACTATTGAGCACATTCCCCGAGAAGAAAACACTCGGGCTGATTTGCTGTCTAAGCTAGCCAGCACAAAGAAGCCGGGACACCACAGAACGGTTATTCAAGAAACCCTCAATGAACCAAGCATTGGGACAGAAGAGGTGATGGCCAACGAGTTGGTTGACCGAGAGTGGATGGCACCTATATGGGAGTATTTATCCTCAGAAACTCTACCCTCGGATCGTGCCGAAGCCAGGGAAAGTCGAGGCTCGGGGCGAGTCACTTTACCATAATCGCCGGGAGTCTGTATAAGCGAGGATTCTCGGCGCCTTTGCTAAAATGTCGACCAGGGCACAATCCAAGTATGTCATGGAAGAGGTTCACCGAGGAATCTGTGGTTTTCACAGTGGAGGCAGATCAATGGCCTCCAAGATAGTCCGAGCAGGGTACTATTGGCCTACCCTTAGAGCTGATTGCATGGAGTGGACGAAGCGGTGTGATGAGTGCCAGAGATTTTCCAATGTAAATCATACCCCCCCTGAAGGACTTCACACATTAAACTCGCCTTGGCCGTTCGCAATGTGGGGAATGGACATACTGGGGCCTTTCCCAGTAGCCAAAGGCCAAGTCAAATTCCTACTGGTAGCAGTGGACTACTTCACCAAATGGATCGAAGCAGAGCCTTTGGCCAAGATTACCGCTGAGAAAGTGCAGAAATTTGTGTGGAAGAGCCTTATTTGTAGGCACGGAATTCCCTTTGCAATCGTCACTGACAACGGAAGACAATTTGTGGATAAGAAGCTACGGGAATTCTATGACAACCTCGGTATTAAGCACCAAGTTACATCCGTTGAGCACCCCCAAACCAATGGGCAGGCCGAAGCAGCTAACAAGATCATCCTCGGGGAACTGAAGAAAAGAGTAGGAAGATCTAAAGGAGCTTGGGCAGAGGAGTTACCGAGTATTCTCTAGGCCTACCACTGTACGCCTCAATCTACCACTCAAGAAACACCCTTCAGGCTAACGTACGGAACCGACGCCATGATCCCAGTAGAGGTTGGTGAACCGTCTGTCCGACATGTGCAACACGAGCCGAACGACAATGAGAGCAATATGAGGATCGAACTTGACTTGGTAGAAGAAGTTAGGGAGGAAGCCAGAATCAGAGAAGAAGCCTGCAAACAGAGAGCCACTAAAAGGTATAATTCAAGAGTGAGGCCAAGGAGTTTTCTGCGCGGAGACTTAGTGCTGAGAATAAAAGGGGAAGCGAGGAAGGACCGCACGGCGGGCAAGTTAGCGGCAAACTGGGGAGGACCATTCCGAGTAGCTGAAAACCTGGGGAACGGGGCATATAGGTTAGAAGAATTGTCAGGAAATCCTATCCCGAGGACTTGGAATGCCTCTCATTTGAAGTTTTATTACAGCTGATGTATATAGTCGGGTGCTGTACTCTTTTTCCTACCTCGGTATTTTTTCCCAAAATGGGTTTTGACCGGGGAGGTTTTAACGAGGCACACCGCGGACTCCATTCAATAAACAACAAAATTTATTATGAATATGGCTTTATTTTCTCTTGTTTTGCCGAAGTATTTATTTTGCAGGCATCTTATTCTGGTGGCCGAGTACGAGCCAACGGCCGAGTTCGAGCCGGTTATCTTCTACAGGCCAAGTTTGAGCCTGGTGGCCGAGTACGAGCCAACGGCCGAGTTCGAGCCGGTTATCTTCTACAGGCCAAGTTTGAGCCTGGTGGCCGAGTACGAGCCAACGGCCGAGTTCGAGCCGATTATCTTCTACAGGCCAAGTTTGAGCCTGGTGGCCGAGTACGAGCCAACGGCCGAGTTCGAGCCGGTTATCTTCTACAGGCCAAGTTTGAGCCTGGTGGCCGAGTACGAGCCAACCGTCGAGTTCGAGCCGGTTATCTTCGACAGGCCAAGTTTGAGCCTGGTGGCCGAGTACGAGCCAACGGCCGAGTTCGAGCCGGTTATCTTCTACAGGCCAAGTCTGAGCCTGGTGGCCGAGTACGAGCCAATGGCCGAGTTCGAGCCGGTTATCTTCTACAGGCCAAGTTTGAGCCTGGTGGCCGAGTACGAGCCAACTTCATTCTAAAGGCCAAGTTTGAGCCTGGTGGCCGAGTACGAGCCAACGGCCGAGTCCGAGCCGGTTATCTTCTACAGGCCAAGTTTGAGCCTGGTGGCCGAGTACGAGCCAACGGCCGAGTTCGAGCCGGTTATCTTCTACAGGCCAAGTTTGAGCCTGGTGGCCGAGTTCGATCCAATTTCATTCTAAAGGCCAAGTTTGAGCCTGGTGGCCGAGGACGAGCCATAAGGTTAAGTATAAAGGTCAAGCACGATCTTACTTATCGAATCCGAGTTATTATTAAGTTATAGACGTTGAATTTAAGCCGCGAAATTAGTAAAGCTGAATATGAGCAAAGAACAAAATTCGGAAAGGCCGAGTACGAGCCATTATTTTATTAAGAAAACCGAGTACAATGCGCAAGGCAAAAATAAAGCCGAGTTTGATTCTAGAAAAGTACATCCAAGGAAACCGAGTACAATGCGCAAAAATAAAGCCGAGTTTGACTCTTGAAAAGTACATTCAAGGGACCGAGCACTACGCTGAAGTCGAAAGCCGAAATTGAAAACAAGGGCCGCTCGGTGGGGCAGTAGTCCCCCCAATCAGAGCAGGAGCAAGTCCGGACGGCCCCAATCCCCCTAATCAAGCGCCACCACTTTCTCTTAAGGGAGGCTGTAGTCACCTCCCCCTGAGAAAGCTGGATGATGAGGTGCTCGGCCAACTCAGGGAGTAGACGGCCTCTACCCCTTTCGCCACTCCCGAAGATTATTATTCTCCCAGTTAACATCCTTTTTGAAGGATTAAATCATAAAAGGAATTTTGGATCCCATCTCCCACTTACATCCTTTTTGGCGGATGTGAAACCCAAAAAAGGATGTTAACTGGGAGAGGGGAACGTAAACCCTTGACGTTGGCATAGAACTACTCGGGTGGAAGAGAAGTAAGAAACGAACTTGGCTGATAGAAAAGGATGAGGAATGAGCAAGTGAGGCAGCAGAAGGACCCTATTTATAAGCAAGGAAGGAAGTAGCCTGTGTGAGAGTTTGTTGGGAAAACAAACCTCGAAACCAAGCAAAAGGCAGCGATTGCGTGAACCCATTACGGTTTCCAAAACATTTAATGCATGGCAACGCAAAATGTAAAACACGTGCTTTTCGTGTAACGACCACCGTCCATTTTGGACGGTAGAGTATTTCGGCCCTAGCCGAAGATTCGATTGACAAGCCAAACACAACAAAGAATCAGCAAAATGATAATGATATTCATTCGGTAATGTCAGGTTACAAGGGCATGAGCCCGGTACAAAGGATGGACAAAAAACAAAAAACTATAACAGCTACTCCCCCCTGTGGCTTTCCTCGGCCTCTATGTGACCTTCGGGAGAGCCCCCCACCACGTCCACCTCTTCCTCCCCCTCGGGAATAATGGGAACAAGTTCCCCATTCACCACCTCCATGTTCACATCGGCCCCCGAAAGGTCGATGTCGGGAACTAGAACCTCATCTTGGGCAATGTCTTTGTCAAAACCTTTCCGGTGCTCGATGACAATGCAGCTGGTGGCCTCCTTTACGTCCTCCTCGAGAAGCAACTTAGCCCGGATCTCAGCCTCCAAGGCAGCCTTGAGCCGATCAATCTCAGCCTGAGCCTCTTTGAGCTTTTCTTCGGCACGAGCCATGTCTTCTTCAACCCGAACTCTGCCTTCCTCGGCTGATTTTGCCCGAGAGTCCAGCTCAGAGTTCCGAGTATTAATGTCAGCAATGGTAGTAGTCAGGCGTTCATTCTCGGAGGAAATCCGGGAAAGATCCCCCTTCAACCTCTCGATAGCAGCAAACTCAGTAAAAGGAAGAGACACATGCAATTTCTCAAAAAGTGTTTTATACATATATGTAAAGGGGGGCTCGGAAGGACGAGCCCTTAGAAAGACACACTCGGTGCCCGAGCACGGAGAGCAAATAAACTCGGACTCGTCTCCGGAGGCCGAGATATTGATATGGGACCGAAGTTGAGCAATTGAATCGGGAGTTTGGTAGTCAGAAAAAAAGGTTCCAACCTCCCCTTTAACCCAGGTATACCCAGGAAGGGTAATATCGGGAATAGGGTCTTTTGGAACCCTAGGGCGTTGTTTGCGAGCGGCGGGTTTGGACACTCTGGGAGGGGGAGAACCAGACCTAGGAGAATCAGACTCGGAAGAATCTGAGTCAGTCGAAGATGACCCGGAGGAGGACGGTTCCGCCTCCCCAATGCTCAGTTCCCGTGAAGGAACAGAAGAAACAAAAAGGGATCCCCCAATTGGGGAAACTTCGCGCTCAACCAGAGGCGAAGTATTCGACTCAGAAGACACAGATGAACTCATATCTGGAAACCAGAAATAGAGCTTAGAAGCACGAAGGAAAGGAAGAGACGGAGTGTACCTGGAGGATGACAAGCAGAGAGACAATGGCAGAAACTTGGAAGACGAGGGTAAATGGCAAAGAAGGTTAAGCAAAGTAGGAGGGAGTTGGCGCCAGAGGAGATATTTATAGCCTGCGATTGGAAGCCCATTGTCCATCGGGCCCAAAAAGGGCGCGACTTTTGATTGTCCCGACGCGACTTTTGATTTTCCCCCCATTAAATGGGCGCGGAACTCTAGGGTTTCTTGTCTATGGCGTGCCTGAGAAGTAATAGGGGAATAATTGCTTTCTCTGACAGAGAGAGAAGACTTGATTGAAACGACAGCTGAGAATGTGGATAACTGCATAGCCGAAAAATAAGCTCGGTTTCATACGTATCAGCTCCTTTGCTTATTCAAGCTCGGAGCTCGGGGGGCTTGTGTACTGGCCGAGAATGTAAGACCGAGAACTCGTCTACACACTGGACCAACCGAGCTTACCCCCACGAATGGGCCTTGGCCCAAACTCCTCCGAAGCCGAGGACATGTCAGCACACCTGACACCCAAGGATAACTACTCGGCCCCCTTTCCATGACAGGCCACGCACGAAGGTACCTCGGCCCCAAGCTATCCATCCGCAGCTAACTGGGCCGAATATCTCGCTAGCCATAATGTCACCCCGGACAATCAGGCTCCGGATATTTCTCCCCATGATCGCGATCTGATCCAAATATTCCTCCGCTTATTTCGGAGCTTGATCCTGAGAGATCACTATAAATAGGGGGCTTACCCCTCATTCAGAACTACGTTTGCTTTGATTCCCTTTCGGATACGTAGGAGCAGAATCCACATTCTGTCAAGCACAATCCAAAAACACCCCACTAATCCTCGTTCAGCCGAGTATCTCATATCCGAGATATTTGGACGGAACAGTTTCTAAATTAAAATTTGTTTAATTAAAGTATGAATTATTGTTGATTAACAATCTTTAATATGTATAATATGACGTTATAGTGTTGGATTGGCATGACATTGTAACATTGTTATTGACAGATAAAGTTGGAAAACCTTGAGAGTCATCTGGGATGACATATTGCATTATGCACGAGTTGGTCATCACCTTCCAGGAAGGGATGACGGTGTACATTCTATTCCGGGAATAGGATGAGAGATATCACCATCTGGGATGGGATATCAAATTATTAAAATATTCACATCTGGGATGGAATATTAGATACCTCCATATGGGATGGGGAAGGCATTGGGATGCCATTGCATGGATATGAGCTCATAGACCTTAGTGGATCTGGGATTCACACAGGTTCTGGGAACCAAAGGGTCAGGTTAAGTGATTCTGGGAATCACCGAGTCATGTTCGTGGTGTTGCATTGTGTAGAGTTTGCATGGTGAATGTGATTAAATGCAATGTGATGTGACCGTTGCTGAGTTTATGAATTGTGCTTTAAATGCTTGACATTAATTATATATATATATTTATTATTTTGGAGGTTTATTTTATTCAATATTTTAAAAATTAGCGGGTACCATGAATGTTTTTCCGGATTACCGCGCCGGCTGAGAACAACACTATTTGCGAACATTTTTATTAAATGATTTTTATTCACTGAGATTATATCTCATTAAAAATGTTATTTTCAGAGCACGAGTATGACGTCACTGAAACTGAAGATGACTCAAGACTTAGCGGATTTTCTTAGTTATTATCCTTAGCTTGGTTAGTACTTTCTTAAATAAGGAGCCGTATGTGGCTAGACGTTTTTTTTTATTTATCATTGGATTTATTAGTAGACGCCCGTTTTTTTTAGGCTTTTGGTTTTTATTTGGATTTATGGATTTACTAATATATTATCACATTGGATACATTATTACTATTTTATTTAATATGAGACATTTTCCAGACTTATATAATTGTTAAAAATTTTATGATTAACATATTTTAATTAAATGTATTAAAGGATTTTTATACAATTTGTTTTGGGTTACTAATGTAATGAAAGACGTTACATTTATGGTATCAGAGCAGTTCGATTCTAAATCGGACTGTGGTAATGGGGCTTTTTCTAAAATAAAACTTGGGCGCATAGGATGCTTGTTAGAGTTATAGATATTGCATGCTATTATTTGGGATATTGGACCTGATCAACCCAGTATTTCATTGGTAGTGAGCAGATTTATGGCGACTAATAGGCGATGGACGAATGTTACACTTGCAGCAGCTTTGGATTGTATGGCCAAAGCTATGCAAGGGCAGACGGAGACACGCCGTCAACTGAAGGGGAATGGAGGTCAGTCACTAATGAAGTGGTGGCAACCTAGGAACCTTAACACGTGGGGCTGCGCGAATTCAAGAAGAACATTCCATCATCTTTCCGAGGCAGCTTAGATCCGAAGGGGGCTGAATTTCTTCTACTCGTTTAAAAAAAATTATTATATTGTCTGATTCAGGAGCAACGCATCCCTTGATACATCCTTTATGTGTGAAAATTTGGAGATGCCAATCTTTCATTTGTCCTTTGGTTCATAGGTTTCTACTCCTATAGGGATATTCTTGTTCTTCCATTTGTTGTTTAAATTGTTTCCTTGTGCATCAAGACACTCCTTATGACATCAAACTTATTGTTATCTATGTATTGTATGTTATTCTTGGTGTTGACTTATTGGCATCTAGACTCATTGCCATAAGTATTCTGACAAAAATATCCTTATCTCTCTTCACACCCAATGTCTTTTGATTTTCGGTGTCGACCCATATTTTGTTCGTCGTTTCTTGTGATAAGTGTTTGGTTTAGAGAGCTCAAGGATACATACTCTCATTCACTGCAACTATAGGGGCAGACAATGATGTAGCGACTATCTCTATGATGCGCAAGTTTCAATAGGGGGTTGAGTTTAGTATAGATCTAGTGTCAAAGAGTAGACTAATATCTATAGCGCCTTACAAGATAATACCTCTAGAGTTG
The DNA here is from genome assembly GCA_030762895.1 of Sophora flavescens. Taxonomy (NCBI): domain Eukaryota; kingdom Viridiplantae; phylum Streptophyta; class Magnoliopsida; order Fabales; family Fabaceae; genus Sophora; species Sophora flavescens. The sequence continues at coordinate 67,977,998 of CM061066.1, forward strand.
AGCGAGCTCAAGAAACAGATAGAGGTATGTTACAAAAGGGGTTCATTAGGCCTAGTGTGTCACCTTGGGGAGCACCGGTGCTTTTATTGAAGAAAAAAGGATGGGAGTATGAGGTTGTGTGTTGATTATAGGCAACTGAATAAGGTAACCATCAAGAACAAATATCCCTTGCCTAGGATAAATAATCTCTTAGATCAGTTAAGGGGAGCGTTAGTGTTTTCTAGGATAGGTCTAAGATCGGGATACCATCAAATTAGAGTTAGAAGCGAGGACATCCCTAAGACAGCCTTCAGGACATGGTATGGGCACTATGAGTATGTAGTGATGCCCTTTGGCGTGACCAACGCCCCAGCCGTTTTCATAGACTACGTGAATCAGATCTTTAGGACCTTTTTAGACAGGTTTGTGGTGATGTTCATAGATGATATTCTAATGTACTCTAGGGCACAAGAAGAACATCGAGAACACTTAAGGTTGGTGTTGCGGATCTTGAGGGACGAGCGCCTTTATGCCAAACCGGAGAAGCGTGAGTTTTGGCTAGACGAGGTAAAGTTTTTAGGACACACCACCTCAAAGGATGGTGTAGCGGTTTGTTCCTCTAAAGTTGATGCGGTGTTGGGATGGGAACAACCTAAGACAGTAACCGAAGTGAGAAGTTTCTTAGGCTTAGCTGGTTACTATAGGAAGTTCATAGAGGGGTTCTCTAGATTAGCCTTACCTTTGAACCAATTGACTAGGAAAGGGAAACCTTTTGTGTGGGACCAGGGGTGTGAGGACGGGTTCCAAGAGCTTAAGAGGAGATTGGTGTCATCACCAGTCTTAACTATACCGGATCCCTTAGTGAGTTTCGTGGTGTACTGTGACGCATCCAAGAATGGCTTGGGATGTGTCATAATGCAGGAGGGCAAGGTGGCAGCATATGTCTTTAGGCAGCTTAGGCCACATGAGGGGAATTACCCTACCTATGACCTAGAGCTAGCAGCTGTGGTTTTTGCCCTTAAGATTTGGAGGCATTACCTTTATGAGGCAACGTTTGAAGTTTTTAGTGACCATAAAAGCCTTAAATATCTGTTCGACCAGGAGGAGTTGAACATGAGGCAACGAAGGTGGATGGAGTTCCTTAAGGACTATGACTTCGAGTTGAAGTACCATCCGGGAAAAGCCAATGTGGTGGCAGATGCTTTGAGTAGGAAGTCCCTACACGTGTCAAGCTTGATGGTGCAAGAGCTGAACCTTATGGAGAAGTTTAGGGACATGAATCTGGAGGTGTACGATGTGTCCTTAAATGTCTTAAGTCTGAAGCTGAATGGGTTGGAAATTAATAGTGACCTTAGAGATGAGGTTAGGCGGGAACAACTTCTAGACCAAGAGTTGCAGTCTTGGTTGGGACATGAGGGTTGTGAGTTGTCTGTTGATGAGCTAGTGAAGTTTAAGAATAGGATCGTTGTTCCTAAGGAGGGGAGCCTTAGAGAGAAGATATTAGAGGAAGCTCGTAAGGGAAAGTTTACCATACGTCCTGGGATAACTAAGATGTACCAAGACCTTAAGAGGATGTATTGGTGGCTAGGAATGAAAAAGGATGTGGCTAGCTTCGTAGCTAGGTGTTTAGTGTGCCAAAAGATTAAGATAGAACATCAGAAGCCTTCGGGGTTGTTACAATCCTTGGAGATTCCAGAATGGAAGTGGGAGAGAATTTCTATGGACTTTGTGATGGGGTTACCTAAGACACGTTTGGGCTTAGACGCCATTTGGGTGGTAGTGGATAGGTTGACCAAGTCTGCCCACTTCTTGCCAATTAAGGTAACCTATGGCTTAGACAAGTTGGCATACCTCTATATCAAGGAAATAGTCAAGCTTCATGGGATACCCACATCTATAGTGTCAGATAGAGACCCGAGGTTTACCTCTAGATTTTGGAAAGCTTTTCAGCAAGCCCTTGGGACTAAGTTGAACCTTAGCACGACCTATCATCCCCAAATGGATGGTCAGTCAGAGCGGACCATTCAGACCCTTGGGGACATGCTTAGAGCGTGTGTCTTGGATGAAGAGGGAATTGGGATAGATTCATACCTCTCATTGAATTTGCGTATAACAATAGTTATCACGCTAGTATAGGCATGACACCCTATGAGGCCCCATATGGGAGGAAGTGTATGTCCCCTTTATGTTGGTGTGAGGTAGGTGAGAAAACCTTGATAGGACCTGAATTGGTCCAGGAAACCTCTGAGAGAATCAAAATGATTAGGGAGAGGATGCGCACGGCGCAAAGTAGACAAAAGAGCTACGCCGATAAAAGGAGAAAGCCTCTAGAATTCTAGGAAAGGTAGCATGTATTTTTGAGAGTCACTCCTAAGACGTGGGTAGGGAGGTCGATGAAAGTCCGCAAGCTAAAATCCTTGTTTCATGGGACCTTTCCAAATCCTTAAAAGAGTCGGGCCAGTTGCTTATCAATTGGCCCTTCCGCCACAGTTGGCAAACCTTCATGATGTTTTCCATGTGTCGCAACTCAAAAAAATGTGTCTGATGAATCTCATGTGATAGCTCTCGAGTCTGTACAATTGAAGGATAATTTGATCTACAAGCCAAAGCCTAGTCAAATCTTGGACAAGAGCACTAAAACTCTAAGGAACAAGACAATTCTATTGGTGAAAGTGTTATGGGACGGATTGACTCTTGAGGAAGCCACTTGGGAGATGGAGGAGGACATCGTGCGTCAATGCCCAGATTTTATTATCTAAGGTATGGTAACCTTTTAGTTTAGAATACGACATATGTTACGATAGGCGCGTGTGTAAGAGATGAATTTCGGGGACGAAATTCTTTAAGGAGGGGAGAAAATGTAATATCCTAAAATTCTAACATAATTAATTTGAAAAAAAAAATTAAGTTATTAAAAAGTATAGTACAAATAAAATATAAATAAGAGATTTAGAGTAAAGGAGTGATAGTATAAGGATTTATTGAAATTTATTAATTATTATAAAGAATGCAAAAAAAAAAAAATATATATATATATATATATATATATATATATATATACACATATGAAAAAAAAGGGAGGGGTTACATGGGCGTTAAGCCCACCCATGCTTTTGGCCAAACCTAAAAATCATGTGCCTGCTACGTGTGTATGTGTATATATATATATATATATATATATATATATATATATATATATGTCTACAGTAAAGAGAGGAAAGGGAAAAAACGCGTCTGAGGTTGCGCCGCACAGTGTTGCATTTGCGTTCTTTCCTTCCTTGCGAGTACAACCGTAACAACACAGATCCAAGAACGCCACCAAATGGGAGAGGAATTTTTAGGGAAGCACAAATCCTTATCATGCGTAATTTTTAGAGCACATTACAGGTCTGCAAAAGGTGAGTAAAAATAACTTTTCTCACACTTTCATGGTACAGATAATTTGATGCTTCTACATGTAACTTTATCTTTTGGAAATAGTAAAATATTTTGGGATTCTTGATTCTTGATTTGAAACTCTTAAATTATTTTGAGATGTTGTTAGATGAATCGAATTATTAAATATATTTTTATGGAATCTATAAATAAAATAGCTTTATATTAATTTTGTGGAATTGTTGTACATTCTTTATTTTGATTGTTTGATGGCAAAACAATTGTCAAAGTCAAATTCATTATTTGTAGTGTGATTAATTCTTTCCCCTGTTACGTGAAACTCTATTCCACTGATGAAATCCAATTTAAATTAGAAATTGGAATGTAAGCTCATGTTTTGTGAACCCGTTCCCGTAACAAGTCATTTTAAGCATGTTTTGTCCAATGGTTTCTAAATTAAAATTTGTTTAATTAAAGTATGAATTATTGTTGATTAACAATCTTTAATATGTATAATATGACGTTATAGTGTTGGATTGGCATGACATTGTAACATTGTTATTGACAGATAAAGTTGGAAAACCTTGAGAGTCATCTGGGATGACATATTGCATTATGCACGAGTTGGTCATCACCTTCCAGGAAGGGATGATGGTGTACATTCTATTCCGGGAATAGGATGAGAGATATCACCATCTGGGATGGGATATCAAATTATTAAAATATTCACATCTGGGATGGAATATTAGATACCTCCATATGGGATGGGGAAGGCATTGGGATTCCATTGCATGGATATGAGCTCATAGACCTTAGTGGATCTGGGATTCACACAGGTTCTGGGAACCAAAGGGTCAGGTTAAGTGATTCTGGGAATCACCGAGTCATGTTCGTGGTGTTACATTGTGTAGAGTTTGCATGGTGAATGTGATTAAATGCAATGTGATGTGACCGTTGCTGAGTTTATGAGTTGTGCTTTAAATGCTTGACATTAATTATATATATATTTATTATTTTGGAGGTTTATTTTATTCAATATTTTAAAAATTAGCGGGTACCATGAATGTTTTTCCGGATTACCGCGCCGGCTGAGAACAACACTATTTGCGAACATTTTTATTAAATGATTTTTATTCACTGAGATTATATCTCATTAAAAGTGTTATTTTCAGAGCACGAGTATGACGTCACTGAAACTGAAGAGGACTGAAGACTTAGCGGATTTTCTTAGTTATTATCCTTAGCTTGGTTAGTACTTTCTTAAATAAGGAGCCGTATGTGACTAGACCTTTTTTTTTTATTTATCGTTGGGTTTATTAGTAGACGCCCGTTTTTTTTAGGCTTTTGGTTTTTATTTGGATTTATGGATTTACTAATATATTATCACATTGGATACATTATTACTATTTTATTTAATATGAGACATTTTCCAGACTTATATAATTGTTAAAAATTTTATGATTAACATATTTTAATTAAATGTATTAAAGGATTTTTATACAATTTGTTTTGGGTTACTAATGTAACGAAAGGCGTTACATTTATGGTATCAGAGCAGTTCGATTCTAAATCGGACTGTGGTAATGGGGCTTTTTCTAAAATAAAACTTGGGCGCATAGGATGCTTGTTAGAGTTATAGATATTGCATGCTATTATTTGGGATATTGGACCTGATCAACCCAGTATTTCATTGGTAGTGAGCAGATTTATGGCGACTAATAGGCGATGGACGAATGTTACACTTGTAGCAGCTTTGGATTGTATGGCCAAAGCTATGCAAGGGCAGACGGAGACACGCCGTCAACTTAAGGGGAATGGAGGTCAGTCACTAATGAAGTGGTGGCAACCTAGGAACCTTAACACGTGGGGCTGCTCGAATTCAAGAAGAACATTCCGTCATCGTTCCGAGGCAGCTTAGATCCGAAGGGGGCTGAATTTCTTCTACTCGTTTAAAAAAAATTATTATATTGTCTGATTCAGGAGCAACGCATCCCTTGATACATCCTTTATGTGTGAAAATTTGGAGATGCCAATCTTTCATTTGTCCTTTGGTTCATAGGTTTCTACTCCTATAGGGATATTCTTGTTCTTCCATTTGTTGTTTAAATTGTTTCCTTGTGCATCAAGACACTCCTTATGACATCAAACTTATTGTTATCTATGTATTGTATGTTATTCTTGGTGTTGACTTATTGGCATCTAGACTCATTGCCATAAGTATTCTGACAAAAATATCCTTATCTCTCTTCACACCCAATGTCTTTTGATTTTCGGTGTCGACCCGTATTTTATTCATCGTTTCTTGTGATAAGTGTTTGGTTTAGAGAGCTCAAGGATACATACTCTCATTCACTGCAACTATAGGGGCAGACAATGATGTAGCGACTATCTCTATGAAGCGCAAGTTTCAATAGGGGGTTGAGTTTAGTATAGATCTTGTGTCAAAGAGTAGACTAATATCTATAGCGCCTTACAAGATAATACCTCTAGAGTTGAGCGAGCTCAAGAAACAGATAGAGGTATGTTACAAAAGGGGTTCATTAGGCCTAGTGTGTCACCTTGGGGAGCACCGGTGCTTTTATTGAAGAAAAAAGGATGGGAGTATGAGGTTGTGTGTTGATTATAGGCAACTGAATAAGGTAACCATCAAGAACAAATATCCCTTGCCTAGGATAAATAATCTCTTAGATCAGTTAAGGGGAGCGTTAGTGTTTTCCAAGATAGGTTTAAGATCGGGATACCATCAAATTAGAGTTAGAAGCGAGGACATCCCTAAGACAGCCTTCAGGACAAGGTATGGGCACTATGAGTATGTAGTGATGCCCTTTGGCGTGACCAACGCCCCAGCCGTTTTCATAGACTACGTGAATCAGATCTTTAGGACCTTTTTAGACAGGTTTGTGGTGATGTTCATAGATGATATTCTAATGTACTCTAGGGCACAAGAAGAACATCGAGAACACTTAAGGTTGGTGTTGCGGATCTTGAGGGACGAGCGCCTTTATGCCAAACCGGAGAAGCGTGAGTTTTGGCTAGACGAGGTAAAGTTTTTAGGACACACCACCTCAAAGGATGGTGTAGCGGTTGGTTCCTCTAAAGTTGATGCGGTGTTGGGATGGGAACAACCTAAGACAGTAACCGAAGTGAGAAGTTTCTTAGGCTTAGCTGGTTACTATAGGAAGTTCATAGAGGGGTTCTCTAGATTAGCCTTACCTTTGAACCAATTGACTAGGAAAGGGAAACCTTTTGTGTGGGACCAGGGGTGTGAGGACGGGTTCCAAGAGCTTAAGAGGAGATTGGTGTCATCACCAGTCTTAACTATACCGGATCCCTTAGTGAGTTTCGTGGTGTACTGTGACGCATCCAAGAATGGCTTGGGATGTGTCATAATGCAGGAGGGCAAGGTGGCAGCATATGCCTTTAGGCAGCTTAGGCCACATGAGGGGAATTACCCTACCTATGACCTAGAGCTAGCAGCTGTGGTTTTTGCCCTTAAGATTTGGAGGCATTACCTTTATGAGGCAACGTTTGAAGTTTTTAGTGACCATAAAAGCCTTAAATATCTGTTCGACCAGGAGGAGTTGAACATGAGGCAACGAAGGTGGATGGAGTTCCTTAAGGACTATGACTTCGAGTTGAAGTACCATCCGGGAAAAGCCAATGTGGTGGCAGATGCTTTGAGTAGGAAGTCCCTACACGTGTCAAGCTTGATGGTGCAAGAGCTGAACCTTATGGAGAAGTTTAGGGACATGAATCTGGAGGTGTACGATGTGTCCTTAAATGTCTTAAGTCTGAAGCTGAATGGGTTGGAAATTAATAGTGACCTTAGAGATGAGGTTAGGCGGGAACAACTTCTAGACCAAGAGTTGCAGTCTTGGTTGGGACATGAGGGTTGTGAGTTGTCTGTTGATGAGCTAGTGAAGTTTAAGAATAGGATCGTTGTTCCTAAGGAGGGGAGCCTTAGAGAGAAGATATTAGAGGAAGCTCGTAAGGGAAAGTTTACCATACGTCCTGGGATAACTAAGATGTACCAAGACCTTAAGAGGATGTATTGGTGGCTAGGAATGAAAAAGGATGTGGCTAGCTTCGTAGCTAGGTGTTTAGTGTGCCAAAAGATTAAGATAGAACATCAGAAGCCTTCGGGGTTGTTGCAGTCCTTGGAGATTCCAGAATGGAAGTGGGAGAGAATTTCTATGGACTTTGTGATGGGGTTACCTAAGACACGTTTGGGCTTAGACGCCATTTGGGTGGTAGTGGATAGGTTGACCAAGTCTGCCCACTTCTTGCCAATTAAGGTAACCTATGGCTTAGACAAGTTGGCATACCTCTATATCAAGGAAATAGTCAAGCTTCATGGGATACCCACATCTATAGTGTCAGATAGAGACCCGAGGTTTACCTCTAGATTTTGGAAAGCTTTTCAGCAAGCCCTTGGGACTAAGTTGAACCTTAGCACGACCTATCATCCCCAAATGGATGGTCAGTCAGAGCGGACCATTCAGACCCTTGGGGACATGCTTAGAGCGTGTGTCTTGGATGAAGAGGGAATTGGGATAGATTCATACCTCTCATTGAATTTGCGTATAACAATAGTTATCATGCTAGTATAGGCATGACACCCTATGAGGCCCCATATGGGAGGAAGTGTATGTCCCCTTTATGTTGGTGTGAGGTAGGTGAGAAAACCTTGATAGGACCTGAATTGGTCCAGGAAACCTCTGAGAGAATCAAAATGATTAGGGAGAGGATGCGCACGGCGCAAAGTAGACAAAAGAGCTACGCCGATAAAAGGAGAAAGCCTCTAGAATTCTAGGAAAGGTAGCATGTATTTTTGAGAGTCACTCCTAAGACGTGGGTAGGGAGGTCGATGAAAGTCCGCAAGCTAAAATCCTCGTTTCATGGGACCTTTCCAAATCCTTAAAAGAGTCGGGCCAGTTGCTTATCAATTGGCCCTTCCGCCACAGTTGGCAAACCTTCATGATGTTTTCCATGTGTCGCAACTCAAAAAAATGTGTCTGATGAATCTCATGTGATAGCTCTCGAGTCTGTACAATTGAAGGATAATTTGATCTACAAGCCAAAGCCTAGTCAAATCTTGGACAAGAGCACTAAAACTCTAAGGAACAAGACAATTCTATTGGTGAAAGTGTTATGGGACGGATTGACTCTTGAGGAAGCCACTTGGGAGATGGAGGAGGACATCGTGCGTCAATGCCCAGATTTTATTATCTAAGGTATGGTAACCTTTTAGTTTAGAATACGACATATGTTACGATAGGCGCGTGTGTAAGAGATGAATTTCGGGGACGAAATTCTTTAAGGAGGGGAGAAAATGTAATATCCTAAAATTCTAACATAATTAATTTGAAAAAAAAAATATTAAGTTATTAAAAAGTATAGTACAAATAAAATATAAATAAGAGATTTAGAGTAAAGGAGTGATAGTATAAGGATTTATTGAAATTTATTAATTATTATAAAGAATGCAAAATTATATATATATATATATATATATATATATATATATATATATACATATGAAAAAAAAGGGAGGGGTTACATGGGCGTTAAGCCCACCCATGCTTTTGGCCAAACCTAAAAATCATGTGCCTGCTACGTGTGTATGTGTATATATATATATATATATATATATATATATATATATATATATATATATATATATATATATATATATATATATATATATATATATATATATATATATATATATATGTCTACAGTAAAGAGAGGAAAGGGAAAAAACGCGTCTGAGGTTGCGCCGCACAGTGTTGCATTTGCGTTCTTTCCTTCCTTGCGAGTACAACCGTAACAACACAGATCCAAGAACGCCACCAAATGGGAGAGGAATTTTTAGGGAAGCACAAATCCTTATCATGCGTAATTTTTAGAGCACATTAGAGGTCTGCAAAAGGTGAGTAAAAATAACTTTTCTCACACTTTCATGGTACAGATAATTTGATGCTTCTACATGTAACTTTATCTTTTGGAAATAGTAAAATATTTTGGGATTCTTGATTCTTGATTTGAAACTCTTAAATTATTTTGAGATGTTGTTAGATGAATCGAATTATTAAATATATTTTTCTGGAATCTATAAATAAAATAGCTTTATATTAATTTTGTGGAATTGTTGTACATTCTTTATTTTGATTGTTTGATGGCAAAACAATTTGTACTGGCCGAGAATGTAAGACCGAGAACTCGTCTATACACTGGACCAACCGAGCTTACCCACACGAATGGGCCTTGGCCCAAACCCCTCCGAAGCCGAGGACATGTCAGCACACCTGACACCCGAGGATAACTACTCGGCCCCTTTCCATGACAGGCCATGCACGAAGGTACCTCGGCCCCAAGCTATCCATCCGCAGCTAACTGGGCCGAATATCTCGCTAGCCATAATGTCACTCCGGACAATCAGGCTCCGGATATCTCTCCCCATGATCGCGATCTGATCCAAATATTCCTCCGCTTATTTCAGAGCTTGATCCTGAGAGATCACTATAAATAGGGGGCTTACCCCTCATCCAGAACTACGTTTGCTTTGATTCCCTTTTGGATACGTAGGAGCAGAATCCACATTCTGTCAAGCACAATCCAAAAACACCCCACTAATCCTCGTTCAGCCGAGTATCTCATATCCGAGATATTTGGAAGGAACATTTGGCGCCGTCTGTGGGAATCGAAGCAAATATTTTCCCATACCACACAAAATGGTGAGGACGAGAAGCGGAAACTGCAGGAGGGAGGAGCCAAGGAATGCCGACAACGGAGTTAACGGGGATAATGGAGAACAATCCGTAGGCCCAGCAGGAATGACTGACAATCCCGTGGTTCAGGAGCTTCTCGCGCAGGTTGCAGCGCTGAGAAGGGAGAATGAAGAAATCCGCCGGCAGAATGGCCGTCGCGAGAGAGAGCAGAGCAGGGAAAGGTCGGTCTCTTCCTCACATGAAAGAGAGCGCCGACCTCCCGAGATTGAGGGGTCCAGAAACTTGTATCGGGAAGGGGGTCCTCACCTCCGGGCTTCCCACCACAACAACCGAAGCAGAGGAAGAGGGATTCCCTAGGCAGGCCCGCGGAATTTTCACTCCAAACAAACAGACTTAATGACAAGGCCACGCTGCGGAGCCGAGGCATCCTTTCACGAACGATATCATGGGGGTCCCCTTGCCAGCCAACTACAAGCCCATCAACATTGACAAATATGATGGCACCTCAGACCCCGAGCGCCACTTGGACGCCTTCACCACGCAGATGTACCTTTTTACGGATGACGACGCTGTCATGTGCAAAGTTTTCCCAACCACACTGAAGGAGGCAGCGTTGACTTGGTACACCCAGCTACCCCCAGCCTCGGTGGACTCTTTTGATACATTTGTGGCCAAGTTCAGCGCTCAGTTTGCCATGAGCCGAGCCCACCAAAAAACCTCGGCCTCACTGGTGAACTTCAGGCAAGAGAAGAATGAATCCTGCGCGCAACTTTATGGCCAGATTCAGCAAGGAGGCGGTACTCATCCCCAATCTCAGTGCCGATGTTGCACTACACACCATCCTTACCGGGTTGAGACCTGGCCCTTTTGCTAGGCACTTGGCTCGGAAACCACCAGCCGACATGGACGAACTAAGAAGAAAAGCTGCAGGTTTCATCAATATGGAGGAGGTGGAGGAGTCCAAGAAAAGGGATCGGACCGATGATGCCGACAAGAAAAGGTAAAGACAAGAGGAGGGCAGGGGGTGATAAGCCGAGATTTAAAGGCCCGGCCGAGCATTTCCAGAGGGGACCGAAGTATGATCATTATACTCCCCTTAATACAAATCGGGCTCGGGTGTTCGAGGAAGCGTACAGCGCGGAACTTCTGCAGCTCCCAAATCGTGGCCACACCCCCCGAAACGCAGATCGCCAGAAGCATTGTCGGTATCACCGTAACTATGGCCATACCACCGAGGAGTGCTGGGTCCTACGGGATAAAATTGAAGAGCTGGTTCAGGCTGGCCACCTCAACAACTTTGTCCGAAGAAACAACAACAATAGTGAGAGGCGCGGTGGAAACAGAAGGAGTGAGGGTGACCGAAGCCCGAGGAGGGGCAGCGATCGACGAAATGATGAGAGAGCAGAGACCAGAGAGAGGCAGAATGAAAGACGGGAAGAGGATAATGTCATCCGGGGGGTAATAAACACCATCTCAGGAGGGTTCGCGGGGGGAGGCGCAACAAGTTCAGCTCGGAGAAGACATCTGCGGGCCATCCGAGCTGTCAACTCGGTATCTGGCAAGCCTCCCCGAAGTTCCCCACCTATTATCTTTTCCGATGAAGATTTTGTGGGAGTAGACCCCAACCAGGATGACCCCATGGTGATCACCGTACAGTTGGCCAACTTCTCGGTCAAAAGAACCCTCGTCGATCAGGGGAGCTCTGCGGATATATTGTATTACTCGACGTTTCAGAAGCTCGGGATCCCGGAGAAATCAATTCAGCCGTACGACAAAGAAGCTCGTTGGCTTCGCAGGGGAGCAGGTTGATACTCGGGGATATATTGACCTCTTGACCACTTTTGGCGATGGCAGAGCTTCTAAAACCATCATGGTCAGGTATGTGCTAGTTAATGCTGTTACATCGTATAATATCCTGATCGGAAGACCGTCCTTGAACGAGTTAGGGGCTGTGGTCTCTACTCCCCACCTCACGATGAAGTTCCCCTCCAGCTCGGGGGATATAGTGGCTGTCCGAGCAGATCAGAGGATGGCAAGACAAAGTCTTATGCTTGATAATTTGCGGGTGAGCAAACTTAAACCCGCACCAGTAGAAACCCTAGACGGGGGGAAGGACAAGGCGGTGAATTCAGTAAACTCCGTTGAGCTGGATCCCAGGATGGACGTGCAGGAACAACGTCCACAACCTATTGAGGAGTTAGAGAAGTTCCAACTCGGCGCGCAGCCTGAACAGTGCACTAAACTCGGTGGTCACCTTGAGCCTACTCTGAAAGAAGAAATAAAGCAAGTGCTCTGCAGAAATGCCGATCTATTCGCCTGGACCACATCTGACATGCCGGGAATTGATCCCAACTTTTTATGCCATAAATTGGCAATCTGTCCCGAGGCGAAGCCAGTGGCCCAGAGAAAAAGGAGATTAGGTGAAGAGAGGAGAAAAGTAGTGGAAGAGGAGACAGCGAAGTTGGTCAAGGCCAACTTTATCCGAGAAGTAGAATACACCACATGGTTGGCCAACGTCGTTCTCGTCAAAAAAGCAAACGGCAAGTGGCGCATGTGCACTGATTACACGGATCTGAACAGAGCATGCCCAAAAGACTCTTATCCTTTGTCGAGTATTGACAGGCTGGTTGACGGAGCTTCCGGATACAGAATTCTAAGCTTCTTGGATGCATACTCCGGGTACAACCAAATTCGAATGTACCCCCCGGATGAGGAGAAAACAGCCTTCATTACTGAGGGGTCAAATTATCACTCTGAGTAATGCCGTTTGGGCTGAAGAATGCGGGAGCTACGTACCGGAGACTTATGGACCGGGTATTTGAGAAGCAAATTGGCAGAACCATGGAAGTATATGTGGATGACATGGTGGTGAAATCTGATGACCCCAGCCACCACCCTATAGATCTGGAAGAAATATTTCAGCAGCTGAGGAGGTACAACATGAGGCTCAACCCGGAGAAGTGTGTTTTCGGTGTCCAGGGGGGTAAATTCCTCGGCTTTATGCTTACGCACCGGGGAATTGAGGCCAATCCCGATAAGTGACGGGCCGTAATTGAGATGAGAAGCCCGCAGAACGTTAAAGAAGTACAAAGATTGGCAGGACGGCTTGCATCATTATCTCGGTTCCTACCCAAATCCGCAGAGAAAGCTCGGCCTTTCTTCAAACTGCTGAAGAAGCCCCAAACTTTCAAGTGGACCGAGGACTGCGAGAAGGCCTTTGTCGACTTCAAGGACTTTCTGTCCTCCCCGCCGATATTAACAAGACCCGTCCCTGGGAAGGAATTGTATCTGTATCTGTCAGTCTCCGAGAATGCTATCAGCGCAGTCATCGTACAGGAGGTAGAGAAAGCCCAAATGCCAGTATACTTCATCAGTAGGGTGCTTCATGATGCCGAAACTCGGTATCAAGTCATTGAGAAACTGGTCTTAGCCTTGGTAACCGCAGCTCGGCGGTTGCGCCCGTACTTTCAGAGTCACCAAGTGATTGTTAAGATGGATCACCCGATTAAACAGATACTCAAAAAGCCCGAATTGACGGGGCGTATGATTGCTTGGTCGGTAGAATTGTCCGAATTTGGCTTAAAGTACGAAATGAGAGGACCTCTGAAATCACAATGCCTCTCCGACTTCATAGCCGAGCTCCATCCACAGCCAGTAGCCAAGGATATATGGTGGAATTTGTACGTGGACGGATCCTCGAATGTCAGGGGCAGTGGAGCGGGGGTGATTCTGGAAGGACTGGGAGATTTGATCTTGGAGCAATCGTTAAAGTTCGAATTCAAAACCTCGAACAATCAAGCCGAATATGAAGCTTTGATAGCGGGACTAAGGCTGGCGAATGAAATGGGGGCAAAGGCTGTTAAGTGCCGGAGTGATTCACAACTAGTCACCGGACAAATATCCGGAGGCTATCAGGCGAAGGAACCTCAGCTCACCCGATATTTGTCTAAGGTCAACCAATTAATCTCCGGCTTTGAAAAGTTCACTATTGAGCACATTCCCCGGGAAGAAAAGACTCGGGCTGATTTGTTTGTCTAAGCTAGCCAAGACAAAGAAGCCGGGACACCACGTAATCGGTTATTCAAGAAACCCTCAATGAACCGAGCATCGGGACGAGAAGAGGTGATGGCCAACGAGTTGGTTGACCGAGAGTGGATGACACCTATATGGGAGTATTTATCCTCGTAAACTCTACCCTCGGATCGGTAGAAGCCAGGAAAGTCAGGCTCAGGGCAAGTCACTTTACCATAATCGCCGGGGAGCTGTATAAGCGAGGATTCTCGGCGCCTTTGCTAAAATGTCTGACCAGGGCACAATCCAAGTATTTCATGGAAGAGGTTCACCGAGGAATCTGTGGTTTTCACGGTGGAGGCAGATCAATGGCCTCCAAGATAGTCCGAGCAGGGTACTATTGGCCTACCCTCAGAGCTGATTGTATGGAGTGGACGAAGCGGTGTGATGAGTGCCAGATATTTTCCAATGTAAATCATACCCCCCTGAAGGACTTCACACATTAAACTCGCCTTGGCCGTTCGCTATGTGGGGAATGGACATACTGGGGCCTTTCCCTGTAGCCAAAGGCCAAGTCAAATTCCTACTGGTAGCGGTGGACTACTTCACCAAATGGATCAAAGCAGAGCCTTTGACCAAGATTACCGCCGAGAAAGTGCAGAAATTTGTGTGGAAGAGCCTTATTTGTAGGCACGGAATTCCCTTTGCAATCGTCACTGACAACGGAAGACAATTTGTGGATAAGAAGCTACGGGAATTCTATGACAACCTCGGTATTAAGCACCAAGTTACATCCGTTGAGCACCCCCAAACCAATGGGCAGGCCGAAGCAGCTAACAAGATCATCCTCGGGGAACTGAAGAAAAGAGTGGGAAGATCTAAAGGAGCTTGGGCAGAAGAGTTACCGAGTATCCTCTGGGCCTACCACTGTACGCCTCAATCTACCACCCAAGAAACACCCTTCAGGCTGACGTACGGAACAGACACCATGATCCCAGTAGAGGTTGGTGAACCATCTTTCCGACGTGTGCAACACAAGCCGAATGACAATGAGAGCAATCTGAGGGTCGAACTTGACTTGGTAGAAGAAGTTAGGGAAGAAGCCCGAATCAGAGAAGAAGCCTGCAAACAGAGAGCCATTAGAAGGTATAATTCGAGAGTGAGGCCAAGGAGTTTTCTGCGCGGAGACTTAGTACTGAGAATAAAAGGGGAAGCGAGGAAGGACCGCACGGAAGGCAAGTTAGCGGCAAACTGGGGAGGGCCATTCCGAGTAGCTGAAAACCTGGGGAACGGGGCATATAGGTTGGAAGAATTGTCAGGAAATCCTATCCCGAGGACTTGGAATGCTTCTCATTTAAAGTTTTATTACAGCTGATGTATATAGTCGGGTGCTGTACTCTTTTTCCTACCTCGGTATTTTTTCCCAAAATGGGTTTTGACCGGGGAGGTTTTAACGAGGCACACCGCGGACTCCATTCAATAAAAAACAAAATTTATTATGAATATGGTTTTATTTTCTCTTGTTTTGCCGAAGTATTTATTTTGCAGGCATCTTATTCTGGTGGCCGAGTACGAGCCAACGGCCGAGTTCGAGCCGGTTATCTTCTAAAGGCCAAGTTTGAGCCTGGTGGCCGAGTACGAGCCAACGGCCGAGTTCGAGCCGGTTATCTTCTAAAGGCCAAGTTTGAGCCTAGCGGCCGAGTTCGAGCCGATTATCTTCTACAGGCCAAGTTTGAGCCTGGTGGTCGAGTACGAGCCAACGGCCGAGTTCGAGCCGGTTATCTTCTAAAGGTCAAGTTTGAGCCTAGCGGCCGAGTTCGAGCCGATTATCTTCTACAGGCCAAGTTTGAGCCTGGTGGCCGAGTACGAGCCAATGGCCGAGTCCGAGCCGGTTATCTTCTAAAGGCCAAGTTTGAGCCTGGTGGCCGAGTACGAGCCAACGGCCGAGTTCGAGCCGGTTATCTTCTAAAGGCCAAGTTTGAGCCTAACGGCCGAGTTCGAGCCGGTTATCTTCTAAAGGCCAAGTTTGAGCCTGGTGGCCGAGTACGAGCCAACGGCCGAGTCCGAGCCGGTTATCTTCTAAAGGCCAAGTTTGAGCCTGGTGGCCGAGTACGAGCCAACGGCCGAGTTCGAGCCGGTTATCTTCTAAAGGCCAAGTTTGAGCCTAGCGGCCGAGTTCGAGCCGATTATCTTCTAAAGGCCAAGTTTGAGCCTGGTGGCCGAGTACGAGCCAACGGCCGAGTTCGAGCCGGTTATCTTCTAAAGGCCAAGTTTGAGCCTAGCGGCCGAGTCCGAGCCGATTATCTTCTACAGGCCAAGTTTGAGCCTGGTGCCCGAGTACGAGCCAACGGCCGAGTACGAGCCGGTTATCTTCTAAAGGCCAAGTTTGAGCCTGGTGGCCGAGTTTGAGCCAACGGCCGAGTTCCAGCCGGTTATATTCTAAAGGCCAAGTTTGAGCCTGGTGGCCGAGTCCGAGCCAATTTCATTCTCAAGGCCAAGTTTGAGCCTGGTGGCCGAGTACGAGCCATAAAGTTAAGTATAAAGGTCAAGCACGATCTTATTAGCCGAATCTGAGTTATTAAGTTATTGACGCTGAATTTAAGCCGCGAAATTAGTAAAGCCGAATATGAGCAAAGAACAAAATTCGGAAAGGCCGAGTACGAGCCATTATTTTATTAAGGAAACCGAGTACAATGCGCAAGGCAAAAATAAAGCCGAGTTTGATTCTAGAAAAGTACATTCAAGGAAACCAAGTACAATGCGCAAAAATAAAGCCGAGTTTGACTCTTAGAAAAGTACATTCAAGGGACCGAGCACTAGCTGAAGTCGAAAGCCGAAATTGAAAACAAGGGCCGCTCGGTGGGGCAGTAGTCCCCCCAATCAGAGCAGAAGCAAGTCCGGACGGCCCCCAATCCCCCCAATCAAGCGCCACCAGTCTCTCTCAAGGGAGGCTGTAGTCACTTCCCCCTGAGAAAGCTGGACGATGAGGTGCTCGGCCAACTCCGGGAGTAGACGACCTCTACCCCTTTCGCCACTCCCGAAGACTGCTATTCTCCCAGTTAACATCCTTTTTGAAGGATTAAATCATAAAAGGAATTCTGGATCCCATCTCCCACTTACATCCTTTTTGGCGGATGTGAAACCCAAAAAAGGATGTTAACTGGGAGAGGAGAGCGTAAACCCCTGACGCTAGCATAGAACTACTCGGATGGAAGAGAAGTAAGAAACGAACTTGGCTGATGGAAAAGGATGAGGAATGAACGAGTGAGGCAGCAGAAGGGCGCTATTTATAAGCAAGGAAGGAAGTAGCTTGCGTGAGAGTTTGTTGGGAATACAAACCTCGAAACTAAGAAAAAGGCAGCGATTGCGTGAACCCATTACGGTTTCCAAAGCATTTAATGCATGACAACGCAAAATGTAAAACACGTGCTTCTCGTGTAACAACCACCGTCCATTGTGGACGGTAGAGTGTTTCGGCCTTAGCCGAAGATTTGATCAACAAGCCAAACACAACAAAGAATCAGCAAAATGATAATGATATTCATTCAGTAATGTCAGGTTACAAGGGCATGAGCCCAGTACAAAGGATGGATAAAAAACAAAAAACTACAACAGCTACTCCCCCATATGGCTTTTCCTCGGCCTCTATGTGACCTTCAGGAGAGTCCCCCACCACGTCCACCTCTTCCTCCCCCTCGGGAATAATGGGAACAAGTTCCCCATTCACCATCTCCATGTTCACATCGGCCCCCGAAAGGTCGATGCCGGGAACTAGAACCTCAGCTTGGGCAATGGCTTTGTCAAAACCTTTCCGGTGCTCGATGACAATGCAGCTGGTGGCCTCCTTTACGTCCTCCTCGAGCAGCATCTTAGCCTGGATCTCAGCCTCCAAGGCAGCCTTGAGCCGATCAATCTCAGCCTGAGCCTCTTTGAGCTTTTCCTCGGCACAAGCCTTGTCTTCTTCAACCCGAACTCTGCCTGCCTCGGCCGATTTTGCCCGAGAATCTAGCTCGGAGTTCCGAGTATTAATGTCAGCAATGGTGGTAGTTAAGCGTTCGTTCTCGGAGGAAATCCGGGAAAGATCCCCCTTCAACCTCTCAATAGAAGCAAACTCAGACTCCAATTGTTGAGACTTCCTCTCAGTCTCCGTCACCTCTCGGCTACAGAAACGAGCCAAAGCTGCAGCGCGAAGGCAGTAGACCGAGAGGGCCTCCATGCTAGATCGGGCCCCCTGCTGCTTGATAAACCGAAGATCAGCGGCTTTTAAGAGGCTCGAGTCGAAAGAGGAGGAGGGGTTAAAGTCTTCACCCCAGAGAGATGAAGTCCCTGCTTTCAAGGTAGTGTTGTACCATTTTGGCTCGAGGGGGGCAGAAGGTGGCTATTCTCGCCCCGCGATTTGCGTCCCCTGAGTAGTAGGGCGAGGGGAGCTTGGGCCAGGAAGGGGAGAATCTTCGGCAACCATTTCAACCTCTGCCCTCTTCCTTTTCTGAGGGGCGGATGACGAAGCCCCCTTTGCAGAAGCCTTGGTGGGAGGAGGTCTTTTCTGCTTCTTCTCGGTTGAAGAGGGACCCTGACCCTCTTTACCCACACCAGCCTTGACAAGCTTTGAAAAGTCGAATTTTCCCATGATGACTGTCAAAAAGAAAGAGTTGTTAGTATAACGACACATGCAGAAAATACTTAAGAAACTAAAAAGCCGAGCACTTACTTTTAAGGTTGGACCTTGGGGTGGAGGAGAAGGGGAGTTTCAGAAGGCGTGCACAGTGGAGGGGCCGAGGAAGATTTTCTAGTACATCTATATCCCGCCTATCCTCGGCCGGCAGGGAATGATACTCGAAGCCAACAAATTTTATGGGAGAGGATTGCCAGTATAAAGGAAACTTGGCATATTTATTCTCGTCAAAAAAATGGGAGGTATGAGAACTCGAAGGGCGAACACGGAAGAAGCCAACCTTGAAGTCTTTATACGACGATGCGAATAAACTAAGAAGACCTCTTCGGTTCAACCCATTAAGGGATACCCATCCCTTTTTCTCGCCAAATCTGGTTTGATAAAAGTACAAAAATTTTGGAGTGGTGGGCTCTATCCTTATGTATTTACATAGAATCTGAAAGGCTTTCATAAAAGCCCAGCTGTTAGGGTGAAGCTGAGTAGGTGCGACGTTCATGGTTCTCAGAACGTCGCACTCAAACTCGGTAAAAGGAAGAGACACATGCAGTTTCTCAAAAAGTGTTTTATACATATATGTAAAGGGGGGCTCGGAAGGACGAGCCCTTAGAAAGACACACTCGGTGCCCGAGCACGGAGAACAAATAAACTCGGACTCGTCTCCGGAGGCCGAGATATTGATATGGGACCGAAGTTGAACAATTGAATCGGTAGTTTGGTAGTCAGAAAAAAAGGTTCCAACCTCCCCTTTAACCCAGGTATACCCAGGAAGGGTAATATCGGGAATAGGGTCTTTTGGAACCCTAGGGCGTTGTTTGCAAGCGGCGGGTTTGGACACTCTGGGAGGGGGAGAACCAGACCTAGGAGAATCAGACTCGGAAGAATCTGAGTCAGTCGAAGATGACCCGGAGGAGGACGGTTCCGCCTCCCCGACGCCTTTCGATTCCGTGAAGGAACAGAAGAAACAGAAAGGGATCCCCCAATTGGGGAAACTTCGCGCTCAACCAGAGGTGAAGTATTCGACTCAGAAGACACAGATGAACTCATATCCGGAAACCAGAAATAGAGCTTAGAAGCACGAAGGGAAGGAAGAGACGGAGCGTACCTGGAGGATGACAAGCAGAGAGACAATGGCAGAGACTTGGAAGACGAGGGCGAATGGCAAAGAAGGGTAAGCAAAGTAGGAGGGAGTTGGCGTCAGAGGGGATATTTATAGCCTACGATTGGAAGCCCATTGTCCATCGGGCCCAAAAAGGGCGCGACTTTTGATTGTCCCGACGCGACTTTTGATTTTCCCCCCATTAAATGGGCGCGGAACTCTAGGGTTTCTTATCTATGGCGTGCCGAAGAAGTAATAGGGAAATAATTGCTTTCTCTGACAGAGAGAGAAGACTTGATTGAAACGACAGCTGAGAATGTGGATAACTGCATAGCCGAAAAATAAGCTCGGTTTCATACGTATCAGCTCCTTCGCTTATTCAAGCTCGGAGCTCGGGGGGCTTGTGTACTGGCCGAGAATGTAAGACCGAGAACTCGTCTATACACTGGACCAACCGAGCTTACCCACATGAATGGGCCTTGGCCCAAACCCCTCCGAAGCCGAGGACATGTCAGCACACCTGACACCCGAGGATAACTACTCGGCCCCTTTCCATGACAGGCCACGCACGAAGGTACCTCGGCCCCAAGCTATCCATCCGCAGCTAACTGGGCCGAATATCTCGCTAGCCATAATGTCACTCCGGACAATCAGGCTCCGGATATCTCTCCCCATGATCGCGATCTGATCCAAATATTCCTCCGCTTATTTCGGAGCTTGATCCTGAGAGATCACTATAAATAGGGGGCTTATCCCTCATCCAGAACTACGTTTGCTTTGATTCCCTTTTGGATACGTAGGAGCAGAATCCACATTCTGTCAAGCACAATCCAAAAACACCCCACTAATCCTCGTTCAGCCGAGTATCTCATATCCGAGATATTTGGAAGGAACACAATTGTCAAAGTCAAATTCATTATTTGTAGTGTGATTAATTCTTTCCCCTGTTACGTGAAACTCTATTCCACTGATGAAATCCAATTTAAATTAGAAATTGGAATGTAAGCTCATGTTTTGTGAACCCGTTCCCGTAACAAGTCATTTTAAGCATGTTTTGTCCAATGGTTTCTAAATTAAAATTTGTTTAATTAAAGTATGAATTATTGTTGATTAACAATCTTTAATATGTATAATATGACGTTATAGTGTTGGATTGGCATGACATTGTAACATTGTTATTGACAGATAAAGTTGGAAAACCTTGAGAGTCATCTGGGATGACATATTGCATTATGCACGAGTTGGTCATCACCTTCCAGGAAGGGATGACGGTGTACATTATATTCCGGGAATAGGATGAGAGATATCACCATCTGGGATGGGATATCAAATTATTAAAATATTCACATCTGGGATGGAATATTAGATACCTCCATATGGGATGGGGAAGGCATTGGGATGCCATTGCATGGATATGAGCTCATAGACCTTAGTGGATCTGGGATTCACACCGGTTCTGGGAACCAAAGGGTCAGGTTAAGTGATTCTGGGAATCACCGAGTCATGTTCGTGGTGTTGCATTGTGTAGAGTTTGCATGGTGAATGTGATTAAATGCAATGTGATGTGACCGTTGCTGAGTTTATAAGTTGTGCTTTAGATGCTTGACATTAATTATATATATATATATTTATTATTTTGGAGGTTTATTTTATTCAATATTTTAAAAATTAGCGGGTACCATGAATGTTTTTCCGGATTACCGCGCTGGCTGAGAACAACACTATTTGCGAACATTTTTATTAAATGATTTTTATTCACTGAGATTATATCTCATTAAAAGTGTTATTTTCAGAGCACGAGTATGACGTCACTGAAACTGAAGAGGACTGAAGACTTAGCGGATTTTCTTAGTTATTATCCTTAGCTTGGTCAGTACTTTCTTAAATAAGGAGCCGTATGTGGCTAGACCTTTTTTTTATTTATCGTTGGGTTTATTAGTAGACGCCCGTTTTTTTTAGGCTTTTGGTTTTTATTTGGATTTATGGATTTACTAATATATTATCACATTGGATACATTATTACTATTTTATTTAATATGAGACATTTTACAGACTTATATAATTGTTAAAATTTTTATGATTAACATATTTTAATTAAATGTATTAAAGGATTTTTATACAATTTGTTTTGGGTTACTAATGTAACGAAAGGCGTTACATTAGTAACAGAATAAGGGGCTCAAGCTCAAAGGTCTCACACACAAAGTTAAAATCAAAGGGTAGGTTATTTAGGCTAAAACTAGCATTTGAAACAATCACACATGCCTCAAGCAAGATTGTGTACAGCGGTGATATGTTCAAACAAGTAAGAAGCAAGTCAACTTCAAAGAGAAAGCACATGAATGGAACTCACAGTCAAATAAAACTGTTGAGGCTCAAAATCTCACAGGTTATATCAAAATGTTGCAGCATATGTTTAAGCCTCAAACAATTTCAATCAATCCCAACAGCTAAAAAGCTCAACAATCATGTCAAAGGTTCATAAATTAAGGTTGTGGTCCAAACAACTTGATTTACTGTTCAAAAGATGCCCCTAAAGGGGCTTGTTCATTAATCATTTCTGGTCCAATTGGAGACAAATATACTAAAACATAAAAAAGACAGCCATTACCAAACATAACATAAACTACGGTACTACAAAGAAGAGTGCAACATAAAACAGAATAGAAACTTCCAAAACAACAAAAAGGGTAAAAGAGAAAACATCCCTTGTTCTGATGTTGCCGCATGCTGCAGCATCCAGATGTATAAATTCTTCATAGTTGGGCCAGACAAAAGTTGCCCCACCTCTCAGCAAATTGAGCCATTTGCCCAAATGTTTTCTTTCCCTGGCTTTTGACCTCTTTGGGAATAGCCACCTCATCTTACTCCTCATATGTTTGAGTTGCCAATTAAATCTTTGGGAGAAAGATAGCGAAGGCTTCTCCGGTACAAAATTGGGCAAAGACTTTTCTGCAGATTTTTCAGAAGTTTTTGTAAAATTTTTCTGCTGTGTTGTCTTTGCTGGACATTGCTCTTAGTCTTAACAGTCTTCTGCCTCCATTCTGCCCTACTGAAGTAAGGACTTCTTTCCCATTTTTGATTATTATTGCCTTGCAGTACTCCATTTCATTAGGCTTGGGTGTCTCTATGGTGTTGGGCAGTGTGCCATTTTGTCTTGAACTCAATGAAGTAGCCAATTGTCCAATTTGATTTTCTAAATTCCTCATTTTTGCACCCTGATTCTAAATCCGAGCTTTTGTTTCCATCATGAAGGCTTTAAGTACAGCTTCCAAAGACATATCCTGGTTGCTAGATTGATCTTGTTGTTGCTGTTGAGGTTGCTGATGCATCTATTGTTGGGGTGAGTATCCAGGTGGAGGATTCAAAGTGTTGTGGTTACTATATGAGAAATTTGGATGTTGCCTCCATCCTTGATTGTAAGTGTTGGAGAATGCATTATTACCTCTGTTGTTGTTCCCAAAATAATTCACAGATGCAGGATTCACACAATTTTAAAATAAATGCTCCCCTCCACAGTACACACATGATACATCATCAGTTTGGAAATACTGTTGCTCACTTCCCATGGGTTCATTCAATACAGCTTGATTCAGAGAAAGGCTTTGGTTAGCCATAGTTAAATTTTTCACCATATTTGTCAAAGAAGTTATCTGGGCCAAAATTACAGACACCTCAATCAATTCATGAACTCCTGCTGCAACACTTGATTTGCTAAAGCTTAGCCTAGCAGTGGTCCATTGATAACTAGTTACAGCAATGCCTTCAACCAGTGCATATGCTTCATTATAAGAGTTGATCAGCAATGTGCCACCTGCTGAAGCATCTAACATCATTCTTGCATCAGACAACACTCCATAATAGAAATGCTCCATTTGAATGCATATAGGAATTCCATGATGAGGCATCTCCTTAAACCTCTCCCAAGCCTCAAACATTGGTTCATCATCCATTTGCTTGAATGAGGTTATATCATTCCTCATCCTAGCATTTTTAATTGGGGGAAAGTATTTGATGAGGAACTTTTCAGCTAGCATGTTCCATGTGTCCACTAAGTTGGCCCCCCAAGAATTCAACCAAGATTTAGCCTTCCCACTCAGTGAATATGGAAACAATCTCAACTTGAAGGCATCATCAGTAAGGCCTGGGTTTTTAAAGTTACTAACCACATCCAAAAACAGTTTTAGATGCAAGTGAGGGTCTTCATTGGCAGCTCCACTAAATTACCCCATTGCTTGCAGCATCTGAAACATGATAGGCTTGAACTCAAAATGAGGGGTTGTGATCTCAGTTCTCACAATCCTTGTGTTCATAGTTGCTGGATCAAAGAGTGCATATCTTTGGATAGCACTATTCCTATCATTGGCCAATTCCATGCTTTTTTGTTGCTCTGTTTCATCCATTCCAAAACTAACAGGATTCTGTAGATGTAGGTGTAATAACAACCTCGGATAATTCTGTTTCAACCAGAACAAGTACCTATTGCTACAGCAATCACTGCAAATATCAGTTGTCCTAACTAATAGAACTACTAATATGAAAAATGGAATTTAAACACCATTACTAATCCCTGGCAACGGCGCCAAAAACTTGTTGCCCAAAAAGTGCAATGTGCAAGTATACACAATCGTAACAAGTAATAAAGAGTAAGTAAGAGATCGTTCCCACGAGGATTAGAATGTTGTAGCAATTACCAAAATTCAGATTCATTGTTCTTGGTAGTTAAGATTAAGGAGTAACCAAATAGTGTGTGAAAGTGTTGATTTTCAAATATTAAAAAGGACAATATTAAAAGGTGGTAATAAGAGAACAAGATAATAAAAAGGGTTTGTGAACAGAGATGGTTAAATAGCTACTGGTATGATCCCTTGTAATTTCAAATTAGCTTCAGTTATGCTTCGCGATGCTGCAGTATTTAGCTTCAGGAAATTGAAGTTTTGTTTTCCAACACTTGAAATATAAGGTTTATTAAACACCTTCTATTCCTATATTCATATTAATTACACCCTCTTATTAATAAGCATGTTCCATCTAGCTTAAAGACTTGAATGATTATTCCTAATCCATTCAACATCTACTAATTTTCCAATTAGAGACTTAACCCTTATCTCTTAACCAAATCCACTTAACTTCACTTTTCCAAGTTCAGCAAGCTCAAGTTCTACTGCATCACATAACATCAACTAAACATTCATTACAAGTTTAGCATACTAGACGCTATAGCAACTTAGCTCATAATGTGCTTATAAAATCTGGAAACAAAATAGAAAATGGAAGAAGAAGCTATTACAATGGGAGCACGAAAATGGAACAATGGAGAGGAAGAAGAAGACCCATTGGTTGCTGCCTCCTTAGTCATAAAATTAGGGAATGAAGTTTTAAAGGAGTGTCCCCTTTGTAGGGTTTTGCAAGATCCCATTTTCTCTTTCCTACTTTTTGGGCCATTAAAATAATAATAACATAAAGGCTTGGGCCTATTTCATTAACTGCACCAGCACAAAAATTGTTTAGGTGGGCCCGCATGAGAGAGAAAGTGGTCCCGTTTTTATCATTTTCTGATAAGGAGTTCGCGTCCAGATGCTGCAGCATGCCCAGAGCATTTTCCAACAGCTTGTCTAAACTTCAACAAAAAGCTAACAAAAAGTAAGAAACACATTAAGAATATACCTAAACACTAAAAAATATAAAATTAAATGTAATTTACAAAATGGCACATATTATACTAAACTAACTTAAAACACCTAAAACTTCCACATAAAATAGTTGAAGTATACAAAAACTCAAGTTAAGAAAGAGTAAATAACTCTCATTTCTAAGAGTTATCAGTAAGCCTTTCAACCTAGCAGCCTCGTTTTTTCCTTTTTTATGAGTTTTTTACCAATTTTTATGAGTTTGAACCTTATTATTTCAGATCTTGGCCAGTTTTATGAGTTTCAACCTTTTTATTTGGCTTTAAGGACTTCCCTTAATCTTATTTATTTATCTAATAAGATTTTCTGTTTTAAATTTTATTTTTTTTCCAAAAAGCACGAATTTGGATTTGACTTTAAAGGAACCCTCATTGGTAATGTTCTCTTTCATTGTTTAGTTGTATTCCTCGATTGAAGTGCTTTTAAGGAGCTGAAATAACTAAACAATCATATTGCAGTGGCAGTACACATATATTAACATGTATTCCTAGTTATTCTTCTCTAATCGTAATGCATGTTGTTCAATATTAACATATATTAAATGTCATGTTGTTTTTTGTGGTGCTAATAGGGCCGTATGGTGTTGATGTTGCTTCTGCTGTTTTATTATCTGTCGTGGCGTTATGCTGGTGTGATTGGCTTCTGTATGATGCTTTTGTGTGTTTGTTGCACTATGCACATAGTTTCCTTTATCTTGGGATGTTGTATTATGGAGTGATCTCTTGGATATCAACAGATATGTGTGTTAATTGTGCCTCCATGGTTCATATGTTCTTTTGGCTTGGGTCTTTTCTTTTGTCATGTATTGCCTTATGTTTCTATGGTTCCTGTATGTTTGCTGCATAGAGTACTGCAGCCTGTTTTGTATTTTGTGCAGCTTGTTTGCACTTCTTGTGCAGTAGTCACTTGCAATTCTTATCAAAGAATTTGTATAGCTAATAAAAAAAACATGGATTTGTTATGCAATGCTATTATGCTATAATGCAGTGGCAGCACACATATATTAACAACTCCTTTAAAGCACTTCAATACTACATGTGTCTGTTATGCAATGCTATTATGCTATTGTTCAATTATAATATTTGTGTATGTGACCGTTTGTATTCATGCCTGTGACTCTCTGTATTCAGTTTGATGCAATGCTATTATGCTATTGTTCAGTGAGAGATTGTAAAACTTTTTAATATTAACAGGTAGAACAAAGCACAAAGAGTAGAATAACTATTTTAGTTTTACTCTAATATAAAATAAAACACAGTCCAGAAGAAAGTGGAAGTGGGTGTGGAACAGTATTTTAATTCTATTTTAATTCTATTTTACTAACATTAAACACTTAATATGTTTCAAAAATGGAACAGTCTAATCAGAACATGCCTCCTACACTTAATATAACACTAGAAGAAACAACAATATCTCAAATAGGGGTTGTGAATCCCACCAGTTCTGCACCAATAGCAGAAAGTGGTGGTGGAAGGCAGCCCACTAACCAGCCAACAACCGTAAATGAAGCTGCGAGTGGTGATCCCACTCTTCTTCCTCCTAAAAGTACTAGGAAGAGGAATCCAAATGCTAGTGGTCCCAGGAGAACATCAACTGCATGGGACCATTTCATCAAACTATATGAAAGTGAAGCCAAAGACCCTACTACAACATGTAAGCATTGTGGTTAAAATATCTAGCTAGCACCAAGACTCATGGCACTTCAAATTAAACTTGCTTGCTCACATAAAAAATTGTCCTAAATACACATATGCTATCAACACTGACCCCAACCAAATAGTCATTACTTTTACCCCCGGTAGAAGCGAAGAGGGCATTGATATGAATGCATCAAGCCATAGATTTAATTTTTATGCTTGTAGGAAGGCATTGGCTATGTTCATTATCTTAGATGAACAACCCTTCAGAGTAGTTGAGGGTGAGGGTTTCAAGCATCTTTGTAAACAATCAAAGCCGCAACTTATTGTCCCTTCAAGACATACAATGGCTAAAGACTGTTTTAAGCTTTACTTAGATGAAAAATTTAGGTTAAAGGCTTTGTTTAAATTTGAATGTAGCAGGGTTGCACTCACCACTGATTGCTGGACATCCATCCAGAACCTCAATTATTTAACCTTACTATTCATTTTATTGACAAGGAGTGGAAGTATCAAAAAAGAATTATTAGCTTCTCTATAGTTCCCAACCACAGAGGGGAGACCATAGGTAGGAAAGTTGAAGAGGTTTTAAGAGAATGGGGACTTAGAAATGTATCCACAATGACAGTAGATAATGCATCAAATGATGTGGTTGTTGCATACTTGAAAAAATGAATCGAGAACATGAATGGGTTGGTGGTACATGGAGAGTTCTTCCATATGAGGTGTTGTGCACACATCATAAACCTAATAGTCAATGATGGTTTGAAGGACCTACATCATTCCATTGCAAGCATTCGCAATGTAGTTAGGTTTGTGAGGTCTTCACCTCAAAGACTTGCAAACTTTAAGGAGTGCATAGAGTTTACAAGAATTTCATCTCAAAAACTCGTGTCTTGATGTTCCTACTAGATGGAACTCAACATATATGATGATGGATGCTACGGAAAGATTTCAAGTTGCATTTGAAAACCTTGAAATTGAGGATGCAAGTTATTTGGAATACTTTGGGGCTACTAGTCCCCCATCTAGTACAGATTGGGAGATTGCGCGTGCTTTTGCGAAATTTCTTAAGATATTCTATGAGGACAATAAGATATTTTCATCTTCTTTGAATGTGAACATACATTCTGAATTCCACCAATTGGCCTCAATCCATTTTGAACTTAGTCAATCCACTATAAACACCAATTCTATTTTGTGTAGTATGGACTGGGAAATGAAGAAAAAATATGACAAGTAGGGGAAAAAATATAAATATAAATGAACTTATTTATTTTGGTGTCATTCTTGACCCCCGCTATAAGTTTAGGTATGTAGAGTGGTCATTCCAAGACATGTACAAAGATGATCCAAAATTTTCCAATGAACTGACAACCAGTCTAAAGAACAATCTGTCTAGAATGTATGGTTGGTATGATACAGCTCATGAGCAACAAAATTGGCTTATGCAAACTTCTCACGGTCCATTGGAGGGGAGTTCATATGCAGAAACATATGGTCCTGCTGAAATTTCAACACATTTGGAAAGGGTTGATGCTTTTAAGAAGCATTTAGAAAAAAATTCAATTGATCAAAAAAAAAAAGAACTCGAGAGGTACTTTGCTGAAACTTGTGTGGATGGGAATGACAAATTTTACTTGCTTGTGTGATGGAAACAAAATTCCTCTCTGTTTCCCATATTGTCGACCATGGCTAGGGATGTTTCGGCCACTCCCATGTGTTGGGACGAATCTAGGCAAGTATACCTAGTCGAACAAGTAATACGGTGGTGAGACCGGTTATTGTATCCACAGGGATCGGTTGCCAATTACCAATTCACAAATCAAGCAACTATCTAGAATAAATGAAGAAGAGAAATCAAAACATAAAATAAAGAAACAAAAGCAATAAAATATTTTTGGTCTTTTTGGGATTTTTATCAAACACTTGGAATACGGAAAGAGGTGTTGGGATTAAATTTCACTAAACCTTAGCCTCATGCAATACCAATACTACCAATCTAGTTTATGCTTCAATTATTAAAATCAACCCACAGAATTACTCAAGCCCTGATTCCTCAGATGACAAGAGTCTAAATCCACTAATAGACCCTAATTCCTTAGGTGGCCTAGATTAATGAATTTGCATTAAAACTAAGGATCGCATGATTACTAATAAACCAAACCCCATTCCTAGATGCGAGGTTTACTAGGTGAATGATTCCAGATCAAGAATTGATAAGAACGTCCCTATTGCAAATCAAATCTTAAAATCAGTTTATGGGTAGCTAAACCACAAAAAGCATTAAGCAAAGGAATTAAACACTAATAGAGAAACATAAACATAGATTAATGAATCAAAGCAAGTACATGAGTTTCAGTTTGGCTACATCTAATCCCAACAACAGGGATTTAGCTACTCATAATGAAAGAGAAAGCCAAAACCAGAATAGTAGAAACAAGGGAGAGAAGAAACTCCATGGAAGATTTCCACTGCCGTCACCGCAGTCCCTGGTTCAGAGCAAAACATCCTCTTTTTGTGTTCCAAGGTCATCCTAGGGTAAAAGTGCTCCTAGGTTAAAAGTCCCTATTTTTCTATGTGTAGCCGTGTCTGTCTCTCTTGTTGATGACGCTGCTGTGGCTAAATATATTCAGTTGCGCAAGAGCCAAGAGAAAATCCCCTTCAATTTGCAATTCTCCTCTTGATTTTAGCTGATTACGGTCAAGCATTTATTTCCAAATCACAAGAGAATCTCAATTATGTGGGTCCCTGCCACAATTTGCTCCACGCTGATTTTGTCTTCAATTACAAGTTCAATCACAATTTCGATGCACAAATTGCTCCACGCTGATTTTGTCAATGGCATAAGTGATGGAGTGAATTATTCTTTCTATTTATTTGGACGTGGACCAATTATTGCAAATTGCAATTCATGTTTTGCTTAATGTGGATGCAAGCCAAATCTCCAAGTATCACGTTAACATTAATTTGGCAAAGCCAAATTACTTTTTCCATATTCAATACCATCTACGCGGGACCCATGATGCCTTGAAGTTGAAATCAATTTCCCCATCCAAACTTTTGTTCTTGCTGTACCACGGAGAAACCGATTTAATTAACATTGTTCCACTTGACATGTTCTTTTCTTTCTTGAATTTTATAAGTCATGCTCCTTCATTTTTTATATCTTCACTTTCCAAGCTTTATCATGGCTCATTTTGGGCATTTTATCTTTAATTTCTGCAAAACAACACCACAACACCGCCTTACCTGTTCCAAGGTAAAAACTAACTAAAATCAATTTAAATATGCCTAAACTATATGAAAATGCATGCAAAAATGTACATAAAATATGATGTAAAATCACACTATCAAATCACCCCAAGCTTATTCATTTACTTGTCCTCAAGCAATCACTAAGGCTAGAAGATATATAAATAATCAGAGCATGGATAGTGAATCAAGAACCCGAGTAACTAATCCAAGTAACAGGCATTTCAAATAATTCAGCGAGAGACAATCAATTTCAAGTCCAATTAGAAGCTTAGGTTCCCTAGACTCATATTCTCACTGATTCGGGCACTCTTTCTTATCTCACTCAAGTGTTTAAGGATATATGACAATTCGCTCAATTTCCTCAAGGAATGAATCCTACCATAAGCTTGACTATCAACCAAATCTCTACTTTATTAATGAAAACAATTAAGAATCAAGAGGTCTTTTGCTTTGGTTGTAACGGGGCCATGGGATTAATCGTTAGGTGGGGAAATCAAGAAAAGGACATTTCAAAAGGTTACATAAAACATCAAGCATTGCAAATCATGACACCTTCTAAAATACCCTTTTGGGTTTCGATTCACTTTTGCCACCTTTCTTTCTTTCTTTTCATTTTATTTCTCACTTTTCTTTTTTCCATCCCTTTCTCTATTTATATTTCTTTTTCTCTTATTTTTCTTTTATTTGGAGAAGGGGAGATTTTCAGCTCCAGAGAAATATTTTTCTGATTTTCTCATCCCATACTTTTTCAACTACCTTTTTGCCCTTTTTGTAATACTTTAAAAGGTGCCACCAAGCATCATTCATCAAAATATTCCAAGGTACCGAGAAAAGTATTTTATTCTTGTAGGATCAAAATTGGGCAACTAAGGGGTAGCATTTAATCAATCAAAGCTCAGAAGGCCGGAAAAATACCTAGTGCCTCAATCATTTTCAAAAATGTTTTCAAAAATTTTTAAGCTTCAAAATGGTTTCAAGTCAAGTTCTAGAGAAATACAATCCAAGAGGAATAACACTCTAACACAAGGAATGGGGTAGATTTAGTGAGGACCCCTTTAAGGCTCAAAATCTCACATTTTAGTAGTTCAAAAAAAATCAATGAGAATTACAAATCTACGGAACCACATGCTAATTATCAACTATCATAGATCATCTCAAGAAATTTTATTTGTAGCCTTATCACAAGAATAAAAAAAATTGGGTTCAAGAATTCACTATCTCAAAATATTTGGCACTCAGTTCTCATAATTGGATGCAAAATCTAAGCAAGGGGGTAATCTAATCATGTGATCATGAAACTATGCCTATGTGAATGCAACATGCAAAATGCAAATGCAAACTGCCCCCACCCTAAGCTTAAGAATTTACATTGTCCCCAATGTAAACAATCAAGTTGGAGAGAGGAGAAAAGATAAATAAAATAAATAAAATAAAAAATAAATTTTGGAACAACTCACCGAGGCGGTAGCGGGTGCTGGCTCACATTCCAGTCAGAAACTTGTTGGGAAATGCATCACGGCCGTGAGCACATCACGGGCAGGCCGTGATCAATTCTGATCCATGGGTGTTGGCCTGTCACGGCCATGAACTCCATCACGGCTAGGCCGTGATGCTCTCTGATCTTCAGGGTCCTCCCATCACGCCCGTGATGGGGATCACGGCTGGGCCGTGATCCTTTCTGATCTTCAATTCTGGCTCATCACGGCCGTGACCAGTGTCATGGCCTGGGCGTGACGGTTGCTAACTTTGCTTCTCCCTGCCCTTTTTCTTCTCCTTCCTTATTTCCCTGAAAACACTTAACAAACTATTAATTTATGATTATTTACTCTTGATCTTCTCAAATTATTCAAGAGTGAAGTTGAAAAACAAAAATTAACTAAAGAGAAGGGTTAAGAAAACTTGGGTTGCCTCCCAGTAAGAGCTTCTTTAACGTCACTAGCTTGACTTATTGAAAAGCATCCACCTGGATCCCATAGCTTGTGGTATAAGGACCAAGGTGTGCTCAAGATGTAAGATCCTCCACCCGGATCCCATGGTTTATGGAGTGACAATTGCAGAAGTAATATGACTCTATCCATAATTCCACCTAGCCAGTGTGTGAAAACTTCATTGACCTCCACAATTATGAACTCACTTTCTCCCAGGTCAAATGGTATTTTCATAAGGTGAATTAACAGACAAGTGGAAGGGGCTAACTTTCCAGTGTCCACACATGCATGTAAGCCGGCATATTTATCTAATGCAGCAATTTCAGGTTGCTTGGCAAGCATGGTGAAATCCACTACCACTTCATCTGCACTTTGATCCATCCCCCTAACCATATTCTGCTCAAACAATGCTTCATGTGGGTATTGTACTAGTTGTTTGCAAATCTCCCCCACTTGCATTTTGAAGCTTTGCGTCAGAGCATCGATACAATCATAATTGGCTCTTGTCTTGGCCTCAGAGATGGATAGTTATTGGGAATATTGTTCTAGAGCAATTTTCAGAGGTGTTTGCTCATTCCATTCCCATTCCTCAGTTTCCCAAGGACTTGTGGAAGGTAATTCCTCTTCTTGTGACTCATCTACCACCACCACTTCATCTTCATTTTGATCCATCCTCACAGCCATATTTTGCTCAAATTCTGCTTCATGTGATTCTATGGGAATCATACATGGTGGTGGAGGTGGTAAATACGAACAGAAGGTTTCTCATTCCTCCTTGGAGATTCTATATACAAGCTCTCCAATCATACAATCGACTTGTGCTGGAATATCATGAGATGAAGAAAACTCCACGAAGAAATCTCCCAAATCTATGTCGTCTTCCCAACACAAGTTGTCCTCCAAAATATGGCTTGAAGCTTCCTCATCAGGTGGATAATAATAATTGTCCATGAATTTCGTCCACCTTCCACAAACAAAACTCAAAACAAAAAGATCAAATATATACAGAAAATAAATAAAAATAAATAAAAATGTCTAAATTAGTTGCCTCCTTTGTTACTAATGATATTGGCAAAACCAATCCCCGACAACGGCGCCAAAAACTTTTTGGGACGAATTTAGGCAAGTATACCTAGTCGAACAAGTAATACGGTGGTGAGACCGGTTATCGTATCCACAGGGATCGGTTGCCAATTACCAATTCACAAATCAAGCAACTATCTAGACTAAATGAAGAAGAGAAATCAAAACATAAAATAAAGAAACAAAAGCAATAAAATATTTTTGGTCTTTTTGGGATTTTTATCAAACACTTGGAATACGGAAAGAAGTGTTGGGATTAAATTTCACTAAACCTTAGCCTCATGCAATACCAAGACTACCAATCCAGTTTATGCTTCAATTATTAAAATCAACCCACAGAATTACTCAAGCCCTGATTCCTCAGATGACAAGAGCCTAAATCCATTAATAGACCCTAATTCCTTAGGTGGCCTAGATTAATGAATTTGCATTAAGATTAAGGATTACGCGATTACTAATAAACCAAACCCCATTCCTAGATGCGAGGTTTACTAGGTGAATGATTCCAGATCAAGAATTGATAAGAACGTCCCCATTGCAAATCAAATCTTAAAATCAGTTTATGGGTAGCTAAACCACAAAAAGCATTAAGCAAAGGAATTAAACACTAATAGAGAAACATAAACATAGATTAATGAATCAAAGCAAGTACATGAGTTTCAGTTTGGCTACATCTAATCCCAACAACAGGGATTTAGCTACTCATAATGAAAGAGAAAGCCAAAACCAGAATAGTAGAAACAAGGGAGAGAAGAAACTCCATGGAAGATTTCCACTGCCGTCACCGCAGCCCCTGGTCCAGAGCAAAACGTCCCCTTTGTGTTCCAAGGTTGTCCTAGGGTAAAAGTGTTCCTAGGTTAAAAGTCCCTATTTTTCTGTGTGTAGCCGTGTTTGTCTCTCTTGTTGATGGCGCTGTTGTGGCTAAATATATTCAGCTGCGCAAGAGCCAAGAGAAAATCCCCTTCAATTTGCAATTCTCCTCTTGATTTTATCTGATTATGGTCAAGCATTTATTTCCAAATCACAAGAGAATCTCAATTATGTGGGGCCCTGCCACAATTTGCTCCACGCTGATTTTGTCTTCAATTACAAAGTTCAATCACAATTTCCATGCACAAATTGCTCCACGCTGATTTTGTCAATTGCATAAGTGATTGAGTGAATTATTCTTTCTATTTATTTGGATGTGGACCAATTATTGCAAATTGCAACTCATGTTTTGCTTAATGTGGATGCAAGCCAAATCTCCAAGTATCTCGTTAACATTAATTTGGCAAAGCCAAATTACTTTTTCCATATTCAATACCATCTACGCGGGACCTATGATGCCTTGAAGTTGAAATCAATTTCCCCATCCAAACTTTTGTTCTTGCTGTACCACGGAGAAACCGATTTAATTAACATTGTTCGACTTGACATCTTGTTCTTTTCTTTCTTGAATTTCATAAGTCATGCTCCTTCATTTTTGATATCTTCACTTTCCAAGCTCTATCATGGCTCATTTTGGGCATTTTATCTTTAATTTCTATAAAACAACACCACAACACCGCCTTACCTGTTCCAAGGTAAAAACTAACTAAAATCAATTTAAATATGCCTAAACTATATGAAAATGCATGCAAAAATGTACATAAAATATGATGTAAAATCACACTGTCACCATGTCCACCATGGCTTCAGAGAATGCTTTCAGTATGGAGGGCAGGGTTTTAGATACCTTTAGAAGCTCTCTAAACCCTAAAACGACAGAGGCACTGATTTGTGCTCAGAATTGATTGAGATCCTCTCTCTACCAAATCAAAGACCTCAATTCTTTTTTGTCAATGTTCCCAAGAATTTCATCGTGGAGCAACATATTTTAGAGGGTTGGAGGAGCACCAACTGGTGCTGGTCCATCATCTCAATCACAACCAATGAATATTGGTTGTGACTGATAAGTTATTAAGGGTTTGTTCCTTGTTATTGCCTTGCTGAATTTTACTTAGCTTATTAAGTTTATTTGTACTGATTTTATATTTTAATATCTCTTACATAAATGCCAAGTTTTTTGCTTTTTTAGAGTCATTTGTGAGACGCGACTCAGTCATCATATTCTTGGTATGTCAACCTTTAGAACTGTTTTGGTAAAGGTGCTCATGCTACTATATTTTTTTCCATGCTACTGAACCTGCAAGGATGTGCAACATTCATCTCATCAGTAAGTGTTATGTAAGGGTTTCTGTTTATTACATTGGTTTTCTATAAACTACTACACTGATCAAATGTACATACATTGCAGCTCATTCTCTTTGACATGGATTTTGATCCCATTTACAAAAGGTTTGGCAAAGTTAAATGGTAAACTGATTGAACTTTGAATTACAAATGTCTGCAGCCATATTTTTCAGTCTCTGATTAGTTGTCTATCGTTCACCTATTTTGTTGTTTAAGGGTTAAATATGCAGAGTACTGCAGGAGAACTTGGAAAGTGGGCAAGGAACTACTCAAAGGAATATCATAAATCTTTGGGATTGGAGGCCAATTACATGGACCGGCCAATGAACCTAGATTTTGGTTTGCGTAACAGCCTGATTTTAATTATGTTGTTAAATCGGTTAAAATATAATTAATTATATTTTAATTTGAGAGTTACAAAGTGTTTTTGATTAAAATAAAATCATATTCATAGTCTACTTTATGGTAGAGGGTTACGGTAAAATTTTCGGTTAAAAATTCAGACGAAAGCCGGTCTGTGTTTTCACTGCCGGTACAAGTTTACTGTGCAGAAAACCTAATTTGACCTGTGAACGAGACGGTTAGTATTTTTAATATGATTCCTTCAACTTTGGTTATTTTGAAAATTTTCGTTCAAAAATAGAATATAATATTTTATTCGGGTGAAAACGTCGGAAGAATTATGATCGGAAAATACAACCGGGTACGAAATGGAGTAGATTAGGGAGTACAAAAGAAGTAAAGTGACTTGATGGGGCTTGATGGAAATGGGTTATGACACACTCCAAAAGTGTAATTATCACACTTTTCAAATTATAACATATTATATTCTAAAAACCTATTTTTCTCTCTCTTCTCAAACCAAACAAGGCACAAGGTCAAAACTTGCTCTCAAAGCTCATTCCTCTCTCATTAATTTCGTGCCACTCTCTCCCTTCTCTATATATACACCTCTCATTTTCACTTCCCCATCTTCCTCCTTCAAACTTCATTAAACCTTCATCTTCTTCCTTTCTTCTAAAAGTTCAAGTTCTTAAAGCTTTAGTTTTTATTCATATTTTCTACTTAAGTTCTTCATTAAATTTCTTCCTTACACTAAGGGTAATGCTCTCATATGAATCTCTTTTTTACAATTTTCATCTTTTATTTCTTAGTTTACTTTATGTGTTCTTTATATGCTTTAAACTTCTAAAATCTCTCTAAAATGGTAGAAAACTCCTTTTGAGTTGAAACCACTTTCTATAGTGTGTATTAACTTATATTTTCACATACTAAGAGGTTGTGTAAAACAAAAATCTCTACCTATCGCTTCCAATGAAGTCCGAATGCTTGCATTTGTGACCTAGGAAGTTTTTGATTCAACTTTTGGAATATGATCATGTGTTTGAGTTTCTAACTATCCATTGATCTTAAATCTATAAATCTTGGAAGTTTTGATAGCTTGTTCCTATGATGGCCGAAAATATGAATAAGTAAGCCTAGGATACTATGTTTCAACTTTCCAAATATGATCAGGGATTTAGAACTCTTAATACCTTGTGATTCTAAACCTAAGAGTTATTGTTAAACAAAGAATATTTTCCTTATCATCCTATGATGGCCGAAACTTAGTGTTTAGGTGCTAGGATGTTTGAGTTTTTATTTTTCCAAAATGATCATGGACTTAAGCTCCATAAGATATTTGGATGCTAAGTCTAATAGATTGGAAAGTTTAAGGATTTCTAACTTATTTATTCTATGTTATTAAAGCTAGGATGTATTACTTTCATTTTTCCAAGATGATCATGGACTTGAGCTCCATAAGATATTTGGATGCTAAGTCTAAGAGATTATAATGTTTAAGTTTCCATTGTTTTCCAAAATGATCATGGACTTGAGCTCCATAAGATATTTGGATGCTAAGTCTAAGAGATTGGAAAGTTTAAAGATTTCTGACCTATAAATCCTATGAAGGCCGAACCTAGAAGGTTATGGACCTAGGATACTTTGTTCTTATTTTTACAAAATGATCATGGTTTTGAGCTCCTTAATACATATGGATGCTAAACCTAAGAGATTGGAAAGTTTAGAGAATGCTAGCCTATTTTACTGGCCTTGGCCGAATACCCTAAGTTTATAACTTAGTGGGATTTTAATTCAACTTTGTTTATGAACTCATAACACTTAAGGATCATAAATCCATGAGTTGTATAATTTTCGGGAATCTCTAACCCTAAGAACTAGTCTTGGCCGAACCTATACCTTGTGGTTTAGTGTTCTTGTTTGATTTTAACTTGTGATTTTGTGTTCATAACCTTAGACTTCCATCGCGGAGGAAACGAGGACGTTCGTGGTATACCTCTTCGAGCATCTAATCTCCTTACCTTCACAGAAGGTGGAGTTAGTACTTTGTGGTTTGACAACGAGGAGCTTCGAGTTCAGGAGTTCGGTGATAACCCAGGTGGGGGAAAGAACCAACCTATCATCGGAATGGATAAGTTTTAGATTATATAATAATTGAGTAAGGCGACCTAAACCCTACTAGTAGTCGAG
Source organism: Sophora flavescens (assembly GCA_030762895.1). Lineage (NCBI taxonomy): Eukaryota > Viridiplantae > Streptophyta > Magnoliopsida > Fabales > Fabaceae > Sophora > Sophora flavescens. The sequence continues at coordinate 68,016,204 of CM061066.1, forward strand.
TAATCGACAAGACCAAAATCACATTGGAAATCTTTTCTGAAAAACCAATGGTGATTCGGGGATTGTAGGTTTATTGATATTAGGTTGATTTTAGATTGTTGATGGTTGATTTGATTTTATTACCTTTATTGAATTGATTTTGTGCTATATTGGTGATATGAGAATATTTGGATTGATATTGTGTTATGCATGATCTGCCTAGTTTGTATTATTATGCCTAAGAGATGATTATTTTGGGTATGAGGATAATAATGATTTAGAAGTGCCTAACCTAGATGATGTATGTTAAAGAAGTGTTATGACATAGAATATGTGTCAAGTTCTAATGAAAGGTTAAGGCACTAGGATGTTGTTAAAACGTGTTGGTGAGATTCAAGTATAGGTTTTGTTGTCCACAACCGTGTATTGGTAATATAATACACAAGGACAAAAGTGTATTGGTAATATAATACACAAAGGCAAAAGTGTATTGGTAATATAATACGCAAGGACATCTGTGTATTGGTAATATAATACACCATGTATTGGTAATATAATACACGTAAAACACTTTTGTGTATTGGTAATATGATACACCGTGTATTGGTAATATAATACACGTAAAACACTTGTGTATTGGTAATATAATACACCGTGTATTGGTAATATAATACACGTAAAACACTTGTGTATCGGTAATGTAATACATTGTGTATTGGTAATATAATACACGTAAAATCAAGAGTTCTCGCGAGACCACTTCCACCTTAACGGGAATGGGGGTGGAACACCTTAACGGGAATGGAGGTGTGCACTAGGTGGAACATCCTAACGGAAATGAGGGTGTGCCCCGATGCAAATGAGGGATGGTAATAGGAGTGGTAGCGGCCACGATAACATAAAGACATGGTGATAGGATTAGAGAGGTTACGTTAAAATAAAGTGTCAGATTGCTTGCGAGTAAGGGTAGAGGATGATATATATTAACTTGAGGATGATTCGTTAGTTATGTGTGTTGATTGTCTGTGACAATTACTGTATAATGTACTATGACTCTTTTCCACTTTTGATGATAGAACTGTTTCTTATCCCCTGTATATTTCTGTATGTTGTATTTTATCTCCTTGTGGAATCGTACGAGAATACCTTGTGGATGAGCGTAACCAGGAGGAGTTGGATGGAACTACCTACGAACCGGAGGCTGGAGGACGAGGTGTGACCCATTGTGATTAAGGTCTAGTTAGTTATGGCCAGTGCGTCTCGTGAGGCATATTTTTTTAATATGTTTCCGCTGTTTAACACTTTGTCTAAGTATATGCCTGTGAGGGATCCTACTGATAGGATATCCTCAACAGTGTTTTGTAATATGCATAATATACTTATATTGTGATACGTCATTCTATATGAAGTTGTATACTTTATAAGTTAAGTTTTAATTTTTTACGTATTTTCACATTAAGCGTGCGATTAAGTAATTAAATTTTGAGGTTTTAATCTATTGACACAAAGGGGTACAACGGGGTGTCTCAGTTTGCAAATGATAGCAGCAAATCTTTATGCACCATGTCCGCAGCCTGAGCTTGCACTGGGAATGCCCCTTCATCATGGTCTATTGAATTGACTTAACTTAGATTATGCTTGTTGGTCCTTGTTGCTGATCAATTTGAGTGTTGTCCCGCTCCAATAGCAAGTGTTGTCCCATTTATCATCTAGTAGTTGCATTCTTATTTTTAAAATTTTTATCTAGTAGTGTTTAAAATTGTGATAACCCTTTTATGCAGTTGCTCCAATATGCTATGCTCAGTTGGCTGCAACTAAATGGGACAATTTATGATATTGGGGGCGAATCTGATCATCAAGTTCTTTTGTTGAGGCCTGACTTACTGCTGTAGAGACAAGTGATGAAAGAATGTTGTTTATAACATTATGTACCAAACTATCTTTATTAATAGTTGAATTTTATAACAGACTAAACCTTGATGTCATAGGATTGTGAAAGAACTATATTTGTATGGCAACAATTTGCAAATGCTTTCATGTGTTTACTCATTTACTATTTGGCGGTTGGTTCACTTGGTTGAAGTATTTATGTTTTTAAATTTACAGCTCTCCAGTGCTCTTTCTTAAATTGTTTAATGTTTAAATATTTGAACTTTGAACCATGTATGTGGATAATGTATGCTGGACATGATGATGGGTAGTCAATCCCTTTTTTTTGGGCCTCAACATGGGTATAACAACTAAATTTTTAACTGGCCCAATGTATGAAATAAATTGACCACAATAAAAAATTTGAACAAAAATTTGAACAGGCCCAAAAAATTATATTGGCCCACACCCATATCAACCCACCCGCCCAACCTAAAACCTGACCAAACCGCTTGTTCAAATGGGCGGAAATGGATGAACTTTGAGTGTCATCGGTTTTTGGTGGGTTAGGGATTTGGGGCCCGAAATCGACCGATGCTCAACCCTAGGTGCTGTGGGGTTAAGGCCTCATCCTTCCCTATGCATAGTCGACTCCCGAAGTTAGCTCTGGTTCTAAAGACCATTTTTTTAAGGTTTTCCAATTTTTATCCTAAATAAATAAAATTGGTGGCGACTCTACTCTTTGTTATTAAAATATATTTTTTCCCGTCGTCCCCACCGCGATTTCGGTTTGATAACTCTTAGAAATAAGAGTTATTCGTTACATTTTTACTCTCAAATGTTGCTATCTTTAAGGTTAAGATTCTGTTTTTACTAATAAATGTGCAAGTTTGTAAATACTTGTAGTTAAGTCAAATTGGTGTCATTTATGTGCTTTTACAATGCTGAATCATTGTCTCATTAATTTCTGTGTGTTTACGTAGCGATTTGCTGGAGCATATACGAAGCATTGGGTGGGGAGTTCTTGGCTATTGCAGTAAACTGAACCTCAGAAGCTCTGCACAAGAGGACAAAGCTAAGGTGGACACCTTTTCTCTCTTTTTACTGGCGCGCCTGTACCTCTGCTGTATGGAGCCAACGCGCCTAGGGATTAGCTCTCCCACATGTTTGGAAATGGGCCAGGGACCTAATTTAATATTGCTTGAATGCTGGCCAAAAATAGATGAAAGAGGGGAGAGGAATATAAGCATTTTTGTAACCCTAAAGGAAACAACTTTTATGACATATTCTGGTTGTCTGGCCTAGGGGAGTGAGCAGCCACGAGCTTCTTCTTCTCCAGCTTTCTCATTCTGCCATTTTTGTTTCTGTTCCATTGTAATGAACTTCCTATTTGCATTTTATATTTTACTTAAGCTCAACATGATCTAATTTGTTGTAGCTTTAGGTATGCACTTATAATGGATGCTTAGCTGAATTTATGCAATGTTATGTTACTGTGTTTTCCTTTAACATGTGTTATGCGCTGTTTATTTAAGAGTGATCAACTTAAACGAATGTAAAGCTTACTTGATTTGGAAAAATTAAGTTTAGTGGAAAGAGTTAAAGGATAAGGATTAAACTATTAATTGAAAAATTAAATGGTGTTGAATAGACTAGGAATAGTTATTCAAGTTCTTAAACTAGCTGGAACATACTTATTAGAAGGGGGTGTAATTAATTAGAATCTAGGAATAGAAAACATTTAATGAACCTACTCTTGCATTTTTGGAAAACACATTTGTTTCTTCATGGAGTTAAATGCTACAGAATACGCAGAGCATAACTTAAGCTAAGCAGAAGTTATGAAGGAGCATACAATGGGTTGTTTTCTCTCTTTTGACAACACAACTCTTTTTAACCTTGTTCTTTTAAATCAATATTTTTGCAAGTTCTGTTTAATAGACACTATACACACACAACCATTTTTGTTACCAATTCTAACTTCTAAGAGCATATAGTCTAAATTGGAATTTGCTACAACATTATAATCCTCGTGGGAACGATATCTGACTTACTTTCTATACTACTTGTTGTGATTTGTGTATACTTGCACAAGCTTAAAGACATCTGTTTTAAAGGCAACAAGTTTTTGGCGCCGTTGCCGGGGATTAGTAATGGTGTTAGAATTCTATTTTTAGATTATTAGTTCTGTAGTTAGAAGCTCTAATATTTTGGGTGATTTCCTGTAGCATCGGGTACTGAAACTGTATGCACAAGTTCCTATCACCTGAATTTAGACTTGATCTAGAGATTGAAAGGACATTCAGGAGACTAAGAAGAGGTCAAACTACTCCATCCATACCTGAGTTGGTGTTAAGTACTCCATCCGACTCCACACCAGCTTCAACTGAAGCACAATCTGCTGCTAGTTCTGAAATGGCTGAAGAAGAGCAGAGGACAGCATGGCCTTGGCCAATGATAGGAACAGTTCTATCCGAGGTTATACAATGTTTGATCCTGACGTTATGAACACAGGGGATAGTGAGGACTCCAATTAATGCACCTCAGTTTGAGTTCAAACCAGTAATGTTCCAGATGATGCAAGCAATGGGACAATTTTATGGTGCTGCAACAGAGGACTCTCACCTACATTTGAAACAATTTTTAGATGTAGCTAGTAACTTCAAGATCCCAGGCATTACTGATGATGCCTTTAGACTGAGATTGTTCCCATTATCTTTGGGAGGCAAAGCAAAGAATTGGTTGAATTCCTTGGAGCCAAACTCAATTGACACATGGAACAAACTGGTTGAGAAGTTCTTAATCAGGTTCTTCCCTCCAACTATGAATGCCAAAATGAGAAATGAAATCACTTCCTTCAAGAATCAAGAAGATGAACCATTGTTTGAAGCTTGGGAGAGATTCAAACAACTGTTGAAGAAATGCCCTCATCATGGTATCCCAATCTGTTTCCAGATGGAGTATTTCTACAATGGTGTCTTACCTGGTTCAAGGATGATGCTAGATGCCTCAGCTAGAGGTAGCCTGCTCACTAAGTCTTACAATGAAGCCCATGCTTTGATTGAGGGAATTTCTGCTAACGGTTATCAATGGCCAACAACTAGACTTGCTCCTGGCAAGATACAGCATGGGCACATGAAGTGAGTGAAGTATCTGCACTATCTGCACAAATGGTTTCCTTAACCAATATAGTGATGGAACTTACTATGGCAAACCAAGGCAGCTCAATGGCTCCACCTATCATGACTGAAGCAATGGTACAAGAGCAGATCTACAAGACTGATGTTGTTTCATGCCTGTATTGTGGAGGGGAGCACCTTTTTGAAAACTGTTATGCAAACCCTGCTTCAATTAATTATGTGGGAAACATCAACAGGGGAAACAATTCATATGGTAACACTTATAATGCAGGGTGGAAGCAGCATCCTAACTTCTCATATTCGAATTACAATAACACTCTGAATCCACCTTCTGGATTTAATCAACAACAACATCCTAGGCAACCACAACCTCAGCAGCAGCCACAAGTTCAATAGAAGGCTCAATAACCATCTATAGAAGCTGTTCTGAAGGCATTTATGATAAACAAAAGCTGGAATGAGGAATTTGGAAACTCAGACGGGACAACAAGCTAATGCACTCAACTCAAGGAAAATTGGTACCCTACCTGCAACAACTGAAACTCCAAAACCCTCAAGTTCGGGAGGTAATGAGCAGTGCAAGATTATTCACTTGAGGGGTGGTAAGTATGTAGAGATTGCTGATACAAAGAGGAAACCAGAGAAGAAGAGTGTAGAACCTGAAGCTGTGGTAATAGAGGAAAAAGTTGTGGTAAAGAAACCTGCTGAGAAAATACCAAATGCTGCAGCATCACAAACTGTTCCTAAGCTGATTCCAGAGAGGCCTCCCCCACCTTTTCCTCAAAGATGGAAGAAGGTCCACCAGGAGAAACAATTTAACAAGTTCCTAGATGTGCTGAAGCAAATTCATATAAATATTCCTTTAGTGGAAGCTTTGCAGCAAATGCCAAATTACACAAAGTTCATGAAGGATGTGTTGACCAAGAAGAAAAGGCTATGAGAGTTTGAAACAGTGGCCATGACTGAAGAATGTAGTATGATGCTGCAAAACAAAGTACCACCAAAAATGAAGGATCCAGGAAGTTTTACAATACCTTTATCCATTGGAGATACTTACTACGGCAGAGCTCTATGTGACTGAGGAGCGAGTATCAACCTTATGCCCATGTCCAATTTTACAAAAATGGGAATTAGTGAGCTCGCCCCACTTCTGCTACCCTTCAATTGGCAGATAGGTCCAATGCTTATCTAGAGGGAAAGATTGAAGATGTTTTTATCAGAGTTGACAAATTTGTTTTTCCTGTGGATTTTATCATCTTGGATTTTGAGGCTGGCAGAGAAGTCCCTATTATTCTTGGAAGACCGTTTCTAGAAACTGAGAAAACTTTGATTGATATGCAGAAGGGAGAATAGACAATGAGGGTTAATGGTCAGCAAGTCACATTCAATGTTTTCAATGCCCTCAAGTATCCAGATGAGGGGATGGAGGAATTCTCCTTCATACAGTCTTTTGATGAACTGGTGCAATAGAATTTCTGGAAAAATCAGTCTGATTATGGCAATGCTACAGTATCAGTGGAAGCTGAAAACTCATCTGATGAGGAAGTGGTGAAATTCTTGGACAACAAAGCAGCTCAACATGTGGTCCAGGAAATATGAGTCACCAGAGGTAACTAATGACACTTTTAAAGACAATGTCCCTTCTATTGAAAAACCTCCCTCCTTAGAATTAAAAAAAATTCCAAATCATTTGAAATATGCATATCTTGGTGATAATGATACACTTCCTGTGATAATTTCTGCTTCACTAACGTGTCCTCAAGAAGAACACTTGTTAGCAGTTTTAAAAAGGCACAAAAAGGTAATAGGTTGGCAAATGGTAGACATTAAGGGAATCAGTCCCTCTATCTGCATGCATCAGATCCTTTTGGAGGACAATTCAAAGAATAGCATTAAGAGCCAAAGGAGATTAAACCCAATCATGAAGGAGGTAGTCAAGAAGGAGATCATTAAGTGGCTGGATGCTGGCATCATCTACCCTATTTTAGATAGTGTGTGAGTGAGTACCATCTAGTGTGTGCCTAAAAAGGGGGGTTGTGACTATTGTTACAAATGAAAAGGATGAAATCATTCCAACAAGGACTATAGCTGGTTGGAGAAATCATTCCAACAAGGACTGTAGCTGGTTGGAGAATATGCATGGATTACAGGAAGTTGAATAAGGCAACTAGAAAAGACCATTTCCCCTTGCCATTTATTGATCAAATGTTGGATAGATTGGCTGGAAAGGACTTCTACTGTTTTATGGATGGTTATTCTAGATACAATCAGATTGCTATAGCACCAGAAGACCAGGAGAAAACAACTTTCACCTGCCCTTATGGCACATTTGCTTTCAGAAGGATGCCATTTGGCATATGCAATGCTCAAGCAACCTTCCAGAGGTGTGTGATGACAATGTTTTCTGACTTGAATGGGAAATCCATGGAAGTATTCATGGACAATTTCCCTGTATTTGGAGAAACGTTTCAGAACTATTTGGTGAATCTAGAGCAAATTCTGGATAGGTGTGAGGAGACTAATCTTGTGTTGAACTGGGAGAAGTGCACTTCATGGTGAAATAAGGAATTGTGCTTGTTCACAAGATTTTCAGAAATGATTTTGAAGTAGACAAGGCAAAGATTGAAGTTATTGAGAAGTTGCCTCCCCCTGCATCAGTAAAAGGAATCAGAAGTTTCCTTGGCCATATTGGTTTTTACAAAAGGTTCATCAAGTATTTTTCCAAGATATCGAAGCCACTGTGCTAGTTGTTGGAGCATGACAGAACTTTTGACTTTACTGCCGAATGTTTGAAAGCATTTGAACTTCTGAAAAATGCTTTAATCACTGCAAATGTCATTGTTCCACCTGATTGGGAGAAATCGTTTGAGCTTATGTGTGATACAAGTGACTTTGCAGTGGGGGCAGTATTGAGACAAAGGTATAACAAGGTCTTCCACCCGGTATACTATGCAAGCAAGTCTCTGATAGATGCCCAAATCAGTTATACCACCACTAAAAAGGAACTGTTAGCAGTGGTATTTGCCTTTGAAAAGTTTAGATCCTACCTTGTTGGAAAAAAAAAAGTAGTGGTTTACACAGACCACTCAGCTGTCAAATATCTCACTGACAAGAAGGATGCTAAACCAAGGATAATAAGATGGGTGTTGCTGCTGCAGGAATTTGACTTGGAAATCAGGGATAAGAAAGGAGTGGAGAACCAGGTAGCAGATGATCTCTTTAGGCTGCCAGAGGGTGTTGCAGAACCAGGAGATGTAGTCATTGATGAATCTTTCCCTAATGAACAATTGTTGGCAATGCAAATTGCTGCAGCACCCTGGTATGCTGATATAGAGAACTTTTTGGCTAGTGGTGTGGTTCCCCCAGACACGAATACACAACAAAAGAGGAAATTCTTTCACCTAGCAAAACAATACCTCTAGGATGAACCATACCTCTACAAGGAGTGCCCAGACAACCTGACCAGAAGATGTGTAGCAAAAGAGGAATTCCAGGACATGCGACTCAGTACCATGCTTCAGCATATGGAGATCACTTTGGTGGCATGAGAATTGCTGTCAAAGTTCTCCAATCAGGTTTATTCTGGTCCACTCTATTTAAGGATGCCCATCAATTTGTTAAACATTAGGTGCCAAAGGGTAGGAAATTTGTCCCAAAAAAAAAATGAAATGCCCCTGAATACAATTTTAGAAATTGAACTTTTTGATGTGGGGGGTGTGACACCCTCTACCCCACATGTATTTATAAAGCGATAACATAGAAGGAAATAATTTAGTTTTTCGAAATTAGATAAACATGTGCATATCATTTATTACTAAAGAAAACCAACGGGTAAAGGATACCACATTGTAATAAGGTCTCAACGCGGAAATAACCAAAGCATGTTTAAAAAGAAAACATAACATAAAACAAAACCATAAACGAACCCAACCCCGATGTCACAAAGCTGATATAACCGATCCGATAAAACAACTCGGATAACAACTAAACTTAACATAAACTAAACTTCAAGAAGCGGCTCCTTAGAGTCACTCCTCAGCACGGTGCTCACCGTCCTCTGCATAACACAAAAAGGGATACGTGCAAGGCAATAACAAAAGACAGAGAGTAAGAAATATATATATCAACATAACGGCATGGAAGCAGTTAGCAAGAAGAACATGCATCATATAACATAGCATATCAACACAACCATCACATCAATATCATATATATATATATATATATATATATATATATATATATCATTTCGAGCAAAGTATGTTATGCGATGCAACGCTACTCCACTACTCCAATGCATGAATGAGCAACACAGCACACAACCAACAATCACCACCTCCGCTTGGGCCACTCGGCTACCCAAGTTCATCATCATCAACAATGTTATCTTTCATCGTTAGTCTCTACTCTTTTATCGCATAATCTTTTCACTTACACTCTGGCCAAAAAGCACCGGAGCTCAACACCTTGACCATTAAGTATCAAGGCTCCCTTGGCCACTCGGCTACCAAGGTCCAATATCTTTTAACAACACCTTGACATTATGCATCAAGGGCCCTTGGTCACTCAGCTACCAAGGTACAAAACAACAACACTCTGACCAATCAGCACCAGAGCTCAACACCTCAACCACTCGGCTATCAAGGCCCCCTTGGAGTGAATGCTAGGCTACCAAGGTACAGAACATCATCTTTCCACTTTAATTATTAACACTCCAACTGATCAGGTACAGAGCTCAACACCTTGACCATTAAGCATCAAGGCCCCCTTGGCCACTCGGCTACCAACATACAGAACAACATCTTTAAGTTATCTAACTCATCTTTTCTTTGTTTGATGTCTTCTTTCATTAATTGGATACTTTAGGGTAGAACCCATGTTTTCAGCATTCTGGTTCTGTTCTAGTCAGGTGAGCACGGGAGTGCTCACCCTCAGCATGGGCCTACTGGACCTGTAGGCAACCACGGTCTTCCTTCCTGATGAGCACGGACGTGCTCAATTGCGTGCCCTGCTCTGGATTTCAAACTGGAGCACGGGCGTGCTCCCTGTTAAGCACGATCGTGCTTGATGGAGCCTGGCCGTACTGATCTGGGCAGAAAGGGTCAGAAACCTTTTCCCAAATCCTTGGGACATATCACATATTCAACCTATTGGCTTTTAACTAACCCATCAAACAACAGCTTTATTAATATTAATTGTTCTTCATTAATATTCTTGTCTTATCGTCATGGGGAATTAATCCCTTAATCATAGCTTCATCATTAATGTTCCTAGAGAACTCACTAATAAATCCTAGGGTCTTTAACTAAGCCCTATGAACATAACCTTACATCTCACACTATATTCAGGTCTTATGAACAACTGGGAAAACATCCCTCAAATCTTATTATCATTGTTAACATATTTTAACGTCTTAACATCATTAATAAGCCCTATTAATTGGTTATAGTCTTATTAACGTCATTGTTGGCATTAACATACCCAACAATCAACACTCAAACAGAGCACCACATCATCATCAATATCATAACAACATTCTCATAATCATAACAACATCATCATCATTATAGTATCATCATCATCATAGACATTCATGGCATCATTAAACATTATACCCAATTAGGAATATCAATAACATCCAATCATACATCATCAACAATTAACATCAAACAGTACAATAATTGAAGCATGTCATTAACATGAGAATCATATTATACATATATCAATTTACATCCAATAGGCAAACAACATACGACATGGTCATGAGTTAACCCTTCATCTTACGCTACCCTCAACTCCTACATGTCAATACTATTCCTTCTCCCCATACCTCGTATGAAGATTCCCAAAATGATAACGTTGACAAACTAGACACGTTCCCTCGAGTGGCTCGACGAGTTCCCCAATCCTTGGTCAAACAATAATAGAAGAGAACAATCAATTAATCTCCAATTCAAAAGAAAGGGAAAATAAGATTAACGAGGGATAACTACGTCACCTTAAACGATGTTAACATGTGTAACTTCTCTCCCAAACGGACTCACAAACTCCAAGAACTTCAAGGGGTTCAAGGGAAAACTAAGAAAGATGAAGAGAGGCAGCTATTATGTGGTTAACAATGTGAGAAATAGGGTTTAGGTCGAGTCTTATGGTATAAATACAAGTTAGGGCATAACGAGCTCCTATTTCAGCCCAAACTATATACAGATCGGTATTTTGACCATAACTTGAGCTAAAAGTTTCCGATTTAGGCGTTCTTGGTGTTGTTAGAAAGCTAAGAGAAATATCTACAAATTAATATCTGACGATTGAATCCTAAATCGGACTCTAAGGTGGTCAAAAGTTCGATGGAAGTTTAGCGACAGATTTGGTAGTTATTCCTAGATATGATCCTTAGGAGATTATGATAAGATCTTAAGAGGTAACCAAAAAGAGGATTATCGTATATTAATAAGGACTCAAATATGATTAATTGAGGGATTAAAACCTAGGGGATGCACTATCTCGATTTAAATACTAAATCACACGATATCTCATAATATCTTTCTTAATCACTTATTATTAATAAAAACACATATTATATATTAACATATTAAATCACATACAAAATCATATATCCTTATAAGATCACACATTAAGGGACACAATATCATATTAATGTAAATATTCATATATTAAAATACATATTATCATATTTAATAATATATATATGTGTGTGTGTGTGTGTGTATAAAAAATACTACAACACTAATAACAATTATATTATCAATTGTATAAATAGCAATACTAACTTCATTAATAATAATAATAACAACAACAACACCTAGACTTCCATAGTAACATAATCCTTATATGAAAATCGGGGTGTTACAATTCCACCCCCGTGATAAAAATTTCGTCATCGAAATTTCAATCACCTTGATCGGTTAAACTTTCACCAACTAGGCACATAACCTCGGATCAAGTCCTCGGACTCGGAGGCTCCAACCAAACTGGAAGAACTAAGGGTTCTTAACACTAAAGCATATAATTAATATAGATAATTCAAACGAAAACACAGAAGACTCGCAACAGACTCATACCACATCCGGACAAGGCCGAACTGCTCTGATACCACTAAATGTGACACCCTCTACCCCAAATGTATTTATAAAGCGATAACATATAAGGAAATAATTTAGTTTTTCAAAATTAGATAAACACATGCATATCATTTATTACAAAAGAAAATCAACGGGTAAGGGATATCACATTGTAACAAGGTCTCAACGCGGAAAAAACCAAAGCATGTTTAAAAAGAAAAAATAACATAAAACAAAACCATAAATGAACCCAACCCCGATGTCACATTATAGAGTTGATATAACCGATAGGATAAAACAACTCGGATAACAACTAAACTAAACATAGACTAAACTTCAAGAAGCGGCTCCTCAGAGTCACTCCTCAGCACGCTGCTCACCGTCCTCTGGATAACACAAAAAGAGGTACATGCAAGGCAACAACAAAAGACGAGGAGTAAGAAACATTTATATCAACATAACGACATGTAAGCAGTTAGCAAGATGAACATGCATCATATAACATAGCATATCAACACAACCATCTCATCACATCAATATCATATATATATATATATATATATATATATATATATATATATATATATATATATATATATATATATATATATATCATTCCGAACAAAGTATGTTATACGATGCAACGCTACTCCACTACTCCACTACTCCAATGCATGAATGAGCAACACAGTGCACAACCAACAATCACCATCTCTGCTTGGGCCACTCTGCTACCCAAGTTCATCATCATCATCAACATTATCTTTCACCTTTAGTCTTTAATCTTTTATCGCATAATCTTTTCACTTACACACTGGCCAAAAAGCACCAGAGCTCAACACCTTGGCCATTAAGCATCAAGGCCCCCTTGGACACTCGGCTACCAAGGTCCAATATCTTTTAACAACATATTGACATTATGCATCGAGGCCCCCTTGGCCACTCGGCTACCAAGGTACAAAACAACAACACTCTGACCAATAAGCACCAGAGCTCAACACCTCGACCACTCGGCTATCGAGGCCCCCTTGGAGCGAACGCTAGGCTACCAAGGTACAGAACATCATCTTTCCACTTTAATTATTAACACTCCGACTGATCAAGTACAGAGCTCAACACCTTGACCATTAAGCATCAAGGCCCCTTTGGCCACTCGACTACCAAGGTACAGAACAACATCTTTAAGTTATCTAACTCATTTTTTCTTTGTTTGATGTCTTCTTTCATTAATTGGATACTTTGGGGTAGAACCCCTATTTTCAGCATTCTGGTTATGTTTTGGTCAGGTGAGCACGCCCGTGCTCACCCTCCGCACAGGTGTGCTAGACCTATAGGCAAGCACGGTTGTGCTGCCTGATGAGCACGGGTGTGCTCAATTGCACGCCCTACTCTGGATTTCAAACTGGAGCACGGGTGTGCTCCCTGTTAAGCACGACCGTGCTCGATGGAGCGTGGCCGTACTAATCTGGGCAGAAAGGGTCAGAAACCCTTTCCCAAATCCTTGGGACAGATCACATATTCAACCTATTGGCTTTGAACTAACCCATCGAACATCAGCTTCATTAATCTTAACTGTTCTTCATTAAGATTCATGTCTTATCGTCACGCAGAATGTATCCCTTAATCATAGCTTCATCATTAATGTTCCTAGAGCACTCACTAATAAATCCTAGGGTCTTTAAATAAGTCCTGTGAACATAACCTTACATCTCACACTATATTCATGTCTTATGAACAACTGGGAAAACATCCCTCAAATCTTATTATCATTGTTAACGTATTTTAACGTCTTAACATCATTAATTAGCCCTGTTAATTGGTTATAGTCTTATTAACGTCATTGTTGGCATTAACATACCTAACAATCAATACTCAAAGGAGCACCATGTCATCATCATTATCATAACAACGTTCTCATAATCATAACAACATCATCATCATTATAGCATCATCATCATCATAGACATTCATGGCATCATTAAACATTATACTTAATTGGGCATATCAATAACATCCAATCATTCATCATCAACAATTAACATCAAACAGTACAATAATTAAAGCATGTCATTAACATTAGAATCATATTATACATATATCAATTAACATCAAATAGGCAAACAATGTACGACAAGTTCATGGGTTAACCCTTCATCTTATGCTAGAGCTATCATTAGTGATGAAGGAACCCATTTTTGCAATCAATTTTTTTTTCCAAACTACTTGCAAAATATGGAGTTAAACATGAAGTAGCCACTGCCTATCACCCCCAAACTAATGGGCAAGCTGAGTTATCTAACAGGGAAATCAAAAGAATTCTAGAAAAGATGGTTAATCCCACAAGGAAGGATTGGTCCCCACATCTGGATGAAGCCTTGTGGTGATACAGAACCACATTCAAGACACCCCTGGGAATGTCCCTGACAGGTGCCGAACCCACCAAAATTAATATAACCGAATTACAACCCTACTTGCAGCAAGGGTGTCAACCCGAATCGTCTCTCAAAGGACCAACTCAGAAATTAAATCAAAGTTAAGCAAGCAAATTAAAAGGTGTGGAGGGTGTTTATAAGCTCAAAAATTAACAAAACAAAGACTAATCAAAATCGAAAACAGTAACGTAAAAACAACCAATCCAAGGGGTTCAACAATTATCGGGGTTTAATCAATCCTTAACCACAAACAAACGTCATGTTAATTTCATCATTGGTTTTGAATTATAGCAGTACGCCTAACCATAATCCACAATTTCACTACTAGAAATGATTCTAGGATGAAGATTAATCAAGGCAAATGAATTACACAAACATCCAACCAAAATTAAACTTAAGAACCAAAATTAACCAAGCTAGGCAATTCATCAAAGACCTTCAATGCATAATCTAAAATCTGATTTTTTTTTTTTTCCCTTTTTAAAAATGATTTAATGAAGCGACTAACACATGCATTCAAGATTCCAATTAATTTAAGCAAACAAACAAAGAATCAAGAATGAAAGAGAGGAAAAATAATATAAAATGAAATTAACCATGAACAAACCAAATAAAGCAAGGTTTCATAAATCAAACCTCAGTAACGTCTACACCCAAGGATTGATTAAGAGAGTTTAGTCCTCCATGGATGTGGAGGAACAACCCATAAAACAAAAATGAAATAAAAGCTAAAAACCAAGAAGAAGGAAGAAGAGGAAAGGAGAGAAAAGCTCTCTCAAATCCCTAACGTCTACACCCAAGGATTGATTAAGAGAGTTTAGTCCTCCATGGATGTGGAGGAACAACCCATAAAACAACAATGAAATAAAAGCTAAAAACCAAGAAGAAGGAAGAAGAGGAAAGGAGAGAAAAGCTCTCTCAAATCCCTATTTTCGTATTCTGCTGCTCTGCCCTTTTTCTCCTTACAAAACACCCTAAATTGACAAATTAACTAATCCCAAACATGTCCCTTTGTCCCAGCTTCAAGTGGCCCCCAAAATTTCTCCAATTGGACATCAAATGAGTGAGTTAGGCCCAATTTACTTTAGGATACTTTAGGATCCGAGACTGACTTTCCAAAGCAATTTACATCATCCAAACAACATAATTTGGCTAAGTGATTCTCAAGAAAGTTGTAGCCTAATGTGTCATATTCAAAATGGTGTGGGTATCAGGTGCATACGACCTCTACAAATCAAGTTATGGCCCAAACAATGCTCTCTGCCCAAACTCTCGCAACAGCACCTCTGGTCACACTTTCATCTCAGATTTGACCCTTTTGTCCTTCGAATTGGACCTCGAGCTCTTCATGAAAGTTGTATGTATTTTCCTTAGCTTTCCTAAAAAAGTAGAATCACAATTTTCCAATATCTACAGCCAAAGTTATACTCTAAATACAGAAGCAATGTCAGGATGCTAATTATGCTGAAAAATGCAATTAGGCCAAATTTCGGCCCAAAGTCATGAAATGGACCCAATAACCATCAATTAAGCTCAAATGATGTTTAAAAATAGTAAGTATGAGGGTTCAATACAATGTCAAAATTACGTTCATCAAATTCTCCCCACACTTAGCTTTTGCTCGTCCAGAGTAAATCAAAATAAATGAAAGCAAGGGACAAGGGACAACAAACAAGGATTCACTTCCAAAAGATTTACAAGAGTGCAAGAATGTGTGAATAAGAAGATCAACTAGAGATTCAAGAAATCACAGCACTCGTGAAACAAATTCTTTCCTTCTTCATCCAACAAGAAAAGCAAATTCCATTGAAAAATGGCACTACCATAAGCTTGCATATCTTCTCAATCTCCACCACTCATGCACATGCACACGGAAATCAAAAGGACTTTATTCAATGTTGTAATGTGGCCAAGGTAAAGGAATGAAATAGAATGGATGTGACAAGTTAAGACCAAAGAGAATGCAAGAACATTAGCAAAGTTCAAATATCAACATATATACCCAAAATCAAGCAATTCTCATATCAACTTCCTTCATTCCCTTGAATTTATTTCTCTTCTCCTTTTTTTTCTTTTCTATATTTTTTTTCTTTATCAATGTAACCATATATATGCTCTCTTTTTTTTTCTTTTTTTTTGGTAACTATACACTTTCTTTCTTTCTTTCTTTCTTTTCTTTTTATCAACACTTGCGTAACAAAGATCAATTTCCCCTACACTTATTCAAAAGCTTTTCCAATGCTCTTATAATCCTTAAGGTAAGGTAGAAACATGATTTTTCACTTAGGCTTGTAATGAGCTCAAAAACAAAGAATGGTCAAAAAGGCCCAATGGGGGTTAATCAAAAGGAAAACATGCAAGGTTGGCTATTTGGCTAAGTTGTTGAAGAGAACAAAAATGCCATCATCATATTAACATGTGCATGTACAATGTAGCTTCAAAAAGAATCATAGCAAGTTCTAGAGCAACCAAATCCATGAATGAAAATCACACAAGAATGAAGAGAAACAAAGGCTCAAAATCTCACAAGGTATGTTTCTATCAAACTCAATCTATCAATTCAATATTCATCACCAAACTTGTCAAAATAAAAAAGAAAGAAAGACAATTTAATCACTTATGTCGTGACTCTTTTCACTTCCATTGACTCAAACTCACAACTCTTACAATTCTAAAAACTTCAAGTGGAAAGCAAAGCTCATTTATTCTTTTTTTCTTTTCAAAACAGCGACAAACAGTAAAATAAACAGCAGAAATAACAAAGCAGAAACACAAAAACATCAAAACAAACAAAATAGAGACAGCTGACAGAAAAAAAGCAAAAACAACAGACACAACACCCTAAACAACAACTAAAATAATGTTTTATTCAATGCATCAAAATAAAAACAGAAAACAACAACAAATTTTTTTTACGTTTCGTTTTAAAAACATAGAAAAATAACATAAATAACAAAATAAAAAGATGCCAACAAAGTTTAGGACAACACAATTTTAAAACATCAAGACATAATATAACTCCCCCATACTTGAAATCTACATTGTCCTCAATGTAGAACATCTTAAAATCAAGAACATGAACAAATTCATTCACATAGAAGACATGAAAAATAAAATAGAAAGGGGGAGAAATAGCCTTATAGAATGTAGTGCAGCAAGTCTCATGGTGGCTCAAGTGCTTCTTCTCCAATACTTGCGCTGAGAATCTCTCACCAAATTGCTTAAGCCAACCTTCATCAACCATGAAAGCTTTAGTGGTTGCCTCAAGCAGAAGTGGTTGCATCTCCATTTCGGATGGTTTCAAATAGGAGGGAAGTGGTTTAAGTGCTTCTGCAGACAGTACTTCTTTTACACAATCTTCATTTCTTGCATCACCCACCATGACATGATCATCATTTTTTATGGGGATGCATTCCGTGGGTAGCATGTTTGCATGATCCTCAACCTCGTTTGTCTCATGCTCCACATGCACATTTTGCTCCTCACACCCTGAAAAGTATAAAATTTCAACACATGCTACACACGAAGCAAATCCATTACAATCAACACATGAAGTACAATAGACATAATCAGGAAAAGCTTGAATATCTGGAAATTCAACACAAAGTTCATCAACAATATTATTCTCAACAAAATTATCAAATGCTCAAAAGAAGTATTGTCAAGAGTATCTATGTGTGAATCTGAATGCTCTTGAAGCAGTTGTTGTGATTGCAATGCAGTCAAGGTGGAGGCAATGTGGCCAATTTGAGTAGCCAAATTTTGAATGCTTGCTTCTGTCATCTTTTGGAATTCAAGAATTTGGTCTGTTGTTTGTTGGGATTGTGCCACCATTTGTTGCACCAAGGAAGCTATCTTATCATGTATATGCTCCATCATAGGATGTTCTTTGAGTACTAAAAATCAGCTCAAACTATTCCAGTTCAAGTACCCAGATAACTTCCTATAACCTGTAAAAATGCAAAACTATTCTAAACAGCAAAACAGTGAACAAACAAGTTAGTAAATAAAGAAAACTACAACTAAAATGACCAAATTACTGAGTATGGTCCCCAGCAACGGCACCAAAATTTTGACAGGTGCCGAACCCACCAAAATTAATATAACCGAATTACAACCCTACTTGCAGCAAGGGTGTCAACCTGAATTGTCTCTCAAAGGACCAACTCAGAAATTCAATCAAAGTTAAGCAAGCAAATTAAAAGGTCCGGGGGTGTTTATAAGCATGAAAATTAACAAAAGAAAGACTAATCAAAATCGAAAACAGTAACGTAAAAACAACCAATCCAAGGGGTTCAACAAATATCGGGGTTTAATCAATCCTTAACCACAAACAAACGTCATGTTAATTTCATCACTGGTTTTGAATTATAGCAGTACGCCTAACCATAATCCACAATTTCACTACTAGAAATGCTTCTAGGATGAAGATTAATCAAGGTAAATGAATTACATAAACATCCAACCAAGATTAAACTTAAGAACCAAAATTAACCAAGCTAGGCAATTCATCAAAGACCTTCAATGCATAACCTAGAATCTGATTTTCCCTCTTTAAAAATTATTTAATGAAGCGACTAACACATACATTCAAGATTCCAATTAATTTAAGCAAACAAACAAAGAATCAAGAATGAAAGAGAGGAAAAACAATATAAAATGAAATTAACCATGAACAAACCAAATAAAGCAAGGTAATTTCATAAATCAAACATCAGTAACGTCTACACCCAAGGATTGATTAAGAGAGTTTACTCCTCCATGGATGTGGAGGAACAACCCATAAAACAAAAATGAAATAAAAGCTAAAAACCAAAAAGAAGGAAGAAGAGGAAAGGAGAGAAAAGCTCTCTCAAATCCCTATTTTCGTATTCTGCTGCTCTTCCCTGTTTTTCCTTATAAAACACCCTAAATTGACAAATTAACTAATCTCAAATGTGTCCCTTTGGCCCAGCTTCAAGTGACCACCAAAATTGCTCCAACTGGACCTCAAATGAGTGAGTTAGGCCCAATTTACTTTAGGATACTTCAGGATCCGAGACTGACTTTCCAAAGCAATTTATATCATCCAAACAACATAATTTGGCTAAGTGATTCCCATGAAAGTTGTAGCCTAATGTGTAATATTCAAAATGGTGTTGGTATCAGGTGCATACGACCTCTACAACTCAAGTTATGGCCAAAACAATGCTCTCTATCCAAACTCCCACAACAGCACCTCTGGTCACACTTTCAGCTCAGATTTGACCTTTTTGTCCTCCGAATTGGACCTTGAGCTCTTCATGAAAGTTGTAGATATTTTCCTTAGATTTCCTAAAAAAGTAGAATCACAACTTTAAAATATCTACAGCCAAAGTTATGCTCTAAATACAGAAGCAATGTCAGGATGCCAATTATGCTGAAAAATGCAATTAGGCCCAATTTCGGCCCAAAGTCATGAAATGCACCCAATAACCATCAATTAAGCTCAAATGATGTTTAAAAACAGTAAGTACGAGGGTTAAATACAATGTCAAAATTATGTTCATCAGTCCCCATACAGGCTGGTGTATGGGAAAGCTTCCCATTTACCTTTGGAACTGCAGCACAAAGAATTTTGTGCAGTTGAAAAGCTAAACTTTGATTTAAGGGGTGTTGGAGTAGCTTGTATGCTGCAGCTAAATGAACTGGAAGAACACAGGTTGTTTTCCTGTGAAAATACTGAAACATATAAAGCTAAAACCATAGCTTGGCATCACAAAAGGATCCACCACAGATCATTTCATGAAGGGGAGCAAGTACTGTTGTTCAGTTCAAGGCTGAAGCTATTTCCAGGCAAGCTTAAATCAAGGTGGTCTGGCCCATTCAAGGTCATGAAAGTCTATCCACATGGAGTTATAGATTTACTGGACGTAGAGAGTGGTAGAGAGTTTAAAGTGAATGGACAAAGGATTAAGCACTATTTTGGTGAACCTTTAGACAGAATGGAGGTTACCACCACTCTAGATGATACCGCATGATATGCTACAGCATGTCTGGCTGAGGACCAGATAAACCAAGCGCTCATGGGAGGCAGCCCATCAATAAATTCAAATAGTGGTTTTTATCATGTTTTTAGGAGGTTACAAGAAAAAGAAATGAAAAGAAAAGAAGAAGAAAAAAAGAGAAAAGAAAGTGGGAGAAAAGCAAGGTTGGTTAAGAGGAGTATGAACTGAATTTGTTGGGGTAATGCTGCATCATGCTCCCAAATTTTGGGTGCAGTGAATTGCCATTTTAGTAAAAAGGGGCCAAGACCTGACACAGGTACAGGGGGCCAGTGCATTTTTGTCTGTTGTGAAAAAGAGGTGGAAGGTGGTACATTTTTAAATGTTTGAAAAGGATTAAATTAGGAGAATTTTGGAAAAAGGGGATCACGAATACCCAATTTTTTCCCCAACCATACACTACCCATTTCTCTCTCCTACTTTATTACCCCACTCCCCCACACCTCACCTCCTCTCTCAGCCAACCCACACCTACCCTGACACATTAAATACCTCATTTTTTCACTCCCTTCACGCACTACACGATTTTGCAACCCTCACTCTTCTCTGCTCAAACCTAACCTTTCATCTTCGTCTTTGTAACCCTACCACACCCTTACCAAAATGACAACAAAGGATGGCGGTCATGTGAAACACCGTGCCACAAAAACCCCTCCACCCACCTCTAGTACTAAAAAGACCAACTTGGTTCATGGGCCAATGTTGAGGCCAAGGTAAGTTTGAAACCGAAACCTTAAGCCGAAACCTTCACCCTGAAAAGGGGTTCAAACACGGCAAAGGTAACAAATTTGGACTGGTGGCAGAATTAGTTGAAGTGATTGAGGTCCACAAGTGGAAGCGATTTGCTTAACACCCTGAAGGCTATTATACTCCCTTGGTGAGTGAGATACCCCGTTGTGCCCCGTTGTGTTATTAGATTAAAACCTTATTAATTAATTTCTTAATCGCGTGCTTAACGTGGAAATACGAAAAAATTTAAAACTTAAGTAAATAAGCATATAACTTTGGATAATTAAAAACAACACACCATATTTATAATGTGAATCTACACATATGTTTTTACACATAATACAAAACACTGTTGAGGGTATACTCTCATTATGATCCCCCACAGACATATACTTAAATAAAATTCATACTTAGCGAAAACATATAAAAATACTTCTTAGACACACTAGCCATATTATCTATACTCTAATCGCCATGGGTCACAGCTCGACCTCTAGCTTCCGATTCATAGGGAGTTCCATCCAACTCCTCCTCATTCAGCTCATCTACAGGGTCTTCTCGTACGATTCCATAATAAATAAAATACAACGTATAGAAAATATAGGGGATAAGAAATAGTTCTATCATCAAAAGCGGAAAGAATCATAGTATATAATATAACAAAAGTCACAGACAAGCATCACTCTAAATCAACCATCATTCGTAATTCAATATATATCATCCTCTACCGTCAACTCATGCAATCTAACACTTTATGTTGACATGGCCATCTATACTCCTGTCACATTAGTCAGTAGTCCAGAATGGTCTGAGGTCAAGAACTCGGTGCGCCCCTATTCCTTTATCTCTCGTAGGGAATAAAGCACTAAGCACAGTGTGCATCACCAATCCCCCATTAGAAATAGCACATAAGAACAAAATACTTATTAACTCAATGCGCACATATTCCCTAATCTCCACTAGGAAATAGTCCTTTAAGCACGGTGAGCCACTATTTCCTCCATTGGAAACAGCGCGTAAGCACAAAATACATAGTGTCTCTATCCTCGATAGGATAGTCAGAACAATGAGTTAAGGACTAAAAGAGTATTACGGTAGTCTACCTCGGCATCAACATCCGTAGGTCACTCACCCGCAATATCTGATATCCAAAATAGGATATCCTGACCTCGTGTGTTTCACTCACACGGCTGTGAACAACAATGCAAACACATGAATCTCACCAACCCACATTAACAACATCCTAGTGCCTTAACCTTCCATCAGAACCTCAACACTTGTTCTATGTCACACCTCCTCTTCAAAATAAATCATTTAGGTTAGGCACCTCTAAGTCACCATTATTCTCACACCCAAACCAACAACACCCGAACTATACATATCTTCGCTTAAGAATCAACTAAGCACCATATTAAAACCAGGCAGATCATGCATGACACAATATCAGGAAAATATTCAAACACCAAAAATAATACATCACATGCAATGGAATACCTTAACCAACGTATCACAATAAATTCAATACCATAAAGTCAGACATCCTCAAATACTTGAAATCAACCTAACGTCGATAAACCTATAATCCCCGAATCACCGTTGGTTTTATAGAAAAGGTTTCCAATGTGATTTTGGTCTTGTCAATAACTCGACTACTAGTAGGGTTTCGGTCGCCCTACACAATTATTATAGAATATACTGCTTATCGATTCCGACGGGTAGAATGATATCACCGAAATTCCGAATTCGACGTTCCTCATTATCACACCACAAGTTACCAATTTCACCTTCAACCAAACCACACAACAACTAATTAATTAAACAAAATCACCTTTAACCATACTAGGCTAGATTCGACCAAACATATCAAAATAAGGCTAGGGTTATTTTCTTAGTCCAATCTTTTAGATACTAATTCCTAGAGTATTAACTAACATAGATTAATTGTTACAATTCAAAAATATGAAATAAAATCCTCTAACCACTTTGGTTATAGTTTCGGCCTCATGAGTGAAAATAGGCTAGGAAATTATTTTGAGTTCAAACTCTTGGATTTAATATCACAAGGCATATTAGAAGCAAGAACAAGCATCATTAATTACAAATTGAACCAAAAACATCAAACCCACATTCAAAGAGGGTTTTAGCCCTAACTAGGAAAATAGGGTTAGGAAATTATTTTGATTTCAAGTTCTAGATATAATAACTATAGGTTTTAAGGAGTTAAGATCGAGTGTCATACTTTAAAGATTGAACAAAATCTCATTTGCCCAAAAACACCTAGATTCGGTCTCACTAAGAAAAATATATAGGAAGGAAAATGATTTTGCTTATATGCTTCTAGATTATGAAAGTAGAAGACATAACAAGATCATAGCAATTGGTTTCACATTAAAATTATTTTTCTACAATTTTCTAGAAATATTTGAAATTCTAGATCTAAGAATGAAAAACTCATGAAAACTTGATGATCATGACTTGGAAACAAGGAAATCAATGAAGAAAAGAAGAGTAAGGTATACCTCTTAGATGTTGGAAAATTGAAAAGAATGGATCAAGTCCTTCACACATTTGCTTAAAGTGTTCTTGAGAAAAGTGAGAGAAAATGAAGAAATGAGTGACCGGGGGGGGGGGGGCTATGGGTTTGGGGTATTTATAGGCTAGATCTTAGGCCTATTTTGGTTCTTATGTTTTAGCTTAATGAGTTTTGTGATTATTTTATTAATATAATGGTTAACTATGGTTAAAAATTAAATTAACTAGGATTACTTTGATAACTATGGTTAACATTCATGTGGCTTATATTAAATGGAGGGTGTGGCTGTTTCTTGTCCACACAAACTAACCTTGGTTCCTTAACCATGGTTAAAATCTAACTAGAATAGGTTAGGTTAAGGTTAAGGACATTTTGGTCATTTCACCTAGAAACTCATAATTCCTAACATTATTGCCTCATAAATTCTTGATGCGTCATCCCATAGCTCAGCTCCTCTGGTGTCCGGTTCTATCTCTACAATTCCGTTGTCGATTCCGTCGGTTTCCCGATTAGGGTTTTACGCCAGAATAAAAGCACAATATTTCGTTTTTGGTTGAAAATTTTCAAAATAACCAAACTCGTTGGAAATATGAGTTAAGTATAAACCATTTCATTCATGAGTCAAAACTAGGTTTTCTGATCATTAAAATCTTACTGTCAGTGAAAACACCGACTGTTTTCCGTTCGAACTTTCACCAACATTCGTCCGAATACACATGATATTTTATTTCTGATCGGACATTTGGAAAGTAGAATCCCTCATAAAAAAAATATAAAAAAATCTACAAATTTCAGTTTCGAGTCAAATTAGGGTTTTCTGCCAGTTATACTGTCAGTAAAAATGCAGACCGGTTTCCGTCTGAGTTTTAAACCCAAATTTTAACCAGGGCTTCCTACCATAAAGTAGGTTCTAGATATGATTTTATTTTCTCTAAAATCATTTCCTAAGTCTCATATAAAAATATAAATAAATATATATTTACCGTTAATACAGCGTATCCGAAAATCGGGCTATTACAGTGAGGGAGTTTTATGCAAATGTGAGCTTTGAAGACCAAACCTTTGTTGTAATTAGGGGTGGAAAGATCTCTTTCTCAGCAGAGACCATCAACATGAAGCTCAAACTAGAAGAGGTTGAAGATGAGTATGGTGCTAATATGGACAAAACCACTGAGAAACAGCTGCAACAAATCAAGAAAGATCTGGCCTTTGTTGGAGCAGAATGGATTCAACAACCTGAAGGCCAACTGAAACTCTCTAGGCCTATGTTGAAGCCTCTGGAAAAGATATGGTACCACTTCTTTAGGCATAAACTCTCTTCAACCGCTCATCTGGAGACTGTGGAGAGGGAAGGGCTAGTCCTTCTACACTGCATCATGAAGAACAAGAAGATAAACATGGGGGAGGCGATCAAGGAGAAGATCTCTGCTTGCGCCTTGAAAAAGAAAGGCAATATGTTTTTCCCCTGCCTAATCACAGAACTGTGTCTGCAACAAGGTGTTGATTTCCACCCTGGAAAAGGTTTGGAGAAGAATTCTGGCCCCATTGACATGAACTGCATTCTCAGGCTCTACTCAAACTCAGAGAAAGCTGAAGCTAGTGCAAGCAAGCCGCGGCATGAAAGTACCCCAGAGCAGCAGGATCACTCTGGAGTGCTGGAGCAAAAGCTGGACCAACTTACTGATATGCTGCAGCAGCAAGTACAGAGAGAGAAGAAGTTCTGGGAGTTGTTTCATGAATTACCAATGGGAGAAACAGACTATGAAGATGAACAACTAGAATCTAGAAACCCCTATGCCACCATTCCCAAGAGAAATCTTGCCCCCTGTTGAAGAAGAAGAAAAGGCCCCCACTGAACCAACTAAACCCACTGCCCCTAATCTTGCCTCTGCAAACCCCAACATAAACATTAATGCAACCCCTGCTCACAATACTTCCCCTGACCATGCATGGTTGGGTGTCCCCCCCTCTGAACAACAAGCTATTGTTTTGGCCCCTGAGCCCAAAAAGAAGAAGCTGATCCCAAGCAGCCCCTATCAAGATCAGGGAGGTCTAACGCCCTTCGTTACATTAGTAGCCCAAATTAATTTTCTATAAAAACCTTTAAAACATTTACCTTAAAAAATCGAGTCATAAAATTTTTCACAATAAATTAAAGTCTAAAAGTATCTCATATATTCAAAATAATTAAATAAAACAGTCGTTCTAAATAAACCATTATATCTAAATAAAATAAAGCCTCATAAATATTAAATAATAAACACCACATAAATCTTTTACAGTTGTTTTTGCCTCAAAACTCAGACGTCTAATAAACCCCAAAAGAAATAAAAAAATTAAAATAAACTATGACTAATATCTTTAAAACTTTCTCAAGTTGTTACACCGTCTATCTCATCACCTGTAAACTCTGAAAGACAACACCACTAATGAGATTTATAATCCCAGTAAGTAAACACAGTTCTAAAAGGATTTTCGAAAAGATATTGCTTTCAGTCGGTGCGGTAACCGGAAAAACAACCATGGTATTCGCTTATTTTCAACATAATATAACTCAAATTATTTTATATAAATTAAGGAATATTAAACCAAACTCACAAAATTCATGCACAAGTCATAACATCATCAAATATAAGTAATCCATCACTAACATAACACATAACATAAATAAAATCATTCAAAAGACATCTCTTGTGTCCAAATAATATCAACTTATCATCCAAATCTATTTTATTTAATTACCCAATTTTAGTCTATGAGCTCATGACAAACGCAATGGCGTCCCACTGCCTTCCCCTTCACAGAAGGAGGTGTCTATAATGGGTCTTCCCCTTCCCAGAAGGAGGTATCTGTCTTCCCTTGTAACGAGGAGGTATCTGTCATCCCATTCCTAGAATAAGGTATATGTCTTCCCTCTAACGAGGAGGTATCTGTCTTCCCCAATAACGAGGATGTATCTGTCTTCCCCTACCTTGAAGGAGGTATCTATAATGATTATTTCTGTCCATGGGAGATAATCAAATACACACATGTTACCAAACAGTTGTAAGACTAAGCCCTCATTCATGTTTTGATGTATGACAAACAAAGTGTATTTTGCATAAGATTTTTTATTTTGACATTTGATGGGCCCCGACAAGCATACCGAATCGAAGCAAGTAATAATTAAAACGGCAAGTAAATTACTAAGTATCGAACTCGGGGATTGGGAAACCAAGTATCACTTCACAAATTAAGCAACTATTTAGACTAAGAAATAGGTTTGAAAAGATTTAAAGAAAATAAAAGAAACAATAAAAAAAATAAAATATTTTTCGGGTTTTTAAATATGAAAAAAGATTTCCGGGAATTGGGTTACCAACAAGATCGCTCATGCTACTAAATTGACTACCCCTCTTGTTAATTATCGAAATTTGCTTTGAAGGCGAATTTATCCTAAATAAGTTAATGCTCCCTCTCGGGTTACAAGAACCGTGCCCAATTAAACTAACCCCTACTCTCGTGGTAATTGAATTTAAATTGAACCCTTTAAGTTTTGTGACAATTCGTGAACCCTCGAAGGACCGCTTCTAACTCTCATGATTTAAGTCCTAAGTTTGATTCCTATAGATCCGATACCTAAGTTCACCGCTAGGTTCCTCCTTAGAGTATCTATGACATGCAAATAAGTGCGTACCAGATTCACAAGTAATTCATGCAATATGAATTAAATCGAAAGCAAATTCAAATTGACAAAAAGTGAAACGTCAAATCATAACACAAAACAAATCTTGGGCATATCCCCAATCCCTAGAAACAAAAAGACTACTCAAGCATTGCCAGGGTCATGGCAAGCTTGATTAACAAAAGCATAAAAGAAAACCTAAGAGAGAAGAAGAAATTGGAGAAGAAGAGAAATCCTAGTTTTTGCCTAAGCTAGCAGTCCCAGTCCTCCTATTTTCGAGCCTAATTGCTCTATTTATAGAGTAGGGTAACTTGAATCCCAAGCAATTACAAGATCAGATCAAATCAGGTTTTAAAAATCCAGATATTGCGCGTCACGGTCGTGATGGCTGTCACGGCCAGGCCGTGACAGATTCTGTCTTGGAAAACTTGGCACTGATGGTCGTGACAGGTTCTAACTTTTGTGTACTTTCCTTTTCACCTTGTTCGATCATGGCCGTGACGGCTGTCACGGCTAGGCCGTGATGGGCTCTGTTTGGCTCAGTTTTCTTACTTTTCAAGCTTCATCTTCATGCAAGCTCCATCATGGTTGATCATGAGCATTTTAATCTTCATATCCAAATCAATATCTCCAAATTAATCGTCAAATCTTATCATATCCTTTATTGATGTGTTAGGCAATTATTATCCAAATCCAAAAAGATTTGGATCCAATATTTTATCTCAATGCCAACTGAATTATCTTTTAATCATAATAATTCAAATCCAAATTGATTTGGATTTAAATCCATCATGTGGGCCCTTGCAATTTACTTGGCAATCTTCAATTTAATTGATTTCCATTCTTTTCTTCTTGATACTTTACTAAAAATAAAAATAAGAAAAATCTTGAGAAAATCATCTAAAATCCAATTAAATCAATTAAATGCACACATTGACTCTAAAATAACAAAAATAGGAAAACAAAGCCTAATTTGGGCTAAATCAAGTATTCAACTCAACTTAATTGATGAAATCCACTCTAAAATAATAGATAAAACATGATCAGACCACGAATTATCAAAATACCCCAAACTTAAACTTTGCTTGTCCTCAAGCAAACGAAAACTCATAAAGACTCAGAATTGGGTAAGCTCAATGGACTCAATTAATTTCGCACAAATTTCATGCAATTTTATCAATTCAATTTTTCCTTAATGTTTCCCCCTTTACATCAATGTAATCCCCACATTCATTTACTTTAAACAATTGAGAATTTAATCATTCATGCAATTATTAATCTAAGCAAAGGGTTCGAGTTACACACAAAAGGGAGATCACCAATTTCAAACATTTGCCTTCCTCACAAGGGCATTTAATAATTCACTCATTCGCTCAATTTGTCTAGGCTATCAACTTTCACTCAATTTCACGTTTCAAGAGCACTTTCCATGAATTTGATTTTCATCTCAAACAAAGTTCCCACGAAAACATGCATGCATCATCAAAAGGTCTTTCATAGGTTGTAATGTGGCCCGGCTAAAGGTAGGATACACAAAGGTGCTAGGCTTTACATCCCTAGGAATTAAGAGAGCATGAAACTTTGTACACCATTATTTTCACTCTAATTCTTTTTTCCATTTTTCTTTTTGGCGCTTTGGGTGGCTACAACCTATTTCCTTTGACACCCTTTTATTTTGCTCTTTTTTGGCATTTTTTTTATTTTTTTTTCTTTTTCTTTTTCCATTTACCTTTGGCTTCAACCAATATTTTTTTCTTTTTATCAACCCAAAATAACATATCGAACCCTTGTAGCCACCCCAAACTTAGTTTCCTTCAACCATTGTCTTGCTAAGCATCCATGCTCTCCTAAATCCTAAGATTGGGTTAACATGGTTTTTCCCGATTTTTGGCTTATAACATAAGGTCATCAAGAAACAATAGGCTATTAGGCTCAATGTGGATAACTAGGGAACATGCATTAGGGATGGTTCTTTTTAGGCCAAGTAGCTATTTCAAAGAAAATTGCCTAAATCATTTCATGCAAACATATAACCATGCAAACCATGAAGAGATTCAAGCAAATCCAGGAAAGTGCAACTTAAAAGTGATTCACACAATTCAAAAACAATGTTGGAGGCTCAAATTCCTCACCTGGACATTTTTTAGCAAATTATTTAACCGAGATACAATCCCTAGTGTATGCACCCCTTCACCCCAAACTTGTCATAAATCATGCATTCCAAAAAAAAAATCTCAAAGTTCAATTTTCAATTTTTCATAGGGATCAATTTTTTGATTTTCAAAACCTAAGGGGAAATCATCAAAAATCAACATATATCATGCAATCCATCTATGCTAAATTCAATTAAATTCCTTCAAGCTTACCAACACAAGACTCACACACATACGACTCAAGTAAAGAAAATCAAAATAATTAAAAAGAGAAGGGTTTAGAAAAACTCATTGAAGACGCTTCCACCCGGATCCCATAGCCTGTGGTAAAAAGACCAAGAGATGCCCAAGATGTAAGACCTTCCTCCCGGATCCCATGGCTTATGGAGTGGGGATGGAAGAAGCAAGTGTGATGAGATTCCATTGACTTCTTTAAGTGATATGATGAGCTCACTTCCTCCTGGGTCAAATGGTAAGTCACCTACTCCAAGAATGGCTTTTATGTAATTAGTTTCTCCATGAAGCACTAGAACCATAACTTTTTGAGGCGATCTTAGAGCCTTTGCCGCTATTGATGAAAACTCCCAATTCTCAGGCAATGACTTGAACTCCAAAGTTGGTATTTTTACTAAGTAATGTGATAGACAAATTGTAGGAACCAACTTTGTAACATCCACACATGCATTCAAACCAACATATTTATCCAACTCAGGATTTCTAGGCTCCTTAATAGGAATGGCAAGAGAAGTATTTTCTACATGATTGATTTCTTTTGTCTCTTGCAAAGGAACAATAGGAGATATTTCCTCCTTGCACTCCTCTTCATGATCCTCTCCTCTTGAGTCATCTTCCACCACCACTTCATCTTCATTCACGTCCATGCTAGCAAATAGATTCTCTTCAATTTGAATTCCATGTTGCTTTTCTGCTAGCAATTTAGAAAATTCACTAGCTTGTTCTTCTAATTTTTGAAAGTTGTTACTTAGCATCTCCGCTACCAATTGAGAACGTTTCTTACGCATTTTATGCCTTTGAATCATGCCACTAAATCCTGGCTACGCTTTATGCTCTGGATCAAATGTTGAGCATCTATATCCCAAAGTGATTCCAGCACCTCGGGATCCAGCTTAATGTCTGGTGGTGGTTGTAAGGATGACAAATAGGATCTCCATTCCTCTTTGGAGTATATCTTCACGTGCTTGTCAGTGATACCATCAAACACGATCCAATCAAGTTGAAATTCCCAAGTTGAATAGTAACGATAGTCCATGTGTTTCATCAACCTTGCACAAACAAAACCTAAAAGAAAAGGTCAAATATATACAAATAAAAATTAAAAAAACTAAAGTAGTTGTCTCCTTTGTTACTAATGATATTGGTATTGCCAATCCCCGGCAACGGCGCCAAAAACTTGATGGGCTACGGCAAGCGTACCAAATCGAAGCAAGTAATAATTAAAACGGCAAGTAAATTACCAAGTATCGAACTCAGGGATTGGGAAACCAAGTACCACTTCACAAATTAAGCAACTATTTAGACTGAGAAATAGGTTTGAAAAGATTTAAAGAAAATAAAAGAAAAAATAAAAGAAATAAAATATTTTTCGGGTTTTTAAATATGAAAAGAGATTTCCAGGAATTGGGTTACCAACAAGACCACTCATGCTACTAAATTGACTACCCCTCTTGTTAATTATCGAAATTTGCTTTGAAGGCGAATTTATTCTAAATAAGTTAATGCTCGATCCCTCTCGGGTTACAAGAACCATGCCCAATTAAACCAACCCCTACTCTCGTGGTAATTGAATTTAAATTGAACCCTTTAAGTTTTGTGACAATTCGTGAACCCTCGAAGGACCGCTTCTAACTCTCGTGATTTAAGTCCTAAGTTTGATTCCTATAGATCCGATACCTAAGTTCACCGCTAGGTTCCTCCTTAGAGTATCTATGACATGCAAATAAGTGCGCACCAGATTCACAAGTAATTCATGCAATAGGAATTAAATCGAAAGCAAATTCAAATTGACAAAAAGTAAAACGTCAAATCATAACACAAAACAAATCTTGTGCATAGCCCCAATCCCTAGAAACAAAAAGATTACTCAAGCATTGCCATGGTCATGGCAAGCTTGATTAACAAAAGCATAAAAGAAAACCTAAGAGAGAAGAAGAAATTGGAGAAGAAGAGAAATCCTAGTTTTTGCCTAAGGTAGCAGCCCCAGTCCTCCTATTTTCGAGCCTAATTGCTCTATTTATAGAGTAGGGTAACTTGAATCCCAAGCAATTACAAGATTAGATCAAATCAGGTTTTAAAAATCCAGATATTGTGCGTCACGGCCGTGATGGCTGTCACGGCCAGGTCGTGACAGATTCTGTCTTGGAAAACTTGGCACTAATGGCCTGGCCGTGACAGGTTCTGACTTTTGTGTACTTTCCTTTTCAGCCTTGTTCGATCAAGACCGTGACGGCTATCAAGGCTAGGCCGTGATGGGCTCTGTTTGGCTCAGTTTTCTTACTTTTCAAGCTCCATCTTCATGCAAGCTCCATCATGGATGATCATGAGCATTTTAACCTTCATATCCAAATCAATATCTCCAAATTAATCGTCAAATCTTATCATATCCTTTATTGATGTGTTAGGCAATTATTATCCAAATCCAAAAAGATTTGGATCCAATCTTTTATCTCAATGCCAATTGAGTTATCTTTTAATCATAATAATTCAAATCCAAATTGATTTGGATTCAAATCCATCATGTGGGCCCTTGCAATTTACTTGGCAATCTTCAATTTAATTGATTTCCATTCTTTTCTTCTTGATACTTTCCTAAAAATAAAAATAAGAAAAATCTTGAGAAAATCATCTAAAATCTAATTAAAACAATTAAATGCACACATTGACTCTAAAATAACAAAAATAGGAAAACAAAGTCTAATTTGGGCTAAATCAAGTATTCAACTCAACTTAATTGATGAAATCCACTCTAAAATAATAGATAAAACATGATAAGACCGCGAATTATCAACTTTGTACTTATTATATGTTAAGTTGTATGCAAGATCACTAATGAAAAAGATAAATTAAGGATTAAAGGATGAAAAACCAAGGACACAAAGCAATGGTCAAGGACTAAAGCATCAAGCAATGGAGATCTCATACTTTAGATGCTATTGTAAAAGTAGCACATTTGATTTCTTAGGTGAAGCACTTAAATTTAAGAAGAAACTAATTTTTACAAAGGATAATATAAGCGTTCGTCCAACACTGGGATAATATAAGCGCTGGTCCAAAGAAGTGAAACAAGCAGACGTCCAATGAAGTGAAACAAGCAGACGTCCAATATGGAGCTCATCTACCATATGGAGCTCGTCTACTAAATGGAGCTCGTCTACTGTAACACCCTGTTTTTCGTATGCTTCTTTATCAGTAAATACATGCTTTAATGTATTTATTTTTGATAAAATCCAGAAGATGATTTTATTTAGAATAAAATCATTTTCTTGTGTTGTTTTACTGTGTGAAGTCACAGTAAAATTTTCGATTGAAAATTTAGACGAAAACCGGTCTGCGTTTTCTATGCCAGTACAAGTTTACTGAGCTAGAGACAAAATTTTAATTCGTGAACGAGACGGTTAGTGTTTTCATGAGGTTTTGTGTGGGTTTGGTAAATTTTCGAATTTTGTTGTCCGGGAATAAAATATAATATTTTATCCGGACGAAACCTTCAGAAAATACGATCGGATGTGCAACCGGTTACGTATTTAAGCAGTTAAAGGAACCCTAAAGGATGAGAAAAGGCTTGATGGGAAGCCTCATTAAATGCTTATGACACACCTAAGAAAAAGTAAATCCTTACTTCATTCCCAAAATCTTACTTTTCATCTTTCTCTCTCCAATCACATCACATCACCTTAACTCTTTATCCTCTCTACAAGCAACCACCTTCTTTCTTCTTCTTTCTTCTCTTTTTCCTCTCCAAAACCGTGCCCCCCTCCATCTTACTCTATAAATACCACTCATCAACTTCACTTCATCACTTTCCTTTCTCCTACTCCATTAAAACCCTTAAGTTTTCATCTTTTTAACTTCAAGCTTCCAAAGCTCTTGTTTTTATTCTCCTTTTCACTAAGTGTTATTCATCAAAGTTGTTCCTCTTGTTTAGGGTAATACTCTCATGTATTCTTTTCTTTAAAAACTTCATCTTTTTCTAAAGTTTCTTCTTTATGTCATATATGAGCTTTTATCTTCAAAAATCTCTCAAAAATGGTAGAAAACTCCTTTTGGGTTGAAACCAATTTCTATGGTCTTGTATTTACTTGTATTTTAACATACTAAAAGGTTGTGTAAAACAAAGTTTTCTAACCTCTACTTTCTAATGAGGCCGAAACCATGCATATGGTTTAGATGGATCTTGTTTCAACTTTTACAAATATGAGTTTGTATTTAAAGATTTGTTTTCCCAAAATGATCATGGATCAAGGCTCCTTTATGTTAAAGGATGCTATGTCTAAAGTGATTGGAAAGTTTAAAGATTTGTTTTCCCAAAATGATCATGGACCAAGGCTCCTTTATGTTAAAGGATGCTATGTCTAAAGTGATTGGAAAGTTTCAAGATTTGTTTTCCCAAAATGATCATGGACCAAGGCTCCTTTATGTTAAAGGATGCTATGTCTAAAGTGATTGGAAAGTTTAAAGATTTTTACTCTACTTTTATGTCATTTACTTTCATGCCATTTATATTTATGTCATTTACATTATTTCATTTACTTTTATGTCATTTATATTTATGCCATTTACTTTATGTCATTTACTTTATGTCATTTACATTATGTCATTTACTTTTATGTCATTTATATTTATGCCATTTACTTTATGTCTTTTACATTATTTCATTTACTTTATGTCATTTATGTTTAATTCATTTTTGATTCATTTACTTATGTCATTATACTTTAATTACTTATAAGCCTATGTTGTTCTTACTTTATTTGCTTATGAGATTTGTTATTTAAAGTCCTATGTTGCTTTCAAGATGATCATAGACTTGATTTCCATAAGTTATTGGATGCTAAAAGGTCTAAGAGATTGGAAGAATTTAAACATTTTTATCATAAAAACCCAAGGATGGCCGAATCTTAAAGGTTATGGACCTAGGGTGTTTCGTTTTTCATTTTCCAAAGTGATCATGGTTTTGAGCTCCTTACTATTAATGGATGCTAAACCAAAGAGATTGGAAATTTTAAATGTTCCTAGCTTATTTTATTGGTCAAGGCCGAATATCCATCAAAGTGTAACTTGGTGGGATTTTTGTTCAACTTGTTTTAAAGTAATCATGTTTTAAACTCCTAGCACTTAAGGATCATAAATCCCTAAGTTGCATGTGTTTTGGAAACTCCTAGCCCTAAGTTCTTGGTTGAGTTCTAATCCTTTGAACCTTGTGTATTGAAACCTAGACTTGCATCCTAACCAACCTTGAAGAACGTTCGTGAAACTGTTTATTTTCTCGCATTCTCTTACCTTCTTGAGGTAATAGGGGATTTCCTAAAGATATTCAATAACTGTATGCATGTGTGTAAGTGTTAATTGGATAATTACCTGTTGATTGAGCTTACTTGATTATCTAATGTACTTGAACTGTTGTGCTATTATCTGATGTTGAACTGTACTTGTTCTGAATGATATAATGCATCTATGTGATGAACTGCTTTCAACTGTGATATTAGCCTTGCACTGATGATATATACTGTTGTTGATTGAAAGTTTGCTAAGCCAGACATGCGTCTGTGCTCAACCATAATAAGGATTAAAAACCTTAATAAGCTTTGCAGATGAAGGGATTGGTGTTCTTTTCCAAAAGCTCTTTAAACTTAAAGGACTTGTTTTAAATGTTGAAATGGTTTTGGTGTACTATTGTTATACAAGAGAAAAATCATTTTCAAACTATGTGTCTTCAAGTGAAAACTTTCAAGATTATTTGGCAATATCCTATTGGGGGAAATATTTCAAAGATAAAAGAATTTCAAAGATGCTTTATAAAAGATTTTCAAAGAAAAGGTTTTTCCTAAATATTTTAGAAACTTTCCGATAACCTGGATAGGTTATCGAGGATTCAGTTTTGAATTTGTTTTTCACTGAACGAAAAATAAGTAATTATGAAAGAGAATCTAGTACGCGAGACGTCGCCTCTAGTATTCAGTGATGCACACGTGATCTTGGATCAGTGTTAATTCGGGACTACGAGTCCTGGCTATGATATTATGGACTGAGAGTCCAATTCTCGAAATTGAGGACGGTTCGTTTCGATTTCGTTGTGATGGACTTAGGTCCTAATCACGTTGTGTTGGACTCGTGTATTCTAACCGCGTGTGATGAACATGATTAAAGGTGAAGGTTGTTTTCTCGACCACAACCCTTGACCGTGGGCCACGGTCTTGGGCATTGTGATTGAGCGTTCGGACTATGAGTCCTATGCTTCTGAGTTTTTAAGTGATGGGGAAATGATGATTTAAGTCGTTAGCCTTGAGCAGCGACAGTGAAAAGAATGAACACAAAGAAATCCTTTTAAATAAAATATTTTCTCATGTGCATTTCCCCAAGCAGACGTGCTATTGATGAATAAATCAGATACAAAAGATGGTATCTGGGAGTCTGTCCATGTAAACCGAGTGAAGAGGCACATGTGACGTTGCTCGTCCTGAGACCTTAATGCATGAGGGTAAGGAGGCAACTGGCCGGTGGGCTAGAGATTGACCAACTCTAATTCTTCTCCAGTGAAAAACGGTGTTGATATCTCATGAGATTAAGTTAGAGCCTGATATTGAAGTGTCATGCATATTTTCAAAGATTGACTGTGCTGGCTTGAGACCCTATGATATAACACTGTTATATCGTGTATATGCATGATTTAACTGCTTATATGATTCTGAGATGTATGCATCATGTATATGGTTGTTGTGGGATATATCTTATGATGGTATCTCACTCTTACAATTATATCAGGTCTCTTCGGGTTTTTGCTGTAGTACCTTGGTACTCTAGTGCCGACGTTGTAGAGGAGTCTATCTAAGTCAATTGAAGACCTAGTGTTAGAGGTTGGGATGGTATTCTGATTGGGGTCTCTCCAATGAATATTTGATAGAATGACCAGCTTAGGAGTATGAGTTGGGTTGTATATCTAAAGGGGTCCGTGAATGTAGTGTTATATACATTCATCTGAAGTTTAAACTTTTTCTTTCGAAAATGGAAACTTATAGAAATGTTGTATGTCATGGTAACTTCGTTACGAACGTGACTTTACGTTTTAAATGTATGTATGATGGATTTCAGAGTTATCCTTATAGAAGAAAATTTTATGCCCCAATTTTCTGACATAAGAGAAAACAAATTTTCCGAATGCAACCAGCAAATTATCTTTTAATTTAAATTCCGCATGTGTTACGTAAGTAATGCCCTGAGGGAGGGCGTTACACTACTAGCCCATCCGAATGTAAAATCTTAATCGCTAGATGGAAACAATTATTTTTCAAGATGGACGTGAATTCTACAAGAACAATCAGAATCTTATATCAAGAACGAGAATCAAGAAAACAGATTTTGTTAAATCAGATCCAAATCTGTTTTAATTGATCCCAACGACTATAACTTGTTTTCTATATAAAGAGGGATCAAAGGGAACACTTTTAAAAAAATTAACCTTACACATTCTGAAAGTGAAAATACAAAAGATTCAAAAGCTTCCAAAAGTGCTTCATCTTTGAGAGAAAAGTGTGATATTTTCTTAGTACTTCAATTTGTATAATCAGACTTTTAGAGTCTTTCTTCTACTCAATTCTTTCTGTGAATTAGTGTGATTAAGAAAGGGTATCTCTTAGGATTGAACAAGGATAGAAGGGATCCTGTGGCTTAGAAAAGCAAGTGTGCTTTTTTGGTGTGTTCTTGAGCAAGGAGGTTATCCTTGTGAATGCTATAATTGGATATTGTAATTTCTGGTTATAGTGAAGAAAACCACAGAGGTGTGGGACTGGATGTAGGCTTACCAGAGGAGGTAGACGAACCTGGATAAATCGGTTTGCGTGTTCTTCTCATCTTTAAACTCCATACACTTGTTATATGTACTTGTGTGTTGTGAATGAGTTTTAAGAATGCTTGTTAACTTGAATCTTTGATCTACAATCTGTGTTAAACTTGTTGTTCCTTTTTATAATTCTTCTTAACATCATTACTTGTTACATAACCTAATTCTTGAGAATTAAAATTAAGTGAAAACCAATTTTCTTTAAGAAAACTCTGTTTTGCTTTAAATTGTTGAAAAAGTTTTCAATATCTCAATTCACCCCCCCACCCCCCCTCCCCTCTTGAGATTGTAGCCATTACCAAAAACAGTCATTCCAAAATAATCTTTATACATAACATCATGCCACATGCATTAATACTCGTCAAGTTCATATCAAAACAACAATAAGGCATCACTTATCACAAAACATCATACCAAATAATAATCATATCACTCAATATGTAAATATTCTATCTCATAATAATCAATTATTATTATGAGATAGACACTACACACTCTTGGTGGAAGACACCTTTGCTGTTGCTCCAATGATATAGACACTATACACACACAACCATTTTTATTACCAATTCTAACTTCTAAGAGCATATAGTCTAAATTGGAATTTGCTACAGCATTATAATCCTCGTGGGAACGATATCTGACTTACTTTCTATACTACTTGTTGTGATTTGTGTATACTTGCACAAACTTAAAGACATCTGTTTTTAAGGCAACACGATCGCGACAGATGGCGACTCCGCTGGGGACTATTTTTAGGGAGTCAAGCCTAAGATAATTGGTTGTGCAAATTTTTAATAAATTTTAATTTACTTGTTTTACCCTTTTTTTTAATCTTCTTTGTGTTGTTATGTCTTTCCTTTTCTTGAAGGTAAAATAAAATGATAAAAAAACGAACCTTTCTTTTTGTGTGAATAAAGTGTGTATTTTTATTCTTCTTTTTACTTTGTTTTTTTAATTTAAAAATATAACATTTTTGAGTTTGGTGTATTTGTTTGGGTTTGTTTGTTCATTATGATGAATATGTAAAAAAAAATGTTTTGTGATTTTTTTTATATTTTTGGTGTTTTGTCTTATTTTATTTGGGTTTCTTTATTTGATGTATGTTTTACTAACGTTTTTTTCCTTTTGTTTTTCCCTCTTTCTATATTTCATTAGGGGTAGATAACTTCTAACATTTTTGTTTATACATGTGTATTTTTTGTTTTACAGGATTTTTATTTTTATTTTTTAAATTTTAGATGTTACAGGTTGTATGCTCCATTCACACACGTCACAATGACTTATTCCACACACTTTTGGCCTCTATACCTGAGCCTTGGAAAGCCATAGGGTTAGAAGGGATTTTAGTTATTTTATTGTGATGCTTCTACATCCCTGACAGTCGCTAATTCTCCCACTCAGATTGCTACTAGGATCATGGTCTGTCATATTGTGACTTATTTGTCCCTGTGGTGAGGTTCGTGATTTTGGATCCTTATCTTTTGGATAAGGGTAATATGGGGTTATAAGGGTTTAGACCTGTCCAAAATTTATGCACTTATAGAGTACCCATAACGACCATCCAAATTAGGGGTCCTGACCTTAGATATCCCCAACCCTAGGGTCCAATCCATGTAGGACAAAGGGAAGCATACTCCGCCCTTACCTTTTACTTCTTAAATTATTGCACATGTGCTCATGCATCTTCACATGCTCGTGCATCCTCCTATGCCCATGCATGTTCACGCGTCTTAAATATGCCCATGCATCTTTACTTGCTCATACATCTTCACATGCTCATGCATCCTTATATGTCCATGCATCTTCACATGTCCATGCATCTTCACAAGCCCATGCATACTCATGCACATGATATTTTGGGTCATAAACAAGTTTCTAATAAAGGTTTTTTCTCCGTCATAGATAAATTGGGAAAATTTAACATCTTATTTGATAGCAAGAAATGGAAAATGCAAGACACACTAGCAAAAGATCCAAAGTCATAATGAATTCCTTAGAGAATTTGAAGGAATTGAGTCGGTCATTGTCTGAAGAATGTCAAAGAGACTTTGTCAAAAAGTATGGGGGGATTTTGGACCTTATCTCTATACTCGTGGAGCCCGCTGCCTTGAGCACTCTTACCCAATATTGGAACTCATCTCTAAGGTGCTTCAAGTTGCCTAACATGGACATCACACCAACAATTGAAGAATATGCCTGTTTGCTAGGGTTGCCAATGCAGAAGAATCCCGTTGTCTATTTCCATACGGGCCAATATTTGACTACAGCAAATATAGCTGGATAAATAGGGGTCCCTAAAAGAGATGTCAATCTAACAAGACAAGCAAAATCATGGGGATTGACCAGAGCATTCCTTGAAGCCCATTTGAGGAAATTGAAGAATCATCGAGACTAGGAGACTTTTGGAAGAGTGGTCTAATGTTATTCCCGTCCGTATTAGACATGGTAGATCAAGCTGCAATGAATATTTTATTTACCGTGGAAACGAAAAAGAATCTAGTATCGGCAATCTTAGCTGAAACATTTTTGACCCTAGATTTTTTCCAACAAAGCCAAAAAAGGAAACTTTGTTGTTGTGTGCAGTTGTTGTATGTGTGGATCACTACTCATATGTATACAGGATACCACCTCAAGCACCATTCGCACCTGCTAAGAAGCTCTCGTTATATCTCGATGAAGCAGCAAAGTGAACAATGATGGAAAGACGAGTTCGACAAATTAGACGGGGGTTCTTTCAAGTGGGTATTCCCGTGGTATGAAGGGTAGCGAGGAAAGGACATCATTTATAGTTGTGGTAGCTTTCCTAATGTACCATTGATAGGACCAAGAGGGTGCATGTCGCATACGCGCTGATAGTCCTTAGGCAACTCTGTTGGATGCAAAATGTGCCACAAGATGAGCAACTTGGCGGGTGTTGTTTTCGATATGAGGATGGTGAGAATACCAAGTTTTTATCAAAAGAGGTTAGGAATGCATGGAAAGATGATCGAATGGCAGGAAGAGCAATGTTGGGCAAGTCAATCCTGCTCATCATCCCTGAGTACGGTGCATGGAGAAAAGTAAGAAGGGTGGCGTCCAATAGTGTTCCTCAAAAGGCTCCTCAGCGTAAGGATAATTCTCCACAAGCAACACAATTGGTCGAGCAGTTAAAAATCATGCAGGCACAAATAAAGTTTTTAGAGGAACAAAAGCAAGATGTTGATTTGATTGTTGTCATCGCCCAAAGGTGGTGTGAAAAATTAACAAAAGAGAATGAGTACTTGAAAGACTTGTGTGTGGACACTGCGACAACCTAAGGAGATAAGAAGACCGTGGATAATGTTTATTTGAGTCTTTTAGCTAAGATCCATAAATTTGAAAAGAAAGTGTAAAGCCATGCGGAAAAGAAACATCAATTAAAGGAAGAAATCAGGAAAAAAAAGTTAAAAGAGACAATTGAGGCAGAAATTAGAAGGCAAAAGCAAGAAAATATAGGATTTGAGAATAAACTCCATGCACAGGGCCAAGCATAAAATGAGCTGAAACTAAGGGTTGAGAATTTGGACACTATTTTGGCTCAAATCAAAAGGGATCGTGATCTCAAATGGATGTCAGAAGGGCATTATCGTGACCAAGTTGTTCAAGTAATAAGCGCTTCAAAGTGGTGGAGAGAAGAGGCTGGAGACCGGGGCATAGCAGTTGAAGATTGGAAGAAAAAATATACAAATGTGACTAACGTGTGGGATCTTGTTCGACACTTTGAGAAGGTAGATAAACAGATCTACATGAATCCTTTTCTCCGCCTTCCGGCTGAATTAGATGATTCCATGCTTATGTGTGGAGGGTTTGCTAGAGGTCTTAAGAGGTAGAGATCAAGATTATTGGCATATGAATAAAACTTTGTAGGCATGTCTTAGGAGAATTTCTTATTAAATGTTTTTGTTAGAACAATTCATGTATTGGCACGTTTGAGGGATTTATCCAATGGAAATATGATGCTTTCTTTTATGACTTCTATATTGTTGACTAATGGACCTAAGTGTGTAATAATAACATCCATCGTGTTGTTCACTACATTTTTGCCTTATAGGAATCAACCTCATGTTCAAAATGTAGATACGATTGCTTGAAGAATCGATATTTCTTGTGTGTCTAAGACAACATCTACTATGGAGAAGATTCTCCCCTAGACCCATTGTCAACTCCACCTCCATCTTACGGGTGAAAGTGCCCTCTGAAGGGA
The DNA here is from genome assembly GCA_030762895.1 of Sophora flavescens. Classification (NCBI taxonomy): domain Eukaryota; kingdom Viridiplantae; phylum Streptophyta; class Magnoliopsida; order Fabales; family Fabaceae; genus Sophora; species Sophora flavescens. The sequence continues at coordinate 68,058,107 of CM061066.1, forward strand.
GTGAGGAGGACATGTCTCTTGTAATCAAACAAAAGATGTTAACTTGCATCAAAAAAATACTGGCTAAATACATCTGAGAATCTAGAAACCATTGTGCGACCCAGGAAAGACGACACCAACCAAACCTGAGTTCACAACACTAGATCTCGGACCAAAATGGCTGTCGACAACTCTGAGACAGGAAAGAATTTGAGCTTAGAACTGGATGAAGTAAGGGTAATAGTAAATGAAATGACTGAAACTCAAGCAATGTTGGAGATCATACTACAGGATATGAGGGAATCTCTTAGCGGGCTTGGTGCAAATAGAGATGGAAACGAAGATGGCACATATGTGAGCATACAATCGACCCTCTCCATGGTAACGACGCCAATGTTTTCAAGCTCACAAATCTTACTTAGGGAAGGATAGGTTACACAGCGCCCATAATGATTCTCATCGGAAAAGGATATCGCCCCATTGAGAATGCCTATCATGAGGCTGCTGCCTATGCAGGGCTCACATAGGAAAAGCCCCATGTATCCACTCCTAAACAACCAAGGGGAGCTCAGGTCGGGTGTGTTAAGATGAAGAAAGAGTGCATGGAGAAAGTGGAGGAGCAAATAAAGGAGATCAAGGGTTCAAATACCTATGGCCCTCTCAAAATAGAAGAACTTTGTCCTACCACAAATGTTGTGATTCCTAAGGATATCAAGATTCCTGATTTTTCCAAGTATGACGGAAGTGGGAACCCATGATTCCATCTGATTAGTTATGCCACCAAAATGGCCATCTGGTCTAAGTATGATATCCTCCTCATCAACTTTTTCCATGAAAGTTTGATCGGACTTGCACTGGAGTGGTACCTTCAGTTAGACCATTATAAGATGTCACGGTGGACAGAATTAGCTGATTTGTTCATGGATCAATATAAATTCAATTTGGATGTAGCTCCAACCCGTGAACAGTTGACTACGATGCAAAAGAAGAGTGATGAGTCCTTCAAACAATATGCACAAAGGTGGAGGAGTTTGGCTGCACAGGTTCATCCAATGTTGATATTGTCTGAAATGTGCTCATACTTCTTGGGAACCCTGGGAGCCCTCTTTATCGGGGCAATGGCAGGAGCAAATTAAAGGGATTTCTGCGACTTAATAGCCGTAGGAGAGAGAATGGAAATCTTAGCCAGAGCTGGGAAGTTGCTAGTTGACGCGGAAGGTAGTGAAACCCAAGAAGGGGTTCTAGCAAAAGAAGAAGGAAGCCAAAGCAAATTATGTGCAACAAAACCAGAACTTTGGACCTCTTCATATCCTTTCACACCCAAGGTACCAAGCACCATACCAGACACAAACACCATTTTATCCACCTCAACAAGCCTTGCCTACTATCACCCAACCACAAAACCAAATAAATAACATCCCTACCCCTCAGCCATATAACCCCACTCGCCCAACATATACTCATTATCCACCTGTACCTCAACAAAACCGTCCAAGCTACACCCGACCTCACCTGAATTCCCAATATCAGGGACGTTTCCAATCTCAAAATCTGTCATATCTCCCAAGATTGTCCATCTCCAATGCAAATTTGTTCAAACAACTGATTGACGGTCATCTGATTGCTGGAAACCCTGTACGACCCATGGAACGACCTTTCCCTGCTTGGTACAATCCAAACGTGACTTGAAAGTATCACATAGATGCCCTAGTGCATTCCATTGAAGAATGTGAGGCCTTTAAGACAGCGGTAAGAAAGTTGATTGCTTGTAGAAGACTCGATTTTGAAGAAGATAATGGGCCTAGCATTGTCAATAATCCAATCCCAAACCATAAAGCGGAAAACATGGTGAATAACTTGGAAGTGAAAGGGTCTCAAGTCAAGAAGGTCTTAGAATTGCGAACACCGATGCAAGAAGTGTTTGAAGGGCTCAAGAAAGCAGGATATAATATTATTGCACCGGTTAAGCCGATAGAGGAGGAAGAGAAGTGTGATGGTCATTTGAGTTGTGCCTATCATCATGGGCATGTAGGGCATAACATTGAAACTTGTTGGGACTTTAAGGTAAGAGTCCAGGGATTACTTCCCTTGGGGTGATCCAAGCTAGGCGAGGTACTTCTGAAGAAGTCGATGTGGTTGAGAAAGTTGTGCTCCGGATACCACCCATGAATAATGATGTGGTGTCGGAAAAAGTGATTGTAAGGGTGAAAATGCCAACTCCTTTTGCTTATGATGACACACATGTTGTGCCATGGAATTAGTAACAGAAGCTTGAGCTAGTAGGAGCGGTAGGAGAGACTTCGAAGGCCCAAGTTACTAATGTTGTGAGAATTGGAGGCATTACTACAAGGAGTGGACGATGCTATGGCCCCATAGAAGAAGAAACAAGAAAGAACTCCAAAGATGAAAAAGAAAAGGAAGCCACAGATGAAGGAAAGGAGAAGGAAGATCAAGAAGAGTTTTTGAAGATCACGAAGCAAAATGAATATGATGTGATGGAACAATTAAAGCAAACAATGGAGAGAATATCCCTCTTATCACTTATCCTGACATCAGCGATGCATTGCAAGGCATTATTGAAGGTGTTGAATGAAGCTTATGTCAAGCCTGACGTCAATCCAGAGAATGTTGTAAACATGGTGGATCTGGTGAGGTGGGTCAACATGATTTTTTTTCGGGAAGATGAGGTAGTTTTGAAGTTGCGAGGAAATCCTAGAGCACTACACATTACCCTAATGTTGTAAACATGGTGGATCCAGTGTTTTCTTTAACTGTTCCATCACATCATATTCATTTTGCTTCATGATCTTCAGAAACTCTTCTTATTCTTTCTTCTCTTTTCCATCATCTGTGGCTTCCTTCTCTTTTTCATCTTTGGAGTTCTTCCTTGTTTCTTCTTCTACTGGGTCGTAGTATCGCCCAGTCCTTGTAATGCCTCCAATTCTCACAACATTAGTAACTTGGGTCTCTAAGTCTCTCTTGCCGCTCCTACTAGCTCAACCATCTATTCATAATTCAATAGCACGACATGTGTGTCATCATAAACAAAAGGAGTTGGTTTTTTCACCCTTACAATAACTTTTTACGGCATCGGATCATTATTCATGGGTGGTATCTGGAGCACAACTTTCTCAAGGCAAGTAATCCTTGGACTCAGACCTTAAAGTCCCAACAAGTTTGAATGTTATTCCCTCTATCTAATGTCCGTCAATTTTTTAATGATCAATACAGAGGAACCACACCTCCAAGCGCATAGAAACCCTGGTTGAGATTCTCCCTTCTATGCATCTCCGATTCAACATGATTCAATGGTTCTTCTCTGTTATTTACTAGTTTTGTATCTCCTTTACGAGACCTTTTTCTGGTTTCACTAGTGTCCTTTACCACAAAAGTTCATTCAGCGGTGTTATGTGTTTAGAGCAGTAGTTTGTCTCTATTAATCATTGAAAAATTGACGGAATTGAGCAGAATGTCTGAATTTGCAATATTAAAAAGATAGGAGGATCAAATGTGCACACACAAAATTATAAGAACCAAAATCACAAATAATCAATAGTAAGAGGATCAAAATTATAATTAAATTTAAATTAAATTAGTTTTCAATTGAAAGTGGGGCGAAATATGTCAATAGGTGAAGTGGGGAACACACACGTGACCGCAACATTGTACGGATCTTATCATATATTTTTTGATTTTGTCGTTAATCTCAAGGGGAACGGGGAGTGAGAGAATGAAAACAACATACATAAGCCACATTATCATTATCATGACCACAAACAAACACAATATCATGATGTTTATTTATTCTCATATAACAACAGATTAAGATACGGACACAGACACAGAGATTCCGTTAGAGAGAGAGAGAGACCTCGGATCCAAATTGTTCTAATCTAACTCTTCCCCTATGAATATTATGATACAATACAGCCTATATATAAATCTTCTTGTCTTTCTTGATTGAAAGCTAAGTTTCCCTTATTTTCTCTTTCCATCAGATGGATAAAGTGCACGTGAAGATAAGAAAGGGGCAATATCCAGAAAGTGTTTCTTAAAGACCCAGCAAAAATCCATGCCCCTATGGTTCCTGAATACACACACTCCCTTCAATTCCAATACCATCATCATCATGATTGCCATTGATTTATATTTGGTGGGGTTTCAAGGATCTCAATAATTGAGAGCTTGGATGCAATGTGGGTTGAATTAGGTCAGTTATAGGTGTCCCCACAGACCCTCCTGGATCTTGCAGACAATGGCATTGTTCCGCAAGTTCTTCTATAAGAAGCCCCCAGATGGGCTTCTAGAAATCACTGAAAGGGTTTATGGTATGTATTTTGTTAACTCATTTATGCATTTATATTGGTTCTTCTTCTTGTAGTGAACAATAATATTGGCTTCTGTTGGGTGCAAATATTTCATCTTTGTTCATTTTGTGTTGGTGGGTTGTGGTATGTATAGCTTATTTTTTCAGATTTTGGAGTGAATAATGGAAATTGTTTGAATTTTCTACATTTTATTGTACAATATGCAGTCATTAGATTTTGGAGTGAATCATGGGAATTGTTTGAAATTTCTACATTTTCATTGTACAATATGCAGTCATTATAGTTCAAATGCCAGTTGTTCAGAAGGCTGTTGACATCTTGTTTATGGCTGAGCTGAATGGATCTTTTATTTTTTAAGGCATACATAATACTTGTGGGAGGGATGAAAGTAAAATTAATGGGAAGAACTTATAGAATTGATATGAAACACTGAGCTAATAAGTTGTGAAATTTTGTCCATTGATGATTCTCGGGTTTAGTGACTAAAAACTTGTGCTATAATTGCTTGATGAGTTTATAATCTATCAGAATTTAGGCCTTTTGATTTTAGACATCTTGCTAATTTGCTTACATGTGTGGTATGTCATATTACTTACATTTCATTATCTTAAAGAATCTTTACTTCATATATATGTGATTGTGATTATTTTGTTGCTGCATGTGTAGTCTTTGATTACTGCTTTACCGCGGATGTTATGGAAGAAGACGAACTTAAAGTGTATATAGGGGGAATAGTTAGGCAGCTTCATGATCACTTCCATGATGCTTCATTTATGGTGTTCAACATGCGGGAGGGAGAAAACGAAAGCCAGATTTCTAATATATTGTCTGACTATGATATGACTGTGATGGACTATCCTCGACAGTATGAAGGTTGCCCATTACTCACCATGGAGATGATCCACCATTTCTTGAGATCAGGTGAAAGCTGGCTTCAACTTGGGCAACAAAATGTTGTCTTGATGCATTGTGAACGAGGAGGGTGGCCAGTTTTGGCATTTATGCTGGCTGCACTCTTGATTTATAGAAAGCAGTTTACAGGGGAGCAGAAAACACTAGACATGATATACAAGCAAGCTCCTCGGGAACTTGTGCAGTTGATGTCACCATTGAATCCATTACCTTCACAATTGAGGTATCTTCAGTATATATCAAGAAGAAATGTTGGTTCAGAATGGCCTCCTCTAGATAGGGCACTCACATTGGACTGCGTAATTATAAGACACATTCCTAAAATGGATGGAGAGGGCGGTTGCCGTCCTATATTTAGGATATATGGACCAGATCCTTTTATGGCTGCTGATCGGACTCCCAAAGTTCTCTTTTCTACTCCAAAAAGGAGCAAACTTGTTCGGCATTACAAGCAGGTGACACTTAAGTCCTTTTACACTAATTTAAAATGCTTGTTTTTGCAATTCAGGCTGGGTCATGATTGAAGGCAATGAACCTGTCTCCCTTTGTTTTGTCCTTGCTGCTTGTGTTGAGATGTTCCTTCCATTATTTGTTTTGTCATCTCAACCATAAGTGATGCTGTGGAATTCTTTTATTGGATTAGTGTATACATACATGAACAGGAATACAAAACATAAAAAATATATGGTAATCTAATTGAATGCTGTTTCTTTTTCCCTTGGTCTTGGATGTGCTTACTGAGCATATAGAGTCAGTGCAGCGATGCATTTTTTATTTTTATTTATTATTGTTTTGCAAATGATATAGTCCTACTGGGAGAGTTAAGACTTAAGAGAAGGAATAAATGGGAAGATAGAGTTATGGAGACAAGCTTTGGAAGTACATTGCTTCTGTTTAAATTGAAATAAAAAGAGCAAAAAGCACATCATTAACACTTAGAGGTGAAAAGGGAGATCATACCATATCACATGTTACACGGTTTAGGTATCTTAGATCTATCATATCAAATGACAGAGAAATATAGAGAAATGTAAACCGTAGAGTAAAGCTGGGTGGATGAAATGGAGGAGTGCTTTGGGTATCATTTGTGATAGAAAAGTGCCTCTTAATCTTAAAAGAAAAATTTTCTACACAGCTATACATGATGCTTTGTAGTACTGAATACTGGGTGGTAAAAAGCCAACAAAATCAAAAGATCAATGTTGGATAGATGTGGATGTTGCATTGGATGTGAACATACAAGACAACACCAGAAGTGAATGTGTTAGAGAGAAAGTAAGGGTAACACCTATTGTGAAAAATATGGTTGAATCTCGCCTTAGGTGGTTTAACCATGTAAGAAGAATATCATTAGAAACTCTAGTAAGAAGAGTAGATCGTGTGGAGAATAGTCCAATAGTTAAAGGTAAAAGGTGGCCAAGGAAAATATAGGGAAAACCATTAAGAAAGACTTACTAAATGGCTTTTATGAAGACACAGTTTATGACTGAACACAATGGTGTCATTTGATTCATGTAGTTGATCCCACCAAGTGGTAAATGGTGTTTTTGTTGTGGTTTTCTTAAAATAAGGCAATTTTCATTTGAAGTTAACTTGCTAGCTGAAGGCAATGATTACCCAAGATTATTGAATTCAAATGAAACAAGAGCTATAAGTATTCCTTGTAAGCAGTTTTTTTTTTTTTAATATTCCATGTGAATTGAGGAGGAGGGAGGGTTGCATAGAGGTGGCTTTGATGGTATCAAAACAGGGACGGTTTGAGCAGGAAATGGACCATATTTACTTATGAACTTATGGAAGAAAACCTTTATTGCTTTAATACCTGCATGGAAATATTATTGTCTCGAGTTGCCAATCTAAACTAGAACTGAAAGTATGTCAATTGTTTTGCAATGATGATTTGTTATGCCATTTCATTGTATTGGTTAAACATGAAATTCTCCTGAATATCAGCAAATATTTGCTTTAGTTCATCTAGTGATGTTCTGTTGATTTTTATAAATACACTAGGTAAAAATCAACAATAAATTAGTTAAATGCAATTACAAACTGAATTTTTTGTTTATTCTTTATACCACACAGGATATGATCAGTTGGTACTGATGACCTCAGTTAGAAGTAAAAAGCAGCATCATTGTTTGTTCATTTTTCTATTTGGATCCTGCCTACACAGGGTTCTTAAATAATGATATATTATTTTCCTCATTTCCTTAATCTTTTCTTTATTTGTTTTCATATTTGTTACAGGATGATTGTGAACTGGTTAAGATTGACATCAATTGTCATGTTCAAGGCGATGTTGTTCTTGAGTGTATTAGTCTGGACAGTGATTTGGAACGTGAACATATGATGTTTCGGGTGATGTTTAATACAGCATTCATCAGATCAAATATCTTAATGCTTAACCGTGATGAAATTGACATATTATGGGATGCTAAAGACAACTTCCCTAAAGATTTCAGAGTAGAGGTATTTATCTCTGTCTTTCTCTATTTCTCTCTCTCTTTTTTAATTAAATTACGATTAATGGTAAAATCAACTTAATTTTTACGGAGTACATGTTGTATTTCTGGCTGTAGGTTCTTTTCTCAGATATGGAAGCTTCGTCTTCTATTATTTCAATTGATCTGCCTTGTATTGAGGACAAAGAAGGCCTACCTGTAGAAGCATTTGCTAAGGTTAAAGAAATGTTCAACAATGTTGACTGGCTAGATTCAAATACAGAGGTAGCCAATGTACTCCAACAGATCACAGCATCAAATATCCTTCTGGAAAGATTGGACAGCGGGGTTTCTTCTGCAACAGGCAACTTGCTAAAGGAGTCATTGTCTGGAAGATTTAAATTTGATTCGAAGATGCAAAACGATATGAAGAGTTCGACTTCCACAGTTCATGGGAAACTTTCTATATCCTCATTTGAATCATCTGAGGATGCTCCTACGGAAAAGAAGATAGAGCCATTAGAATCAAAGGCATTGCCAGAAAATAACATTATGACTCTTGCACCTGTGGATCAGGGGGAACAGGCTATTCCTTCAACTAGACTCTCAACAGATTCAAATTCTACTAAAATGCAGATTGAAGCATTAGACTCAAAGGCATCATTGGAAAGTGTTACCAATTTTCCTATATCTGTGGCTAAAGGGAAAAAGTCTACTCCCTTAATTGAACCACCAATAGATGCAAATTCAATGAAAAAGAAGAATGAACTGTTAGAATCAAATAAAAAGGAGATTGAATCATTAGACTCGAAGGCATTGTTGGAAAATGATAGAAGATTTAAATTTGAACCAAAGGTGCTGCCAGAAATTGATATAAAGAGTTCAACTTCTGCAGTTAACGGGGAACTTTCTATGTCCTCATTGGAATCATCTGAGCATGCTCCTATGGAAAAGAAGGTAGAAACATTAGAATCAAAGGCATTGCCAGAAAATAACATGAAGACTCTTGCACCTGTTGATCAGGGGAAACAGCCTATTCTTTCTTCTGAACACTCAACACATCCAAATTCTACCAAAATGCAGATTGAACCTTTCCAATCAGAGGCATTGTTGGAAAATGTTACCAAGTTTCCTGCATCTGTGGCTCAAGAGAATAAATCTATTCCCTTAATTGAGCCATCGATGGATGCAAATTTAGTGAAAAAGAAGATTGGACCATTAGAGTCAAATGAAAAGGATTCTGAATCATTAGAATCGAAGACATTGTTGCAAAATGATGAGAAGTGTCCTAAATCTGTGGCTCAGGAGAAACAATCTATTCCCTTGACTGAACCATCCACGGATGCAAATTCAATGAAAAAGGAGATTGGACAATTAAAATCAAAAGTGTTGTCAGAAAATGATATTAAGAGTCTCACATCCACAGTTCAGGGGAAACAAGATAGTCCCTTACTTGAACTTCCCGTTGATGCAAACTCAATTAAAAAGATGATAGAACCTCAGAAATTGCAGGTTGCTCTTCAGTTACCCACCCAATCTAAAATCATATCTCCACGGGTGCGTCAAGCTATTCGATCTGCTCCAGTTTCTTATAGTAACTTTTTGCAAGGTTCACCTGTAGCTATGTCAAGATATCATAGTGCACCATCAGCTCTTGGACTAACAACTGTGTTGCAGGATCGTGCACCAATGGATATCAAAGAAGTCACTGAAGAAGTAACAGTGTCCCCCCCATCTACTTTGCCTCCTTCAGACTCAAAGGTGCCGAAATCTGTAGAGCCTAGTTCTACAAGTGTTCCTCCAGCATCATCACCAGCATTGCTTCCATCTTCAACATCAACATCTTCAGTGGACGCTCTTTCCTCCATAGATAAGACTTCTAGACCCCTTGTTTCTGCTTCACCTCCTCCACCACCTCCTCCTCAATGTGTGCCTACTTCAAAATTGATGCAACCTACTGTTACAAAGCACCCTGAAACTACAATGCATGATAAAGGTCAAAAATCATTAGTTACTCCTCCTCCTCCTCCACCCCTTCCTGTTCAAGATATCAAGAGCTCTCTTTCCGTGCCCGCTTCTTCAGCCGCAGCACTTTCTACTCCATCCGATGCTGCAAAGAGTTCATCTATATCCCATCCACCACCCTCTTCACTTTCTGGAACATCTCTTTCCACTGTCAAAGATTCATTTAAAGGTCCTCCTCCCCCACCTCCACCCCCACCTCCACCTGCATCTTCAATACCTCCCTCTTCTCCACTGTCTGGGCTTCCTTCTTCAGCTGCCTACCCTCTTTCTTCTCCATCTAAGACTCCCCCTCCCCCACCTCCACCTCCTGGACATTCTGGCACCACACCTCTTACATCATCAGTGCCTCCACCACCCCCTCCTCCTGCTTCATCATCCAAAATGCCGCCACCACCCCCTCCTCCTGCTTCTGCATCCAAAAATTCTGTGTCTAAGAACTCTGCTGTTCCAGTTCCACCTGTACCCCCTCCTCCTTCCCCTTCTGTCAATGGCCTGTCGAAATCTGACACTGCACCACTGCAGTCTCCTGTACCTCCAATTCCTGGACCACCTTCCGGTGTTCCATTTGGTGCAAAGGGACGTGGCCTATTTCGAGCTAATCCGAAAAGTCAATCTCAGACTAAAAGGAGCAATCTGAAACCATACCATTGGTTAAAGTTAACAAGGGCAGTGCATGGAAGCTTATGGGCTGAGACAAACAAACTTGATGAAGCTTCTAAGTATGACGTGTGTTAAGCCTTTTCTGGCTTTAGTTATAATATTAGAGAACGACTCTAGTTTATATAAACTTCTTGTTATTATTAATCATTTTTTGTAAATCTTTTTGGTGCCAGGGCACCAGAGTTTGACATGTCAGAACTTGAGAGTCTTTTCTCTGCAGCTGCTCCAAATTCTGATGGAAAAGGAGGAAAATCAAATCGCCGTACCTCGCGGCAAAAAGTTGACAAAGTGCAATTGGTATGTCTATTTTTTGTCAATACATGTCAAGTCTAATTACTCCAGATATTAACTAATCTCCACTGTTAGTAAAGAAAACCTACAGGTAGCTTTTCATCTTCAAATTTTTTGTCCAAAAAGTCCTTTATCTGTTATAATGCTAGTTAAATAAACTCATGGAAATTATAAGGTTGTAAATTTAAAAGAAAAATTAATTCATTAAAAATTGACATATTTAAATAACTACATTTCATTTTACTCCTCCATTTCTCTCGACTTTGCATGTTTGTATTAACCACTTTTTGATATTTTTCAGCAGACGATAATTTATATTATTTTCACTATTGAATTGGTTGTGATCCGTCCGTAGGTTTTATTTAGTCTCTTTTGTTTCATGACTTTCATTATGACCTCAGCAGTTAAATTCGAGGACTTCTTATAGAATTTGCGCTCCTGATGAGATATTCATTTCATCTTGCAGATTGAGCTCAGGCGGGCATATAACTGTGAGATCATGCTTACAAAAGTCAAAATCCCCTTGCCTGATTTAATGGTGCGATACTCCTTTTGGTTTTGTTCACACATAAATGCTTTGAGCATTTTTTTTTTTGAATTTAGGTGCCAGAGAAAGTTCATTCTCAGTCACCGTTCCTATCAAGTGCTAAGCTTGAGCTCAGTGATTGAGGAGCCTTTGGTTCCCAAAATAGTTACTGCTTGCCCACAAGAGATAGCTCAAGTGGTAAGCTTGAGCTCAGTGATGAGGAGCCTTTGGAACGTAAAGGGTTCAAGCTCGCAAGAAAGCACTTGTGGCGATGGTAGCCTCAGTACCCTGAGTGAAGATTTAGTCTCACATTCGAAGGGTGTAGGGAAACCTTGTTAAAAAAAAAGAGTAATCAAATTGCTTAATGAAAGACGATCTAGCCATATTTGTTGTCACAACTGGGTACTTCTTGACTTAGAAAGTAGTATCGCCCATATGGTGGGTTGTCAATACATATCATGGCCATCTTACATTTCCTTTGTTTTAAAAGTCAATCTAGTTGTTATTGAATGACGTTATTTTGTTTTTAATTGTTAAGCTAAAATCACAAATTCTAAACCATTCAATTAGTCAGAAAGGCATGTGATGTGCCCAATCACCGAGAAATATGCCAAATTTATAATTGTTTTCTCACATGCTTTACGCCTTTGTCTTTCAGAGTGCAGTGCTTGCATTGGATGATTCAGTATTATATGTTGATCAGGTTGAGAACCTCATAAAGTTTTGTCCAACCAAAGAAGAGATGGAACTGCTCAAGGTATTAAACCATTTTTTCTTCTTCAACCGGAACTTAATTTCATAGGGGGAGCATCAACAACTTTGCAACAATCTATGTTTATTTGAGCTATAACCATACTTTATATGCAGGGCTATAATGGAGATAAGGACAACTTGGGAAAGTGTGAACAGGTTAGTGGAACTTTTCTGTTTCTTCTTTGTTGTTCCTTTTTGTACTCTTCTTTTTCCTCTTAAGGGAACTTCTTATGGTAAGATGACTAGATCTGTCAATCTTTTTTTGTGTAAACATGTTTATACATTTTTATGGCCAGTGATTAATTTGTGAGATATCATTTACATGGGAGGTGAAGCTTAATATGGTTAACTTGCTATGTATAGTATTTTGGAAATCACCTTCAAGTTTGCCTGAGTTATTTCTTTTCCATTACATTCTTATTTGCTTTTGCATTTTGTGATAGTTCTTCTTAGAATTAATGAAAGTGCCAAGAGTGGAAAACAAGCTAAGAGTTTTCTCTTTTAAGATGCAATTCTGCTCCCAGGTCAGAAGCTAACCATTCAATGCTTTTCATTGTTAAATGATTATGTTTTCTTGCCATTAGAAATTTAGCTGCTCTTATGCTCTTGATGTATAATATTCATGTAGGTCGCAGAGCTTAGAAGGGACTTGAATATCGTAAACTCCGCATCTGAAGAGGTAAGTCATATATATTTTTCTTTTAAATACTCCATTTTCCAGGTCAGCATCCTTTTCTCTTCAGCTTCCATTTTATGTTTATTAGATCAGGAATTCAGTCAAGTTGAAAAGAATCATGCAGACTATTCTTTCTCTGGGTAATGCTTTGAACCATGGAACTGCAAGAGGTGAGCTATAGCTTGAGCATTCACCATTACAAAGCATGTTTTATTTATGGACAGATAACCTAGAAAAATCTAAAAATCAATTATGGACTTTTCAGTTACTTTAGGTCATAATAGATGTCCATTCTGTAGTTGCAGTTAGACATTTACTTTTCGTCTTTGGATGAATAAATTTTATTAGACAACAGAACCATTCTAGTCTTGAATCTTTATTGCTTTCTTACTATTTAATTTATAAGATTACTGTAGGTTCTGCTATTGGGTTCCGATTGGATAGTCTCCTTAAACTCACTGATACACGAGCGAGGAACAACAAGATGACTCTCATGCATTATCTTTGTAAGGTAAACATTTGTGATCCTTAAATTTCCATATGAACTGTTTCTGCACAAGAAATTTACTGTCTCCTCTGTGTACAAGCCATAATTAAGATTATATTGTTTTGTGAAAACATCTGCATTTCTTAGTGTTACATAGATGCATATGAATCGATTGGTGAAATGCAGCCTGTAATAGTTGATGGAATCTAGGACTTCCTTGGGATATCACTCTTTTGTCAATATGTGCTACATTTTTACAAACTGATAGATCCTGGTTCAAATCAGCAAGAAAAATGAATACTTATTGATAGAAAGAATACAAGAATTCTCCCTAGGCTCTTTGAGAGGCCAAACTCTCTAAAATTCCCAAACCAAATCCTAATTCCTTTCTCCTTCTCAACCTCTTTATACTCCCTCCGGTCAACAATATAAGCAAAAATTTCCAAATTTTTTGGTCCAAAATATTAGCAAATTTCAACAACTTTCATCCTATTTATTGAAGTTATTCTCAAAATCCCCTTCATTTAATACAAATTGTGTTTTCCAATGACTTCTTTTATTCTCAACAACACAAGCTTAATAAATAAGAGGAAGGGCAATTTAGGTAACAAACTTGATTTTTTATTCCCAATGACTCTTTTAAATGAGATTAACTAACCACCTTAATATGTGTGTTCCATTAAATTTTTGCTTATAATAGTGACCGGAGGGAGTAGAATGCTAACCAATTGACTAACTCTTACTGCTTTATTAACAAGGCCTAACTAACATAGTCCCATTGTTATTTCTTGTCCTAATTAGGGCCCGTTCCTAACACAAACATCTGTTGAATTTATCCGTTTTCAGCTGATTAAATTGTAAATTTATGGAAGGGACTATCTGCCTCCCTTCCTTCCCCTTTGCATGAAAATAAAAACGAGAAAATGAGACTAAAGAAGTTGGCAGTGAATATAAAATATGAGATCTCCCTCTCAGCATGGAACTTAGTCAACCATAATGAACTGTACATTTCAAACAGAATTACATAGTCAACCATCTCCCTCCCAACATGAAACTTAGTCAACCATGACAGAGCAGAATTACATTTCAAACAGAGATTTTAAGATAGTAAGTCCCAAGAAGCAAGAAGTAAAGACATCAATTGTGGATAAGGAATTATTTAGCCTCTGCAGTCACTATATCTGTGTAGCTAGTGATGACTCTCAAATTGCTTGATTTGCAATAACCCAGCTAATTTTAAGATTATGTATAATTGCTCTAGATTTTTTCTCTTTTAAAAAGAAGAAAAACAAAATGATTCAGACTGTAACAAGGTCATGAATATTCAAGGGCGGATGAAAACAAATAGCAAGAAAATGCTTCTCCAGTATCCATCTCTTTGTGGCTTGCTGAGATGAACTTAGGTTTCTCCTCTGAGCATTTGGCTCAGTGGGTTGAGATAGTGTGAGAACTGAGAACTAGATTGCTCACTTTCTCTATAAGAAGATTGCTCACTTTCTCTGTAAGAAGTTTGAATTATACTGCCAAGTGTTTTTTTATCCTGGATTTTGGACTTTCTTGAATAAATTGGAAAAGGACTAAAATGTGTAACTTTGGAAGCCTTCCCTGGATGTAATAGACTGTTCTGATGATTCCCCCTTTGAGCCATTGTGAAAAAATGAGGCAGAAGTGTCTCCATTTGGAAAGGTTAGAAGTTGTTAATCATTTTGGAAACTTTGAAGCTGGAGTACTTGATTTTTTCCTCCCTACATTCTCTTCATTAAGTTAATAGAAACATGAAGTGAGGAAAAGGATAGGGTCACTCTACTAATCTAGTTTAACATAATTGCAATGCATATTGACAATTCATCTTGCTTTGCTTAGTAACCATTGGAATAATTTGATGCACAAGAAAATGTGACACTATTTCAAAGTTGTTCTGAGAGATCCAACTGCAAATGTTTGTTCTGTCTACAACAATTTGCTCATTATGCTTAAATGGATCATGGAAGTCTATCAATGAATTGAAAAGTCTAAATGTTTTCTACCGTACCAGTTAAATGTAAAGTTTTGGGCATGGTGCCTTCCAGTGAAATAAGTCAGTTAGTAACTGTTTTGATGATTGACAAGTTGTAGGTGCTTGCTGAAAAGCTTCCAGAACTTTTAGATTTTCCCAAAGACCTAGTGAATTTGGAGGGTTCAACCAAGGTATCTTTCTTTATTTTATTGTCATATCAGGTGGTTTCAGTTGTTTATCATTTGGATTTTGGTATATGTCGAGTTATAAGCAAGCATTCCGTACAGATACAATTGAAATATTTGGCAGAGGAAATGCAAGCTATCAGTAAAGGACTGGAGAAAGTAGTTCAGGAATTGACTGCATCAGAGAATGATGGGCCTGTGTCAGAATGCTTCTGCCAGGTACAATATTGCAGGTCATCTAAATGCTTCAATCAGATTGAAGTGATCCAAACTTCTGATGAATTCAGATCAATATAGTATTATTTTATAATCTTGGCTTGGGCTACTCAAGCCGGAAACATCAATCTTGGCATGCTGAATATTCACATGCTGGCAGGGCAGGGTGCATTTGAAAGGGTCTTCTTTTTTGAATGAGAATATGACAATACAGATATTTAAATTTATGTTGGCTTTAACATTAAGACAATGGAACTACATAGCTAGAATTTCAACAGACTAACACATATCTGGGTTGGTCATGCGATGTCATATATAGGTATTTAACAGCAATTTAAGTATTCCAGAAGCTTAGTTACCCTTTAGTAAGGGGATCTGCAACTTATCTGAATTATAGACTTCTTTGCCTAACATTTTAATGATGATAAAAATATTTATCTTTACCTTGAGTGATTCTTTTTCACTGGTTGGTAATATTCAGACTCTAAAGGAATTCCTTGGTGTTGCTGAAGCTGAAGTGAGGTCTTTGGCTCTACTTTATGCCAATGTGGTATGGATTTAACTATTTACTTAGTTTTGTGCTTAAATGGTTAATTCTTAATATGTTGAGGGATTTGTCTGAAATTCTGAATCTGGATGCATCAGGGTAGAAATGCTGATGCATTGGCCCTATACTTCGGAGAAGATCCAGCACGCGTCCCATTTGAACAAGGTAACAAGTTACTTTTTTCAGTCTCTGTCATCAATTATTTTGTTCCATGTGAGGTCTTTTAAAAAACTTTTTTAAGTTTTGGAATTGGTTTTGAATCCAATGGATTTCAATGTGATTGTTATTCTTAGGGACACCAATTATGCACCTTATGCAATGTCATCACCCCCTCTTTTTGTTTAATTGTAAAGAAAAGGTAGGAAAAAAACTGCACACATAATCCCATTTTCAAAATTTTATAATAGTTTAAACTTTAAACCATAATACTATAGCACTGTATCACCATATTTTTATCTTAAAATAATCGCTTTGAGAATTTCTTTAGAAAAAAGCACTCAAGTGAAAGCATCTCAAAGGGGTATTCTTTCTTTAGAAAAAAAACACTAATGTAAAAGCCTTCCTAAGATTTCAGGAAGCTATCTCCATATATCAATATGAATCACTTGAGACAATGTAATCATGATGTAAAGAAAGACATTGTTTTACATTAAACTCACCATGGCAACCATAACAGGGATTTTATTTTTTTCTTTTTTCTCTGTAGTTGTATCTACTCTGCAAAATTTTGTGAAGATGTTCATCCGAGCACATGACGAAAATTGCAAACAGCTTGAATATGAAAAAAAGAGAGCGGAAAAGGAAGAGAAGCTAGCTTCTAAAAAGGACTCTGAACATATGATACGGACCACCATCAAGAGTGGTAACATTAAATGATTAGAATTTTTTAAGGTATCAAGCTGCTAAGAAGCTTTTCCATAGTGATGAAGTTGCCATCTAGTTGGATGAGTAAAACACTTTCCATAAATGCAACATGTTTTTGTTTTTGGCAGCATTGACATTGATGATGATGCAATGACTGTGTTGTCTAATACAAGAATATTAATGCTCATGGGATATGGCTGAGGATTAGATTCATTTTAAGCAGTAAGCCTTCTAAACCCTCATTTATGTTGATATCTATATGCAACATAGTTATGAGTTACTAAATAACATTTATTTCATTCTCGATTTGTTTTATGTCTAGCAGAAAAGTAGTTTCTATGGCATTCAGTTCGGGGAGGCATGGTGAACTATTTTGGTGTACAAAGTATCTGATTTAGTTTTGCTCTGTCAGTCCTAAAGTTTTCGTGTACTGAGCAATAGCTATGTAAATGCTGATACAATGATTTTTTATTTTATTTCAGATAGAGTAGTATTTAAGTTGATATTTTAACCTGAGAGCATTAAGAGGCATCTATATATACTGAAGAATTTTCAGTTAAGGCCCTTAATACACGTGCTGATGAAGAAAAATGCTTTGTAAATATATAAGGTATTTGATTAGAATACAAGTTAGTCATTTTACTGAGTCATCCATTTGTTTGAAGTTCTTATTTTAAAAACTGCTTTTTATATTATTACCAAATAAATGTGCATCAAATCCCCTAACCCCCATCTCTCTCAAATAGCACTTGGAGGAATACTAAAGGTTAATGACCAATGCATGTGTCTCTTGGAACCATCATCTTCATTTTTCTGGGATAATGCCATTGACACTCTAAATTACTTTTTTAATCATAATTTGTTTTTTATTTTGTTTAATAATATTTGATTAGTGAGGAATGTGAATAGGTAATTGGGAGTATTAATAATTAATAGCTGTGGCCATTTTTCTTTCATTCTCTTGGTGTCATGTGATCAAATGAAATTGAAAGTTAAGATACTAGGTAAACTGAAACTTATATCTATCTTCCCAACACTACATCATGCATGGAATACAAGCTTAGAAAATTTTCCTCACTTGTCAGTGCCACCATTTACTAATATAAAATTCATCTTCATCCGCCAAATTTTGCGGCCAATCAATTACTTAAATCACTTTACAATTACATATATTGGCTTTGAGGTGGTGGATAGAGATCACCTGTCTTAAGGATGTCCCATATCCTATCCCACTTACATTTTGTTTATAATGAATAATGTGATTAAGTTTTCAAGTGCCACAATCTAAGTAGATGGGACAAGTCGAGGGGTTGGGGACAAAATCATTCACTTCACTTCACTTCACTTCAATCTTCTGGAAGACCCAAGTTGAGGTTTAGATCTTGTTGCTTAGGTTGATCAATGATGGAGCGGGCAACTGCTTCAGCTAATGCTTCAGTGAAGTCAGGATCTTTGATTAGTGAACTTACATATTCTTCAATTTTGATGCTGTTTCCATGGTCACATTGTTGCATGGTATCCTCACAAAGTCTTGTATCTGTTGAAAGAGCATGGTCAAAGTGGTCTTCTTTGTCATTTGATATGATTGTAAGAGGTAAATTATTAGCCATTGAGCCTTTGGGTGTGGACGAAGATGGCACCAATGACTCATGAATAGCACCATGGTTATGCTCTCCTTCATAAGTTGCAACAAGGATAGACCTATCATGGATGCATCTTTGCACCTAAAATGAATAATTTCAACAAGGTTAAAGTCTCTTAACTAGACCACAATTTTATCTTCAATTCATCAAATGGAAACCAAAAGTAATTAAACACATTAAAAAACATAATAAGGCAAAAGAATAATAATTGTGCAATCTTTCTTGAAATTAAGAACATTAAAATATACTAAGTAGTTAATCATGAAAAAAAGAAAATGGATTTTACTCCTAACTAATTACACTTGGAGGGATTTTATTTAGTTTTTTCGTTGACGAATGTATCTGAAAGCATAAGAAACCAATGGAATCAAAGCAAATCCAAAAATGGCAGTAGATAAAAGCTAAAACTTCTACAACGCTATTTGTATGAAGGCACCAAATGAGTTTTATACCAAATATCATTTCCCTTACACAATTTAGAGGTTGCCTGCAAAAGCAAACCCTTACTATTTTCATGACCAGTTCGACAAGCCTTGCAACATTTTTTTAAAATTTCTTTTACAAAAATACATTTTCCAGCACGTTAGTGCGTCCACGTTAGAACTGTCCGGAAGCTTATTTCCGGAATAGTTCCGGAATTTAAAATCCGGACACTGAATTTTACATCCGGAAAAACAAATACGGAAAGGTTCCGGAAAAACAAATCCGGAGACTTGCAATATCAGCCTTCTGAATACCCCTGACCCTGAGCAACAACCCCACGTTATCCAGAATCTTCCGTGATAGAAAACACATCTTCAACCGCAAGCAAAAAGGGAAGATCAGTCTGGCGCTGAGGAATTGGTATGTAGCTCTCCACAACATCCATAAGAGGAGAGAAGCTCACTAACCTAGGTTACATATGCTTTGCAAGCCATAGTTGTTTCCCATCTCTGGATATGTTTTTTCGGAAACTTTCCAGATTTCATTTTTCGGATGTAAAATTCAGTGTTCGGATTTTAAATTCCGGAGCGTTTCCGGAATTTAATTTCTTGACTGTTTCCGGAAAGTTCCAATATGAACGCACTAACATGATGCAAAGGGCATTTTTGGAAAAGAATTTTTAAATTTTTTTTTGCAAGGTGTGTGGAGCAAAAAACAAGGTGCAAATAGCAAGCCCCATATGTCAATTTGCTGAGTCCAAACTATGTTTCAGAAACAATCAAATAACCCAGTATCATACTCATACATGTACTAATATACTATATAAATGTTTTTTTATTATCACGACCTTCTTTTATTACTCTTCTATAAATAATCTTAATTACCTAAAAGAATAAAAAGTATTAAATGAGTTTTAGAATTTGAAGATATCAAATATTTATACCATGTACCTTCTTTTTGGCTGGGCAGCTTGGAGCCATGGAGCACCTGAAGTAAGCTCTAGGAGAAGCATTGTCTTTGGTAACCTTCTGCCCATACTTCCTCCACTGATACCCATCTTTTATTATCTATATTCTCAAAGGAAAAAAATTGCATAAACTTCTGAACTTTTTGTAATACAAAAATTTGAACATTAAGTAATTAAATGATTTGACACAAGACAAAGTATAGTGCAGATGGGGCATACCAGACTATCATCCTTAGGGTGGGTTCTGACATAGACTTGAAATGGCTTTTTTGCAGTGGGAAACTCAACTCTTGCGCTCTTGTTTGTTGTATAAAGGTTAGGTACAACAGACCCACTTTTATTTGAACTGTTCCCCACCTTATTATTAATGATCTCTTGAAGACAAGACTGAAGATTCTTGTATTTGCTGGTCTGAACTTCAAGCATCAGTCTTAGAGAAATATTCTCTTCTTTCACTCGTTGTAATTCCGCTTGAAGAGTTTTCACCTAATCAAATTAAGATTGTCATAAGCTTTTAGAATATATATATATTTTTTATCCAAAAAAGAGGTTCACAAGGAGTTTCACATTCACTAGTCAGTGTATGTTTCTGTATTGTTAAGACTTAAGAGTTAAGACTTAAAAACACCCAGAAAAAGCAAACAAGAAGAAAGTTAAGAAACTGAAACTTCCATGTTGTTCGGGATGTGTGTACACACTTTTTTTTTCCTGAACACTTACCATCTTTTAGAAGAAATACGTTAACAAGTTATATCTTTCAATGTATTTGAAAAGTTTTTAGTTATAACTTGATGTAAGTTTCCATTTGCTAACATGCACCCACTTTAGGTATACAATAACATGAGTCAGAACAAAAGAAAAAGAGGAACTCGGTTAGTTACCTTTTCATCCATTATGATAGCTAGGTTGAAATTGAACGACCTCAGGGATGATATCAGCTGTATAGAGATAGAGAGATAAATAACAAATAAGAGTGGTCCTCTTATTCATATAAAGTATAATATAATAGAATGGGGTTGTTGAATGGTAAGTAAGATGCAAAAACAATCAATTAATCTATATATATATATATATATATATATATATATATATATATATATATATATATATATGTGGCACATGTGTCAAGTCTCTACCTGGTTCTTTTGTAAAAAAAAAAAAAAAAGTCTCTACCAGGTTCTGGCTCTCTAATAATTCATCTCCATCGCATGAAATGAGAGCTGGTTGGTTTCTTTGTTCTTAAAAAATTGTTCAATTCAACTTCACGTGTTAGAAAAATCCAGGGTCATTGTTGGATATATATAATAAGAATAATAGCTTTTATCAGTATCATGATGTGTCAATCTTTTCTATTTCTATAACGTATCAGCATGATGTCATCAACAATGACATAAGCAAATTGTTTCCGCTTAGAAAGAAAATTTTCTTTTTTTCTTTATAGTATCTCCAACGTGTTCCTCGGTGCAAAGAAAAATAAATAGACTCCAAGAAGTCTTTGATGAGTTAGAGTTTTTTTTTTTTTTTTTTACGGTTGATGAGTTCGAGGCCACTTCATATTATACATACAATTATTATGAATAAATAATGCGCTCTATATACAATTATTTCTTTAGAATTCATAATTTTGCGGTATGTAAAATTGGAAAGAAAACGACAAAGTATGTGTTTTCCAAGCTACACACTCTATAGTCAGCATTTACCTTATCAGTCCTTTTGTTTGAGTTTTTTTTTTTTAAAAATCATTTTTTTAAAAACCACTTTTAAAGTGTTTGAGTAAACTTTTTAAAAGTTTTTTTTAAAGTTAGAATCCAAAAAAAAATAGATTTTATATTGTTTTGAGAATTTATAATGAATAGTATTTGATATAAAAAATTTGATACAGTATGGTGCGACCGAACAAAAAGAAAATTAGTTTTTCTTTCTGGAAAAAAAAACATGGAGTTGTCACCAACTTTATTTAATTTCGGGAAAGTTGGAAAATCCTAAAAAATACTTTGGGTTCGGGAGTCGATTACGTCTAGGGAAGACATGTGGACTTAACCCCACGATACCCTAGAATATCCATAAAAATGGTTACCCAAAATTAGTTGTGTAAATTATTAGTAACTTGGAAAATATTTTGTATTTTTTATCAGTTTTATATTTGTGAATTTTTTTTTGATTAAACCTAAATGAGGTTGAACGTGGCACGTAAGTCCACAGGGCACCCTCAAAATCTAAGGGGTCGAGCATGACACTTGTCATAAAGCAACTCAAAAATAACATTGATTTAATTAAGTATTTAGAAAAAATGTCACATAGGAATTAGGAAGATAGTTTTGCCTTATGAAGATAGAACAAAAATAAAACATTTTTAGTGTTTAATAACAATATAGCCATATGAAGATTACTAGTATATAATGCATTTCAGCATATGACAGCAAACAATGAAATAGGAACCCTACGACACACCATTTCTGAAACACATGATAACTCATATAATAAACATCATACCAACTCATTCAACTTCAATATCCATGGATTTTCTTTTCATCATAAACAGAGACACAGAAAAATAAGAATGTCAATAGAAACTTATGAATAATATCAACAAAGAGAACAAGGATTACCAAATAAGAGCAGAATAATAATGATTTTGCTTTCTCCCAGTAGTAAAATTTTAAGATCAAAACTTTCACATTTCAGTTTCACTGACTCTTTTAACTCTTTCTTCTTCTAAAAATTTGGAACCACTCTAATGACAGAGAAAAGAAAAAAGAAACTCAAACCCAATCTCTTTTTCTTCACAAAGAATACATCAGATAAAAATCTCTCTCTCCCTTTATCTTCGTATCCTTCCTCCGTATCTCCTCTGATGCCCCCCCTTTCTTCTATCTTCGCGTCTCAATTTATAGATGGAGGAGAGGGCTTCATGCTTCTCCTTATCCAACGGCTTCAAGGTTGGTCCCACTAAATCCGGAGCTTGGGCGGCTCTGAGCAGAGATCGCGTGAGTCCAGATGGAGGTGGCGCGAGCAGAGGAAAGGAGGCGATTTGATGTGAAGGTTGCATGTTTGGAGAGGGAAGGAAGTGTGGTGCGATTAAGAGAGTGGAGGAGATGAGGGAGAAGAAGGACCAATGGGTAGAGGAGGTGTAGGGGTGGTTGGAGAGTGGGGGGAGGAAGAGAGGTCTTGTCTGATATGTAAAATGGGGCTTTTTAAGGTTAGGAGAAGTAACTCAATCTCCTTTCTTCTCTTTTTGCTGATTGTTCTTTTCTCTTTCTTTTCTTCCTCCTTTCTTCATTATTTTCTTCTTCTATCTTTATTTTTTAGTCTCCAGTCTGAAAATAAAATTGCAGTGGACGAAACCTCCCCGTCCAACAGAAAATTAAGTATGCAATGGACGAAACCTTCTCGTTCAACCGAAAATTAGATAATTGTAGTGGACGGAACCGCCTCGTCCAACAGAAAATTAAATAAGCAATGGACGGAATCTCCTCGGCCAACAGAAAATTAGATATGCAATGGACGGGACCTCCCCGTCAAACAGAAAATTAGATATGCAATGGACGGAACCCCCCCCCCCCCCCCCCCTCCGTCCAACAGAAAATTAAATAATGGCAGTGGACAGAACCTCCTCGTCCAACATCATTTTATTTTTCTTCTTTCTTTCTTCACTATTATTTTGTTTAGTCTCCCTGAAATATATTAACATAAAATTAGAATAAAATGAAATGAAGACGGACAAAAATGGGTGTTCACAGTTGCCCCTCTTTACTTGTTGCATACTAGAAGACATGATTAGTCGTGACTTTTCATGTATTGTAGTAATGAACAAGTAAAGAAAATGAACACATTTTGTCTGACAAAATGTGAGGAGCTCAAAATAAAACCTCATAGTTTGAAAACAAAATTGCAATGGACGGAACCTCTTCGTCCCACAGGAAAGCAAATATGCAGCGAGCCTCAGAGCTCGAAAATAAAATTGCAGTGGACGGAACCTCCTCGTCCAACAGGAAAGTAAATATGCAGCGAGCCTCAGAGCTCGAAAATAAACTTGCAGTGCGCCTCAGAGCTCGAAAATAAAATTGTAGTGGACGGAACCTTCTCGTCTAACAGGAAAGTAAATATGCAGCGAGTCTCAGAGCTCGAAAATAAACTTGCAGTGAGCCTCAGGGCTCGACAAAATTCAATCAGTTGTCTGAAACTAATGAGAATCCCTTCCTTTTGAAGACAGAGGAACCAAATGCTCCATGGAAAGACTTCCACCAACCAAACCCTTGTTCACTGACCACTCTGAGCTGAGGCATCATTCATTCTTTTAACAACATGGGTCACCCAAGAATCTGAATCATATGAGGTGGATGTTATGTTTACTCTCCCAAGCTTATTTGCATAATTCTTTTGTTGTCCAGTGCATGCTATCTCTTCCATTGAATTTGAAATATTGAGTCCTTTTGGTTCAAACCATTCATTGGTGCTACCATTAGAATTACCAAATCATACCATTAAACTTATATTTACTTTTATTGAGACACGACCATGATGAGAGTGAACATGACATGGGAGTATCACTAGTGCAATAAGTGCTTTTTGCGTCAGTTAAAATTGATTTTTTACGTCAGAATACTGACTGACGTAAATAGAGCTGACGTTAATAGTTAATATTTTAATGTCAGTTGAGAACTGACGTTAAATATAAAACTATTAACGCCGCTTAACAAAATTTAATTGAAAAATAACGCGGTTTTTAAACTGACGTTAAACATAAAACTATTAACGTCATTTCTTTAAGACAACTGACGTTAACTTTGTTAAAACTAACGTCAGTGGTTATAAAGAACTGACGTTAAAGGTTTAATTTTAACGTCAGTTTTAATAAACAACTGACGTTAATAGTGTACTTTATATTTTATAAAATACTATTAACGCCGCTTGTTTGATACAACCGACATTAATAGGTTTTTTTAAAAAATTCAGTTTTAAAATATCACTCCCTCAGCCTATCCCCGCATTCAAGAAATATCCCAAGAACACAAAATATCACACACATTACAGAATTGCAAAGGAAAAATGGAACAATGGGGGGACTTAAAACCAAAACCCATGTATATATATAAATAAATTTTAGTTCCAATGTCTGAAAAACAAAACTATCAATCTAAGGATATATATATATACATGTTATTAATTAGTTTCTAAAGTCTAACAAAAAAACTATTTATCTAAGTATTGCGGAGGTATCTTGTCAATTCCTTTTTCAGCCGCATACTTGAAGAAGAATTCGGCGAAGCGCATCCTCAAGTCTCTTAACTCATCTTCTTGAATAGGCGATTGGTCGATAAATGCCTAGACACGTTCAAATAATAACAATAACATCAATGCAAGTCATCTTCAAAACTATAATATATAATTTAACAAGTTGTTTAAATATTACCTTATTCCATCCATCCGTAATAGATGCAGGGACTATGTTCAGCATATGAAGCATCACATAATAGCCGCACGACCACCCGTCAATTTGAAATCGAGACTACCAACAAAATTAATTTCAACGTCAGTTGAATATACATATAAATTAGTAATTATAATATTAATTATTTGATAAATAAACTACCACACCTTGAGGATATTCCATACAGGATTTGCTTTAGCCTTAGAAGTCTTACTTCTCCCGTTGGCGCAACTTATGCTACTCGCCTTCAGCACGCTATCATAAACAAATAATCATGTCGATCAATTAAATTCATATATCATGTGTGTGATAAACTAAAAACAACTGATATTAAAACTTAAATTAAATTTAAGATTAGTTACTTATTTATTTACAGCATCCGCCACCGAAGCGGATCTTGGTGGAGAGAGCAGAAGAATATGACTCTATGCCTAGACGGGTGAAGTACGAACAACTGCCAATGGTTTTTCATACAGTAGGGAGCCAGATATATTTCTTTCGGATTGTCTCCCAACAAGTTCCCTAAGTATTTAATCAATGCATCGCCAGCAAAGAAATCGGGCAGAAGGATTGACGGATCTAACAAACCGTAAACTGATGCAACGCCCTTATCAAGCTGAAGACGATGGAGATTCCTAAGATATGAAAAGGTGTGGATGTTAATTACATAATATATATATTGAAATTAAAATAAATTATTAAATGGAAAAATACCAAAAATAAATAAGTTATAAAATTAAAATTAACTTACGTGCACCAGAGACTGAAAACATTGTTGTCCATCCAGACGCTATTTCTGCAGGCGTTCCCGAGATCATCACCACAGAAGGTAAATATCCTCCGTTGATCTGGGCGTGCCACCCATCCATCGTGCTCCAATGGACAATCAAAAATCTCAAACGCATAATCCTCACCAAGTGAGAACAAACGAGTGATAGGTGACAACGACACCGACGTCGACTTGGCCTTCAGTTTAGGAAAAATAAAATAGATAAGTTTTTGATAATTAAAAAAAACACGAGTAATTATTTGACTAATTTGGACATTAATAATGAATAAATACCTTTGCTAACATTTCGAGCTCACGTCGTTTGGAGTCCAACTTAAGCTCACGCCTTTTCATTTCCAACTCATGCTCATGGCGCTGGACTTCCAACTCCCGCTCCCTAGCTGCCAACTCATCGTCCTCCACATGTGCCCTACTAAAACTCTCTTTTGTGCTCACATGTGAAGGGTTGGCAAGCCCTGCGGTGTCCTGGGATGTACCGACGGAGGAAAGCTCTCTGCAAGCGCCGCTTGAATTCTCGGGTTGGATATTAAGCCTTGCATCAGATGTGTTGTAATATCTGGGTTGGACATGAGGTGCTGAGTAATGTCAGCCAAAATTGATGCTTCATTGACCACCCGCTTTCGTGAAGCAGACTTGCCATAATATTCTTTGATGGTCACGTTCCCAGGAACACCGAGAACCCAACCAGGATGGTCTTTCTTGCCTAGAGCAGTCATCAAGACGTCCTGCCGTCCAGAAGGGACAAATGTGCCCTGGGAGGATTTTGCTTTAAGATCCATCTACAATGAAAAAAAAATGAAAAAACGTGCAAGTGAAAAGTGTTGCAAATATCTATACAAATATCAATTGAAATCAAGTTAATTATTTACTTACAATCTTATCTGCCACTTCGCAAGTGACATCAACTTTAAAAGATCTCGTCTTTGTCATGCGGCCGGCTAACCAGACATCCTCGCGGTCGATGTCCGACGGAGGACTTGATGGTGTTCCCTCAGGCACCTCTCCTCTTTCAATCCTAGCAGAGTGCTCTTCCTACTTCGCCCTCAGTCTATCCGCCATCATCTGCTCGATCCGAGTCTGGTACCCACCCTGAGACATGGTGTGGCGGTGGACGTTCTTCGCCTGATTCTGCCGACCCTTATTTGCCTTAGCCTATTCAAACAAAAACACATAATTAAATACAGTTAAATGATCTATAATAAGCATACAAAATTAACTTAATCAACCAACCTGAAATTCTCCATCCTGTCGACTCCTGGCAAACATATCCCAAGTATCCTGATCAATCCAGGGATAATCCGAGAACATTTTATCAAGTCGCTTCTTCCCAGATACATAGTACCTGGTAAGATCATGCTTGAACCCATTCCAACGCTTTGATGCCATTTTCATACATTTATGACGATGATCCTCGTCATTTGGCACAGTCCAAGCTACCTACACATTAGATACATATATTACAACTGGATGGATTATAACTCGGATAATTATCTAATAATGTAAATCAAACGAATGTAAAGGTAAAATACCGTGATAGCCTCCCAAATCTGATCCTTAACGTTCTGTGGAACGTCATTCCAGTGGTTGTAGTTGATGCTTACGTGCTGCTTCGCTTGTAGAAACACCCACTTATTAAATTATTTAGCACGGGGTCCCTGGGCATTTAGATTAGCATCGAAGGACACCTCAAGCTTCTGTCCGCTCTGCCTGTCCTTCTCTAGTTTCTTCAACGAGGTGGCTCCTCTACCCCGTTTCCTATGAGCCTGTGATGTCTGTATGGACAAAAAAAATGATAAAATAGAGGGTTGTAACATTATAAACTTACATTAAAAAGAAGGACTAAAGATAGTATATAACATGTAAACTTACACTAGAATCGGGCGTAGGCGTGATCGGGTCCTGCGAAACCCCCACAATGTCCTCCCGTGCATGTGGGCTATCCGACTGATCCATATGTATGCCTGTTCAGAAACAATATATATGTATTAACATAGGTTATAACTCAAAATAAATACAGAAGTATAAATAAAAATAACTAGATAGGTCATGTAGATATACAAAACATCTATATATCCAATATAAGGACAATACGGGAGATTGAAAACTATAGTTTTTGAAGGTTGCCAAGCACTGGTCACGGCCTGGCTGTGATGTCCATCACGGCCGTAACGTGCCAACTGAACCAGACCCTCATAGGCAGAACTGATCACGGCCTAGCCGTGATGAGCATCACGACCGTGACATATCAACCAGCAGAGCAACATGCACTCAAAACCAAAAATAGAGACATTCCAAACAACTCAAACTCACAGTTTAAAGTTACAACTACTGAGACTACAGTTTCAACATACACTCAAAACAAAAAATAGAGACATTCCAAACAACTCAAACTCACAGTTTCAAGTTTCAACTACTGAGACTACAGTTTCAACCAGCAGAGCAACATGCATGCACTCAAAACCAAAAATAAAAAAATGTGACCTAAAGACTCACCAGAAATAGGCGCTCGCGTGGTGGTGGGGGGGAAGCTCGAGTGGTGGCCAACGTTCGATGTGGTTACTGAGAGTAGAGGGACAAGGAGAGTTAGTGCACGGGAAGGGGAAAGAGAGATGTCAAGTTATTGCAAAGAATGAGCGGGAAAGACAGAGTTAGGGGTTAAGAGTGTACCTCACGGTGGTGGCGAAGAAGCCCTCGCGGTGGTTGCGGTGGAGATGAGCTCGCGATTAGGGCAGAGTGAGAGCGAGAGTGAGGGTTGAGCGTGATGAAAAGAGAAAAGATACGTACAGAGAAGTGGAGAAGGCGCGCGGGGGTAAACGTTATAATTAAAATAAAACAACATTTTACGTCAGATTTTAGTAAAACCTGACGTTAAAGATCATATATTTAACGTCAGTTGTCTTAAGAAACTGACGTTAAAAACTCTCACACTTATTACGTCAGTTGTTAGTAAAAACTGACGTTAAAGGTCATATATTTAACGTCAGTTGTATTAAGAAACTGACGTTAAAAACACTCACAACTTCTTACGTCAATTGTATTACACAACGGACGTTAAAAGTTTATTAGTTTCTGCAAAAACATTCATTCCTTTGACTACTGTGCTACTTACCCATTCACCTTGTACCTAATCCTCTTAATGAGCATTAAGTTTATAGATAAGTTTTCAAGAAAATCATAATAGCTTAGTAACTTCATCCACTGCTCCTATAAATAGCTTCCTTCCATCCTTTTAATTTTTCTGCTTCACAGTATGGCTCTGCCGTGGAGACTAACTCCATCACTCTTTCTTCCTATTCCTAGACTCAAAGGTCTTTGTCTTAATGGTCAAACAACTTCTGAGTTTGAGTAAATCACATTACATGGATATTAAGGTTGGGTGAATCACGTAATGTGATTCTCTCACTTTATTTCATCCCCGTCATCCCTTTCACTTTGCTTTGGAAGCAAGTGATTGTGGATTCAAGATGATGCATCAAGGAATTCCATCAAGAAGAAAGATGCAAAGATCCATTTCACTTTGCTTTCGCTGCTAGTGACTGAGGATTTACTTTGCATCATGGAATTCAAGTGAGGGAGGTGATGCATCCATTGGAGTTTCTGATGACAGGACTGAGAAGAAAATGATGTTGATGCAGAAACTTTTTTATATTTTAGGGCTATGCTGCAGAAATTTTTTATCTTTTAATCATGTAATTGTAACTTATGAATCGCTTCAATGACATACGATTTGATTATACATATAACTTGTTTTATGTTAAGTGTTTATTTATTTTAATTTGCACAAGAATTTGTTTACTAATTCAAGCTAATTAATAAAAATTAAAAATAAACTTGTATAAAAAAAGGTTTAGAAATAAACTGCAGTACTATATGGAGTGATCTGCGTTAAGAGGGACAACAGGGACATGACAACCAATGAAATGAGTTTCATAATTATTTACGTCAGTTATTTATAGAACTGACGCAAATAGTGATTTAATATTTACAAACTGCCACCACCTCATTTTTAACGTCAACTTAATTTATGACTGCCAAGTTCTCGTATATTAATTACATTATTTCCAATATTCATTCTGCACGTTTATAATATATAGGATTATTTACGTCAGCTATTTATTTAACTAAAGTAAAAATCAAACTTTTAACGTCAGTTGTATAAAAAACTGACGTTAACAATAAATTTTTTTTTATTTTAAAAACACTTTTAACGTCAGTTTTTTTAAACAACTGACGTTAAAAGTGTATAGATATCTGCAAAAACATTTATTCCTTTGACTACTGTGCTACTTACCCATGCACCTTGTAACTCAATCTTCTTAATGAGCATTAAGTTTATAGGTAAGTTTTCAAGAAAATCAGAATAGCTTAGTGTTGGTGACGCCGGCAAGTGTACCGGGTCGTCGCAAGTAATAAAAAACACGATAAGAATTTACCGAGGTCGAACACAAGGTTTGGGCTACCAATTCTACCAATTCGTGAGAAATTCGATAGGTTTAGTTAAGCGAAGAAAGCTGTTGTGAGAGAGAGATTAAGATCGCAATTCAAATAAGAAATCGATTAAAGCTAAGGTGATTAAATTCAGAAATTAAAATATCTAGGGTTTCAAATCCACCTACCCAATCATGCATAGTACCCAAGTGATGATGCATTCCTCCATAGGTTCAATTACAATGTCAACCGGGACCCCCAATTTCTCCTAAATTCACGGTCGTGCTCAATAGGACGTATTCAACGATTAGGATTAATTACTTGTTCGGTCTCATAATCCTAACCCTCGAATTCTATTAAATCTTGTTCCCTATAAGGTTGCACTAATCGCCTAAATTCACGGTCATGCTCATTATTCGATTAGTGATTCCAATACAAGTTCTAAAACGTGAATCGCCGATCCATCTCAACACGTTAACTAGTTAATCATGCAACACATATGATCAACACAATCAATTCAGAATTGGAAAACATTTATTGAGAAAAGGGGAGAAACACATACATCATATGAACACTACACAGCCATGGGTGGCTTCATCGATCCCCTAGACGAGGGGATTAGTTCCTCATGCCCGTGACGACGCACAAACAATCGGCAATAATCTCCATAATAATAATAAACTAAAAGAAGAAAAGAAAAGAGAAGGGAGACGCAGCTCCAGAAACAAGGATTCGCACTACTGTTCTAAACAAGTGGATATCAACTTCATACCTAATTCTGATCTGAAACAGCCTTTAAATAAGGATTATGTTTCTCGCCCGCTCGCGGGGCGAGCTTACTCTCGCGACGCGAAATTAAGCATTGGCGCGCTTCAAATTTTGGATTTTCGTGAGGCGAGATTGTATTCGCAGGGCGAGTCTTCAAACCCCAATCTGTCACAGCCGTGACCTTCTCACGGCTAGGCCGTGATGGCCTCTGTTTTCCATGGTCTTCAGGGACTCGCGAGGCGAGACACCTTTCGCGGGGCGCGTCTTCAATTCTAGGCTGTGACCTTCATCACGGCTAGGCCGTGATGGTCTCTGACTTCCAAGTCTTCATGCTCTCACGAGGCGAGCTGTCTCTCGCGGGGCGAGTCTTCAAACCTCAATTTGTCACAGCCGTGACCTTAATCACGGCTATGCCGTGGTAGTCTCTGTCTTGCTGGTCTTCAGACTCTCGCGGGGCGAGAAGATTTTCGCGCGGCGATCCAGAAATGATGACTTTTGCTGCTTTGTTGACCTTCAGTCTCGCGAGGCGAGAGTACACTCGCGGGGCGAGTGTCTCCGCACTGCAATTTCCACTATTTCTTGGCTTTCCTTGACTCCCGGAGCTTCACTTTATTGACCTGAAAACACAAAAAGCAACCAAAAGCATAATTCTATCCAAAATAAGCTAAAAACTACACAAAAGACGCAAAACGAGTCAAAGTCCAACTTAGGAACAAAACAAGGCAAAATTTGGGCGAAAACGAGAATGAACTCGACTAATTGGCACATAAACCCTAGTTCATCTAGTCATAAAACTAGATAAGCCAGAGGCTTATCAAAACACCCCAAACTTAAACCTTGCTTGTCCCCAAGCAAGCTTAAAACTCAAAAACGACTCAAGACTTGGCAAGCCTAATGGAACCAATCGATTTCGCACAAATTTCATGCACTCAAAACAGTTTTTCTCCAATGATCTCCCCCCATATATTAACGTAATCCCCACATTTATTTACTCTAAACTTTTGAGAACTTTATCATTCATGCAATCATTAATCTAAGTTGAGGTTCAGAGTCACACACAAAAAGAAGATCACCAATTTCAAACAATTGCCTTCCTCACAAGGGTATGTAAAATTTCACTCATTCGCTCAAATTCCTCTAGGCTTTCAACTTTTTCACTCAATTTCACTTATCAAGAGCACTTCCCGTGAATTTGATTTTCATCTCAAAAATGGTTCCCACGAAAACATGCATGCAACATCAGAAGGTCTTTTAAAGGTTGTAATAAGGCCTGGCTCAAGGTAAGATATTCAGAGGATAGAGGCTAAGTCCCTAGGATCAATGAGAGCATGAAACTAATATCACAACAATTGAATTTACTCTCATATTATTCTCTTCCTTGCATTTGGTGGCTACACACCTCTTCCTTTTTATATTTATTTTTTCTTTGCCCTTTTTGGCATTTATTCAATGCTTTTCATCACTCTTTTTTTTTTTTCTCAAGCCTTCGGCCCTTACTTCCGTTTTTCTTTTTCTCAACTATGATTCATGAACTTGTAGCCACCCCAAACTTAGTTCCACAACAACACTCACAAAGCTAAAATTCCATACTCTCCTAAATCCTAGGATAGGGGAAAATCATGGTTTTTCTGAGTTAATGGCTTGTGATGTAAGGTCATCAAGAACAATAGGCTTCAAGGCTCAATGTGGCTAACTAGGGATCATTCATCAATGTTGGTTCAATTTATGGCCAAGTAGTTAATTCAAACAAAATTGCCTAAATCATTTGATGCAACATATAAACATGCAAACCATATAGAGATTCAAGCAAATTCGGGAAAGTGCAACTTACAGTGATTCACACATTCAAAAACAGAGTTGGAGGCTCAAATCCTCACCCGGACATTTTGCAAACTGTTTGACCGAGATACGATTCCTAGTGTGTGCACCCCCTCACCCCAAACTTATCATAAATCAAGCAATCATAATAAATCTCAAAGTTCAGTTTTCAATTTTTAAGTGGGGTTAAACTTTTCTACTTTCAGAACCTAGGGGGAAATCATCAATGATCAAAATAATTCATGCAATCTGTGCTCAATTTAATTAGAAACCAACAAGCTTGCCGACATACAACAACTCTTGATCTTCTCAAATTATTCAAGAGTGACAAACAAAAACAAAACGAAAATCAAAAACAAAAACAAAAGTTAGGAGAAGAGAGGGATACCTAGCTTGGGTTGCCTCCCAAGTAGCGCTTGTTTAACGTCCCGAGCCTGACTCAAGTCACCCCTAAGGGTTAATCCGGACGTAGATCTTGCTTGCCGTTCCATGCCTCAGTCCGTATTCTGTAGGCTCTTGCCCTTTCATAAGCTCTCCTACTGTTCCCGGACAGCTCATTTA
The DNA here is from genome assembly GCA_030762895.1 of Sophora flavescens. Lineage (NCBI taxonomy): Eukaryota > Viridiplantae > Streptophyta > Magnoliopsida > Fabales > Fabaceae > Sophora > Sophora flavescens. Next base: position 68,091,822 of record CM061066.1, read on the forward strand.
AGTCCAGCATCCTTCTATAATCAGCACGAACTCTCCACTCCGTGATGGTCTTTTTTGGGATCAACTCATTGTTTGCATTGACCACCACGGTTGTGCCACGTTTCACCCTTGGTGCCTTACTGTTCTTTTTCATTCCTTTGCTGCTGAGTTCTTTCCTTGCACATTCTTCCCTTGGGAGACTCGGTATGGGTTCCATGTCTCGTAGCCACTCAAGGTAGACTTCATCCCCCGAAGGGCCTTTTTCCTCACTGTCTTTCTCATGAGATTCTACCGATACTGTTGTAAGTGAAGGATCATGGTCTTCTCGAGTTGTCTTTACCTTTTCAGTTGGGTCCACCACATCCACTCGATACACAACTGACTTCTCTTCCGGGTGCTTAATCGCTTCAAAGACATTGAAGACCACCTCATCATCATGCACCCTTAAAGTGAGTTTCCCTTGCCGCACATCTATCAAGGCACCCCCGGTGGCCAAGAAGGGCCTACCCAATATGAGAGGGATCTCAGCGTCTTCATCCATATCGAGCACCACAAAGTCCACTGGGAATATGAACTTGTCAACTTTCACGAGCAAGTCTTCGACTACTCCATAGGGATATTTGATAGAATGATCGGCCAGTTGGAGTGACATTCGCGTATCCTTTACTTCTTTGATCCCTAGCCTCTTCATCATCGAGAGGGGCATCAAGTTGATACTTGCCCCTAGATCACATAATGCCTTTCCGAAGGTCATTCCCCCAATGGTGCATGGTATCGAGAAGGAACCGGGATCCTTCAACTTCGGAGGCAGTTTCCGTTGAAGAATGGCACTACACTCCTCGGTCAAAGCAACCGTTTCTTCATCCACAATCCTCCACTTCTTAGTGAGAAGTTCCTTCATAAAACGAGCATATGATGGCATTTGTTCTAAGGCTTCCGCAAATGGAATGTTAATTTGGAGTTTGCGGAAGACATCAAGGAATCTGTTGAACTGCTTATCCTGTTGAGGCTTCTTCAATCGTTCAGGATACAATACCTTCATGTAAGGAGGGAGGTCTTGGGGTTCAACCCATTTCTTCTTTCGGAACTCTTCATCTACAAGCTTCAGCCTTCCCCCTTGCTCCGGTTCCTTGTCACTTGTCAACTTTTCTTTTTCAGTTTGCTCTTCCTCAACATGAGGTTGTTCTGGGCCCTTGTCATCCTGAGAACTAGTGGTACCCCTGCTAGGTCCCAACACCCTTCCGCTTCTAGTTGTGATGGCATTGAATTGGTTCTTCGGGTTGTTCTCGGTGTCACCTGGGAGAGTGCCTGGGAGACGCTCATTAAGTTGCCTTGCGAGCTGAGCAACCTGCGTCTCTAGATTGTGAATTGCCGACACTGTATGAGTTGCCAACTTGTCAACTGACGCATTCACTTTCTCTAAAGCTGTGCATGTATAGGTTGACAACTTCTCAACTGTCGCGGTCATCTTCTCAAAGACCAGCTCCCACGGTTGTCTTCCACCATCTGATATTTGCAACTGATTAGGCCCCGGAAGAGCCTGCTGAGTATTGCGCTGCTGATTTCCAATGTTCGGTCTCAGACCCTGTTGAGGTTGTTGCCAATTCTGTTGAGGATGTTGTTGACCGGCTAGACCACCATTAACATCACTCCAAGCAAATCTCGGATGGTCTCTTCTCATGTAGCCCCTATTCTGATTCTGATTGTTCCTCTGATAATTGTTCTGGGGCACAGTGTCATAGAAGTTGTGGCATGAGTCCACATGTTCCTGCGAGAAATTTAGCGGGCAAATCTGAGTGTCATGATCTCCATTACAATTTGCACAACCCGGAGGCATTCCCTCGTGTATCGCATTAACCCTCTTGTTCCCGGACAAAGCCTCATTCTGCATCTTCAAAAGTCTGTTTTGCTCTAAAATGGCTTCCATTGTCCCAGATCTGATTCCACTTGAGGTCTCCCTACCACGGTTGTAATCATTATATGACATTTTCTCTAACAATGTCCATCCATCCTCCGCTGATAAATAAGAGAAAGAACCGCCAGCTGCGGCATCACAGTTCATCTGATAGCGTCCCCTCAACCCATTAAAGAAATGCTGAACTTTGGAAACCGGGTCAAAGAACGCTGAGGGACATCTTCTCAATAACCCATTGTACCTCTCCCACGCTTCATTGTAAGTTTCATCCTCCGTCTGCCTGAATGATGTGACGGCTATTCTTGCTTGTGCCGCCTTCTGAGGAGGAAAATATTTGGTTAGGAACTTCTGTGCCATCTGCTCCCAAGTTCGATCTTTGTTCCTATCCAAACTGCCAACCCACCGCGAGCGACATCCCTAAGAGAAAGAGGGAAAAGCCGCAAGCGAAACTCATCCTGAGAGACTCCCTTGGTCTTCTGCAAGTCACAAGCTTCAAGGAAGCGAGTAATGTGTCTATGAGGGTCCTGTTTGCCACTCCCATCAAACTGATTCTCGCGGATCTGGAATGTGACACATGCTTCCACTCTGAAGGAGTCTGTATTCAGGTTGCCCCTCACAATAGAAGAGTCACAATCTCCCAAGCTTGGTAGATCGTACTCGAAGAGAGGCTTGTAACGAGGAGGAGGAGGAGGGTTTTCTTCAGCCATGCCCTCTATTTTAATTCCTTCAATTATTTTCCGTTCCCTGGCTTCTTTCCTTAATTGCCTCTCGGTCCTGGTGATCTCGGAATCAAATAGCAAGTCCTCTTGTAGAAGGGTACCTCGCATACAAAAACAGGCAAAGACCAAGTGGAATCAAAGAAGCAGAGAAAAATAATAACGAAATAATAAAATAAAAAAATAAAATCAACTTAACCAACCAATCAAATTTCCTAAAAATTAGGAAAATTGGTTGTGCCAATCCCCGGCAACGGCGCCAAAAACTTGTTGATGACGCCGGCAAGTGTACCGGGTCGTCGCAAGTAATAATAAACACGGTAAGAATTTACCGAGGTCGAACACAAGGATTGGGCTACCAATTCGTGAGAAATTCGATAGGTTTAGTTAAGCGAAGAAAGCTGTTGTGAGAGAGAGATTAAGATCGCAATTCAAATAAGAAATCGATTAAAGCTAAGGTGATTAAATTCAGAAATTAAAATATCTAGGGTTTCAAATCCACCTACCCAATCATGCATAGTACCCAAGTGATGATGCATTCCTCCCTAGGTTCAATTACAATGTCAACCGGGACCCCCAATTTCTCCTAAATTCACGGTCGTGCTCAATAGGACGTATTCAACGATTAGGATTAATTACTTGTTCGGTCTCATAATCCTAACCCTCGAATTCTATTAAATCTTGTTCCCTATAAGGTTGCACTAATCGCCTAAATTCACGGTCGTGCTCATTATTCGATTAGTGATTCCAATACAAGTTCTAAAACGTGAATCGCCGATCCGTCTCAACACGTTAACTAGTTAATCATGCAACACATATGATCAACACAATCAATTCAGAATTGGAAAACATTTATTGAGAAAAGGGGAGAAACACATACATCATATGAACACTACATAGCCATGGGTGGCTTCATCGATCCCCTAGACGAGGGGATTAGTTCCTCATGCCCGTGACGACACACAAACAATCGGCAATAATCTCCATAATAATAATAAACTAAAAGAAGAAAAGAAAAGAGAAGGGAGACGCAGCTCCAGAAACAAGGATTCGCACTACTGTTCTAAACAAGTGGATATCAACTTCATACCTAATTCTGATCTGAAACAGCCTTTAAATAAGGATTATGTTTCTCGCCCGCTCGCGGGGCGAGCTTACTCTCGCGATGCGAAATTAAGCATTGGCGCGCTTCAAATTTTGGATTTTCGCGAGGCGAGATTGTATTCGCAGGGCGAGTCTTCAAACCCCAATCTGTCACAGCCGTGACCTTCATCATGGCTAGGCCGTGATGGCCTCTGTCTTCCATGGTCTTCAGGGACTCGCGAGGCGAGACACCTTTCGCGGGGCGAGTCTTCAATTCTAGGCTGTGACCTTCATCACGGCTAGGCCGTGATGGTCTCTGACTTCCAAGTCTTCATGCTCTCGCGAGGCGAGCTGTCTCTCGCGGGGCGAGTCTTCAAACCTCAATTTGTCACAGCCGTGACCTTAATCACGGCTATGCCGTGGTAGTCTCTGTCTTGCTGGTCTTCAGACTCTCGCGGGGCGAGAAGATTTTCGCGCGGCGATCCAGAAATGATGACTTTTGCTGCTTTGTTGACCTTCAGTCTCGCGAGGCGAGAGTACACTCGCGGGGCGAGTGTCTCCAGAATTGCAATTTCCACTATTTCTTGGCTTTCCTTGACTCCCGGAGCTTCACTTTATTGACCTGAAAACACAAAAAGCAACCAAAAGCATAATTCTATCCAAAATAAGCTAAAAACTACACAAAAGACGCAAAACGAGTCAAAGTCCAACTTAGGAACAAAACAAGGCAAAATTTGGGCGAAAACGAGAATGAACTCGACTAATTGGCACATAAACCCTAGTTCATCTAGTCATAAAACTAGATAAGCCAGAGGCTTATCACTTAGTAACTTCATCCACTGCTCCTATAAATAGCTTCCTTCCATCCTTTTAATTTTCTGCTTCACAATATGGCTCTGCCGTGGAGATTAACTTCATCACTCTTTCTTCCTATTCCTAGACTCAAAGGTCTTTGTCTTAATGGTCAAACAACTTCTGAGTTTGAGTAAATTACATTACGTGAGTGATAAGTTTGAGTAAACTACATTATGTGAGTTGCTCACCTTATCATCCTTCCGGAGAATTAGCTGCTAGAGGGCAAATCAGGTGCTCGGGCGTCACAGTTCCAAAACCTCAGCTTTGGCAGCAAGTGACCGTCATGGAAGTCTCTGGAACCACTGCCTTTGCTTGAAACAGATCTAGTGCACCCGTTTTTGCCTCTCTTGAGCTCTCTCATGCCCCCCAGTTTTCTGAGGTCTTCGGAGTATAGTTTTCCCTTTGGCATATTTCATAAAACTCTCTGATGGGATGTAGCTTTAATGTTTAGGATTTTAAACCCTTTCAATGTAACTTTTTATAAGATTTTAAACCCTTTCAATGTAACTTTTTATAGGATTTTAAACCCTTTCAATCTTCTGTATCAGTCTGTATTACACTTCATGAATGAGATCCGGTTTGGGTTATTGATTCAACTTATACTTCGCACATATATTTTAGTTTTCAAAACAGAAACACAAAACATCAAAGCAATTCATGTGAAACTGAAACTTTGAGGAAGGCAATGCGGAAGGGATCGTATACTAGATAAAAAAATTATTAAAATAACCTTTAACGTCTGTTGATGTAAGGACTGACGTTAAAAGTGAAGTGACTTACTTTTAACGTCAGTTCTTTATCGAACTGACGTTAAAAGGTTCACTTTTAACGTCAGTTTTTTATTGAACTGGCGTTAAAAGTGAGTCACTTCACTTTTAACGTCAGTCATTAAAACAACTGACGTTAAAATTGAATTAATGAAGTCTGATATTTACAAAACTGCCACTGCCCCCATTTTAACGTCTATCTTTTGGTTAACTGACGTAAACCTTTACCGTCTAATGTATATTTTCCACTAGTGTATGGAGGAAAAGCCTCTTGCCTTAATATGAGAATTTAGTTTGTTGAGAGAAAATTAAAATATGAGAACAAAATTACAAAAGGGATCATGAAGGTTAAAAGCAAAGATAAACAAAGAAAATTATGAGAATCACATAAAATTTGTCCCAGTGTTGGTCCTTTGATTTTCATTTAATTGATTTTCCACATCCTTTTGATGACACAGATCTTGGCTTATGTTTCTGATTCTTCGAACACACCTTCTCCAATCATTCCTTAACAATTTTCCCCCAGTATACTCAGTCGGATAAAATTGCCCCAGTGTGGTGAGTGCTTGCAGAAGTGTTGGACCATATCCTCCCCCTAGGTCACCTTTACAGGTTTTTAGCCTAAGGTTTCTTTACCCTAACTTTGCCTAGGTTGCCCTTTCGGGTTTTCAACCTAGCGGTCCTTTTCTTCTCTTTTGTTTTCATTGTTCTTTGCCCTAACTTTTGCCTAGGCCGCCTTTTCGGGTTTTCAACCTAGCGGGCTCTTTTTTTTTTTTTGTCAAGCATAGAACTTTTTCACAACATCAGAGTTTACTGGTCTTGGTAACTCTTCCCCATCCATGTTTTGTAGAATCAAAGCTCCTCTTGAGAATGCTTTTTTGACAATATAAGGACCTTCATAATTCCGTGCCCATTTTCCTCGGGCATCCTCCTGATTAGGGAGGATTTTCTTTAAAACCAGGTCTCCCGTGCAAAATTCTCTAGAGCGAAGCTTCTTATTGAAAGCTCTTGCCATTCTGCTTTGATACAATTGTCCGTGACAGATAGCTGGCGGTCTTTTCTCTTCTATCATGTTCAACTGCTCATATCGAGTTTTCACCCACTCAGATTCTTCTAAATCAGCTTCCGTTAAGACCCTTAGCGAAGGGAGTTCTACTTCGATAGGTGAGACAACCCCCATCTCGTACACCAAAGAGAAAGGGGTTGCCTCAGTTCTTGATCATATATTAGTCCAATAAGCATGTAAAGCATATGGCAGCATTTCGTGCCAGTCTTTATAATTTACAACCATCTTGGCGACGATCTTCTTGATATTTTTGTTTGCTGCTTCAACTGCACCATTCATTTGAGGTCTATAAGGAGCTGAATTGTGGTGTTTGATTTTGAAACCATCGCAATACTTTTGAATCTCGGCACCATTAAGATTAGCAGCATTATTTGTGATTATCCTCTTTGGGATCTCGTATCTATAGACGATGTCCTTCTTGAGAAATTTGAGAAACACCTTTTGAGTTATGCTGGCATATGAAGCAGCTTCTACCCATTTAGTGAAATAGTCTATCGCCACCAAAGTGAAACGATGACCGTTGGAAGCCTTGGGATTAATGGGACCGATGACATCTATTCCCCACATCTAAAAAAGCCTTGGGGATACTAAATTATGCAGTGGAAATGGAGGTGCATTGACCCGATCTGCATACATCTGACATTTTTGGCATTTACGAACATGCTCTATACAATCCGACTCCATAGTAGACCAATAATAGTCACTTCTCAAGATTTTCTGGCATGAGTCCCACAGATTCCTTCATGAACTTCGATGATGATCAATTTATCTTCACGAGCATCCACACATCTGAGTAGGGTACCATCATATCCTCTTTTATACAGGACTTCCTTGCTTAAGAAAAAGGCCATACCCAGTCTTCGGATGGTCTTTCTATTTGCTTCGCTCGCTTCTGTCGGGTATTTCTTGTTCTGAATATATTGCTTGATATCATGATACCAATGCTTACCATCAGGTTCTCCTTCCACATGGGCATAGTATGCCGGTTCATCTTGCACTCTAACTTGGATGGGTTGGACATTGGTATGGATGTCCAGCTTGGTCATGGCAGCTAGCGTGGCTAAAGCATCATCAAACTGATTCTTGTCTCAAGTTAAATGATAGAAAGTAATCTCGTCAAACTTCGTAATCAACCGAGTCAAGTATTTCTGATATGGAATTAACTTGGAGTCTTTGGTTTGCCATTCACCATTGACTTGGTAAATGATTAGAGCTACATCCCCGAAGACTTTCAACTGATTTATACCAAGTTCAAGTGCCATTTGTAATCCACTAGCACATGCCTCGTATTCTACAATATTATTCGTACATTCAAATTTCAGCTTTACGGCTACCGGGTACTGATTGCCGTTTGGTGAGATAACCATTGCTCCTATACCACTGTCATGCATATTGAATGCTCCATCAAAATACATCTTCCACACATCTTCCTGTTCTTCATCTTCCTCGAGGGGCATTATCTCTCCATCTGGGAACTCAGAGTTGTCAGGCCATCCATCCTCAAGAGGATTCTCTGCTAAATGATCAGCAATTGCACTTCCTTTAATGGACTTCTAAGTCACATATTTGATGTCAAATTCTGACAATATCACTTGCCACTTCGAAACTCTTAAGGAGATATGAGGACTTTCGAAGATATACTTCAAAGGATCCATTCGAGAAATTAGCCAAGTGGTGTGATATAACGTGTACCGTCTGAGTCTTCTGGAGGTCCACACTAACGCACAACAAGTCTTCTCGATTGCCATATAATGGGCTTCACAAGCATTAAACTTCTTACTCAGATAGTAAATTGCCTACTCCTTCCTGCCAGATTCATCATGTTGTCCCAGCATTGCCCCCATTGAGGTTGGCAATATAGTGAGATAGAGTAACAATGGACGACCTTGGGTAGGTGGTACCAATACTGGGGGATTCAGTAAATATGCCTTTAACTTGTCAAAGGCTTCTTGGCAGTTATCATCCCATCTTCCGGGATTATTCTTCCTGAGGAGTTTGAAAATTGGCTCACATGTGCTAGTCAAATTTGCAATGAAGAGCGCAATATAGTTCAACCTTCCAAGAAAAACCCTTACTTCTCGCTCGTTCTTAGGTGTTGGCATGTCACGTATTGCTTTTACCTTGTTAGGGTCCACCTTTATTCCTTCTTTACTGACAACAAAGCCAATTAAATTCCCTACGGATGCTCCAAAAGTACATTTTGCAGGGTTGAGCAGCAACTTGTACTTCCTTAGCCGCTCGAACAACTTTCGCAAAACTGCTACATGGATTTCTTCTTCCTTGGACTTAGCCACTATATCATCAACATATACTTCTACCTCCTTACGCATCATATCATGGAACAATGCTACCATAGCACGTTGGTAAGTGTCCCCAACATTCTTCAACCCAAAAGGCATCACTTTGTAACAAAAAGTTCCCCAAGGAGTGATAAAAGTTGTCTTTTCTTCATCATCATTACCCATGTGGATCTGATTGTACCCAGAAGACCTATCCATGAAAGTGAACCTATGACTTCTGGCTGCACTGTCTACAAGGACATCAATATGTGGTAGGAGAAAATCATCCTTTGGACTGGATTTATTCAGATCTCGGTAGTCCACACACATTCTGACCCTTCTATCCTTCTTTGGTACTGGAACAATATTAGCTACCCATTCCGGGTGCCTAGCTACTTCCAGAAAGCCAGCCTCTAACTGCTTGGTCACTTCTTCCTTGATCTTTAGCGACATCTCAGGATGCATCCTCCTTAATTTTTGCTTCTTTGGAACCACATCTGGGTATAAAGGAATTTTATGTGAGGCTATCTCAGGATCTAAACCTGGCATATCTCTATAGGACCATGCAAAAACGTCCAGATACTCTTTGAATAGTGCAACCATTTCTTCACTCTCTGGGTTATCCACTATTTTCAACTCCTTTTTGTCTTTCTCGGTTCCCATATTGATCACTTCTGCAACCTCATTGTTCGAGCTAATCCCTTCTTCTGACCATTTCATTATATTTATGAATTCTTCAATGTCTTCTTCTTCCGTATCGGATTCAAGGTTGTATTCATCAATGACCGCGAGGGAATCAATAAATGAGTTTTCAAAGTTCCTCTCCTGAGGTAAATCTTTAGTGAAAGAAGTATTCCTGGAAGAAAAAGTCAGGAATAGGATAAGTATAGGCAAGAGTCTTATTCATGAAAGAAAAGCTTAAACAAAGTAAAGAAATGAAAGAGAGAGAAAAGAAACGATGGGACCAAAAGGAAAACACCAGACAAAGTGCTACATTCTCATTCATGTCTCAAACAAAGTAAACATCAGTTCAAATTTAGTACAATAAGATAATTACTTCATGAAAATAACATCAACAAACGGTTCGGATCGCCAATTATTGAGAAATTCATTGCTAGCAAGGAGATAGATGACATGGTTCTCGTCCAGCTCCTCTTCAAGTGTGCTGATAGTGATGTGAGGGGAAAATAACTTTTCAGGACTGATAACTTCAGCAGCTACTAGGAAAGTCTCTGTCAGAAAAGGAATATACTTTCTCTTATCATCTTCTCCTTTCTCGTTCTCGAGAGTCATAAATTTCATCTTTTCTGCCAAGTAGGGTTGATACCCCAATCCATGCCTTCCTTCTCTCATAGATGCTTCAATTGGTTGAGAGATCCCTTGAAGCTTAGGCCCTAGGCCTCTTCCTCTTTGATACCCATTATTTTCCATGATGCGGATTGCCACTTCATTCACATTCTTCATTGGCGGCTCCGTTTTCTTGTTCCCTGGCTTCAATACCTCAAAACTACACAGTGAATCATCTTCCATTTGCTCTGTACTTTCTACATAAGGTATTGCGGCGGGCTTTGTCAGCATAATTTCCTCTTTACCACGGACAGTAATCACGGACCCATCTTGAATATACTTCAAACACTGATGCAAAGTCGATGGAACAACTCCTGCTTCATGAATCCAAGGCCTTCTCAGAAGCATAGTATAAGCTGGTTGGATCTCCATGACTTGAAAGATGACAGAAAAACAACTAGGCCCTATTTCAAGGGACAGAGTTATCTCCCCTAAGATTCCTCTTGTTGTCCCATCAAAGGCTGGTACAATAATTTCTTGTGGTGTCAAATCTGTCATGCTTATGTTTAGTTGCTCGAGAGTGGACATTGGAACCACATTCAACACCGAACCACCATCTACAAGCACCTTTGCAATCACAAACCCTTTACACTTTAGGGTAATGTGTAAGGCTTTGGTGCTACTGCGGGATTTCGAAGCCACCTCATCTTCCGAGAAAGTAATCATGTTGACACGCCTTATTGGGTCCACCATATTTACCACATTCTCCGGAGTGACGTCAGTCTTGACATACGCTTCATTCAACACCTTCAATAATGCCTTACGATGCGACTCTAATGTCAAGACAAGCGATAAAAGAGATATCCTCGATGGAGTTTTCTTTAACTGTTCTACCACATCATATTCACTTTACTTCATGATCTTCAGAAACTCCTCTTCTTCTTTTCCTTTTCCTTCATCCATAGTTTCCTTTTCTTTGGATTCCTTCGTCATTTCTTCTTCAACAGGTTGTAGCATCGCCCGCTCCTTGTAATGCCTCCAATTCTCACAATATTAGTAACTTGGGCCTTCGAGGTCTCTCCCACATCTCCAGCTAGTTCAACCTTCTGTTCATAATTCCATGGTACAACATGTGTATCAACATAAGCAAAAGGAGTTGGCTTCTTCACCCTTACAATGACTCTTTCTGGGGCTGAAGCTTTGTTCATGGGTGGTACTCGGAGTACAACTTTTCCAACTACATTGACTTCCACGGCAGCACCCCGTCTAGCTTGAATTACCCCCAAGGTGAGTAATCCCTGAACCCGGACTTTGAAATCCAAACAAGTTTCAATGTCGTGCCCCACTTGCCCATGATGATAGTCACACCTTAGATCTTCGGCATACCTCTTTTCTTCTCTTGGAATTCTTACTGGTGCAACAATGTTGTATCCCGCCTTCATTAGTTCTTCGAAGATCTTTTGCATTGGCACTCACAATTCTAATACCTTCCTGATTGGGGACCCTCTTGCCTCCAAATTGTTCACCTGATTTCCATCATTATGATTCGGGATTGGATTTTTAACAATATTAGGCCCGACCTCTTCTTCAAACCCTAGCTTCCCACAAGCAATCAACTTTCTCACAGTCGTCTTAAAAGCTTCGCAGTCCTCAATGGAATGTCCTGTGACATCCATGTGATACTTGCAAGTCTGATTTGGATTGTACCAAGCAGGAAATGGTGGTTCTAGGGGACGTATAGGGTTTCCCGCAATTGAGTGGCAGTCAAACAATTGTTGGAATAAATCCGCATTAGAGATGGACAATCTCGGGAAGGGTGGCAGATTTGGATTTTGGAAACGTCCTTGGTTTTGGAAATTTGGACGAGGCGGAGGATAGTTTGGGCGATTTTGTGGGGGTGCAGGAGGGTAATGGGCGTATGATGGGCGAGCAAGGTTATATGGTTGAGGGGTAGGAATATTGCTGATTTGGTTTTGTGGGTAAGTGTTGGTTTGTGAGGATGATTGTAACGGGTAAAGTGGGGTTTGTGTCTGGTATGGAATGTGTGGATTAGGGTTATATGGTGCTTGGTACTGAGGATTAAAGTTCTGTTGGTATTGTACATAATTCGCCTCAACTTCTTTCTTCTTCGGTTGGAATCCTTTTTGGGATGCACTTCTTTCAACATCATTCATGGGAAGCTTTCCAGCTCTTGCTAAAAATTCAATCCTTTCACCAGCGGCGATCAAGTCGGAGAAATCTTTATAGGCTGCCCTAGCCATGGCCCCTATAAAAGGTGCTCCGAGGGTTCCTAAAAAGTATGAGCACATTTCGGATAAAGTCAACGGGGGTTGAACTTGTGCAGCCAAACTCCTCCACCTTTAGGCATATTGCTTGAAGGGATCCTCATTTCTTTTCTACATTGTAGTCAACTGTTCACGACTCGGAGCTGCATCCAGGTTGAACTTGTACTGGTTCATGAATAAGTCAGCCAATTCCGTCCATCGCGAGATCTTGGAATGGTCCAATTGGAGATACCATTCTAAGGCGAGGCCAGTCAAACTTTCGTGGAAAAAGTTGATAAGGAATTTGTCATTCTTGGACCAAATTGCCATATTGGTGGCATAAATGATGAGGTGAAATGAGGCGATTTGATGTGAAGGTTGCGTGTTTAGAGAGGGAAGGAAGTGTGGTGCGGTTAAGAGAGTGGAGGAGATGAGGGAGAAGAAGGACCAATGGGTAGAGGAGGTGTAGGGGCGGTTGCAGAGTGGGGGGTTGGGGGGTGGGGGTGCGGGGTAAGAGATGTCTTGTCTGATATGTAAAATGGGGTTTTTTAGGGTTATGAGAAGTAACTCAATCTCCATTCTTCTCTTTTTGCTGATTGTTCTTTTCTCTTTATTTTCTTCCTCCTTTCTTCATTATTTTCTTCTTCTTCTTTCTTTATTTTTTAGTCTCCAGTCTGAAAATAAAATTGCAGTGGACGGAATCTCCCCGTCCAACAGAAAATTAAGTATGCAATGGACGGAACCTCCTCGTCCAACAGAAAATTAGATATGCAATGGACGGGATCTCCCCGTCCAACAGAAAATTAGATATGCAATGGACGGGACCTCCCCGTAATGGACGAGACCTCCCCCTCCAACAGAAAATTAGATATGCAATGGACGGGACCTCCCCGTCCAACAAAAAATTGGATATGCAATGGACGGGAGACAGAAAATTAAATAATGGCAGTGGACGGAACCTCCTTGTCCAACGTTATTTTCTTTTTCTTCTTTCTTTATTCACTATTTTTTTTTAGTCTCCCTGAAATATAATAACATAAAATTAGAATAAAATAAAATGAAGATGGATAAAAATGAATGCTCACACAGTGGATGAACGAATGTGAAAAAACACGAAAAATGAGGGTCAAAGTTGTCCTTAACAAAATTACATCGACATTTTTCTTCAAAGTAAAATGACTTTTTTTTTTTATAATTGTAACAATATAAAATAGCTTTTACATTACATAAAAACTTTATCAAAACAATAAAAACAGATTTGAGAAAAAAAAAATTTTTTGCTCAATTTTGAAATCACTCATTTTTCTAAATTTTAACAAACAGCCTATAGCTAGTAAAAGTATGCTGGAATGCAAATCTCTCGCATAACTATTTAAAGTTGTTGGTGGCAGTAGAAGAAACTGTGTCCCCAAGCGAACTAACTGGGAAGGTTAGAAGGTTCGAACCCAGGAGCCGTCAATTTGAAGAGAGTTTTACCTAATCATCATTCTCTGTTCAAGGATTAGGATGTGTTTGAGTATACAGCTTATTCAATACTTATGCAATAAGATTTTTTTTTCAAATAAGCTAAAATCAATTTATTTTCATAAGCTTCTCTAGTAAGCTTATAGAAATAAGCTAAAAAGTGCTTATGAAAAGATCATAAACTATTTTAATAACTATTTACTTAAATTTATTATCATAAGTTATTCTCATAATTTTTTCTATAAGTTCTTTCAAAGGCACCCTTAGGCTGGCAAAATGATCCATCAATCCATCATTCATCCAATCCATCCATGAGAAAATTCATCCAATCCATCCATTTATAAAAATGAAAAAAATAATGGATTTGGTTGTTTTTTTAATGGATGGTTAATCATCTATCTATCTTTATTTTTTAGATCCATTGGACCAACATAAAAAAAAGTAATAGATATTTTTTATCCATTCCAAAACTATTTTTTTTTAAATTCATATTTTTAAAAAAACTGAAATCATATATATAAAAAATATTTTTTAAAATTATTAAAAATTAAATAATTTTATGACTCCTCTTCACTCCTCTCGCTCTCGATCTCGATCTCGATCTTGCTATATGATCGATATCTGTATTCAACAAAGTTCCATATATATGTGAGGCATAAAATAATATGTAGTTGGTCAGAACCGGTCCTGAGATTTTAGATGTTCTATATGAACTTAAGAAAATAATATCATCATAATTATTTGAAGATTATTTTTCTTATATTTTTATTATAAAATCTTTAATAATCCGATTATTATCAAGATTTTTTAAAAAATCATTTTCGACTGGGGTGAAACTTGTAGATGGGACTATTTGTACGGTGGAACTTGTGTTTTTTCCGTGTTGCTTCAGTGTAATCTTTCAGGGCCACCCTGTAGCTGGCAGTAAAACTAGACTTCAATAATATTCCCTAGACTTCAAAATAGAATGCTACTACCAAAAAATAAAAATAAAAATAAAAATAGAATGCTTCAGTACACCTCACGGTTCTTATTAGAGTTGTCTTATATATATTAACAATAAACTAATAGTTTATCCGAGCGTTATTTCTCAATATTTTTAAAATGTTGCGTAAAGAATTTATCGTGATTGAATTTGATGTTATATCTTCTCTCAAGAACCTAAATCTTTTGATAAAATAAAAAGAACCTAAATCTTTTAAGAATCGTTAAGGACGAAACTCTGCTGGGGGGAGAGAGATTTTGAAAGAAATAAAATTACTTAATTTTTAATAATTTTAAAAAATATTTTATACATGAATGAGAGAAATTATTTTAAAATAGTTATAATTTTTTTAGTTTAATGCTTTTTATAGATGGATTGGATTTCCATCTGTAAATTTTTTTTAATTGATGGATTAGATGAATTTTATTAAATGGATCATAAATGAGTTAAATTTTTTAATAAGTTTTTAATAAATCTTAATGAATTAATGAATTATTTTCAATTTATTCCTTATAATCCAAACAAAAATTTAACTCTTATAGTCTTTCAGCTTAACCCCTGTGATAGGTGAGTGTCGTTGAATTTGACGACCTTAAGACGTGACGCATGTTCATGGAATTTTGATTTAATGAAGAAAATCAAAAAGTAATTCCTCTTCAGCCAAGATCCCAATGCATGGCACAAACTAGAGGTTGCTACCCCTTTCATAAAAGAGAGAAACACAACTTTAAAAAAGAATAGTTGATCAAATTTGTGGTTTTTTTGACAAGGCAAATTTGTGGTTGATTTACATAGCACTTGGTGTGCAAAGTAATTTATTGAAGAAATTGACATGTAATTAAAAAAGAAAAGAAAACGGAAGACAAACTACTATCTTCATCCATCAAAATTTGATTACTACATTTTTAATGTTAACAATAAGAGGATCTTGTAGGACGTCTTTCACCGGTTACTCAAAATTTCACGTAAGAAAGGCTGATTAAAATTCTTTCAGAAGTGAAATGATAATTTTTTTTCACCAACGATATCCTTCAGCAGATAACTAAAAATTATTCTTTACGAGACCTAGGCCTAAAGTGATTTTTACATTTTTCAGCAAAACTTTTTTCAATACACGTGAAATAAATTAAATCTCCCACTACATACTTAAGAAATCAAACTATCCATCAACTAAATTCTCCACCCAACTGTTGAGTCTTGTGGTGAAATGATTTTTATTTCTATTTCTGTGATTTCTTTATTTGTATTTTTTTATTTCGTTAGATGAATGGATTCTCTAATTTCTCTCCCATCATGTCCTAAACGGCTAAACCTTATATATTTTATTGATGAGGTTAAAAGATTTTTTTTTTGTTACGGGGACAAGGTTAAAATATTGAATTATATTGCAATTAAGGATAATTAGTTCATTTACTTGAATTTAAATATCCAATACGTATAGTACTATAAATTTGGTTATTTAAGTTGCATTCTACTTGATTCCCTTTAGATATCATCAAGAAGAACTAGAAAATATGTAATCGGATCAGATTTGATCGGATTTCGCCAGTGAATTAGCAGTTTAGCACTATTAACTACGAATGTATCGATTAAAAGTTTAATTAACCATCCAATACCCATAATTAATTATAAATTTATCCATGTAGGCGGCTGACAATTTGGTGAGTCAAGATATTTGAAATAATTTAAGTTGGAGTTATGGAGATATGGGGTTCGATCCCCTCCCCTACCCTATCCTACTAATCATTAACCAGTACTTTTAAAAAAATTAACTATAAATTTACAGAAATGCTAAACGGACACGAAATTTGTGACACTTATCTTATTATCAGATGAACAAGTGTCGCATTTGTGCGACACTTGTAGATGTCTTGTCATCTGATCAGTAGTGATTTTTTTAATTTAATTTTTTTTATAAATAATTTTTTTGATTAAGTATGTGTAAATATCTGGTGAATCAGGTACAAATATTTGGTGAATTCAGTTCATTATCTGGTGAATGAGTTTTTTTTACAAATAATTTTTTTGATTAAGTATGTGCAAATATATGGTGAATCCGGTATAAATATCAGGTGAATCCGCTATAAATATCTGGTGAATTCAGTCCATTATCTGGTGAATACGTTTTTTTTTGAGAAATAAATTTTTTGATTAAGTGTGTGTAAATATATGGTGAATCAGGTATAAATATCTGATGAATTCAGTTCATTATCTGGTGAATGTGTTTTTTTATAAATAAATTTTTTGGTTAAGTATGTTTAAATATCAGGTGAATGGGTTTTTTTGAGAAATAAATTTTTTTGGTTAAGTATGTGTAAATATCTGGTGAATCAGGTAGAAATATCTGGTGAATTCAGTTCATTATGAACTGGTGAACTTAGTTCACTATCCGGTGAATGTTTTTTTTATAAATAAATTTTTTTGTTAAGCATGTGTAAATATCTGGTGAATGAGTTTTTTTGATAAATAAATTTTTTGGTTAAGTATGTGCAAATATCTGGTGAATCAGGTATAAATATGTGGTGAATTCAGTTCATTATCTGGTGAATAGGTTTTTTGGTTAAGTATGTGCAAATATCTGGTGAATCATGTACAAATATCTGATGAATTCAGTTCATTATATGATGAATGAGTTTTTTTAGAAATAAAATTTTTATTTTTGTATAAAAGTCAAAATTAAAAAAAAAGGTGCTACTACAATAACACTACATTGAACTACTGTAACAGATGTCGTATTGTTGTAAAAAAAAAGTGTCAAATTAGCCGCACTCTAAATTTATATGTCATCAGTTTGAAAAAATGGTGTAAAATTTTAAAAAAATGGAATTGGTTGGAGTGTGGTGGGCGGCTGGCGGCGCTAACTCAAAAAGTCTCTGTTTACACTGAAAATTCAATGGTGTTTTTTTTTTGTTACAAAAGGTTAGGCTTTAAATTCAATGGTGTTTGATAGTCAATTACGTAATCGCACACGACCTCACTCAACGAACGACATTAATGAGTAATTTGTAATCAATTATTATTATTATTTTTAAGAAAAAATTTAAAATAAATTAAGGTTTAATTTTTTTTAAATAAATCATTAAAAATATTTAATTCTCATCCAAACTACTTTAAAAATTAATAATATTTCTGATTTTTGATTGATTAATAATATTTATACTTTATAAAATAGAATATAAGAAAGAAGAGTGTGAAAATTTCATTTTTGGGATCAAATAGAACACAATTGACGTGACGTAACGTAACTCACACCTTGACTTAGCTAGTTTGTTTGTTATAGTTGCCATTTTGAATGGACAAAGACTTGTTTCTCCTTCTGTACTCAACAGTAATATACGTTTATTAATGAAGAGTGTGTTTGAAAAAGTTGAAAAAAAGATTATGTTGATAATCGATTTTTGTATAATCGATTATTGTGATAATCGATTATAATCAGAATCTGTTTTTGTTTGGGTCTATTTATTGAAAAGTAATTTTAAGATAATCTATTTTATTTGGGTGGTGTAAAAAAAATCATTTTTATATAGTAAATTACAAAAAAAAGATACGAAGCTATTTGTATAATTAAGAATATTTGTTTAGAAGTTAGTTTTACTGGGATAAACAAGAAAGAGAGTTTTAAGAATGAAAATAATCAAATCACAACAATATGAACAAACTAGATGGCATAAATCAATTTTTTTCTTGAAAAAAAGCTTTTCTATAAGTTTAAGCAAAATGTCATACATGTTAGATTATTTTGAAAACAGTTTTTAGGGAGTAAAACAGCTATAATCTCAAAAATAAGCATTCCCAAACATGCTAGAAGAGGGTTTAATTTGATCTTTACTTTAATTAAAGTTTTTTTTTAATATGATAATATTTTTTTAAGATAATATGATTATATGTCATCATAATTTATAGAAAAAAACAAAAGAAATTAATCAAAGATTGGACATGACAAGTGTTTACATCATTAGTTTAGAAATTTGACGGCGTAAATTTCTTTTTTACGTTAACAAAATAAAATATTCTTATACAATTTTATCTTGTTTGTATTGGTAAAATATAATCACAATGTAACTAACTTTTAAAAATAGTTAGGAGAAGAGTGTAACATTTTTAATAATAAGTTAAATTGTGATTAGTTATGTTGATAATATAAAAAAATCTTTATATTAAAAATGTATACTAATTAAATCTTAAAAGTTTACAATATTAACATGTTTTTTTTTGGTAATTATGATATATGTATGAAGTATCCACCATCGTTAGCAGTGACTAATCTCCGTCGGGAAACCTGTTGGGCACACAAGGTGGGTTCTCCCCTCCCAACCAGGTTTTCTCCATACATAAGAGCCATGATTCGAACCCCTGACCGCTTGCTTAAGGTACCCAAGTCTCTTATCACTTGGACCAACCACATGTTGGTAAAAAAAAAAAAAAAACTATACCAGTATATAAGATTATGAGTTTAATTGGTACATACTTTTCAGTATAAAGTGTTTTGGCAATCAAATTACAAATCATGATATGAATGACTTTTAATGTTAGTAGGAAAATTACAAATAATGATACACACTTGTGCTATACCAGTTTCTGTTTGTGAGGAAGCAGAAAGACTTTGAAGGGACTTTGTTTGGGGTAGCAATGTGAATCAAAGGAAGTGTCATCTAGTTTCTTGGGAACAGATATGCTTGCCTAAAGAGAAGGGTGGACTTGGTTTCAGAAATTTGAAGGTACTCAATAAAGCTTATATTTGCAAATTGGCTTGGCAACTTGTTGCAGAACCTGAGAAGCTTTGGGTGAAAGTAATGAGGGCCAAGTATAATTGTGGATAGTAGTTAATCAAAGGAGTGTTTGTTCTAATATTTGGAGAGCAATTGCTGGAGTATGGCCTATTGTCAAGGAGAATATCTCATGGTCTATAGGAAATGGAAATGACATCAAGTTCTGGAAAGATAGGTGGATTCCTGGTCTCCCTAGTATTGAAGATTGCTGCCAAGGTATCATTCCTCAGGATCAATCAGAATTTCCTATCTCATTCTATAGTCATAATCAAACTTGGAATTGGAATCTCATTGAAACTCATGTCCCAATTGATGTATGTGATAAAATTAGAGGAGTGACTCCCCCAGCAGATATGAATAGCAGTGACTTGCCAGTTTGGAATCTGAGTTCAGATGGTGTGTTTTCCTTCAAGTCAATATATCAGTTACTAAGTTGCAACCCTGTGATTGCTCCGGCTGAAGCTTCCCTTTTCAAGAAGGTGTGGCCAAATAGAATTAGAGCTTTCCTGTGGAAATTGATTCATGGGAAGCTTCTAACAAATGTGGAAAGAAATAGAAGAGGTATGGTTGCTGATGTGTCA
This sequence comes from Sophora flavescens, assembly GCA_030762895.1. NCBI lineage: Eukaryota > Viridiplantae > Streptophyta > Magnoliopsida > Fabales > Fabaceae > Sophora > Sophora flavescens. The sequence continues at coordinate 68,111,832 of CM061066.1, forward strand.
TGCTCGAGATGTCAATCAGCTCCAGAAACCATTATGCACTTGCTAAGGGATTGTGAAGATGCTTCCCAGTTATGGAACAGGGTAATTAAGCCTGAACATTGGAGCAAGTTCTTCAGTTTAGGGTTGATTGCTTAGGGTGCGTTTGGGTAAACAACTTAATTAAGAGCTCATCACATACGACCTTATCGCATGAGAGCTTATGTCATAAACGCTTAAAGAAAGAAAAAGAAAGAAAGGGGCATGAGAGGATTCAAATAGTGAAAAAACACGGAGATGGTGTTTAGTGCATAAGCTCTTATGATAATTCTATAAGAAGCTTCTCTCACTTACTTGTGAAAATAAGTTAAAAATTCCTTATGGGATATCATAAGTTATTTTACTCCTTGGAGTTGGTTTACCTTCTTTAGTGTCTCAGTTAATGCAATATGGAAGGATAGGAACAACATGGTGTTCTCCCAAACTACTTTAATGGGGGGAGAATTTTGGAGATCAGTGTGCTCTCAAGTTAAATGTAGTTTATCTTAATGACAGAAGGATTATTGTTATAACTGACTGGGAGCGACCTGCAGATTTTGTGAAATCAATGTTGATGGAGCTCATAGTAATCAATCCGGAAAATCTGCTTGTGGGGGGTATTGTTCGTGTTCAAATGGAAGATTTGTTAAAGTTTTTGTGTGAAGGCAGAAATGCTTGCCCTTTTACAGGGCATCAAGTTAGCTCTAGAACTGAAGGTGAAGAAAGCTATATTTGAGACTGATTCTCTAGTTATCGCCAACTCCATCTCCAATGGTTTCACTTTGAATTTTCATCTTAAATCTCTGCTTCAAGAGATCCTATTCTTTTTGCACAAAAATGATTGGCAAGTGTGGGTTCAACATACTTAACAAATGTGCAGATTTTCTTCCAAAGAGTGCTTTTGATGCACCTAGGTTTTTGCAAGTTGTTAACTCAGCCAATTCTTTCTTGTCTATATTTGTAGAGAATGATTGTAACGGGATGTTATCCCAAAGGCCTTTTGGCTAGTTAATAATATTTCCTTTCCTATCAAAAAAAAAATATATATATATATAAATTGGATAAGAATCAAATATTTTTACACTGAAAGTACATATCAATTAAATTCAAAAATTATTTAATCCTAATTTAGTGGAAGTACATTTTAGAGTCTGACAATTACGAGAAATAAAAATAAAATAAAACTAAGACAAGGATCTAAGCCAAAAGATTAAGATATATTAAATTTTGTACTCATAAGGTACAATAATTTATTTTATTTTATCTTTGGTACTTTCCACAAACAAATTGAATATAGAAATATTTTATCGTTGCAATTAATAAAAAAAAATAGTTATTTAGATTATTTAGATATTAATGTAAAGGCAAAATAGGTCGATTGTTTGGATTTGATGTGCCAACCTAGTTGGGAGATCTCTCTATAGTGATGCTCTTGTATACCTTTCTTTACTTTTAAAAAAAAAAAAGGTTGATCCATCCTATAAGTTGTTTTTACTTTTCACATCGATTTTACAAGTTTTATTTTCTGCTAAATTGATCATATATGTTTGGTTCCATCACATATGTTAATCCTTTCTATCAATCCTTACGTGACTGTGTCAGTTTGAACATACATGACTATGACTTTGTTGTTTGTGCTTAGGTGGCATCCAACGTGGTCTATACAAGTTTTTTACTTTTTCACATGAGTCCTATTGTTAATAGAAGAATTTCGGATTTTTTGACAGAAAAGGTTCCGACAGAATGACAGAAGGATTGAAGGAAGAATTGTCAGATAACCACCATGAAGAGTCGAATTCGGCAGAGTTGGCAGACTAAAAATTGACAGAAGTTGGTATGTCAGACAGATAAAGCCGTCAAGAAAGAAACACATTCGTCACCAGTAAAATTCCAGACGAATATACTCAGCTGACTCACGGAGAAATAGAAGTAACAAAAAAAGGTAAAAACCCAACTTTCGACAAAGTTGAATTGTCAGATGGACAAAGTATGGAAATGGCCAAGTTTTCAAGGTTGACAGCATCAGCAAGATAAGCTGTCAAACAACCAAACCGTGGACAATAAGCAAGTTGGCATAAAGCAATTCAAAGGAATGAGCAAGTCAGAGAAGTTTACTTGTCAGATGTTTGAATCTGAAACATAGCAAAACTGCCATACAGATGGCAATTTTTAAGATAGGAAGTTTTCTTTAGGCAGTTATTTCATATGCTTATAAATACTGTTAATTCCGATGTAATGGAGGATGTTACTTGATGCGATATCCTACATATCTCGATCACACAGCAGATTAAAGGATTATACTCAAGTACTCCCTCCATCCTTTTATTTCCAGTTCAATTTATAATACAGTACTGGTTATTTAATCTTTCTTTACATGTTCTTCTTTACTTTCAGCATTCCTTTCATGTTCTTTATCCAAGTTCCTTTTATATGCTCTTCATTTCTTTCACGCCTTTTACTTGCTTTATTTTAACTTTCTGCACTTTAAATGCTTTCTGTTACTTTTCAACCATTTCAATTCCTGAAATTTATCGCTTTCCTTTAAATTTCCTGCTATTTACTGCTTTCCTTTAATTTCATGTTCTTTATTTGCTTTCCTCTAATTTTCCTGCAATTTGTATGTTTTCCTTCAAATCCATGAATCTTTATAAATTCAAAAAGGAAGTCGCTCTTATTTAAGGAAGCAACTTTTCCTGTCAAATTAAAGTATCACATAAATATTCCTTCAAGTCCTTGCCAGTATTCAGCATATTTGACTGATTTGTCAGATTCGTACTTGGCAGACACGCATACACATCCTTACGAGATTACCGCATAACTCGTCCGTCCCTACACTCGTCTGATCTTAAAATTATTTGTGACAAGGATTTTGGACACCAACCAAAAACCAGAGTCAACAAATTGGCATGCCCAGTGGGACGAGTTTAGAGTAACTCGTATAGTGTCAGGAATTTGACATACAACTTTATTTGTATGCGTTTACGGAGCGGAAAGGTGGTTCAAACATCTATTTCCAAGAACTCTGTAAATATGAGTAATGCAAGTGATGCAGGCGTAGTAGACACTAACGCCGCTGTGTCAACAGTGGATGCTATAGCATCGGTTGACAATATTCCCGCAAACGGAACTAATGCTACTAATGCAGATGTAAATGGTACTAATGGTCTAGGAATAAGAAGAGGCGTTTCTTACGCCCAAGTGGTCAATAGATTTGACGAAGTTGGTCAAGGAACACTCCCGTCACCAACTTCCCCTGTTTTACAACAAATAAATACATCAACTACTGGATTGTCGTCACGAAGTGTTGTGAGTTCAAATCCAAGAGGGACTACACAGCCTCTCTCACAACCTTTGTATGGGATGCCTTATGGGTCAACAACCGTCAACCCAAATACTCCATTTGCATACATACCATATCCAAATGGAATGACGATGGCTGCCCATACATCTGGACAGGCAGGGCCATCGACTGGGGGGCAAATTCCCAGTCATGCGAATGGAATAACAGGGTCCATAATAATTACCCATTCTCGACAAGAACAACCGGTAGAAAGGCCATATATTTCCCCATTGAGACAACTCCCACAAAGTATTGTTGGTCTGTCGGAGGCTACCTTAGCCAATGTCCGACAACAGATTGATTCTAGTAACCACGACATGGTGAATACATTTACTCAACAAATGAGTACAATAATTACGCCATTGATGGAAAGCACAAATAATGCATGTTTAGCATTGACAAATGAGATACGTCAGTTAAATAGAGCCTTGGGTGTTGTAACCCCAGGCGAAAACCAAAACACTGATAGAAATCTCAATGCAAATGTCAACAGGATTAATCAGCCACAGGTAGAACCACAACTTGACGGAGTTGAATAAGATGACGAGCGGCAACAGCCTCATCGTCGGATTCCTTTGAGACGTGGAAATGTACACATTCTGCGACCAGAGGAAGACAAGGATTTGATCCTAAACCAGGGCGCTGTTGGAGCATTCCGTCAGAATGTTCTAAATCAAAACGTCAACCAAGTTGTCAAACAAGCATTAAATAGGTTTGGTTTTAACATTGGTTATGCCAACCAACCATTTTTTGCATCAGCATTTCCTGATTGGGTCCAACAGGCAGAAATGCCTCGAGGATATAAAATACCCAAGTTGTCGAAATTCTCAGGAGAAAGTGGAGAGTCGACAGTCGAGCATATTGCACGATATACCATCGAGTTAGGAGATTTGGCCTTGGAGGAAGGATTAAAAATGAAGTTCTTCCCTAGTTCATTAACTAAGAATGCTTTTTCTTGGTTTTCAACCCTAAGGCCTAATTCAATCTACTCTTGGAATCAATTGGAAAGAGGTTTCCATGACCAATTCTTTAGGGGAGATTTGAAAATAGGATTGACAGATTTGTTTGGAATTAAGAGAATGAATAACGAATCTGTTGACGACTACCTAGCTCGATTCCGTCAAATGAGGAGTCGATGTTTCACCCCTATTCCAGAGGCAGAAATAGTGAAAATTGCTGCTGCGGTGATGCGGATTACTATATCAGAAAGAAACTGGTTAACCAACATTTGATAGATCTTGCCCAGTTAGGGGACAAGGTTCGACAGATTGAACAATTAAGAGCTGAAAAGATTTTTAAACAAAAGAGATTCCTTAAGAGGGAAAGGATTAATTTTGTCGGATGCAATGAATCCGACGAGGAGTGTAATGATTATGAAGAGTATGAGGTAGATTATGTCAAACTAAAAAATGGTCCACCTTATATATGTCAAGCTTTGAAGCCTGCAAGGGCCAAAGAAAGAATCCCTTTCATTAATAAGAAAGTATACACATTTGACGTGACCAAAGCTGATCAAATATTTGACATATTACTTAGAGATAAGCAATTAAAATTGTCAGATGATCATAGGCTCTTGAAAGCCCATGAAATTAAAGATCGGAAATATTGTAAATATCATAATACTTTTGGTCATGTAACAAACGACTGTATGCATTTCGGGGATATCATTCAAAAAGGTTTGACAGATGGAAGGTTGAAATTTTCAGACAAGCGACCGGAAATGAAGATTGATACAGAACCCTTCGGTCCTGAAGCTAACAAAGCAGACCGCCAAGTCCCTATGGGAGTAGGCATGGTCAACATCACGGCCGGACAGAATATCCAAATGGATTTGTCAGATCCATTTGATATTTATCCGAAGCCAGGAGAGCCACTTATTGACTATATGACACGAAAGAAAGATGGGGGCATAATTAAAGTTTGCCCAAGATGCGAAGCGTTTTACGATGAAGTAGCCGCCAAGAAAGCTAGGGGGCAGAAACCACCGTCGCATCGTCCACATGATAACCAGCGCAGGTTTTCACATTCAAACAGCCATGCTGGATCCAACAGTATACAGAGGAGTGCTGCATCTGCTGTAAATAGACAGGCAAATAGCCGTCAGCAACATATGCACCAGTCAAGATCCGGACAGCACAACACTGGAGGCTGGCTTGACTCAACCAGAGGATCAGCAGTAAGACAGACAAATAGCTGTCAGCAACATATGTACCAGTCAAAATTTAGACAAAGACAAAGAACGGCGGCGGTTGGCTTGAAGAACCAATCGAGAGGATCGACAGAGGGTAACTCGCTTGGTGGCAGATTTAATCCTGTCAAGACAAGGACACCCCCATCCAACGTAATGGTGGATCAATGGGTGAGGAATTCAGCCATGACACAGTACCCAAAATTGCAAAAACAGACATGGACTTGGAGAAGTAAGGTCAATGAACAGGGGCCACCCTTTTGGAATGAAAATTACTGAAAGGGCCAACTGGCTCAAAATGCTCAGATGGCAGGGCCTGGTCTTTCAGGACCCTCAACTCAATTGGCTATTTCTAAAAGCCAAAAGAGGAGGCTACGAGACTCAACAGTGCTCGAAAAAAGAAACTTGCCAAACAGGAGGCGTCATTATAAAAGAGATGCCTACCCACGATCTTAGGTTGTTTGGTTGCTACAACCGACAACAAAGTTGATAAGAGGGGAGATACCAAGATGAAGAGCGTAATAGTAAATCACCCCATGGAAGCGATGTCAAGAAACCCAAGATGTCGGACCAAGCAAAGTAAACCTGCATCCCAGGTTTTCATAGAAAAGAAGACTTCAGGCCAAGCATCCTCACCAGTAAAACCAAGAGGCAAATGGCCTGTCGGACTGACAGAAATGGAGAAGGTTGCGGGGCTCGAAAAGAAAGTTGAGGCCAGAATAGAAGAGCAACAACTAACTACGCTCAAGCCTGAATACGATTTAACCAAAGAGGAGTTGTCATTTGATGCTGTCATTGAAGCATTGAATGATCCGAATGATGACATAAACGTCAGTGGATCCATGGACATAGACGGCCAGAATAAGGATTGGGCCGACATCATGGAAGCATTAGACAACTGTGGTGCAGGAATTGCCCGGCCTTTGTCAGATAGGTCAGGATCAGATGACGAGAGTGATTTAAAAAGAGATCACGGCAGAACAGTCGGAGGTGCATTCCTGGATGAGGATCCAGACAATGAAATTATACTGGAGCCCGGAATGAGAATGAAGATAGGTTTGATTTCTTTCATCCCGGCAGAATACGAAGGATATTTTGAGTTTGATCCCTCTGATGACGACAGTGATGTCGTCAATAATGCAGGAGACCCAAGTGACCACTGGATGTGTGTTCAAGAAAATTTAGTTACTGTATTCGACAACGTGGCCCAGTTGGAGAAACCTACCGACGAACAGAAAAATCATTTAAGGCCTTTACATGTGAAGGCTATAATTGATGGAAGACCCACCAATAGGGTCTTAATTGACGGAGGCGCTGCTGTAAACTTGATGCCTAGAGCGATGTTTAAAAAGTTAGGAAAGGATCAGTCAGATCTAATCCCAACTGATATGGTTGTCACTGACTTCAGTGGCAAAACATCTCTGCCGGATGGTGTCACTTTATTAAACATACAAATTGGCACTGTCGAAAGAATGACATTGTTCGTCATAATTCCAGCCAAGTCAAGCTACAACATTTTGCTTGGCAGGGATTGGATCCACGCGGTAGGGGCAGTTCCATCAACGGTACATCAGAAGGTGATTTTGTGGAATGAACAAGATCAAGTGGAGATTGTGGAGGCAGACGATAGTGCTTGCTATGCTCAGCAATCACATATTGATTTCCGGGTGTATTCTCCAAATGTGAAGCCGATAACTGCCATTGAGGGGGTTATTAATAAGGATACGTTGGAAGCAAGCCTTTTTAGTCAGTTTGGAGTTACAATACAGGACAAGGCCGACGGGACTCGGCCAGAATCCGACAATGAGTCTTGAGACCCACTTGAGAAGATTGTCGGCCTATCTAGCCGACAAAGAAGTACACACTCAAGAGAGTGTATTGGCGGATTGTATAATTGACGACGGCCCTTTGGGTTTTGAAAGAGGAGCCGAAGTCAAACAAAATGTGGAAGTAGAGGATCCTCTGGAAGAAAAAAATTTGGGGACAGAAGAAAAGAAAAGGCCCATTTTTGTCAGTGCTTTTCTGCTAGAGGATTAAAAACGGAAACTTGTCAGATTAATAGCAGAGTACAAAGATTTCTTTGCATGGGACTATGACGAAATGCCTGGTTTAAGCAGGGATCTTGTTGAACATCGCCTACCACTAAGGGAGGATTGCAAGCCTGTTAAACAAGCAAGCAGGCGGTTTGCTCCAGAGGTGCTACATAAAATCAAAGAGGAAGTACAAAGACTGCTTAAAGCCAAGTTCATACGAACAACCAGGTATGTCGATTGGCTCTCTAATGTAGTCCCCGTTATTAAAAAGAATGGCAAGATGAGGGTATGCATAGACTTCAGAAATTTGAATATGGCTACCCCCAAAGATGAATATCCGATGCCTATAGTCGACATGCTTATCGACTCAGCATCAGGAAATGAGATTTTAAGTTGTATGGATGGCCATGCAGGATATAATCAAATCTTTATAGCCGAAGAAGATGTGTCAAAGACTGCCTTCAAATGTCCAGGAGCAATTGGGACATATGAATGGATTGTCATGCCTTTCGGTTTAAAGAATGCAGGGACCACCTATCAACGAGCAATGAATACAATTTTCCATGATGTTATTGGAAAATTTGTAGAAGTATATATTGATGATGTGGTCATTAAGTCCAAGACCAAAGATGACCATTTGGAGCATCTGAGGCAAGGATTTGACAGAATGAGAAAGCATAATCTCAAAATGAACCCAGAGAAGTGTAGTTTCGGAGTGTCGGCTACAAAATTCTTAGGATTCCTGGTCCACAAAAAAGGAATCGAGGTAGACAAGAATAAAGCTAAAGCAGTCATGGAAGCCTTCGCGCCGACAAATAAGAAAGAGCTACAATCCTTCTTAGGGAAGGTTAACTTTCTCAGAAGATTCATATCAAATCTATCAGGAAGGACAAGAGTATTTGCACCACTGGTCAAGTTGAAATCAGAACAAAGCTTCATTTGGGAACCTTGTCACCAAGAGGCTTTTGACCAGATTAAGCAGTATCTAGTCAGTCCACCGGTCATGATGCCCGATGCCCGTCGGCCGACCGTTGAAGTTGTACATATCAGCATCAGAGGACACTATAGGATGTTTATTAACCCAGGATGACGATGACAATGTTGAAAGGGCTGTATATTATCTAAGTAGAGTCCTAAACGATGATGAGGGAAGATATAGTGCAATAGAAAAGTTATGTCTAGCATTATATTTTTCTTGTACAAAACTCAAATATTATATGATGCCATGTCATGTATTAGTTATTTCCAAGACTGATGTAATAAAGTATATGTTGTCGAAACCAATCCTTAATGGACGAATTGGCAAGTGGACCATTGCTTTATCAGAATATTCTTTACAATACGTGCCAGCTAAAGCTGTCAAAGGACAAGCAATAGCTGACTTTTTGGTAGACCATCCAGGACTGGATGTGCCAGAAATAAATGTTGTCAGTTTACTACCTTGGAAACTCTATTTTGACGGATCAAGGCATCAAAGAGGTAGTGGAATAGGAATCCTAATTGTGACCCCACAAGGAATTCCTACAAAGTTCATGTTTGAACTTAAATATTCATGTTCCAACAACGAAGCTGAATATGAAGCTTTGATTGTCGGATTAGAAATATTGATAGAATTAAAAGCATGAAATGTGCATATTTTTGGGGATTCTCAATTAGTCATCAAACAACTCACACAAGAATACAAATGTGTTAGTTACAATTTGTCAAAATATTGTATCGTAGCTAACAAGTTGATGAAAAAATTTGATGACGTAATTGTTCAGTACATTCCCAGAAACTTAAATCAAGAGGCTAATGAGTTGGCTCAGATAGCCTCAGGATATAAAATATCTCAAAAGACTCTGTCGACACTAATGGGAATCAGGGAATTGCTGTATCCATTAGAAGAAATAGATATTTTAGTTAATGATGTAATTTTGCCTAATGACTGGAGGTCGCCAATAATCGAGTATTTGGAAAATCCAAGTCAGAAAGTAGATAGAAAAACAAAGTATAAGACATTGAATTACACGATGCAAGGAGGACTGTTATACAAAAAATCTGTTGACGGGACTCTACACAAGTGCCTGAGTGAGCAAAATGCTTATTTGGCTCTATCAGAAGTCCATGAGGGAATATGTGGAGCCCATCAGGCAGGTGATAAAATGAAATGGGTCCTACGAAGAAGTTTATATTATTGGCCAACTATGGTTAAAGATTGTATTTTATTTGCCAAGTCTTGTGAACAATGTCAGAAACACGGCCATATACAAAACGTGCCGGCTGGTGAATTACATTCTATTGTTAAGCCTTGGCCATTTAGAGGATGGGCTCTAGATTTAATTGGCCAGATACATCCCGCTTCGTCAAAAGGACATCAATTCATTTTAGTTGGAGTTGACTACTTTACCAAATGGGTAGAGGCAATTGTCTCAAAACAGTCACCCAACAAGAAGTAATTGACTTCATTGAAAACCACATTATCTGTCGGTTTGGCATACCCCAGACTCTAACAACAGATCAAGGGTCAGTATTTGTCGGAAAGAAAGTTGTGGAATATGCCAGTTCTAGGCATATAAAAATGCTCACATCTACACCATATTATGCACAAGCAAATGGCCAAGTTGAGGCCATAAATAAGATCATTATTAATCTTATTAAAAAGCATGTGGGCCGACAATCTAAAAATTGGCATAATACCCTTGATCAAGTACTATGGGCATATAGAAATTCACCCAGACAGTCGACAGGAACCTCGCCATATCGTTTAACTTATGGGCACGATCCTGTATTACCTGTTGAAATCAATCTCCAATCCACTCGCATTCAAAGGCAAAATGACCTGCCTACTGACCAGTATTGGGATGCGATGCTGGACGAATTGAATGAATTAAGTGATGACAGATTGGTTGCGTTGGAGAATTTGATTCGGCAAAAAGAAAGAATTGCAAGATTTTATGATAGTCGAGTTAAGTTCAAAGCATTCAAGGTAGATGATTTAGTCTGGAAGGTTATATTGCCCATGGATAAAAGTTGTCGAGAATACGGGAAATGGTCACCTAAATGGGAAGGACCATTTAGAGTTGACAAAGTGTTTTCTGGAAATGCTTACGCGCTTGTCAATATTAATACTGGCTTGACAATCAAGTCAATTAATGGCAAGTACTTGAAGGAATACAAACCGACGATGTTAGAAGTACAAATTGACAAATAAAGGAAAAATATATTCATTAAATTGACGATACAATGAAATATTGTCATTTGATGGTAGAAATCAAGTTGTCAATTAAAGCTAATCTAATCTTAGAATACAAGGCAGTGTGTCAATAACACTTTATTTTCCTTCAACAGTGTGGAGGGATAACTCAATTTGTTAAGACTTCATTCCCCATGTGATAAGACTTCAGTTGCCTCATTTGTCGAGAATGTATCAAGAGGGGGATAAGCACGAGCAGATGTCACCATCATTTCACTTAGAAGGTTGTTGTTGCTATAGTAGTAAAGATGACACCAAAAAACCTTCCAAGATGAAGATGATGGAACTAGAACAAGATGCACTCGTTCTGTATCAAGATCAGCTTTTCCCGAATGTGCAGTGAGGTCAGCTCGGAATGTTACATTGGTTACTGACCTTCACTGCATATTTTACATTGGTTATTGACCTTCACTGAAGACATGACCATTAAGACAGAAACCTTGGTTTGCAACTTTAAGTTGAATAAAGTCAGATTCCCGTGGAGGAATAAAGAAGAAGAGGTGGAGACCTTTTGTATGAGAAATCATGTTATGTGAAAAATTCAACTATGAAATCGTGGCGTTGTAGATCTCGCTATTTATAGCTGATATTCGAAAGACATTTATTATGATTTGGTTTACCAAAGTTTCGAAACTTATCACGGCATTTATGATGATTTGATAAGGCATGAGTTACGAAGTTGGTTGGAAACATGCAGTCAAATCAAATAATAAATAAACATGCAAGAAAAGAAAACATCTAATCATTAATTAATGACTGTCAAGACCAGACTAAAAGTTGACATGTACAAGTTACAATTGTCAGTTTTGGTCTAAATAGAGGATAATTGATCCCATGCAAGGGAAAGATTAGTTCTGTCGACAGTAGCTGCTTCATAGTCAGGCTGCAATGCACGGAGTTTGCTGACTACACTTTCAGCTTTTTGGCCAAGTCGGACAGATTCATCATCAATAGCTTTGACTCTGTCTTTGCTTTTTTCCAACGCTTTGTCAAACTTGGCACATTTTTGGTCCGTCAATTCAATCTCAGCCAACAGTTTCTTCCGATATTCCAGTAAGCTCTCCTTAGTTTGAGTCCCGATGGAAATTAGGTCAAGTTCTTTTTGTTTAGATGACTCAAGATTTTGAAACTGAACTAAGAGATCATCCTTGGTTTTTTCTTCCTCTTCGTAAGATGGAATGACAGAAGTCATCCTTTATAATTTACTGGAGAGCCGTTCCCAAAATGTCTGAATAGAGATAAAAAGCGAACGGCTCGACAGAGGAAGATTAGAATAAAGAGGAGTGATTTCCTTGACAAGTCGAGATAGTTCTTTCTGAATCTTGATATCAGACAGAAGTTCATCAAAAGAATTGTCCAGAAGAGTTTGAAGATCATGCATGAGGGTAGTAACTTGGGAGTCACTGGAATCATTTCGAGTCAATGAAGTGGTAGAAAAGGATGACTCTTTCCGGCTTACTTCTGACAGCATATTGATCCACATATTAAAGTGTAAGGCCGGTTTGGGATCCGGAGACTTCATGGTAGGAGGTCTGATAGCAGGTGGAGAAGGAATGACAGGAGTTGTCTCAACCAGTAGGGCCTCCATGTCGATATCTTCGTCCGGAATTTCAATCATGATAGTAGTTCCTACTGGTTTATCAGCTGTTGGAGTTGGAATGATTGAAGTCGGATGACGAGTACTGGGAGACATTTCCGGATGAGATTCGAGAACTTGGGGATCACCTGTCAAACTCCTAGTATCGACAAGAATACTTCCTGAAGTTCTGTCAGTATGCAGCTCTGACTCAGATACATTCGCTGGCTCAACAGTTGTGAGAATCTCTTGAATGGTCATTGAATCATCAAACCGAGGAGATTTTTCCTGACATGAAAAATTAATAAGGTATATGCATGTATATAAAGGAAAATGACAGGATTGACGGAAGTACCAGATTAGAATCTGAAGACATCAAGTCAACATCAGCACTCGATTTCTCGGTAACCAGGATAGTCTCAACAGAAATGCTTTTCTGTCAAGAAAAAGAAGGCATATGAGCAAAAGGATGTAACTTGAAAAATTAGATTAGACTGTTACCTTGGATTGATTGGAGGGCGAAGTGTTAGAGGAACTAGTCATAACATCCTGAATTTTGGAGTCAGTGGAAACTTTGACGGCATCAGATGATGTCACAGTTGCAGGACCCTTGACAGATTTTGATTTCTTGGAAAGGGGGTCAGAAGGAGCCGTTTTCTCTTTTCTTTTTCTGGATCCTTTTGATTGAGGATCAGAAACAGAAGCTTTGGCTGGCCGTGAACTCTTCTTGACAGTTTTTGCCACCAAAGGGATGACGGGTTCATCATCGTCTTCAGAAGCTTCTCCCGACAGTACATCAGACTTAGATTTACCAGGGAGGGGTTGATCAAGAGGAATGGCTGTCAATAACGACGTAAATAAGTTGATTGTCAGCCGAAAAGAAAATAAAAATAAGTTATTTGATAAATGAATACCTGAAATACAATTTAGAATTCTTGAATGGAATCCAAAGTCGTCGTCAGATTGAAGAAACCGACGAGCGAAGGTAACTGGATTTGGTTTTTCAAAAGGGTCAACGTAAGCACTCACGCTGTCCAAAAAGAAAAAGTTACCTCCTTTTGACGGTTTTCCTGGGTGTAAATCAGCTAAACCAAAAGGGGCACAAGGAATAGGCACTGGCTTAGGAAAAGGGGCCTTTAAGCTGTTTAAGTATTCCCTGGTCATGTTGGGAATACTCCTATACATGGCAAGCCTTTCAGATTCCTTATTATTATGCTTCCTTTTGGCTTCAACTAAAACACTATTGACATGACGAACCATATCAAATGGTCTCAAAGGATTCCACTTGATTTTATAAAATTTTTCAAAGGCTCGAATTTCTTTCTGAAGTTCACCTTGAGTTTTGGTTGCTGGATCCTGTTCCTGCAGAGGAGAATCATCATTGTTACCCATGGTGTCCTCAATACAACTCAAGCAAGTCTTTAAACTTAGACGGTGGTTGGAGTAGTATTCATCCCACCAGTCAAGAAAGCTTTGAGTAGCTCCGTGGAAGGTAGAAAATGAAGTGGGTTGTAAGAAAGTCCCACAAACCTTGTCCGCATCACTGATGTCGACAATATGCTCATATGTTGGGGCTTTGACCCCAATAAAATTTTCGTCAGGATTTGACGAATAAGGAGCAGGGATAGCTTGGCAGAAGCCGAGTTGACAAGCAACAGTGTTGGGCAAATGGAGGTAGACTCTATGAGTTCTGAAATTAGGACCATCAACAAAAAGGATTTTTTGACAAAGAAATTTAGTCCAAATAGATTTGTTGGATTTAGAGACGGTGGTGCTTAATTTTGTAAACCATTCTGGACCGTATTTCCGGTCGGAAAAAGGAGAGAAGTTGATCTTTGAAGATGTTGATGAAAGCGAATGAAAAATTTTGAAATAGAACTTGAAATTCGCAGTTTCATCTCTTGACAAAGACTCGGCAGACACATAACAAAGATAGGAGCCATAAGTGTCGATTGTCAAATCTGCAGGAGCTTTATATGAAAATTGACGCTCCAAAACTGCATTTAACCATAATTGGAGAAGCCAGAGGGGCCCTCCTATATTGGTTTTCTTTTTGGATTTAACAGTGTCAACTAGCATGCTCATGCTGTCATAAATATTGGCTAAGACACATTGTCCTAATGCTACTCTTTTACCAGATGACAAAAGATTGGCTAAAGGAACATATGAAGCAATCAAAGAAGCAGATTTACTACAAAAGACATAAGCACATAGCCAAAGAAACAAAAAGGCTACGTGCTCAGTATCCGTCACAGGATCATGAGCTTATCCTCTAAAATCTGCTATGTATTTGGAAAAAGAACACTTCGGCACATAGACATCAATTTGATTTTCAATTTCTACCTCAGAATGCATGGTGGGGCCATCGGGCGAAGGCCGATGTGTAGCCACATGTCAAACAAAGTCGGACCCATCATTCCATAAGGAAAATGAAAATTATTTGTTGTTTTATTCCAAAAGAAAACTGATGCTCCTATTAAAGAAAAGTCTACCAGTTTAACATGACGAGAAAGTTGAATGAATTCAAAGATTCCAGCTTCTTCCCATACATTGCGTTTTTCAGCTTGAATTCGGTCAAGTCAACTAATGTAGGCATCGAACCGAGTGGCAGGAGGCATTCTGAAAATCCTATTGCTCTTCCTAAACATATGAATGGGAATAGGAGTAAAAGAGGATAAAATAGCTTCATCTGAGCTAGCGGAAGGAAAGGAACTACGTAAACCCTCAGAAATCTCATTTTTGGCTACAAAAGGACCCAAAAATGCAGCAGGAGGATTTAAAGTAACAGAAGAATCAAGAATAGGGTAAATTACCTTGGATTCTTGCCATAACTCAGATTCCTCCAAAAGTGGGTCTTGAACCACTACCCTAGTAGGAACGACTGTAGCATGAGGTACTGAGGTCAGCACCCTAGAAGATGTGGCCATGGAAGATTGAACGAGGGAAGAAGAAAGGATTTCTTTTAAGGAAGATTGAATGAGGGAAGAAGAAAAGATCTTTCTCTAGAAAAGATTTACTAATGAAGAAGGAAGGATAAAAAAGAAGAAAGTCAATACTGATGTGATTGACATTTAAAGGAAAATTAAAAACCTTCGGTTCGAATTCCAAGGAACCTGCGGCGTCATGATTGTCCCTATTAAGTAGGGATGAAATTAAAAGCAAGGTTTAATTAACGGTTAAGAACCCGAAATTAAGATGATTGTTAGTGATTTGAAAATTCAAATTTTGCTATTCTTTCGGGCAAAGCCGTCGAAGAGCAAAATTTGGGGGGCATCTGTTAATAGAAGAATTTCGGATTTTTTGACAGAAAAGGTTCCGACAGAATGACAGAAGGATTGAAGGAAGAATTGTCAGATAACCACCATGAAGAGTCGAATTCGGCAGAGTTGGCAGACTAAAAATTGACAGAAGTTGGTATGTCAGACAGATAAAGCCGTCAAGAAAGAAACACATTCGTCACCAGTAAAATTCCCGATGAATATACTCAGCTGACTGACGGAGAAATAGAAGTAACAAAAAAAGGTAAAAACCCAACTTTCGACAAAGTTGAATTGTCAGATGGACAAAGTATGGAAATGGCCAAGTTTTCAAGGTTGACAGCATCAGCAAGATAAGCTGTCAAACAACCAAACCGTGGACAATAAGCAAGTTGGCATAAAGCAATTCAAAGGAATGAGCAAGTCATAGAAGTTTACTTGTCAGATGTTTGAATATGAAACATAGCAAAACTGTCATACAGATGGCAATTTTTAAGATAGGAAGTTTTCTTTAGGTAGTTATTTCATATGCTTATAAATACTGTTAATTCCGATGTAATGGAGGAGGTTACTTGATGCGATATCCTACATATCTCGATCACACAGCAGATTAAAGGATTATACTCAAGTACTCCCTCCATCCTTTTATTTCCAGTTCAATTTATAATACAGTACTGGTTATTTAATCTTTCTTTACATGTTCTTCTTTACTTTCAGCATTCCTTTCATGTTCTTTATCCAAGTTCCTTTTATATGCTCTTCATTTCTTTCACGCCTTTTACTTGCTTTATTTTAACTTTCTGCACTTTAAATGCTTTCTTTTACTTTTCAACCATTTCAAATCCTGAAATTTATCGCTTTCCTTTAAATTTCCTGCTATTTACTGCTTTCCTTTAATTTCATGTTCTTTATTCGCTTTCCTCTAATTTTCCTGCAATTTGTATGTTTTCCTTCAAATCCATGAATCTTTATAAATTCAAAAAGGAAGTCGCTCTTATTTAAGGAAGCAACTTTTCCTGTCAAATTAAAGTATCACATAAATATTCCTTCAAGTCCTTGCCAGTATTCAGCATATTTGACTGATTTGTCAGATTCGTACTTGGCAGACACGCATACACATCCTTACGAGATTACCGCATAACTCGTCCGTCCCTACACTCGTCTGATCTTAAAATTATTTGTGACAAGGATTTTGGACACCAACCAAAAACCAGCGTCAACACCTATATATTTTTATTTTTTTTATTTTAGTCCTATACATTATGTTTCATCTTCCACGTTAGTCCAAAATTTGATTACAGATACTCAATCACAGATAAAACTCAACCAAGTGCTACAATTAAAGATTTCCCTCAATGAAATATTCTATTACCCATATAGTAATCAATATTCAACATCTTCCATATTAGACCAAGATTCATATAAAAAACGACCATTTCCATCTTCAGACAAGGCTTAAAATAAAAACACATGATTTAAAATTAAAAGGCAAAGTTACGAACTTTTTGAAGGAAATAGAAGAGGGCAAGCAATAGAAAGAAGAGATATAAAGAATGGAAGAATGAGATATGAAGTCGGACCAATTTTTTTTTTATTTTAAATAAGCCAAAATATGTTGAATAGAATACAAGGATACTCAAACTCGTATTCAGAATAACACTAAGACAAAAGCATTAAGCAACCTAAGTGTTAAGTTGTAAACGTCGGACCAAAATGAAAATAAAAAAATATAAAAGGATCAATGTGAAAATTAAAAACATGTATAGGATGAATCAACATCCACATTGAATGCCACCTAAACATAGGGATCGATACGTCATAGTCATGATCAAAACCAGAATTATTATTGATTAACGGAAATGACTAACGTGTGACAGACCTATACGCATAGGACCAATTTCACAGAAAAAAAATTTATAGGACCAATATGAAGAAAAAAAAATGCGTAGGACGAATCAACCTATTTGCTTAACATAAATTAAGTTGATAAACATCTACGCTATTCAACGACTTTAAAATGCATTTTAGTACAAGTAAAATAGAAACAATGTTAAATTCTTGGTGTGTTGTAGATGATTGATAGGGTTGGTAATGCCAACCTAGTTGAAATTACTTGCCTTATTGTGATACCTTTACATGTCTTGGTTTACTTAAAAAAAAAAAGAAACAATGTCAAATGTAAGTAGCTTAATTACTGTAAATTCCAAAAGACTTTTTATAAATTACATATGAAGTAGTATTTTTATTGTGTCCTTCATTGCCACATATAAATGTTTTCAAACTATCAAACTATAATTTGCTAATAACCCTTGAGAGCACAACATATAATTTTGTTCATGAAAATAATATTGACTTCTAAAAATAAATTCTCACGTACTTAAAAGATTGGCCCGAGCTTTTTATTTATCAATATAGCAAACTAAACAATAATAGGAAATTTTCTATTGTTATTTGCAATAGAGAAACATCGTACCAAAAATATATGCAATTGGCCACAAAATAACTTCCTCTCAGTATCTGTCAATTTACAGCGTTGCAAGAAACATATTTCTTTAAAAAAGTTTATTTTTAAGCGAAACTGGTGTGCAAAGGCATCATTGTGGCACCCCTAACAAAATCAATCATTTGCAGCACATCAAAAATTTATTGAAAAAATGAAAGAATAAATAAAGAATACAAAATCATTGGGGGCATTAACCAAACCCATGAAAAAAAAATCATTTAAGTCTATACATTTTTTTTAAGCAAAAGGCAGGCATGCAAATGTATCACAATAACGACAGACATCCCAACTAGGTTGGCACCCCTGAAGTTACCAATCATTTGCAGCACACCTGAAATTTATTCCAAAAAAGAGAAAAAGAAATACAATAAAGACATGGGGGTCATGAACCAAAACCTATGAAGGAAAAGTTACTTAAATCTATAAGAGGGAAGATTTAGTCTATTTCTAAAAAAGTCTTCCCTAATGAATAATGGAATTGTATCCCACCAAACAAAATCTTGGATGGTTAAGCCATGACTAGCTAGTCTATCTGCGCAGGAGTTACATTCTCTAAAAATATGAGAGACTACAAAATTCATATTCCTTGTGAGATACAAGAAATTAGACCATCTATTTTTAAGCTTCCAAGGGATTCCTTTGCTTGATTTGAATGCATCTACCACCAATTGAGAGTCACACTCAAGCCATAAGTTATTTCAACCTTTCTTGGCTGCAATTTCAATTTTTATTATTGCACCGCAAAATTCAGCATGAATGGAATTGACCACACCTAAAATGGCAGCAAAACAGCCAAGGGCTTCTGTAACCTCTAAAAATACCACCACAAGTAGACCAACCTGGAGAACCTCTAGATGCACCATCTGTATTACATTTTATCCAATTGCACAAATGAGGATGCCAAGCCACTTCTCTGATTGCAGGACAGTGAGGAGGATGACCAACAATAGAAAAGGTCTTCATAAAAGAGAACTCAGTCATTGAAGAGGACATACAAGCAATAGTCAAGTTTCCTGATAAAGAGACAGTAGCTATAATGGAGTTTATGGCAGAACTTTTTGAGATGGCCTTGTTTTCAATCCTAAGCTTGTTCCTACAATACCAAATAGACCAAAGAGTATTGATGACAGCAGCTGTGATAGTATGTTGTGCTTGTTTACTCCAATTTCTATTGGCAAACTCAAGAATATACTTGAAGGAGGATAAGTTTATGTCACAACCAATTTTGCACTTCAACCAATTCCAAATACCAATTGCAAAGCTGCAGGACGGGAAGAGATGGGAAGAATGTAATGCCCCATTTCCTTGATTAGTGTATGAGGAAAAAATTAATCATGTTTTAAGGCTTAATCATGTTCCTTAGGTGTTAGTTAGCTTGCGTTTCAAGTTGGAAGGGAATCAGAGTTAAAACAAGTCTAGAACGCGAGGAAGCGCAAACTGTGAGATTAATTAATCGATTAATTTGTTAATTGAGGGTTGGAATATTAAAATTAGATCGGGCTTGAGTATAATAGGCTTTTGGGAGTAGCCCAAAATAATCAAGAATAATATTCCAGCAGTAGGTTACGCGGGAAAATACGGAAGAAAACACCCGGTTGTGCCGACGGAACAACACGAAGTGACACGTGTCGCGACCACGAGGAAGGTGGCCACGGTGGTGCTACCGCACACTCCACTAACATATCCTAAAGACACCTATCTTCCACTACCTTTTGCATATGACACCTAAAGCATCAAAATGGATGACACCTAGCCTAAGTTATGACACTTGTTTTCCACTAACTTACCAAAAAGCTACCTAAATTCATCTAACTTAAAAGTAAAATAACAAAAGTGACTTCATCTCCTCCTTTAAACTCATTTCACTCATACTTACATAGCCAATTTCGTCCCCTCATCTCTTCATGTGCCGGCTGAATAGTTAAGTGAAGGAAAGAACAAGTTACACATTCATTCACACCCAAAAACTCATCCTACCATGTTTCTGTGAAATCGCCACCATATATTTGTCAACCGTTGGATCATGATCAAATTTGATATGAAGGTTCAAGACTTGTTCTTCAATATATCCAACGGTTAGAGTTACGAACAAACCTTCCGAGCCTGAGATATTCAGCTCCGACAGTGGACTTAAATGGTGAGAAACTCAACTCGTATATCATCTAACCTGTCACCATAGAACGACCATCCGAGGTTTTTTCACCATTGGATTGGGCTGAATATTTGTGAGGAGGTTTAGCATCGGTAGTTCTTCATTATCACCGTTCCAATTTGTAATTAAAGGTGGAATGTGATATATGGAGCTAGAATAGTAGCCTTGAAATATAGAATAGTCATTCTCAAACCCACAACTATGTCTCTGTAAAATCACAACTGCGGAATTGTGCATCGTTGGACCGATCTGAAACTTTGGTAGATGGTTTGAGGCTTGTTTTTCTTTATTTTCAACCGTCGGATTGGTGAGTAGAAGTCTGAATCTCAGATTGCCTATTCGTGTTTGTGGCTTCGACATCTTCGAGGTCACGCCCTTGCATGTGAGAATCGTCAAGGTATGTAGGTGTTGATGCCGTCAACATTTGTCCTTTTTAAGCTATTCAAATTCATTCTACTCCTATTCCTAGTCCTGATATCGTTTTCGATGCGTTTTAGGCTTTTACGCGTTTTTCTGTCGAAACAGTCGACCGGGAATTTACTGTGAGAGTGGAGGCCAATCTAACCTCGCAGCATACAGCTGCTGTTCTCATAATTTTCTCTCTCAATTTCATTCTTTGATTCAAATTGTTTCATTGATTGGAGCCCTGTTGTTGATTCTGTGGTTGTTTTGATCTTTTTGGTTGTTTTTGGACCTCGTACGTGTGCTCGGGACAATTTTTGCTCCAATGCACATACCGGGGGTGTCAATATCATATTCGAGGTTGTTGTTGGAAAGCGTGTCGAGGTTCGTTCAGGTAGCGTGGACACGTTCGAGAGCTTTACGGGGAAGCATGCACTGTCAGGTGAGGTGGAAGAAATTTTAATTATCGGGATTATGGGCATAGAATATGAACATTAACATGTGTGGGGGATTCTCAAACCCCTTTGATTGTTGGTATATGTATTTGAATAATATGATCATATGATGATATGTTGGTTGATAACATGCTTATTTGAGTAAGTGATGTTTAGTTGTTCATTAATATGCCTAGTATGCTTTTATGTTGATAATATTGTAATATGTGTTGTTGGCATGTGGATATGTGATGGAATTTGATTATGGTTGAATTGGAGATGTTTGATATATATAAATTTAAGTTGATATCTTAAAGTAGGAAATTAGAATATGGTGGTGATATTGAGGTGTTAGACGGAAAGGTGGTGTGAAATTATGTGGTGATGGTTGCTTACTCGTATCATGTTGCTGATCAACCTTGTGGGTAGCTACAACAGTTTTTGGGTGGTTACTAAGATAAGGTTGATGGTTGTGATTGACTACAACGATAGTTGGACAGTTGTCACAGGAGAGCCGTATGAATAGCCTTCAAAGTTGTTTGAGCGGCTGTTATACGAGGTCGGATCATACTTGTGTATATAACTGCAACAGCCGATTGAGTGGTTATTACACAAGGGAGGTGACCGTATCGACTGCAACAGCCGTTTGAGTGGTCGTTACGGTGGAGCCGTGTGAACAATTGCTAACAGCTGAGTAATTGCCACACGAGGTTGAGGTAAACTATCCGGAGCGACCAAGATGATGTAACTCATATTGGTAACGCGGGAGCTAGTAACTCAACTACCCGACTTATGTTGTTGTAGAATTGGCCAATCATGCATGTAGGACCAGTTATGATCCTAGTTGCTGAGATATCAAGGTTGATTAGTATGACAATGATCTTGGGAGATGGATTGTGTTTGTACATATTGATAAGTAGTATTTTATGCTGTTTCCCCTTTATGATGATTAGAGTTTCTTACCTCCTGTATATCTCTGTTTCTCTGTTTATATTTATTTTGGGTTCGGTTCGTGATCCGAAGACGGAGATGAGTTTTTTTTTGCTGGTGCAGAGACGAAGAAGTTGGCGAGGACACCTATGTTGCTGGAGTTAAGAGATCTTTAGAGAGGACGTTGAGTCTTTTAGTAGTTATACCAAGGCCAGTGGAATGTCTGTATTGTATATGTCATTACTTCCTTCATAACTCTAATATTGTATATATATGTTTTATTGTTTAAAATACATGCTATAAATGTTTTTAATTTCTCATGTTATTTTATTACATGCATTAACATTTATGTGGCGCCCGAAAGGGGGTGTCACAAAGAAGATTCCATATCCTTGCGGCAAAGGCTACACATTGAAACTGTGGTGCAGCCTCGGGCCATTAGGTTCTCATCTGTTAGTAGTTTATTGTGAATAAGCCTCTAAAGAAGAAAAGACCTAGAAGGGGCCACAAGGAAGCCAGATAGATTTGCACGAGCCTTGAGGCTGCTTTGCTGGCTTCAGAAAGTCATATGCACCCTTAAAAGATAACTCTCCATCATCTGCATTTATTCAAATGAGCTGATCACTAGAGGAACATATTGGAATTGTGACTTGATTGACCAGAGCAGGAAACTCAGGGTGTATGTCTGTCAAGATTGCAGGAATGTTCCAATTGGAGCCATTTATAAAATTACTGACACTAGCCATTTAAGTCTATACATAGGAAGACCTATCCTATTGTGAAAAAAGTTATCTCTAATAAAACTAGGAATTGTATCCCACCACATCATGCTAGAAGTGGTTAAACCAAAATTAGCCAATTTATCGGCACAAGTGTTACCCTCTCTATAAACATGAGAATACACAAAACACATCTTCTTAGATAAGGCAATAGTATTCAGCCATCTGCTCTTTAATTTCCATGGAACTATTGCTGGAGAGGAGAATGCTGAAATTACAAGCATTGAGTCACATTCCGGCCAAAGTCTATGCCAACCTTTCTTATAAGCGGTTTCCACAGCCACCATGGCTCCAAGAAGCTCAGAATTTAAAGCAAATGAGACACCTATATTGAGAGCAAAGCATCCCAAAGTGGCAGCACTTCTATCCCGAAAAATCCCTCCACAAGCAGCTATACCTGGAGTCCCTTTAGCCACACCATCCGAATTGTATTTAATCCAGTTAAATGATGGATGTTTCCAAGTGATTTCTTTAATTATAGGAGCTCTTGAAAAATTAGCACTAACTTTAAACTGTTGAAGAATGGACAGATCACCTGAGCTACCATAAGTGACACTAGATGAAAGTTTCCCTGCTAGTGAAATGTTTGCACTTATCAAATGATTGTATCTATATGGACCAACTTTTTATCAAACCGAACCTGGTTTCTGCTAAACCTGATGATCGAGATTACATGTGCTATGCCAGACATGACAATATCAAGCATAAGAGGGCTCCAATTCTGTTTGCAAATTGAAAGAATGGAAGAAATTGAAGAAACATCTATGTTTAAAGAGAGGCCATTGCCAAGCCAAGACCATAGAGCTTTAGCATATCTACATTGCATACACAGGTGTCTACTGGTTTCATAATGACAACCACATAGACTGTAAACAGAGACCACCATGCAGCCTCTAGTACACAAATCCTCATTCGTTGGCATTTTATCATGAATTAATCTCAAAATAAGAAAGCTTTTTGAAGGAGAAACTGCATTGCACCAAATAAGTTTCCCCCAATCATGCTGTTGTCCCTGAACCTGCATCAAGGAGAATGCATCCTTATTTCTTTTCTTTAAAAGAGTAAATCACTTTTCATCACATTAAAGTTTATCAAAATGACAATAAATATCAAATATAATGAAAAATTATATTCCACCCTATTTTTTAATGTTGAGTAATTCTATTGGCTTAACACCATTAAGAAGTAAAAAATAAAAATTACTTATAATTGATTATTTAATATTTTTACATAAAAAAATATTTTTAAAGATCGGTCTTAGACTTTTACTTTGTAAAATAAAGTTGATTTCTTAGTTTGAAAATCTTATAAGAGGACTATAAATCCTAAAATAATTTATTTTTAAATCTATTTTATATATTTACTTTGCGCAAATAGATAATTGTTTTAGTATACACTCTAACAAAGTGAACGTGTATCTATTATTTGAAAAATGATTTTTTATTATATTCTTGTTTTCATTTTCCGAGTCATTTAGCTCAACAACTTCTAAAAAAATATTCCACTTTCAATTTTTTCTATAGAATACATGATTTATTATGATAATTATTTTTTAATAAAGATAATAAAAATATAATGTAAATAGCCATATTTGAGTACAAGAATGAAGTTAAATATGTATCTATATCTTCTAACTGGTTATAGAGATTGGAATTAAAATTAATATCCCTCTAAATACTTAATATTTATAAACTTATAAAAACATTTCTATGTTTTTTTTTTTGAATAAAAAACATTTCTCTGTTAAGTATTGGCAAAATAATTTGAAGTAATTTTCTAAGAATAAACTAAATTATAGGTCCAGTAAATTAAATAAATCGAGTGAATAAGAGTATTATATATATATATATATATATATATATATATATATATATATATATTTTGTTACATAATAAACATAATATATGTTATTTTTTTTACCTATAATAAATATATACAAATTATAAAATTATCCATCACATTTGTCAAATTATACTCGTTTAGTTTCTGTAACACCCTGTTTTTTTTATCTACGTTGTATTACCGATAACGATATATCTATTTATATTTTTACCTGAGACTAAGAAAATGATTTTGGAGAAAACAAAATCATATCTAGAACCTATTATATTGTAGGAATATATGGTTAAATTTTGGTTTCAAAATTCAAATGAAAACTGGTTTGCATTTTCGCTGACAGTACATTTGTATTTGGTCAGAAAACCCTGATTTGACCCGAAACTGAGTAATTTTAGATTTTATCATTTTTTTAGTGATATGATCTATTTTAAAATTTTCTCTCAAAATAGAGTATTATATTTTATTCGGGCGAATTTTCGATGAAAACTCGCAAAAACCTTAATTGGGTAAACGACGGACCCGGATACAGAACTGCAAAGATACGATGGGAGACAGAACGACGAGTCATCCATGACGACTCATTGAGAACGAGTCACCATGGTGCATCATGATTACAATTTTGAAAAATATCTTAATATTGGTGTAAAATGACCAAAATATCCCTAAGTGCATTAAATAATTACCTAAGTATTTTTACACATTTCTACCCTTTATACCCTCAAAAACCCACGGCCTCCCCCTCCCCAAACTATAGAAATATGGTTTTGTACTCTCATTTGTGACTAACACATCAAATTTGTGAAATTGGAAATTGAAGATCAAAACCTTTTCTCTCAAATGTTCTTCATCTCCTTCAACTTGTTCTTCAAGGGCTCTTCATCATTTCTTCATTTCTCTCCAAGCTAAAGGTATTTTCTTCTAATCCTTTCTTCATAGATGTTGGGGTTGGATGAATTTTCTATACTTTGAGCCATTAAAATTCTTAAAAACATAAACTTATCCTTTTGCTTAGAAATTCATAAATCTTTGTAGGAGTGGAATTAGACTTCGAAATTTTGTATGTAAGCCTATCTAAGTACTAT
This sequence comes from Sophora flavescens, assembly GCA_030762895.1. Lineage (NCBI taxonomy): Eukaryota > Viridiplantae > Streptophyta > Magnoliopsida > Fabales > Fabaceae > Sophora > Sophora flavescens. Next base: position 68,137,597 of record CM061066.1, read on the forward strand.
CTATCACCATGTAAATTGGCTTGAAAAACAAACCATTCCTTCTCCACAATTTTTTCAAAAATGAATTCATAATGTTTTGGAACCCTAGAATTTGAAAATTTTGTAATTCATGATCAAAATTGATTTAGGACTTGAGCTTTTGGACTCAAGCTTCCTAAATGCATATGAGAATGTCTACCAAAGGGTTTTTAAAACTAAACTTTTCTTTTCCCTTGAACTATATAGGGCAGTGGCCTAATTTTTCTAGGCTTCTAGGAATTTAAATTTTTCTAAGTTACATAATTGTGTAGCTATGTAAATGGTGAGTTAAGACTTGGTTGTTTGATGAGTTCTTAGGTGTTAGGGGCTTGTTGAAGGGATTTACTCAAGAAGTACTGTAGCAAAGAACCACGGTAGGAGGAGTTTACCTGAGGGGGGTTTTGATAGTTATATGTTTTTGTTGTTTAGTTTATATGTGTCTTTAAATGTAATAATCTTGTGATGTTTTGGGTGAATCTATGATTTAAATGTTGTCCATATATGTTAATTTATGTGGTTATGAATGGATTATGTTGACTGTACTGGTTGAGAGCGTGGCGATCGGCTATAGTTTGATAATCTTTAAGCCGTAAAAGACGCGAATCAATGAAATAAATATTTTGGTTTTATTTTAGTGAAAGACAGTTTAATAAAGTTATCATAGATAACTGTAGTATAAAAAAAGAAATCGACAAATTTAAGATCGTTTTGCTTTAAAACTCACTAACAGAGGTTGTAAGGACGAATAGTGAAAATTCGCATTATTTTTATTTTACTTAAAAATTTCAAAAATGAAAAGGGAAGTCCCTAAAATGTTTTAAAGTCGTCAAGAGAAAAATTGTATTTGAAATAAAAAGTCTTTTGTTTTATAAAGAATTTGATTTAGACAAAAAGTTTAGAAAATTTGCAGTTGTGACAAACTTTGTAAAATCATTTCTTTATGTTAAAAGATTTGAGAAAAATGAATTTCTTTGCGAGTTAACGTTTTATAAACGAATATTAGTGGAAAAGGTTTTCTGCAAAAGGGTTTTTAAATCAGCGAAAATATTTTCAATAAATTTGGATAAGTTTTAGAGTTTTGTTTTGGTATTTGTTATCACAGAACGAAAACTGCGTTGAAAAATAAAAGTTAAAAAACCTAGTGGTCGAGACATCGGGATTCTAGTGTTATATGATAAAAACACGTAGATCATTGATCCGTGTTGTTTGTGAGGGGACTTTATGTCCTATAAGTGATGTGGTGGACTTCGTGTCCCATATCTGCGAACCTAGGACTGGTGCATCGGTCTAGGGTTTCGTGATTGAGCACTCAGACTGTGTGTCCTGAGTTGAGAATGATTGGGCTTTGTGCCTTCAGTCGTGTGCTTTGAGCCTCGACAAAAAGAACGAACGAACGAAAAAGAAACGTAGCGAAAACAACTATTTTACATGCATCGGTTAGCAAACGTGCCATTTTGGCAGATGTGCCATTGTGTTTTCGAGCTACAATCCATAAAGGGTGGACTGACAAATTGGATAGTTACGGACCAATGAGGTGTCTTTGGTTCTTTAAGGACATCCGGGTTCGAAAACCCCACGGAAGGCTAGGGCTTTGCAACCTCGAGTCGTGGAAATTCGACCACCCTACACGGATGTACTCAATAAGGAACTATTCAATATTATTTAGGTGAGACGTAATACCCCAGAACAATTGGGGATCTGAATTAATTGAGAGACTGACCCAACACGAAACAATTGTGGTATGGGGATTATTACAGCTTATTCTGCTCGACGAAGGGAAGTTAGGATCTCCGGAGAATAAATATTAAAAACAGATAGTGGACATCAAAGTGTCATGCATTTTTTACAAATTGCGATGGTTGTCAGGTATGAATCCCATTGTGAATATCAAGATTATTGTTGAGATTTCATATATGTTCTTATGTATGTGCTGGTTATATATGTTGTTATCTGTGTGTCGTGCATGTAGCTATCAAGATAAAACTCATATGTCGGTATCTCACCCTTGCAATATATCTGTTTCTGGTTTTGCTGCTGTACCTTGGTACACGAGTACAGATGGTGCAGAGGAGTTCCCAGCTTCTCTCGGTGATATTAGTCTCGATCCTGAAAGAGATCAGTGCTAGTGGTGAGAACCATGGGGGTCTTCCAAGTGAATATATTTTAGCGTAACCAGCTTAGGATTTCTTGGGGATGTTTATTTTTGAGAAGGTCGTTACATGTCGTTTTAGGACATTAATTTTGTTTTAATTTCAATTTTGAAAATTGAAACATTTTTCAAAAAACTTGTATGCTGTGGCGGCCTCTAAATATGACCAGAATATGTGTGTTGATATGTACAATATGGTTTACTTATTTAACGCACATTTCATGCTTTAAAATATTCCACAGAAAATATTTTACACCCACTTTATTGCTGTTAGAAAATTATAAGAAATATTTTCCGAAAGCAACCATCTTTTATTTTTTGTTTTATATTTTCCGCAACGAGTTAGATATGTAATGCCAAATGGGGTGTTACATTAGTGGTATCAGAGCCAGGTTTAGTCTTTCGGGAACCTTTAGGGAATAGGTCTGTTATGTTTTTGTTGTGTGATCTCTGATTGGACCCTGTTTGAATTGTTTCCTTGTTGAAACAATGTGCGGTGACACACAAATATGTGTTTCTGTGATTATATTCTTACTAGTTTTACCTTGTAGGAAACCATGACTCGTAAATTGTGCTTTGGTTCATGTGTGACACATTCGATTATCCTTTTGGGATTGTGTCAGACATTTGAGCAATGTGCCCGTTGTAGAGGATTTTCCAGGAGTGTTCCCTGAAAATGTTCTAGGTTTGCTGCTTGTGAAGGATATCGATTTCCGATTGATCTAGTTTCTAGATTCGGTCTGATCTCTATCTCTTCGTGTAGGATGTCGTCTACAAAGTTAGTTGAGTTAGACAATTCGACTTAACTGGAAGATCTACTGTCACGATGAACTGTGAGACCGAGTGTATCCATGGGGAGTACCGATGTTGTCATAAAGAAGAAATACGGAGGTTCAAGACACTGTGTGGATTTCTGACAACTCAACAAAGTGACGATCAAGAAAGAGTACTCTCTGTTGTGCATATATGAACTGATGGATCAATTGCAAGGAACTGTTGTCTTTTCAAAGATCAACTTGAGGACGGGTTATTAATAGATTATATTAAAACCCGAATATATACCGAAAATTGAGTTTGGAACCCGTTATGAACATTACGAATATTTTGTAATGTCTTTTGGAGTGACGAATGTACCTGCTATCTTCACGGGCTACATGAAAAGGAATTTTCGTCCGTTTCTTGATAAGTTCGTCGTCATCTTCATCGATGATGTCCTTATTTACTCTAAGAGTCACGAGGATCATGGGTAACATCCGTGCCAAGTTTTACAGATCCTACGCGAGAAGAGTTGTCATGAAGTTACCTAAGTGCGAGTTTTGACTAGATGAGGTGAATTTATTGGGGAATGTGATTACAAAGGAAAGATTTGTCATCGATCTTGCGAAAGTGGAAACCATGTTTTTGTGGGAAAGTCCGAAGAATGTGACGGAAATCCGTAAGTTTTATTATTTTGGTCGGTTATTACCGAAGATTTATCAAAGATTTCTCGAAGATTATACACTTTCGACTCAGCTTACGAGGAAAGATCAACCCTTCGTGTGACTAAGAAATTGACTAAGATGTCCGTGATCGTGCACAACTTAGAAGAATACAGGAAGCAACAACAAACCAGATTAATGCATGTTTAGAAAGACCTTCGAGCTTGTTTGAAGTCGAGACAAGCCAATCTAAATCTTCAACCTTTGATGAGCGTCTCATGATTAAGAAACTCTTCACTATACTATTCGGTCCTTTATGAATTTGAAAATTGACAAATTTGTCTCTCGAGTCCCTATGGTTGTATTAGACAATCACAACAACCAATTTTGTACATGTCGAACTAAGTTTTCTGACTTTGATTTGAAATCTATCAGGACTCATGTATTGGTTATGCTAGTCTGTAATCTCAATATACTCTAATGGATTTCCTTGTATATGAGACCTTGTGCTCACACTTCTAAATAACCCTCAGTGTATTAGACATTTGAATGGATTGATTGGATGTATCCATTGGTCTTCATATTTTAGTATTTCGTTGAAAAATCTGTTATGACAATTTCTTGAGTTGTAACAAAGATGACTTCTTGGTGATAGAAGTTTCTTGATGAAACTTACTCTAGTCACTTCTACTTTTAGTAGATGTGATCCTGTTTGAATTTTTGTCAGACTGTTTTCCCCTTTTAAATTGTCATTTTGGAAATTCCTTATATTCAGAAGGAATCCTCTTGGTGTTAGAAATTATCCATCTTGTGATTTCCTAATCGAATGGAAGTTCTTGTGAAAGGAGGAACTTTAGTAGAATCATGTTTGTAAGAATGTACCGGGCACTTTTACACTCATGATCCTATTGAAGAACCTTTTTACATACTGAATATTCATGTATCTTTCCGATTGATAAAATCCTTCTATATGATTTTTTTTGTGAAGGTAAGACTAAGAAATCTCCTTTATTGAAAATTTCTTTCCGTAATCTTCAAGGCCATGTCTTATTACAGTTCGATAGAACTTATCACTTTTTGATCAATTTTACCCTATATCTTTTCAAAACGTCATTGACGTGTGACCTATCTCATGAGTCATGAGAAAGTTCATCTGATCCATATCATGATATCAGATTTAGTCGAGTACATTAAAAAGATAACTGGATGTTTGAGACCTTACTTGTTATGATGATAGCAGCTCAATAGTTTTATTATGGATTTACTGAGGACCTCTAAGAGTCATGAATTGTTTCGAGTGATCGTGAATAGGCTGACGAAGTTGACACCCTTCTTACCTATTAAGATCCACTATGCAGTGGAGAAGCTAACCGAAGTATGTATCAGATGATTGATCAGGCTTCATGGAGTATCTTCCAACATCGTTTCAGATGAAGACCCGAAGTTTACTTCACGTCTTTTTGGTAAAGTCTGCTCTAAGTGTTGAGGACCAAGTTGAGGCTAAGTTCAGCTTATCACCCTCAATTCGATGGACAAGTAAGAAACGGTCTGATCTTTAGAAGGTTGATTGGAAGTAAGTGTAGTACCTAAGTACAATCATCCTTATAATAGGTGTCGCGACCAAAAAAAGGACTAGTTTTTCCTCTTAGAGAGAAAACATGGAGTCGCCACCAACTTTATTTGATTTCAGGGAAGTTGGAAAACCCTTTAGGAAAAAAGCTTTAGGTTCGGGAGTCGATTATGTCTAGGGGAGGCATGGAGACTTAACCCCACGACACCGTAGAACATCCACAAAATGGTTACCCAAAATTAGTTGTGTAAATTATTAATAACTTTGAAGATATTTGTTTTACCCCAAGAATCGTCTTTTAAGAAAGAAACATCCTCAGTTGTGAAATTTTTTATGAACCTATGTGAGGTTGAACATGGCACGTAAGTCCACAGGGCAACCTTAAAACCTGATGGGTTGAACATGACACTTGTCATAGGGCAACCCAAAAAAGAAGATTGTTTTGATCAAGTGATCATCTTCTATTTTTATGTAAAATAAATGATTTTACTTCTTGAAAATAGGACAGAAATGAAACGTAGAAATAAAACTTTTTGCTAAATTATATAGTGAGCGGTGGCACAGAAAAATAAGAATGTCACGAGAAACTTATTGTAGTAATATCAACAGAGAGAACAAGGATTACCAAATGAGAGCAGAATGACAATGATTTCATTTCCAACCAGTGGTGAGGTTTCAAGATCAAAACCTTTACATTTCAACCTCCCTTACTCTTTTAACCCTTCCTTCTTACCCACTCCTCATAATAGAGAAGATAAAAGGGGCTCGGATTTCTTTTCTTCACAAAGAAAATGTTAGATAAAATCTCTCTATTCTTCCCCCCTCTTTGTATCTCCCCTCTCTACCTCCTCTCTGATCTTTCCTTCCTTCTTTTCTAGAAAGTGTCTTCCCTCCTCAAGTCCTCTCCGAAAAATCTCTCCCCTCTTCAAAAAATACTCTCCCCTTTTATAGATGGAGGAGATGACTTCATGCTTCTTCTTACCCAGTGGCTTCAAGGTTGGTCTTCACGAAGTCCGGGGCTTTGGGTGGTTCTGAGCAGAAGTAGCGTGTGTCCAGATGGGGGCGACATGAGCAGTGGAAAGGAGGTGATTTGATGTGAAGGTGCGTGTTTGAAGAGAGCAGGAGGTGGGGTTTTGTATGATGTATAAGATGTTTTTCTTTAGGGTTAGGAGTGGGGGTTGCTAGGTTAAAACGAGGGGGGACTGAGGAAGAAGAAGGACCAATGGGTAGAGGAGGAAACGAGGTCTTGTCTGATGTGTAAAATAGGGTTTTTTAGGGTTAGGAGAAGTAACTCAATCTCCTTTCCTTTTTTGTTGATTGTCCTCTTCCCCTTCTTTTTTCGTCCTTTCTTCATTACCTTCTTCTTCTTCTTTCTTTATTCCTTAGCCTTAAGCCTGAAAATAAAATTGCAGTGGACGGAATCTCTTCGTCCCAACAGAAACTTAGATATGCAAAAGTAGATATACACTGGACGGACCTCCTCGTCCACCAAGAAAAGATAATTGCAGTGGACGGAACCTCCTCGTCCAACAGAAATTAAATAATTGAAGTGGACGGAACTCCCTCGTCCAACAGAAATAAAATAATTGAAGTGGACAGAACTCCCTCGTCCAACAGAAATAAAATAATTGAAGTGGACGAAACCTTTTCGTCCTTCAGTAAATGCAAGGAACAGGACTGGACGGGACCACCCCGTCCACCAGCAATTACAAAGGACTGGACGGGACCACCCCATCCATCAGTAAGTGCAAAGCAATGGACGGGACCACCCCGTCCATCCCCGTCCATCAGCAAGTGCAAAGCAATGAACGGGACCACCCCGTCCAACAGCAAGTGCAAAACAATGGACGGGACCACCCCGTCCATCAACAAGTGCAAAGCAATGGACGGGACCACCCCGTCCATCAGCAAGTGCACAGCAATGGACGGGACCACCCCGTCCATCAGCAAGTGCATAGCAATGGACAGGACCACCCCGTCCATCAACAAGTGCAAAGCAATGGACGGGACCACCCCGTCCATCAGCAAGTGCAAAGCAATGGACGGGACCACCCCGTCCATCAACAAGTGCAAAGCAATAAACGGGCCCATCCCGTCCATTAGCAAGTGCAAAGCAAGGACGGGACCACCCCGTCCATTAGCAAGTGCAAAGCAATAGATGGGACTACCCCGTCCATCTACAAGTGCAAAGTAACGGACGGGACCACCTCGTCCATCAGCATGTGCAAAGCAATGGACGGGACCACCCCGTCCATCTACAAGTGCAAAGTAATGGACGGGACCACCCCGTCCATCAGCAATTGCAGAGCAATAGACGGGACCACCCCGTCCATCAGCAAGTGCAAAACAATGGATGGGACCACCCCGTCCATCTACAAGTGCAAAGTAATGGACGGGGCAACCCGGTCCATCAGCAAGTGCATGGCAATGGACGGGACTACCCCGTCCATCAGCAAGCGCAAGGGACGGGACGGGGTCACCCCGTCCATCGGCAAGTGCAGGGACTGGACGAGGTCAACCCGTCCATTGGTGAATGCCATGACTGGACGGGGCCACCCCGTCCATTTGGCAAATGTAGTGAATTGGACGGGACTACCCCGTCCACAAGCAAGTCCAATGCAATGGACTGGCCCGGGCCGCGTCCAACAGCAAGTTGATTATGAGCCCACTTCCTTTCTTTATTATTTTCTTTTTCTTCTTTCTCTCTTTATTACTATTATCAGTCTCCTTGAAGCATAGTATCATAGAATAAAAGACAGGCAAAAAATGGGTGTTCACAATAGGATGGACAAGAGGCGATAGGAGTTTTGTAGAGGTGTAGACGTGACTAGTAAGATGAGAACCCCTAAGATCAACCTCAACAGGTAATGACGATTTCTATAGATCAAATGATCAATTGCTGATCGAGGCAGAAGGGAAATCTAGTGTAGTGATCGAATACTCATAGTTATGATTGATTGTGTGAGTTTAGAAGATTAAAAAGAAAGTACTTATTGTAGTTTCACCTAAGTTGAATGTGAGCGAAAAAAATTATTTCTTGCGTTAAACTAAGTTTTCTAGAGTAGTTCAAAGTTGATGAGTTAGATAATCCTACTCGGCGTGGTTTCTTTGGTTTCAGTTACATAAAGAGGTGTAATAATGTTCTTTTTGAGGTTGAGACGTGTGATTCTGATATATATTATGGAATGGTGGAGTGTGGACTACGTTCAATGGGAATAAGACTACGATTGGATACTTTGAGTAGGAAGTTGAGGCATGTTGCAGTAAAGGTACTGTTGATCTTGGTGTTAATTGTGAGATTTAGATGTTGGAATAAGGTTTTCTAGTGGACCGATATTCATAATAGAAATGATTAAATTTTGATTATATCCTTCAAGTGTTATAGACTAAGGTGAAATGTCAAGGATAGTGGGAATAATGCAGTAGTGGATAGTTTCAAGGATAAATAGAATGAAGGTAAGTGTGAATTTCAATATGAAGTTACCGATGTCACCTAGGGGGAAGGCAGCGGCGGGAAAAGCAATGTAGGATCTTGGGGTTAAGATGCAATTACAATATCCTGTTTAGTTTCGAGTCACGAAATTTCGAGGACGAATTTTTTTTAGTGGGGTAGTAATGTAACACCTTGTTTTTTTATCTATGTTGTATTACCGGTAACGATATATCTATTTATATTTTTACCTGAGGCCAAGAATATGATTTTGGAGAAAACAAAATCATAGCTAGAACCTACTGTAACACCCTTCTCGGGCGCTACATTTTCTGTGACATTTTAAGGTAGAAAAGTAGGTTAATTAAATTCTCTGCAATAAAATGGGGTAATTATTTTTTTTAAGATCAATAGAATGGATCAAGGTAAGAATTCTCAAATTTTGAAAGAAAACATTTCGAAATGTCCCCTTTGAAAAACGGAATTTGGATGAAGTCGGAACACCTGATAAAACATTTTATAACATCAAATCTTTTTATTTTTCTCAAGGGAGACAATAAGAAATAAAACATCCAACCTCATCAAATATTTACATAATACAGTCCAAAGTTACTCAGAAGATAACAGTGCACTAAAACATTTACTAATCATTATTAAGATTATAAGTTCGAAAATCATTTACATCAAAACCCAACCCGACTCATAAACAGAAAGCATAAAGATACACAGACCCAACATAAAGCTATGGAGACGTAGCTCCTAAAATATAATATACTTGGAGTCGCAGCTCCATAAACGGTAACATTAACTCTCAGACATCCCAAGCTGGCCAAACTAAAATATAAAAGACCATCCTCTCTCGTACATCGTGAGAAGAACAAACCCAAACGACAAGATCTAGTGGAAACTCTACTTGAGCCCACTAACGACATTGTCACAAACGACACTACCAGAACCACTACAAAAGTAGCTCCCAGACTAGGCCATTTCCCTTTCCAAGAGAGAAGTCATAGCCTACAGACCAACGACAACCATGCTTGTCTCAAGGAAAGAAAGACGAGGCATGACAGAAAACACAAAGACCAAGCATGACAGAAAAAACAAAGACCATTATCTTGGCCATCTGAAAGTTGGTAAACGTCCACTAGGAACTTCAACATATCGTCAGCATGTTCGAACCTCATCCATTACGATGAATCAGTCGAGCAACATCTTGACATCTCAGTCTTCTCTAAATAACGCAAAATGCACATAGCCAGCCAACATAGGCAATATAAAATAAGAGGTGAGATTCCCAAACATCATAGCATATGGCAGATATGAAAATAGCATGACACCACATAACATACATTCCTATCCATGTAGACATACATATATATATATATATATATATATATATATATATATATATATATATATATCTCAATCAGACAATTCAATATATATTCAAGCAACAATCACATACACTTATAACCAAAGGTGTACAATATCATCATAAACATGATCTCATCAAGACATGTTCCACACTTTTAGTTCACAGAGACACGAGAACAGAGGTAACTGATTGAAACTGCGTAGTCCCATACCTACACAGCCTCAAGGAAGACTTGACCCTAACACCAAAGCTAAGAGAACATTTGGAAGGAGTGATCAGAGCACATGTTTCACAACTACCAATATTAGGCATCTTGTGCGTTCGATAGTAACAGCCACACAGTGGTACTATAATTGATTGTGAAACACTCTCGACAATCGTGACCGGCTAGCATCTAGTTGTTGATGTCAGTGTAGTGCATGGAACACCATGACCAAGAAGAATCACCAACTGGCCATTTGTGACCCTCCTACCCTGAACACTCCCTCATGCGCACATGCATGTCAGCTCAACTTCCTAGGCACAAAGGCCTTACAGAACATAGTATCAACTATGTGTTTAGGCAATAATGCCATTAATTACATGTGCGTTCATATTTATCCACCGGATAAATTTCGTGGTTCCTTACGGAAACCAAAAGCCATTCTAGAGGCAAAGCAGACAATACCAACTTCTTGGGAATCACCCCTCGTTGGACTATCCATGTTTCAACGCTTTAATACATTATGAAGGTTGGTCATTCGTCACCAACTCAATTTTGCCTCTTTAAGTCCATTCTCGAATAGGATTACTTGTCGAGCAAGCAACCTCAAAATACTCTTTGTCATTAAGTATTATGGATGTAAGGATGAGTGAATCGTCCTTACTTTATGACATATGGTCTTGCTCCACCATGAGTCATAATCATTAAGTCTTTGTTTTCACTAAGCCATCCTCGACTTAGGTTTTCCATTTAACTTGAAATATTAGTCATGACGATTAAAATCCTTTGGGTTAAAAATCAATACTCCTTGACTAAAACCACACTATTTAAAGATAAATTCAAATATAGACATATTGTTATCAAATCCCTCAAAACACTTGAAATACATAAAAGGTGGTTTTAAACATTATAACAATAGTGTTAGAAAATAACACTTTTTTCTTATGCTCTAAAGTGTCATTTTGGTAATTCAAAATATAACGTACGATTAAAATAGTTCTCAATCCATTTCTAAAACCTTAATCAAAAATCAAATTTCTGAAATAATTGTTCAAAACTAAATCCTTTTTCCTTTATGGATTTAACATTCATCTTCTCACTTAATGATATTAAAGTCGATTAAGTTTTATGGCCAAAAGCCACAAACAAAGTGAAGGTTACGCTTCACCCAACAATCTGACAATTATTCATACGCATCAACATATCATGTTATTTCAAATAATCACAATAATCAGTTTATTTGTAATAACCAACTATTAAATCCCCACTTTGATCCAATGATCAAAGTGATGGTTTTCAACATGCTAGAAATTATTTTCCAACCAAGCAATCACACCAATAAACATAAACCAAACAACAATTAACCACTACAATCATGTCCTCATAAGGAACTAATTAATCAAAGTGGAAAATCATTAATTTAGGATTTTCTGACAACCAGATAAATAAAGCCATCTTCACATCCACTAATTAATCCCCCTTACCTCTTGTAGACAGGGAAGATCATTTCTTTGGTTTTCAACTGTCAGCTCCCCTTATAGCGAAGCTACACCAAGCTAAGCTCCAACGAACAACCAGACTGGACGCTCCAATTTCTTCTAACACCTTGCGACAAGTGCAGACAACTCCCGTCAGCTCCCGAAACATGTGAAACCTACTTCCCCAAGCAAACACAACCACTTTAAAATCCCAGAGAGGGAGTCCAAGCATTTTGAACAACCACACAATTCAGACAATCAGGTACTCACTATTAAATTCTCTCTAAGTTGATTTAAACACTTAATTTCACAAACAGGGTCACTTTCTAAGTAAATCAGATTTGGGCAAAATTACAATTCGTCATCAAAATTGGGGAAAAAGAGCTTTGATCATAGGAACATGAAATCAAACTTAGAATTCGTTAATTAACAATCTCAATTGCATAAAGACATAATTAATTTCATAATTACAAACTAATTTCAAGAGAAACAAAATTGGGGCTTTAGGGTTCATACAAGTTTTTGGGGAAAACTCATTATAATCAAAGAACAATGAAATTAATTTAGGGAAACACTAATTCACAGTCCAAATTACACAGAACAAGGTTCAATTTCAACATTACAATCTGAATTCAAAAGGCTAGGGTTAGGGTTTCAAAATCAATTTAGGGAAAACTCATTCTAACCAAAGAATAATGAAATTAACATATGAAAATGCTAAATTACAGTCTCAATTGCATAAGATTAAAGTTAATTTCACATTTGAAGTTTGAAATCAAAATGCTAGGGTTTGAGGAATTGGGATTTTTGAAACCGAGTAAAATAGATGAGGTTTCACTTACCCAAGGAGAAGGGAAGAGGTACTGTGACGGCGACCCAAGGTGGTGATGACGGCGGACGACCCGAGACAGCGGCAGAGCTCCATTTTTGCGCCGCTACAATAGTTCAGGAAGAAACCAAACGACCCTAGGTGTGGTGGTGGTCAGACGGTTCTCGAACGGCCTTGGACAGCGCCGGAAAGCTAACTTGTGGCGGAGGAGCGCCGTGAACAGGAGGAGCGAAACGGAGCAGAACGCGCATCATCTTCTCCGCTTCCAGGTTCAACCAGACGACGACCTCCCAGGCGGAGCACGATTGGACGACGACGGACGTCCAAGGGGTGGCGGCGTGCGGCTGAGAGCAAGGGAGAGGGTGGAGAAAAATGAAGCTGAGGGAGAAGGGTGTTATGTTTGTCTGAATGAAAAACGAAGAAGGCAAAATAGAGAAAGAAGAAAAGGGGGTCACGCGAGTGTTTTAGTCCAGGGGAAAAGGATTCCTTTTATTTTTCTTTAATTGGTGAAAGGTACAAAATGAGTGGTTATGTTTGAGTCTAAAAAAAAAAAGAAATAATATTGGTCATTGGATCTAAAAATAATGAATGAAAAATATATAATTTCAAAATTCAAATTAGAGTAAAGATTGATAGTTGAATTTATCCAAGAAAATCAGTGATCCAAAATTAATCTCCAGTTAACACTAAACTAATTTATCTTCAAAATATAAAATTAAATAGAGTAACATCTGAAAATAAATTCCTTTGAATCATATTATTTAAAATGTTTTTCTAAACAGAGAATAATAGTGACAATAACGTAACACTATTGTCTAGCAAGTGTATATACACTGCAATAGCGCAATGTTTAACACACCCAATAAAATATTTTAAATGAGTAAATATAATTACTCAAACTAAACCACATAAAAATAAACAAAACAACCATCCAGATAGTTAATTATTTCAATAAAGTAATGAAACGTATATGTGAAAAACTAGGCTGTTACACCTACTATATTGTAGGAAGTTATGGTTAAATTTTGGGTTCAAACTTCAGACGAAAACCGATCTGCGTTTTCACTGACAGTACATTTGTATTTGGTCAGAAAACCCTGATTTGACCCGAAACTGAGTAATTTTAGATTTTATAATTTTTTTAGTGATATGATCTATTTTAAAATTTTCGCTCAAAAATAAAGTATTATATTTTATTCGTGCGAATTTTAGAAGAAAACGACAAAACCTAAATTGGGTAAACGACGGAGCTGGATACGGAACTGCAGAGATACGCCAGTAGACAGAACGACGAGTCATCCATGATGACTCATTGAGAATGACTCACCATCATCATGATTAACATTTTGAAAAATATCTTGAAATTGGTGTAAAATGACCAAAATACCCCTACGTGCATTAAATAATTACCTAAGTATTTTTACACATTTCTACCCTTTTTACCCCCCAAAACCCACGGCCTCCACCTCCCCAAACTATAGAAATATAGTTTTGTACTCTCATTTGTGAAAATTGGAAATTTAAGATCAAAAACTTTTCTCTTAATTGTTCTTCATCTCATTCAACTTGTTCTTCTTCATTTCTTCATTTCTTCATTTCTCTCCATTCTAAAGGTATTTTTTTTTCTAATCCTTCCTTCACACACTAGTGCAGAAAAGGGATTCTACATCGGAGTTTACACATCGGTTTCTATTAAACCGATGTGTAAAAGGAGGCGGTGGCATTTTTGAAATTAAAATCAAAGTATTACACATCGGTTGAAGAATAACCGATGTGTAAAACCTTTCCACATCGGTTATTTCTAACCGATGTTTAAAATTAAAATAAAAAAACTTAAAGTCAGAAATTTTTAACATTTAACATCGGTTGTAGTAGAACCGATGTGTAAAACAGTCATTAACCACATCGGTTTCTAATAACCGATGTATAAAACTATAAAAAAAATTAGAAATTAAAATTTTATTTTTAAACATCGGTTTTGTTATTAACCGATGTGTGAAAGTTTACCACATCGGTTCTAAATTAACCGATGTGTATTATTACTTCCTCCCTTTTCATTTTGGCACTGAGAATTCATCTGAGCTCTCTCCCTCCCAAGTCTCATTCTTCTTTTCCCTTGCCCTAATACACAAATAGCTGCTCTCAGTCTCCAACTCTCACTTTCCCTTTTGTTGACCTACGTTCTCCACCGCTCTCCACTGCTCTCCACAGCTCTCCGTCGCTCTGCATGCTGACCCTCTCAACATCAAACAAAGGTAAGCTCCTGTCATTGTCTCTCTTCCTTTCCAAACTTCCCTTCTCATTCTTCTCTTATTGTTTGTCATTTTCTCTAAAACTCAGCCCTCTCCTCTTCACAAGAACCACCAAGGAAGCCACCACCGTCCTCTCCTCCGGCGCCCTCGTGAGTGAACAAATACCTCTGCCTTCTCTCTGTTTTGGTAAAAAACCCCTTCTCTTATCTTTTTGTTTCTTTCTTTATTCTTCTCTGTGACCTATTTTTTTGTTGGTTGTTTAGGGTTTTGGTTGTAAGTGCTGAGGAAAAGAAGCATTGAGTTTAAGGTTTTGGTTCTCTGTGACCCATTCCTTTTTTTTTTTTTGGGTATGCTTTCACTGTTAGACCGTAATCCCATGCTCCATGCTCCATGCTCCTTTGGTTATAAGAGAAATAAAGTTTGAGTTGTTCTCTCCACACACACTCTTTTTTATAACCCATTTTTCTTTTTCTGCATTTTGCCCGTGAATGTTAAGTTTGACGAACAATGGACTTTTGCATTTGCCTTCTAATTTAGAATTGATGAGCTTAACTGATGCATTTAGCTACATTGGTTGGTCTTGAGTTTTTGGTTGGTCTTGGTTAGCTACATCTTCAGTACATGGAATACATATCATAGCCCAAAACTTTTGTTTGATGCTTTGTAGTGCCTTCTATTAATGCCTATTTTCCTTAGAACTATTGGACATCTTCTAGTTGCTTCCACACACATCACCTTTATTTTAAATTTATGATTTTATACCTTTTTTTACTAAGAAATATTGCTTTTCTTTTCCTATTTCAATATGTATTCCGTGTTGATGAAAAGCTACAGAGATCTGATTGGATTCTTGGTGCCTGCAAAGTAGACTTTTTGCAACACCCTTTTCTTTTGGCATGGGGTTCCTGGAATTTTGACTATTTTATATTTTGAGTTTAACCATGAGTTCTGAGTTCTTACTATTTTTAGTGTAAACTTTGTAAGCCATAGTTTTGGTGATCCTCTTGAGGAACTTTGTGATTAGACATGAGTTCAAGAATCTCTCCAAACCCTCTAAGAACCTCTTATTCTCTTTTCACTTGTTTTCAAATTTTGCTTCAAAATATATTTTTGTTTGTTTGTTTGTTTTTATTTGTTAGGTTTTCTCTTTGTACATGGAGCAGCTTGTTACAGTTTCTTTAACATTTAGACATATTTTGGTACTTATGTACAGCATGGTATAACTCTACTTTGTTTTACTATTATAATATAATTATAATTTACTATCTGGTGGCACCATTGATAAAGCTATAGAAGGATAAGGGATACTATGAATGTTGTTTCTTGTTGATATATCCTTTGATTCATATGGAGTGTCGATTAATGATATCAGGCCCGGGGTTGGATTTATCGTTTTCATGAGGTTAATCTTTGTCATGTTTTGTGATAGATCAATTTAAGTAAAGGCTATGAGGATTGTCCACAAAAGCAGTCTGATTTCTTTTTAAAACTTTAAAGGATGTTTTGTTGGTCTTTCCTGTTACGTTCATCACATAAATGTTTTCTTTCTCATAGCTGATGACAACCTCATGTCCAAGAGGACTGAATGCAACATGACTAATTGCATAATCTTTCTGAAATTGAAACAAGAAACAAGAGAATCAAACGAGTAGTAGTACACTCACACCTTTAGACAGAATAGAATTCCCAATATAAAAAAGTAAAGAACTAACCTTAGATCTTGTTTTTACCATTTTCCTCTGTGTGTTTTGGTAAGTGACTTTACAAAGACCTTATAGTGTCTGTCAATTTTATGGTTTTCATTAAACAGGTATACATGGCTGATCATGAGGATATACCTCCTTCATGCAGCGGGTCAGAGACCCCGTCTACCGGTAGAAAGGGTAGACGTGCCACACGGATGAGGAATTTGACTGCCAACCGTGGGTCAAATCAAAGGATAAGAGTAGATTTTGATGATAACCTCAAACCTATTGGGCCAATGGAAGATCAGTTTACCAGTTTTGTGGCGACCCTTGCTAGGAACAGGCCCAGTATACTCATTGATAGGTGGAGAGATGTACCGGCGGACGTGAAGGAGCAGATATGGGAGAGTATTCTGGTATCTATACTTCTACGTCCTGTGTTTGTCTATATCTACTTTATTTTTATCTTAATAATATCATACAGTAATTCGTTGATTCTTTTGGTCTTAATGTAGTTGACATTTGACATACCGGATACATACGCTATGAAGAAGCGTTCTTCAAGTATCTTTGGAGAGCGTTGGAGGGGTTTTAAGGCCGACCTGGGCAGATACTATATATTCAATCCAACAGGTAAAAAGAACCCACTTGAGGTGTATCCGTTTCTTGACAAGGCGACGTGGGATCGCTTTGTTCAGAGCCGACGTGATCCCAACTTTCAGGTTAACTTATTTGATTTGTCTTTAAATTTATGTAATTGCATTAATTTTATTTACTTATGTAATTTAATTGTCTTTTATTTATAACAGGAGAAGAGGAAAAAGGGGCAGGAAAACCAAAGCAAGAATGTCTACCCCCATGTCATGTCTCGTGGGGGATATAAAAAGCTTGTTAAGAAAATGGTTGAAGAGGAAAAGAAAGCATGTCAGCAGGCAGCATCTCAGGCGGATCCTAATGCTGAAAATCTTCCAGAGGTTGTTGATCCACCTCCACCCCCACGCCATCGTTCATGGAAGAGGGGCCGACAAAGAAAAACGGGACAATATACATCCGAGGAGGCCCGCCAAGTAGCTAAGAGGATTGTAAGTACAGTTTGTTGTAATTGTCATTTTAAGATTGTTACCGAATTGTAATGTGACCTGATATTTTTATGTGATAGGATGCCTTGGATGATCAGCTAACCCAAGGAACCTTTGTTCCTAGAGGACGCATGGATATCTTATCTATCGCCATCGGTAAACCGACACCACCCGGGCCGTGTCATTGGTGTTGGATGGGGAGTCGGCATTCGCCAATACCATGGTTCATCTTCACACCAATGCCACAGGGATGTTGATGCAGATAGAGCACGGCTAAAACAGGAGATTGCAGCTGAGCTTCGACAGGAGATGGCCGAGCAGTTTGCCCAATGAGATGGCAATATTCACTTCTCTGTCCCAAAGAGATGACAGCCGGTGTCCAACCCTCTCGTCCAACCCTCTCTGTCCATGTGAGCACTAAGGGCTCATGTGATCCTCCTCATCATCCCGAAAATGATGATGATGGTGATGATGCTTTGCTGCTGATGATGATGATGATGACGACGACCGATAGGTGTGAGTCGTATGTTGATGATCATCATCATCGCCGCTTAGTGGCATTGGGTAGGGCATATAATAAGTTAGGTAATATCATACACCATCGGTTATTACCGGATGATCAGCTGAGGGTGTCTGTTGAGATTATTCGAGATGCTGATGCTCGAGTCCCTGTGCCCACTGAGGAGGTTCAAACAGTGGGTCGGGCCCCGAGAACTTCATCCTCTGGCCAAGAAGACTGGTCAACTTTCTTGTTGCATCTGAGGTATTCGGTTAGTTGTGTTTTTCTATATTCATAGTTGAAATATATTTATTATTGTTTAAAGATAATGCTTTATTTTTATTCGTTATAGGATGTTGGAAATGATATTGTGCCTAAAAGGTTGGATCTAGGAAGACCAGAGATGTCTGCTCCTGCCAAGGTATTCATTTGACCATTTAGTTAATAACGAATTAAATAACTTAATTATCCGTGATTACTAATATATATATATGTTGTTTAGGGGATCGACAAAGGGGCACCTGGCCATGGTGATGTTTTTAAAGTTCTGGCTATACAGGTTGTCACCATGGAGGATGATGCAGCCTTGGTAACGTTGGAACATGATGCCAGCCCTGGTGAACTGTATATACCAAAGAAGGAACTTATGGAAATGGGATTCAATAAAGAATTGGCCAGTTCTGCACACATATCGTTTTGGTGCACGTAAGTACATTTTATTTATAAGTTAAGTACGTAATTAATTTTTAAATACTATGATAATTAACATGTTTTTCCAATATATTAGGTATCTGCATCGTATGTTAGTCGATCAGGGTAACCTCGCCCTTTATGGGTTCATTGACCCCATGTTCATTCAGGGTGATGTTCTCGTAGCATCGGAAGACCCGGTCACTACCATACATGATATACTTGCCCGAGACGATCATCAATTCTATCTTGCGCCTTATCTCAATAAGTAAGTACCGGTTATTTAAGTATAACTATATATGACTTAGTCACTAACTGTTCCGCAAATACAGCCTGCATTGGCAACTGTTGCTCTTGTACCCAAGAATGAACGTCGTGGTCTTCTTCTGCTCATTGGGAAATAAGCCGGCGAATCAACTGAAGACGATCATCGAAACGTAAGCATTAAAATACTTTATAATCAGTAATGCAGTTGTTTTAATTATCTAAAATATATTATATATACTTTAATTAATGTTTTTGTCATGATAGGTCTATTAATGCATCCCACATGTTGCGTGGTGAAAGGCGTACTCGAGCTATCAGATGGATTATTCCCAGCGTAAGATATTTATTAGTTCAAATGCATCAAATGCAGTAGGTACAATAGTTGATTTCTATTTTATTTAATTCCTCATATTCTAATTGGGTTTCATTTGTACGTAGTCACGTATACAACGTGGGTCATGGGAATGTGGCTACTATGTGATGCAGTGGATGTTGGAAATTATCTCCTCCGGGATCACTGAAAGATGGAGTGAGGTAAATGTTAATTGACACAATTAGAAGTAATAGTATAGATTCGTTATATGTTTTATGTTAGTTTATTACTTGAAAGATATAATCTTTTGTCCAATTAAACTTGCAGATATTCAACAATCCAACTCCATTATCTGATTCTGACATCAACATCATAAAGAGGCGTTGGGCAACTTTCTTTCTTGAAGTGTACCACCCATAGTTTGTATATATGTAGTTAGTTTAAAAACTTATCATGTACTAGCTATAGTGTACCTTTGACTGATGATATGTATTAGTGCTCAGGTCTGGTTCAATTCTTCTTCTCTCGTGTTTTGATGTAGCCTTGATAAAGTGTTGTTTTCATTCATTCGAAATTAATTAGGCCTGATGCCCTCTGTTTTCAGATTCTGTGCTCACTAGTCATTTGATGAAATGTCAGTATTTTTAACCATATGTGTAAGAGCTGATTGTTTGTGCTAAGAAAATTGAATGAAGTATGTTTTGCTTTTGAATGATTGTGTCAAAACTGGTTTGGTGTTCTGTTGTTGTTTCTTGTTTGATCAGGGTACTGCTGGTTTGTTTATTGATCTGCATTACTGAAACAGGGGAAAGGAATGATTGAAATGTAAATAACAGATTAAAAAAAAAAAGAGATTTTACACATCGGTTCCTTAAAAACCGATGTGTAAATTTAACTTTCTACATCGGTTTTCAGTAGAACCGATGTGTAAATTTCACTTTACACATCGGTTCTAATCAAAACCGATGTAGAAAGTTAAATTTACACATCGGTTTTAGTCAAAACCGATGTAGAAAGTTAAATTTCCAACTGCTTATCAATTGCTAAATTAATTTTCCACATCGGTTAATAGAAAACCGATGTTTAAAATATACTTTACACATCGGTTTTTTAACCGATGTGTAAAGTGGCAATAAACCACATCGGTCGTTTCCACATCAGTTTGAAAACCGATGTGGAAAGCCAAAAATAACCGACGTGGAATCCCTTTCATGCACTAGTGATAGATGTTGGGGTTGGATGGATTTTCTATACTTTGAGCCATTAAAATTCTTAAAAACATAAACTTATCCTTTTGCTTAGAAATTCATAAATCTTTGTAGGAGTGGAATTAGACTTCGAATTTTGTATGTAAGCCTATCTAAGTACTATCTATCACCATGTAAATTGGCTTGAAAAACAAACCATTCCTTCTCCACAATTTGTTCAAAAACGAATTCATAATGTTTTGGAACCCTTGTATTTGAAAATTTTGTAATTCGTGATCTAAATTGATTTAGGACTTGAGCTTTTGGACTTAAGCTTCCTAAATGCATATGAGCATGACTACCAAAGGGTTTTTAAAACAAACTTTTCTTTTCCCTTGAACTATATAGGGCAATGGCCTAATTTTTCTAGGCTTCTAGGAGTTTAAATTTTCCTAAGTTACATAATTGTGTAGTTATGTAAATGGTGAGTTAAGACTTGATTGTTTGATGACTTCTTAGGTGTGTTATAGGCTTATTGAAAGGATTTATTCAAGAAGTTTAGCAAGGAAACATGGTAGGGGGAGTTTACCTGAAAGGTTTTAATAGTTATATGCTTTTGTTGTTTAGATTATATGTGTCTTTAAATGTAATAATCTTGTGATGTTTTGATTTGATGACTTCTAATTGATGTTTGATTTTGGGTGAATCTATGAATAAATGTTGTCTATATATGTTAATTTATGTGGTTATGCATGGATTATGTTGACTGTATTGGTTGAGAGCGTGGTGATCGGCCACAGCTTGATAATCTTCAAGCCGTAAAAGACGTGAATCATTGAAAACAAATGTTTTGGTTTTATTTAAATGAAAGACAGTTTAATAAAGTTATCATAGATAACTGTAGTATAAAAAAAAGAAATCGATGAATTTTAAGATCATTTAGCTTTAAAACTCACTAACAGAGAGGTTGTAAGGACGAACAGTGAAAATTCGCATTATTTTTATTTTACTTAAAAATTGAAAAAATGAAAAGGGAAGTCATAAAGTGTTTTAAAGTCGTCAAGAAAAAATTGTATATAAAAAGTCTTTTGTTTTATAAAGAATTTGATTTAGACAAAAGTTTAGAAAATTTGTAGTTGTGGCAGAAACTCTGTAAAATCATTTCTTTACGTTAAAAGATTTGAGAAAAATGAATTTCTTTGCGATTTAACATTTTATAAAAGAATATCAGCATAAAATATTTTCTACAAAAGGGTTTTAAATCAGCGAAAATATTTTCGATAATTTTGGATAAGTTTCGGAGTTTTGTTTTGGTATTTGTTTTCACAGAACGAAAACTGTGTTGAAAAATAAAAGTTAAAGAACCTAGTGGCCGAGACGTCAGGATTCTAGTGTTCTGTGAGAAAATGACGTAGATCGTCGATCCATGTTGTTTGTGGGGGACTTGATGTCCTATAAGTGATGTGGTGGACTTCGTGTCCCATATCTGCGAACCTAGGACTGATGCATCGGTCTAGGGTTTCGTGATTGAGTACTCAGATTGTGTGTCCTGTATTGAGAATGATTGGGCTTTGTGCCTTCATTCGTGTGCTTTGAGCCTCGACAAGAAAGAACGAACGAAAGAAAAATAAAAGTGGCGAAAACAACTGTTTACATGCATTCGTTGGTAGACGTGCCATTGTGGCAGATGTGCCATTGTGTTTTAGAACTACAATCCACAAAGGGTGGATTGAAAAATTGGATAGTTATGGACCAAAGAGGTGTCTTTGGATTTTTAGGGACATCCGGGTTCGAAAACCCCACGGAAGACCGAGGCTTTGCAACCTCGAGTCGTGGAAATTCGACTACCCTACATGGATGTACTCAATAAGGAACTATTCGATATTATTTTGGTGAGACGTAATACCCTAGAACAATTGGGGATCTGAATTAATTGAGAGACTGACCCATCGTGAAACAATTGTGGTATGGGGATTATTACAGCCTATTCTGCTCGACGAAGGGAAGTTAGGATCTCCGGAGAATAAATATTAAAATCAGATAGTGGACATTAAAGTGCCATGCAGTTTTTACAAATTGCGATGGTTGTCGGGTATGAATCTCATTGTTAATATCAAGATTATTGTTGAGAATTCATATATGTTCTTATGTATGTGTTGGTTATATATGTTGTTATCTGTGTGTCGTGTATGTAGCTATCGCGATAAAACTCATATGTCAGTATCTCACCCTTGCGATATATCTGTTTCTGATTTTGCTGTTGTACCTTGGTACATGAGTACAGATGGTACAGAGGAGTTCCCAGTTTCACTCGGAGATATTAGTCCCGATCTTGGAACAGATCGGTGATAGTGGTGAGACCCATAGGGGTCGTCCCAGTGAATATGTTTTAGGGTGACCAGCCTAGGATTTCTTGGGGATGTTTATTTTTGAGAAGGTCGGTAGGTATCGTTTTAGAACATTTATTTTGTTTTAATTTCAATTTTGAAAATTGAAACATTTTCCGGAAAACTTGTACGTTGTGGCGGCCTTATTATGAATATGACCATAATATGTGTATTGATATGTACAACATGGTTTACTTATTTAACACATATTTCACGCTTTAAAATATTCCACGAAAAAATTTTTACACCCACTTTTCTGTTGATAGAAAATTATATGAAATATTTTTCGAAAGCAACCAGCTTTTTTTTATATATATTTTTCGTAACGAGTTAGATATGTAATGCCAAAGGGGGTGTTACAGTTTCCGTATCATAATTTGAAAAATTTTATATTCAATCTTATATTCAAATATGCTTGTTTAAATAATTTTTTTTCCAGATTTATCGATAACAATTATTATGATAGTCCGTATCTTCAATAGATAAAATAAATTAAAGCAATATATTTATTTAGAAGTTGTTGGGGTAAATGACTAAAAAATGAATAAAATTAAAAAATCATTTTTAACATAATTGATATACTTTTACTTCCATTTTTTGTTAGAGTGTGTACTAAATAAATATTTGCTTGAGTAAAATAAATACATATTGGACTAAAAAATAAATATTTAAATTAATTATATTCCTTTTTTATAAGATGTTCAAATTATATATTTCATTTTTAAAATTGAAAAATCAATTCTATTTTGTAAACAAGAAAGTCATAGATTAATCTTTGAAAATCTTATTTTAATGTATAATATCAATTAAGTAATTATAAATCTTTTTTTATTTCCTAGTGACTTAATGGTTGTAAGTCAATGGTTAGTCAATACTAAAATTTAGGATATTGTGTAAATTATGATCATGTTTGAAGTTTGTTGGTGTTTTAATATAACTTTACCCACATGAATTTCAATCAATAGGAGAGTGTGTGTTGGAAAATGAGTGTTAGAGAGTGTGTTGCTAACATATAACCATATAAGATAACACGATAACATGATGTGAATGTATTATAAGATGACAAAAATTTTCTTGAGTATGAGAACAAGAAAAGGAAAATAGAAAGCGTATTTTGATTCTCTCCTATTTTCAAATAACACGATATGGTCTTGTTAGAGAGATAAAAATACAAATTTTATCATAGAAAAATCAATTATGATTAGTTGTAAGGTTTACTAATTAAGTTCCAAGAAATTTATGTGTCTCTCTCTTAAACGATTATTACAAACAACATAGGATCCAACTTCCATTGCAAGGAGGAGAAAAGGGAAAAGCCTTAAAACTATTGTGCCTCTTTACATGATGGTGAAGATGTTAGCAAACATGGCAGAGCCCATTGAAAGAGAAAATAATTGAGAAAAAAATTAAAAGGTGTAATTAATTGAATGAGAAAATTGATTACATCAAGCCAATAAAGTGACTTATATACAATGTAAGAAAATAACTAAGAGCATGCTTGGGAACGTTTATTTTTTTTAGATTTTAGCTATTTTATCCCAAAAACTTATTTTCAAAATAATTTAACATGTTTGACACTTTGCTTAAATTTTTAGAAATTTTTTTTAGGAATTAAAGTTGTTTTATGCCATCTAGCTTGTTTTAGCTTAAGATTGTTGTGATTTGATTGTTTTTCATTCTCAAAACCCTCTTCCCTGTTTACTCCTGCAAAACTAACTTTTAAACAAATAATATTAAATTATACAAATGGTTTCATACCATTTTTCGTTATTTACTATATAAAAGTGATTTTTTTTGCACCACCCAAACGAAATAGATTATAATCGATCATCACTCTAATCGATTATCAGCATAATCTATTTTTTCCACCTTTCCCAAACACACTCTAATATGTAACTAACACTAGTGCATGAAGCACTTTTCACAACAGTTAAAATCGACTTGTAACGTCGGTTTTCCAACTGCTATTACAAGTTAACCTGTAACATCGGTTCTATTGAAAACCGTCTTTAAAGGTAGCAGAATGTCTGATCAAAGCATGTTACAAGTTAACTTGTAACAACGGTTCTGTTTAAAGCCACTGTTACATGTTAACTTGTAACAATGGTTGTTGTTAGAACCGCTATTATAAGTTGACTTTTAAAAGCGGTTATACCGACAACCGCTGTTACAAGAGTTTTTTTTAAAATTGGTTTGCTTTCAGTTACTGCACCTGCAATAATTCATAGATACACACATAGAAGCATCCAGATGCACCTGCTAAAATTTTAAGATACACATAGTGAAGCTAACTTAGATCATCCAAAATTTAGACCAGATGACAGAATCTATCTATCTATCTATCTATCTATCTATATATATATATATATATATATATATATATATATATATATATATATATATATATATATATATATATATATACAAATACATCTTACAATAAGAAATCATATATACAACAAAAATTTATCAAGCTAACTAAGTCATGGTCTATTACATTTACTTAAACTAATAATATATGTTCTAAGTACCTAAAACATAAATTTATGCATCGTGCTCAAAGTCTATATCCGTGCTCCATCAAGTTTGTTCCGCCAAAGCCTGCACAAGTTTAAATAGATTCAACATTAATTAAATTAAGTCACCAACACAAACAAAAAATAATTAATTAACATGGATACCTAAAAAAAACATAAGTTACACTATGGTGCAAAATAAAATTAAAAAAAACATGCATAACTTACACTATGGTGTCTAGTTTAGATCAATATCTGTTCATTATGATCATCACTAGTGGCAAGTACATCGTCCACTACATTTTCCTCAATGAAAGTAGGCATCCGTGATGAGAAAGAAGGAGTCTCGGGTATATCAAGAGTTGAATCTTGATTTTCATCACTACCGTTATGCATGTTTTTTCCTTGGAGAACTACTGACCACCTTTTGTTAGAAGGATCATTGATATAAAACACTTGTTTTTCTTGGGAAGCCACGATGAAAGGTTCTTCCATATGACCAACCTTGTTAAGGTCTACCAATGTAAATCCCAATTCATCGGTTTATACATCACTTTTACTGTCAACCCACTTACATTTAAAAACTGCCACTGTAAATTTAGTATAAACGACCTCCCAAATTTCTTCAATGACTCCAAAGTAAGAGTCGGGTGCCATAATGGGGTTTGTATCATTTGAACTAGAGAAGTACATGGACTCAGCAACGATCATAACCCCACTATTTTGCATGGTACTCTTGTCATCTTGGGACTTTGTATAAAAGGAAAACTTATTGATGTCGTAACCGCTCCAACATATGACTTTAAAGTTAGGCCCACATGCTAGCCATTTTAATGTATCAGAAGCAGTACTACCATGTTTTAGAATTTCTTCTTTAAACCATTGTAAGAAAGTCTTGTTATGCTTGTTCAACAACCAATTTTCGTTCATTCAAGGGTTTTCTTCCTTGACTTTCCTTTTTTGCTCACATAAGTTAGGTTAAGGTTCATCAGTGTTATTCAATATATACAAATGTGCTTGAAGCACTTCCTCCCGACCCTTGCCCGTAACAGTTTCACCTCGTGTACCCTTACCTTCACATCTTCCCTCATGACGAGACTTAGGAATCCCTATATAGATTCTGTTTCAGAAAGGTAGTCTGAACAAAACTCAATAGCTTCTTTTGCAACGTACCTTTGAACAATAGATGCTTCTGGACGTTGTGGATTCTTCACATACCTTTTCAAGATCTTCAAGTATTGCTCAACTAGGTACATCTACCTTAAATAAACAGGGCCACACAATCTAATCTCCCTCACTAGATGAACAATTAAGTGAACCATGATGTCAAAAAATGAAGGAGGAAAATACATCTTCAACTCATCAAACTTCCCAGGATCAACGACTTTGCTACATATAGCATTGAAGAATAAGCATAACTTAGTTATGACATGTCTAACATTTCTAGGATCACAATCACGAATAGCCACGGGTATTAGTTGCTGCATCAAGATATGATAATCATAAGACTTCAAGCCTCTTGACAAAGTTTTGATAAAGTTTTTAAAGAAAAATATTTTTACAAGGTTTGGCACTTCTAGAGCAATCATAAGTGATGGTGGCACCCATTTTTGTAATAAACAATTTGATAACCTTTTTAAAAAATATGGTGTCACTCATAAGGTAGTCACTCCTTAACACCCACAAACTAGTGGACAGGTTGAGGTATCCAATAGGGAGTTAAAGAAAATTTTGGAAAGAACAGTTAACAGTTCTAGGAAAGATTGGTCTTTGAAACTTGTTGATGCATTATGGGCATATAGGACCACATTCAAAACTCCCATTGGCATGTCCCCCCATAGATTGGTTTTTGGAAAAGCATGTCACTTACCTGTTGGGTTAGAGCATAAAGCTTATTTGGAGTTGAAATTTTTGAATTTTGATATGCAACTTGCAGGTGAAAAACGCTTATTACAACTTAATGAGATGGATGAGTTCCGTCTTGAGGCATATGAGAATGCCAAGCTATACAAAGAGCGTACTAAAAAGTGGCATGACAAGCATATTCAAAAGCGTGAGTTTCATTTTGGTAGTAAAGTTTTAATTTTTAACTCATGACTTCACTTGTTTCTAGGAAAATTGAAGTCTAGGGGGATTGGCCCTCATGAAGTTACCAAAGTTTTCCTATATGGCGTGCTTGAGGTAACTAGAGATGGAAAGAAACCTTCAAGGTTAATAGGTAGAGAGTGAAGCATTATGAGGATGGCATGGTACCTAAGCGCCATACAGTGATCTTGGAATAACCCCCTCTCGGGGACAATCGTCAGGCTCGCGACGTTAAATAAGTGCTTCACAGGAGGCAACCTATGTTTCTTCCTTTTCCTTTTATTTTCTTCCCCTTTGTGTTTGATCCTAGGAATTAATGTTAGTTTAGGATTTGAATCCTTTTCAATTTTTCTTTAATTTAATTTTTAGTAATTGAATTAAGTGTGGGGAGATTGGAAGGATTTTAACATAAAAAAAAACCTTGGGGTAGGCACTGTTGTGTCTATTAGAGACTCACCTGTGTCTAATTCTCGCTTACGGACTCAATTCTCGTAAGCACTGAACTAAGCACGGCCATGCTCAACATTAAGCACGGTCGTGCCCCACTTGCAGATTTGAAAATTGAAAGAGGGGCTAAGCACGGTCGTGCTAAACAGTGAGCACGACCGTGTTCCAGTGCAGATTTGAAAACTTATAAATAGGGGAGGGCAGAGTGCGGATTAGGATTAAACGTGCTCTCACCCCCTTCTTCCTCCCTCTTGCGCTGCCAACCCCCTCCCTCAAGTGCTTTTGTTTTCTCTCTCAAAAAGGTATGTTTTTCATGTTTATTTGGTCCCTTTTTGTTGGATAATTTCAAGAGTGCGTGATCTTTTTATTTTCGTTTTTTTATTTTGATTTTAATTTTAATTATCAATATTGACCAATTTTAGTTGTGAATAATTAGATGCAATTCTCAATCTCTCCGGACCACCATGACTTTCAAAACATCAAGGATTCAATCCGAGATAGACGGATCCCATTCCCGAAAATCGAAAGTTTGACTAAAGTGTTAGACTCAATGACTTAGATATTTTGATATATGTCAAATACAACTTAATGTGTATGTAAGTGTTTTAGTGTCAAATTGTAAAGACAGGTATCAAGCAGTAATCAACAAGTTCAGTGAGCAATTAAAGGAGAACATTCAAGGAAGAACTTGAAGGAATCAAAGAGCAAAGACGGAGATCAAATGAATCATCAAGACAAAAGCTTAAAGGAAAAATTAGATTTAAGTCTTAGATGATCTGTAAGAGAAAGAAATCTCTTAGTCACAAAGAAGCTCAGTTAAAAATATGCATGAAGAAAATCAATTTTCATAACCTACATTAAAAGGAATAAGGTTTCGTTAATGAAAATGATTTTTGGAAGTAAGAAGTGCTCGTCCAAAGCCCTCATCCAACACTGAAGTAATACAAGCGCTCATCCAAACACAAGTGATCGAAGCGCCCTTCCAACAAGTGATAGAAGCGCTCATCCATTGAAGTGACAGAAGCGCTCGTCCAACATAAGTGACAGAAGCGCTAGTCCACTGAAGTGACAGAAGTGCTCGTCCACTGAAGTGATATAAGCGCTCGTCCACTAAAGTGATACAATCGCTCATCCACTAAAGTGATAGAAGCGATCATCCACTAAAGTGACATAAGTGCTCGTCGACTAAAGTGATAGAAGCGCTCGTCCACACATGACTTTGGACTTGCTAAGATCTTAATGAGAAGATCTGTCCAATGATGTGGCATATGGAGCTCGTCTACTAGCCCGACCGAATGTAAAATCTTAATGGCTAGATGGACGCGGTTATTTTCAAGATGGACGCGAATTCTGTAAGAACTATCAGAATCTTATTTCAAGAACCAAAATCAAGAAAACAGATTCGAATAATCAGATCCAAATCTGTTTTGATTGATCCCAACGACTATAACTTGTTTTCTATATATAGAGGGATCAAAGGAGTACTTTCAACAATCACAACCAGATCGATTATTTTATACGATATCAATCATAACAACAGAACACATATCATTCATCATCTTTCTTGAGCTTATTGTGAAAAGAGTGTTTCATTCTCATAAGTGCTTCAATTTGTTTATCTGACTATTGAGAGTTAGGAATCAATTTTTGTTTTACTATTTGATTGTAAAGAGAGAGGGAGTCTTTCTGAGTGATTAGGGTGAGGTATCCCTAAGGTTGAACATTGGGGCTCTTCACAAGAGTGTGGTATCCCGAGGTGAAGGAGTGCTCTATGGTATAAAGGTTTTTCAAGCTACCTGGCAAAGGTTGTGTGTTAGTGTGTGAAATCCCATAGGTGGAGTGGGGACTGCACGTAGGTCACAGTGGAGGTGACTAAACTAAGATAAATCTGGTTGTGTGGTATCTCTAAACTCAGACTCTTTTACTTTCTATTTTTGATCAAGAACCTATGATTTTGATGTTTAAAGTTTAACATAATTTCCGTTCTTGATCTGTATAAACTATATTGAAACCCAAGTCTGATTGTAATCAAGTATGTGTTATCTGCGTTTATAACTGAGTTGATCAAAACCATTCTTGATTGTTGAAACTGAACTAATACTGAAACTGAAACCTGCAAGTTTGTTCTTGATTGTTAATGCTTGTATCTGAAACTTGCATAACTTGTTCTTAATCTTTAAAGGCTTAATCAGTTTCTGTATTTCGTTATTACTAAGTTTTGAACCCGAACCTATTTTGAATTAATATTTCTTATCCTCATCACCTTCTATTCAAGATTTTACCCTTCATTGATCTTGTAAAAGATCCTTAGGCCACAAATCCGCAACTCTGATTTGAAAAGTTTTGTGAAATTTTTTTAAGAGGGAAATATTTTAAGAAAACTCAATTCACACCTCCTCTTAAGTCGTTGAAGCCAAAACAACATAAAGAACAAAGGGAAAAGATTTTTACGAATTCCTATCTCGGATTCAATCCGTCTCGCTTAGATTTTTGTAGGGATGTAAATGAGTATGTACGGCTTGAGATTTGTTGAGAGATTGAAGAGAGGGAAAGAGACCGTCCACCTTGCATTAGTGATGGGCATAAGTTCTATGATGACTTGATCACCAAGAAAAAAAAGAAACCAAACCGGATTCTATTCCCAGAAGTAGAGAGCTATACCAAAGATGAGGAAGACAAATGGGATGAGGCTTGGTTGATCACTCTCAAAGGAGCGAATGATTATGCATGGCAACAAATGGAGAAGGCCCGTCTTGCTAAGAGAGATGAGGAAGAAACAAGGAATGCCAATGAGGGTGAGGAGTCCACTAGGACTCCTTGAGATAACAATTTCTAAACCTTTATCTTTTCTTTTCTTTTATTTTCAAATTTTGCAAGTAAATGTTGGTCATAAAAAAATAATTACATAGTGTCAATCGAGTCTAGTTAGGAAGTTTGTTTTTATTTTATCATTTAAAAAAAATTAAAAATAAAAAAATTAATTAAGCACGGTCGTGCTCCTCTGTGATTTTGAAAAAATAAAAAGGGGGGCAGAGCACGGGCTAGGGTTACAATTGACCCCCGTGCTCACACCCTGCTCTGCCCCTTCCTCATCCCTTGCACCGCAACAACCACACAGCACCTCCTCCATCATTTTTGCTTCATTTCATCCCTAATCATTCTTAATCAGGTAACATCTCCACTCTCTCATGTTCTTTTCTTGTTCATAAGTTTGTTTGAGGAGTGTTTGGTAATATGATTTGATCCCCTTTTTGCTTTGTTCGTACACTGAGATTGTGCGTGTGATTTCTGTATGGTTCATGTATGCATGGTTTCTATATGGTGATTTCTGTATGGTTTTTGTATGCATGTGATTTTCTCTAAATATCGCATGATTTTGGGTCTCTGTCACTGCATCTTCTGCGTTTTCTGCAATTAGGCATTGAGCACGTCCGTGCTAATAATCAAGAACGGTCGTGCTGTTCATCAACTGCAATTTCTGGGCTTGTGCATTGAGCACGGCCATGCTAATCGTTAAGCACGGCCGTGCTGTTCTTCAACTGCAGAATCTATGCTTAACAGTAAGCACGACCATGCTCAACATTAAGCACGGTTGTGCTCGTTCATTTTTCTGGATAAAAAAGGGATTTCAGCAAGGCCTTGCTCCCTTTTAGCAAGACCGTGCTGGGATACTGATTCCCAACTACATATGTGTGGTTTCTTGAGAGTGCATGCATCTATTATAATGCTAATTACTTGTGATGCTCTAGTTTGGTGCCTGAACTATTTGTGTTTTCTCATTCTTTCATGGCATTGATGTACTCTTTATTTATCTTTCAGGACTATGGCTCTGATACGATCTCGGCAAGTGTACCGGGTCGTTGCAAGTAATAAAACGGTAAGAACCGGATATCGTCCTCAGGGATCATGGACAAGTACCACTTCGCAAATTGAACTACTATCTAGGCAATCGTGTTTGGATGGAAGGTAGCTCTAACATGTAACGAAACAAACAAGAATAAAATGTTTTTGTTCTTTTGGGAATTTTAACAAACACTTAACAGGAAAACAGAGATGTGATACAAATGGATGAAATTGTTAGGGTTAGACTAAGCTAATCCTCCCTTGATTGCTATGAAATGGTAAATAACACAATTCCTAATTCAATTATGACAATCAAATCTTCTCAAATACTCAAACCCTAATGTCTTAGGTGGAATGAGCCTAAAGTCCCAAATTAAACCCTAATGTCTTAGGTTTATTAACATGAGAATTTGCATTAAGATTCAAGATTCATAGATTGCAAGCACCCCAAGACCTATGTCTAGGTTCATGAACTGCTTGGCATTTGATTCATGAGCATGCCTTAATATAAATCTTTCAATTGTCTATCAAAGCAACTAATCATTCCTAGGATGATCAAACCAAGGAAAGCATTAAGCATGGAATCAAACACTCATAAAGAAATAGGAAATTATATTACTACCACACCATATTACAACCAAGTTCAAAGAAGCAATCATCTAACCCCAACAATGGGGAGTTTAGCTACACATAATCAAAGAGAAAGGCAAAAGAAAAGATACAAAGATGAAGGAAGGAATGAACTCCATGGAAGGATGCACACAGCCACAGCAGCAGAGAGTCTCTTTTTTAGGGTTTTGGCCGCCTCCTCTCCTCTCCCTCAAATCTTCCCTAAAACATCTTATAAACAGAGGTTCTGGGTTTCGCGCACTCGCGGGGCGAGACATGGTTCGCGAGGCGAATCTTATGAATCTGGTCTTCAGAGATTGGTTCCTTCGGGAGGCGAGAAGGTAACTCGCGAGGCGAGACAGAAAGGGTGACATCTCTGGTACAGTCAGGTCTTCAGGCTCGCGAGGCGAGATGGTGATTCGCGAGGCGAGACAGAAAGGGTGACTATTGCTGTCCAGGATGGTCTTCGGGCTCGCGTGGCGAGATCCTGTCTCGCGAGGCGAAACTTCTAGAATTGCTGATGGGTTCTGCTTGTCTCATTTTCTTCTCTTTTCAGGCTCTATCTTCACCCAAGCTTCATCATGGCTAAATCTTGGGCAATTAATCATAAATTCCTGCAAAACAACACACAAAACCACCTTATCCGTTCCAAAGGAAAAACTAAACAAAATCAAACTAAAATGGCCTAACTATATGCAAATGCATGCAGAAATGTACATGGAAAATGAGGTGAAATCACACTCATCAAATCATCCCAAGCTTAAGACTTTGCTTGTCCTTAAGCAAAAACCAAGGCCAGAAGATGAAAACAAACAAAGCAATGATAGTGAACTAAGAACCCGAGTAAATGATCGAAGTAACAGGCATTTCAAATAATTTAGCAAGAGACAATCAATTCAAGTCCAATTAGAGCTTAGGTTTCCTAAATTCATGTTCTCACTGATTTGGGCACTCTTTCTCACATGAAGATCACCCCAAGCTTGTTCATTTGCTTGGTTCTCTTTCTCGTCTTACTCAAGTGTTCAAGGATATATGACAATTCGCTCCATTTTCCTCAAGGAATGATTTCTACCATAGGCTTGACTATCAACCAAATCTCTACTTTATTAATGAAAACATCTAAGAATCAAGAGGTCTTTTACTTTGGTTGTAACAGGGCCATGGGATTTATTGTTAGGTGGGGAGATCAAGAAAAGGACATTTCAAAAGGCTAGCTAAATATTAAGTATTGCAAAGCACGACACCTTCTAAAATACCTTTTTGGATTTGACTCCTTTTTCCACCTTTATTTCTTTCTTTCTTATTTTGTTTCTCACTTTTATTTGTCATCCCCTTCTCTCTCTCTCTCTCTCTCTACATATATATATATATATATATATATATATATTCTTTTATTTTTCTTTTATTTGGAGAAGGGGAGATTTTCAGCTCAAGAGAAATATTTTTCTGATTTTTTCATCCCATACTTTTTCCACTACCTTTTTTTTACCCTTTTGTCAATACTTTAAAAGGTGCCCCATCAATAATCATTCATCAATATAATTCAAGGTGCCAAGAAAAGTATTTTATTCCTTCAAGCTCAAAATTGGGCAACTCAAGGGTAGCATTTGATCAATCAAAGCTCAGAAGACCGGAAAAATACCTAGTGCCTCAATCATTTTCAAAAATTTTTAAGCTTCAAAACGGTTTCAAGTTAAGTTCTAGAGAAATACAATCCAAGAGGAATAACACTCTAACACAAAGAATGGGGTAGATTTAGTGAGTACCCCTTAATGGCTCAAAAGCTCACATGTAGCAGTTCAAAAGTCAATGAGAAACACAAATCTATGGAAACACATACTAATTATCAACTATCCAAAATTATCTCAAGAATTTTTATTTGAAGCCTCATCACAAGAATAAAAAAATAGGGTTCAAAAACTCACTATCTTAAATTATTTGGCACTAGGTTCTTACAATCGGATGCTCAATCTAAGCAAGGGGGAATCGAATCACGTGATCATACAAAACTATGCCTAAATGAATGTAATATGAACAATGCAAAAATTCAAAAATTTACAAAAATACACCTACCCCAAGCTTAAAAACTTACATTGTCCCCAATGTAAATAATTAAGTCAGAGAGGGGAGAAAAATTGGAACGACTCACCGAGGTGGTAGCGGGCTGGTTCACATGCTTTCTGGCTTTGTTTCTCCCTGCCCCTTTTTGTTTCTCCTTCCTTCTTGCCCTGAAAACACTTAGCAAACTTATTAACAAATCTCTTGATCTTCTCAAATTATTCAAGAGTTGAAAATCAAAAACAAATGAGAAAGGGAAGAGAAAACTTGGGTTGCCTCCCAATAAACGCTTCTTTAACATCACTAGCTTGACGGGTGATTTCTAAGATGGTGCCTTAAGAGGGACAGAGACTGCTTGACGATCAAAGTCTCCTCCAAGGTAGTGCTTGAGCCTTTGCCCATTAACAGTGAAAGTATCTCCGGATGATGGATCTTCCAATTCAACTGCACCAAATGGAGAAACTGACTTGACATAGAATGGACCCGACCATCTTGATCTCAACTTGCTTGGAAACAACTTGAGACGTGAATTAAAGAGCAAAACTGATTGGCCTTCTTCAAAATGCTTTGGAAGGATGTACTTATCATGCCAAAATTTTGTCCTTTCCTTGTAGATCCTTGCACTCTCATAAGCCAAGAGTTGGAATTCATCCAACTCATTCAACTGCAACAGTCTCTTATCCATGGCCAGCCTTGTATCAAAGTTTAGGGCCTTCACTGCCCAAAAAGCACGATGTTGGAGCTCTACCGGAAGGTGGCATGATTTTCCAAACACTAATTGGTAAGGTGACATACCAATAGGTGTTTTATATGCAGTCCGATAGGCCCAAAGTGCATCATCCAGTTTCTTTGCCCAATCCTTCCTAGCATTGTTCATGGTTTTCTCCAAAATCCTTTTCAATTCCCGATTGGACAACTCCATTTGCCCACTGGTTTGAGGGTGGTATGGTGTGGCAACTTTATGATTGACCCCAAACTTGGCAAGCACTGCGTTTAACTCTTTGTTGCAAAAATGAGTACCCCCATCACTAATAATAGCTCTAGGGGTTCCAAATCTGGTAAAGATGTTCTTCCTCACAAAACCAACCACCGCTTTTGCATCATCCTTCACAGTTGGGCAGCTTCTACCCATTTTCTCACATAGTCAACCGCAACAAGAATATATTTGTTGTTGTAGGATTATGGGAAAGGACCCATGAAGTCGATCCCCCACACATCAAAGAGCTCCACCTCTAAAATACCCTTCAAGGGCATCTCATTCCGCCTGGATATACTTCCGGTTCTTTGACACTTATCACACTTCATCACCCAAGCTCTGGAGTCTTTGAAAATGGTGGACCAAAATAACCTGCTTTGCAAGATCTTCATGGCGGTTCTCTCACCACCAAAGTGTCCTCCATATGGTGAGTTGTGGCAATGAGTCAATACCCCATTAATCTCTTCTTCCGAAATGCATCTTCTCAAAATTCCATCCGAACCTCTTTTGAAAAGGTAAGGCTCATACCATACATAGTATTTAGCATCATGGATGAGCTTCTTCCTTTGTTGTGCATTGAAGTCCTTCGGAATTTTGTTGGCGGCCTTATAATTTGCAATGTCTGCAAACCAAGGTGCCACTTGCACCATAAACAACCTCTCATCTGGGAATTATTCTTGAATTGGAAACTCATCTTTTGCTTGAACATCTTCTTGTGGAAGCCTAGACAAATGGTCGTCTACCACATTCTCCACTCCTTTCTTGTCCTTTATATCCAAATCAAACTCTTGGAGCAGTACTACCCACCTAATGAGCCTTGGCTTGGCATCCTGTTTAGTCATGAGATACTTCAAAGCAAAATGATCAGTGTACACAGTAGTTTTAGAGCCAATCAAGTAGGATCTAAATTTATCAAATGCAAACACCACAGCAAGCAATTCTTTTTCAGTCGTGGTATAGTTCAATTGAGCATCATTCAGCACACGACTGGCATAGTAAATGACATGCAACACTTTATTTTTTCTTTGACCCAAAATGGCTCCCACCGCATAGTCGCTTGCATCACACATTAACCCAAATGGTAAACTCCAATCTGGAGGTGCAATGACCGGTGCGGTGGTGAGTTTTTCTTTCAAAAGTTGGAAAGCATGCATGCAATTCAAACACAAAAGGAGTATCAACTACCAAAAGCTTGCATAAGGGTTTCACAATCTTTGAAAAATCTTTTATAAATCTCCTATAGAAACCCGCATGCCCTAGGAAGCTTCTAACACCTCTCACATTTATGGGAGGGGGAAGTTTTTCAATCACTTCAACTTTTTCTTTATCAACTTCCATCCCCAGTGATGAAATTTTATGACCAAGAACTATACCCTCCCTAACCATGAAATGACATTTTTCCCAATTTAAAACAAGGTTAGTTTCTTGGCATCTTTTCAAAACACATGCAAGATTTTTAAGACAATCATCAAAAGAATTACCAAACACATAGAAATCATCCATAAATACCTC
This sequence comes from Sophora flavescens, assembly GCA_030762895.1. Classification (NCBI taxonomy): domain Eukaryota; kingdom Viridiplantae; phylum Streptophyta; class Magnoliopsida; order Fabales; family Fabaceae; genus Sophora; species Sophora flavescens. The sequence goes on from CM061066.1 coordinate 68,174,471, forward strand.
AATGAATTTTTCAGTCATATAAGAGAATATGGAAAGCATGCACCTTTGAAAAGTGGCGGGTGCATTACACAACCCGAATGGCATCCTCCAGTATGCATAGATGCCATAAGGACAAGTAAAAGCAGCCTTCTCTTGGTCCTTTGGGTCAACCACAATCTGGTCATACCCTGAGTATCCATCAAGGAAGCAATAAAAGGCATGACCCGCCAATCTCTCTAACATCTGATCAATGAAGGGCAAGGGAAAATGATCTTTTCTGGTGACCTCATTCAGTCTTCTGTAATCAATACACACTTTCCATCCAGAAACGGTCCTTGAGGGGATAAGTTCATTTTTTTCATTTGCAACCACCGTCATCCCCCCTTTCTTAGGGACAACTTGGACCGGACTCACCCAAGGACTATCGGAGATTGGATAAATTATACCCGCATCCAGAAGCTTCACAACCTCCTTCCTTACAACTTCCTTCATGTTTGGGTTGAGTCTTCTTTGGGGCTGTCTAACCGGCTTGAAGTTTTCCTCCAAAAGGATTTTGTGCATACAGAATGAGGGACTTATCCCCTTCAAGTCAGACATAGACCACCCAATTGCAGATTTGTGCTCCCTGAGCACCCTTAACAGCTTCTCTTCCTCCAAAGAGTTCAATCCGCTACTAATGATCACCGGGAATGAAGAATTCACCCCAAGGAAAGCATAACGGATATGAGATGGAAGTTCTTTCAATTCTAGCACAGGTGGCTCACCCTTGTCTTCAATCCGCACATCCTCCACAGCTTTGTCTTCATCAGTATTCAAAACTAGACAAGCCTCAAGGGATTTAACCATGAACTCAACTTCTTCCTCACATACCTCTTCTTCTTCATTCTCAACCATAAGAGTCGCTTCCAATGAATCTTCAAACGTTTGTTGCACACTCTTGTCAGTTAATGAATCAACAAGGTCCATACCCATACATGTGTCTTTGTCGCTTGGATGTCTCATTGCTTCAAAAACATTGAAGGTGACCTTTTCATCTTGGACTCTCAGCACCAACTCTCCTTGATTTACATCGATCAAAGATCTACCCGTGGCTAGGAATGGTCTTTCAAGAATCAACAGAGTCTCACTATCTTCATCTATATCCAACACCACAAAATCTGCCGGAAAGATGAATTTGTCTACTTTAACCAATAAATCCTCACTACACCATAAGGATATGTAATGGAGTGATCTGCCAATTGGAGAGAAATCCCAGTTGGCTTGACTTCACCAATTCCCAGCTTCTTGAAAATGGAGAGAGGCATAAGGTTGATGCTTGCTCCAAGATCACACAAGGCTCTTCCAATGTCCAGATGACCAATAGTACATGGAATAGTAAAGCTACCCGGATCCTTCATCTTTACCGGTAACTTCCTTTGGAGTATGGCACTGCATTCTTCAGTGAGCATGACCGTCTCTTCCTTCCACCTCCTCTTGTTAGTAATAATCTCCTTCATAAACTTGGCATAGGAAGGCATTTGTTGAAGAGCTTCGGCAAAAGGGATGTTGATTTGCAACTTTTTGAACACATCCAAGAACTTAGAGAATTGTTGATCTTTTGCCTCTTTCTTCAACCTTTGAGGATAGGGTATCTTGAAATACGATGGCAGCTCCTTAGGATTGTCAACTTCTTCAATAATTTGCCTTCTAGTCTTCTTTCTTGCAAACTCTTCATCAACCAGTTTTTCCCTCTGTGGTTTTTCAGCTTCAACAACAATGGGACTAGAGGTAGTGGCTTGGGAAGTCTCAGGTTCTTCATTGGTTACATCTTCAACGGTCACTTCATCAACTCCCTCACCAATTGTCTTTTCTTCTCTCTCTTTTTCAGGTGGAACTAACACTCTCCCACTTCTTGTAGTAATTGCCTTGCAATCCTCCCTTGGATTCTTCTCGGTATCTCCCGGCAATTGTCCTTAAGGTCTCTCCGTCATTTGCTTTGCCAATTGGCCTATTTGGTGTTCAAGATTCTTGATGGAGGCATTTTAATTTTTCATATTGTCTTGAGTTGCTTGCATGAATTGAGCTAGAATATTCTCCAATTTGCTTGAACTCTCTTGAGGAGGCTTTGCTTGAGAACTTGAGCCTTGCCCTTGTCTCCAACCAAAGTTAGGATGGCTACGCCACCCTGGATTATAGGTGTTAGAGAAAGGATCATGCTTAGGCCCTTGGTTTCCCATGTAATTCACTTTTTCTTGCCTAGAACTTCCAACCACATTAATCTCACAATTGCCATTTGCATGGTTACCTCTACAGAAATCACACACTGAGGCAGCTTGAACTTGGACCGCTTGTAGTTGAGAATTCTGCAGTTGAACGGACCCCAATTGCTTGGTAAGAATGGTCATTTGCGCCTTAAGAGCACCAATTTCATCAAGCTCCAAAACACCTCTCTTAACCAATGATCGAGAACTAGGCATTTGATAATCATTATTAGCCATAGTTTCAATCAAGTCCTTTGCTTCGTCGGGTGTCTTTTGACTCAATGACCCACCTGCAGCCGCTTCAATCATGCTTCGAGAATTTCTGTTGAGCCCATTGACAAAGGTTGCCACTTGCTGCCATGTTTCTAACTCATGATTTGGACAAGCTGTGAGCAAAGATTTGAACCTCTCCCATGCTTCATAAAGTGATTCACCATCCCTCTGTGCAAAGGAATTAATCTCGGATCTCAACTTGATCATTCTTGACGAAGGGAAGAAGCGAGATAAGAACTTGCTCACCAAATCATTCCAAGTGATGATGCTCCCATGAGGATGGGATTGAAGCCATGACTTAGCTCTATTCCTCAAAGAGAAAGGGAAAAGACTTAAACGAATGGCCTCATCGGAAGCTCCATTTAGCTTGATGGTGTCACACAACTCAATGAATGTGCCAATGTGAGCATGAGGGTCTTCACTCTCCAAACCTCCAAACTGATTTTGCTGCACAAGATTGAGAAGTGATACCTTGATTTCAAAATTGTTGCAAGCCACTGCAGGTCTAACGATTGGAGTTCCACGTCTATCGACTCTAGGGGAAGTATAGTCCCCCATTGTCCTCCTTGGTGCATTGTCTTCAGCCATGGTGACAGTTGCTACTTCAACTTGTGGTTCTTGCACACTTGGTAACTCAACTTGTAGCTCTTGTATACTAGAAGATGCTTCTTCTCTGTTTTTCCTTGCTTTGGCTACCTTTCTATTCTGTCTACAAAACCTCTCGATCTCAGGGTCGAATTGAAGTTCACCTGGGTCGATTGTACCTCGCATACAAAGAACAAACAGAGTAGAACAGAAAAAGAATAGAAAAAAAAATAGTAGTAGAAAAACAATAAAAAATGCCTAAATTAGGAGTCCCCTTTGGTACTCGTGATATTGGCATATCGATCCCTGACAACGGCGCCAAAAACTTGATACGATCTCGGCAAGTGTACCGGGTCGTTGCAAGTAATAAAACGGTAAGAACCGGATATCTTCCTCAGGGATCGTGGACAAGTACCACTTCGCAAATTGAACTACTATCTAGGCGATCGTGTTTGGATGGAAGGTAGCTCTAACATGTAACGAAACAAACAAGAATAAAATGTTTTTGTTCTTTTGGGAATTTTAACAAACACTTAACAGGCAAACAGAGATGTGATAACAAATGGATGAAATTGTTAGGGTTAGACTAAGCTAATCCTCCCTTGATTGCTATGAAATGGTAAATAACACATTTCCTAATTCAATTATGACAATCAAATCTTCTCAAATACTCAAACCCTAATGTCTTAGGTGGAATGAGCCTAAAATCCCAAATTAAACCCTAATGTTTTAGGTGGATTAACATGAGAATTTGCATTAAGAGTCAAGATTCATAGATTGAAAGCACCCCAAGACCTATGTCTAGGTTCATGAACTACTTGGCATTTGATTCATGAGCATGCCTTAATATCAATCTTTCAATTGTCTATCAAAGCAACTAATCATTCCTAGGATGATCAAACCAAGGAAAGCATTAAGCATGGAATCAAACACTCATAAAGAAATAGGAAATTATATTACTACCACATCATATTACAACCAAGTTCAAAGAAGCAATCATCTAACCCCAACAATGGGGAGTTTAGCTACACATAATCAAAGAGAAAGGCAAAAGAAAAGATACAAAGATGAAGGAAGGAATGAACTCCATGGAAGGATGCACACAGCCACAGCAGCAGAGAGTCTCTTTTTTAGGGTTTTGGCCGCCTCCTTTCCTCACCCTCAAATCTTCCCTAAAATAGCTTATAAACAGAGGTTTTGGGTTTCGCGCACTCGCGGGGCGAGACATGGTTCGCGAGGCGAATCTTATGAATCTGGTCTTCAGAGATTGGTTCCTTCGCGAGGCGAGAAGGTAACTCGCGAGGCGAGACAGAAAGGGTGACAACTCTGGTACAGTCAGGTCTTCAGGCTCGCGAGGCGAGATGGTGATTCGTGAGGCGAGACAGAAACACTAGTTCAATAAGTGTTTTTTACGTCAGTTAAATTTGATTTTTTACGTCAGAATACTGACTGACGTAAATACAGCTGACGTTAATAGTTAATATTTTAATGTCAGTTGAGAACTGACGTTAAATATAAAACTATTAACGTCAGTTACTTAACAAAACCGACGTTAATTTTGTAAAAATTAATGTCGGTTTTTTAAACAACTGACGTTAAACATAAAACTATTAACGTCAGTTCTTTAAGACAACTGACGTTAATTTTGTTAAAACTAACGTCAGTGGTTATAAAGAACTGACGTTAAAGGTTTAATTTTAACGTCAGTTTTAATAAACAACTGATGTTAATAGTGTACTTTATATTTTATAAAATACTATTAACGTCAGTTGTTTGATACAACTGACGTTAATAGGTTTTTTTTTAAATTCAGTTTTAAAATATCACTCCCCTCAGCTATCCCTGCATTCAGTAAATATCCCAGTAACACAGAATATCACACACATTACAGAATTGCAAAGGAAAAATGGAACAATGGGGGGACTTAAAACCAAAACCCATGTATATATATAAATAAATTTTAGTTCCAATGTCTAAAAAACAAAACTATCAATCTAAGGATATATATATATACATGTTATTAATTAGTTTCTAAAGTCTAACAAAAAAACTATTTATCTAAGTATTGCGGAGGTATCTTGTCAATTCCTTTTTCAGCCGCATACTTGAAGAAGAATTCGGCGAAGCGCATCCTCAAGTCTCTTAACTCATCTTCTTGAATAGGCGATTGGTCGATAAATGCCTAGACACGTTCAAATAATAACAATAACATCAATGCAAGTCATCTTCAAAACTATAATATATAATTTAACAAGTTGTTTAAATATTACCTTATTCCATCCATCCGTAATAGATGCGGAGACTATGTTCAGCATATGAAGCATCACATAATAGCCGCACGACCACCCGTCAATTTGAAATCGAGACTACCAACAAAATTAATTTCAACGTCAGTTGAGTATACATATAAATTAGTAATTATAATATTAATTATTTGATAAATAAACTATCAAACCTTGAGGATGTTCCATACAGGATTTTCTTTAGCCTTAGAAGTCCTACTTCTCCCGTTGGCGCAACTTATGCTACTCGCCTTCAGCGCGCTATCATAAACAAATAATCATGTCGATCAATTAACAAATTCATATATCATGTGTGTAATAAACTAAAAACAACTTATATTAAAACTTAATTTAAATTTAAGATTAGTTACTTACTTATTTACAGCATCCACCACCTTCGGTGGCGGATCTTGGTGGAGAGAGCAGAAGAATATGACTCTATGCTTAGACGGGTGAAGTATGAAAAACTGCCAATGGTTTTTCATACAGTAGGGAGCCAGATATATTTCTTTCGGATTGTCTCCCAAAAAGTTCCCTAAGTATTTACTCAATGCATCGCCAGCAAAGAAATCGGGCAGAAGGATTGACGGATCTAATAAACCGTAAACTGATGCAACGCCCTTATCAAGCTGAAGACGATGGAGATACCTAAGATATGAAAAGGTGCTGATGTTAATTACATAATATATATATTGAAATTAAAATAAATTATTAAATTTAAAAATACCAAAAATAAATAAGTTATAAAATTAAAATTAACTTACGTGCACTAGAGACTGAAAACATTGTTGTTCATCCAGACGCTATTTCTGCAGGCGTTCTCGAGATCATCACCACAGAAGGTAAATATCCTCTGTTGATCTGGGCGTGCCACCCATCCATCGTGCTCCAATATAGATTCAAAAATCTCAAACGCATAATCCTCACCAAGTGAGAACAAACGAGTGATAGGTGACAACGACACCGACGTCGACTTGGCCTTCAGTTTAGGAAAAATAAAATAGATAAGTTTTTGATAATTAAAAAAAACACAAGTAATTATTTGACTAATTTGAACATTAATAATGAATAAATACCTTTTCTAACATTTCGAGCTCACGTCGTTTGGAGTCCAACTCAAGCTCACGCCTTTTCATTTCCAACTCATGCTCATGGCGCTAGACTTCCAACACCCGCTCCCTAGCTGCCAACTCATCGTCCTCCACATGCGTCCTACTAAAACTCTCTTTTGTGCTCACATGTGAAGGGTTGGCAAGCCCTGCGGTGTCCTGGGATGTAACGACGGAGGAAAGCTATCTGGCAAGTGCCTGCTTGAATTCTGGGTTGGATATTAAGCCTTGCATCAGATGTGTTGTAATATCTGGGTTGGACATGAGGTGCTGAGTAATGTCAGCCAAAATTGATGCTTTATTGACCACCCGCTTTCGTGAAGCAGACTTGCCATAATATTCTTTGATGGTCACGTTCCCAGGAACACCGAGAACCCGACTAGGATGGTCTTTCTTGCCTAGAGCAGTCATCAAGACGTCCTGCCGACCAGAAGGGACGAATGCGCCCTGGGAGGATTTTGCTTTAAGATCCATCTACAATGAAAAAAAATGAAAAAACGTGCAAGCGAAAAGTGTTGCAAATATCTATACAAATATCAATTGAAATCAAGTTAATTATTTACTTATAATCTTATCTGCCACTTCGCTAGTGGCATCAACTTTAAAAGATCCCGTCTTTGTCATGCGGCCGGCTAACCAGACATCATCGCGGTCGATGTCCGACGGAGGACTTGATGGTGTGCCCTCAGGCACCTCTCCTCTTTCAATCCTAGCAGAGTGCTCTTCCTGCTTCGCCCTCAGCCTATCCGCCATCATATGCTCGATCCGAGTCTGGTACCCACCCTGAGACATGGTGTGGCGGTGGACGTTCTTCGCCTGATTCTGCCGACCCTTATTTGCCTTAGCCTATTCAAACAAAAACACATAATTAAATACAGTTAAATGATCTATAATAAGCATAAAAAATTAACTTAATCAACCAACCTGAAATTCTCCATCCTGTCGACTCCTGGCAAACATATCCCAAGTATCCTGATCAATCCAGGGATAATCCGAGAATATTTTATCAAGCCGCTTCTTCCCAGATACATAGTACCTGGTAAGATCATGCTTGAACCCATTCCAACGCTTTGATGCCATTTTCATACATTTATGACGATGATCCTCGTCATTTGGCACAGTCCAAGCTACCTACACATTAGATACATATATAACAACTGGATGGATTATAACTCGGATAATTATCTAATATGTAAATCAAACGAATGTAAAGGTAAAATACCGTGATAGCCTCCCAAATCTGATCCTTAACGTTCTGTGGAACGTCATTCCAGTGGTTGTAGTTGATGCTTACGTCTTGCTTCGCTTGTAGAAACACCCACTTATTAAATTCTTTAGCACGGGGTCCCTGGGCATTTAGATTAGCATCGAAGGACACCTCAAGCTTCTGTCCGCTCTGCCTGTCCTTCTCTAGTTTCTTCAACGAGGTGGCTCCTCTACCCCGTTTCCTATGAGCCTGTGATGTCTGTATGGACAAAAAAAATGATAAAATAGAGGGTTGTAACATTATAAACTTACATTAAAAAGAAGGACTAAAGATAGTATATAACATGTAAACTTACACTAGAATCAGGCGTAGGCGTGATCGGGTCCTGCGAAACCCCCACAGTGTCCTCCCGTGCATGTGGGATATTCGACTGATCCATATGTATGCCTGTTCAGAAACAATATATATGTATTAACATAGGTTATAACTCAAAATAAATACAGAAGTTTAAATAAAAATAACTAGATAGGTCCTGTAGATATACAAAACATCTATATATCCAATATAAGGACAATACGGGAGATTGAAAACTATAGTTTTTGAAGATTGCCAAGCACTGGTCACGGCCTGGCCGTGATGTCCATCACGGCTGTAACGTGCCAACTGAACCAGACCCTCATAGGCATAACTAATCACGACCTAGCCGTGATAAGCATCACGGCCGTGACAGATCAACCAGCAGAGCAACATGCACTCAAAACCAAAAATAGAGACATTCCAAACAACTCAAACTCACGGTTTAAAGTTACAACTACTGAGACTACAGTTTCAACATACACTCAAAACCAAAAATAGAGACATTCCAAACAACTCAAACTCACAGTTTCAAGTTTCAACTACTGATACTACAGTTTCAACCAGCAGAGCAACATGCATGCACTCAAAACCAAAAATAAAAAAATGTGCCCTAAAGACTCACCAGAAATAGTCGCTCGCGTGGTGGTGGGGGGGAAGCTCGAGTGGTGGCCAACGTTTGATGTGGTTACTGAGAGCAGAGGGACAAGGAGAGTTAGTGCGCGGGAAGGGGAAAGAGAGATGTCAAGTTATTGCAAAGAATGAGCGGGAAAGACAGAGTTAGGGGTTAAGAGTGTACCTCACGGTGGTGGCGAAGAAGCCCTCACGGTGGTTGCGGTGGAGATGAGCTCGCGATTAGGGCAGAGTGAGAGCGAGAATGAGGGTTGAGAGTGAGGGTTGAGCGTGATGAAAAGAGAAAAGAGACGTACATAGAAGTGGAGAAGGCGCGCGGGGGTAAACGTTATAATTAAAATAAAACAACATTTTACGTCAATTTTTAGTAAAACCTGACGTTAAAGATCATATATTTAACGTCAGTTGTCTTAAGAAATTGACGTTAAAAACTCTCACACATATTACGTCAGTTGTTAGTAAAAACTGACGTTAAAGGTCATATATTTAACGTCATTTGTATTAAGAAACTGACGTTAAAAACACTCACAACTTCTTACGTCAGTTGTATTACACAACGGACGTTAAAAGTTTATTAGTTTCTGCAAAAACATTCATTCCTTTGACTACTGTGCTACTTACCCATTCACCTTGTACCTAATCCTCTTAATCAGCATTAAGTTTATAGATAAGTTTTCAAGAAAATCAGAATAGCTTAGTAACTTCATCCACTGCTCCTATAAATAGCTTCCTTCCATCCTTTTAATTTTTCTGCTTCACAATATGGCTCTGCCATGGAGACTAACTTCACCACTCTTTCTTCCTATTCCTAGACTCAAAGATCTTTGTCTTAATGGTCAAACAATTTCTGAGTTTGTGTAAATCACATTACATGGATATTAAGGTTGGATGAATCACGTAATGTGATTCTCTCACTTTATTTCATCCCCGTCATCCCTTTCACTTTGCTTTGGAAGCAAGTGATTGTGGATTCAAGATGATGCATCAAGGAATTCCACGGAAGAAGAAAGATGCAAAGATCCATTTCACTTTGCTTTCGCTGCTAGTGACTGAGGATTTACTTTGCATCATGGAATTCAAGTGAGGGAGGTGATGCATCCATTGGAGTTTCTGATGACAGGACTGAGAAGAAAATGATGTTGATGCAGAAACTTTTTTATATTTTAGGGCTATGTTGCAGAAATTTTTTATCTTTTAATCATGTAATTTTAACTTATGAATCGCTTCAATGACATACGATTTGATTATACATATAACTTGTTTTATGTTAAGTGTTTATTTATTTTAATTTGCACAAGAATTTGTTTACTAATTCAAGCTAATTAATAAAAATTAAAAATAAACTTGTATAAAAAAAAGGTTTAGAAATAAACTGCAGTACTATATGGAGTGATCTGCGTTAAGAGGGACAACAGGGACATGACAACCAATGAAATGAGTTTCATAATTATTTACGTCAGTTATTTATAGAACTGACGCAAATAGTGATTTAATATTTACAAACTGCCACCACCTCATTTTTAACGTCAACTTAATTTATGACTGCCAAGTTCCCGTATATTAATTACATTATTTCCAATATTCATTCTGCACGTTTATAATATATAGGATTATTTACGTCAGTTATTTATTTAACTGAAGTAAAAATCAAACTTTTAAAGTCAGTTGTATAAAAAACTGACGTTAACAATAAATATTTTTTAATTTAAAAACACTTTTAACGTCAGTTTTTTTTAAACAACTGATGTTAAAAGTGTATAGATATCTGCAAAAACATTCTTTTCTTTGACTACTGTGCTACTTACCCGTGCACTTACCCGTGCACCTTGTAACTTAATCCTCTTAATGAGCATTAAGTTTATAGATAAGTTTTCAAGAAAATCAGAATAGCTTAGTAACTTCATCCCCTGCTCCTATAAATAGCTTCCTTCCATCCTTTTAATTTTCTTCTTCACAATATGGCTCTGCCGTGGAGATTAACTTCATCTCTCTTTCTTCCTATTCCTAGACTCAAAGGTCTTTGTCTTAATGGTCAAACAACTTCTGAGTTTGAGTAAATCACATTACATGGGTGATAAGTTTGAGTAAAGCACATTATGTGAGTTGCTCACCTTATCATCCTTCCGGAGAATCAGCTGCTGGAGGGCAAATCAGGTGCTCGGGCGTCACAGTTCCAAAACCTCAGCTTGGGCAGCAAGTGACGGTCATGGAAGTCTCTGGAACCACTGCCTTTGCTTGAAACAGATCTAGTGCACCTGTTTTTGCCTCTCTGGAGCTCTCTCATGCCCCCCAGTTTTCTGAGGTCTTCGGAGTATAGTTTTCCCTTTGGCATATTTCATAAAACTCTCTTATGGGATGTAGCTTTAATGTTTAGGATTTTAAACCCTTTCAATTTTTAGGATTTTAAACCCTACCTTTTATAGGATTTTAAACCCTTTCAATCTTCTGTATCAGTCTGTATTACACTTCATGAATGAGATCCGGTTTGGGTTATTGATTCAACTGATACTTCACACATATATTTTAGTTTTCAAAATAGAAATACAAAACATCAAAGCAATTCATGTGAAACTGAAACTTTGAGGAAGGCAATGCGGAAGGGATCGTATACTAGATAAAAAAATTATTAAAATAACCTTGAATGTCTGTTGATGTAAGGACTGACGTTAAAAGTGAAGTGACTTACTTTTAACGTCAGTTCTTTATCGAACTAACGTCAAAATGTTCACTGTTAACGTCAGTTTTTTATTGAACCGACGTTAAAAGTGAGTCACTTCACTTTTAACGTCAGTCATTAAAACAACTGACGTTAAAATTGAATTAATGAAGTCTGATATTTACAAAACTACCACCGCCTCCTTTTTAACGTCTATCTTTTGGTTAACTGACGTAAACCTTTACCGTCTAATGTACATTTTCCACTAGTGAAAGGGTGACTGTTGCTGTCCAGGATGGTCTTCGGGCTCGCGTGGCGAGATCCTGTCTCGCGAGGCGAAACTTCCAGAATTGCTGATGGGTTCTGCTTGGCTCATTTTCTTCTCTTTTCAGGCTCTATCTTCACCCAAGCTTCATCATGGCTAAATCTTGGGCAATTAATCATAAATTCCTGCAAAACAACACACAAAACCACCTTATCCGTTCCAAAGGAAAAACTAAACAAAATCAAACTAAAATGGCCTAACTATATGCAAATGCATGCAGAAATGTACATGGAAAATGAGGTGAAATCACACTCATCAGGCTCCTAAGCGTGCTCGCCTGAATGTCCAGGCTAACTCACCTCTCCCGGATGAGTAGCCTACCTTCCAACGACCTGAGGATGTGAAAAAGTTCCACCGGCTCGCTCCTTTTGAGTTTGTACCGACTAGGAGACTTTATATGGATGTCTTGACCGCCCTTGGACTTGCTCCCCGTGTTCAGAAGCTTATTCGGAACATTGGTTGGGAATACATTGGGTCTATTACCTGTCCTTCCTATCGGGATCCCACTCCAGAGTTTCTCTCCACATTCAGCTATGTGGACGTTGATGAGGAGGAGGAACCCCATGTCCTCTTTTAGATGCATGGGCAGTAGAGGGATTTGACTCTGACTGAGTTTAACATCTACATAGGCTTTGCGAATGCGAAGTTAGTACAGACTGATATGTACTAGAGAGGGTTGCTGAAGCCCCCACTGGAATTCATGGATGGGGTTATACGGGCCTCGATCACAGGAGGGGATCTACATCATAACCCTCGGATGTCGAAGGCCTCGACCATCACTGATATGCCACTGCGTGTGATTCACCGCTGGCTAGCCCACTCCATCACATGACGTTACTCTACTATTGGCGTGGTTTCGAGGCTAGATCTGATTATCCTATAGTGTATGGTTCAAGGTCGACCGCTGAATGCCAACCGTATTTTTCTTCAGACATACCAGAACATTGGCTTGAGACAGAAGGATGGGTAGAATGGATACATCTTAGTCAGGTCCTTCATTACCCAGCTGGCGTGTAACTTGGGCGATATTGATCCTCGTGCACACCATATGTGTGACATGCTCCCCATTGATGAGAGGATGTTGACCTCCATCGGTGTATTGGTGCGCGGCCGACGAGGAGAGCTTCACGTTGCCGGTGTAGGTGTTACTTAGGAGGAGCCTGCAGCAGCGATCCAAGATGAGTATGTAACACTTTGAATTCCATCCTACGTTAATAAATTTTAATGTGTTAGACTTAGCCTATATATGCTTGTTATGCTTGTTCTTGATATCTATGTTCATGTTGGGAAGGTTTAGCCTTAGGAAGGTTCAATTGTCTTAAGAGTCCTAGTAACATGTTTCACCGTTTTAGCCATATCTTGAGTTCTAGATGTCCGATCGAGGTGATCTTTGTGGCATTGGAAATTTAAGAGAATTATCTACAAGTATTATTTCATGTGTTTGGCCAAATTCGACTGTCTCAGGCTCTCCCCACGAGCATTTTCTCGCCCAGCGAAAATCTAAAATTCAGTTTTTCCCTTTCGGGTTCGCCCTGCGAATCCAGTTGACAAAAATTAGTTATCTGGCTCATCCCGCGAATGGGAGTTCACCCGCGAATACTTGCAGAACCATAAAACGCATTTTAGGTTCTTTTTAAGCCCAAATCGTATTCTAACCCATTTTTTAACCCCTAAAACACAATCTAAACCCTAGTCTATCACGTCCCAACACTCAGAGTTGCCTCCCTTCTCTTTTTCTCTCAATTTCCATCAACTGTCTATAGAAAACTCTCTCAAGGTAATCTGTTCTTACATCTTTCTTCACCATTCTTTGATAGGAGAGCCACTACAAGAAAGTCACGATTTAGCGTCGAACTATTAGCGTAGGCCACGACTCCGACGCTATAGCGTCGGCCAAGTTGATGCAAAATGGACGCAATATTGTTACCCGATTTTTTTTTTTTACTTTGGATTCAATTTTGCGTGGGCCAGGCCGACGCTATTTTAAGACATTTTGCGTGGGCGAAGCCGACGCTATCTTTCCTTTATCTCTTTCTCTATTTCTCTCTGTAACACCTCCATCTTCCTGGCTCTTTTTTCCCCCCGCATACTTTCACTCTCCCATCTCCTATCTTTTTTTCTTCTTCAAATCCCTAAATCATTTTTCTCTCTCCTCCATCTCACCGCCATCGCCCGTGTCTGTTTCGCCACCATCGTTCCCCTCTCTCCTTCGCCGCGAATTTCTTCTCTGGTTCTCTGGTCCCATTGTTCCAGTCTTGTTTCGTCGTCCCTCAATGCCACCGTTGCAGTCGAGATACATCTCCTCGGGTCTCTTTCCCTTTCCTCCATTTTTGCCTTAACGTAAACAAAAAAATCAGAAAAAAAGTGAGAGTGAAAGGGAGAGTAGAGGGAGCTTTGGAGCCCTGATGGAAACACGAGGAAGGAGAGCTAATGAGGAGATTCTTTCTCTAAGACTTAGGGTTTGTGCAAAATGAGGTAAGGGCTCTAACCCTCTTGGTATTTTGAAACTTTGGGTTGTTTCTTATTTGAATGCTTATTTTGTGAGGGATTGTTCATTTTTCATGTTTCAAATTTGTTGAGTTTGACAATGTGATGGATACATATGTTCACTTATATGGTGGAAATGGGATTGGTTTAATTTTGCTCTGAGCTTTACCTTACCTTTCCTCTGTTTGTGCTCGTGCTTGTGCTTTACCTTTCCTCTGTTTCTTATTTTTCTCGTGTTTGTGCTCGTGCTTGTGCATAAATTTGGGGATACATGAATTCATGGCTTTGTTCAAACTGTTACAAACATAATATATAATGTTGTGCATAGCTGTTGTGTTAGAAGAACATACGGCCCATCTAGTGAGATTTTGTTGCTGATCTTTGCTGAGTTGTGGCTTGCTTCTGTTTATTAGCCTCTGTAGGGAAACATATATTTTTCTTTATTTGAGATGGTGAGTAGTAATAATATCCATATCTTACAGAAATAGAGATCTTAGACCTGGAGAGTAAAGAGATCAGCAGATTGACCAACCACCTTATCATATTTTAAACCTTCTCAACAAAGTCCAGCCATTGACACAACAGCCAATCTGAAAAAATAAAAGAAGCAATTACAAGTTTACCTATTTCTTCAGTGAGTCTTGCAAATGCATGTTTTTACATATCATATGCATCTTGGTACTTGGTTATTGGAAAACTACAAGTTTGTATGTTTGTTTCTTCAACATTAAGAGTAATTAGAGCTGCCTGGTAAACACCTATCTAGCTCTTTAGCATCAAGTTGTCCGCTATAGATCAGTTTTTCAATCTTCTCATCAATGAGATTGACATGCTCTTTCCCAATATCCAGTGAATAGCTCAAAATGCCAGTCGACCCTTGAGTTTAAATGCAGTTGCTGAGGGTCCAAAGTTAAGGTTGCTTTGGGCTGCTTTTCAGCAAGTTGAGGAAGAGGCAGGCATTGTCTTTATTTTCTCCTTTCAATATATATGCATATATTTTGTCATGGTTGTATAATCTAGGTTTTTGACTACTTAGGATGAGCATTGGATTTGTTTTAATAAATGCTTGAAATGTGTTTACTAGCTAAATATATTTCAGTTACCATACTTTTTTTTAGCAAAAGTGTTCAAGAGTGTGAACAAGTCTAAAGTGGGAGATACATTTATTCTTTACAAAATTTATTTGAAAAAACCTTAAAGACTGCAATGAACTATTTTCGGTGATATCCTAACAACTCTTTAATACATTACTTGCCTTTTTATAGTATATGGATGGATTGGGAATTTTGAATTTAATTACAATACTGGGCATTAATCTGTTTTCATGAAATAAAAAATCAATTGTAAAGTTTGATTCTCTTTACATGTTATTCCTAAATCTTTTTCCCTATGTAGTTTATTACTGAACTAAAAAAATGCATGCCAATGCGATTAAGTAGGTATAAGCTCTTTTTACAATTTTTAAATACTATTATCAATTTGTATTTGTTTTCCAGGTTAATAATTCCTCAAGCATATCCAGATCTGTTGGTGTGGATGATCTTTTCAGATTGTTTTCTGAAGTTATTCAAAGATCCTGTTATTCTATCTGCGCAACTTGGCTGGAAAAGGAATTTCTTCTTCTAAAGGGCAATGCCAACAAGGTATTTCTAGAGAGTAAATGTATCATTCAACTTAGGCACTTACTGCTAGTACATTTAAATAAAGTACTGAATACAGATTTTTCTCCTTTTACAATATTGTTAGGAACTTATTTCTCTGATACTTGAAAAAGTAAAAGGGGATAGCACCATTGTACAGAGCATTGCAAGGTCTGGCAAGAAAGATCTATATTCAGAATTCTCGTGGTATCTTACTTTTGGTTCTCTCAGGTGAACTCTTCATCATTTTCTATTTTTTTTCTTTACTCAATTGTGATATTTCCTTTCCACTTTTTCGAGTTTTTCTATTGGTTCCGTGTTTAATTGAATTTCATTATACATACGAAGAATGGAATTTGAGTATGCATGCTGAATACCCATCCTTATTCTCCCTTGATGTTTAGTCGCCTTTTCACGATCTTTAAATTCCAATCAGCACGTCTTTTCTCATGTATTCGGTCAATGCTTTTCTTCCAAATAACATGAATGGTAGCTTAGGTGAGTTGCCAATTGGCACAGAACTTGTAGGGTAGTTTTCTTGCAAGCAAACCTGTCCTGTTGTCATGTCATGACTCATAAGGGCTTCCTAATCCTTTGATATTATCATTTGTTTTATCTTTTGTATATTTTTTCACTGAAGCATAAGCAAAGGAAAGAAAGATTTTAGTTTCATGTTCTCTTTCCTTATTGTGAAAAATGTTACAAGGTGTACGTACTGCAAAAAAAATGTTTCAAGGTGAAAAAAGAGGAAAAGAATGCTGTTTGTCCAGTGGGATATCTGGTGTATAAGCCACTACATGATTTCTGAAAGCCTTGGCTTATAGATTTTGCCTTGCCTACAAAGGAAAACCTGTTTTGTATTAATTATGAATGTCCATATTGGAGTTGTTAACCTTCCTCTTTGTTTTTAGCATATTTTATGAGACCAAGACCATGTCATAATTTTTTCTTTTGATCCACCATAACTTTTAAAATTTATCTTCTTTTTTTTTTTTTTTATAGTCTTTTGATATAAGACCCTCACCAGTCATCCATCTTATATCAGGGAGGATTGCTGCTATGATTCCTGTTTATTTGCTTTGCACGGGATTTCCATATTGGAAGATTTAGTGATAGCTCTAGCAGATGGGGTTGCAAGCATATATCTGGAGTTTATTTCTGTTGATAGTGATGTGTCAAGTAAAACAAATAGCTTGGACATGTCATTCTGTGCTTTGTCCACTAGGGAACTCCAAAAGTTACGAAATGAGGTACTCAAAAAGTGTATTTTTCAAATTTCAAGCTTATGGTTAGATATTATTGTTGCTGCTGTTTACCCATACTGATCATTTCCCTTCTGGTCTTCCAAGTTGTGGCTGATTTTCTTTAGTAAAAAGTTTTAATTGTGGTTTGTCAAAGTAATTCTTTTTTTCTATAAATTGTAATTATTCACTTTCAATAACATTTTCCATTCCCTTTGCACAATGTGGTCAGGAACTATAGCAGAAATCTTTTTCTAAAAACAGTTGTGCTGGAACTGTCCCCATTCTCTATTTATCTTCCCTTTACTTTTATTTCCCAAATATTCCATTGTTGTTGGAAGAGGCAAGGTATATTGACAATTTGCATTTTCTCATTCAGTCATGGTTACTTATACATGAACAATTTTTTAGTCATCTTACCAAGCATAACGACACCTTGGAAATCACTAATTTGTAGCCTGGGTTTTATAACATGTTATGCACTATGTGTGTGGACCATATTTATATAGATTATAACAACCTTTAAAAGTTAACGTGAGAGCACATGATCTAGTGGGAAAAAAGGCTTTGGTTGTTGTTGGTTTGTGCTTCTGTTAGGGCCCATGCCAATTAGCATATAAGGAGAATTGTAATAGGTAGTTAGTTAGTTAGAAGGTTCAACTATATAAATAGGGGAAGAGAGTAAGGGAGAGGGCATTCAGATTTTGTTAGTTTGTAGAACTAAGCAAAGGCTTAGTGTGAAAGGGGAAACCCTTGGAGGAGAGTTTCTCTCATATTCTTGTTCTTTTTTCTGTTCTGCATTCAATAAAGATTCATTCTTCTCCATTTTTGTTTCGTTGGTTCTTCACTTATTAATTAAAACTCTTTGAAGGCAAACTGAATGTTATTTGAATGCGCCTTTGGCCTTCCTCGTGTTTGCTGCATCATCAGTAAATATTCTTTTAACATTCTGTTCCTTTTACCATAATGTCAATCATGCTGGTTGTCATCAATATATTATTGGTGGCGTTAATGTTTCAGCTTGTCCTATTTTGTGTTGAATTGGCAGACTGCCCCTAATTTTTTTAGAATTAGGGCTTTGTTAACTGTCCGTCATTAGGAATTCAGTGCTAGGCAAATTGAGAGAGTTTCAGGTTCTTTTTTGGACCATCGAGAAATGGGGGAGTCAAATGGAAAGTGTCATGCTATGTGAGGAGAAAGTTTGGCTGTAATGTGGAAGATAATGAAAAAAATATTCCTTTTGCAGATGTACACTTTTTAAACATTTTTTACTATTTATTTTAAATTTGGATGAGATTTCACTGAGACTTTCAGTGATACCCCTGAATCAGGTGGCTTTGAACCAGTGGTTGTGCCACAACATGGACACAGTTGTGTCAATGTACGAGGATCGCTTTGACCTGTGCACACTTGAGAGCCACCCCATTGATCTACCAGACAATAGTCAGACTGGAAAACAAAGTTGGTGGAAGAGGTACTTAATAAAAAAAAATTTAAAAAAAAAACATTTTTTGCGTAGGCTTGGCCGACGCTAAAGGCTACGCTATAACAAAGTAAATTAGTGAAGGCTGGGCCGACGCTAATTTTAGCGAAGGCCAAGCCGACGCTAAAATGATCTGAAATAGCGTGGGCTTAGGCCGACGCTAATTTTAGCGAAGGCCAAGCCGACGCTAAAATGATCTGAAATAGCGTCGGCCTAAGCCCACGCTAATTTTAGCGAAGGCCAGGGCTGACGCTAAACTGCTCTAACAAAGCGTCGGCTTAAGCCGACGCTAAGTTTAGTGTCGGTCATTCCTTTGTCTTTGCAAGCGCGTAATTTGCGTCGCCATCATTTGGAGGCTAACGTTGGTCGGGCTTTAGCGTCGACCACGACACCGACGCAAAGCCGACGCTAAAGTGGCCGTTAGCGTCGGCTTTTGCCTTGTAGCGTGGGCTTTTGGCCTACGCTAAAAGCTGATTTTCTTGTAGTGAGCATCGCTGCGAAGACATGATCACCGTATTCGTTGTTTAAACCTTCAAACAAGGTAAGATTCGTATACCTCGTCCCTCTCGTTATTTCCCTTTTGATTTCTTGGCCTAAGAGTCTAATTAAGGCGTTTCCTTGTTGTTCTTGAGGTCGTAGATAAGTGCTCGTGTGACGAGACCCTAGAGGACCCTCTTTCTTCTTTTGAAACACGAACCGCATACCAGGTATGGGGAGAAGGGTAGTGTATTCATAGGATTGGGGTTAGTGTAAAGTAAAAGGATTTCCATAACCCCGTGTTGTTTTATATGTATGTATGAATAACATGCTGAATTGATTGTTTGGTGATAATATGTTCTTGGCTATTTTATTATGTTATTTATACGTGTTTCATGTTCATGATATGTTGTTAATATTCATGTTGGTTGCCCTGATATGAACATGATGGTATGATGATTGTCGTTGTTATTACGATGTTCGTTGTTGATGTTATGTTGGCTGTATAGTTGATGCTATGAACGTTGAGTTGATGGTTAAAATGTTTAAATCATTAATTGGTTAAATTAGGTCCTAAAACGAGTTAGAGATTAATAGGTTTAAACACCCTAAAACTTGACTAAGTTTCAAACTCAGGTTCTGCCCAGAACAGTACAGTCGTGCATTGAGTACGACCGTGTTGAACAGGGAGCATGACCATGCTCCCAATTGAATTCTGGAAAGTGGCCGCACGTTTAGCATTGTCGTGCAGGACAAAGAGCACGACCGTGTTACTGAGCACAACCATGCACTATAAGAAGCACTCCCGTGCTTTACTTATGTGACTAGCACAGTCGTGCAGGGGATCAGCACGCCCGTGCTCCCCTACAGACCAGAGATGTAATTAAGAACTTTTAAGGGGTTTCTCAACCCAATTCCCCAACGATGATGAGACAACACAATCAATTAAGGCGATGGATTAGATAACTCGGTTAATGGTTAACAAAGATGATCAAGAAGACGATATGGTTAGATGTTGAGTCAGTCAAGCCGGTATCTGTTGGGTTACCGCATGTTGTTAACTTTGGTGCTTATTGGCCAAAGTGCCCTCGATGCTTATTGGTCGAGGAGTTGTTGATGTTGTACCTCCGTGACCGAGAGTTTGCCCCAAGGGAGCCTTAACCCAGTGGGGTTAAAGGTGTTGTGGTAGATTCCACTAGGTAAAGGTTTTGCGGTAGATCCCTCTGTGGTCGATTCCGATGAAATCTTCGGTTGATTCCGTTGAAGCAAAGGAGGTGGCAGTAGCCGTTGTTTGTTGTTTGCTCATGCATCATTAAAGATGTTGTGGTTGGGGGATGTTCGACACAGGGGAGGTCACCCGAGAGTATGGTGATCTGGCCATCCACGGTAGGAGTATATTCTCCGTGCGCCACCGTGATGAGGCATCCATTGGTTTGATGCTTTGGCTATCCAAGGAGTAGATCCTCTAGCGTTGAGTAGATGCTCAATGTGGATATTTAACTCTGAAGTCGTTCATCCTAAGTTTAGTGGATCCACATGCATTGTTGGAGTAACGGAGTAGTGTTGTATTGCACTGCATAACATACTATTATCATGATGATGATGTTTAATGAGATGTTGTTATGCTAGTTGTTTCTATGCTTGTTTTTTACTTTACTTCCTATCTCCTTGCTGAATTTGTTTACATGATTCTTACTCCCCTCTTTCTGTTTGTTTGTTTGGCCTGATTGGCATCTTGCAGAGGATGACGAGCAGCCCAGAGAGGAGTTTAGGGCTTGTTCTTGTTTTTAGTTTGTTTGTTTTCAATTTTATTCCAGTTTATTCGGAACGATATACCAGCTCTGTTGTGACATCGGGTTGGGTTCGTTTGGATATTTGTTTATCTTGTTTCAACTTGGTTTTATATTTTCTGCGTTGTGAACTCGTTCATGTGAGACTTTTCTACCCATGGACAAAGTTTTTATTTATTTAGTAATGCATGTTCCGTTTTTATTTTATTTATATGCTTTATGACCTATGGGGTAGAAGGGTGTCACAGAGCACTGTTGGACGGATCTAGGCAAGTATACCTAGTCGTACAAGTAATACGGTGGTGAGACCGGTTATCGTATCCACAGGGATCGGTTGCCAATTACCAATTCACAAATCAAACAACTATCTAGACTAAATGAAGAAGAGAAATCAAAACATAAAACAAAGCAACAAAAGCAATAATATGTTTTTGGTCTTTTTGGGAATTTTATCGAACACTTGGAATGCGAAAAGGGGATGTTGGGATTAAACTTCACTAAACCTATGCCTCACGCACTACCAGGACTAGATACCTCCCATTCATGCTTCAAATATTAAAATCAACCCACGAAATTACTCAAGCCTCGATTCCTCAGATGACAAGAGCCAAAATACACTAATAGACCCTAATTCCTTAGGTGGCTTAGATTAATGAATTTGCCTTAAGAATAGGGATTACGCGATTACTAATAAACCAAACCCCATTCCTAGATGCAAGGTTTACTAGGTGATTAATTCCAGATCAAGAATTGATAAGAACGTCCCCATTGCAAATCAAATCTTAAAATCAGTTTATGGGTAGCTAAACCACAAAAAGCATTAAGCATAAGAATTAAACACTAATACGAAGGCATGAACACAAATTAATCAATCATGGCAAATACATAATATTCAGTTTGGTTACATTTAATCCCAACAACAGGGATTTAGATACTCATAGAGAAAGCCAAAATTAAAACAGTAGGGACAAAGGAAAGAAGAAGGGAAAGAAGAAACTCCATTGGAAGCTTTTCCCAGCCGTCGGCCTCCTTTGATTCTAGGGTTCCAGTCCTCCTCAACCGCCAGCCTCCAAGGTCTTATTAGGGTGAAAGTGCTCCTAGGTTAAAAGTCCCTGTTTTTGTGTGTCTCTGGTCTCCACTAGGATTCCCAGCCTCCTTGTGTCTCTGGTCTCCACTAGGGTTCCCAGCCTCTTTTTCTGTCTGCTGCGCTTTTATTTATAGATCAGCTGCACGTCATGGCCGTGACGTGTTCTGGAATGGGCGCGCTTTCAAATTTGGAGCATCACGGCTAGGCCGTGATCAGTTCTACCTGGCCTGTCACAGCCGTGATGGTCATCACGGCTAGGCCGTGACAGCTTCTGACTTTTGCCTTCAATCTTCTCAGTTTTCTTGATCATGGCCGTGATGGTCATGTTTGGCTCATTTTCTTCACCTTTCAAGCTCTATTTCATCCAAGCTCCATCATGGTTGATTTTGAGCAATTTTCCTTAAATTCCTGCAAAACAACACCACGAAACCGCCTTACCCGCTCCAAGGGAAAAACTAACAAAAATCAAAGTAAATATGCCTAAACTATATGAAAATGCATGCAAAAATGTACATGAAATATGATGCGAAATCACACTATCAAGCACCCACAGGAGGATCCTGCAGCAAAGTTCCAGGACCGGGTCCCAGGTGTAGATGCTCACATGGATGACCAGCCTGCTCCACCACCACAACAGGTAGCCGTGGATGGTCTCATTGCTCATTTAGACAGCCTCGAGTTAGGTGTCTATGATCGTTTGGATGTGCAGTAGACGCAGATCCAGGACCTTTACCAGTGGATGGATTCACAGGACGAGCATATAACGACTATGATCCAGATGATGCGGCATTATTTTGGTCCTCCTCTACAGTGGTTTTCTTTTATTCATTTTTGTACACAAGCTTCTATGCTATTGTATTAAAAATGCAAATTCAGTCATGACAACTTTTACCGGAAAGATCTCTGTCTATATCTCTTTCTTTCTAGCTTAGTTAATTTTCTCCATTCCTTACTTGTGCTTTTATTTCTTTGCATTGGGGACAATGCTAGATTTTAAGTGTGGGGAAGGGAAATTGCTTGTGCTTTTATTCCTCTGCATTGGGGACAATGCTAGATTTTAAGTGTGGAGAGGGGAAATTAAATTTTTCCATACTAGGTGCACACAGTTTCACTTGATTTATCTGTCATATGCACTTAGTTGATTGTGATGATTGCATTATGCTTTTGGGTGATGATTCTGTGCCACATTTTTATAGAAAATTAGAGATCTATATCATTAGGGGACCCAATTTAAATTTTTTTATTGCTTTGACAGGCATGTGACTAAAATTGAATTGGGATTATCATTTGAAAGCTGAAAATTAGCATACAGTCCCTTGTTTGATTGCTTTTCATTAAATTGAGCTACTAAATGTGAGTCTTGAACCATTTTAGGGGTATTTGATAAATCATGAATATTGACCGCTCTCTTTGTTTGAGTGATGTTCCCCAAGTTTGTCCATTCTAAAACTTGTTTTGTGACCATTTCAAGGAGAATTTGATATATATGCATGTTGGAATATGATTGAGGCAATTTTGGGTATTTTTATGGCCTTCAGATGTGTTGTTTTGCCATATCCATTAGTTTCCCATTTTGAGCCTCAAGTAAAAATTATTTTCCTTGGTTCCAAGTATAAATTCAAAACTGTTTGGCAGCAACCTCTTGGAAACATAAATGGAGCAATTAGATTGGGAATGTACTCATAAGATATTGTTTATTTATGGCTGTCAAAGTAAAGTTAGGAATTTTCCTCTTCTCTTTTGGAAGAAATAAAAATGTTATGAATTGAATGGGTTGATAGAAAAATGTTGAAAGATGTGTGTGATCTTGTAATTCATATCTAATGCTCCATTTATGCTCTAAGGGTTATGTGCTTAATTCTTGATTTCTTTTAGCCCTTTGCATATCCCTTTTATTTATTTTTTCCTACCTAACATCATTCCCATGGCCACCTTACAACCCATGAAAGACCTCTTGATTCTGGATGCATGCAAACTGTATAGTGGAGATTTGGTCTATAAACAAGCTTATGGTAATGTGCTTCCTTCTGGGAACTTGAGTGATAATTGTCTTTATCCTTATACATTATGAGAGTTGTGAGAAGAGTGACCCCTTTATTCATTGATAAGTTTGATTTCAGAGAACCTAAGCCTCTAATTGGGTAATCTCTTGATTTCACCTATTAAAAAAATTGGGGTTAATTTATCTGTCATTGCTTGTTGAAGGTTTAGGGTCCTTTGATGGTTGGTTCTTTGATTGTCTAAGGTTTCTTTTAGGGCAGGATTATTGCTTAAGGACAAGCAATCCTTAAGTCTGAGGAGGTTCATAAACTGCCGTTTTGTATACTTTATTGTTGGGAAATTCGGTGTAATTTATTGTTTATTTGGAAATTATTATGGATACTCACCCGATTTCCTGTGTTTACTGTAGGATACATCAACATGGTTGTGAATCATTAAAATTGGATAAAAATGAACAATTCTGGAGGATTTTTGAAGAAAAAGGTGTGTTCTGAAGTTATCAAAGTGGCCGTGCTCATCAAAAGACGCCTTGCTAATCAACAAGGCCTCGCTCGTTTGTGGAGTTGACGTCGATTTTTGAGCAAGACCGTGCTCATTAGCAAGGCCCCTGCTAATTTTCTCACTTTTAGCACTGTTTGACGCCATTTTCATCTAGCACGACCGTGCTCGACATT
Organism: Sophora flavescens; assembly: GCA_030762895.1. Taxonomy (NCBI): domain Eukaryota; kingdom Viridiplantae; phylum Streptophyta; class Magnoliopsida; order Fabales; family Fabaceae; genus Sophora; species Sophora flavescens. The sequence continues at coordinate 68,198,994 of CM061066.1, forward strand.
AAGCACGACCACGCTCGTGTTTGAGAAGCCCAACCACTTAGGTTTTGTATTTACCATAAAAAGAAGTGGTTGGGCACTGAACAACAAGCTGGTTACAGAGAGAAAGCCATCAAACGAAGGACCATCTCCCAATTGATTCGAAGATTGCTTTGCATCAAAACGGTGTTTCAGGTTTTAGTTTTTCTATTTCTCTTTTATGGATTGTTACATGGTTTTGATTTATATAGTGTTCTTTATTATTATGCGTAGCTAAATCCATACCTAGGGTATGGTGAATCTTATGGCTTGATATTCTTGATATTTTCCCGGTTTTAATACTATTCAGTGTTTTTCTTAATTGGTTGGTTTTATCTTTGTGTTAGAATTTCTAAAAAGTCTTGATCATCCTTTATCAAGTTAATTAATTGACTAGCGACCGTATCACAATTAGCTAACGGAACTCTAGGATTAACCAAATTTGGGGTGGCGTGGACCAAGCGCAATCCCCTATTTTAAATCAGTTATTGAATTAACAAATTTACTAGTTCTTTGTGCTTCTTTTAACTGTTTGTCTGACATGACCATTGGGGGTAACTGATTAGCGGAAATAATATTAATATTGTATGACCATTGGGTATTAATAGTTTTAGAGCAAGTGATTGGCAATCAATAAGAAACACATATCATTGATAAATTGGGTAATATCATTGGTAGTGAAACCAAGCACCCTAGGCTTTCTATAATTGAATCTTTGTTTGTGATTCTTTGTCTTTCTTGGTTTTTACTATCCTTTTATTTTAAATATTCACTTACACGCGAACTTGATTGTCTGGATAATAAAAGGAAGTAATTGATCTAGTAATTGTCACAAATCCCTGTGGGTTCGATACTCGGAGTCCCAAATACTCCTATATTACTTGTGCGGTAAGGTGTACTTGCCCTTATGTGCAATTTTAGTGCAACAGGTTTCTTGGCTCATTTCCGAAATTCGGAAACAAACTATCAATTCTCTCCCATTGCATAGAATCAGTTGGATGGCGAAGCATTCCATCACGTTTCCTATCATCTTCATGCCATATAATGTTCTTTGAGTCGTTTATATTAGCGAACAACCGCTTGAACCTTGGAATTATTGGAAGATACCACAACACCTTCGCAGGAGGACCCTTTGTGATCACATCGCAACTAGAATCACCATCCTTCACTTTGTACCGTGATACCCCACACTTAGGGAAGTCGTTCAACCCTTCATACACACCCCTATACAATATGCAATCATTAGGGCATGCATGTATCTTCTTATACTCCATTCTCATCGGACACAGTACCTTATTCGCCTCCTAGTTACGATCTAGTAATGTGTTGCCTTCTAGAAGCATGTTCTTCAACAACTCAAGCATTTCGGTGAAGCTTTTCTAACTCCACCCATTTCTCGTCTTCACACTGAACAATTTTAACACCGCCAACAAACGTGTATAAGTAGTGCACCCCGGATACAAAGGCTTCTCCGCATCATTGCACAAAAGTATCATATACATGTGCTCGTTGAAAAGACTCTTATCCAATATCACGGATCATGTCCTCTAGTCGATCGTCCTCCATATCTACGTCAACTTCCTCAGTTTGGGACACACTTGGCTGGTTTAACAATACATCACCATGCCATATCCATCTTGTATAATTCTTGCAAATCCCTATCACAAATAATATGAGTACGTATTTTCTTAACTTCACAATTCCTCATATTCACAAATTTGATGCAAGGACAAAAAAACTTTCCATTACTATAAGGAAGATTTCTTTGAGCAAATTATAGAAACTTTACCACTCCCTTCTGATACTCATCACTTGTGCGTCTACTAACCATCCAACTACGATCCATAGCTACGTTATGTAAATATAGACACAACTATGATTAAGTTAAGGGGCTAAAATATACACACTCTAATGATATTTCCTTACATCAATGATCAATACATTTCACAGGACAGCATCTAAACCCTAACAAACTATATTATCATCACCTTTACAAATAAACAACCATGATCATGAGCATGACCCATAAGCAAAACAATAGCCATAACAATAGTTTACAAAAAACAGAACGCACATAACCAACCACAAAAACAATGAAACAGAAACGCGTGAATCAAACAGAACCACCCACAAAAACAATGAAACAAAAATAGCAACCAAAATCACAAGAGAAAATAGAAATGCACAGAACAACCCACAAAAAACAATGAAACCCAAAAACCATAGTCTTTAAAAGGATGAAACCAAAAACAAAAAGAAAGAAACACAAAATAAAAGAGGGGAATGAAATAGAAATAAAAATACAAAATAAAAGAGGAAAATGGGGAGAGAGCATATGAATGATGAAGCAGAAGTAATGGTGGTCCTTCACGGCGTGAGTGAGGGAGGACGAAGGAAATGGTGGTCCTTCACGGTGTTGTTAGGGTGCGGGAGGACGAAGGAACATGGGTTGAAAGAGAGACCTGAGTGTTAGGGCGCGGGAGTGAATAGCTAGACTTGAGTTTTCATATATTAAAATATAAAGACATGTAACGTCGGTTGGTTGGCCAACCACTGTTACATGTCACTTATAACAGCAATTGTATAACAACCTCTGTTACAAGTTATTCCCTCCACTAAGTTTCTAAGAATTTCTCACTTGTAACAGCAGTTGTGTGAAAACCGCTGTTACAAGTCACTTGTAACATCGGTTTACAAACAACCGTTGTTACAAGTGTTTTAAACGAACCAGTTATTTACGATACTACCACCACCTCTTTTGTTACATCGGTTTTAAACTAACCGATGTTTTATCCAGTCGTTACAGGCATATTTTCCACTACTGTAACTGCTAACTATATCTCTAACAAATCATGTTACGCCTTTATGGCTCGAGATCTCCTAAAGAAACCAATCGGCTCTTATATATATATATATATATATATATATATATATATATATATATATATATATATATATATATATAAGATTTTGGAGTGCATTATGTAAGGGATGCTTTTAGATTCTTATATTTTGTAGACTGAATTATTACCAAACCTTAATATGTAGCTTTGTCTAGGAATCTCTGGATACACCCTAAAGAATGTATTGCCTTCAAGATGGCCAATGATGATGAAGAAATCCCATTTGGTTTAGGTACTTAGGGGACAATATTTACACTTACAGAAGCAGGAATTGGAGGAGGTAGAGTTCTAATTTTTTCAGCCAAATCCCTCACTACATGCAGGTGAAACCCAACAAGCTACACTAGTGGAAATGATGCATTTAACGACTAGTTTTAACAGCGGTTAGACAAAACCTGACATTATAAAAGAGGCGGTGGAAGTTCCATAATTATCTAAGATCATTAAATCACTTTTAATAGCGGTTTTACATAAACCGCTGTTATAAGTTAGATATTTCCAGAATTTTTTTTGAGGAAAAGACTTTTAACAACGGTTGGGAATGAAACCGCCTTTAAAAGTGACATATAAAAATGGTTGGAAATGAAACCGCAGTTACATGTCTTTAAGTTTTTTACGTATCAACTCAGCAAGTTCCTTATTCACTTCCGCGCCCTAACACACGTACATTTCTTCAACCCCTGTTCCTTCGTCCTCGTCTCCGTGATGCCACCGTGACCACCTTACTTCCTTCATCCTCCACCATCGTCCTCTCTCACTCCGTCTGCTTTCTCGTAAGCTTTCTCTCCCTTTCCTTTTGTTGCGATTTATTTTGCGTTTTATGTGTCTCTATTTCAGTTTTTGTGTTTCATTGAAGAACATGTTTGTGATTCTATGTGTTTCTGTTTTATCTTGAGATTTTGGATGTTTATGTTTTTTTCGGTGGTTTTGTTTCATTGTTTTTGCGTTTTTGTTTATGCATGTTGTCTCTCTTTCTATTTCATATATGCGTCTCTGTTTCATTAATTTTGTGGGTGGTTTTGTTTTTTCTGTTTTGTGTAAAAATGTTGTTATGACTGTTGTTTTGCTTATGGTTCGTGCTCATGGTCATGGTTGTTTATTTTCAAAGGTGACGATAATATAGTTTGTTAGGGTTTAGATGCTCCTATGAAATGTACTAATCATTGATGGAAGGAAATATCATTAGAGTCCATCTTATTAACGCACAAGTGATGAGTATCGGAAGGAAGTGGAAGAGTTTCTATAATTTGCTCAAAGAAATCTTCCTGATAGTAAAGAAAGTTTTGTTGTCCTTTGATAAGCCTTCGGCTTATCTAGTTTTATAACTAGATGGACCGTGGTTTTTGTGCAAATTATTCGAGTTCACTCTCGATTTCGCCCAAATTTGCCTTGTTTTGTTCTTAAGTTGGACTTTGACTCGTTTTGCGTCTTTTGTGTAGTTTTTAGTTTATTTTGGATAGAATTATGCTTTTGGTTGCTTTTGGTGTTTTCAGGTCAATAAGTGAAGCTCCGGGAGTCAAGGAAAGCCAAGAAATAGTGGAAATTGCAATTCTGGAGACACTCGCCCCGCGAGAGTCTAAAGACCTGCAAGACAGAGGCTATCACGGCCTAGCCGTGATTAAGGTCTAAAGACTCTGCAGAGACAAGCGGAGAGGAAGCTGAGTCCATCACGGCCTAGCCGTGATGAAGGTCGACTGAATCTCGCCGACAAATCTACCCCGGAGTTTGAAGCCGGGCGAGCCATCACGGCGCCGTGATGAAGGTCACGGCTGAATTGAGGTTTGAAGACTCGCTCCGCGAATACAAGCTCGCCTCGCGAAAATCCAAAATTTGAAGCGCGCCAATACTAAATTTCGCGTCGCGAGAGTAAGCTCGCCCCGCGAGCTGGCGAGAAACAGAATCCTTATTTAAAGGCTGTTTCAGATCAGAATTGGGGGGAAGTTGTTAGCCACTGTTTAGATCAGAATAGTAGTGCGAATCCTTGTTACTCTTTGGAGCTGCGTCTCCTTCTTTTCTTCTGTTATTTTATTATGGAGATTTTTGCCGATTGTTCGTGCGTCGTCACGGGCATGAGGAACTAATCCCCTCGTCCGAGGGATCAATGAAGCCACCCATGGCGGTGTAGTGTTCTAGTGATGTATGTTTTTCTCCCCTTCTCTTATGAATGTTTTCCAATTCTGTTTTGATTGCATTGATCATATGTGTTGCGTGATTAACTAGTTAACGTGTTTGAGGCCGAACGGCGAGTCGCGTTTAAGAACTTGAATTGGAATCATTAATTGAATAATGAGCACGACCGTGGATTTATTTGATTAGTGCAACCATATAGGGAACAAGGTTTAATAGAATTCGAGATTAGGGTTATGAGACAGAACAAGTAATTAATCCAATCGTCGAATACGTCCTATTGAGCACGACAGTGGATATAGGAGAATTTGGGGGTCCCGGTTGACATTATAATTGAACTTAGGGAGGAATACATCATCACATGGGTACTATACATGATTGGGTAGGTGGATTTGAGACCTTGGATATTTTAATTTCTGAATTTAATCACATTAGTTTTAATCTATTTGTTACTTGAAATTTTGATCATAATCTCCCCCTCTCAACCACTTTCCTCACTTGACCAAACGTATCGGATTTCTCGTGGATTAGTCGAATTGGTAACCCAATCCCTGAGTTCGACCTCGGTAATTACTTACCGTGTTTCTTTTATTACTTGCGACGACCCGGTACACTTGCCGGCGTAACAACAAGTTTTTGGCGTCGTTGCCGGGGATTGGCACAACCAATTTTCCTAATTTTTAGGAAATTTGATTGATTGGTTAAGTTGATTTTATTTTTATTTTTTTCTGTTATTTCGTTATTATTTCTCTCTACTTCTTTGATTCCACTTGGTCTTGCCGTGTTTTTGTATGCGAGGTACCCTCTCACAAGAGGAACTGCTATTTGATTCGGAGATCACCAAGACCGAGAAGCGCTTAAGGAAAGAAGCCAGAGAGCGAAAGAGGCTTGAAGCAATTGCTATCGAGAGGATGGCCGAAGAAAATCCTCCTCCTCCTCCTCCTCGTTACAAGCCTCTCTTCGAGTACGATCTACCCAGCTTGGGAGATTGTGACTCTTCTATCGTGAGGGGCAACCTGAATACAGACTCTTTCAGAGTGGAAGCATGTGTCACATTCCAGATCCGTGAGAATCAGTTTGATGGGAGTGGCAAACAGGACCCTCATAGACACATCACTCGCTTCCTTGAAGCTTGTGACTTACAGAAGACAGGATGAGTCTCACAAGATGAGTTTCGCTTGCGACTTTTCCCTCTCTCTCTTAGGGATGTCGCTCGCGATTGGGTTGACAGCTTGGATAGGAACAGTATCAGAACTTGGGAGCAAATGGCACAAAAGTTCCTAACCAAATATTTTCCTCCTCAGAAAGCGGCACAAGCAAGAATAGCCGTTACATCTTTCAGGCAGACAGAAGATGAAACATATAATGAAGCTTGGGAGAGGTACAATGGCTTACTGAGAAGATGCCCTTCAGCGTTCTTTGACCCCGTCTCTAAAGTTCAACATTTCTTTAATGGGTTGAGGGGACGCTATCAGATGAACCGTGATGCCGCAGCTGGCGGCTCGTTCTCTTATTTATCAGCCGAGGATGGATGGGCATTGTTAGAGAAAATGTCATATAATGATTACAACCGTGGAAGGGAAACCTCAAATGGAATCAGTTCTGGGGCAATGGAGGCCATTCTTGAGCAAAACAGATTGTTGAAGATGCAAATTGAAGCTTTGTCTGGAAACAAGAGGGTTAATGTGATACATGAGGGGATGCCTCCGGGTTGTGACAACTGCAATGGGGATCATGACACTCAAATTTGCCCGCTGAATTTCTCTCAGGAACATGTGGATTCATGCCACAACTTCTATGACACTGTGCCCCGGAACAATTATCAGAGAAACAGACAGAATGACTACAATCAGAATCAGAATAGGGGGTATATGAGGAGAGACCATCCGGGTTTCGCTTGGAGTAATACTAGTGGTGGTCTGGCCGGACAACAACCTCAACAGGGTCTGAGGCCAAACATTGGGATCCAGCAGCGCAATACTCAGCAGGCTCTTCCGGGGCCTAATCAGTTGCAAATAACAGATAATGGAAGACAACCGTGGGAGCTGGCTTTTGAGAAGATGAGTGCAGCAATGGAGAAATCGTCGATCAACACAAACACTGCCATTGACAAGTTGGCGACTCATACAGGATCGGCAATTCAGAATCTGGAGACACAAATAGCGCAGCTCGCGAAGCAATTAAATGAGCGTCTCCCAGGCACTCTCCCAAGTGACACTGAGAACAACCCTAAGAGCCAGTGCAATGCCGTAACCACTAGAAGCGGTAGAGTGCTGGAATCTAACAGGGGCGCACCTAGTTCTCCGGAAGTTGAGGTTTCAAACCCACCACATGTTGAGGAAGAATAACCCGAGAAAGAAGAGGAGTTAGCAAGAGGTAAGGCACCGGAGCAAGGAGGGAGGTTAAAGCTTGTAGATGAAAAGTTCCGTAGAAAGAAGTGGGTAGAGCCCAAGGACCTCCCGTCCTACATGAAGGTACCATACCCTGAGAGATTGAAGAAACCCCTTCAGGATAAACAGTTCAGTAAATTCCTTGATGTCTTCCGCAAACTTCAGATCAACATTCCATTTGCGGAAGCCCTGGAACAAATGCCGTCTTATGCTCGATTTATGAAGGACCTTCTCTCCAAGAAGCGGAAAATAGTGGATGAGGAAACGGTTGCTTTGACCGAGGAGTGCAGTGCCATCCTTCAAAGAAAACTCCCTCCAAAGTTGAAGGATCCCGGTTCTTTTTCGATACCTTGCACTATTGGGGAGATGAATATAGGGAAGGCGTTGTGTGATCTAGGGGCAAGCATCAACTTGATGCCCCTCTCTATGATGAAGAAGTTGGGGATCAAGGAAGCCAAGGATACACGGATGTCGCTCCAGCTAGCCGATCGCTCTATTAAATATCCTTATGGGGTGGTCGAAGACTTGCTAGTGAAGGTGGATAAATTCATATTTCCGGCAGATTTTGTGGTTCTTGATATGGATGAAGACGCCGATATTCCGCTCATATTGGGAAGGCCCTTCTTGGCCACAGGGCGTGCTTTGATTGATGTGCAACAAGGGAAACTCACCCTCCGTGTACAAGATGAGAATGTAGTCTTCAATGTCTTCAAGGCAATGAAGCACCCAGTGGAGAGGTCGGAGGTCTATCAAGTGGATGTGGTGGGCTCAATTGTCAAGGAAAAGACCACTAGAGAAGCCCATGGTTCATCACTTGCACAAGTGTTGGTAGAATCCCATGATTATGATTATGATAGTGAGGAAGAAGACCCCTTGGGAGATGAGGATTACCTTGATTCCTTGAAGCACATGGAAGCCTTACCAAGTCTCCCAAGGGATGAAGGTGCAAAGGAAAAACTCAACACTGAAGGCGGGGAAGAAGAGAACAAAGCTCCGGAGTTGAAGCAACTTCCAACCCACTTAAGGTATGCATTCTTGGGGGAGAAGGGACAACATCCGGTAATCATTAGCAATGCCTTGAAAAAGGATGAAGAAGAGAAGTTGTTGAGAGTTCTTAGGGAACACAAATCCGCCATTGGGTGGAAGATTTCGGACCTAAAAGGTATAAGCCCTTCCCTATGCATGCATAAAATTTTGATGGAGGATGGTTACAAGCCGGTGGTCCAACCACAAAGACGGCTAAATCCCATCATGAAAGAAGCCGTGCGTAAGGAAGTGATTAAACTTTTGGATGCCGGAATCATCTACCCAATCTCGGATAGCAATTGGGTTAGTCCGATTCATGTGGTCCCAAAGAAAGGTGGAACAACCGTGGTGGTCAACGAAAACAATGAATTGATCCCAACAAGGACCATCACGGGGTGGAGAGTTTGTATCGACTACAGAAGACTAAATGAAGCAACAAGAAAGGATCACTTCCCTCTCCCCTTCATTGATCAAATGCTTGAGAGGCTAGCCGGGTATGAGTACTACTGTTTCTTGGATGGTTACTCCGGCTATAATCAAATTGTGGTGGATCCTCAAGACCAAGAGAAGATGGCCTTCACTTGTCCCTATGGAGTCTTTGCCTATAGGAGGATGCCCTTTGGATTGTGCAATGCCCCTGCCACTTTCCAAAGGTGCATGCTTTCTATTTTCTCGGACATGGTGGAGAAATGCGTTGAGGTGTTCATGGACGACTTCTCGGTCTTTGGAACCTCATATGACAACTGCGTGAAGAACTTGAGTTTGGTGCTTAAAAGGTGCCAAGAGACTAACCTTGTGCTCAATTGGGAGAAATGCCACTTCATGGTCAAGGAAGGTATAGTCTTGGGGCACAAAATCTCCCACAGGGGGATTGAGGTTGATAAGGCGAAGATCGAGTTGATTGAGAAGCTGCCCCCACCAACCACGGTAAAGGGGGTGAGGAGTTTTTTGGGGCATGCCGGGTTCTACCGGAGATTCATCAAAGACTTCTCCAAAATCGCAAGGCCGCTTTGCGACCTTCTTGTGAAGGATGTATCCTTTGATTTTAATGATTCTTGTTTAAATGCCTTCACTGTTTTGAAAAATATGCTTGTCACCGCACCCATAATCACTGCACCTAATTGGAATTTGCCATTTGAAATCATGTGTGATGCTAGTGATTATGCGGTGGGGGCTATTTTGGGGCAGAGGGTGGAGAAATTAGCTCATGTCATTTATTATGCAATTAAAGTTTTGAATGAGGCACAAGCTAATTATTCCACCACTGAAAAAGAGCTACTTGCTGTGGTGTTTGCTTTGGATAAGTTTAGATCCTACATCGTGGGGTCTAAGATTGTGGTTTTCACTGATCATGCGACCATAAAACACTTGATGACAAAACAAGAGGCCAAACCTAGATTAATGCGGTGGATTCTTCTTTTGCAGGAATTTGACGTAGAGATTAAGGACAGGAAAGGATCCGAGAATGGTGTGGCGGACCACTTATCTAGGTTGGTCAATCCCGACACCAAGGAGGAGTCGTTAGACATCAAGGAAGAATTTCCTGATGAAAAGCTGTTAGTACTTATTGAAAATTCCCCTCCTTGGTTCGCGGACATGGCCAACTTCAAATCTTCAAATGTGGTTCCGCAAGATTGGACTCGTCAACAAAGGAAGAAGTTCCTCTCGGATGCAAAGTACTATATGTGGGAGGACCCATATCTTTTCAAGCAATGCTCAGACGGGATCTTTAGGAGGTGCATTCCCCATGACCATATCGGAAACGTATTGTGGCATTGTCATAGCTCGGATTATGGTGGGCACTATGGGGGAAAGAAGACCGCAGAAAAAATTCTTCAAAGCGGGTTTTATTGGCCAACGCTTTTCAAGGATGCCCGTACCTTTGTTGAGAACTGTGATCGGTGCCAAAGAGTTGGCAATATCTCTAAGCGGCATGAACTTCCCTTGAATTGCATGCTTGAAGTAGAGCTCTTTGATGTATGGGGGATAGATTTCATGGGACCATTCCCACCCTCCTTCTCTTACCAATACATTCTGGTGGCTGTGGACTATGTGTCAAAGTGGGTAGAGGCAATCCCGACAATTACGGATGATGCGCGAGTAGTCATGGAATTCCTAAGGCGCAATATCTTCTCGAGGTTTGGGGTCCCTAGAGTGTTGATTAGTGATGGGGGATCCCACTTTTGCAACAATCCATTGCACAAGCTTCTTGAGAAGTATGGGGTCAAGCATAGAGTCGCTACTCCTTATCATCCCCAAACAAATGGGCAAGCGAGGTATCCAACCGTGAGTTGAAGCGTATCCTTGAAAAAACCGTCAACTCCTCACGGAAGGATTGGTCAAAGAAATTGGATGATGCTTTATGGGCTTATAGGACAGCGTTCAAGACTCCAATTGGAAGGTCTCCCTACAACTTGGTGTTTGGAAAGGCATGCCACCTACCGGTGGAGTTGGAAGAGAAGTCTTATTGGGCAATTCGGGAGCTCAACTTTGACTTGACGAAAGCCGGTGAGAAGAGGCTTTTGGATCTGAATGAGTTGTCCGAGATCCGCATGCAAGCTTATGAAAATGCTAGAATCTACAAGGAGCGGACTAAGGCATGGCATGACAAGCACATCTTGCCTAGAAGGTTTGAGCCCGGACAAATGGTACTCCTTTATAATTCAAGGTTGAGGCTCTTTCCTGGAAAGCTGAAATCGAGGTGGTCAGGACCATTCATGATCCTACAAGTCTTCCCATACGGAGCAGTGGAATTGGAAGGGGCTTCCGGCAACTTCAAGGTGAATGGGCAAAGGCTAAATCATTATCATGGGAAATCGGTCCCAATTGGCAAGCAAGTGCTTTATCTGGATTAACCCTCTGGGGTGACTTGAGTCAAGCTCGGGACGTTAAACAAGCGCTACTTGGGAGGCAACCCAAGCTAGGTATCCCTCTCCTCTCTTAACTTTTATTTTCTTTTTCTTTTTGTTTTTATTTTTGTTTGTCGCTCTTGAATAATTTGAGAAGATCAAGAGTTGTTGTATGAATGTCGTGTCGGCAAGCTTGTTGGATTTTGATTAAATTGAGCATAGATTGATTGCATGAATTATTTGACCATTGATGATCCCCCCTAGGTTCTAATAATAGAAAAGTTGATCCCCACTTAAAAATTAAAAATTGAACTTTGAGATTTATTATGATTGCTTGATTTATTACAAGTTTGGGGTGAGGGGGTGCACACACTAGGAATTGTATCTCGGTCAAACAATTTGCAAAATGTCCAGGTGAGGATTTGAGCCTCCAACTCTGTTTTTTATTGTGTGAATCACTTTTAAGTTGCACTTTCTCGGATTTGCTTGAATCTCTTTATGGTTTGCATGATTATGTGTTGCATCAAATGATTTAGGCAATTTTCTTTGAATTAACTACTTGGCCATAAATTGAACCAACCTTGATGAATGATCCCTAGTTAGCCACATTGAGCCTTGAAGCCTATTGTTCTTGATGACCTTACATTACAAGCCATTAACTCAGAAAAACCATGATTTTCCCCTATCCTAGGATTTAGGAGAGTATGGAATTTTAGCTTTGTGAGTGTTGTTGTGGAACTAAGTTTAGGGTGGCTACAAGTTCATGAATCATAGTTGAGAAAAAGAAAAATGGAAGTAAGGGCCGAAGGCTTGAGAGAAAAAAAAAAGAGTAATGAAAAGCATTGAATATATGCCAAAAAGGGCAAAGAAAAATAAATATAAAAAGGAAGAGGTGTGTAGCCACCAAATGCAAGGAAGAGAATAATATGAGAGTGAATTCAATTGTTGTGATATTAGTTTCATGCTCTCATTGATCCTAGGGACTTAGCCTCTATCCTTTGAATATCTTACCTTGAGCCAGGCCTCATTACAACCTTTAAAAGACCTTCTGATGTTGCATGCATGTTTTCGTGGGAACCATTTTTGAGATGAAAATCAAATTCATGGGAAGTGCTCTTGATAAGTGAAATTGAGTGAAAAAGTTGAAAGCCTAGACGAATTTGAGCGAATGAGTGAAATTTTACATACCCTTGTGAGGAAGGCAATTGTTTTAAATTGGTGATCTTCTTTTTGTGTGTGACTATGAACCTCAACTTGGATTAATGATTGCATGAATGATGAAGTTCTCAAATGTTTAAGGTAATGAATGTGGGGATTACGTTAATATAGGAGGGGGGAGATCATTGGAGAAAAACTTTTTTGATTGCATTAAATTTGTGCGAAATCGATTGATTCTTTTAGGCTTGCCAAGTCTTGAGTCGTTTTTGAGTTTTAAGCTTGCTTGGGGACAAGCAAGGTTTAAGTTTGGGGTGTTTTGATAAGCCTTCGGCTTATCTAGTTTTATAACTAGATGGACCGTGGTTTTTGTGCAAATTATTCGAGTTCACTCTCGATTTTGCCCAAATTTGCGTTGTTTTGTTCTTAAGTTGGACTTTGACTCGTTTTGCGTCTTTTGTGTAGTTTTTAACTTATTTTGGATAGAATTATGCTTTTGGTTGCTTTTGGTGTTTTCAGGTCAATAAGTGAAGCTCCGGGAGTCAAGGAAAGCCAAGAAATAGTGGAAATTGCAATTCTGGAGACACTCGCCCCGCGAGAGTCTAAAGACCTGCAAGACAGAGGCTATCACGGCCTAGCCGTGATTAAGGTCACGGCTGTGACAAATTTAGGTTTGAAGACTCGTCCCGCGAGAGACAACTCGCCTCGCGAGAGCATGAAGACTTGGAAGTCAGAGACCATCACGGCCTAGCCGTGATGAAGGTCAGAGTTGAATCTTGCCCCGCGAAAGCATCTCGCCCCGCGAGAGTTTGAAGACCCTGGAAGACAGAGACCATCACGGCCTAGCCGTGATGAAGGTCACGGCTGTGACAGATTGAGGTTTGAAGACTCGCTCCGCGAATACAAGCTCGCCTCGCGAAAATCCAAAATTTGAAGCGCGCCAATACTAAATTTCGCGTCGCGAGAGTAAGCTCGCCCATGAGTGGCGAAAACAGAAATCCTTATTTAAAGGCTGTTTCAGATCAGAATTGGGGGGAAGTTGTTAGCCACTGTTTAGATCAGAATAGTAGTGCGAATCCTTGTTACTCTTTGGAGTTGCGTCTCCTTCTTTTCTTCTGTTATTTTATTATGGAGATTTTTGCCGATTGTTCGTGCGTCGTCACGGGCATGAGGAACTAATCCCCTCGTCCGAGGGATCAATGAAGCCACCCATGGCGGTGTAGTGTTCTAGTGATGTATGTTTTTCTCCCCTTCTCTTATGAATGTTTTCCAATTCTGTTTTGATTGCATTGATCATATGTGTTGCGTGATTAACTAGTTAACGTGTTTGAGGCCGAACGGCGAGTCGCGTTTAAGAACTTGAATTGGAATCATTAATTGAATAATGAGCACGACCGTGGATTTATTTGATTAGTGCAACCATATAGGGAACAAGGTTTAATAGAATTCGAGATTAGGGTTATGAGACAGAACAAGTAATTAATCCAATCGTCGAATACGTCCTATTGAGCACGACAGTGGATATAGGAGAATTTGGGGGTCCCGGTTGACATTATAATTGAACTTAGGGAGGAATACATCATCACATGGGTACTATACATGATTGGGTAGGTGGATTTGAGACCTTGGATATTTTAATTTCTGAATTTAATCACATTAGTTTTAATCTATTTGTTAGAAATTTTGATCATAATCTCCCTCTCTCAACCACTTTCCTCACTTGACCAAACGTATCGGATTTCCCGCGGATTAGTCGAATTGGTAACCCAATCCCTGAGTTCGACCTCGGTAATTACTTACCGTGTTTCTTTTATTACTTGCGACGACCCGGTACACTTGCCGGCGTAACAACAAGTTTTTGAAGACAGGGACTATCACGGCCTAGCCGTGATGAAGGTCACGGCTGTGACAGATTGAGGTTTGAAGACTCGCTCCGCGAATACAAGCTCGCCTCGCGAAAATCCAAAATTTGAAGCGCGCCAATACTAAATTTCGCGTCGCGAGAGTAAGCTCGCCCCGCGAGCTGGCGAGAAACAGAATCCTTATTTAAAGGCTGTTTCAGATCAGAATTGGGGGGAAGTTGTTAGCCACCGTTTAGATCAGAATAGTAGTGCGAATCCTTGTTACTCTTTGGAGCTGCGTCTCCTTCTTTTCTTCTGTTATTTTATTATGGAGATTTTTGCCGATTGTTCGTGTGTTGTTACGAACATGAGGAACTAATCCCCTCGTCTAGGGGATCGATGAAGCCACCCATGGCTGTGTAGTGTTCACGTGATGTATGTTTTACTCCCCTTCTCTCAATAAATGTTTTCCAATTCTGATATTATTGTGTTGATCATATGCTAGCATGATTAACTAGTTAAACGTGTTAAGGCCGACCGGCGATTCACGTTTTAGAACTTGAATTGGGATCACTAATTGAATATTGCACGACAGTGGGTAGGAGATTAGTGCAACCACGTAGGGAACAAGAATTAACAGAATTCGGGGATTAGGATTATGAGACTTGGTGAGTAAATAATCCAAATCGTTGAATACGTCCTATTGCGCACGGCTGTGAATTTAAGAGAAATTGGGGGTCCCGGTTGACATTGTAATCGAACCTAGGGAGGAATACATAATCACTTGGGTACTATGCATGATTGGGTAGGTGAATTTGAAACCCTAGATATTTTAAATTTATGAATTTAATCACCTTAGCTTTAATCGATTTCTTATTTGAATTGCGATCTTAATCTCTCTCTCACAACAACTTTCTTCGCTTAACTAAACCTATCGAATTTCTTGCGAAATTAGTCGAATTGGTAGCCCAATCCTTGTGTTCGACCTCGGTAGACTCTTACCGTGTTTTATTACTTGCGATGACCCGGTACACTTGCCGGTGACACAACATCCTTGTGTCAAATTTGTGAATATGATAAAATGTGAAGCTAAGGAAATACTTACTCATCTTATTTGTGAAGGGATTTACAAGAATTATACAAGATGGATATGGCATGGTGATGTCTTGCTAAACCAGCCAAGTGTGTCCCAAACTGATGAAGTTGACGTAGATATGGAGGACGATCGACTAGAGGACATGATCCGTGATATTGGTCAAGAGTCTTTTCAGCGAGCAAATGTATATGATACTTTTGTGCAGTGATGCGGAGAAGCCTTTGTATCCGGGGTGCACTACTTATACACGATTGTTGGCGGTGTTAAAATTGTTCAATGTGAAGGCGAGAAATGGGTGGAGTGACAAAAGCTTCATTGAATTGCTTGAGTTGTTGAAGAACATGCTTTCAGAATTACCGGATTGTAACTATAAGGCGAATAAGGTAATGTGTCCGATGAGAATGGATTATAAGAAGATACACGCATGACCTAATGATTGTATATTACATAGGGGTGTGAATGAAGAGTTGCACCATTGCCCCAAGTGTGGGTAATCATGGTACAAAGTGAAGATGGTCATTCTAGTTGTGATGTGAACACAAAGGCTCCTCCTGTGAAGGTGTTGTGGTATCTTCCAATAATTCCAAGGTTCAAACGATTGTTCACTAATGTAGACGACGCAAAGAACATTAGATGGCATGCAAATGGTAGGAAACGTGATGGAATGCTTTGTCATCTGACTGATTCTGTGCAATGGGAGCGAATTGATAGTTTGTTTCGTGATTTCGGAAATGATCCAAGGAACCTTAGGCTTGGGCTTGCTACGGATGGAATGAATTCATATGGTACCTTAAGAAGTATTCATAGTTCATGGCCCGTTTTCCTCGTAATTTACAACCTACCTCCTTGGTTGTGCATGAAGCGCAAATACATGATGTTATCTATGATGATTTCGGGCCCAAAACAACCAGGAAATGACTTAGATGTTTATCTATGTCCCTTGGCTGAAGACTTGAAAAAGCTATGGGTGGAAGGTGTTGATGTAGTTGATGGGTATTCTAATGAGACTTTCAAGTTGCGTGCCATGTTATTTGGCACCATTAATGACTTTCCAACATATGGTAACTTGTCCGGATATAGTATCAAGAGGCATAAAGCATGCCCTATATGTGAAGAGGGCACATGTTTCACTCAACTGAAGCATGGGAAGAAGACAGTTTACCTTGGGCATCGGAGATTTCTAAGTCGTGATCACCCATATCATAGATTGAAAAAAGATTTTAACGGAAGTCAGGACAATGAACCTGCTCCATTGTCCTTAAATAGAAAACAAGTTTATCAACGGGTGAAGGACATCAATGTTATCTTCGCAAAGACTCAAAAGAAGGCTACTGAGAAAAACATATGGAAGAAGAGGTCTATCTTCTTTGATCTTCCATATTGGTGCAAACTTGATGTTAGACATTGTATTGATGTGATGCATGTGGAGAAAATGTTTCTGATAGTGTAATCGGGACGCTTCTCAACATTCAAGGCAAGACAAAGGATGGTGTGAATGCTCGTCTAGATTTGGTTGCAATGGGTATAAGATCGCAGTTAGCTCCACAGTCATAGGATGGTAAGCGGACATATTTGCCTCCAGCATGTTATACTTTGTTAAAAAAGGAGAGAATGAGTTTTTGTGATTGTCTATGGAACGTCAAAGTGTCACATGGTTACTGTTCTAATGTCAAGAGGCTTGTCTCAATGAGTGATCCGAAATTAGTTGGCTTAAAGTCTCATGATTGCCACATCTTGATGCAACAACTACTACCCGTGGCTATTCGTGATTATGCTCCTAAAAATGTTAGACATGCCATAACTAGGTTGTGCTTATTCTTCAATGCTATATGCAGCAAAGTCATTGATCCCGGGAAGTTGGATGAGTTGGAAAAAAGAAGCTGTCATTATCTTGTGCCAATTGGAGATGTATTTTCCTCCTTCATTTTTTGACACCATGGTTCACTTAATTGTTCATATTGTTAGGGAGATTAGATTGTGTGGCTCTGTTTATTTAAGGTGGATGTACCTAGTTGAGCGATACATGAAGATCTTGAAAGGCTATGTGAAGAATCCACAACGTCCAGAAGCATCATTGTTCAAAGGTACGTTACAGAAGAAGCTATTGAGTTTTGTTCAGACTACCTTTCTGAAACGGAACCTATAGGGATTCCTAAGCTTCGTCATGATGGAATATGTGAAGGTAAGGGTACATGTGGTAAAACTATTATAAGCAAGGGTCGTGAGGAAGTTCTTCAAGCACATTTGTATATATTGAATAACACCGATGAAGTTCATCCTTACTTAGCTGAGCACAAAAGGAAAGTCAAGGAAGAAAACCCTCGAATGAACGAAAAGTGGTTGTTGAACAAGCATAACAGGACTTTCCTACAATGGTTTAAAGATTAAATTCTGAAGGATGGTAGTACTGCTTCTGATACATTAAAATGGCTAGCATGTGGGCCTAACTTTAATGTCATATGTTGGAGCAGTTACGACATCAATAAGTTTTCATTTTATACAAAGTCCCAGGATAACAAGAGTACCATGCAAAATAGTGGGGTTACGATCGTGGCTAAGTCCGTGCACTTCTCTAGTTCAAAATATACGAATCTCATTATGGCACCAGTCACTTACTTTGGTGTCATTGAAGAAATTTGGGAGGTCGCTTACACTAAATTCACAGTGGCAGTTTTTAAATGTAAGTGGGTTGACAGTAAAAGTGGTGTACAAACCGATGAATTAGGATTTACATTAGTAGACCTTAACAAGGTTGGTCATACAGAAGAGCTTTTCATCATGGCTTCCCAAGCAAAACAAGTATTTTATATCAATGATCCTTCTAACAAAAAGTGGTCAGTGGTTCTCCAAGGAAAAAGCATGCATAATGGTAGTGATGAAAATCAAGATTCAACTCTTGATATACCTGAGACTCATTCTTTCTCATCACGGATGCCTGATTTCATTGAGGAAAATGTGGTGTACGATGTACTTGCCACTCGTGATGATCATAATGAAGGGATATTGATCTAAACTTGACTATAGTGTCAGTTATGTATGTTTATTTTTATTTTGCATCATAGTGTAATTAATGTTTATTTAATTAATGTTAATTATTTATTTTTTGTTTATGTTGATGTCTTAATTTAACTAACGTTGAATCTCTATTTGAACTTGTGTAGGCTTTGGCGGAACAAAGTTAATGGAGCGCAGCCGGATATAGATTTTGAACACAATGCATAGATTTATGTTTTAGGTACTTAGAAATTATATTATTTGTGTATGTGATAGATAATGGCTTCGTTATTACATTGATCAATTTGTACGATATGATTTCTTAGTTGGATCGTGACTTAGTTAATGTGTTGAATCTCTATATGATTTCTTGTTGTACGATGCTATATATATATATATATATATATATATATATATATATATATATATATATATATATATATATATATATATATATATATAGATTCTGCCATGTGGATGGTTTGAATTTTGGATGATCTTAGTAGTCTGGATGCTTCTTTGTGTGTGTATCTATGAAATACTACAGGTTCATTGAAACTGAAACAACAATTTGTAAAAAAAAAAACCTTGTAACAACGGTTTTGTATAAAATCGTTGTTAAAAATTCACTTATATAACATCGGTTCGTAGGAGAACCGATGTTATAAGTTAGCTTTTAACATCGGTTTAAATAGACAACCGTTGTTACAAGTCACTTATTTATTGTCATGATATCCAAACTGACACTTGTAAAGGCGGCCTTCCCAGCAACCGCTGTTATATATTTACTTTTAACAGCGGTTGTATAACCGACTTGTAATGTCGGTTGATTTAACGACGCCTCAAAATCTGACGTTAAAAGTCAATTTTAACCACTGTTAAAAGTGCTTCCTGCACTCGTACTGATATCATTTAGAGGTTGGTCAGATGGCAAAAGAAAGGAAAAAGACAGTAACACAAGCAAGACTAAATATTGCATATTTAAATGTTGAAACACAAGTAAGATTTAATATTTAATACTTAATATTTAATATTTAAATGTCTATTGTTTTTGGTTGACTATTGTAAATGGGTTGAATATCCCTTATACTCATCGTAGTTATACACTATTGCTTATATAAAAAAATATATCCTTGTGAGAGAGAACGTGAATAATATTGTGCTGATGAAAAGATTAAAATTCATAGGTCAACATTGTGCATAATTTTTTTTTCGATAATTAAAGGATTTTATTTATAAAACGACTAACTAAGCATCACCTTTGAGGTAATATGTTTCAAAATTTTAGAGCAACAATATGTTTGGACTAACTTATAAAGAGCTTATTTGAACTTATGAAAATAATTTATGAAAATAAACTTATATAAATAGTTTGTAAAAATAGTTTATGACCTTCATATAAACTCATACTAACTCATTTCAATAAACTCATCAAAAAAGCTTATGAAAATAAGCTTTCAAATAAACGCCTAATTAAATTATTTATTCAAACGCTTCATTGATCTCTTCACAACTTCTAATCTTGTAACAAATGTGATGTCATCAATAAATGCATGTCTAGTATAGACAAAACTATGGTACAAAATATCATGTTAATATCTTTATTGTTTTTCAATAATATTATTTTAGAAATTTTCAACAGACAAAAATATCACGTTAATATCTTTATTGTTTACGGTCTTCCCCTATCTACCATATTTCTTCTTTCTTAAATGTGGATAACACATTGGGTAAGCTACTATACCTGTGAACTGTTATGGCTTTACATGTTGTTTTAGAATTCTACAGCTTTTTTGCAATTTCTTTATTACAGCGCGTAAACTAGCTGGCTAATGGCTATAATATAATATTGTCTCTACCATTTGTAGAAAAATGAAAGACTCTTCCTTACACATGCCTAACGTGTGACTAGCGCTTCCTTTGTTCCCTGTAATAAAGGTACACACGAAAGCTTCAAAGAAAAAAAAAGGTTGTTGAAGTTGAGCTGTAATATTGAATGCTAACTACATTATTACTTATTACACCGTCTACCCTTCTTTTTTTTTTTTTTTTTACAAAACTTAGGTACAGTTAATATTAGATGCTGTTTTTCAATAACAATATTATATATATATATATATAACAACTTATCAATGAAAACATAACATATTACTTATGTTCTACTATCATCGAAAAACAATACCTAATATATTAATGAAATTGTATCTAAGTTTTGTCTTTTTTGGTCTCTGTCTTTTCATAGAAGTTTGCTTTTCATATTTATAATGTATCTTCGTTTGGATTTCAAATCCATCAAACTCTCTTTGTGCCTCAATCTCCACTAGTCCTCTCTCTAATGGAGTTCCTCACTATATTTTATGTTGTTACAATGTTATACTTGTGTTTCCTAATATGGAAGTTGTTTGATCAGAGAAGGGACCAAGAGTGCTACATTTTGGGGTACCAATGCTACAAGCCAAGTGATGATAGAAAGCTTGGAACAAATTGTTGTGGCAGGATAATAGGAAGGAACAACAACTTGGGTCTGAATGAGTACAAGTTCCTCCTAAAAGCTGTTGTGAGTTCTGGAGTTGGGGAGCAAACTTATGCCCCAAGAAACGTAATCGAAGGCCGCGAGGCGAATCCAACATTGATGGATGGGATCATAGAGATGGAAGAGTTCTTCCATGACAGCATTGCTAAGCTCTTTGTCAAAACAGGGATTTCACCTTCACAAATTGATGTCCTTGTGGTAAATGTCTCTATGTTTGCTTCTATTCCTTCCTTTGCCTCAAGAATCATTAACCATTACAAAATGAGGCAGGACATTAAGGCTTATAACCTCACTGGGATGGGTTGTAGTGCTAGCCTTATTTCATTGGACATTATTAAGAACATTTTCAAGTCCCAAAAGAACAAGTTTGCTCTTTTGGTCACTTCTGAGTCTCTTAGTCCAAATTGGTATTGTGGTAATGACAGATCAATGATCCTTGCCAATTGCTTGTTCAGGGCTGGTGGCTGTGCCATTCTTCTCACAAATAGAAGGTCCTTAAAGCATAGAGCCATCTTTAGATTGAATTGCTTGGTGAGGACACATCATGGGGCTAGAGATGAAGCCTATGGTTGTTGCAATCAAAAGGAAGATGACCAAGGTAGGCTTGGATTTTACCTTGGGAAAAATCTTCCCAAGGCAGCTACAAGGGCTTTTGTTGATAATTTAAGAGTATTATCACCTAAGGTTTTGCCAACTAGGGAGTTGTTCAGGTTTATGATTGTGTCTCTCATTAAAAAATTGAATTTATTTAGTTCCCATAAGTCTTCTATTGGGGGAATTACTACCAAGTCCTCATTGAAGTTCAAGACTGGAGTTGATCATTTTTGCCTCCACACAGGAGGAAAAGCAGTGATTGATGGCATTGGAATGAGCTTGGATCTATGTGACTATGATCTTGAGCCAGCAAGGATGACATTGCACCGTTTTGGGAACACATCAGCTAGTAGCCTTTGGTATGTGTTAGGGTATATGGAGGCAAAGAAGAGGCTCAAGAAGGGTAATAGAGTGTTGATGATAAGCTTTGGTGCTGGCTTTAAATGCAATAGTTGTTTGTGGGAGGTAATGAAAGATCTTGGGGATAGAAATGTATGGGAAGAGTGCATTGATGACTACCCACCAGAGTCCTTGGCTAACCCTTTTATGGAGAGGTTTGGTTGGATCAACAATGTTGAGGATGCAAGCAACTTCAAACTTTCAGATTATCTCAAGTAAGGCTATATCTGATTTTATAGAAAAAGGTGGAAAAAAAATATCTATGAAGAAAGGACACACCTCTAAATTTTTTGTCTCCTAAAAGGCACCAATTAATGTTTCTATGCATTTGGATTGCATTTTTCTGTAAACTAAATTTATATTATTGTTGAATCCCTACTAAAGGGTTCATTAGTTTTTAGTTTCTTTTTCAAATAGGTTGTACTGGTACTAATTTTCTTTTTTGGCAAAAAAAAAAAAAACGTTGTCAATTATTTTTTTTTTGAGTTAAAAATATAATTTTCATTAGTTTCCCATGAAAAGATAGGATACATATTATGACGAGTTTTGGTAGGTTGAGCATTTATTCTTCATTTCTTAAGTCAACTGTTATTTTTGTCAAATAATAAAATTTTCATCACCCATCTTGTCAATTTCCACTAGATAGATTATACAGTTGCCTTTCGTATTGTACAATGAATATCAATTTTTAGAGAGCGAAAGTTATGGCATGTCATTATGGCTGTACGGAAATAATTATTATTTCCTTGGAAAATAGTTTTTTTTTCTATGTCATTGGTCCGTTAGAGGAGCTTAATGTCATTTAAGGATTGTACATTTCCCAATCAGATTTTTTTCATACACAAGAGTCAGGAATCGATTATTTATATAAAGGGTTCAAACTTATTCCCACTCGAACCAACCATATGTTATCAAATGACTAAATGGGTATTTGGGATATTATCAAAATTAGGTTATTTCAATAATCAATTATATGTATAATTGATTATTGTAATAGTCGATTATATTCGGAATCAATTTTCGTTTGCATGTATTTGTTGAAAATCGATTTTAAGTTAATCTATTTCGTTTAGATGGTGTAAAAAATTCACTTTAATATAATAAGTTACAAAAAAATATGAAGTTGTTTATATATATAATAATAATATTTGTTTGATAGTTAGTGGTAAAATAAAAAATATATGATTGATTTAAAATAATCAAAAGTTTTTTTTTTCAAATAAGATTCAATCTTCTAACTTTTCTGAAAATCACTTTTTTATTAAAAAAAACTTTTTTATGATGATGATGTGATGATTATTATTATTATTATTAGTGGCAAGACAGGCACTAATGTGTTTGTCTGACCGTATTTTAATGATGATGATTATTATTATTATTATTATTATTATTATTATTATTATTAGTGGTAAAACAGGTACTGACATGTCTGTCTGGTCGTATTTCTAATATTTTTACTCGTGGTCATTATTTTTTTGGGATATAATATTTCTTGGAAAATACTAACGAGTCACGTAATTGTTAATTGTGAACTCTATTAATTTGAAGTTTATTTAGTGAGTTTGTGGGGAACTCTATTCAATAATAAAAAATGGTTAAAATGTATTTTCTATTCAATAATAAAAAATGGAGTGGTGGGCTGACTTGGGGTGGGAGGTGGGAGCTGAAGGGGTATTTTTTTAACAAAATAAAAAATATTATTAGTAAAAAACTTACTTTCAAAGTAACATTTCGTATATATGTCACGAACTTCTATTGTACCCAATAGTGTTAATGTTTCAACAAACATATTCAGATAGATATAAAACTGATTATATCATCATTCAATAAAACAATAATCAATCATCAAAATCTAATTTCCACGTATTTATTGTGTATTTGGATTAGCGATGAAAAATTGATTTCAATAATCAATTATATGAATAATCAATCATTGTCATAATCGATTATAATAGAATTAATTTTGTATTTTGGATGTATTTGTTCAAAAGCGATTCTAAAATATATATTTTTTGGATTATATAAAAAACTCACTTTTATAAAATAGTTACAGAAAGAAAAAGATATGGAATTATTTGTATAGTTTAATCACATATGTTTGGTAGTTAATGTGTGTTTGTTACAGATTATTTGATGAGAAAAATCATTTTTTTTAAATAAAAAAATATTTTTTAGGAGTTTGATTATGTTTGTTTAAGCTTTTCATAATAATGATTATTTTTTAAAAAAAATCATTTTTATGATTAAAATGAAAACTACTTTCATTAGCTTTTGGAGAAAAGTACTAACAAATTTTAGAAAAAAAACATGATTTTTATGATGGTAAACAAACACAAAACAACTTCAGCTTTTCTTTAAAATCTCTAAAAGATAATGTCTAAATTATTGAATGTCTAAATTATTATTTTTTTTAATCATAGCAAACAGGGCCTTAGTTTTGTAAGAACGAAATAGGGAGCTTTTTAAATTAGCTTCAAACCTTCTAGTTTCTCTAAAAATAAATTTGCTTATAAAAACAATTGTTATGCAATTTCACCGGTTTACCAAAATATACCAAGTTCTACTACGAACAACTTTTGTCGTGAAAAATAACTGGTTGGGTAAGATTTTGGAGGGGATGATGTGTCCACGTCTCCACAATATGATTTAGGAGGCAGGATGTGTCCACGTCTCCACAACATGATAAAAGTGCATGCGCCCGCCCACACAAACATGATGACTTCTAATGGGGGTGTTTGTGGATTGGATTGGATTGGATCAATTTTGAGTTAAAAGGTAATCTGATTCAATGATGAAAACATCGTGCAGTTTGTATTGGATCGGTTTACTTCCTTAAAAAAATCTGATTCAATCCGATCCGATCCAATCAAATGCGGTTTGGATTGGATTGGATTGGATAATTCGATTTTTGTCTTACCTTTTTTTCGAATGTCAAGTGTCATTTCTACTTATTTAATAGTAGTGAATAAAAGATAATCTTCGTTTTAATTTGAGAGTTTGAGAAGAAAAAAATTATTGATATTTTTTAACACGTTCTTTTATATTAATTATCTATATCTACTTTCACTTATTCTATTTTTTCCTTGAATCGGCTACAAATAAATTGTAGCTAATTATTTTTCAAATTTACTTAATTGATTTCCTATTTTTCAAGTTTACTCAATCAAATATATATATGTTATGCATCAAAACTTTTAGTAAATTATAACCTCAAGACATTAATATTTATTCTAAATAGTCTCATATATGTCATTCCAACAAAAATATTAAAGAGAATGAGGGACATAGAAGTATGAAGAATAATGTTTAAGTATGAGTAATATTATAATTTCAAAAATAATAGTATATGTATATAATAGATCGGTTTGTGGATTGGATTGGATTTCACTTGAGGATCCAAAATCTGATCCAATCCAATAAAAAATTGCGATTTTTTCGGTTTTTTCGATTTTCGATTTTTCGGTTTGGTATTTACAGTTTGAATCAGTTGATGACCACCCCTAACTTCTACCCTGCTAGGTTGGACTATCTAATAGGTGATTCATGGGTGGATCATCAGTTTTAGACTTTTAGCCCTTAGATATATTGTTAAAATAACTAAATGATTTAGATTAAAACTCCAAAATTGCTTAATAGATAATCCAAAAAATTAAAATTAAAATTTTGTCCTGAAATGACAGAAAACAACACTAGAAGGGGGGTTGAATAGTGTTTTAGCAAATCAGGGTTTTTCTAGCACAAAACAAAATTCTCAGTGCAGGATAGACACTTTTACAGACGTCTGTTTCAGTAAGCTGAATTACTTAGAGCAACTATTAACACTCCCCAAAATATTACTAACAGTGAATGAATTAACTGTAATTAATATATAAAGGTATGGAAGAGAGTACTCAAAGATTTATCCTGGTTCTCCCACAAACTTTGGACTACATCCAATCATTGGTTTCACCAAGTTTTATCACTATAACTGATCAAGGTTACAGACGAGTATTATTTGCACACATAGCCTCTCCAGGCTCAACCACAAGTAATGTTTGCTCACCTAGCCTCTTCAGGCTCAATAACAAATATTCTTCCAACAAGCCTCTTCAGGTTCAAAGAGATGAGAGTTGTTTTGAAGAACAACTTCAATATTACAAAGATACAAATCAACTAGATTAACACTTCAAGGAGTGAATAGAAATTTAGGATCAGTTAGATTGTAGAATGTGATCTTCTCTAAATGATTTGTAATTTGATAGAAGGAGATCAAAGCATGAGAGATTACAGCATGAGTTTTCTCGGTCAATAGTTCACTTTTATTTCTTCTGTCTGATATGTATGTTCTTCTCTATTTCTTCAGTCTACAAGTTCTTCATTTTATACTCCACCACAAAAGATCAGTTGAGACACAATCTTCACTTTGCAGAGATCTTCTCTTTGTCTTCTGGATATAAAATGGTTGTTCTGACTTTTGATAACTCTTTGAAAGAAGAGTTATTCATTACCTTTTTACTCTCATCTGTTGCTATCTTTAAGTATAAGTTTCTGTTTTTGCCAATAAATATGCAAGTTTGTAAATATCTATGGTTGAGTCAAATAGCTGTTAGTTATGTGTTCTTATAATGCTACATCATTGTCTCATATATTTCTGTGTGCTTACGCAAAAAGGAATCCTTGATTGTTGCAGCAAAAGGAACTTTAGAACTAGCTCTGCACAAGAGAACAAAGCTGATGTGGACACCTTTTCTCTCTCTTCACAAGCGTGCTTGTACCTCTGCATTGTGGAGTCCACGCACCGGGATCAACGCTCCCACACGTTTGGAAATGGGCCAGGGTCTTAATTTAATATTGTTTAAGGCTAGCCAAAAGGGGATGAAAGAGGTCAGAGGAATATAAGCATTGGTAACCCTAAAAGGACATGATTTTTATGACATATCCTTGTTGTCTGACCTAGGGGAGTGAGCAGCGCCGATCTCTTCATCTTCAACCTTCTTGTTTTCTGCCATTTTCGTTTTCTTCCCCATTGTAATGAAATCTTTCTTATATGTAGTTTTTGTTTTATTTAAGCTCAACATGAGCTAATTTGCTATAGCTTTAGGTATGCTTCTGTAATGAATGCTTAGCTGAATTTTATGCAATGCTATGTTCTGCATTTTCCTTTATCGTGCGTTGTTTGTTATTTAGTTAAGACTGATCAACTTAATTAAATATTGAGCTTACATGGTTTGAAAAAAGTAAGTAAAGTGGAAAGGGATAAAGGATAGGGATTAAACCATTAATTGGAAAATTGAATGGTGTTGAATAGACTAGGAATAGTTATTCAAGTCCTTAAACTGGAACATGCTTATTAAGAATATATGGTGTAATTAATTTGAATCTAGGAATAGACGGCATTTAATGCACCTAATCTATAAGTGCTGGAAAACACATATTTACTTCCTGGAGTTAAATGCTGCAGCATACGTAGAGCATAATATAAGCTAAGCAGGATTTATGAAAGAGCATACCTAGGGCTATTTTCTCATATTTGACAACACAACTCCTTTCAATCTTATCTCCTGAAACCTTAATTTTCACAAGCCTATTTTATGTTTACTTGCACACAACAACAATTTTTGTTACCCAATCTAACTTCAAGAGCATATAGTCTAAATTGGAATTTTGCTACAACATTATAATCCTCGTGGGAACGATATCTGACTTGCTTTCTATACTACTTGTTGTGATTTGTGTATACTTGCACAAGCTTAAAGACATCTGTTTTTAAGGCAACAACTTTGCATTAAATGTTTATGAATGTTGTAGGTCCATTGTCGAACACAAAGCATATCATATTTGCTTTTTAGACTCGAACAGTGTAGATTTCCTTATTTGTGCAACATTGAGAAAAGGTCATAGAAAGGTGCTTTTTGAGACGCCCCGATGTCCCATTAAAGAAAACCAAAAAATATCGAGATCTAATTTCGATATTATCGTTAAGATGATATATTAAAACAACGGAAAAAGTAAAAACTTAAAATATACACAACATATATACATACATACATACATAACATATACACCTCAAGACCTGATACCGTACAGTAGAGGGAATCCCATCAGTCGGATCCCAAAATGTACAAACTGATAATCAAACAATATAAAAACAACATCCTAAAGAGACAAGACGCACTGGCCATAGACTCTGTACTCAACTATGAGGATCCACTACTCGTCCTCCAACGTCTGGCTCATACAAGGTCCCATCAAGCTCCTCCATAGCTGGCTCCCCCGTAGGATCTTCTCATCACGATCACAAAAAAAAAAAAACATATGCAATATAGAGAAGACATGGATAAGGAACCATATAACATCAAACGTGGAAAGGGTTTAGCTACATTTAATTAAATAATGGCACACTAAACATCCGTCTTCCAAGTATAAATATATGTAACACAATCATCCTCAATCCACATCTAGGATCTTTCCTCTACCCTCCATCATGATGGAATATAAATGCTGTATGGATAATCTCATCAGGTATCGCCATATCCAGACATCACAACAATATAATCGGCACGTTCCAGAGTCCCCGGCGCACACCCTCACCCGCGGATGGAGGGTGCCCACACAAAGCAATGGGACTATAGCTACACAATCCGGTGCACACCTCTGAACCCCGATCAAGGTGCTCATACAACGCATGAACTATAGCTACAACTAAAATGAAATCATCTCTGGGCGGTCCGCCATTAGCCGAACCCCGGGAATTCTCCCTCCGAGGCATAGACCCCACCCGATCATGTTTCAGGTCCCTTATATCACAGACCATGTTTCAGGTCACCCCCTAGTGCCCTAACCGCTCATCATAGTCTCATAGATAACCTCAAAATAATCTCATCTCATCAATCTCATCCTCATGTCACGATAATCATCTCGGTTAGGCACTGCTATCACATATCATATGCAATCCCCAATACATCCTCATGTCTCAACATAACTTGTAACTTACTCAACCTCTAAGCGCAATCATAACACTCATCATATTATCACAATCATCATCATGTTATCCAAAATCATCATCATATATCATCATGTCATAATATCATTTCCAAATAATAAATACCAAAATATAATAATAATAAAAAATATAATCACTTTCAAAATAATAATTATAACATTCATGTTATCATTCATCAAGTACGAAGTTCAAGTCAACCAGTCAAACGGGAAATCATCACGTAATAAAATAATCATATATATATATATATATATAAACACACAATTTCTTTATCATCATCGGTACCACTGAGTAGTCCCCAATGTGGTATAGACATTGCCCGTTACTCGCTCTCGTGTAGGGTTTGGGTCGCCCTACGCCCTTATCTAATTAAATGTAACGAGTCGTTTCCAACGTTAATTAGTTTCTTTCCACCACCTGGGAAGTCGTGCACTAAACGAAACGAGACGAGAGAAGCGTTTCTCCCTTGACCTCGATTCCGCCCTGCGCAATACTAGGCCCTCGGAGCTTCCAAAAATTCACCTAAACATCACATTACGAAGCGCATGTTACTAGGAGTTCATATTCGAACACGGAATTGAAATCCGTTAAGAGAAATGAAAGATACTACGAGAAACATAACAAACGGAGTTTCGACATAAACGAGGATGATTTACCTTCACTTTTAGAAGAAACAGAGAATAGGACAATGAAGGTATCGCCGTTACGAACACAACCACGCAACCGGAATCACTACGGGACGATCGGGCATGCCACACTCACACTAGAACTCTTTTCTCTCACTAAACTCTCTCTTTCTCTCTCTATATTCTCCTCTCTGTTTTTTAAAACTTTTGCTCATTGCCTTCATTTTTTCTTTTGATGACTTAAGTGACTTAAGTCACTTAAGTCATCTTTTATTTTTGCTGAAATTCGCGCTAGCGCTCGAGCATTGGAAACCTAGCACTCGAGCGTTCCAACGCTGGAGCGTTGGCTTTTCCACGCTCGAGCGTTGGAGGGTTGGTGGACCATTGCGCCATGCAACCAATCAGGAATTGCCACGTAAGCCCTGATTGACAGGTGGCAAGTCAAAGCATAGCCCTTGTCTGTTGACTTGGACGCTTGAGCGTGGATACTCCCACGCTCGAGCGTTGACTTTTGGTAAAAGTCAACTCTTTGCGTTCAGGGTCCGTTCGACGTCCGATTGCGCTCAAATTTGAGATATAGGCTCATTAGGACCTAATAAACAACCTAAAACCATCAAAAAGGCATAATATCATCTCTAAGTCCAAAATTCTTATTTCTCACTCAGACGTCTCAAAGACGCTCACCGGGAAAACCCTAATTAGACTGTATGCCTCAAACTTATCCGAAAAAGCCGCGTACTTAACATGAAAGGGTTTCTAAACCTCAAACAACATCTTAACTATGTATTCCAAGTCCTAACCCTAAACCTCATACGTAAACCACACATAAAATTACGGATGTTACACTTTTCATTTATTGCAAGAAAGAGGTCTGTAGCAGGGTCTTCATACTTTCTGCTTTTTGTGCTCTTTCGAAGACAAAGGAATTACTATTATATTCTATTGAGTATTTGATTCCTTTCTTCGATGGTTCTCTTTCATTCAGATTCCCAAGTGATTGTTCAAGAAATATTTTTCTTTTAATGTTACTCAGTAACAAGAGAATATGTCATTTTGCTCAAATGCTTCTTATATCATGTCTTCCAACACATGACTAGTGCTTTAGATGCATTCTGGGTGCTTTTCAGTTCTGACATATCTTCAGACACTTTCTTGGTTCTGGCAGATTTTCAGATGCTTCTTTAGATCTTCAAATGCTTTCTTCTATGACTTTGCTTGTGGTCTTCTTTAGAGATAATATGAAGACTTTATCAAATATGTCTTTAACTTGATCTTTCTTGAATAGATCTTCAAGTTTTCTTCAGAGGATTGCATATTTAGTTTTGGCAATATTGCCTAGACGAGTGCTTCTAGATATTCTTTGATTCTTGCAACTGTGAGAGTAAGTCAAGATCTTTGTTGTTCTTTATCAAGAACTTTGAGAGACTTCATTCTTAAATAGAATCTTCAATGTGAGTGATTAGATAAGCAGTCCATAAGTTCATCTTCCAGTTTTAGGCTTCAGAGGCTTCTATCTTTCATGATCATCAAGCTGTTTCTTGGTCTTAGAGCCAGGTTGCCTTTCTTCATCTTCAAAGAGTCTAAGATTGAGAGATGCTTCTGAAACTGGACTTTAGCTTATATGAATCTTAGCAGATGCATTGCCTTAGACGATTCATTAAGTTCAAGAAGTTAGACGCATGGAATGTGCTTTGATTTTTTGATTCTTAGATTGACCTATTCAAATATTGTATTTCTTGTACATCTCAAGTAGATGATTAGCAATATTCAGACAGTTCAATTAAAATCATTTGTTCAATGTTTAGATTCATCAAAACACACGGGTCAACAAGAAGGAGAGACAGACACATAAGATAGAGTTAGACGCTTTGTGACTTAACATGTCCTTCACCCCATCCCATCCCATCGTCCCAAGAACCATCCATCCACCAGAAAACCCATTTTCACCAAAAACAACCTGCAAACAACTACTTAATGCCACTCTCTGCTTTATTGTAATAATTTGCTACTTCTTACCATGATGAATACAAAGAGTAAGCCAACCCTCCTAAATTTGTCACTTATACTTATATTTATTAAAAAAATTCTAAATTTGGGGCGATTGCTAAACAAGAGGCAAATGAAAAATAAAGAAAGAGGTAAATGGAAAGTGGTTTAACCAAAACCCATGCTGGTTAGTCACGTGGCAACGGTGCTCTGGTTTCAATCCTATAGAACAGATGGTGGTTGGAAGTGTTCACGTGGTGGGTCTGCGACACAGTGCTGTCGATGGCTCACGTACGACGGAAGGCTTGTCGAAAATATCACATTGCGAGAGAGCAGCATGGTTTTGATTGTTGGACATGGTCCTTGGGCTGTAAGATATAGATGGATTAGAATTAGTTTGGTTAGGGATAGCAATAAGATTTGCAAAAATAAAAAATTAAAAAAAATAAAAAACCAAAAAATTATATTGAATTTGAAATCTATGATCCCCCATGCGGTCATGCCCCACTTGTAAGATGGTCCGCCCTAGATGCGCGGCATCTAATAATAGATATTGAAACAAAAACATATATATCACCACACAAGTAATAAATCAACATAGAGTTGAGCATGATTCTAAATTGCAGACCACGTTACTTATTGTAGGCTCTATATTGCGGTTGCGGAAGGCACCACAACCACATCACACTGCAATTGCAGTGCGATCTATGTTCACGTGTAACGGCAACAATGCAACCACACTATCTCCCCAATATACTGCAAAGGAACACAACACCCATTTCTAGTTCCGTTCCGTTCAATTTTTAAAAAAAAACTAAAAAAATGTAAAATACTTGAAGCATTCATATGCAAGAATCGTACCTTGTATGCTTTATCACCTTGTCTCTTTTCTTCATTCTCGCTCTTCTCTTCTCTATTTAGATATATAAAGAATTACAATAGTAATAGAAATTTTTTACCATTGGTGCGAACGTAAAATATTTCATGCTGCATCGGTCACAATTCTTGTCGTAACGATCGCAATGGTCACGATCACAACGGCTACAACCGCATCCGCGATCATAACCACAATTTAGAACGATGGAGTTGATAACTTGAGGCAGGCACCGCATACGACGCATGAATGGTCTTTTACTGATCATAAAAGCAAAAAAAATTGTTAGGAAACATTCACATAAGGAAATACCAGGTGATGGAGCCCAACACTTGCATGCAAGGTTTTAAATAAAGGTTCGCGACCGCGATTGTGGTCGCAACGTTTTAGTTTTAGAGGTCTCCGAAACCAAAACCAAAACCAAAACAGAAGCACGACCACAATTGGTGGTCGCATCGGCCGCATTTTTTTTTTGCAATTGTCCGCATGCACAATTACGATAAACACGATGCAGACGCAACCCCAACTGCGAACGCAACCGTAATTTAAAACCTTGTTTGCATGGTGGTGTGTTCAGTTGCAACTGGGACATGCATAAATTTTTAATAGCATATCAGTTTACTATCATCCTTGAAAACTGAAGGGATGGGTTTACAGTTCCCCTTATTGCAAAAAAATTCAAACAACTAGCGTTTCAACTGTTATAACTCACTGAATTATTTGAACTAGTACGTAGTTAATTTAACCTTTGTTAGATTTCATAAGATAACACTGTTGGTGTAAGCCCCAGAGGCTAATATATTTTGAATAGATCATTATTTGTATCATGAATTTAATCATATATTTGATATATAAATAAGGCATTCATTTATTATGTTATTAGTTTATAGCATAATAAAGTCCTTAGAATAAGCAGTTCATTCAATGATATATTATGTGACTTAATCGTGAGACCTCATTGAATAATAGAACAATATTCTTAAATATCCCTAGTCGAGTATTATTGTTAATTAGGACGACAATAATACATAGAGACTATTGTGTGAATAGATTGATGACCACATCTCACGAGTCATGGGTATGTGATATCAAGTCGGAACACATGTATAAATATTAGGAGTAATATTTATACCGGATACCCATTATGAGAATACTTCGTAATAGTTAAGTAAGTGTCATAAGTATTCTCATGACGACCATAGTGAAGTTGTCATTCAACTTGAAGTCACTACGATTCCTACATAAAGAGTTGTAGGCTTTAATGCTATCAAACGTCATGCATAACAGGATGATCATAAAGGTAGTTATTGGGTCTGCAATGAATCATGTTGAGGAGTGTGAGTGATGTAGACAAGATTCGTCCATCCTACATAACAGGGGTAATGTCTTGGGCCCCTCGATAGAGTGAGACATGAAATATGCGTGGCCACGCGGAGGTGGGCCAATATGTGATATTGGGCCCGTTTGTGATTACACGTCTACTTAGGGATCGAGGAACAAAAAATTGAACATAACAAGGATGACACTTTTATGCCTTGTGTTCAATTAAAACATACGAACGATGGTACATTTACTGCACAATAAATTTTGGCCGCGGTAAGGCTAAAATCGGATCATTGATACTCTTGCTAATTGGGTTGTAATGATGCATTACTAGATGCCGCTCATTATTTATAATATTTAATATTATAATTAATATTTGATATTATTATAATATTTATTGCCAACTTAGTGGGAGCCTATAGGGTCACATGCATAGAGCAAATGCAGAGCAATTAAATTAATTAAATATGATTTAATTGATTGAAAAGACAATTGAGCTTGTAGTGTACAAAGCCCAATAGGGTAATCAGTTAGGTTAAAGGGAGCTGCCAACTTATAAATAGAATTGCTCTCCCCTTTAACCTAGTCTTGCTAACTGTGCCTCTTCGTAGTCGTCAGCTAGCACAAGACGCATAGCTCCGACGCCCATTTGCTCGCGTGGACTGAGTAGAGGTGCTTCTCCTTGGTGGCACTGGTGATCGAAAAGTAAAGCACGCTTCAAGAGGTAAACACTATTTGCCACATGTGATTCATGTTTGTAATGCGTGATCCATGGGGACAGTTTTCTTCCGACTTGAGATTTGATTTCTGAAGAGGATAATCTCATGAAAACCCCAACAAATACCCAAATCAGTTTTAAAAAAAAAAATGGAAAAGTTTTCTACTTATAATAATGTTGGATATTTTATTTCAAAATAATATAATATTTGAAAGGTATTAAATTCTTCTTATTATAATTATTTCCTCTAATATTTTCTTTTATATTTTAACTTACCTTTTTTTTGTAACCATGACATAGGTACGAAGTATCCACCACCATTAGCAGTGACTAATCTCCATAGGGGAACCTGTTGGGCACACAAGCTGTGTTCTCTCCTCCCAACCAGGTTTTCTCCTTATACAAGAGTCAGGATTCGAACCCCTGACCACTTGCTTAAGGTATCCAAGTCCCTTACTACTTGAGCCAACCACATGTTGGTAATATTTTAATTTAATTTTATTTCTCCTTATTACTTTTAATGATTTTGATTATATTGTCTAATAACCTTTTGTTTTTAATGTGCCATTTATGATTCTTAATGTCTTTTAATTATTTGATCAAACCATTAGAACAAAAAAGGCTGCAACGTACAGTTTGAAGATATAGGAGACATTCAACTATATATTGGGTGAAATATTGTTTGGGGATAAGTTGTTCATTGTCTTCTCAAAAGATTTTATTGTTGTTTGTGAAAAAAAATTTCCATGTATGAGAGTTGATGTAATTCTTACTGTTTTTGGTACCCAAAATAATATGGTCACTGCTGGCCCAAGGGCCAAGCTATCCAAACAAGGGCTTTAGGTCTCAAAAAATATATTTAATAGTCAGTAGTTAATATATTTAATAGACACCCTCTACCCCCGAACAATTAAATATATAAATAAAATGTTCATTTATTATAAAGTAAAATATAAACATAAGGTAGCGAGTACCACATGTATCAAAACATAACAAATGCAGAAAAACAAACCTAAACATAAAACATAATTAAAATCCAACATAACTTAAACCCAATACCCCGCTGTCACATATCAGAGCTGATAACTCAATTCGAAAATTACATCGAAAAAACTACTAACATAAAATGAAAGTCCTAAACTACGAGCAAGCGATCTCCTCAGAGTCACTCCTCAACAAGCTGGTCACCATCATCTGCATAAACCAATATTCATACAAGAAACAACAAAAGATGGGGAGTAAGAAACTATACATATGAACATAATGGCAATATGATAGTTGGCAAGATGTTCATGCAACATTTAACAAACATAACATACATCGTTCACAAGGCCTATCACATAAATCAACTGTATAATGCAATGTGACTTCATTACTCTGAATGCATGTGGATCCATCTATACCGGGAATACGACTTTGGAGTTACATATCCACATTGACCAATAAGCATCAGAGCCGGTAGTATCTTATTCACCACCTCCATCAACACCATTTATTAATGGTTTAACGTCTTTGGCCAATAAGCACCAAAGTTTAACATTATTTTTAATATTTATTTAACAACTTTGTCCAATAAGCACCAAATCAACTTTGACCAATAAGCATCAAATTTTACCAACATCAAAACCTTGACCAATAAGCATCAAGACAACTTTGACCAATAAGCAACAATGTTTGTCAACATGCGGTAATTCATCGTTACCATCTTAATCATCATTAATATCTTATCATTTGTTACCTTTTCTAAAGCTTATCACATCAATTATAGGTTTGGACTATTTCTCATTACAAGCTTACCACCCAAATTCCACTCACGTCACATTCTGATTGGGGATGACGGTCGTGCTGACCCCCAACACGCCCGTGCTGACATTGAGCACGGGCGTGCTGCCTATATGCACGATCGTGCTTATTGGAGCATGGCCGTACGAATCTAGGCAGAAGTTTGGGAACCCTTGCCAAACTCCCTAGGGTACTAATAGATCAATCCTATTGGCTTTATACTAGACCATTGAATATAAATCTCACCCCTCTTTACTAATCTTCGTGTCTTATGAGCAGTTTTGGGAATTAAATCCTTAATCTGTATTTTCTTGGTTAATATCTCTAAAGCACTCATGGATCAATCCTAGTGTCTTAGCTATAACATTGAACATCAACCTCACCTCTCTTTAGTATGATTCATGTCTTATGAACATTGGGGATTAATCTTTAATTAACATATTCATAACAACAATAACAGCACCAACATTTATCTCATAACAACAACATCAAAAACATCCAAACATTCTATCATCATAAATCACTACTAGAAAACTCGATTTTTCGAATGGAAATGACTCCGTGTGAAATTCCATGATATTTCGGACGGATTTGGGATGGATGTTAGACATTAATTATCAAAGAGATTTCGTCTGAAATCCGTCTCTGTTTTGTCTGAAAGTTTCGCATCCATGACGCGCCATAATTAGTTCCCATGGATTCCCTACGGATTGATGACAAAAAATTTGTGTTGGGACTTTTTTTAATGGTTCGTCCGAAATCTGTCTGAAAAGTTGAGATGGATCTCAGATAGATCAAGTCTTCTTTTTATTTATTTTTCTTTCTTAAAGGTGATTAAAACATTCTATCTTAAAAAATATGACTAAAATATTTTATCTTAAAAAAAACTTGAAACTAAAAAATGATATGGCTATAATTTTTAAAATATATATATAGAATAGTAAAATAAAAATGAAAATAAACTTGAAAAAAAAAATTGTTACCAATCTTAATAACAATAGACTAATATTAATAATAATAATAATATACAAAAAGATAAATCTATCTTTTGAGTTTTGTCGAGCCGCCAGAATTTTCATTTGTCGGGAATATCTTCGCATTTTTGCCAAACCCACTCCCTCCTGCCAAAAAAACATAATCTTCACTCTTTTTGTGCCAAACCCACACTGCCCTAAATGTGAATGCTCTTCGCTGGTTCAAAAAACCCTTTTGTGAAGTGATCATTTGCGCCGCTGCGAAGCCATCACTGTCGCCGTCCCGCACCAAGGCCAAACCGTTGTCCACTATGCAGCTAAAACCCTTTCTCTTAAGGTACTCTTCTCTTTCTCTTTCGCAACTTTCAATTTCTCTCAAGCTTCTCTTGTGATTTAATTTGGGATTTGCACTTCTAGGTTGCTTTGCCTTTATTGATTTTGCCTTTTAAGTGATTTTTTTTTTCTGGAATCCTAACTTGAACGATGATGTCTTGTTCTGAAAAATCCTAACTTGTTCTGCAAATTGCCTTTTAAGTTCAACAAATGGCATGTGTTTCCCTTGTAACCCTCACTTATTTTAATTCATTGTCAAATAAGTGTTTTTTTCGCTACAGAGAAGATGTGGTCCTGGCTTGATTTTTTATTTTTGACAGGTATGATTGTGGTAGGCTTATTTGTGGTCATAATCATACAAGAACTATTTACCAAATAAAATAATCGTACAAGAACTTAGATGACTTTGAATTATAACCCAATAACTAATGAAATGCAGGGTATTGGACATCTGCAATCAGTTGCAGTCTTTGAATCTTGGTTGGTGTGAAAATGTTGACGTTGGAGTGGTGAGTTTAGCATATGGGTGTCATCATCTTAAAACAGTTTATTTATGTGGTTGTGTCCATATAACAGGTATTTTATTGAACATTTTGGTATTCATTCATATTTCCGTGACTCTGCAAATATTGATGGATAACAAAAAAAATGGGGAGGCCACAAACTGTGTTTAGACATGCAATGAAGGCGGTTAAAATACTTCTAAGAAACTAAAAGAAGACACAAACTAATAAGAATGAATTGGAAACAATTTGTCTATAGTCTAACAAAGAGAAAATAGAAATATCTATAATGTAGTCATGTAATGAACTAGTTAAGACTCATCTAACTTGGGTAAGTTAGTTGTTAAGCTTGAAACTCCATAATCTCCTAGCTTTTGCTTTATCCAGTTCCAGCAAATGACTAATAATAGCTTCATTTGTTTGAATGCTTTTTATTTCTCTAATCAATATAGTTGACATTGATTTTGTTATTGCAGATGATAGTGTGGTTGCTTTAGAAAACAAATGCCCCCATCTGAGGTCCCTTGGACTATACAAGTAGATGGAAATAGGAACTCTGTAGCATAGTAATGGGTAATCTAATATCTTATTCATTTAATACTACAACCACTCCTAGAGTAATTGAATTCCCTTGTGGCAAACTACTCATCCACTATGCCTTTTATTGATGAATTGTACTATTTGTGGCTGCAACTAGAATGGTAGAACTTCCAAGAAAGAAACTAGCTTGCTTTGTGGCCATTTTGCCTTTCAATTCTTTATGGATTTCACTTACCTATGATTTGCCTTAAACTTACATTGAATTTACTGATTCTGAATAAAAGTTGATTATGCTTTTGTTTCTATTGGATGTAAATGCATTTGTTATTTTGGATGTCGGGTGGAGGTACAAATAGAGGCGGAAGGACTTTATCCTCTAGAGGTCGACGCATCCGGTGGAGGTGGAATTTCGTTACAAGTTCAACCAATATTGTCACCAAATATACTGTCATTGTAATTTGTTTTATTTTTTTCTAGGACGATGAAACACTTATATGAATCTAGTTTATAGGATTGTTCTGGACTAATGAGCTTTGTAATGACTCTTGTACTACTTTTGCATTGTTATAGTTGAATGTTTATTTTATTTAGATTTGTATAATATATACATTAAAATATATGTAATTGCACTTTTTGAATATATTATTATTATTATTATTATTATTATTATTATTATTATTATTATTATTATTATTATAAATCAGTTAAAAATATTATCAAGTATATTTGATTGTTAATATTTTCAGGTATATAAGATTGATATTAATTAAATTTGTCCAAAACAAATATATTAAATAAATACGATTATTTAATCCGTGGGAAATACGTCCAAAATAATATCATAAAATCAATCCAAGATCCATTCAAAGTGTACTTGTAGTAACATTTAATCTGTCCAAAATTCGTCTGAAATGCACTTTTAGTAATATTGAATCCGTGTGAAATCCGTCTGAAATTAAGTCGACACAACACAAATTTATATCCGTGAGTTTGTATGAAATCCGTTTGAAATCCGTATGAAATATGTTTGTGACGGAACATTTTAATTTCCAAAGAGGGTTTTTCGGACGGGAGACGTTTCATCTGAAATCCGTCCGAACTTGAACTTCTGACTGAAATCTGTGGCAAAAGTGTCCAAATTCCGTCCGAAATCTGTCCATGAATATGTCCGTAAATGACGATTTTCCAGTAGTGAATCATTTCACAATTAATCATGTTATCAACAAACATATTTGGCAACACACATCGACAAAAAATATAGCACACAACAGAGTCATGGGTTAACCCTCATCTTACGTTACCCCAAAGCCTACATTTTCATACTATCCTTTCTCCCCATACTTGGTATTAAGATCTAAGCTACAATTGGGCATAAGCAAAACCTACTCTTGGTTCCCTTGAACGGCTCGATGAATTCCTTAAGCCTTGGCCAAAACATAAAAGGGAAAACCATTAATCTACATTCCAAGAAAAAACAATGAAAGAAACTACCAAAGGATAACTACTTTACCTTAATTGACACTAGCACGCACGACTTATCTCCAAACAAAAGCAAGAACGCCAAGAACTTCGAAGGGTTCAAAGGGAAGAGAAGAGAGAGTTTTCTATCGCACAAGGATTGTGAAATGTGTCAAAATGAGGGTTGTAACTTGCAACCCTCCAAAAACCCACTTATTTAAGCTGTCAAACCCCGAGCACGGACGTGTTCACCTTTAGCATGACCATGCTCAACATCGAGCATGGGGTCGTGCTTAAAGGAGCACGACGTTACACTATTCATGCCATATGCTCTTGTTTTCCGACTCGACCATGCTCCACTTGAGCATGGCCGTGCTCGTGGCTAGCACAACCATTTGAGTACGTCTATCAGCACGAGGTCGTGCTTCACATGAGCACGGCCGGGCTCATGCGCCAGAAAGGGACTTTACACCAGAAAATCCCACTTAACCCTATTTTAAATTCCCCAAGGCACATATCTAATAAACTAGCACAACAACAACAACCATATATAACTTATAAACACATCAAGGCTTATAAATGAAAAACGGGGTGTTACAGTTCCACCCCCTTATAAAAAATTTCGTCCTCGAGATTTTTACTCACCTCGGGTAAAATGGTGCGGATACGATTCCATCATCTTGCTTTCCATCTCCCAAGTAGCACTTTCTTCAGTAGCTTCACTCCAAATAACTTTAACCAAGGGGATTCCTTTTCCCCTCCCAGCTGCTTCACCCTTCGATCCTCAACCCAAAGCGGTAATACCGCAAAAGTCAAGTTCTCCTTTAACTAAATTGTATCGGGTGTTATCACATGGATAGGATCACGAATGTACTTCCGAAGTTGAGACACATGAAAAACAATATGAAGTTTAGACAAGAAAGGTGGTAAGGCTATTTTGTAAGCGACCTTTTCTGTGTTTTTTCACTCTACTAACCCCAGTTGTTGGAGTAACTCGCAAGAACACATGATCACCCTCCTAGAATTCGAGAGCCTTACTCCTCTTATCATGATAACTCTTTTTTCTACTTTGTGCCATTCTCATCTTATCCTGGATCATCCTCACTTTTTCTATAGTCTCTTGCACTATTTCTGGTCCTAGCACAACATTCTCACCAGGTTCATTCCAACACAAAGGTGTCCTATGTCTCCTTCCATATAAAGCTTCATAGGGTGCCATCCCAATACTGGAATGGAAGCTATTGATGTAGGTGAACTCTATAAGGGGTAAAAACTTATCCCAACTACCCGACTGTTCTAGCATGCAAGCTCTCAACAGATCCTCTAAGGATTGGATGGTTCTTTCAGACTGACCATCAATCTGTTGGTAGTAAGCTGAACCTAATCTAAGCTTGGTCCCTAAAGCCTCATGCAAACTATTCCAGAACCAAGAGGTAAATCTAGGGTCTCTATCTGACACTATGCTAGAGGGTACACCATGTGATCTAACTATCTCCTTGATGTACATCTTAGTCAACTTCTCAAGTAGATATTCCATGTTCATAGGGATGAAGTGAGCAGATTTAGTCAACCTATCCACAACAACCCATATAGCATCACAACCTGCTGGAGTCCTAAGGAGTCCAGACACAAAATCCATAGAGATATTATCCCATTTCCACTCTAGGATACTCAAAGGTTGCATCTTATCTGAAGGTTTCTGATGTTCTATCTCAGTCTTCTGACATACTAAGCAAGCATAAACAAACTCAGCTACATCCTTTTTCATTCTAGGCCACTAAAAAATACGCTTTAAATCCTGGTACATTTTTGTGGCACCTGGGTGGACACTCAAACCACTCCTATGTCCTTCCTCAAGGATCAACTTTCTAAGCTCTGGAACATTAGGTACACAAACTCTATCTTGAAGCCTTAAAATTCCATCAGTTCCTTCCTTAAAACTATGGTTTCTACCCTGAGTAAGCAGTTCTCTCTGATCTAAGAGATACATATCTATCTTCTGACCTTCTCTAATCTGTTCCATCAAACTGTTGGTGATCTTCAAAGTTCCAAGCCTAATACTCTTAGGGGTAACTTCCAAAGCTAAGCTCAAGTCTCTAAATTCCTCAATCAAATCCATCTTTCTAACCATTAAGGCTGAAACACGCAAGGTCTTTCTACTTAAGGCATCCGCCACTACATTGGCTTTTCCTGGGTGGTAACTCAACTCAAAATCATAATCATTAAGAAATTCCATCCACCTACGATGCCTCATATTGAGATCCTTTTGGTCAAACAGGTATTTCAAACTCTTATGATCACTAAAGACCTCAAACCTTGCTCCATAAAGATAATGCCTCCAAACTTTTAAGGCAAACACTACAGCTCCTAGTTCCAAATCATGGGTAGGGTAGTTTTTTTCATGGGTTTTCAACTGCCTAGAAGCATAAGCCACTACCTTATTATTCTGCATCAACACACCACCTAAACCTTGCTTAGAAGCATCACAGTACACTACAAAAGGTTCACTAGCATTGGGTAACACTATCATTGGTGCAGAGGTCAACTTTTTCTTCAAGGTTTGGAAACTTTCCTCACACTTAGAATCCCAAACAAAGAGCTGACCTTTCGTAGTGAGGCGTGTCAAAGGTAAAGCTATCTTAGAGAAACCCCCTATAAACCTTCTATAGTACCCTGCGAAACCCAAGAAACTTTTAATCTCTGTTACTGCCTTTGGCGCTTCCCACTGGAGCACTGTCTCTACCTTGGCTGGATCTACATCTATTCTCCTTTATAGATGACATCAATTATAGTTTTGGACTATTTCTCTTGTCGTAACTTAGATTATGGTCTTATTCCATCATAAGGGAAAATCTGGGTGACACCACCCAAATTCCACTCACGTCACTTTCTGATTGGGGAGCACGGTCGTGTTGACCCCCAACACGAGTGTGCTGCCTATATGCACAGCAGTGCTTACTGGAGCGTGGCCGTAAGAATCTAGGCAAAAAAGTTTGGGAACCATTCCCAAACTCCCTAGGGTACTCACAGATCAATCCTATTGGCTTTATACTACACCATTGAATATAAATCTCACCCCTCTTTACTAATCTTCGTGTCTTATGAACAATTTTGGGAATTAAATCCTTAATATGTATTTTCATGGTTAATATCCCTAAAGCACTCATGGATCAATCCTAGTATGATTCAACCACACCTCTCTTTACTATGATTCATGTCTTATGAACATTGGGGATTAGTTTTTAATTAACATATTCATAACAACAACAACAACAGCTCCAACATTTATCTCATAACATCAACATCAAAAACATCCAGACATGCTATCATCATAAATCATTTCACAATTAATCATGTTATCAACAAACATATTTGGTAACACACATCGACAAAACATATAGCATACAACAGGGTCATGGGTTAATCCTCGTCTTACACTACCTCAAAGCTTACATGTTCATAATATCCCTTCTCCCTATACCAGGTATGAAGATCTAAGCTATGATTGGGAGTAAGCAAAATCTAATCTTGGCTCCCTTGAACGGCTCGATGAATTTCTCAAGCCTTGGCCAAAACATAAAAGGGAAAACCATTAATCTCTATTCCAAGAATAAAAACAAGGAAAGAGACTAATAAGGATAGCTACTTTACCTTATTTGACACCAGCACGCGCGACTTCTCTCCAAACGAAAGCAAGAACGCGAAGAACTTCGAAGGGTTCAAAGGGAAGGGAAAAGAGAGTTCTCTATCGCACAAGGATTGTGAAAAGTGTCAAAATGAGGGTTGTAACTCGCAACCCTCCAAAAACCCACTTATTTAAGCTGCCAGACCCCGAGCACGAGCATGCTCACCTTTAGCACGGTTGTTCTCAATACAGAGCACGGGGTCATGCTTAAAGGAGCACAAGGTCTGCACTATTCACGTCATACGCTCTTGTTTTCCGACTCAGCCGTGCTCCCCTTTAGCATGGTCGTGTTTGTGGCTCGCGAAGTCACTAGAGCACGCCTATCAGCACGGGGTCGTGTTGCACATGAGCACGACCGTGCTCATGCGCCAGAAAGGGACTTTACACCAGAAAATCCCACTTAACCCCATTTTAACTTCCCTAAGGCACATTTCTAATAAACCAGCACAACAACAACAACCATATATACTCATATAAACACATCAAGGCTTATATACAAAAACGGGGTGTTACACTTAGTACTTACTATATAGTAATTTAATAAATGATTTGGATTAAAGTAGTTAAACTGGCATTGTAAAAAGTTTTATACTGACATACACTAACATTTTGACATGTGTACTTTTATTTAATAATTGAGAGAGAAATGTTCATACTGTTGATTTGTTAAGATATTATTGGATGTCAGTGTAAAAATTCTTTATAATGACAATGTATAGAAATTAAACTCAAATGATTTTGCACCCCAAAAAACTAGAAAAATAAACTTTAAACAAAAATATAATAACTTTAATAAAATATTGTCATTAGCTTTAAAAGGCCTCGTTCCAAAGTTTGTTTTAGGTCTAATTATAGGTGTTGGGTGGGCCCTAAATATGGTTAATCTGGAAGAGTCTGATATATCTTGGAGGAGTTTCACAATTTGAGACGATTATTTGTGGGTGAGCGAAATAATCCTTAAGGACACCTTCTACACGTCTCAGACTATAAACAAATTAATGATGTTCTTCATCTTTTTCTATGTTCATTTTATTTATTTA
Organism: Sophora flavescens; assembly: GCA_030762895.1. Taxonomy (NCBI): domain Eukaryota; kingdom Viridiplantae; phylum Streptophyta; class Magnoliopsida; order Fabales; family Fabaceae; genus Sophora; species Sophora flavescens. The sequence continues at coordinate 68,243,740 of CM061066.1, forward strand.
TTTTCACAACAAACAAAACAATATATCTCTCACACACCTCATTTCGTATTGCATTTACGATATAGACTATTGCTTCCTTTATCACATTAATTAAAAGCATTTATGACTTGTTTGGTGGTCTGGATAAGAGAAACAAGATATGATAAACTATCATATCATGTCTGAAACTATTGTTTGGTGAGCCAACAAGATAGGATAAAGCAATCCTGTCACCTATCATATCATGTCCTTCTAATTAAAATTATATCCTGGGGGTAGGGCTATGTTAGAACCCAACATGATAGGATAAGGTGATTAAAAGTATAATAAATATTAAATTATTTTATATATAAAATAATTAAAATATAATAAAATATAACATGGTTAAAAAAGAGTATAATAAAATATAAGATATTTTAAATAATAAAAATATTAAAATTAATTTTAAAAATGAATTTTATTTTGTCACAAGGCTAATTTTGTTATTTTATATTATTTTAAAAAAATGAAAAATAAAAAAATCTAATAATTGAACTATATGAAAAGTAAAAACTAAAAATGAATATTTAAAATTATAAAAAATTAATTTAAGTTAAACAATATTCTAAAAAATTAAAATATTATATGTACTTTTATCACAAGGATAATTTTTTATTTTTATATAATTTTAAAAAACAAAAATTATAAAAAAACTAAAATCTAATAAAATACGAAAACATTTAGAATAAAATCGAAAATTTTAAAATTCATACTAAAATTATAATGCTATCCGGTTGGTTATCTGGTGAACACCAAATGTCGGATAAGATAACAACTTATCATGCTTATATCATATCATACTCCTATCCTGCTCTCTTATCCTATCCACCCATATTCTATCTTGACCACCAAACGAACCATCATGTTATGGGAAAAAAATAAAGAATACGAGAGACATTTGTTTTTTATTATAATAAATTGAAACTAAAAAAGATTTTGTTAACTTTATTTGGTTCATTACCCCTTATAACTCTTGGAGTCTTGGTCTCTTGGACTTAATATCTTAGGTTATGACGCATGATGCCATGATGTATGTCTCCGATTCTTAAAAGCAATATCCTATATAAGAAAAAAAGTTGCGTATTAACTTTTAGCTTAATAACAGGTGTTTGATCAGATATTGGTAATATAAGCTTTTTATTTATTAGCGTCTCCCTCAAAACTTGAGGGGATTTACATCTAATTAAACACACATGACACATATAATGGACGCAACCCTACAGTCTATTCGTTATGACCCCTACACATTCTGCTTGGGTTCATAAACCAGGCAGATAGAATTTACTGAAATTCCTTTAACTTTGCTTTAATCAACCTCCATGTTGCAAACTTTACCTCCTCAATAATTTCTAACCTCACTTGATTTTTCTTCTTTAAAGACCAGTGATAATTCTTTTAATGAAGAGTTATTTAGTTCCTTTTCTCTCTTAATTGTTGCTATCTTTGAGGTTATGAGTCTTGATTTTGGTAGGAAATGTTGTTTTGTAAATATTTGTGTGAAGCATTGTTAATATCAGTCTTTTGCTCTTGAATGCTCCATCGTTGTCTCAAAATTTCTTATGCAGTGAACTTGCTGGAGCATGACTGATGCATGGGTGAATAAGCTATTGGTTGCTATAGCAGGGATTACTTCCCAGTGGCTCTGCACTAAAGGACAAATATGACAAGGACACATTTCCTCTCTCCTCATAAGCGCTGGCATTGCCATTTTAAGGCATCACACGTGCCTAGGGATCTGATTTCCCACTTTTTAGGAATTAGGCCAGGGTTTATTTTATTATTACTTTTGTTGCTGGCCCAAAATGGAATGAAAGCGAATAGGGTATTATATAAGCATTTAGGGAAACCCTAGTAGGACACACTTCGATTTTATTATACAATACTCTGTCCTTTCTTGGAAACTGCACTGTTCTTCTTCTTCATCAAGTAGCTGCATTTTATTTTCAACCATTGTAATGACTTCCTTTTCATTTTTATATTTTGTTCCTTGTAAGCTCATTATGAGCTAAACCCATTTAAGCTTTAGGTATGCAAATGTGATGAATGCTTAGCTGAGTTATGCAATGAATATGTTCTTCATCTTCTTTTATTATGTGTTTAATGTTATTTGATTAAGAGTGATTAACTTAATTAGATATTTAGCTTGCTTAGTTTGGAAGAATTAAGTAAGTGGAAATTGATAAAGGATAGAGATTAAGTCATTAATTGAAAAATTAAATGATGTTGGGTAGACTATGAATAGTTATTCAAGCCTCTAAACTAGCTGGAACATGCTTATTAAGAGGGAGGTGTAATTAATCTGAATCTAGGAATAGAAAACAGTTAATGAATCTAACCCTTAAGTGTTGGAAAACATACTTTTATTTCCTGGAGTTAGATGCTAGAGCATATTCAGAGCATGATTTAGGCTAAGCACAATTTATGCTGCAGCATACCTAGAGCTATTTTTCTCCATATTTGACAACATATTTTCTTCACTATTTGCAGCTCATTTCATTGTTTACTTCAAAGTTTTATTTATTTTATATGCACACACATCACAATTTTTGGTTACCATTCCTAACTCCTATAACATATAATCTGATTTGGAATTTACTGCATCATTATAATCCCCATGGGAACGATATCTGAACTTAATTTCTATATTACTTGAGGCAATTATGTATACTTGCACATGGTTAAAGACATTTGTTTTTAAGGAAACAAGTTTTTGGCGCCGTTGCCAGGGATTGTTAATGGGTGTTAAAATTCTATTTTTAGATTATTAGTTCTGTAGTTAGAAGATCTAATACTCTGGGTGATTTGCTGTAGCACAAGGTACTGAAACTATATGTTCAGGTTCTTATCATCTGATTACAGACTTGATCCAGAGATAGAAAGGACATTCAAAAGGCTTAAGAGAGGTCAAGCATCAACTCAGTCTTTACCTGAGTTGGTTATGAATACTCCAACCAACTCCACACCAGATTCTGCTGAAGCATTATCTCCTGTTGCATCAGAAATGGCTGAAGAAGTGCCACAAGATAGCATGGCTATGGCCAATGACAGAAACTGTGCTATTAGAGGCTATGTAGTATTTGACCCTGAAGCAATGAATACTGGAATAGTGAGGACTCCAATCACTGCAGATCAGTTTGAAATCAAGCCAGTCATGTTTCAAATGTTACAAACAATTGGACAATTCAATGGTGCTGCAACAGAGGATCCTCACCTGCATCTCAAACAGTTTTTAGACGGAGGACGCAGCTTCAAAATTCCTGGAGTCACTGATGATGCATTCAGATTGAGACTGTAATCACACATTTATATATTTTGATGAATGACAAACACTAACAAAAAGGCAAGAGAATTTTTCTTATAGCATGTAGGTACCTCATGCACAAATTCAAATTATTATGGTGTACCAGAAAATCAAGTATCAAGACCTCAAGCAAGATTGAGTATATATACTAGATCTTAGTTATCTTGTAAAGGTATGATGGCTAAAAATCACTTTGCCTCATTTAATCAGTTTAACTAAAACACTACACTTTTGGATAAAAGGTTTTTAATTAAGCTTTTGATTAACAAAGTATTTTTCAAATTGATTTTAAATTAAAAAAATAAATAGAAATCTGATTTAACAAAAAAAAAATAGATTAAGTTTTTCAAAATATAAAATCAGTTTTCAATCTCATGCAATCATTAATTTTTAAGGTGCAATCAATTTATTCAATACGTTGCAGCATATCAAATAGTGCAATTTCAAAATGATGCAATTTCAATTGAAATGATCAATTTTTCACTTTCTCAAACCGTGTGCAGAGTTTGGTCAACATAAACTATATAGCAAATGGAAAAATTTTGTCAATCTTATAAAAACTGATTTGCACTAAAGCTTCAACCGTTTGAGCCTTTAATTCAATTTAATTATGATTGAGATTTTATTTTCAATTGACTAAGCTTTTCTTCTCTATTAAAAAACGTGATTAATTGAGTTTGGAATGAAATAAATTGATTGACTAAATATTGCCAATTGATTGGCAACGGTAATTTGTTCCAATTGATTGACTAAATATTGCCAATTGATTGACAACGGTAATTTGTTCAATAATGACCACTTTCATAAAATTAGTTCATTCTTTACTCATGATGCAACGGTCATTTTCAAGTATATAAAAATGTGTTTCTTGGTTGCAAATAAGAAGAGAAGAGAATACATGAAAAATACATTTTGATCTGAAAATTATTTGTGAGTCAAATTGTGTTATTATCATCATACTCATAGTGCTTCAAGTTGTAATCATCTCCACTAGAAGAGTGTATCATATTGTTCTTCCTTTGCTGAAACTTTGTGTGAGGGTGTGGCATCCCTCTTTGTTGTGATTGAGGCTTCTACACAAGGGTGGGGTATCCCTAGTGAGAAGGGCTCTGTTGTGTACAAAGGTTGCAAGTACCAGTTATAAGCTTATTTGTTAGTGGAAGAAAATCCCACAGGTGGAGTGGGGACTGGACGTAGGTCGCTGTGGTTGGTGGTTGAACCAGGATAAAATCATCGTTCAAGTATTCTCTTTACCTCTCTTTTAATTTATTTCTTTTACATAATTGATTGCGTGATAAATTTTGTTAAAGAAATTTTTGTTAAAAAAAATTAAGAAATTTGTAGACTCAATTCACCCCTCCCCTCTTGAGTCAAAGCCACATATTCCAACAAGTGGCATCAGAGCTAGACTCTTGCATAAAGAGCTTAGCAACTTCAAGAGAAATGGCTTCGAATGACTTCCTACCTGAAAGAGCCTCCCTTGGCAGACCCCCTGCCTTTAATGGTGAAGAATATGCATATTAGAAAGAACGCATGATAATTTTTATTCAAGCACAGGATTATGATGTGTGGGATGCTATTGAAAATGGACCTTTTGTCCCTATGAAAGATGTCGATGGTAAGTCTGTTATTAAGCCTAGAAGTGAACAAACTGAGGATGAGAAAAAGAAAGTACAATTAAATTTACGTGCTAGAAATATGATAACATCTGCTTTGAGTAGGGGAGAATTTTTCAGGGTCTCAAATTGCAAGACGGCGAAAGAAATGTGGGATACGCTTCAAGTCACTCATAAAGGAACGAGTGAAGTCAATCGCGCAAGGACAAACACCCTGATAAGAGAATACGAGCTGTTCATGATGAAGCAAGGAGAATCCATCCAAGACATGCAGAAACGCTTCACTCACATTGTGGACCAGCTTGCTGGTCTGGGTAAGAATATTGATAATGAAGATTTAATTAATAAAGTTCTACGTTGTTTGAGCAGGGAATGGCAGCCGAAGGTGACAGCAATTGCTGAATCTAAAGATCTCACCACAATGAACATAGCGACACTATTTGGAAAATTACAAGAGCATGAACTAGAACTTAGTCAGCTGTCGGAACACGAAGAAAAAGACAAGAAAAAGACAAGAAAAAGAAGAGCCTAGCCTTGAAAGCATCCTCCTCCAAAAATTAGGAAGAGAGTGAAAAAGAGGAAGAAGAGGAAGACGCTTCAGATGATGAAATTGGAATGCTAGTAAAGAAATTCAAAAGATTTGTGAAAAAGAAAGCTAACTCGAGAAGATCATCAACCTTTCCCAAAAAGAGTTTCAATAAGGGAGATGGTCCAAGATCCACACCTACTTACTATGAATGTGGAAAGCCCGGTCACATGAGGTATGATTGCCCTAAATTACAAAAGAAGGACAAATTCGAAAGAAAAGAAAAGAAGGAAAACAAACCTAGAAGAGCTTACATAGCTTGGGATGAAAATGATTTGGATACCACCAATGATTCAGACAATGAGGAAGCTAACTTATGTCTCATGGCTGGCCACGAAAGCGATGATGAGGTAACCTCTAACTCTTCTTCTTCTTCTTGCTCATATGATGCATTGCATGATGCCTTTCTTGAACTACACAATGACTCTATGAGATTGGCTAAGGCATTAGAAAAATCCAAGAAAATGGTTAATTATTTGAAAAACCAAGTAATTACTTTAACAAAAGAAAGGTTAGAATTAGAGAAGGAAAACCATAGCATTGGATATACTCTAGGAAATTTTACATGCAAAAAGTGCAGTGAATATGAAAAACAAGTAAATGACTTAAAGATCACTCTTGCAAAATTCACCAATGGTAGAGATAACTTGAATGTTCTTTTGGGAATCCAAAAAGGTGTATATGATAAGGCTGGCTTAGGATATAAGCCTAATGGTCATGAAAAATCCTTTTTGAAGAAAACATTTGTGCCTACTCATACATCTGTTAGTCCTTTCGTCAAATGTTATTATTGTGCTAGAAAAGGGCATACTGCATCAACTTGTAATATGAGAAAAGGAGAATGAAAAGAAAAAATGGGTTCCTAAGGGAACATCATATGGCACTAACAACCAAGGACCCAATAAAATTTGGGTACCTAAAAACAAAATATAATTGTTGTTTTGTAGGTATGCTTGAAAGCCAAGACTACAAATTGGTACCTTGACAGCGGCTGCTCTAAGCATATGACGGGAGACATTAGAAAGTTCACATCATTCACACCAAAAGTTGGAGGACATGTGACATATGGTGACAATAACAAAGGGCAAATTCTTGGGATTGGAAGTGTTGGTAAAAGTCCGACAACATCAATTGATAATGTACTTTTTGTGGAAGGACTAAAGCACAACCTTCTAAGCATAAGTCAACTTTGTGACAAAGGTAACAAGGTTAGCTTTGATTCTAAAAGTTGTTTAATTGAAAGTTTGCATGATAAAAATAAGAAATTAATTGGATATAGAATTAATAATATTTATATGATAGACTTAGATGATATCTCTTCAAATGATGCATGTTGTCTTGTCTCTAGAGAAGAAGACAGTTTTCTTTGGCATCGTAGGATTGCACACATACACACAGAGCACTTAAACAAGCTTATTTCAAAAGAACTTGTTATTGATTTACCCAAAATGAAATTTAAAAGGGATAGATTGTGTGATGCATGCCAAAAAGATAAACAAACAAAGGCTTCCTTCAAACCAATTAAGATTGTTTCATTGGAGAGGCCCTTGCAACTCCTACATATGGATCTTTTTGGGTCCTCTAGAACTAAGAGCCTTGGTGGCAATTTTTACGCATTAGTAATTGTTGACGACTACTCTAGGTTCACTTGGACCTTATTTCTTTCACACAAAAGTGACACCTTTAAAGCTTTTAAAAAATTAGCCAAGGTAATTCAAAATGAAAAGGATCTAAAAGTTGTATCTATTAGAAGTGACCATGGCGGGGAATTTGAAAACGAAACGTTTGAAATTTTTTGTGAAGAAAATGGCATAAAACATAATTTTTCTGCACCTAGGACCCCACAACAAAATGGGGTGGTAGAAAGAAAAAATCGGGCTTTAGAGGAACTCGCTAGAACACTATTAAGCGATGCAAACCTCCCAAAATATTTTTGGGCGGATGCAGTTAGCACTGCCTGCTATGTTCTCAATAGGGTCTTAATTAGACCAATTTTAAAGAGAACCCCATATGAATTATATAAAGGAAGGAAGCCCAATATCTCTCATTTTCGTGTGTTTGGATGCAAATGTTTTGTGCTTAATAATGGTAAAATTAATTTAGGAAAATTTGATGCCAAAGCTGATGAAGGGATATTCTTAGGTTATTCATCATCTAGCAAAGCCTTCAGGGTATACAATAAAAGAACTTTAACTGTTGAGGAATCAGTGCTTGTTTCTTTTGATGAGACTAACCCCAAAAGGTTGGGAAAGGATATTGTTGATGACCTTGCAGATTCCTTAGAACATACCCACTTGGATGAAAAGAAAAATCAAGAGGACAAAGAAGGCAATGATGATGAGATCAAGTAAGAGGAAGAAGAACTTCAAGATCTTCCCAAAGAATGGAGAGTTTCCAAAAATCATCCATTGGACAACATTATTGGTGATATTTCTAAAGGGGTAATTACTAGAAACTCCATTAAAAATGCTTGCAACCACATGGCTTTTGTTTCTCAAATAGAACCTAAGAACATTGACGATGCTATTTGTGATGAATTTTGGTTGTTAGCCATGCAAGAGGAATTAAACCAATTTGAAAGAAATCAGGTATGGGAACTAGTCCCTAGGCCATCAAAAAATCAAACAATTGGAACTAAATGGGTCTTTAGAAATAAATTAGATGAAAATGGTATAATTGTTAGAAACAAGGCTAGACTTGTAGCTAAAGGGTACAATCAAGATGAGGGCATATATTATGAAGAAGCGTATGCACCCGTAGCCAGACTTGAGGCCATTCGCATGTTACTTGCATTTGCTTGCATTATGTGTAATCACACATTTATATATTTTGATGAATGACAAACACTAACAAAAAGGCAAGAGAAATTTTCTTATAGCATGCAGGTACCGCGTGCACAAATTCAAATTATTATGGTGTACCAGAAAATCAAGTATCAAGACCTAAAGCAAGATTGAGTATATATACTAGGTCTTAGTTATCTTGTAAGGGTATAATGGCTAAAACTCACTTTGCCTCATTTAATTAATCAGTTTAACTAAAACACTACACTTTTGGATAAAAGGTTTTTAATTAAGCTTTTGATTAACAAAGTATTTTTCAAATTGATTTTAAATTTAAAAAAATAAATAGAAATCTAATTTAACAAAAAAAATTAGATTAAGTTTTTCAAAATATAAAATCAGTTTTCAATCCCATACAATTATTAATTTTCAAGGTGCAATCAATTTATTCAATACGTTGCAGCATATCAAATAGTGCAATTTTAAAATGATGCAATTTCAATTGAAATGATCAATTTTTCACTTTCTCAAACCGTGTGCAGAGTTTGGTCAACATAAACTATATAGCAAATGGAAAAATTTTGTCAATCTTATAAAAACTGATTTGCACTAAAGCTTCAACCGTTTGAGCCTTTGATTCAATTTAATTATGATTGAGATTTTATTTTCAATTGACTAAGCTTTTCCTCTCAATTAAAAAACGTGATTACACTAGTGCACAAAAGGGATTCCACGTCGGTTATTTTTGGCTTTCCACATCGGTTTTGAAACTGATGTGGAAACGACCGATGTGGTTTATTGCCACTTTACACATCGGTTTTAAAACCGATGTGTAAAGTATATTTTAAACATCGGTTTAATACTAACCGATGTGTAAAATTAATTTAGCAATTGATAAGCAGTTGTAAATTTAACTTTCTACATCGGTTTTGCTCAAAACCGATGTGTAAAATTGACTTTCTACATCGGTTTTCTAAAGAACCGATGTGTAAAGTTAAATTTACACATCGGTTTTAAGCAAAACCGATGTAGAAAGTTAAATATACACATCGGTTATTGAGAACCGATGTGTAAAATCTCATTTTTTTTTAATCTATTATTTACATTTCAATCATTCCTGTTTTCACTAATGCAGATCAATAAACAAACCAGCAGTACCCTGATCAAATAAGAAACAACAACAGAACACCAAACCAGTTTTGACACAATCATTCAAAAGCAAAACATACTTCATTCAATTTTCTTAGCACAGCCAATTAGCTCTTACACATATGGTTAAAAATACTGACATTTCATCAAATGACTAGTGAGCACAGAATCTGAAAACAGAGGGCATCGGGCCTAATTAATTTCTAATGAATGAAAACAACACTTTATCAAAGCTACATCAACACACGAGAGAAGAAGAATTGAACCAGACATGATCACTAATACATATCATCAGTCAAAGGTACGTACACTATAGCTAGTATATGATAAGTTTTTAAACTAACTACATATATACAAACTATGGGTGGTACACTTCAAGAAAGAAAGTTGCCCAACGCCTCTTTATGATGTTGATGTCAGAACCAGACAATGGAGATGGATTGTTGAATATCTGCAAGTTTAATTGGACAAAAGATTATATCTTTTAAGTAATAAACTAACATAAAACATATAACGAATCTATACTATTACTTCTAATTGTGTCAATTAACATTTACCTCACTCCATCTTTCAGTGATCCCGGAGGAGATAATTTCCAACATCCACTGCATCACATAGTAGCCACATTCCCATGACCCACGTTGTATACGTGACTACGTACAAATGAAACCCAATTAAAATATGAGGAATTAAATAAAATAGAAATCAATTATTGTACCCACTACATTTGATGAATTTGAACTAATAAATATCTTACGCTGGGAATAATCCATCTGATAGCCCGAGTACGCCTTTCACCATGCTGCATGTGGGATGCATTAATAGACCTATCATGACAAAAACATTAATTAAAGTATATATAATAGATTTCAGATAATTAAAACAACTGCATTACTGATTATAAAGTATTTTAACGCTTACGTTTCGATGATCGTCTTCAGTTCATTCGCCGGCTTATGTCCCAATGAGAAGAAGAAGACCACGACGTTCATTCTTGGGTACAAGAGCAACAGTTGCCAATGCTTGCTGTATTTACGGAACAATTAGTGACTGTAAGTCATATATAGTTATACTTAAATTAATAACCGGTACTTACTTATTGAGATAAGGTGCAAGATAGAATTGATGATCGTCTCGGGCAAGTATATCACGTATGGTAGTGACCGGGTCTTCCGATGCTACGAGAACATCACCCTGAATGAACATGGGGTCAATGAACCCATAAAGGGCGAGGTTACCCTGATCGACTAACATACGATGCAGATACCTAATATATTGGAAAAACATGTTAATTATCATTGTATTTAAAAATTAATTACGTACTTAACTTATAAATAAAATGTACTTACGTGCACCAAAACGATATGTGTGCAGAACTGGCCATTTCTTTATTGAGTGCCATCTCCATAAGTTCTTTCTTTGGTATATACAGTTCACCAGGGCTGGCATCATGTTCCAACGTTACCAATGCTGCATCATCCTCCATGGTGACAACCTGTATAGCAAGATCTTTGAAAACATCACCATGGCCAGGTGCCCCTTTGTCGATCCCCTAAACAACATAGATATATATTAGTAATCACGGATAATTAAGTTATTTAATTCGTTATGAACTAAATGGTCAAATGAATACCTTGACAGGAGCAGACATCTCTGGTCTTCCTAGATCCGACCTTTTAGGCACAATATCATTTCCAACATCCTATAACAAATACAAATAAAGCATTATCTTTAAACAATAATAAATATATTTCAACTATGAATATAGAAAAACACAACTAACCGAATACCTCATATGCAACAAGAAAGCTGACCAGTCTTCTTGGCCAGAGGATGAAGTTACCGGGGGCCTGACCCACTGTTTGAACCTCCTCAGTGGGCACAGGGACTCGAGCATCAGCATCTCGAATAATCTCAACAGACACCCTCAAATGATCATCCGGTAATAACCAATGGTGTATGGTATTACCTAACTTATTATATGCCCTACCCAATGCCACTAAGCGGCGATGATGATGATGATCATCAACATACAGCTCACACCTATCAGGGTCGTCATCATCATCATCATCATCATCATCATCATCAGCAGCATCGTCATCATTTTCAGGATGATGAGGAGGATCACATGAGCCCTTAGTGCTCACATGGACAGAGGGTTGGACAGAGGGTTGGACACCGGCTGTCATCTGCTGGGACAAAGAAGTAAATATTGCCATCTCGCTGGGCAAACCGCTCGGCCATCTCCTCGTCGAAGCTTCAGCTGCAATCTCCTGTTTTAGTTGTGCTCTATCTCGCAACCGAATCCCTGTGGCATTGGTGTGAAGATGAACCATGGTATTGGCGAATGCCGACTCCCATCCAACACCAATGACACGGCCGGGTGGTCCGGTTTCTGGATGGCGATAGATAAGATATCATTGCGTCCTCTAGGAACAAAGGTTCCTTGGGTTAGCTGATCATCCAAGGCATCCTATCACATAAAAATATCAGGTCACATTACAATTTGGTAACAATCTTAAAATGACAATTACAACAAACTATACTTACAATCCTCTCAGCTACTTGGCGGGCCTCCTCGGATGTATATTGTCCCGTTTTTCTTTGTCGGCCCCTCTTCCATGAACGATGGCGTGGGGGTGGAGGTGGATCAACAACCTCTGGAAGATTTTCAGCATTAGGATCCGCTTAGATGCTGCCTGTCTTGACGTGCTTTCTTTTCCTCTTCAACCATTTTCTTAACAAGCTTTTTATATCCCCCACGAGACATGACATGGGGGTAGACATTCTTGCTTTGGTTTTCCTGCCCCTTTTTCCTCTTCTCCTGTTATAAATAAAAGACAATTAAATTACATAAGTAAATGAAATTAATGCAATTACATAAATTTAGAGACAAATCAAATAAGTTAACCTGAAAGCTGGGATCACGTCGGCTCTGAACAAAGCGATCCCACGTCTCCTTGTCAAGAAACGGATACACCTCAAGTGGGTTCTTTTTACTTTTTGGACCGAATATATAGTATCTACCCAGGTCGGCCTTAAAACCCCTCCAACGCTCTCCAGCATACTTCAAAGAAACGCTTCTTCATAGCGTATGTATCCTGTATGTCAAATGTCAACTACATTAAGACCAAAAGAATCAACGAATTACTGTATGATATTATTAAGATAAAAATAAAGTAGATACAGACAAACACAGGACGTAGAAGTATAGATACCAGAATACTCTCCCATATCTGCTCCTTCACGTCCGCCGATACATCTCTCCACCTATCAATGAGTATACTAGGCCTGTTCCTAGCAAGGGTCGCCACAAAACTGGTAAACTGATCTTCCATTGGCCCAATAGGTTTGAGGTTATCATCAAAATCTACTCTTATCCTCTGAATTGACCCACGGTTGGCAGTCAATTGCCTCATCCGTGTGGCACGTCTACCCTTTCTACTGGTGAGACGGGGTCTCTCGACCACTGCATGAAGGAGGTGTATCCTCATGATCAGCCATGTATACCTGTTTAAACACAAAACAAAAAAAAAACTTGTTAGTATGTCAGGATAAATATCAAACATAACTTATAAATATCGATCAACGTACATAAACATAACTTATAAATATCAACGTAAACACATAATATGCCAAACTTGATGGTAATATCAAACTAAACTTACTTTGTGGTCAATTAGTAAAGTTCTCTCATAACCCTTCTTGGTGATCATTACGAGTAGCATGTACATCATCCACTTCATTTTCCTCATTGAAATTAGGCACTCGTGTTGAGAAAGAAGGAGTATCAGAAATATCAAGAGTTGAATCGTGATTTCCCTCACTACCATTATACATGTTTTTTCCCTGGAGAACCACTGACCACCTTTTGTTAGAAGGATCACGGATATAAAACACTTGTTTTGCTTGGGATGCCATGATGAAAGGTTCCTCTTTATTACCTACCTTACTAAGGTCCACCAATTTGAATCCTAACTCATCGGTTTGCACACCATTGTTACTGTCGACCCACTGACATTTAAAAACAGGTACTTTAAACTTCGTGTAATCAACCTCCCATATCTCTTCAATGATTCCAAAGTATGAAACTGATGCCATAACAGGGTTTTTATCTTTCGAACTAGAGAAATGCATGGACTCAGCGACGACCATAACCCCACTGTTTTGCATAGTACTTTTGTCATCCTGGGACTTTGTATAGAAGGAAAACTTATTGATATCGTACCCACTCCAGCATATGACATCAAAGTTAGGCCCCTGTGCTAGCCATTTTAATGTAGCGAAGCAGTACCATCCTTTGCAATTTTTTCTTTAAACCAGTTCAAGAAAGTCTTGTTATGCTTGTTCAAACACCATTTTTCATTCATTCTAGGGTAAGTTTCATTGATGATGCTTTTATGCTCACATAAGTATGGTTCAACCTCATCAGTGTTATTCAATATATACAAATGTGCTTGAAGCACTTCCTCCCGATCCATGCTCTTAACAGTGATACCTCGTGTACCCTTACCATCATATCTTCCTTCGTGACGAGACTTCGGAAGCCCTACGAGTTCCGCTTCCGACATGTAGTCCAGTACAAAACTCAATAGCTTCTTCTGCAACATACCTTTCAACAATAGATGCTTCAGGACGGTGTGGATTTTTCATATATCCTTTCAGGATCTTCATGTATCGCTCAACCGGGTACATCCACCTTAAATAAACGGGACCGCACAATCTAATCTCCCTCACTAGATGAACAATCAAATGAACCATGATGTCAAAAAATGAAGGTGGAAAATACATCTCCAATTGGCACAATACAATGGCTGCCTCATTTTCCAACTCATCCAAATTTTTAGTGTCAATGACCTTGCTACATATAGCATTGAAGAATAAGCATAACCTAGTAATGGCATGTCTGACTTTTTTAGGCAATATGTCACGAATGGCCACCGGTAGTAGTTGTTGCATCAAGACATGACAATCATGAGACTTTAAGCCAACTAATTTGAGATCTTTCATTGAGACAAGTCTTCGGATATTTGAAGAGTAACCCTGTGGCACTTTGACTCCCCGTAGACATTCACAGAAACTTCTTTTCTCTTTTTTTGATAAAGTATGACATGCTGGGGGCAAATAAGTCTTCTTATCCCCCACTTTAAGTGGAGCTAACTGCTCTCATATACCCATCGCAACTAGATCCAGACGAGCATTCACACCATCCTTTGTCTTGCCTTGAATGTTGAGAAGCGTTCCGATTAAACTGTCACACAAATTTTTCTCTACATGCATCACATCAATACAATGTCTTACATCAAGCTTGCACCAGTATGGAAGATCAAAGAAGATCGATCTCTTCTTCCATATTTTCTTCTCTGTAGCCTTCTTCTGGGTCTTCCCATAGATAACATTAGTGTTGTTCACCCTTTCATAAACTTGCTCTCCAGTCAAGGCCACCGGAGCAATTTCATTCTCCGGAAGTCCATTGAAAGCTTTCCTCAATCTACGATAAGGATGATTACGTCGGAGAAATCTCCGATGCCCAAGGTAGACCGTCTTCCTTCCATGTTGCAGTTGATGGTAACATGTGCCTTCTTCACATATTGGACATGCTTTATGCCCCTTAACACTATACCCACACAGTTTCCGTATCTTTGGAAAGTCATTGATGGTGCAAAATAACATGGCACGTAATCTGAATGTCTCACGGCAATACCCGTCGATCACATCAACGCCTTCATCCCACATCATTCTCAAGTCTTCAATCAAGGGACTCAGATAAACATCAATATCATTTCCTGGCTATTTAGGACCCGAAATCATCATACTTAACATAATGTATTTGCGCTTCATGCACAACCAAGGAGACAGGTTGTAAATTACAAGGAGAACAGGCCATGAACTATGAATACTACTTAAGTTTCCATATGGATTCATTCCATCGGTAGCAAGTCCAAGCCTGAGGTTTCTGGGCTCATTGCCGAAATCCGGAAACAAACTATCAATTCTCTTCCATTGCAAAGAATCGGCCGGATGGCGAAGCTGTCCATCACACTTCCTCTCATCTGCATGCCATCTAATGTTCTTTGCGTCATTTACATTAGCAAACAATCGCTTGAACCGCGGAATCACGGGAAGATACCATAACACCTTCGCAGGAGGACCTTTGGTGACCACATCACAACTAGAATCACCATCCTTCACTTTGTAGCGTGATACCCCACACCTGGGTGCATCTCTTCAAACTCTTTCTGTACAATTTGCATTCTTTGGGGCAAGCTTTTATTTTCTTATAATCCATACCCAAGGCACACAATATCTTCTTCGCCTAAATTTTACTCGATGGCATGTTGTTGCATTCTGGAGCATTTCTTTCAACAACTCAAGCAATTCGGTAAAGCTTTTATCGCTCCACCCATTTCTCGCCTTGACATTGAACAATCTTAACACCGCCGACAACCGTGTGAAATTAGTGCACCCGGATACAAAGCCACTTGCGCATCACTGCACAAAGTATCATACACATGTGCGCGCCGAAAAGACTCTTGCCCAACATCACGGATCATGTCCTCTAGTCCATCGTCCATTTCCACGTCATCAACTTCCTCTCTATCCGACACCCTCGGCCTGTCTAACGATTCACCATGGCATATCCATGTTGTATAACTCTTGCAAATCCCCTCACAAATAAGATGATCACGTATCTCCTCGCCTTCTAGTCGTCTCTCATTTAAACAGTTAACACAAGGACAATAAAACCTTCCATTACCACTATCAGGAGCATTTGTTTTTGCAAACTGTAGAAAATCTTCCACTCCATTCTCATACTCATCACTTGTCCGTCTAGCATTCATCCAACCGCGATCCATGACTAAACCAATACCTTCGTACTTAGTCCAACATATTCATCAACCACTTCTTATGACAGGGTATGGCCCTATCCCATTCGAGAAGAAACTTTTTCAACATTCGGTTAACAGTTAGTCCTTAACTCTCATGCTCATACTCGACAAAATTTCGGCAGCATTTCCCCTCGGTCTCCGACGTACACTACTTGAACGCGATGACATCCACCACGATAAAGTATGCACCCGGAGAACGAAAGGAAATGTATCAATCCGAACTTTCATCAAGTATATAACATTAGAACCAATGAATAACTATTTTAACTGAATTAAGAAAAAGTTTTTTCCCAAACTGTCCAACTTTGGACAATTCAAGATCCAACACAATGAGCGGTACATTAAGCACGTACACGTACGCTCATTAGTATTGCATCTCAAACGGGAAACTAAGGCTTTACTATTATGTAGCTTGCATGAAGATGGGGCTTGAAAAGTGAAGAAAATTATCCAAATAGAGCCCTTCACGGCCTAGCCTTGAAAGCCATCACGGCCGTGATCGAGTATAGCTTAAAAGAAAGAATGGAAAAGTCAGAACTGGTCACGGCCATCCCGTGATGCCCATCACGGCCGTGACATGTCACCGTATGCCAGACCCTCACAGCGGAATCGATCACGGCCTAGCCGTGATGGTGGTGGTCACGGCCGTGATGACAGACCAACCAGTGAAGCAACCTCCAAGGCGAGAACCTATCACGGCCGGGCGTGATGGCCATCACGGCCGTGACATGCCAATCCGAACCAGACCCTCACAGTAGCAAATCGATCACGGCCTAGCCGTGATGGTGGTCACGGCCGTGACAGACAACCAGTAATGTAACCTCCAAGGCAGAACCTGTCACGGCCTGGCCGTGATGGCCATCACGGCCTGGCCGTGATGGCCATCACGGCCGTGACATGCCAACTGAAGTAGACCCTCACAGGCAGAACTGATCACGGCCAAGCTGGGATGGAGGTCACGGCCAGGCCAGAACAACCAAGAAAGGGAAAAAGGGAAAAAGGACACGGGAACTCCAAATGGTGTCTTTCTAAGACCTTCCCTATCTATATCTTCCCCAAGACCCAAAGAAGAAAAACCTTCACAAAGCATCTTCAAAAGAAGCTCTATCCCTTTCTTCCAGAAACCCCACATCACCACAACCATATCATACATTAGGAGACAGAGATAGAACTATAAACAAAAAAGTAAAAGAAAAATACCTTTCACGCCTTGAGAGACAGAGATGGGAGGGAGAAGCAGAAGAAGCGGGAGGCGAGCGGAGGCAGCGCGCGTTAGCAGAGGAGATGAGTACCGTGCAATGCTGGTAGAAAAAAAAACGAAACAACATAACAGTGAATGAACAACAACAACAACAAACTGAACAAAGTGAATCCATTACCCATACACATCAGTGAATGAACCACAACAACAAACTGAACAAAGTGAATACTGGAGAATGAAGCAAGGTGAAGGGAAAGTGAAGCAAAGTAAAATGGAGGAAGCACTCACCAGAGAATGAAGCAATGGCGGCAAGCGGACGGAGCGAGGTGAGGCGAGCATCCAAACGCAAAGGTAAAGCACAAGGTGAGGAATGAACTGAGCAAAGGGTGTTTTTCTGTTTTAGGGTTCAAAGAAACTCGAAACTGAAGAATGGAGGGATAGCGCGCGGAACAGAATAAAAATTGGCAATATTACACATCGGTTATGCCATAAACCGATGTGGTTAACCATATTATACACATCGGTTATCCTGAAACCGATGTGTAAACCTTAAACTTTTAATTCCCAATTTTTTTTTAAAATTTTATACATCGGTTATTCAAAACCGATGTGTAAAAGTAAAATTTTAATTTCTATTTTTTTTATTTATAATTTTATACATCGGTTATCAAGAAACTGATGTTGTTAATCACAATTTTACACATCGGTTCATTGAGAACCGATGTTGAATGTTAAAAATTCTGACTTTAAATTTTTTTTATTTTAATTTTAAACATCGGTTAGAAATAACCGATGTGGAAACGTTTTACACATCGGTTATTCGCTAAACCGATGTGTAATACTTTGGTTTTAATTTCAAAAATGCCACCGCCTCGTTTTACACATCGGTTTCAAATAAACCGATGTGTAAACTCCGATGTAGAATCATATTTCTGCACTAGTGTTAATTGAGTTTGGAATGAAATAAATTGATTGACTAAATATTGCCAATTGATTGGCAACGGTAATTTGTTCAATAATGACCACTTTCATAAAATTAGTTTTCAAATTACGGATGATTTCAAAATCATTATAGGCATTAATATCAATTAATTTCCAATTCAACTTTCAAACGGTGCATCTTCCTTTTAGCTGAATCAAAGGATTTCTTTTAATGACCAAAATAATAGTACATTGTTCTTTACATATATATGTGAAACTTGGGTGCAACGTAAAGCTCTCTTTTTGAAATTAAATGATATTGATATTGAATAAAGAAAGCTTCAGTGTGTGAAATTTGAATTTGAATTTGTATGTATATCTCAAGGCATGAACCGATTTTAACATGTGAAAATTGTTTTTTAAACCACCCAATTGATTTGCATATTAAATTTAATGGTGCAACAACTAGCTTTCCAATTCAAATTCCAATTCAAATTGTTTTTTAAACTTTTTTAAACCACCCAATTGATTTGCACGTTAAATTTAATGGTGCAACGACTAGCTTTCAATGACATAAGTCATTTTCTTATTTGAGGTGCAACAGTCATATTTTCAAAATGGTATAAAAGTGGTTTTTGTTGAAAATTCATAAGAGAAGAGAATACATAAAAAAAATTACTCTTTTGATAAGACAATTCTTGTGAGCCAAATTGTGTTATTATCATCATACTTATAGTGCTTCAAGTTGTAATCATCTGCACTAGAAGAGTGTATCATATTGTTCTTCCTTTGCTGAAACTTTGTGTGAGGGTGTGGTATCCCTCTTTGTTGTGATTGAGGCTTCTACACAAGGGTGGGGTATCCCTAGTGAGAAGGGCTCTGTTGTGTACAAATATTGCAAGTACCAGTTATAAGCTTGTTTGTTAGTGGAAGAAAATCCCACAGGTGGAGTGGGGACTAGACGTAGGTCACTGGTGGTTGGTGGCTGAACCAGGATAAAATCCTCGCGCAAGTATTCTCTTTACCTCTCTTTTAATTTATTTCTTTTATATAATTGATTGCGTTATAAATTTTTTTAAAGAAATTTTTTGTTGAAAAATTAAAAAGAAATTTGTAAACTCAATTCACCCCTCCCCTCTTGAGTCGAAGCCACATATTCTAACATTATGAATTTTAAATTATATCAAATGGATGTAAAAAGTGCGTTTTTAAATGGCTTTATTCAAGAAGAGGTGTATGGAAATCAACCTCATGATTTCGAAAACATTGACCTACCCAATCATGTGTTTCGCTTAAAGAAAGTGCTTTATGGTTTAAAGCAAGCTCCTAGAGCTTGGTATGAGCACTTAAGCAAGTTTTTTTTAGAAAAAGGTTTTTCACGGGGAAAGGTTGACACAACCTTATTTATTAAAAGAAAATCACATGATATTCTTCTTGTACAAGTGTATGTGGTTGATATAATTTTTGGTGCTACTGATGAGTTTCTTTGCAAAGAAATCTCTAAGCATACGCAGGAAGAATTTGAAATGTCGATGATGGAAGAATTAAATTTCTTCCTTGGGCTTCAAATCAAACAAACAGACAACGGCATATTCATAAGTCAAGAAAAATACTGCAAGGAACTTTTAAAAAGATTTGGAATGGACAATGCCAAGGAGATAGCCACACCAATGAGCACCTCATGCTACTTAGATAAGGATGAAAATGGTAAGCCTATTGAATTGACAAAATATCGAGGTATGATTGGATCCCTCTTGTATCTTACTGCAAGTAGGCCTGACATCATGTTTAGTGTTTGCATGTGTGCTAGATATCAGGCTAGTCCTAGGGAATCCCACCTTGTGGCGGTTAATCGAATAATGAGATATTTAGTTGGGACAAAAGACATGGGCTTGTGGTACCCCAAAGGCGACACATGCTATTTGGTTGGGTATTCCGACTCTGACTTTGCAGGTTGCAAGTTAGATAGGAAAAGTACTAGTGGGACATGCCACTTTTTAGGTAGTGCCTTAGTTTCATGGTTTAGCAAAAAACAAGCTAGTGTGGCATTGTCAACCGCTGAGGCAGAATACATAGCAGCAGGGAGTTGTTGTGACCAAATTATTTGGATGAAATAACAACTGTTAGACTATGGTGTCCAATTAGATCATATCCCCATTCGATGTGATAACACTAGTGCCATTAACTTAACTAAGAATCCCATTCAACATTCTAGGACAAAACACATTAAGATAAGACACCATTTTATTCGGGATCATGTGCAAAATGGAGATTGTGTTTTGGAGCATGTGGGTACAACTAAGCAATTAGCAGATATCCTTACTAAACCCCTCAATAAAGAGAGTTTCTTTTACATCAGAAGAGAATTTGGCATCCTAGATTTATCTTACATCAATTAATCTTACATGTTTACTTTTATTATCACATATCTATCAAATTTGCTCTCTGTCGATAATCTTATTAATAAATATGTGAGCAGGACAATTAATTTTATCATAGTTCCTATAACTATGTGTCACACTTTTCGATAATAAATTTCCAAATTAACTGTATAAACTGAATTGCATCCAGTTGGTCAATGTGCTCCTACACCGTCCGTTCTATTGTGATAGTCTGATTTTGTTAGTTTGGATATCGTGAATCATAAAAATCATAAAATCAACCTCCATATTGGCTACTACACATACTTATATTATTAACGCTATTAATGTCCCACTTTTCATCTATTTTGATGAATGAAAGTTATCATCTTTATTTATTATCTTTTATCCATAAACTTTCTTTTGGATCATGCCAAAAGGGGGAGAAGAATTGGAATATTAATCTTGCATAAAATGCATAAAATAAATGTAATTGAACTATTCAGGGGGAGCATGCTTATAATATTCCATTGCATAATAATTTGAATCTATGCCTTCTGAACTTAACTGACGTATCTATTGAGTAATATGTTTTAGATAGGGGGAAATCCTTCCCACGCTCATGCAGTGCGTATATGACTCTGACACCACATTACATAGGTAAAAAGGTAAGGTTTGTCATAATAAAAAAGGGGAGTATGTAATCACACATTTATATATTTTGATGAATGACAAACACTAACAAAAAGGTAAGAGAATTTTTCTTATAGCATGCAGGTACCGCGTGCACAAATTCAAATTATTATGGTGTACCAGGAAATCAAGTATCAAGACCTCAAGCAAGATTGAGTATATATACTAGGTCTTAGTTATCATGTAAGGGTATGATGGCTAAAACTCACTTTGGCTCATTAAATCAGTTTAACTAAAACACTACACTTTTGGATAAAAGGTTTTTAATTAAGCTTTTGATTAACAAAGTATTTTTCAAATTGATTTTAAATTAAAAAAATAAATAGAAATCTGAATTAACAAAAAAAAAATAGATTAAGTTTTTCAAAATATAAAATCAGTTTTCAATCCCATGCAATTATTAATTTTCAAGGTGCAATCAATTTATTCAATACGTTGCAGCATATCAAATAGTGCAATTTCAAAATGACGCAATTTCAATTGAAATGATCAATTTTTCACTTTCTCAAACCGTGTGCAGAGTTTGGTCAACATAAACTATATAGCAAATGGAAAAATTTTGTCAATCTTATAAAAACTGATTTGCACTAAAGCTTCAACCGTTTGAGCCTTTGATTCAATTTAATTATGATTGAGATTTTATTTTCAATTGACTAAGCTTTTCTTCTCTATTAAAAAATGTGATTAATTGAGTTTGGAATGAAATAAATTGATTGACTAAATATTACCAATTGATTGGAAACGGTAATTTGTTCAAATTGATTGACTAAATATTGCCAATTGATTGGCAAAGGTAATTTTTTCAATAATGACCACTCTCATAAAATTAGTTCATTCTTTACTCATGATGCAACGGTCATTTTCAAGTATATGAAAATGTGTTTCTTGGTTGCAAATAAGAAGAGAAGAGAATACATGGAAAATACATTTTGATCTGAAAATTATTTGTGAGCCAAATTGTGTTATTATCATCATACTCATAGTGCTTCAAGTTGTAATCATCTCCACTGGAAGAGTGTATCATATTGTTTTCCTTTGCTGAAACTTTGTGTGAGGGTGTGGTATCCCTCTTTGTTGTGATTGAGGCTTCTACACAAGGGTGGGGTATCCATAGTGAGAAGGGCTCTGTTGTGTACAAAGGTTGCAAGCACCGGTTATAAGCTTGTTTGTTAGTGGAAGAAAATCCCACAGGTGGAATGGGGACTGGACGTAGGTCACTGGTGGTTGGTGGCTGAACCAGGATAAAATCCTCGTGCAAGTATTCTCTTTACCTCTCTTTTAATTTATTTCTTTTATATAATTGATTGTGTGATAAATTTTGTTAAAGAAATTTTTGTTAAAAAAAATTAAGAAGAAATTTGTCGACTCAATTCACCCATTCCCTCTTGAGTCGAAGCCACATATTCCAACGGAGACTATTCCCATTCTCTTTGGGAGGAAAAGCTAAGAACTGGTTGAACTCTCTGGATGCAAATTCAATTGACACTTGGAACAAGCTTGATGAGAAATTTGTAATCAAGTTCTTCCCTCCAACTATGAATTCAAAGATGAGAACTGATATCACTTCCTTCAGGCAGCAAGAAGATGAGCCACCGTTTAAAGCCTGGGAGAGATTCAAACAACTTGTGAAGAAGTGTCCCCACCATGGTATCCCATATTGTATTCAGATGGAGCACTTTTACAATGGTGTTTCACCTAGTTCAAGAATGATGCTGGATGCCTCAGCTAGAGGCAGTCTTCTCACTAAATCTTACAATGAAGCTCATGCTTTGATAGAGGGAATAGCAGCTAACAGTTATCAGTGGCCAACAACTAGACAAGCTTCTGGAAAAACCAATGTTGTAGCAGGAGCCTATGAAGTGAGTGAAGTCTCTACACTATTAGCTCAAATGACATCCCTAACTAACCTGGTAAGGGGATTGACTATGGCAACTCAAGGAAACTCCACAACACCACCTTTAATGACTAAAGAAATGGTGAATGAATAGATTTACAAGGCAGATGTTGTATCATGTGTATATTGTGGAGGAGATCATCTGTTTTAAAAATGCTCTGTAAATCCTGCTTCAGTTAACTATGTAGGGAACAATAACTACAGAGGCAACAATTCATATGGCAATTCAAGATGGCAGCCATCACAGCATCCAAACTTGAAATACTCTAATTTCAGTAACACATTGAATCCACCCCTTGGATACAATCAGCAGCAGCAGCAGCCTAGGCAGCAACAACCACAAGTTCAGCAGAAAGCTCCAGAACCATCTCTAGAATCCATACTAAAGGCATTTATGACAGAAACAATGGTTGGAATGAGAAACTTAGAGACTCAAGTGGGACATCTGGCTAGTGCAATCAATTCAAGGCAAAGTGGTACATTGCCTGCATCAACAGAAGATCCTAAAGCCTCAACTTCAAGAGGAGGAAAAGAGCAATGCCAGGTAATCCATTTGAGAAGTGGTAAAGATGTGGAAGTAGTTGAGCCAAAGAAGAAATAGAAGGTGCAAAGCTCAGAACCTGAGAAGGAAACAACTAGAGAAGAAGATGCTGTATCAGAGCAACCTGTAGTGGTCGAGAAAGCACCCAATGCTGCAGCATCCCCTACTATACCCAAACTGATTCCAGAAAGACCCACTCCACCTTTTCCTCAAAGATTGAAGAGGGCACACCAAGAAAAACAGTTCAATAAGTTCCTGGATGTGCTAAAGCAACTTCATATCAACATACCCTTGGTAGAGGCTCTGCAACAAATGCCCAATTATACAAAGTTCATGAAAGATGTGCTCTCTAAAAAGAGAAGATTGGGAGAATTTGAAACTGTGGCCATGACTGAAGAGTGCAGTATGATGCTGCAAAACAAAGTGCCAAGGAAGATGAAAGATCATGGAATTTTCACCATACCTTGTTCCATTGGAGATACTTACTGTGGTAAAGCCTTTTGTGACTTGGGAGCAAGCATCAGCCTTATGCCCATGTCAATTTTCAAGAAACTGGGAATTGGGGAAGCTCGACCAACTTCTGTCACACTCCAGCTAGCTGACAGATCTATTGCTTATCCAGAGGGGAAGATTGAAGATGTATTGATCAGAGTTGACAAATTTGTGTTCCCTGTGGATTTCATCATTTTGGACTTTGAAGCAGATAGGGAAGTTCCTATTATTCTTGGGAGACCATTTTTGGCAACAGGGAAGACTTTGATTGATGTGCAAAAAGGAGAACTCACAATGAGGGTGAATGATCAGCATGTCACTTTTAATGTATTCAATGCCCTAAAGTATCCAGATGAAGGGATAGAGGAATGCTCCTTCATAGAATCATTTGATGAGCTAGTGCAACAACAATTCCTGAAGAATCGGTCTAAATATGGCAATGTTGCAGCATCAGTGGAAGCTGAAAACTCCTCTGATGAAGAAGTTGGAAAATCCTTAGATTGTAAGGTTGTTCAACATGTGTGGACCAGAAAATATGAATCATTAGAGGTAACTGATGATACCTTTAAAGATAACATTCCTTCCATTGTTAAACCTCCTTCTCTTGAACTGAAAAAATTACCAAGTCATTTGAAATATGCTTACCTTGGTGATAATGATACTCTACCTGTGATAATATGTATTTCACTGAACTCTTTCCAAGAGGAACAATTGCTAACAGCTCTGAAGAGGCACAAAAAAACAATAGGTTGGCAAATAGGAGATATCAAGGGGATTAGCCCATCAATATGCATGCACGGGATTCTCTTGGAGGAAGGTTCAAAGAATAGCATCGAAAATCAAAAAAGATTGAATCCAATCATGAAGGAGGTGGTTAAGAAGGAGATCGTTAAATGGTTGGATGCAGGGATTATTTATCCTATTTTAGACAGTGTGTGGGTAAGTCCAATCCAGTGTGTGCCTAGGGGGGGGGGGGGGGCTGTGACAGCCATCACCAATGAAAAGAATGAGATAATCCCCACAAGAACCGTAACTGGTTGGAGGATCTGCATGGATTACAGGAAGTTGAACAAAGCTACAAGAAAAGATCATTTCCCCTTGCCATTCATTGATCAGATGTTGGACAAATTAGCTGGAAACGATTATTGCTATTTTCTGGATGGCTATTCAGGGTATAACCAGATTGCTATAGCACCAGAAGATCATGATAAAACAACTTTCACTTGTCCTTATGGCACATTTGCTTTCAGAAGAATGCCATTTGACCTGTGTAATGCTCCAGCAACCTTCCAAAGATGTATGATGGCCGTATTCTCATATATGATTGAGAAATCTATGGAAGTGTTTATGGATAATTTTTCAGTCGTTGGAGAAACCTTCCAAAGTTGTTTATTGAACCTGGAGCAGATACTTGACAGATGTGAGGAAACCAATCTTGTACTGAATTGGGAGAAGTGTCACCTCATGGTAACAGAAGGAATTGTGCTGGGACATAGAATCTCCAGAAATGGTTGAAGTTATTGAAAAGCTACCTCCCCCTACATCAGTAAAAGGAATTAGGAGCTTCTTGGGCGATGCTGGTTTCTATAGAAGATTTATCAAGGACTTCTCCAATATCTCAAAGCCACTGTGTCAGTTGCTAGAGCATGATAGAGCCTTTGCATTCACAGCTGAATGTCTGAAGGCATTTGAATTCCTAAAGAATGCCCTCATCTCTGCACATATCATTGTTCCACCTGATTGGGAGAAGCCTTTTGAGCTCATGTGTGATGCAAGTGATACTGTAGGAGCAGTATTGGGACAAAGGTACAACAAGGTGTTGCACCCTGTCTATTATGCAAGCAAGTCCTTGATTGATGCTCAAATCAATTATACAACGACTGAGAAGGAATTACTGGCTGTAGTATTTACCTTTGAGAAGTTTAGACCCTATCTTGTTGGAACAAGAGTGGCAGTCAACACCGACCACTCAGCCATCAAATACTTGATTGACAAGAAGGATGCTAAACTAAGGCTCATCATATGGGTGCTATTGCTTTAAGAATTTGACTTGGAAATCAGAGATAAGAAGGGGGTGGAGAATCAAGTAGATGATCACCTTTCAAGGTTACCAAAGGATGTTGCAGCATCCAGGGGAATAGCCATTGATGAGTCCTTCCCTGATGAACAGCTGTTGGCAGTGCAAGATACTGCAGTACCTTGGTATGCTGATCTGGTCAACTTCTTGGCTAGTGGTGTGGTTCCTCCAGACATGAATTCTCAGTAAAAGAGGAGATTTTTCCATCAAGCAAAACAGTATGTCTGGGATGAACCATACTTGTACAAGATGTGCCCATACAATTTGAATAGAAGATGCGCTGCAGATGAAGAATTCCAGGATATACTGACTCAGTGCCATGCTGAAGCATGTGGTGGACACTTTGGTGGCATCAGAACTGCTGCCAAGGTGCTCCAATCAGGTTTATTTTGACCTACTCTATTTAGAGATGCACATGAATTTGTTAAACACTTTGATAGGTGCCAAAGGGTAGGGAATTTGTCTAACACAAATGAAATGCCCCTTAACACTATTTTAGAAATTGAACTTTGATGTATGTGGTATTGACTTTATGGGACCATTTCCCCCTTCCTTTGGCAACCTCTACATTCTGGTGGCGGATGATTATGTGTCTAAATGGGTGGATGATGTGGCAACAATAAAAAATGATGCTAGGGTGGTAACAAAGTTTTTACAAAAAAATAATTTTTCTAGATTTGGAACCCCTAGAGCAATCATTAGTGATGAAGGTACCTATTTTTGTAACAAAGTTTTCTCAAAATTACTTGCAAAATATGGGGTTAAGCATAAAGTAGCCACAGACTACCATCCCCAAACTAATGGACAAGATGAGTTATCCAACAGGGAAATCAAAAGAATTATGGAAAAGATGGTCAACCCAAGTAGGAAGGATTGGTCTTCACATCTGGATGAGGCACTGTGGGCTTATAGAATTGCATTCAAAACTCCTTTGGGGATGTCCCCCTATAGACTGGTGTATCGGAAAGCTTGCCATTTCCCACTGGAGTTGCAACACAAGGCCTTCTGGGCAATCAAGAAACTGAATTTTGATCTTCAGTCTGCTGGAGCAGCACGCATGCTGTAGCTTAATGAACTGGAAGAACACATACTGTTTTCCTATGAAAATTCTGAAGCATGATCCATCACAGATTCTTTCATGAAGGAGAACAAGTGCTTCTGTTGAATTCAAGGCTGAAGCTTTTTCCAGGTAAACTAAAGTCAAGGCGGTCTGGTCCATTCCAAGTTGTGAAAGTCTATCCACATGAAGCTGTAGATTTGCTAGATGTCGTAAGTGGCATGGAATTCAAGGTTTATTGCTAGAGAATCAAGCATTATTTTGGTGAGCCCGTGGACAGAATGAAGGTCACCACCACCCTTGATGACATAGAATGATGTTGCAACATGGTCTGGCTGAGGACCTGATAAACCAAGCGCTCATGGGAGGCAGCCCATCAATAAAGAGTATTTTGTTTGTTGAATAATGAAGCAGCATTGGAGAAAGAAGTGAGTTCATGCTGCAGCATAAGTAAGATAATGGCTTGCTATGGAGCATTGCTACATCATGCTCCGAAAATGCTACATCCAGAAAAGGGAAAAATCTTTTAGATAGGGACTAATTACTGACAAAAGTCAAGGTGGGGCCAGTTCAGGTTTTGTCTGTTGTGGGAAAAGTGTACGTTGGACAGTTTTAAATTTTTTGAAAAAGACTTAATGATAGTAGGATGTGGAGAGAGAATATCACGTTCTCCCATGGTCAACCCCCAACCACATGATCTGTTTTTCTCCCTCCTCTTTATTCCCCCATTTCCCACGTCTACCACCCTCCGTACCCAATCCATCCCTCCCTCCTGACACATTAAATAGCCCACGCCTCATTCTTCCACTCACCCATAACACACTCATAAACTTTTCTTTCTTCTCCTTCAACCCGTGAAACCCTAGCATCCAAACTCTTCCTTTCTTTATCTAACACAACCCACATACCCACCATGACTGCTAAAAAAGGAAGTCGAGTGAAACACAGAGCTATCAAAAATGCTGCCCCCACCTCTGCCACTCAAAACGAAAACCTAACCACATGGATCGGTGAGGAGGCACAAGAGAAATACGAGAAGGAAACACTCAGTCGTAACCTCCACCATGAAAAGGGGTTCAAATATGGAAAATAGGTGAACTGGGGACTATTGCCAGAACTGGTGGAGGTGATAGAGGTACACCATCCAGTGGAAAACCTTTGCTGAGCATCAAGATGGTTTATGCAACCAAATGGTAAGGGAGTTCTATGCGAATATTGCTTCTGATGCCCAAACCTTTGTGGTGATCAAAGGGGGAAAAGTGTCCTTTTCTGCCAAGACCATCAATCAACATCTTGGGTTGGAAGAAGTGGAGAATGAGTACCAACAGATCTTGAAGGGTGCGACAACAGCTAGGCTGCAGCAGATGAAGAAGGATTTGGCCCTCCCTGGTGCAGAATTCATATAGTAAACTGAAGGCCAACTCAAGTTACCTCGATCCATGCTGCAGCCCCTGGCCAAAGTTTGGTACCATTTCCTCAGATACTCCCTCTCCCCTACTGCTCATCTGGAGGCAGTGGACAAAGAACGCCTGGTTCTACTCCATTGTATCATGAACAAAAAGAAAATTAATGTGGGGGAGATACTCAAGAATCATATCTCCATCTATGCCATGAAGCAGCAAGGTAACCTAATCATCCCCTATCTTATTACTGATCTGTGTTTGGAGCAAGGAATAGGGTACAACCTAGGAGAAGGGCTAGAGCCAAACAAAGGCCCCATTGACATGAATTGCCTTTTGATGATGTACTCTAACTCAGAAAAAGCTAGTGCAAGTGGAAGCAAACCTCCCAAATCAGGAACCCCGGAGTAGCCGGATCGCTTTGGGATGTTAGTGCATGAAGTTGATCAACTGACCACCATGCTGCAGCAACACATGCAGAAGGAACAAGCTTTCTGGCAATTTTACTTTTGTAAATGCCAGTGGGAGAAGCAGACCATGAAGATCAATAATTGGAAACTTGAGACTCTCATCCCCTAGTTCCCACAAGAGATTCTACCCCCTTTTGAAGAAGATGTCCCTGCAACACCCGACAACAATGTTTCTGACCCAGTTTCTGTAAACCCTGAGAAGCACAACAGCAACATCAACCCTGCCCACAGCTCTGCCTCTGATGCAGACTGGATGGGTACTGCTCCATCCAAGAAGCCAGAAGATAATGTGGCCTCTGAGCCCAAAAAGAAGAAGTCTGCCTCTCAAGCCTCCCAGTAGGATCAGGGGAGCACAAAAAGGTCTCGTGCTGCAGCAACGGAAAAAGTGGCCTCCTCTACTCCTGTTGCAGCAGAGACTCACCCTCCAGCCTCAAAAGCAACAAAAAGCACCAAGACAGTTGCTGATAAAGGAAGTCCAGTGATGAAGATTGTTGCAGCATATGCTGCAACAAGAGAGGTAGAGGAGGAGGACAGAATCCCTCTCTCCAAAAGAGCAAAGCTTGCTGTGACAAAGGGTGCAGCCGTGATCAAAAAGGAGAAAATTGCAGCAGCACAGAAGGAAGAGGAGGCAAAGGCTACTGCAGCAAAAGAAGCTGAAAGTGAAGAAGCAACTGAGGCAGAAGAAGCTGAAGAAGAAATTGAGGAAGAGGAAGAGAATGAAGAAGAGGAAGATGTGCAAGTTATTGGAGCAACACCAGGAAAGGTTCCTTCCACCAAGAATGGAGGTACCCGGAAGAGTTCGTGCGTCGGAGCACTTTAGGCTTGAAACAGAGCCACAGAGGCTGCAACATCCCATAACAAGATGCATGCTGAACCTTCCACCCCATTCCCAGCTTTATGATCTTTTTAATTATCTACAAGTAGTGGTCACTAGGACCTTTGGTGTCTGTCTGTTAGTAGGGCCATTAGGGCCATAGTTGTTTTTAAATTTATTCTTGATGAATGGCCATGCATGAGCCCACCTCTTGATTCCATGTGATTAATGATTAAATGGAAATGGCCTTTGGCCTCTTTTGTTGTGTCTAAATTTAAAATCTTGGAATGAAACTCTTGCTGAATAACTTAATGCACTAATTTGATTGTGAACACTAATACTGCTGAACCACTTAATAGGATAGAGGATACATGTGTTGCAACATAAACAGACAAATGTGAGCCTGAGTGACCAAAGTACAATGCACATTTACATCACACTCATGCATTTTCTGTAAGGTTTGTTTTGATTCTATCTGATCTAGACACACCTGGTTGCACACAATTTATGCTTAAGGTAATTTTCTTGTTCTGTTTTTATTTTAGCTAGTGCCTAAAAGGCCACCCCTCTCTTTGTAGTTGTCCCTAGTGTGCCCAATTGAGCCTTAGCCCTTTATCGAGACAACTAGCACATTAGAAGCTCTTAACTGGAAAAACAAAGAATACCTGAACAAGTAGAGCTTAAAGAGGCTTTTATAGCTAGCTCTGACATAAGTTTGGGGGTAGGGGAGCTTGAGTACAAGCATCATCGTTAAGTTTGGGGGTGCTGTGCTGTACCAGCTGTGCAAGCTGCAACAAGGATATAAATAAAACAGTAGAAGAAAAGGTAGCTTAGAAATGAGGAACTCACAAGTGTAGATAGTAAAGCTGCCATTCCTTATTCTAAAAAAAAACTGAAAATGTGAGATATTTGAAAAGAGAACAGTGAAAAGCTTGAAAATTAACAGTAAAGAATAATTGAAGCTTGTTCTCTGTTCTCAACAAAAAATAAAAATAAAAAAATAATAAGTTGTGGACTTAGTGATTGAAAGGAAGGTCCAAGAAAGTAAAACAATGAAGATTGTGGGAGCATTTGGGAAGTTAAGCTAGATAGAAAAGCATCTTCTTGCTCTACCTGTGGATGAGCTACTTACCCAAATATCTTAACCTCACCTGTCCTAAGCCCAGTTACAACCTTTAAAGACCTCTTGCTGTGTGTAATCATGTGGTGTTTTAATTGTAGTAGAATCTTATCAAGTTTAGATCAGAGATGTATGTTTGTGGTGAGAGTGAAATTCTGTTGAGAGGGTGAGAAGCAGAACCAACTGTTCTGAGAGATAGTACTGCAGCATATGTTAATCTGTTTGAAACCAGTTTTGTAGCAGCTATTGGTATGAACAGGATAGAAAGTGTGTTTTGATAGGAAGGTATGAGTGGAATTATGAGCTCTTGAAAGAATGAAAAATCTGGGTGAACCATGCATGCCATTCATTAAGTTGAGTCCTTTTGTTTTTCATGTATTTCTTTTGCATTACTTGAGGACAAGCAATGGTTTAAGTTTGGGGGTGTGATAACTCTTTTAATGAAGAGTTATTTAGCTCATTTTCTCTCTTAATTGTTGCTATCTTTGAGGTTTTGAGTCTTGATTTTGGTAGGAAATGTTGTTTTGTAAATATTTGTGTGAAGCATTGTTCATATTAGTCTTTTGCTCTTGAATGATCCATCGTTGTCTCAAAATTTGTGTATGCTTATGCAGTGAACTTGCTGGAGCATGATTGATGCATAGGTGAATAAGCTATTGGTTGCTGCAACGGGGATTACTTCCCAGTGGCTCAGCACTAAAGGACAAATCTGACAATAACACATTTCCTCTCTCCTCATAGGCGCAGGCACTGCCATTTTAAGGAATTACACACGCCTAGGGATCTGATTTCCCACTTTTTAGGAATTGGGTCAGGGTTTATTTTATTATTACTTTTGTTGCTGGCCCAAAATTGAATGAAAGAGAATAAGGTATTATATAAGCATTTAGGGAAACCCTAGTAGGACACATTTTGATTTTATTACACAATACTCTATCCTTTCTTGGAGGCTACGCTGTTCTTCTTCTCCATCCAGCAACTGCATTTTATTTTCAACCATTGTAATGACTTCCTTTTCATTTTTATATTTTGTTCCTTGTAAGCTCATTATGAGCTAAACACTTTTAAGCTTTTGGTATGCAAATGTGATGAATGCTTAGCCGAGTTATGCAATGAATATGTTCTTCATCTTCTTTTATTGTGTGTTTAATGTTATTTGATTAAGAGTGATCAACTTAATTAGATATTTAGCTTGCTTAGTTTGGAAGAATTAAGAAAGTGGAAATTGATAAAGGATAGAGGTTAAATTATTAATTGGAAAACTAAATGATGTTGGATAGACTAGGAATAGTTATTCAAGCCTCTAAACTAGTTGGAACATGCTTTTTAAGAGGGATGTGTAATTAATTTGAATATAGGAATAGAAAACAGTTAATGAACCTAACCCTTAAGTGTTGGAAAACACACTTTTATTTCCTGGAGATAGATGCTAGAGCATATTCAGAGCATGATTTAGGCTAAGCAGGATTTATGTTGCAGCATACCTAGAGCTATTTTTCTCCATATTTGACAATATATTTTCTTCACTATTTGCCGCTCATTTTCATTGTTTACTTCAAAGTTTTATTTATTTTATTTGCACACACATCACAATTTTTGGTTACCATTCCTAACTCCTAGAACATATAATCTGATTTGGAATTTGCTGCATCATTATAATCCCTGTGGGAATGATAACTGAACTTAGTTTCTATATTACTTGAGGCAATTGTGTATACTTGCACAAACTTAAAGACATCTGTTTTTATGGTAACAACCAGTCTATTTCTTCTTTCTTTCTTTTTTTTGACAAAAAGAGCAGTCTATTCAAGCCCTCCAAATAGCCCATATTAATATAATTCAAAAAATAAAATAATAAAAGCATATCTTCTAACTAAATATGACAGAAAAAGAGCGGTATAAATTATTAAAACGATATCCTACATTCAATTCTTAATGCATTTATGCATTAATGTACCGTTGAAGCAATAACCAAAATTGTTTAAGAAAACTTAACATTGATCCAACAGTGTATTAACGCGTTAATATTGAAAACATCAAAAATTGAATGTAGGGAATTCATGCCCATAAATTATGGAGATGAAGACGTGAGCCGCATCCAATTGGAAACTTGTGACATCAATAACTGCAAATAGATACGTGACTGTCTAGGATCAAACTAAGTTGTTTAACGGGTAAATTTACTGCAAGTTTTTCTTTTTTGGTTTACCGGGATATCCTTCATGTGCAACTGTGGAGACTAATACCTCGAGTCGGGTAGGACCAAAAGGGGCGGCAAAGCTCTCCCTTAAGAGTTTTAACGTTGCTGCATTCCCATGGCCAATATTCGAACTCGAGACATCTGGTTAAACTGGAAGAGAGCCGTGTCATCTCATCCAAACGCTCTTGGGTCAAATTAATCGCAAGTTTGCTACACCATAGTTTTGGTAATTGTATAAAAAAGAGTGGAAAAAAGTCTCATGCTATAAGTATAGGGCATCAAGAAAGTCGAGTTGATGATGCTGTGTCAATCTTCAAATAAAATATAAAAGCTGAATAGGATGTAGTAGAGCAGCATAACTAAAATGCTAGATATTTTGCAAATTATATGGTTTAAATTAACATAAGTTAACTCTTTAACTGTTATTTAAACTATAACTCTAGTCTAAAAATCATATACAAAGTTCAATCAACCACAAACTATAGTTAGTTTTAACGAACATGCTAAATATAAAATTCAGTTACCCATGCAATAAAACATGATCGACTTGGCACCCAATAAGAAGAAATAAAAAGGGTTGGAAAAGAGTGGAGGAAAGGCAATAATGTAGATCTAGTTGCTATCAGATAAAAGGGGCAAAAAGAAAGAAAGATAAGAAAAAATAATAGAGTATAGCATATGACATGAGTTGTGCAATCAATTATGCATCTGCAGAAGCCACACCCTACAACCTAATAAATGTTTGCAAACCCAGGTAACCAATTGGTTGCTCAAAACACAAAAATGTGAAGCCAATTAAGTGCCTCTAGGATCTGGTGGATGCTGGGAAATCCGAGTAACCGATTCCTCTCTCTCTTATTGGTAATTTTGTATTACTTAGTGTTTGTTTGAATTGGGTATTTCAAAATTTCAAGGAATTTGAAATATAGGTCAATTGAATTACTTCAATTGAATTACTTTCATTTTGAAAATACAAGGCAATTCAATTACTTCAATTGAACTACTTTCATTTTGAAAATACTTTGTTTGGATATGGTAATTCAAATATATTGTATTTTAAATTATTTGCTTGAAAAATCATTTCAATTACCTTTAATTACATTTTTTTTAAATGTTCATTTGAAAAAATTGGGATTTCAACTGTCCGGGGGCGGGTGCCCCCGCACCGGGTGTCCGGGAACCGGCTCCCCCACACGATGTCTGCAGGGGCTGGTGCCCCCCTCACCGGGTGTCCGGAGGTCGAGTGCGGGGTGGTTCAGGTCCGAGTCCAGGTGGTGCGCGAGGGTCGTGCCATGGTGGCCAGGGGGACCGGGTCGGGTCTAGGAGTCTGGGGTCGGGTCTGGGTGGTTCGAGGGCCGGCGTCGGTGGTAGGTGACACATGAGTAAGGAGATGGAATTTCAAAATACCACTTAAAGACATGGGTATTTCAAATTCCTTAAATTTACCTTAAACAAAAATACCCTATAAAATCTCTTGATTTCTAAAATCCATCATATCAAATACCTAAACAAAGTATTTTAGAGTGAAGTATTTTAATTATCTTCTTAAAATATTTCACCATCTACCAATACCTCGTCCAAATACACCCTTATTCCACCGAATCTATTGAGTTTTGATGTACGAGTAAACACCCAATTTGGTCCATGAAATTGTGAAGTAGTATCAACTTAATCCTTGAAATTATCGAAATTCCAAAAGCATCCCTGAATAATAAGTTAGTATCAATTTAGTCTCTCATTTTACTCACTTAATATCAATTAAGTCTCTAACACTATTAACTTAAAATCAACTTAGTTCATACGATTTTTAACGGAGGGACTAAGTTAATTACCATTTTACAATTTCACAATTTCATGGACTAATTTGGAATTTCGATAATTTCAGATAATAGATTAATATTACTTCATAATTTCAGGGATCAAATTGATTATTTTCTCATTTATGTATGGACAAGGGCAACCCCTTCATAATTCCAAGAAACTAATAGTCTGTCTTCGATTGGAAGCTTTTACGATTTGTTTCCAAATTTTTACAACAATGCCACTGTTATCGTGATTTTGGGTCGGATGTGGTTTTCTGACATGATACCAAACAGTCAGAGGACCCTCAACACCATATATGTCTTGTATCTTTTCTCTGACACCGTACTGTGGCACTTTATTAAGGCGCATGAAACTTTTATATTTTAATATTTCTCCGTCTTATTATTGCCAGCACAGTAATTACACCATCGTGGCTATCACATCACCTCATGCATCATGCCTGTCTTCGGGAGTCAAGAAATAAAAATAGAGGAGTCATTATTAAAAAAAATTTATTGATAAAATCTTAGAAAATTTAATTATTTAAAGATAAATTAGTTTAAAAGAGAGGAGATGAGTTCGGGAGTCGATTATGAGTTGGGAAGATGTTAGTACCCCATATCGCTCGTCTAAAACATGATACCTCAAGTTAATTGTGCAAAAAAATTTAACAACTTTTAAATATTTATTTTGCCCAAAAATATTTAAGGAAAGAATTTTTAATTTTTAATTTTTAATATTTTAAATTTTTATTAATTTTACATAGAGCATCCTTAAATATCACAAGTTTAATTATTTTAATTATTTTAATTATTTTAATTATATTTTTATATTTTGTATTATATTAATTTTTTGCATTTTTAAAATTATTGTTTATAAAACCTAAATGAGGTTGAACATGGCACATGAGTCCACAGGGCAGCCTCAAATCTAAGGGACTGAACATGACACTGTGTCCATTGAGCATCCCTAAAAATAGACAAGTTTAATTATTTTGATTAATTATTTTAACATATAAAGAGACACAAAAAAAAGGAAAAATTTAGTTTTGGTTTGACAAGATGATTTATCTTGCTCCTACGTATTCCCGGGTGCGATGGGAAACTCAAAGCCACGTAGTTCTTTTAGAAAAAATTTGATTGGTTGGTTGATTTTAACTTTTGATAAAGATTTGATTTTTTTAAATAATTTTGAAAAAAAAAAGGATTTTTCACAAATAGTTCACTTTCGCATAGAGTCCAAGATAGCAATGCTATACAATAAACCCTTACAATTCATATGCCACTTGAGGATAAAAATTCATACATCAACGACATAAATTGTTGCGTGAATTTGAAAATATTATTTTTAATTTTGTAACAAAAAAGATTAACAAGGATTTTTCTTTTAATTGATTTTTTTTTCCAGATTAAACATTTTTCTTCTCTAAAAAGGTTTGACCCAAATAAAAGGGGACAAATGTGCTAGGACAAAACAAACAACCAACTTTGGGTCACATGCTGCCATTACAAGCTCAATGCCATCAGACTCTAATAATTTAAAACAAACCATAAAAAAGCAAAAAGAAATAAAAGGAAAAAAAAGCCAACATAGCATAGCCTCCATTATTACGTTACCAGAGAGGAGTGCTACGAGCAAATGGGAACCAATGGCGTTTACGGTGGAGGCAAGCAACTCTGACGCCGGCGAGGCAAAAGGCAGGAACGGCGGTGGTGGCAGCTCGTGATTGACTCGCGGCGGAGGACTTGTGGTTCGTGAGTGGCGGATCTAGTTTTGTGTTGCAGTGATGGTGGCGGTCAGAGGCACGATGCGCAGCGGAGGATGTGGCCTGGGCAGATTCGTGGCGGAAGACGAGTGGATCTGGTTCGGGTAAGGAGGAACTAGTGCGGTTCGTGCTTCGATCTGAGGCGGCTCTCGACGACGATGCGCTGTGGAGCTGCGACGATACAGCTGAGGAGCCGAGACTGGATGGTATGGAGAAGCTCCGAGGCAGCGGTTAGCAGAGTGAATCTGTGATGGCTGAGTTGTGCGTACCTCGGAGGACAGGCGGCTGAGGATGTGGTTCTAGTCTGTTGGGTGTTTGAGATGGGTGGTGATGTTGGTCCAAGGTAGGAGATGGTGGGTACAGTTAACCTTTGTTGTGGTTGTTTATGTATGCTTTTTTTATTTTTGGTTTTCTGGAATGAAGAAGGAAGGGTTGATTTTGAAGTAAATGGATGAAGATGAAGATGAGAGGGTGAAGATTTGATCAAGTGTTGGGCATGGAGAAGGAAGAGGGGTTGTTTCTGGAGGATGTCGATTTTTTCTGATGTTCCTCTCCTCCTCCTCTTCTTTTAATGTGCAGCGTATATATAGTATAAACAAGAAGAGATGATGGCAAAAATTGATGTTGGCCTGCTGAGGGGTGAGGACGAAAACTGCAGAGGGTGGGGAGCAAATCAGCCTTTGCTCCCACTACTCTG
Source organism: Sophora flavescens (assembly GCA_030762895.1). NCBI lineage: Eukaryota > Viridiplantae > Streptophyta > Magnoliopsida > Fabales > Fabaceae > Sophora > Sophora flavescens. The sequence continues at coordinate 68,281,588 of CM061066.1, forward strand.
TATGGCTGGTGGAATGGCAGGGGTGGTACCCCCTTGTTTTGTAAAAAAAGTGAAAGAGAACAAAAGGAAGGGAAATAAAAGAAAGTTGGTTTATACCTGAAGTGGAAGAGGACAAAGCAAGGATAGCAGAAGTGTACCAGAAGGCAAAAAATCAAACGTCTCTCTTAATTTTTTTATCATTTTCTTTTTAACATTTTTGTATTATTATTTATTGTTTATATTTTTTTCCTTTTTTACATTTGGGTTTGGATCATTGACCTAAAAGATATCTTGCAACAAAAAACTAAAAAGGGTTCCACTTGATCATGTAATGGGCCTAGAACAAAAATATTTTTGCTTTTTTGTATTTTTATATATTTTCTTTTGTTTTCAAAAGTATTAATTAAAAGAAAGAAAACTCGGACAAAATTAGGTGTTCACAGCTGCCCCTCTTTACTTGTTTCTTATTAGATATTAGGTGTAACCATAGTTAACCTATTATCGTTATAAGAAACGAGTAAAGACATGAACTCCAATTTTGGCCAGGATACGTAGGCAAGCAAGAGGACCCGTGACTACAAAGTGATTTCCTATAAAGAACCAGTGGGTTGGATTGCCCACTGTGGTCTACACATGAAAAGCTTGCAAGTTGGATTGCCTGTTAAGCTTAAAAACAATGATAAAGGGCTTACGGGGTGGATTTCCCGTTAGAAGCCCGAACAGAAAGATAAAATAGCTTACGGGGTGGATTGCCCGTCAGAAGATCAAACAGAAACATGAAAGAGATTACGGGGTGGTTTGCCCGTCAGAAGCTGGGACAGAAAGATAAAAGTGAACTCACGGGGTGGATCGCTCGTCAGAAGCTCGAACAAAAAGATAAAATGAGCTCACAGGGTGGATTGCCCGTCAAAAGCTCGAACAGAAAGATAAAAGTGAGCTCACAGGGTGGATTACCCGTCAGAAGCTCGGACAGAAAGATAAAAAGCTTACGGGGTGGATTACCCGTTAGAAACTCGAACTGCAAGATAACAGAGCTTACAGGGTGGATTGCCCGTCAAAAGCTCAAACAGAAAACATAAAAGAGTTTACGGGGTGGATTGCTCGTTAGAGGCTCGAACAGAAAGATAAAAGTGCTTACAGGGTGGATTGCCCGTCAAAAGCTCGAACAGAAAGATAAAAGAGCTTACGGGGCCAGATAGACAAATGCAATGCATGAGTGTTGGTTTTACTCATTGATGGAATGACAATGTATGAGATGGTTTTCATGATTGATGAAAACTCAAATAACTATCTTTCAATTCAACACACAATGAAAGCTGACGACGGAAACCCTTATTATACTTTTGTACGATGCAAGAGACACTTTTGATGAGAAAATATTTCTTCTTTGCTGTTTCTTTTTCATTATTGGATCCTTGACCCCTTAAAAGCGTCGATCACAGTCAACCTTGGGGATGAACTAAAACAAGGCCCATCTTTTCGGGGAGAGATATCTTGCACTTTTGTTTTCTGATGGTAAACACCCTTGATGATAATCATCCCAATAGTTGATTCTTGATATTCATTCCTTTCTTCGGTGCCCTTCATCGGGGAACCAACATGCCCCCCATGACCTTTTGAGGCTTTCTAAGGAATTCTAACTGCTTAAAAAACCATTACTTGTTTCACATTTCAATATATACTTATCAGGATGAATGCACACACACAAATGACAAAAGTTATGAGAAAGGGACCAAGGTAGCGAAACAAAATAAAGGAAGTCAATATCATTATATTTGGACTGAAAATATGTACAAAGCAGGTATTACAATGGAGTATGGGATTGCAAAAAGGTTATGGAGTGGAATCACATCTCCTTAAGTGACATCTCTTCCCATGACTAGTGTTAGTATCTCTTATACCGTCTCGACTGCTCATTAATCATCATCTGAGCATGCTATCTGCCCCAGTCTTCATCACCTAGCCCACTGATTGCCCCAGTTCATCGGCTTGACGACACTTCCATTGTTATGTTTTTTATTTTTTTGAACCCTAACTTTTGCCTAGACCGCCTTTCCAGGTTTTCAGCCTAGTGGGTTGCTCTAACTTTTGCCTAGACTGTCTTTTCAGATTTTCAGTCTAGCGAGCTTTTCTTTTTTTCATTTTTCACTTTTTCTTTTCTTTTCTTCTTCTTCTTGGGAAATGTGCTCAAGCATAATACTTTTTGACTGCTTTACAAGAATTCGAAGATCTTCCCCATCTATCCTGGTGAGAATTAAAGCCCCTCCAAAGAATGCCTTTTCCACTACGTAAGGTCCATCGTAGTTCGGGGTCCACTTCCCTCGATGATCCTTTTGGATTGGTAGGATCTTTTTGAGCACCAGATCACCTTCCCGAAACTGCCGGGGGCGTACTTTCTTCTCGTAAGCTCTCATCAACTTTTTCTGGTACAATTGACCGTGACACGGTGATGCTAATCTCTTCTCTTCGATGAGGTTCAATTGGTCGAGTCAATTTTGGACCCACTCAGCTTCTTCCAATTCTGCCTCTCTCAATACCCTTAATGAGGGGATCTCTACTTCAATCGGGAGTACTGCTTCCATCCCATAAACTAAAGAATACGGAGTTGCCCCGGTCGAGGTGCGAATAGAGGTACAGTAGCCGTGCAAAGCAAAAGGTAACATCTCGTGCCAATCCTTATACGTCACACCATCTTTTGGACAATCTTTGGGCTGTACGGGGAGGAATTGTGATGCTTTATCTTGAAGTTTTCGCACATCTCCTTCATCATCTTGTTGTTCAAGTTGGTCGCATTATCAGTGATAATCTCACTTGGCAACCCATAACGACAAATTAATTCTCTTTTTACAAATTTGATCACGACATTCCTGGTCACCTTGGCATATGATGTAGCCTCAACCAACTTTGTGAAATAATTAATGGCAACAAGAATGAAGCGATGCCCATTTGAGGCTTTTGGTTTGATTGGCCCGATCACATCCATTCCCCACATTGAGAACGGCCAGAGTGCTGATATGAAATTCAAGGGAGCTGGCGGCGCATGAACCTTATCAGCATATATTTGACACTTTTGGCACTTCTTCATATAATTAAAGCAATCAGCCTCCATTGTCAACCAGCATTGGCCAGCCCTCAAGATTTTCTCGGCCATTGCATGACCGCTCGCGTGTGTTCCAAAGGATCCTTCATGTACCTCCTCAATTATCTGTTTAGCTTCTTTTGCGTCAACACACCTCAACAACACCATGTCATGATTTATTTTGTAGGGAATACCTCCATCTAAATAAAAACCCATTGCAAGTCTTCTTAGAGTTCTTTTGTCATTTTCTGAAGTGCCCGGAGTGTATTCCCTTCTTGGATGAAGCATTTGATGTCATGGTACCACGATTTTTGATCGGGCTCTTCCTTTATCACTTGACAATATGCAGGATGATCACGACTTTCCATTTTGATGAGTGGTAAGTTCCTCTCGTTACTTACTTTGAACATCAAGGACAAGGTAGACAGCGCATCAGCTAATTGGTTAACTTCTCGGGGAATATGATGAAATGTGACTTCATCAAACTGCTTAATCAAACCTTTGATATAATCATGGTACGAGATTAACTTGGCATCTCGGGTTTCCCATTCCCTCCTTAGCTAGTGGATGACTAATGCAGAGTCCCCATATACCTCCAGTATCCTTGCCTTCGATTTTATCGCTGCCAGGATCCCGAGCGCACAAGCTTCATATTCGGCTATATTGTTTGTACAATCAAAGCAAAGCCTTGCAGTGACAGGGAAATAATCATTTTCCGGTGAGATTAGTATTGCCCAAATTCCATGTCCCAATGCATTAGAAGCTCCGTCAAATAACAAAGTCCACTTTTCTTTTTCTGGTGATTGCTCGTGATCAGACAAAGCCATTCTGTCTTCATCTGGGAAATCACATTGCATCAATCCATAATCTTCTACTAGCTGATTAGCTAGATATTCTGTAAGAGCACTCCCTTTTATTGCTTTTTGGGTGACATAGACAATGTCATATTCTGATAGCAGGACTTGCCAGCGAGCAATTCTTCCAGTCAGAGGAGGCTTATCAAAGTTATATTTGATTGGATCCATTTTGGACACCAACCAGGTTGTGTAACACAACATGTAATGCCTCAAACGGCGAGCTGCCCAAGTCAAAGCACAGCAAGTGCGTTCTAGCTGTGAGTAGTTGTCTTCACAACTAGTGAATTTCTTACTTAGATAATAGATGGCATGTTCCTTTCTTTCTGACTCATCGTGTTGCCCCAGTACGCAACCCATAGATTCATCTACCACAATCAAATACATGATGAGAGGTCTTCCCGGCACTGGGGGAACCAAGACTAGAGGCTCTTGTAGGTATTGTTTGATCTTCTCAATGGCTTTTTGACAATCTTGATTCCATGTTATAGCCTGATTTTTGTGCATCAATTTAAAGATTGGTTCACATGTCGCGGTTAGTTGGAGATGAACCGGGCAATGTAGTTCAATCTTCCTAAAAACCCACGAACTTCCTTCTCTGTTCGAAGTGCTGACATATCGATGATTGCTCAAACCTTTTCAGGATCAACCTCTATTCCTCTTTGACTAACAATGAACCCCATAAGCTTGCCTGATTTCACTCCAAAAGTGCATTTGGCTGGATTCAGTCGGAGCTTAAACTATCTTAACCGCTCAAAAATTTTCTGCAGATTATCAACATGGTCACCTTCGGATCTGGACTTGGCGATCATGTCATCTACATAAACTTCTATCTCCTTATGCATCATGTCATGGAATAAAGCCACCATAGCCCGCTGATATGTTACCCCAGCATTTTTCAAGCCAAAGGGCATAACCTTGTAGCAAAAGGTTCCCCATAAAGTGACCAATGTAGTTTTCTCCATATCTTCAGATGCCATCTTGATCTGATTATATCCTGAGAATCCATCCATGAAAGAGAATAATGCATGTTGAGCAGTATTATCTACAAGAACATCAATGTGAGGCAGAGGAAAGTCATCTTTAGGGCTAGCTTTGTTTAGATCTCGATAGTCAACACGCATTCGAACCTTTCCATCTTTCTTGGGAACAGGAACGATGTTAGCAACCCATTGAGGGTACTTTACAACTTCTAGGAAACCTGCATCCAGTTGTTTCTTGACCTCATCATTGATCTTTAAAGACATTTCTGCTTTCATCCTTCGTAGCTTCTGCTTTACTGGAGGACACTCTGGCTTTAATGGCAATTTGTGTTCTGCTTCACTGGGGTCTAACCCTGGCATGTCTTGGTACGACCATGCGAAAACATCTTTATAATCTATCAACAACCTGATCAACCTGCTTCGCTCCTTTTCTTTCAGGGAAAGGCCAATCTTGACCTCTTTTTTATCATCTTTGGTTCCCAAATTGATTAGTTCACTCTGCTCTTCATGGGGCCGAATTTCCCTGGCTTCTTGTTCTACCAACCTCAATAGTTTAGGAGGGACTTCCCCGTCATCATTAACAACCTCATCAGTATGATCAATGTGATAGTCAAAATTGTACGTTGAGTTACTAACACTGTCATTTTCAAGAGAGTCACTTTTGATAATGATCAGGGAAAGATGAATGAATAAAGGTTAAAGACGGGAAACTACATTTATTGGTGAGTAATGATGAATAAAAGCGAAAGTAAAAAAGAGAGATAAGAACATAAAGATATTGAATGCATGCATTTATTGATAAGTCATACTGAAAAAAACAAGTAAGCCCATTATAAAATTACTTTGAAAAAAACTTTATGGTCGTGGGGAACTTGATGACCACCCAATTGTTGAGCTCTGTATCCGGAGGGCATGGATACACCGGATTTACACCATGATCAGCGGGATAATCATCTGCAACAGCTGCTGCTTGGTCCAGGAATGCGAACCCCACACTCCGTAAACTTTGTCGAATGTCACAGATGGGAACCCTTTCAGTCTCATATTCACGATTTTCCAGTCGATCCAACCTCTTTCTTTTCTTCTCTTCTATAACCCTTATCTTGTCGGCCTTAGGTGGTTTGTATCCCAACCCAAACATGTCCTTGTTTTCAGTGAGCGTGAGGATGTCAGAGACACCTTGCTTGTTCTTCCCCAAACCGTTTCCAGGTCGGTACCCTCCCTCGAGCATAACCTTGGCCATCATAATGGATGATTTAGATGACTGAGGTTTCAAGAGTGGATCACCATCCCCAACATAAGTAGCATTGGCAATCTCAAGTGACTGGAAAGCGGTCTCGAGATCTTCTTCGGCAGCTTCAATGTAAGGGGTCGTTGATAGCTTACTGACTAACATATCTTCCTCTCCAGAAGCAATTATCAACTTACTATCAACAATGAACTTCAATTTCTGGTGCAATGTGGAAGGTACAGCTCCAGAAGAATGGATCCATGGTCGTCCTAGGAGACAACTGTACGTTGGTGTAATGTCCATTACTTGGAAGAGTACCTCGAAGGTGCAAGGACCAACCTGAATGGGCAATTCAATTTCCCCCATGACTTCCCTCTGTGTACCATCAAAAGCCCTTACAATCATTGTACTTGGCTTCATATGAGTTCCATCGAAAGGCAACTTTGCCAGTGTTGAATTTGGCATTACATTCAAAGAAGAGCCATTATCAATGAGGACCCTAGCCATGCTATGATCTCGACACTTCACAGAAATGTGTAACGCCTTGTTGTGCCCTATTCCTTCAGCTGGAATTTCATCATCAGTGAAAGTGACATAATTATCAGCAACGATGTTACCCACGATGTTATTGAGCTTGTCAACTATGATGTCATGAGAGATATGAGCTTGATTCAACACCTTCATCGGTACTCTCCTGTGTGGCTTAGAGTTCATCAATAGAGACAAAAGAGATATCCGAGACGGAGTTCGATTTAACTGATCCTCATTTGCACTCCTTTTTATTCTCACCCCCGTTTGCTTCCTTGTCATCTAGAATTCCTTCCACCTTCTCTTTGCCCTTGCGATCCTTTCCTTCCTTTTCTGTTTCCTCCCTTCGCAATACCTCTGGAGTGTAAATGTGACCACTCCTAGTCATTCCACCAATTCCTGAAATATTGGTAACCACGGTAGTCCCATCGGAAGGATTGGGTTGAACCTGCATCTCATATTTCCATGGTACCGCTTTGGTGTCCTTGTAAGGGAAAGGACTTGGAACTCGGATGATGATTGGTGTTGGCCCACTTGGAACCGGCAAAGGTTTCTTCTCAGTATAGTATATCACCACTGGTTTCAGAGTGACTTGCTCAGGAACTGGTTGAGGATTAACCACAACAGTAAAAGGGGTTATCTTAATTGGGGTTGGGAAAATTGTAGATTCAGCTACCATATTAATGGCATACTCATTTGATTCACAACCAATTAAGATAATCTTCATATCCATTAACTGCTGCATAACGTGCCGAAACTCTGCACAGTCTTCAATCCAATGCTCCATATTCCCGTCGAAGTCACACCTTATCTCTCCATCGAGAGCCTTTTCTTCCATGATCGGGATTTGGATCAATCCGCATTTGCACATCTATCTGAAAATAACTCTCATAGGAGTCCTAACATCGGTCACTTTACTCTTGAGAGTATGTTCCAAGAAGCTTTCAATGGCATTGACTCCCGAACCCCCATGAATTGGCATAGGACCATGTGCCACGTTTGGAGCATCCTTCTGAAAGCTCAACCATTTGGCATTAATCAGGTCTTGTACCTTAAACTTCAAAGATTTACAATTCTCGGTGGAATGACCTGTGGCCCCATCGTGATACTCACATTGAGCATTTGGGTCATACCACTTTGGATAAGGAGGGTCTATTGGTCTTTTCGAGATAGGAGTTAGCACGGATTTGCTCACAAGTTGGCGGAATAGTTCAGTGTGGGTCATGGGTATCGGGTCAAAATGCACTGGCTTTCTTTCCGAGTTATACGTGGTCTTGTTTGACTGGTGTTTGGGTTTGGATTTAGGGGTTGAACAATTTGAGGTGTCATGGTAGGCTGTTTGAGGCTGAGAAGTGTATGATGGTCGGTAAGGAGCCATCTGTTGAGGATTTGGAAATTGTGAGGTGGCAGTGATGTATGGCTGGTTGGCTTGGTGATATGGAGGTGGTTGGTAATATGGGGCGTATTGGGCTTGGAAGGCTGGTGTTTGGTTCGGTCTCCATTGGTTCGGTTTCTTTTGTTCAAAGGTTACTGCATTTGCTTCTCCCTCCTTCCTTTTCACAAACGGGGCTTTCTTTGGGTCGTTCGCTACTGAAGGCTCGGTGATCTTGCCATTCCTCAGTCCACTTTCAATTCTCTCACCGTTGATGACCATATCAGAAAAGTTTGATGACACACTCCCAATCATTCTATCATAGAAGGGCGACTGGAGTGTATCAATGAACATTGCCACAATCTCTTTCTCAGCTAATGGAGGCTCTACTTGAGCAGCCAATTCCCTCCATTGTTGTGCATACTCATTGAAAGTATCGGTGTCCCCTTTTGACATATTTTGGAGTTGCATCCTATCGGGAGCCATGTCAATATTGTACTTGTATTGCTTCAGAAATGCATCTGCTAGATCTTTGAAGGATTGGACGTGGGCCCGTTCGAGATGCCTGTATCAATTTGAAGCTGCCCCGGTTAAACTGTCTTGGAAGAAGTGAATCAAGATCTTATCATCTTGAGCGTATGATGCCATCTTCCTTACATACATGGTCAAATGGTTTTTGGGACAAGTGATTCCCCGATATTTGTCGAAATCGAGTACCTTAAATTTTGGTGGAATTACAACATTTGGCATCAGGCAAAGCTCCGAGGTATCCCGAAGACCATAACTATTTGCCCCTTCAATGACCCGCAGTCTCTCCTCTAACACTTCCAACTTTTCTTTAGATTGGGAATTCGCTCCCGACTGATTCACTGGAGTTTCACAATACATATTCTGGGGAAAAGGGTATGGCATGTAGGAGGATCCAAAGTTTGGCATCATTTGAGTCCCCTGGGGTCCATAATGTAGGGTGTATTGTGGAGTTTTTGGATTGGCAGAAAGTGTCATTGTCGGGGTGTTACCATCTGTAGGGTTGACAATTTGTGTTTGTGGCATCTCAACAGCATCGGTGGGGGATTGTGTCTAAGTAGTATGTTCCGAGTTTTGGATGCCATCTTGTGGGCCGAGGGCCGTTGGGGGAACAAATCCATGAGGTAAGCCGTATGGGGGATTGTTCGGGTCAAATGAAAGATGAGTTTGGTTGCTTGGGTAAACGGTGAGAGGCATCATGACCCCTGGTTGGTTGTAGCCTTGAATAGGAACCTGAGCAAAACCAGGCGGGATAAGAGGTGTGGCCGGATGTCCTTCGTTTGATACTGGAGGGTTCCCCTCTGTGTTCTTTTCCTTCTGCATTGCTTGTAGGATCTCCATCATCCTAGTCATTTGATCCTTGATTTGACTGACTTCATCCCTGATCTCTTGGACTTCTTCTAGCTCTTCCGCCATGGCTTTTGTCTGTGATCGAGTTCGATAAGGGTCTTGGAGCAATTGTTCAAAAACCATACTCTGTTTTATTCAATAAAAGAAAGAATAAATGAATAAAATCAAAAGAAAGAGCAGAAACCAATTAAACTCCATTTTTTTGACAGGAAGACCGTCGCATACACTTATAGCAAGAATACTCATCCTGCATTCAAATCTAGTGGTATAATTCCCTCTAGCTTGACTGCAGTTGATGTCAAGTCCAAGGGAGAATTCACTCCTCGATAGACCACATATGTACTAGCAATGTTATTGTTTGATGATACCCATATTTATACGTAGAAAACACGTCGTTTTTAGGGTAAAAATATAGTTGATGAAGTATCTAAGGGAGAATTCACTCCTCGATAGATATCATATGGAAAAAGAGCATTCCACAAATATTGATGAAAACTTCCATTTCATTATACGAATATTGCGATACAAACATGAGTCTTTGGTTGGAAAAAACAATACATTGAGAGTTTTCATATTTCTAAATCCGTCTTAGGGGTCTGGAAAATACTATGTCAAGAGCTTCATCCTCTTTTTCCTGAATCCCTTTGCAAGCTTCCCAAAATGCTTGAAGAACTCAGTCACCTCTGGTGGTATCTGGAGGAAAGGGTTCTTGTAAACCTGAATTGATACTTCTTCAAATCGCTCCACCAACCGGGAAGTATGATATTGAATTCTACCAATCATGTCTTCATATTTTCTTCTCCGTGCTTCCCTTTCATAGATTACATCCCTCACAACCAATTTCCATCCCTTTACCCATTCTGCGTGACGTTGAACTTCTCCTCTTTCATTTTCTTGCATTTTGGTCCTGAGCCAATTTTCCCTCTCATTAGCTTCTTCTAATAATTGACGATATCTGGCAGCTTCGTTCCATCCTCGATCAGAGTAAAGTTCGGTTTGAGCCAATGATTCTTGTAGAGATTCAACTCTCTCCTTTAGTAACTGTATTGTTTCGACATGAATCCCTACGTCCCACTCAAGCTCTTCTTTCTTCTTCAGAATTATGACTAGCGTGTTTTCTTGACATTCCACCTTTGCTTGCAACTCTTGAATCTCAGCTTCTTTTTCCTTTCTTGCCCTTTTCATGCGACTTGGGGCTTCGTAGGAATCGGCACATTCATCTCTCAAATTCTCGATTTGTAAATTCAGTTTTTGCACCTGGCTTTGGAGTTTGACAATAGTTACTTCTGCAACTTGATTTTTTTCATCCAAAACCCCCATCTGAGCTTTTAGAACTTTAATTTTTTCCAGCATTTGATCTTCTGTAAGAGGATTGTTTTCAGCACTGGGTGGGGGTTCTGGTTTTGAAGGACAACCCTTTCTTGCCTCTCTCCATGCTTCATATCTTTTTGTTCGAGCTATGATCCGCCTTCCTAACTCATCACGCCCTTTTATGTGAACATTGTCCCATGCTGACCTTATTGCCATTGTTTGACTCTTGATGCTTTCACATTCTTGATATAGGAAATATGCTCCGCCAAGCAGCTCTTGTGGGGGTTCATCTTGTGTCCACCTGAGTTAGCACATTACTAGAGTTGGTGAATATGAGACACATCCTCTTGGTCCCATCAATGGGACATTCGGGAAACTTCCACAACTGAATATAACCGAATCTCCATTGTACCATGGGCACATCCATCTAAATGAACGTGAGTCGACCTGATCAAACTCTTGTTTCCATTCATATAGCTTGCGTGACTTTAGCGGCATGCGAATGAATCCTTTTAATGGATCATCTGTTCTATCAATTTTGTTACCAGCATACAAGTGAGTCATAATCCAAACATATAACATTGGTGCACAACATCACAACTTTCCTTGTTGATTCTGATGACAAACTTGTAGTGAGAGAAAAGTTTCAGCTAAGATAGCAGGGACTAAATTCACCCCATATTCCTCAACTATGTAGAAGACGTCCATAACTGATCGATCAATCACATCCGGAATAAAGGGAAAAAGCACCAGTCCGTAGATAAGGAGAACCAACAACCTATTATAAGTAACCCATCGTTGTTGTTGAGCCAACTCCCTAAGGTAACCTTCCAAGAATCGCCTCTTCAAGCCCGTAGTGTTTCCTTTTTCCACTTTATCCAATTGTTCCGGTTTAAGTTCCAACAGACTTGTTGTCTTCCCATCTGCCACATATTGTCCATAATACAATAGACATGTGATTCCTTTTGGATAAGCAATCTCAGCATGTAAGCATACTCCTATATGGTCGGAGTTATATCTAGGTCAGGAAATTCAAAACATCTCAAAGTTGAGTTCCAATACAGAGCAAATGCACTCAGAGCTGAGGCATCCACCGAAATACGTAATAGATCTAGTATCCTCCCGTACTTGTTGTTAAAGTTTGAACGTGTCTTTTATGACATTTGTTGACTAATTTCTCATAAGCTCTGAACATTATTGAGTGTCATGTCGATCTTGATGCTCTTCTTGGAACTGCTTGCATTGCTAGTACTCTTTCTGATGCTAGGTCCTTCCATTCTTTACTATAAGATTAATACTAAGGTCTTCCTGTCAAGAAACACAAATAAAGAAAAAAAATTAGAAATGAAGCACAAAAAAATTCCCTACATGCTTCATGTTGCATGAGCCCCAGTAGGGTTGGGAACCCTATGTCGGGTATGCTGTCAATGCACTACCTTTACTATAACATGCCGCTTATTAGAAGTGCAATAATATTCGAACATGTCATTCGGGCTTGGAGCGACGATGTGTCGCCCCCCCCCCCCCCCCCCTTTTTTATTTTTTAGAAATCTTCATAGTAAATATGTATGTGCATGATAATTTATGTTTATGATGCCAGGAAAAAATGGAGAGAGAGAAAGAGTATGCTCCCTTTTTCCTAAATTAGGTAAAACTTAGGGTTGGACAAACTTGAGGTAATGACTCTAAACAGATTGGCTACTAAGTTTGCTCTATCAGTGAAAATCAGGTAGGGTATAGACTTCTAAAAGCCATGGTTCCCAGATTACCCCTATCCCAAAAGATAAAGATCCGATTCATGAATCTAGTCACAAGTAGGGGTAAACCCTCTCAATATGACCATCCCACGATATCGGCTACAACCTGAGTGGTGAATCAACAAATATCAGGGAGGTACAAGACCTCTTCAATGACAATGTCGAGACACCGCCTAATCCTTGAGTTTTGAGCAAGCTCGGGTATAGAGCCAGAAGTGTGTGCAATATGTGATAGTGATGTGTGTGATGGGAGCACAAAAACCTACTAAAATAAAACTACCCCAAACCTGCAAAAGGAACAAACAACACAAACACAATAGTTCTCTACCCTAAGGTTGCAAGAATATACAAAAGCAGTTATGAAAGCGTAAGAAAAAAAAATAAAAAAAAGGGTAAAACAAATATTTTCAAAGCTGTAAAAAAATTTCACAACCCACTATGATAGGCATGACTCTCAAAAGTCCCCAGTGTAGTCGGCAGCTGTCGCGACCATCCCGTCCGGGAACCGCGAAAAGAGAAATAAAAACAGAGGAGTCGCCATTAAAAATTTTTTATTAGGAAAATCTTAGAAAACCCAATTATTTAAAGGTAAACTGGTTGAAAAAAGAGAGAGAGATGAGTTCGGGAGTCGGTTACGAGTAGGGAAGGTGTTAGCACCCCACATCACCCGTTTAAAAAACGATACCTCAAGTTAATTGTGCAAAAAATTTTAACAACTTTTAAATATTTATTTTACCCAAAAATATTTAAGGAAAGAATTTTTAATTTTTAATATTTTAAATTTTTATTAATTTTTACATTTTTAAATTTATTGTTTATAAAAACTAAATGAGGTTGAACATGACACATAAGTCAACAGGGCAACCTCAAATCTAAGGGACTGAACATGGCACCGTGTCCATAGAGCATCCTAAATATCACAAGTTTAATTATTTTAATTATATTTTTATATTTTGTATTATATTGATTTTTTTCATTTTTAAAATTATTGTTTATAGAACCTAAATGAGATTGAACATGGCACATGAGTCCACGGGGCAATCTCAAATCTAAGGTACTGAACATGACACCGTGTCCATAGAGCATCCCTAAAAATAGACAAGTTTAATTATTTTGATTAATTATATTAATATATAAAGAGACACAAAAAAAATGGAAAATTTAGTTTTGGCTTGACAAGATGATTTATCTTGCTCCTACGTATTCCCGGGTGCGATAGGAAACTCAAAGTCACGTAGTTCTTTTAGAAAAAATTGTATTGGTTGGTTGATTTTAACTTTTGATAAAGATTTGATTTTTTTAAAATAATTTTGAAGAAAAAAAAAGGATTTTTCACAAATAGTTTACTTTCGCATAGAGTCCAAGATAGCAATGCTATACGATAAACCCTTACAATTCATACGCCACTTGAGGATGAAAATTCATACAACAACGACGTAGATTTTTGCGTGAATTTGAAAAGATTATTTTAATTTTGTAACAAAAAAGTTTAACAAGGATTTTTCTTTTAATTGATTTTTTTTTCCAGATTAAACATCTTTCTTCTCTAAAAAGGCTTGACCTAAATAAAAGGGGACCAATGTGCTAGGACAAAACAAGTAACCAACTTTGGGCCACATGCTGCCATTACAAGCCCAATGTCATCAGACTCTACTAATTTAAAACAAACCATAAAAAAGTAAAAAGAAAGAAAAGGAAAGAAAAGCCAACATAGCATAACCTCCATTATTACGTTACCAGAGCGGAGTGCTAGGAGCAAATGGGAACTAGTGGCATTTACGGTGGAGGCAAGCAGCTCTGACGCCGGTGAGACAGAAGGTGCGAACGGCGGTGGTGGCAGCTCGTGATTGACTCGCGGCGGAGGACTTGTGGTTCGTGAGTGGCGGATCTGGTTTTGTGTTGTAGTGATGGTGGCGGTCAGAGGCGCGACGCACGGCGGAGGATGTGGCCTGGGCAGATTCGTGGCGGAGGACGAGCGGCTCTGGTTCGGGTAAGGAGGAACTGGTGCAGTTCGTGCTTCGATCTGAGGTGGCTCTCGACGGCGATGCGCGGTGGAGCCGTGACGGCAAAGCTGAGGAGCCGAGACTGGACGGTATGGAGAAGCTCCAAGGCAGGGATTAGCAGAGTGAATCTGTGGCGGCTGAGTTGTGCGTACCTCGGAGGACAGGCGGCGGAAGATGTGGTTCTGGTCTGTTGGGTGTTTGAGATGGGTGGTGATGTTGGTCCAAGGTAGGAGATGGTGGGTACTGTTAACTTTTGTTGTGGTTGTTTATGTATGTTTTTTTTATTTTGGGTTTTCTAGAATGAAGAAGGAAGGGTTGATTTTGAAGTAAATGGATGATGATGAGGATGAGAGGGTGAAGATTTGATCAAGTGTTGGGAATGGAGAAGGAAGAGGGGTTGTTTCTGGAGGATGTCGATTTTTTTTGATGTTCCTCTCCTCCTCCTTTTCTGTTAATGTGCAGCGTATATATAGTATAAACAAGAGGAGATGATGCCAAAAATTAATGTTGGCCAGTTGAGGGTTGAGGACGAAAACTGCAGAGGGTGGGGACCAAATAAGCCTTTGCTCCCACTACTCTGTATGGCTGGTGGAATGGCAGGGGTGCCCCCTTGTTTTGGAAAAAAAGTGAAAGAAAACAAAAGGAAGGGAAATAAAAGAAAGCTGGTTTATACCTGAAGTGGAAAAGGACAAAGCAAGGATGACAGAAGTGTACCAGAAGGCAAAAAATCAAACGTCCCTCTTCTTAATTGTTTTATCATTTTCTTTTTAACATTTTTGTATTATTATTTATTGTTTATATTTTTTTTTTCTTTTTTGCATTTGGATTTGAATCATGGACCTAAAAGATACCTTGCAACAAAAAACTAAAAAGGGCTCCACTTGATCATGTAATGGGCTCAGAACAAAAATATTTTTTTTGTATTTTTATATATTTTCTTTTGTTTTAAAAAATATTAATTAAAAAAAAACTTGAACAAAATTAGGTGTTCACAATATCCATTTTAAGATTCCATCACAAAGCCATATATTGTCCTCAACCTCGTCCTTGCCACCTATTTTTGTGCATTGGCACATATTAGATGCCCCAACTCAAGGAAATGGATTCACACCTTTGGGGCGATAAAAGATACTCTACACATTTCCTTTCATATAGAGTGTATTTCATTCGAGGGACCAAATTAAGTTTGCTGAAATTGGGCCAAACGTATTAAATTAAGCTTGATTTAACAATTTTGAGGTGCAACTTAGTTGGAATTTCCTGTTTTATAGTAATGCTTTTGTATATCTTTTTTATTAAAAAATAAAGCTGGACTTAACTATTTTATGTGGAAGAAAATGTTGGTGATACTTTCCCACTCTAGAGATAGAGGATCTTGATCCCCAACTCAAATAGTATTTCTACATATTCTTGGTAAGAGTATTGTTTTTGTATGAATCAATATGGTTAGATTCTTGGCTTTTTACTGTAATTAATATTTTTTTGTTTTGGATTTAAGAACGCTTCCACATTATTTTTCAAAATGGATTTTGGACAAAGTTAGAAAGTCCGTGGTATTTTTTATTTTTTTAGTTATGAAGTCGATTCTTTCCGGACATATATTATTATTATTATTATTATTATTATTATTATTTTTATAGATTGAAGGCAAAGTTAGTCCTGGGGAATCAACTTTCACAATTGCCTATAAAACTAAATATTTTGATTCGCTTAAATGCATTTTGGCATGTACATCATTGGCATAGCTTCTTCTTCTTTTTTTCTTGGTATTCTCTGGTCGTAAATGTATAGACTAATCCCTCAAATCGGTTATGACCACAAGTACAATAAAGCTCTATCTCAAGAGTTTTAATGTTGCTGTATCCTCAGGGTCAGGATTTGAACTCGAGATATCCGATCAAGTTGGAAGAGACACGTGTTATCTCATCCAAGCACTCCTGGTTATATCATTGGCATAGCTTGTAGTTCTATATAATATTAATTAAGATGGGTGGTATATGTAAATTGTGAAACAGGAGGTACAAGCTAGTTGCTAGTCATGTACAAATAAAATCTGAGACAGAAATTTATTTGCTGTATTAAGTTGTTGATATGATTAAAACAAAAATTCATTGGAAAGTTGGTGAAGTTATTGAGTTTTTTTCTTTTTCAGATAACCCTTTTTCAAAATTATAATATCCCTTTTTAAATTAAGTACCAAAATGCACCTCTCTTTTTTTTATGTTGAGAAGTCGGTTTCACTTGGTTTTTTTTTCTGTTTTTAATCATCTAATTGTAAAAAGAAATTTAAACCCGTTGGGAAGTTGGCATTGTGGAAGCCGACTTCCCAATTGCATAAAAAAATGGGGCTTTGTGGAGGCATAATTTCAAAACAAGGGTGTTTATGTTGTTAATTTTTTCTTCTTCAGGTTATTTGAAAGAAAAACTCGAAGTTATTCTCCCTGGACTGACTTCTCTTCAATATATTTTTAGAAAAATGGTACATTTGGATTTGGAGAAGTTGGTTTTTCCACGATCGACTTTTTAATTATCAAAAAATAATAAATAATTAGAAAATTGGTTTCTCCAAATTGACTTTTCGGCGTTACTCTAAATTAGTGAAATTTGAAAGAATGATGTGACAATATTAACAATCCCGAAAATAATAATTAAAGCAATTATAACAGTAACAAATCCTGAGTTTGTTTTTTCAAAAAACCTTTTTTAAAAATTATACATCAAAATAAACAACCCCCTCCCCCTCCCCCTTCCCCTTAACCTCAATATTAAGTACTTAAATACACCTCGATCCCTTTGTTTTTTTAGTAAGTCGACTTCTCACTTGTTATTGTTTTTTCGTTTTTTTAATAATTTAATTGTAAACAAATAAATAATAATAAGCCCGATCACTACAAGAAAATGAAGAATTATCAACGGAATTTTACCGACGGATACAGGATCCGTCGGAAATGTAGAGATTACCGACGGATATTACCGTCCGAAATGTAGAATACCAATAGTTGTCAAAATTTCCAACGAAAAGTCCGTCGGTAACAATACCGACGTACTAATCCATTGGTAACAATACTGACGGACTAATTCGTCGGTAAATCGGTCGGAAACATGGTGGGATTTTGAAAATTTTAGTGCCAAAGGGTACCGACGGACTTAGCCGTCGGTAACTGGGACTACATTTACCGACGGATAGTTCGCCGGAAATCTATATACAGGTACCGACGGAATTGGCCGTCAGTAATCAATTTTTTTTGAAATTCCGACGGAAAAGTCCGTTGGAAAGCTTTTATTAATTTCCACCGTAAACCCTCCCCCCACTTTCCCTTTTCCTTCTCTCTCTATCTCTCTTCTCTTTCTCTATCGCTCTGCTCTTTACCGCTAGAACGGCCACCACCACGCCGCCACCCACCACCAGCGCCCCCACCACCAACCTCTGCTTTCTCCCTCTCTCTGTTCCTCTTACCACGCGAACGGTCCTCCTCGAGCTCGCGGTTCTGCCTCCACCAAACCCACTCGGACCACCGCACGCCACCCCCTATAGCACCACTCCATCATCGGTTCTGCCTTCTCCATGTGAGCCACCCCCTCCCTCTTCCTCTCTGCCTCATCCTCCATGAATTTTTTTTCATGCTTTGTTTTTTTGTTTGGTTCATGCTATATTAGGGTATGTTTGGTTCATGCTATATCATGCTATATCAGATGCTAGTGTGATTTTAGGAAATATTTTGGGTGTTTTCCATGGAAACATTTCTTATTTATTAAAGCAAACATTTTTCCAAGTGTGTATTATGTTTTCAATGAAAATGAAAATAAGAAATGGTAGGAAATGTTCAAAGTAAACTTTCTTGGCCTGCTAGAGGTTTTTGTATATTTCCAAAGTAAACTGTTCAAAGTAAATGCTGTTAAGTTTTTGAATATTGTCTAATATGCAAATGATTTGATTTTTGGTTTTAGTTTTATGTGTGTTGAGGGTTGTCAGAGGTTGACACCGCCACCGTCGCCAGTCGAGTACACTTTCTTGGGCTGCCAAAGGTACCGAGGATTTTTTATTTCGAGATATTTAAATTGTTCAGTGCATGCTAAGAAATTGTGTAAATTAATTTGTGTAATTAGTTGTAATTTCTATATGTATGTCTAATTGTATATATGGGTGTATTTTTTGATACGTTTGTCTAGTTGTAATTAAATTTTGTATCTTAGTTGTAAAGTTGTTTTTTTTCAAAACAATTTGTAAAGTTGTTAATGTATTGTTTGTGTTAATTACGTAAATTAATTAATGAATTTACTGAATAATATAAATTTATAAGGACAAAATTTAGTGTAGCTAGGATTAGTCAACCGGTAAAATCGTTTTCCTCCTATATAAATACTTGCAGTTGATGGAGCTGACAGTAGCAGTGGTGATCGATTAAGCGTAAGCAAGATCGTATGTACGTACATAAGTTTGAATTAATCAACAAATTAATAACATAATAATTAGTAATTAGTTTTTTAAAGAATAATTAATAATTAATTAAGAAGTTAAGTAAATCATTATTTTAAAAATAAAAATAAAAAATTAATTAATTATGTCATAAGAAATAATGCCAATTAGCTTTGAACTAGGAACTTGTGTTAGACTTCATATGATTCACAAATATTTAACGGTTAACAAAAAACTAAATATTATTAATTGATAATGATAATATGATATTTAGATTAGTAAGTAGTAATAAAAAAATTTGTAAAAAAGATTAAATAATTTTTTATATAATTAGAGAAGTTATAATACCAATTAGTGTCTTTAGTAGTTGATTCTTTATGTTTGTCAATTTTTGATGTCCTTACGCACTTTACATTTCAAAGTGCGAGGAATAATTAATTTATCAAAATTGCATGAATCCTATGAACTTGAATTTCAAGTACAAAGGGTAAAATTGTCATGTTACTTAAAGTTATATTTTCTTATAGAGTACAATTAATTATACGCTCTTGATAAAAACCTTAGTTTCCCATTCAAGGTTCAATATTATTGAGCATGTGTACTCGTGGTCATGGTATCGCTCATTTTATTGAATCTTGAATTGTCTAATTGAGATAGTTTGAGAAGAAACTTTTTCTCCATTGATATACTAATCACTCATTGATTCTCATCAGTTAAATAATTGATGAAATTTTGGGTCGAAGCATTTCCTTTTGTTCTCAAGGTCCATGCTTGATTGTGGTATCTTGCCGCGGTCAAGTCGTGTACTTAGAGAGCAATGGGAAATGCTGTCGAAATTTCGTCAGCTATCACACATGAGAAGTAATGAGTAACTAGTATAATACAGTGTTGAAAAAGTTTTTCCTCGAATGGGAGAGGGCCACACCATTTAAGGAAAGGGAGCGATTCGGGTTATGGTATCATGTTTAAAAATACGTCAATTTATCTGAAAATGCAGAAGGATGGAATATTATCCCTCGAGCTGTAGTTGGGTGTATGATAGGAATGAGTCTAGGAGACGACTTCTGAAACAACCAAGCAACATTGTGATTATACCAAAGAGGGGGGATTAGATGTCCGTGCACAAAGTGCAATTGTATGACAGTTTTGACTGATGATGACGTGAAGTTACACCTGTACTGACGTGGGTTCAAGCCTAATTATTGGATATAGACTGATCATGGTGAGGAGTTGGCGGATATTGATCTAAATGAAGTCGGTGGTGACGATCTTGACATAGATGCATCAGGCAGTGGCTTACACGACGACTATGTCGAACAACTCCAGTCAATGCATATGATGGTGGATGATTGTCTTGGGTAACATGGGAATTTTGAGGCGAATGAGTCTGATGACATGGAAGAGCCTTCTAATGAATCGGTGCAGAGATTCTACAACCTATTGTTAGAGACAAATAAGTCATTGTTTGAAGGGGTGTCAAATTCAAAATTATCTATTTGTGTTAGGCTTCTAGCTTGCAAGTCTAATTGGAATGTCCCAGAGCAGTGATTGGAGTTTTTTTTTGTAAAATGCTTCAAGATGTGACACCCTTCAAAGAGTTGTTACCAAAAAATTATTATGACGCGAAGCGGTTGGTGTTGAAACTGGGGTTGGGGGCTAAGAGGATTGATTGTTGTCCGAGCGGGTGCATGCTATATTATGACAGTGATTTAGGCACAAATGACAGCACGCTAGAAGAATGTAAATTTTGTCAGACACCCAGGTACCGCATTCAAAGTAGTGACCGTAGTAAGAACAAACCAGTTCCTGTGAAGGCAATGTTCTATTTGCCAATAATTCCAAGGTTGCAGAGACTGTTTGCATCAACGCAAACTGCGGGACAGATGAGGTGTCATTATGAAAATAGAAGAAGTCCTGGCGTTATACGCCACCCTTCTGATGGTGAAGCTTGGAAGCACTTCGATCGGGTACACCCTGAATTTGCATTAGATCCTCGCAATGTACGACTTGGGTTGTGCTCAGATGGTTTTACTCCATACATTCAGGCGTTGGCCTCTCCATATTCATGTTGGCTAGTGGTTGTTACACCGTACAATATTCCTCCCAAGATGTGCATGTCAAAACCATATATGTTTCTGACTTGTCTCATTCCGGGACCATCTAATGCGAAGGCTGGGATATATGTATATTTGCAGCCTCTGATCGATGATCTGAAGAAGTTGTGGGATGGTGTGTTGACGTATGACGTTTCAAAGAAACGAAACTTTATGATGAGGGCGACACTGATGTGGACTATCAATAATTTCCCTGCATATGGAATGCTCTCTGGTTGGGGGACCCACGGTAAATTGGTGTGACCGTATTACATGCAACATGGGAAGGCTTTTACCCTAAGATATGGTGGCAAAAGTTCCTGGTTTGATTCTCATCACCAGTTCTTAGATCATGATCATCCCTTCCGAAGGAACATCCAAGCATTCAAAAAGAATCAGACAGAAAAGGAAGGTCCCCCGCCTTTGTTGACTCCTGAACAAATATGGGGTCGGGTTAGGGATCTTTTTAAAGTCAATGAAACAAGTGTGTCAAAATTACCCGGGTATGGAGAATGGTATAACTGGACAAAACAAAGTATTTTTTGGAACTACCGTACTGGAAGGATAATATGTTAAGACATAACCTTGATGTGATGCATATTGAGAGGAATTTCTTTGACAAAATTTTTAACACGGTTATGAATGTGTCTGGCAAGACGATGAAGTGAAGTCAATTTGTCGGTGGTTAAAAGACTTTAGGACCCCTGATGGTTATTCCTCTAATTTGGCAGGATGTGCTGATGTAAGAATATGGGGAGACTTCATGGGATGAAAAGTCATGATTGTCATGTATTCATGGAGTGTTTGCTTCCTATTGTTTTCGGCTCGCTGCCCCCGCATGTTTCGAACCAGCTTACAGAAATCAGTCATTTCTTCAAAGATATATGCTCTGCAACTTTAAGAGCGGATAGTCTGACGAAGATAGAAGAAAACATTCCAATAATTCTGTACAAGATGCAGAGGATATTTCCCCCAGGATTTTTTGACTCATTGGAACATCTACCTATCTATCTTGTAAATGATGCGAGGCTTGGTGGACCAGTACAATATAGGTAGATGTATCCGTTTGAAAGGTAATTTTATTATATTTTTACATTTAAATAATTAGTGTCCCCTGAATAATGCCATGTTACTAATATTTTTTATTACTTGGATTCGTGGGGACTCTAAACGATCATTTAAAAACAAGGCTAGGGTGGAATGATCAATCTGTGTGTCTTACTTACACTGTGAGACAACCTATTTCTGTTCCGACTATTTCAACAACATCATGTTGTCCCCGAGAAATATTAGGAATGAGGTAGATGCTTATACCACAGGGTATCCTTATATGCTATCTGTATTTAATCTTCCTGGTCGTCATGCTGACAGGGAGCTTATTTACTGGTTAAGTGATGAGGAGTATGCATCGGCCCATGTTCATGTCTTGATAAATTGCACATAGATGAAACCATACCATGAGTAAGTATCAACGACCCATCTTTGAATTAATGTATCATATGTTATATCAATTTCTCCATTAACACATAGTACACATTTTATTTGTCAGTGTGTTCCTGCAAATTAATCATTTAAGTGAAAAAGATGCTTCTGCTCATACACATGCAGATTTTCCTGAATGGTTCAAGCAACAAGTGTCATAAAACTTAGCAAACAATATATTAAGCTTAATTGCCTCTTGAAAAAGTAATTATTTAATATGACATACCTATTCGTAGGTGTATCAACAACCATTAATCGTGACTAATCAACACTTGAGAGATTTAGCGTACGAGCCCTATAGCTGTGTTAGTTCATGGCATACATACTATGTTAATGGGTACAAATTCCACACAGATGAATGGAACGTGGGCAAAAAGACAATTAATAGCAGGGTTGTCGTACAGGGTGAAGAAACTGGTGATTTTTATGGGGTTATAAAACACATATACGAGTTACAATACAATACTACTACTTATCCTAAAAAAGTAGTCTTATTTTATTGTAACTGGTTTGATCCATCGAGGACAGGCACAAAGGTGGATCCCATGTATGGAACTGTGGACATTCGCATGGATAGAAGATATTATTAGTTTGATCCATTTATAGTTGCTCAAAATGCAAAACAAGTTTATTATATCCCTTATCCAGTAATGCGTACGGACAAACGATGTTGGTGTGTTGCTTTCACTACCAAGCCTAGGGGTCGCATAGAAATTGATGATGCAGAGGATGAGACGCCCTTCCAGGTGGATGAATCGTCACATGTCAATAAAATAATTGAGGTCGAGCGTATTACTGGCATGTTGGGATCTGGAAATGATGGGGAAGAAGTGGTCATTGGTAATCAGTCATCGATGCATGCATCATCAGAGGAAGAATTCCAAAGTGATGACTCAATGCAAGAAGAAGAAGAGTCAGACTTACAATTAGATGACGATACCGAGTCTGAATAGGAATTTTACTGTTAAGTTATTTTTATTTTATTTTAATTATTTGCTTATGCAATTAAATGTAAGACTTGACAAATATTATTGTATTTTAAATATTTACTTAGAATAGTCTGTTAGATTTCGATTGATTTATAAATGTTCTATAAAAATAGATATGTCAGCATCAGGAGGACAGCCGCCCCGCCCCCCACCGCCTAGCGGTGATAAGGGGAAGGGGAAGGCTAAGCGGGGACGATACACCGTCAAGTCCCAGGTGCTTGCTCGTTTTGCTGCAGGTCCCTCAGCACCCACCGCACCCGCACCCATCCCTTCCGCACCATCCCCAGCGGCACCTACAGGAGCCTCCCTCACCCATTCTACACCCTCACCGACCCATACTACACCATCCCCTACCCATACTACACTATCCCTGACCCACACTACCCCATCCTCCACACATGTCTAGACCTCCACTCGCTTTGCGCCACGACGCGCACTAGCCGGCTACTCACCGCCCCCTTCTGGACCCACACCACACCCACACCCAGAACCACCATCATCGGCTGCGTCGGCCACACAGCCAGCAGGATTATCATTTATGCCGACTCCTGGTATGATGTCATAGCCGGACACGGCCATTCCATCCTCATCATATGTGCCCGCATACGGTCACGACATGGTCATTCCATCATCATCGTCTATGCAACAGTCGGTCGCGGCGGAGGATCTGCCTGAGTGGGCCAGGGTTCCAGCAGCTGAGGATCGACCATGGATCCGACCTGTTTCTGGATAGTAAGTTTTATTTAATTTAATGTTTTTTTAACTTTGACTAATTTAGTTACTATTCAATAAGTATATATTTCTTGGTTGTCATATTGTTAAATTAATAAAATTATAAATTTTTCAGCTTCATCCCATCAAAAGTGGGATCGAAGCATGTTACCTATGCCATCAAGGTGCAGTATCGTCGCTTCTGGCCATCATGGGGGGTGATCCTTGGGGACGACCGGGATCGTATCTTTAGACGATTCGGGGTAAGTTGTTGTTTATTATTTCATGTAATTTTCCCTTTATTTTTCACGCATATTATATATATTTTTGTATAATGTTATTAATGTTTTTTCTTTGTTAACAGGAGCTTGTGCGCTGGTTATTGGAGCATGCCTCAGAGATACGTGCTATCTTTGACGACCGAGCAATTGCTTGACTGAGGGACATGCTCCGGGAGTGTAGGGAGACCCAGATACCTCTGGATTACATCGGGCCCAATATCTGGGCCCAACTATGTGCATACTGGGACACTTCAGCTTACAAGCTGAAGTGTCAGCAGGCGAAGAGGAATCGGGCTTCCGAGAAGGGTGGGAGCATGCACAATGGTGGTTCGATTAGCCACATGCAGCATGCCATTAACATGGTATGCATATATAAATAAATATATTTATAAATAGTATATTTTTATTAAAAGTTTATTTTATAGCTAATTGATTTTATTTGTGTGTCGGTTGTAGGCAGGAGAGCTTGCCCGCTCCGTTAATGTCCCTACGGTCTTTAAGCATACACATATTCGCTCGGACAACGGAGAATTTGTTGATGAGAGGTCGAGGCAGACAATGGTGAGCTAATTTGTCTTTTTGCATTTAAAGGATATGTTGTTGTTGTTGTTATTATTATTATTATTATTATTATTATTATTATTATTATATATATATATATATATATTAATAATATATTGATTGTAATGTATTGAACGCAGGCGGAGTACAATGTCGGGTTTAGTCAGGTAGCATCTAAGGTTGCCTCCTGCTCTAGTGCCTCAGATCCTTCTCAGCTGGACCCCGCCAAGGTTGAGCGACTACAGACCCAGATCTGGATGAATGTGGCGGGCGAGAAGAAGAAAGGGCGGATTTACGGTACTGCGACCCTAGCCAAGTCCATCCGTCGGGTGTAACATCCTAGAAATTTTATTATAATTAAGTTGATAAAAAAATTATTGATTATTAAAATGTATAGTATAAATAAAATATAATTAAGAGACTTAGTGTAAAAAATTTAATAGTATAAAGATTTATTGAAATCACTTAATTATTTTTAAAAAATGTAATATATATATATATATATATATATATATATATATATATATATATAAAGAAAGTGGCGCAGGGCCTTTATTTCACTTTTTAGTTTTGCCAAAAAGCAATCCATATAGGTTTTAAAATATAAAAATATAAATATAAATTAATGTTTAAAAAAGCAATCACGTTAGGTTAACATAAAAAGTGTTTTACTGCACAGCGCCGCAACACAGCGAGTGTAGGACGGAAGAGGTTTATGCGTCTCCTTCTTGGGCAATATAAGCATAGGAGTAGATAGGTCAATTAACAGCAGCAGTGATAAGAAATATTTTTAATGAAGCTATATGTTTTATCATATATAATTTTTGAGAGCTTTTGGAGGCCTTCGAGAGGTGAGTAACAGTACTTTTTGCGAACACTTTCCAAGGTATAATTGTTTGTATGTGTGGGAAGGTCTACCTTATAGTTTTTTTTTGGAATTTGGTTTGAATGTATGATCGATATCACCACTCTACATTTTAAAATCGGGGTTTTCAATTAAAACAAAAATCTGTTAAATTGAGTATTTATTCTTGTTGTTGATGGCATGAAATACATGATTGATATTTGTACTAGTTGAATGATATGCTTGATGCCATATGTTATGTCTTGATACTCGTGATTGTCATAGTATAATTATAAAATTACTTGGAGACAAGATATAAGTCTATTTAGTATGCATGATAGGATTAAATATTTAATTTATGGTAAATGAATTATTACATGTATGAGACATGAAATTCATGCCTTATGATGAGTTGTATGATGTTTGCCGTAACACCACCTATGATAGGGGTATCGAAGAGAAATACCGCCTTAATGGGGGTATCGAAAGTAACATTGCCATGTGGTTGGGATGTCGAAAATGAGTAATACTACCTAAAAAGGAGTATCGAAAGTAACACCGCCACAGGTTGGGGTGTCGAAAAAGGAGAAATACCACCATGTGCACATGGGAGGTATCGAAATGGAAATGTCCCCGACAGGAGGGTGACATCGAAACACTCCTCGTGAGTAGGGGTGGGAAATGGGACGCCATTGTCGTGTGATGTGAATTTATGGCATGCCGGCAAGAGACCAATTTAATTAGGAGGTCTTCGGGCCGCTTGGGTTAATCTAGAATTTATTTGATATATGGAATGTGATGTATTGAGAGAAGTCATTGCTACGTTATATGTTATTGAGTTGATGTGATTATTGTTGATATTAAAAGTATTCTCTTTTATATATATTATTTTGGAAAATTAGCGGGTGCAATGGATAGTTTTTCCGGTTACCGCGCCGGCTGAGAACAATACTATTTTCGAAAATATTTTATAAAACTGTATTGTTGATCACTGGGATTTTATATCTCATTATAAGTATTGTTTTCAGAGACCGAGGACATCACTGTTGAGGACCCAGAGACCTTAGGAGTCGTCTTCTTACCACCTAGTTGGTTAGTAATGTAGTATGGTTGAGGGTGCTGACGACGTTTTTTTTTGGGTTTACGTATTATTTTTCTCGGATTGTAATTAGACGCCCGGTTTTGAGGCTTTTGGTTTTCATTTATATTTATATTCATTACATGGATATTTTATTACTATATTATTTAATATGAGGTATTTTCAGACTTTAAATATTTTATTTAATTTTTCTTTATGAGATATATGTTTTAATTAAATGTTTTAAATGATTTTTATTGATTTTATCTTGGGAATACTAATGTAACAAAGGGCGTTACATTTTTGGTATCAGAGCAGTTCGATTCTAAATCGGACTGTGGCTTTGGGACTTTTATAAAACAAAACTTGGGCGCATAGGATGCTTGTTAGAGTTATAAATGTTGCATGCTATTCTTTGGGATATTGGATCTGATCAACCCAGTATTTCATTGGTAGTGAACAGATTTATGGCGATTAATAGGCGAGCGACGAACGTTGCACTTGCACCAGCTTTGGATTGTATAGCCAGAGTTATGCAAGCGCAGGTGGGGACTCTCCGTCAACTGAATGGGAATGGAGGCCAATCACTAATGGAGTGGTGGCAACCTAGGATCCTTAGCACGTGTGACTTTCCGAATTCAAGAAGAACAACCCGCCATCATTCCGAGGCACCTTAGATCCGAAGGAGACTGAATTTCTTCAACTCGTACAGGAGAAAAGTTACTCTATTGTTTGATTCAGGAGCAACACATTCTTTTATATATCCTTCATGTGTGAAATTTGGAGTTACCTATCTTTCTTTTGTCCTTTGATCCATGTGTTTCTACTTCTATGGGAGATAATCTTATTTCTTCCAGTTCTTGTTTAAATTGTTTTCTTGTGCATCGGGACGTGCCTTATGTCTTCGATCTTATTTGTTATCTATGTCTGGGTTAAATGCTATTCTTGGCAAGGAGTGATTGTCTTTTAGATTCGTTGTCATAAAGTACTCTAATAGAACTAT
This sequence comes from Sophora flavescens, assembly GCA_030762895.1. Classification (NCBI taxonomy): domain Eukaryota; kingdom Viridiplantae; phylum Streptophyta; class Magnoliopsida; order Fabales; family Fabaceae; genus Sophora; species Sophora flavescens. Next base: position 68,309,521 of record CM061066.1, read on the forward strand.
TTTTATTTTTGATATCTCTTCACAATCAATGACTATCGATTTTTCTTCGGTGTCAACCCTTATTGTATTGGTTGTTTCTTCTAATAAGTGCTTAGTTGAGGGAACTCAAGGATCGATACATACTCTAGTTTTCTGGTAAGGTGGGAATTTATAGTGACGTGACAGTAATACTCATAGCATGTGAGTAAAACACTTTCTTAAAACATTAATGGAATGAATTATTGAAGGACGTGATCTCTTAATTTGTTTTGATTTTTTTTAATGTGGAAATTGAGGTTTTCACATGTATATTTGTCTAATATGAAGAATCGAGGTTTTGAGATTCTTGATTTGGGATTCTTAAAATGTTTTAATGTTATTTGATGAATTAATTTGATAATTTTTTTAATTTTTTTTAAGATTCTTTTAATTGTGGTTTTGTTTCTTTTGTTGTGGTGTACACGTGGCTCCTTAGTTTTATTTTCGTACAAAATGTGCAGTCCTATCTCATTTGTGTTTATGCTACTTGAATTAACTTTTTCTTTTTGTTTGATGGCAAAATCGCAAATCTCACTTGAATTGATATTTCTATTTCAAATTTGGAAGCATTGCTTTACTTTGTCAAGTCATTAACGTTTGAATTAGTTTCACTTTGCCAAATTCAAATTAGACTTATTTGGAATCACAATTTGCTCATGTATACTGATGCACGGCTTCACTCTGTAGTGATTTTTATCGGATCCTAATTAATTATTATTTTTTAATTATAGTATGAGTCAAATTCCACTTTAGTCAATGGTAAGAAATATGTTTGATTTTGTAATAACTTTTGAGTGATTTTAGTGGGAAATTTTTTTTTATTGGAGTATGGGGTTGTGTGTGGACAATATAAAATCAAACAGAGTAACAATTAGGGATAGATATATTTTCCCTTGGGTAGATGAACCTAATAGAAGAGTCCAGGTACATGAATTTGGATGTCTTTTAAGGCTTTAAGCTTGAAATTGAATAGATTGAAAATTTGTAATGACATTAGAAAATAGATTAAGCGGGTATAGTTTTTAGGCTAGGAATTGCAATCTCCTTTTGATCAAGAGAATTATGTGTTATATGATAATGGTCTAGTTTTGTTTAAGAATAAGATCAATGTTCCTAAGGAGGGGAGTCTTAGAAAAAAAAAATGTTAGAAGATACACATAAAGGAACATTAACCATACATTTAGGAATAACCAAGATGCATCAAGATTTAAAGATGTATTGGTGGAGGTGAATACAAATGAATTTTGTATTAAAGAAGTTTTATAGATGTGCTCAAATTTTATTATTACGTTGTAATTTTGTTATATAATTTTTTTTAGATAATTACTTTCCTTGAAATTTCAGATTGCTTCTCAAGTGACCAAATTTTAATCTTGATTAATATATCACTAGGATTTGTTTTTCCATATGGCATGTCTAATCCTTACAAACTTATATTTCTTATCATAAAGTGAAAAAAAGATTATTTCTTATTCGTATGTGCAAACTTAAAGATCAAGATGGAACTATTTCTTAGTACTATTGTCGTGTTTACTTTTATAGTTGTTATTGAAAAATTTAATTACAAGTTTATTAAATCTTATTCTCCATTTTGTTACCACATTTCTTTTAAGTCAGATCTTCCTATCAACAAAAAGTGAAACTGTTTTTATTTTATTTTTTGAAATTATCAGTATGGGCTAGATAAGAATTAATATATGGATGTCGCTACTACTTCTCCTTTCTTTATTTTATTTATAAAATTCCTCCGTTATGTGAATAATATGAGAAATTTGGTATCTGGTTTGTAAGAGATATTATATCTACGTATGGATGATATAAAATATTACATCAATTTCTTTTATGGATTGTTTGTTAAATTTAATTTGTGAGAATGCTTATAAAGATGAAATGCAAGTGAAGGTGTTCTAATTATAGGCGGATGGATAGAAACAAATGCTCAAGTGCATGATTTTATTATATAAATGTTACTATTGACTTCATTTTAAAATTAATTTTTTTTCTTTAAAAAAATATTTTTTTTAAGTTAAGGGGCCATGAATTGTATATTTATTATCTGGTGGAATATTTAATGACTATATATATATATATATATTAATGATATGATTAGGAATGTAGATCCCCTTTTATGATAGTGCGAAATTGGTGAGAAGATTTTGTTAAGATAAGATTTAATCAAAGATATCGCAATTAGGATTAATAATTGAGGGAAAGATGCGCATTGCGCAGAATAGATAAAAAATGTTATGTCGACAAGAAAAGAAAGCATTTAGAATTTTAGGAAGAGGAACATGTAATCTTGAGAAACACTCTTAAGTTTTGGATGGGGAGGTCAATGTCATTCAGAAAACTGACCATTTGTTTCATGGGACCTTTCCTAATTCTCATAAGAGTCGTGCCCGTTGATTACCAATTGGCTCTTTTGCCACAATTGGCAAACCTTCATGATGTTTTCCATGTGTCGCAACTTAGAAAATATGTACCTAATGAGTCTCATGTGATAGCTCCCGAGTCTCTACAATTGAAGGATAATTTGATCTATAAGCCAAAGCCTAGTCAAATCTTGGACAAGAGCACTAAGACTCTAAGGAACAAGACGATTCCATTGGTGAAAGTGTTATGGGACGGATTGACTCCTGAGGAAGCCACTTGAGAGATGGAGGAGGACATCGTGCGTCAATACCCAGATTTTATATTATCTAAGGTATGACAACCTTTCTGTTTTGAATATGACATGTTAAAATAAGTGCGTAAGTATGAGACGAATTTCGGGGACGATATTCTTTAAGGAGGGGAGAAAATATAACATCCTAAAAATTTTATTATAATTAAGTTGATAAAAAAATATTGATTATTAAAATGTATAGTACAAATAAAATATAATTAAGAGACTTAATATAAAAAATTTAATAGTATAATGATTTATCGAAATTACTTAATTATTTTAAGAAAATGTAATATATATATATATAAACCAAAGTGGCACAGGGGCCTTTATTTCGCTTTTTGGTTTTACCAAAAAGCAATCCATATAGGTTTTAAAATAAAAATATAAACTAATGTTTAAAAAAGCAATCATGTTAGGTTAACATAAAAAGTGTTTTGCTGCACAGCGCCGCAACACAACGAGTGTAGGAAGGAAGAGGTTTAAGCGTCTCCTTCTTGGGTAGTATAAGTATAGTAGCAGGCAGGTCAATTAACATCAACAGTGATAAGAAATAGTTTTAATGAAGCGGTAGGTTTTATCATATATAATTTTTGAGAGTTTTTGGAGACCTTCGAGAGATGGGTAACAGTACTTTTTGCGAACACTTTCCATGATATAATTGTTTGTATGTTTGTGGGGGGTCTACGTTATAGTTTTTTTTTTTGGAATTTGGTTTGAATGTATGATCGATATCACCACTCTACATTTTAAAATCGGGGGTTTTCAATTAAAACAAAAATCTGTTAAATTGAGTATTTACTCTTGTTGTTGATGACATGAAATACATGATTGATATTTGTACTAGTTGAATGATATGCTTGATGCCATATGTTATGTCTTGATACTCGTGATTGTCATAGTGTAATTATAAAATTACTTGGAAACAACATATAAGTCTATTTAGTATGTATGATAGGATCAAATATTTAATTTATGGTAAATGAATTATTACATGTATGAGACATGAAATTCATGCCTTATGATGAGTTGTATGATGTTTGCCGTAACACCACCTATGATAGGGGTATCGAAGAGAAATACCGCCTTAATGGGGGTATCGAAAGGAACATCGCCATGTGGTTGGGATGTCGAAAATGAGCAATACTACCTAAAAAGGAGTATCGAAAGTAACACCGCCACAGGTTGGGGTGTCGAAAAAGGAGAAATACCACCATGTGCACATGGGAGGTATTGAAATGGAAATGTCCCCGACAGGAGGGTGACATCGAAACACTCCTCGTGAGTAGGGGTGGGCAATGGGACGCTGTTGTCGTGTGATGTGTGAATTTATGGCATGCCGGCAAGAGACCAATTTAATTAGGAGGTCTTCGGGCGCTTGGGTTAATCTAGAATTTATTTGGTATATGGAATGTGATGTATTGAGAGAAGTCATTGCTACGTTATATGTTATTGAGTTGATATGATTATTGTTGATATTAAAAGTATTCTCTTTTATATATATTATTTTGGAAAATTAGCGGGTGCCATGGACAGTTTTTCCGGTTACCACGTCGGTTGAGGACAATACTATTTTCGAAAATATTTTATAAAACTGTATTGTTGATCACTGGGATTTTATATCTCATCATAAGTATTGTTTTCAGAGACCGATGACATCACTGTTGAGGACCCAGAGACCTGAGGAGTCGTCTTCTTATCACCTAGTTGGTTAGTAATGTAGTATGGTTGAGGGTGCTTACGACGTTTTTTTTTTGGGTTTACGTATTATTTTTCTCGGATTATAATTAGATGCCCGGTTTTGAGGCTTTTGGTTTTCATTTATATTTATATTAATTACATGGATATTTTATTACTATATTATTTAATATCAAGTATTTTCAGACTTTAAATATTTTATTTAATTTTTCTTTATGAGATATATGTTTTAATTAAATGTTTTAAAGAATTTTTATTGATTTATCTTGGGAATACTAATGTAACAAATGGCGTTACATCAGGGGTCGACTGCGAGCTTGACCATTCGGGAGCCTACATCCTCCGGCTCACAGGACACAGAGGAGGTGGAGCGGTTGAGGCAGGAGGTGCAGTAATAGAAGGAGGCGAACGAGTGCATGATGCAGCAGATGGAGACATTCTCTACGGTTATTATCGATGTGTTCGATTTCCTCCCACCAGACAGGCCCAACGCTCTGCATGGGCTCCTCCATGCCAGCCAGCCCTCCACCACTTCTACTGATCCACCACCGTAGCCGCATGATGCCGGTCTGTCTTCTGAGCCGCAGCCTGATGGTCATCTGACACTGGTAGACTTCCCCCGCCAGGACGACGATGACAGATATTATGATGATGGGTATAAGGATAGTTATAGATGTAGTAGACATTTGTAACTAGACGAATATTTTATGTATGTATTATATGTTGAGTTTGTTTTTATTTTAAATTAATTTTCATTTAACTGCTTTTTAAATTTTATTTTTATTTTCAATTTTGTTTTCTAATTAATTATATAATAATAATTAATTAAAATAAAATGTAATAATAATTAAAATATAATAATATTTAATAAAAATAAAAATAAAATAAAAATTAATTAAAATAAAATAAAAATTAATAATTAAAATATAATAATAATTAATTAAAATAAAATAAAATAATAATTCATAAATAAAATATAATAATAATTAATATTCAAAATATAAAATTTAAGTGCTAATAAAAAATTAATAATTAATATAAAACAAAATAAAATTAAAAAATCATTAAAATAAAATTAAGAAAAATCAAAATAAAATAAAACCATGTTTCCGACGGATAATTTCGTCGGTAAATGTTGTTTAGATTTTTCGACAGAAATGACCGTCGGTAACTTCCATTGACATACACTTACCGATGGACGTATCTATCGATAATGAGGGGTTCCGTGTGACGAGTTTTCCAAGGGTCTTGTCCGCATGAATACTTGTTTGAGTGTTTAAAACTATCCACCCACCGTTTAGGCACCCTAGTACCTTTCTTCAAAACTTATTTTCCTATCTTCCTCCTTGCCCCTCTTGGGATGATAGTCTTCTTTTTCCCAAATCTGGCCTTCTTAATATACAATCTTTTTCCTTCAAAAAGTCTACCATTAATTCTTCTAACGGCTTCCTCCGCTACACTTTGGTTGCTGAATCTGACGAAACCAAACAAGTTTTTCCTTCCCATTCTTGCTTTTCTTGAGATGAAAACATCCTTGACTTCTCTGATCCGATCCTCTGGAAAAATGCCTTTAGCTATCAATTGTTAGCTCTTTTCGTGTATAAATTGTCAACAAATAATGTGAAAACTGATACATCACTCGCTTCTCCATTAATCTGGTTTGCTTTATGCTCATTTCTTCTAGCTTTACTACTCTCCCTTTGTGACGATTCAGCTTGGTCTTGTTGAAGGTTACTCTCTTCCATTCTCCATCTGCTATTACGATGTTTCAGCTTCCTAAACTTTGCAGTGACGATAATGTTTCTTCAAACTGGCGATGATTCCTTCAATTTCCAGTTGTAATAATAATGCAAGTTGCCCTCTGATATACAATTTATCTTGATTTCAAAAGTCAATAACCATATAATAGATCTCATCATTTTCTGCATATCACTTTTCTTCACCTTTACCATCATCTTCATCTCCATCTGCTATGGTATTCACTCCATCCTCCTTTGCACTGGCCAATGCCATGCAGGAAAAATGAGGACCAGACATGGGTGTGGGCCCAACATCCATGACAGCAAAAGGCACGAGAAGGTGGGTGATTTATGTTACCATGGTTATTGTGTAAGATTTAAGTGTTTCATGTGACCTGTAATGATTCTAATAAGTAAAAAATTAAACAATTAAGGGCTAAATTATAATAATTAGGTAAAAGAGGGACAATTTCATAAATCAACTATTATTTGATGGGATTGACAAATGAAAATGGGTAATCCTAATGTACTGGCCGAAGAGTGAAACCCGGCCACCGAGCTCGAATACCCGGCCCAGTCCGAAAGATAAAGATAATAAATTAAAGATCACCTAATTAAGGGATAGGATATTATCCTTAATTAAATCCTGATATTATCTGAAATAACCTTATCTGGTTAAAAGAGATAATATCCCTTAAATTAAGGAATCACATCTCAAAAGAGATTTAAGAGATAGAAAGAGATAAATCAGATCTCTAAAAGATAGGGGAATCCTATTATAAAAGGAGGAGTACCCATGATAGAAACCGACTTTTCACTGAACTCCGGTGGCTCTCTCTTAAGCATATTAGAGAAACTAGTTCGACCAAGAGACTATCAGACAGTCCTTGCTCCCTAGTATTCATCAGATACAAAATTAAGAGATTGAGATCACCACGGCCAAGGGTTGAACCGAGAACTACGTCTGGCTTTGATTCCTATCGGGATACGTAGGACCGGAATATTACATTCTGCCAAGTCATAATCTAAAACAACCCCTATTATTCACTCTTGGTCTGACGTTTACGACGAGGTTCCGGCAAACCGGATCTCGACAGGAACATTTGGCGCCCACCGTGGGGCCGAGGTGAAACTTTCCCCGGTTCCACAAGAAAAGCTTGATGGTGACCACACGGAATGGTCTGCGAGGAGGGGCGGGCAGCTTGAATCATGAGGACCATGAGGATTCGAACACCCAGAACCACGACGATCATCTTTCCTCCCCCCTCAATGAAGACAACCCCCGGTTGGGAGAAGTTATTGAACAGCTTAAGCAGATGCGGAAAGAGAACGAGGAGATTCGCGCGCATAATCAGAAGCTCCTTAGAGCGCGAAAAAGAGAGAGGTCCCTGACACCTTCCGACGAAGAGCAATCCTCACTCGAGGCTGGCTAGAAGGATCCTCCGACGCACTCTCCTTGGGGAACTAACCGAGCATCCAAAACTAAACCTCCCCCGGGGGCTTCAGAAGTCAAGTCTCACGCAGAAAGGACTAGCCAGAAAGGAAGGACATCGGACCGACGTCCGAGGTTGCCCTTCACTGATGACATTAATGAGGTAATCGTGCCTAGACATTTTAAGCCCCTTAACATCGACAAATTCAATGGCACCACTGACCCAACCGAGTATGTGGAGTCTTTTATTTCCTCTATTTGCTTGGTGATTGATTCGGAGGTTGTCATGTGCAAAGTTTTTCCAACCACTTTGCAAGGCCCAGCTCTGACCTGGCTAACAAATCTACCACCTCGGTCGATTGATTTCTTTGATGTGCATATAACCAAGTTCACTGCACAATTTGCAGCAAGCTGAAGGCATAAAAGGCACTCGGTCTCACTGGTAAATTTCAAACAGGAAAGGAATGAATCACTCAGAGATTACATGGCTCGCTTCAATGCTAAGCAGATCCTGATTCCCAACATGAGCTCGGAACTCTGCCTCCACACCGTCATGGCCGGTCCCAAGCCAGGGCCATTCTTCGAGTACCTATCTCGGAAGCCACCGAGAGATTTTGAAGAGTTGCAGGAAAAGGCTACAGGTTTCATGAACTCGGAAGAGATGTTGGAATTTAAAAGGAGAGAAAGAGGTTTCGAGGACAAGAGCTCAGCCTCGAACAAAGACAGAAACAGGGGGTCTGACTCACAAAGGACCCAAAAAACCAACGAAAGAGAATTCCCGCAGAGGCATCCCAGGTACCAATCTTATACCCCGTTGAACTGATCTCGGGCAACCATCCTTCAGGAGGTGTGTAGCGCTGAGTTGCTTACCTTACCTGGATCATCCAAAACACCGGACAATGCTGACAGAAGCAAAGAATGCATGTGGCACCAAAACTATGGACACTCCACTGAAGAGTGCAAAATACTCCAGAGAAAGATTGAGGATTTAGTACAAGCAGGCCGTCTTGATCGTTTCATCCACCGAGATGACAACGGAGGCAGACGACCCGGTCGAAGACAACAGAGACACGGTTATGATAACCGAGACCGAGATGCAAACTTGTGAAGAAACCATCATGGCGAAGACCGGTTGAATAACCAAAGGACCCGTATCGAAGAATCAGAAGGAGGAATCAGGGGAGTCATCAATACTATCTCAGGGGGGTTTGCAGGCGGAGGAACGACGAGCTCGGCTCGGAGGCGTCATGTGAAAGCCCTCCGATCTGTTAACACAGTGTCTGGAAGGCCTCCAAGAGCAAGACCCCCCATAACTTTCACAGATGATGATTTCCAAGGGGTAGATCCAAATCAAGATTACCCAATGGTGATAACGGTCGAGCTGGCCAACTTTTCGGTCAGACGAACTCTTATTGACCAGGGGAGCTCGGCCGATATTCTGTACCTGGCAACCTTCAAGAAGCTCAGAATTCCAGAAAAGTTGATAAAGGAGCAGGAAGACAAGCTAGTAGGGTTCGCCAGGGAGCAAGTCAAAACCCGAGGTTACACAGACCTCTTAACAACGTTTGGAGAAGGAAAACTCTCCAAATCCGTATCAGTCAGGTACGTCATTGTAGATGTCAACACATCATACAACATCCTTATTGGAAGACCGACGTTGAATGAACTCGGAGCGATTGTCTCTACCCCACACCTGACAATGAAATTCTCAGCCGACTCTGGGGAGATAATTGCAGTCCGGGCTGACCAAAAGCTAGCCAGGCAATGCTATGTGGACAGCCTGAAGGTTACCCGCCACCAGGACGACCCAAAGAATACCGAGGATGGTAAAGCAGAGGTAGTAAGCTCGATCAGCTCAGTAACTTCAGCCAGCTCGGTCGGCATGTTTGAGCTGGACCCAAGGACGGAGATGTACGAGTCCAGGACCGAACCAACAGAGTCTTTAGAAAGGTTCCAGTTGGGAGCCCATCCTGAACAATGCACCCACGTCGGTAGTCAACTGGACCCCTCACTCAGAGAGAGGCTTCACATGGTCCTAAGAAGGAATGCTGACCTGTTTGCCTGGAAGACATCGGATATGCCAGGCATAGACCCCAACTTTATGTGCCATAAGCTGTCTGTATGTCCCGAAGCTAAACCTGTAACTCAAAAAAAGGAAACTTGGTGAGGAAAGGCGCCGAGCAGTGGCCGAGGAGACTTCCAAACTGGTCAAAGCAAATTTCATCCGAGAGGTGAAATACACTACTTGGCTAGCCAACGTGGTATTAGTCAGGAAGGCCAATGGTAAATGGCGAATGTGCATTGACTATACCGACCTCAACAAGGCATGCCCAAAGGATTCCTATCCCTTGCCCAACATTGACAGACTGATGGATGGGGCCTCAGGTTACAAAGTCTTGTCCTTTTTGGACGCATATTCAGGTTATAACCAGATCAAGATGTACCCACCCGACGAGGAAAAAATAGCATTTATGACTGATGGGGCAAACTACTGCTACCGAGTAATGCCCTTCGGCCTAAAAAATGCTGGTGCAACATATCAAAGACTTATGGACAAGGTTTTCTCCAGTCAAATAGGAAAAAACTTAGAAGTATATGTTGATGACATGGTGGTAAAATCTGAAGATCCGAGCCAGCAACCTGCCGACCTCGAAGAAATTTTCGGCCAGCTCAGAAAGTACAACATGAGGCTAAATCCAGAAAAGTGCTCTTTTGGTGTACAAGGAGGAAAATTCTTGGGATATATGCTAACACACAGGGGAATCGAAGCTAATCCGGATAAATGCAAAGCCGTCATAGAAATGCGAAGTCCTCGGAATGTGAAAGAAATTCATAGGCTAGCCGGTCGATTAGCCTCCCTATCCCGCTTTCTCCCAAAGTCTGCAGAGAAGGCAAGGCCTTTCTTCCAGCTCTTGAAAAAGCCAAAGAATTTCATTTGGACTGAAGAATGTGAGAAGGACTTTGAAGATCTAAAACTCTTCTTAGCATCTCCCCCAATCCTCACTCGACCTCAGCTCGGCAAAGATCTGTACCTGTACCTCTCCGTCAATGATTGTGCAATCAGTGCAGTGATCATCCAGGAAGAAGAGAAGCAGCAAATGCCAGTGTACTATGTCAATAGGATCCTGAAAGACACGGAAACGCGATATCAAGTAATTGAAAAACTGGCCCTCGCCTTAGTTATGGCAGCTCGGAGGTTACGACTCTATTTCCAGTCGCACCAAGTCATAGTCAAGACTGATCATCCAATAAAGCAAGTACTCAGGAAACCTGACCTAGCCTGACGAATGATAGCCTGGTCAGTAGAATTGTCAGAATTCGGTCTACGGTATGAACCGAGAGGGCCAATGAAAGCACAATGCCTCTCTGACTTTATTGCCGAGCTCTCTTCCAAATCGGCGTCAGAGTCCTTCATCTGGCTCCTATATGTTGACGGATCATCTAACTTGAAATGAAGCGGGGCTGAAATAATTCTTGAGGGACCTGATGATCTAATCCTCGAGCAATCTTTAAAGTTTGGGTTCACTGCTTCGAACAACCAAGCAGAATATGAAGCCCTTATTGCTGGGCTATTGTTAGCTAAAGAAATTGGGGTCCGGGAACTAAAATGCCGAAGTGACTCACAGCTCGTAACAGGATAAGTCTCGGGTAATTATCAGACAAAGGACCCCCAACTAACCAGATATCTCTGCATGGTTAATAACCTCATTTCTGAATTTGAGCATTTCTCCATTGAGCACATACCTTGGGAAGAAAATTCCAGGGCAGATCTGTTGTCCAAATTGGCTAGCACCAAGAGGGCTGGCCAACTAATAACTTTCATTCAAGAAAACCTCCTCGAGTCGAGCATAAAAAGTGCCGAAGTTACAATGACCGAGTACTATGACCGGGGCTGGATGACTCCAATTTGGGAGTATCTAACCTCAGACAAACTACCTGATGACCCAAAGGAGGCGAGGCGAATCCGTCTGAAATCTTGCCACTACACCGTCCTAGACGGTGAGCTGTACAAAAGAGGATTCTCCAGGCCATTACTGAAGTGCCTCACAAAGGAGCAGTCCGAGTACGTAATGGATGAGATGCACTGAGGAATTTGTGGAATGCATTCAGGTGGCCGATCTCTGGTAGCTCGGGTCCTACGAGCAGGGTTTTACTGGCCAACCATGAGACTAGATTGTTCTACTTGGACCAATAGGTGTGAGCCCTGTCAGAAGTTCGCCAGCATAGCTCGTGCACCAGGAGAAGAGATCCACTCCATATTCTCACCATGGCCCTTTACTATGTGGGGGATGGACATAGTCGGTCCTTTCCCAATGGCCAAGGGTCAAGTCAAGTTCCTCCTGGTAGGTGTAGACTACTTCACCAAGTGGATTGAAGCAGAACCATTGGCTATGATAACTGCCAAAAAGGTCCAGAATTTTGTATGGAAAAACATCATATGCAGGCATGGCCTTCCTTATGTAATTGTTACAGACAACGGAAAGCAATTCACTGATAAGGAGCTTGGAGAATTTTACTCCAATCTCAGAATTAAGCACAAAGTGACCTCGGTTGAGCATCCACAAACAAATGGCCAAGTAGAGGCAGCCAATAAAGTTATTCTAAACGAGCTCAAAAGAAGGTTAGGACAATCAAAAGGGGCTTGGGTCGAACAATTACCAAGCATCCTGTGGGCTTACCATTGCTCACCACAATCTTTGACGGGAGAAACACCGTTCAAACTAACCTATGGAACCGATGCAATGATTCCAGTTGAGCTCGGTGAACTCTCTTTCCGAAGGTAGCATCACGATCAAAGCAAAAATGAAGAAGAACTCCGAGTTGAGCTTGACATGGTCGAGGAAGTCCGAGATACGAAAAAAATCAGAGACGAGCTGTGCAAGCAAAAAACAACTCGGAAGTACAACTCAAGGCTGCACCCAAGGGAATTTGTGCAAGGCGACTTAGTGCTGAGACTACAAAGCGACGCGAGAAAAGACCCCAGAGAGGGTAAGCTCGCGGCAAATTGGTCAGGCCCATTCAGGATAATAGAAAATCTAGGAAATGGTGCCTACAGGCTAGAAGAATTGTCAGGAAAGTCGGTTCCAAGAACATGGAACACTTCCCACCTTAAGTTTTATTTTAGCTAAGGTTAGAGGTGATGCACTCTTTTCCCTATCTCGGTCTTTTTCCCATAAGGTTTTGGCCGAGAAGGTTTTAACGAGGCACACTAGGAAAAATAAATAAATAAAATTATTTTCAGTTGAGCTATTATGTAAAAAATACGACGTTAAAACTGACAAAATCCTAAAGAGGCTGACCGAGCTAAAATCGACCAATCAGGGTCGAAGTGTCGATCCTATATAGGTGTATAAATCCTAAAGAGGCTGACCGAGCTAAAATCGATCGATCAGGGTCGAAGTACCGAGCCTATATAGGTGTATAAATCCTAAAGAGGCTGATCGAGCTAAAATCGACCGATCAGGGTCGAAGTGCCGAGCCTATAAAGGTGTATATATCCTAAAGAGGCTGACCAAGGTAAAATCGACCGATCAGGGTCGAAGTGCCGAGTCTATAAAGACATTAGAAAATTTTCTAAGTGCAAACAGATTCACAAGTAAACAGGAAATTTCATTAAATAAAAAGGGCAGGGCCCCGAATACATAAAGGTTCAGAATAAAAAGGGGACTGCACAAAAACAATGTGTTTCCTAAACCTACTGATACAATTTCAGGAATCAAGGTCATCCTCGGCATTAGGAGGGATGATAGCAGATTGACGAGGTGGGCCCACTTCACCTTCGGGTCCCTCCTCGGCCCCTTGACCCTCGCCCTCCTCCCCGTAAGTTACGGCGTCCTCATCCTCATCCTCAAGCTCGGTCAACGGAACAAGGATTCCATCTCGGTTAATATCCTTGTCCACATCGGCACAGGAGAAGTCAGCAGTCAGGTTGAAATGCTGAAGTTGCTTCACGGCTCGGGAGAAACCGTTAACATGCTCCCTCTTGATTGAAGTCTCAGCTTCAGCTAGATCAGCACGGAGCCTCAAATTCTCCTCCTTCTCGGTCTCCAGCAACTTCTGCAGCTCCAGATCGGCTTCCTTCTCGGCTTGAAGCCCTTTCACAACATTCTGAAGGTTGAGCCGGTTAGCTCTTTCCATTTCTAGCTCGGCCGTAAGGGTGGCATTGTCTTTTTCCAGCTCTGCCTTCTGAGCCTTCAGCTGGCCTATAACCCAGCCTTGCTCCTCACATGTGGCCATGGCCTGAGAGAGCTCGTCCCTCACCCTCGAGGCTCGAGCTAAATCGGCCCTCATCATCTCCATCTTCTTAACATTGTCAATAACCTGCTGGCTCCAGAAGCGAGTAATAGAGGCGATTCGGAGGGCATAGGCAACGGCAGCCTCCATGCTCTCCTCTGGCCCTTGCTCCAGCAAAAGCCGAGCGTCAGAAGGTTTCAGCACCTAACTATCAATCAGGCCTGTAGGATCGAACTCGTTCCCCCAGAGCGAGCTAATCCCCGGATTGCAGTTCCCATTGTACCATTTGGTATCCGACGGAAGATTGGTCACCCTGGGAACATCGCCCGACCTCAATGCAGCAGTAGGAGTTTCCTCAATCATCAGCAGATGAGAAGGACTTCTAAGCGGGACTTCTGACATCATGTCTTCCCGAGTCCTCTTCGGAGGCCGAGTGCTCGGCGCAGAAGCTTCAGCCGCCTTCTTTTTCTTTCCTTTGGCATTTAAAGCTATGGCTGATCCGCCCGCTGCTTGGTGGGCTGATTTCTTCATCAGAGCCTTGTAGTTGAATTTTCCCATTATCACTGTAAAAAGAGGAAAATCAGTCAGATACAAGTACGTGGCTGGGCAAGGAAAACACCCATTAAAAAACTACTTACAATCAAAATCGGCTTGCCGAGTTGATGACTTGGGGAGCAATAAAAGTCTACCACAGGGCAATGGCCGAGGATAGAGTTTTAGGAGCTCAACGTCAGTTTTTTCTTGGGTTGTCATGCAGCCGACGTCATAGCTGTGGAACTTAGTTGGGTGGGGTTGCTGGTAGAAGGGAAATTTGGAGACTCCATCTGAGTCATAGAATAAAGATTCGTTCCCTATAGTAGGTCGGACATTGAAAAAGTCCGACTTGAAAAATTTATATGAACTCTTATAGAGCCCAATAATGCCCCCCGACTCAGCCCCACTAAGGGAAATCCAGCCAACCCGGTCCCCAAACCTAACCTTATAAAAATGAAGGAATATAGGAGCAGTAGCCACCACTCCTATCTGTTCATAGAGGATTTGGAAAGCCTTTAAAAAGGACCAACTGTTTGGATGGAGTTGGGTTGGGGCAACATTCATGATCTTTAGCACATCACACTCGAACTGGGTAAAAGGCAGAGTGACTCCAATATGCTCAAATAAGGTTTTATATACATATGTGAAGGAAGGCTGCCCAGGAGCAGAATGAAGAAAGACATGCTTATCCCCAGAACATGGCAGACACTCTACACTGCCTTCAAAGGAAGAAACTTTGTTTTTTAGGGAGGAAAGAGATTCAAAATTCCAAAAATTGGAATGAAAAGCCCCCACATCTGGCCTCACCCAGAAATACCCAGGAATGGTGATATCTGGGTATGGGACCCTAGGCATTCTAGTGGTACGCTTGTGACGTTTAGAAATGTGTACTGCATCAGGAGTGGCTGAGCTATTCCCATCAGTGGAGGAATAGGCGCCATTGGCACCACCACCACCACGAGAGGAGGATGGGGAAGAACGAGGAGAACCTCCAATTAGATGGATTTCAGGCTCCATGACCTGAACCCCAGAAGAGGCATTTTGGGATACCTCAAATGAAGCCTCCATGGATGAGCAATCAGAAAGTAAACCTAAAGGAGTTTGAAAGAGCAGGACGTACCTTGAAGGGAGTATGAATGCGTGAACCAGAAAGAACTCGAGAATAAGGAAAGTCTAGGGCTTAAAGAAGATGAAATCCCGCGCCAGAGGCTCGCCCAAATTTATAGGAAAAGGTGTAACGCCCTCTCGGCAAATTAAAGAGGGTTGTTGGCAGACGAGAGCAGGGAAGCGTCCCTTCAAGTCTGACCGCATTCGCCAACTAATGGAAAGTAACCACGTGGCAGAAGTGTCATAATGCACACTGCCATCACGGGAAAATAGGGGCACGCCACAATCCACAAATCTCGGAAACAATGCCACAAAGGCCATGCGTCACACAGAGTAACGTTTACTTTCCATCTCGAGACCCGAGAAAGTATGGCGTCAGCATAAAACAAGTAATCACCTCCACCTCGGCTCCCGCGAAAAAGCTTCCACGCCATTGGCTCAAAACTTGGGGGGACTTGTGTATGAGCCGAGATAGAGTCCGTGACCCCGAAAGCATCAAGCTCGGTCACTCGAGCTGCTCACCGAGTTGTAGGATGTATATATATGCATAAAGTATGAAGCTTGGCCAATCACCACGCCGAGCCTAAAGACAGAAAGATGAAACTGAGTTCCCGAACTCGGCTAACATCATGAAAGCTTTTACGCTTAATCAGCTCAAAGCTTGGGGGGCTTGTGTACTGGCCGAAGAGTGAAACCCGGCCACCGAGATCGAATACCCGGCCCAGTCCGGAAGTTAAAGATAATAAATTAAAGATCACCTAATTAAGGGATGGGATATTATCCTTAATTAAATCCGGATATTATCTGAAATAACCTTATCTGGTTAAAAGAGATAATATCCCTTAAATTAAGGAATCACATCTCAAAAGAGATTTAAGAGATAGAAAGAGATAAATCAGATCTCTAAAAGATAGGGGAATCCTATTATAAAAGGAGGAGTACCCATGATAGAAACTGACTTTTCACTGAACTCTGGTGGCTCTCTCTTAAGCGTATTAGAGAAACTAGTTCGACCAAGAGACTATCAAACAGTCCTTGCTCCCTAGTATTCATCAGATACAAAATTAAGAGATTGAGATCACCACGGCCAAGGGTTGAACCGAGAACTACGTCTGGCTTTGATTCCTATCGGGATCGTAGGACCGAAATATTACATTCTGCCAAGCCATAATCTAAAACAACCCCTATTATTCACTCTTGGTCTGACATTTACGACGAGGTTCCGGCAAACCGGATCTCGGCAGGAACACCTAATAAATGTGAAACTGGCCCTATTCTTAGAATAACAGTATTTTCTTCTTCCTTTCACCATACCTAACATATAAAGAATAGAAAGTGCAAGTCAAGGAGTAGTTTCTCCCTCCCTCTTTGAGGAAATTAAAGGCATCAAAGAATTATCTTCATCTCTAGAAACGAATAGAGGTGATTAAGTAACATTTTCCCTATGATATTGTCATTTTTCAAAATCATGAAATTCCAAGATCTTGTATTAGTTTTCTATTATTGTGAACCCTAGAAAACTACAACTTGTTAAGTCACAAAGCGTTTGACTCTCTTGTTTGTTAACCCCGAGTGTTTTGAAGAATCCAAACATTAAGCAACTGATTTTAATTGAACTGTCTGAATATTGCTAATCATCTACTTGAGATATGCAGCAAAGACAATATTTGAACAGGTCAATCTAAGAATGAAAGAATCAAAGCATATTCTATGTGTCTAACTTCTTGAACTTAATCAGCTAAGGCAATGTGTCTGATAAGACTCATATAAGCTGAAGTCTAGTTTCAGAGGCTAGTCTCAGACTTCTTGAAGATAATGAAAAACAATCTAGTTCTAAGATCAAGAAGCAACTTGATGATCATGTTCAAACACCTGAAAGATAGAAGTCTCCGAAACTTAAAACTGAAGCTGAAGATGAAGTTACAACTTCTTATCAGATCACTCACTTTGAAGACTCTGTTAAAGAATGAAGGATGAAGTCTCTTAAGCTAGTGATAAAGGACACTAGAAGCTAGAAGCTACATCAATATTGATCTCAACACTCATTTAAGAAAGATTGCAAAAGCTAACCAAGCAATCTCTGAAGAAAACTTGAAGACAAATTCAAGAAAGATCAAGTTACAGACAAATTCGATAAAGACTTCAGATTATCTCTAAAGAAGACCTCAACCAAAGTCATAGAAGAAAGTGACTGACGATCTGAAGAAGTGCCTGAAAATCTGTCAGAACCAAGAAGACGTTTGAAGACATGTTAGAACCGACAAGCATGTAGAATGCGTCTAAAGCACCAGTAATATGTTGGAAGACATGATAATGAAAAGCACTTGAGCAAAAGGGCATATTTCCTTGTTACCGAGGATCGTTAAAAGAAAAAATATTTCTTGAAGACTCACTTGGGAATCTAATGGAAAGAGAACCATCAAAGAAAGGAATCAAATATTCAAAGGAATATAATACTAATTCGCTTGTCTTCGAAAGAGTACAAAAAGCAGAAAGCATGAAGACCCTACTACATTTCTCTTTCTTGCAAAAAACAAAAAGCACATTTCTCCGAGTTTTTCTCAATGTCGCACAAATAAGGAAAGCTACACTACCCAAGTTAGAAAAGCATCTCTGCTCTGCTCTGTGTTTGAAAAACTACCTCTAACGTTCATAATCATTTAATGCAAAGTCAAAACGACCATTTTATATCCAGAAGATAAAGAGAATATCTCTACAAAGTGACGATCGTGTCTCATGAAGAACTTGAAGACTAATGAAAAGAAGACATACATACATATGAGACATATGAGAAATATGTGAAACAACTATTGACAGAGAATGCTCAAATCAGAAAGAATCATTCACGCTGAAAGCTCTCATACACTCTGATATCCTTCTCTTCAATTACAAATCATTTAGGGAATATCACTCTCTGCAATATATATGATCCTAAGTTCCTATTCACTCTTTGATCCTAAGTTCCTATTCAAAACAACTCTCATCTCTTAGATCCTGAAGAGGCTAGATGTGCAAACAATACTTGTGGTTGAGCTTGGAAAGGCTAGGTGTGCAAATAATACTCATATTTAACTTTGATTAGTTATAGTGATAAAACTTGGTGAAGCTAAGGACTGGATGTAGCCCAAAATATTGTGGGTGAACCAGTATAAATCTCTGAGTATTCTCTTTCCTATCTTAATATTTTAATTACATCTTGTTGAACCGGACGAAACTCTGATTTTGTGATGATTTTTGTTTTGTGCTAGCAAAACTCTGATTTACGAAAACACTATTCAACCCCCATTCTAGAGTTGTTTTGTGCCATTTCACAACTAACATGTGTATCAGAGCATTAGGTAAAAATATTCATGATTTTCCAATTAAGAATCATGAATTTTATGAACTCTAATTATGGAATTTGGGGCTTTTGGTTCTTCCAATTTGTATGAATCCTAGTTTTGAAAATTTGGAATTTATAAATTATAATCGTTCTTTTTCCCATTTTAACGTGAATTGATTTTGATTTTGAAAATAATGAAAATTACATTACAATAAAAAGAGGATGGCTTTTCTAGGGTTTCACCTCACGTGATCCCCTACGGTCTTGCATGCTAGGGTTTTGCCTCATGTCAGAATAATCCTATCGAAAGGAGATTCACCCATCAAAATTAATGACTTGCATTCTAAGCTATTCAAGTTATGGAAACCTATCAGTCAATGGGGTTTGGTGCCGTTAAGGAAAGGCTTCTATGAATTTAGCTTTGCTTCTCTAGCGGACTTACGCAGTGTTTGGACAGTCAGTTCGTGGAATCTTCATCCTTGTATCCTTCGGTCGTCATCATGGACTCCTGACGTCAACCCGAGCTCCTTGAGACAGACTCACACATAATGTTGGATTCAAATTCATGGTTTGCCTCAAGAATATTGGCGACCAAAGATTTTATTCGAGATTACATGAGGTTTGGGAGTTCCAATCTCGCTTAATGAGCCAACTAGCAAAAGGATTTTTGGCCACTTAATTAGAGTTCTTGTTGATCTTGATCTCACAGGTAAACTTCATGATTAAATTCTTGTGGAACATGAGGGTTTTTTTGTGTGGATTGAATATGAAAGATTATCTCTATTCTGTCCTGCATGCCAAACTGTAACAACCTGTTTTTAATTACGCTGTTTTAACAGTAAAGATATATTTATTTATATTTTTATTTGAGAATTAGGAAATGATTTTGGAGAAAACAAAATCATATCTAGAACCTATTCTACGGTAGGAAGCTCTGGTTAAAATTTGGGTTTAAAACTTAGACAGAAACTGGTCTGCGTTTTTTAACTGACTGTGTAATTTTATACTGACAGAAAACCCTAATTTGACCCGAAAACTGAAATTTGTAGATTTTTTATATTTTGTCTGTGGGAAGTCTAATTTTCAAAATTTTGATCAGAAATAAAAAATTATGTGTATTCGGACGAATTTTGACGAAAGTTCGAACGAAAAATAGTCGGTGTTTTCACTGACAGTAAGATTTTAATGATCAGAAAACCTAATTTTGACTCGTGAACGAAACAAGGTAGATTTTTACCAAGTTTCCAATGAGATAGGTTATTTTGAAATTTTTGTAAAAAAAATAAGATATTAGATGATTCTCGGGCGTTTTGGTCATTAATCGGGTAATCGACGGAGTCGGGAACAAATAATAGAAATATATTTAGATATTTAGTAAAATATATCAATGATCCCTTTACCAAAAAACCCATCATTGCTGCTCCTTTCAAGAATAAGAATCCTGATGAGGCAATATCAGCGATGGACATAAGCAAACTTATGGAGCAATCCAATTATACCAACAAATACCTTCAAGTGTTAGGAGAGCACTTAATCAAAAAAGATGCAACCACCATTGCATCTACTTCGGGAATCAAGAAGGATATTCCATTAGAAAAACCCTTGTTCAAACCTTTTAAGATGAATAAGAAGATCAGAGAAAGTTTGCTTCTTCTTCAACCCAATATAAAAAAGGAAAAACAAGAATTTGTGGAGAAACTAGAAGAAACACTGAAACAACTAGTTGTTCCAGATTCTCCATCGGATAATCAAGATGAAAGACCTTCAAGAGACAAAGGTCCGATTATCAATGTCATCAATGAAGACGGCTCAGAAACAGAATCTATGGCTAGTACCTCCAAAACCAATCCTCCAGATAAACCTCCAATCAATATCAATCCTGTTCTTACCCAATCTTGGAGGCAACCCTCAAAACTTTATTATCCTAGAGCAACTCCTCCGGATATGCTCTTTGAAGAAAAAACTCCAAACTTTAGGAGCTTCAATGCCAACAATATCTATGAATGGAACATAGATGGCCAAACAGAGTATCAAATGCTCCAAACAATGCAGCATATGACTATGATGGCTACTGCTTATCAGACCACAAATGACTGTTCTGAAGAAGCCATCTGTAATATCTTGTCTGCAGGATTTACAGGCCAACTCAAAGGTTGGTGGGATTATTCTTTCTCTGAAGCACAGAAAGAACAAATGTTTTCTGCTATCAAGACTGATGCAGAAGGAAATCCAATTTATGACAATGAAGGTGCAACCATCCCTGATGCGGTTAACACCTTAATCTTCTCAATTTGTGGACATTTCATGGGAAATACTTCCACTTGGAAGGATAGGTCTGCAGAGTTATTATCCAATCTTAAGTGTAGATCTTTAGCTAGCTTTAGGTGGTATAAAGATACCTTCCTAACTAGAGTCTACACCAGAGAAGACTGCCAGAATAGGTTCTGGAAAGAAAAGTTCGTTGCAGGTCTCCCAACTTCGTTAGGTGATCTTGTCAAGGATGAGCTCATAGCCCAATCTCCAGATGGAAATATTCCATATGAGCAATTGAGTTATGGTCAACTCATTGCAGCAACCCAGAAGATAGGGGCAAGACTTTGCAAGGAAGACAAAGTCAGAGATCAATTCAAAAAAGAAAAGGCCGCCAAGAAGGATTTAGGGTCTTTTTGTGAACAATTTGGTATACCTCCTTGTCCAAAGGATAAAACCAAGTCTTCAAAGAAATATGAAGGCAAACCCCAAAATACTAAGTATACCAAGTATACTAAGTACAAGAAAAGCAAAAGGTATGGTAAACCTAAGCCAGAATTCAAATCTGAATTCAAGCCTAAACCAACCACTGGTGAAAAGTTCCCCAGAAAAGCAGTTACTTGCTATAACTGCGGCAAACCTGGCCATATCAGTAAATACTGTAGGCTAAAAAAGAAAATTAAAGAATTAAATCTAGAGCCATCAGTTGAGGAACAACTGAATAACCTTTTAATCCAATCAGATACTTCAGAAGAAGAATCAGATGGTGATTTTGCTGAAGATGTCAATCATATTCAAGAAGATGATGTTGGAAATCTTAGCTCCGATTCATCTCCTGAGATTAATGTCTTAACTAAGGAACAATATCTCCTTTTTGAAGTCATTAATTCAATAGCTGATCCAGAAGAAAGGAGAAAATATCTGGATAAGCTTAAATCTTCCATGGAATCCTCAAGAGAAAAAGATTCCAAGGGAAAAGGCAAAGTTATAGTCAAAGATCATTTTGATTTTAAACAAATTCTGAAAAGGCTGGAAGCCACTCGGACAAAAGAAGCTGTTACGATTCATGATCTCCAAGAAGAAATCAAGAATCAAAGCAAGAGATCAAAGAGATCAAACAGGAACAAGCTGTTCATAAACTAATTTTATCTCAAATAGCAGAGGCTCAATCAGATGAATCTGGCGAGGAAGAAAAGCCAGAATCAAGTGCCATCAAGGAAGATGAGCATGACAGTCCTAAAGTTCAAGATGATCATGAGGATGAGGCATTTTTGAACTTAGTAAATCAATTAAGAATTCAAAAGTTCTATATTAGGATCAAGATTATTATTGGAGAATTTATTCTTGATTCTACAAAGACTTTTGATACAGTCTTGATTCAAACTGCATTCAAGAAGGATTAATTCCTACCAAGTTCTTTGAGAAGACCTCGGAGAAGTTGAGTGCAGCAAATGGTTCTAAACTTAGAATCAATTATAAGTTGTCTAAAGCCCTAATAGAAAACCAAGGTCTCCAAGTGGAAACTCCTTTTCTATTAGTTAGAAATCTTAAAAATGAAGTGATTCTTGGAACTCCGTTCATTAGATCACTTTTCCCTCTTTCCATTTCTCATAATGGAATTAAAACTCAGCATCTGGGAAAAGACATAGTCTTCCCATTCATCACAAAGCCTATCATTCGAGATCTAAATCTCTTAGATTGTAAAATTAACCAAATCAATTTCTTGAAAGAAGAAATTTCTTTTAAGAATATAGAGTTGCAGTTGCAGCAACCAAAGATCAAAGAAAAGGTTAAAATCCTTTTCAATGAAATCCAAGAGACTATCTGTTCTGATTTACCCACATCATTTTGGAACAGGAAGAAGTACTTTGTAGATTTGCCTTATGAACAAGATTTCAATGAAAAGCAAATTCCAACCAAATCCAGGCCAATCCAAATGAATCATGAACTCCTTAAGTATTGTCAAAAGGAAATTGATGATTTCTTAAGCAAAGGTTTAATCAGGGAGAGCAAGTCTCCTTGGTCTTGTTCTGCTTTTTATGTTAACAAGCAGGCTGAGATTGACCGTGGTTCACCTCGCCTAGTTATCAATTATAAACCTTTAAACCAAGCTCTTAGGTGGATCAGGTATCCAATTCCTAACAAAAGGGATTTGCTTAACCGCCTAAGTACGGCAAAAATATTTTCAAAATTTGACATGAAATCTGGTTACTACCAGATAGAAGTCAAAGAAAGTGACCGTTACAAAACAGCGTTCACTGTTCCCTTTGGGCATTACGAATGGAATGTTATGCCCTTTGGCCTCAAAAATGCTCCTTCAAAATTCCAGAGAATTATGAATGAGATCTTCAATCCTTATACAGACTTTACAATCGTCTATCTTGATGATGTTTTAGTCTTTTCTCAATCTATTGATCAACACTTCAAACATGTCAGGATCTTTATAAGTGTGATCAAAAGAAATGGTTTACCCGTGTCTAAAACCAAAATTGATCTTTTCCAAACTAATATTATATTTCTTGGTCATAACATTTTCCAAGGAACTATTATTCCTATCAGCAGAGCTATCGAATTTGTTGATAAGTTTCCTGACCAAATCATTGACAAAACTCAGCTTCAGAGATTCTTAGGATGTCTCAATTATGTGGCTGATTTCGTCCCTAATCTTAGTACTATCATCAAACCCTTGCACAATCGTCTAAAGAAGGAACCTCCTCCTTGGACCGATGAGCATACAAAAGTTGTCCAACTTATCAAATCTAAGATAAAGAATCTTTTATGTCTTTATCTTCCAAACACATCTGCTTTCAAAATTGTTGAAACCGATGCTTCTGACATTGGTTATGGCGGTATTTTGAAACAAAGAATTTCAAACAAAGAGCATATCATTGCATATACTTCCAAGCATTGGAATTCTGCTCAACAAAATTATTCTACTGTCAAAAAAGAGATTTTGGCAATAGTTTTATGTATTTCAAAATTTCAATCTGATTTACTTAATCAAAAATTTTTGGTTAGAGTAGATTGTAAATCTGCTAAAGATATTTTACAAAAGGATGTTAAGAATTTAGCATCAAAACAAATTTTTGCTAGATGGCAAGCAATTTTAAGTGCATTTGATTTTCAAATTGAATTTATCAAAGGCTCTTCAAATTCTCTACCTGACTTCCTTACTCGTGAATATTTACAGGGTAGGTAAGAGAGAGAGATTGGCAGCAATGCCAAAGACAGAAACTTCCTCTTCAAAGGGGAAGGGTAAAGGTATTGTCCTTAATAAAGGACCCAAACGCCAAGGTGCATCCAAATCTAGGCCTTCAGCCCAAAAGCAATCTGGGTCATTGACCCAACAACCCACAATCAAACTTGGGTCTTCAACCCAAACCCAATCTGGGTCTTCAACCCAAAGAAGCCAAACAGTCCAAAGAAGACTATGGCATCCCAATCCAAACTCTTCAAGCCTTTCAAGATCAAGGCCTTACAAAATTCCCTAAGGGAACATGGGGAGATAGAGTGGAAAACGAATCAGGTACTCCACCCCTACTCAAAGACCTAATCAGGGAATTAGCCCAATCAGCTATCCCCATAAATGTTGTCAAACCTGATACACGTTTATCAAAAGACAACACCCAAACCCAAACTCAAACGGCCGCAACTAATTATGTTGCAAAAAAAATATTTCAATTTGTTGTTCAAATGGAACCAGGATTTTGGGATAACAACCCTAACAAAGTTCCCTCCAAAATCTTTCAAAATGGTTCTCATTTCCAACAATCCCAACCAAATAAAACCAGAAATTTTTATGAGTTTATTTTGATTGATACAGACTCTGTCACGATCAAACACTACCGTGACCCTAAAGATCAATCAACATACACTCACTCAACTTTCCAGATTTTGAAGGTTTTAACACCTGAACAATTTGGAAAGAATTTAAATGCTTTCAAAAAAATTTCTCAAACTTTTGATCCCATTGGTTTCAATTACTGGGATTATCAACAAGCTTGGTACAACATTTTCTGGTACCAAAATATTCAAAATAAACATTCTTGGTTGATATATTTCAAGAAGAATGTTAATTACAAATTCCCTCATTGGTTCGTCCACTGGTGGAAAATATTTGGCCCAATAAAGCAGATCCTTCCTGAAGAAGTTCTTGAAGGATATCAAACATTCGAAAAATATTTTGACAGCAAGGAAACCCCTTTCCCTGTCAATCTAATATTTTTCTCTAAGCTTTCCCTTTCATGGGTTTTCAGTTGGCAGTATAAATACCAGAAGCAAGATCGATACCCTGGTTTATTGCCAATTTTACAAAGAGCAACCTTTGTCAAGTGGTGGGCATAGTTTAACTACGCGGCAGCCACAAGTGACAATGTAAAAATCTGGTTCCAGCAAAATCCCAAGTGGATGAAAGCAGCCAACCCAGAGGCTTGTGAGTTTCTTAATCAGAGATCTCGTATAGTTTCAGTTTTGGCAGGTTCCAATTCAAAAGAAAGCTTCCTTCGAAATATGGAGGCAATCTTAAAGCTAGCAAAGGAGGAAGAAGCCTCTTCATCAAAATCCTCCAAGCAAAAGCTTCCACAATCTGAAGATGAAGACGAAGAGGATTTAAGCCAATGCTCAGATCCCTTCTATCAAAATGAAGATGATTGCTATGGAATTGATATTACAGTCAACCTGAGTGACGATGAATAGTCCCTCAGTCAACAAAGCCAACAAAAATTCTGGATTGAATAGTTCCAGTCACCCGATGATACTGTTCCTTACCGACAGTCACAGTACCAGTCAAGTTACCGGCACTATTCACTTACCGACAGCACAGTTCCAGTCATGATACCGGTTCTATGTTGTAATAGTTGCAATAGTATAGGTCATTTTTACCGATACTGTTGTAATAGTAAATCTTCAATCTTCTATTTAAAGGGTGCTAGGTTCAGTTGTTAGGCATCCGAATTTTTTAGAGATATTTTAGAGTGAGAAACTCTAAGAGCCTTCTGAGCTTTCATTTTGTGAGTTCCTCAGATCTTTTTCTTTCTTCTTCAATCTTTTCAATCTTGTAGCGTTAAAGCTTGTAGTTTTCAAGCTGTTTTCAATCAAAACCTGCATGGTTTAAATCATCTCTTCTCCCTCCACCGGTTCTGGTGAGGCTCTGCCTCCGCTCCGGTTTCATTTTGTTTTTATTTTCCCCAGTTCTTGGTCGGTTCTACCACCTTTCTGGGTTTATGCTTTATTTCATATTTTAATTTCTACAGTACTTGTTTTTACTATTTTACAGTTTTAATCTCTACAGTATCTGTTTTTACTATTTTTATGTTTTAATTTCCATATTTTATTTATTTTAATTAATGTAATTTCCGCCTGTTTTCCTACTTCTTTCATCCTGCTCTTCTTTCCTCCTTTCCTTCTCTGACCCCTTCATCGATCTGGGAAAATATCTAGATATTTATTGGATAATATCTAGATATTTAGATTAACCTAACCATGATTATTTTAAACCTAACCTAAGTTAAAGCCAATCTCCTACCTATAAATACCTCCCACAGCAGCCCCCCTCCATCTCTTCTCCTTCATTTGTTCTTCTTCAACCCAAAACATAAACTCCATTTTCAAGAGATCTAGGTACATCCTTGTTGAAGTGCATCAAGATCATCT
Organism: Sophora flavescens; assembly: GCA_030762895.1. Classification (NCBI taxonomy): domain Eukaryota; kingdom Viridiplantae; phylum Streptophyta; class Magnoliopsida; order Fabales; family Fabaceae; genus Sophora; species Sophora flavescens. Next base: position 68,336,172 of record CM061066.1, read on the forward strand.
TCGTCTTTCCATTCCATCATCACTTGAGGTAATATGATGATCATTGATCATCTATTTTCCTACTTGAAGTCAATTTTATTCTATTTCATGATTTTATTTTCTTATATCTAGAACTTTAAAGAATTCTAGAAAATAGTAGAATAATCCTAAAAATGGGTAACCAATTTCTATGATCTAGTTAAGATCACTACTTTCATTATCCAAAAGCATGTGATCAAAAATATTTTTCCTTCCCTAATTGTGTGAGTGGGCTGAACCTATGTTAGAAAAGGGGTTTAGTGTTTTTGTTTCATTTTTGAAATCTAATTCTTGATTTAAGCTTTCTAGTATGCATATAATTCAAATCCAAGAGCTTAAGTCCAACTAAATTTTATAACCTATTTTTGTATTTAAGACCGAAACCCTACCCTAAGTGGTTGGTTGATTTTTATTCCATATTTTCAACTTATAGCAATTTATCCTAATTAGATAAGATCTGAGTAATTGTTATCCAAAATATTAGAATGAGAAAAGAATCCTAACCCTATTTTGAATTAGGAGGCCGAAACCTAGCTATTTTAGGATAAGGGTGATTTTGTTAATTAATTATAGTTATGATTTTTGGCTCAAGGTGAAATTGTTAAGCGGTGTTAGCGAGGAACATCGAGTTAGGGATTTTGGTGCTAACTCTGGTGGGGGAAAGAATCAACTTATCGTCGGAAATCGATAAGTAGTATATTATATAATGATTGTGTAGGGCGACCTAAACCCTACTAGTAGTCGAGTAATCGGCAAGACCAAAATCCCATTGGAAACATTTTCTGTTAAACCAACGGTGATTCGGGGATTGTAGGTTTATCGACATTAAGATTGATTTGAAGTATTGGATGATGTCTGACTTTATGATATTGATTTTAATGTGATACACTGGTTGAGGTATTCCACTTACACGTGACGCATTATTTTTGGTGTTTGAATATTTTTTGATGTTATGTTATGCATGATCTGCCTGGTTGTTAATATTGTGCTTAGTGGATTTTAAGTAAAGATATATATGTTATTCGAAAGATAGTTGTTTGCTTTGGGTGTGAGAATAATGGTGACTTATAGGTGCCTAACCTAGATGATGTATTGTAATGAGGTGAGGTGACTTAGAATATGTGTTGAGTTCTAGTGGAAGGTTAAGGCACTGGGATGTTGTTAAAATGGGTTGGTGAGATTCACATGTATTGGTAATATAATACACAAGATCGGTGTTGTTCACAATCGTGTTTTGGTAATATAATACATGAGGTCAAGAGTTCTCGCTAGACCGTTCCACCTTAGAAATAGGTTGTGCAGCTATAGTGTCATTGAATTTCATTGAGAACCCCCGGGAGTGGACGGGGTGTGCACCGGGAGCATCGCGCAGCTATAGTGTCATCGCTTTGCATGAGCGTTCTCACCATGGAAGAGAATGTGCACCGGGAATTTGGAACCTGTCGCTTGAACATATGACTGATATTTTCTGAGAGGAATCTGTGAAAGAAATCAGTAGTGGCCACGTCAGTATGAAAGTCTAGTTGTACGAGATTGTGGTAGAGGATGATACTTGAATTTGAGGATGTTTTGTTAGTTAGGTGTTGAATGATGATTTGTCTGTGACAATTACTGTATAATATGCTATGACTCCTTTCTGCTTTTTGATGATAGAATTGCTTCTTATCCCCTATATTTCTGTATTTTTGTGGGTTACTTTGGTTTACGTTAGAAGACCCGATGGAGGGTTATGTTGCTGAGGAGCTGGATGAAACTCTGTATGAAATGGAGGTTGTTGAGGACTTGGATGTAACTCTTTACGAACCAGACACTGGATGTCGAGCTGTGATCCATGGTGATTAGAGTATAGACATTATGGAAAGTGTGTCTAAGGAGTATTTTTATATGTTTCCGCTAAGTATGACTTTTATTTAAGTTTAAGCCTGTGAGGGATCCTACTGAGAGGACACCCTAAACAGTGTTTTGGTAATGTAATAAATAAACATGTGTGTATTTATATATTACAATGTTGGTGTGTTTAATTTGAAGAAGTTATATGATTAGTAAATAAGTTTTAATATTTACGTATTTTTCACGCTAAGCGTGTGATTAAGAAATGATTTAAGAAGGTATTTAATCTAATAAAAACGCTGAGGCACAACGGGGTGTCTCATTTGGTATCAGAGTAATTTGATTTTGATCGGACTGCTAGTTTTAGGATGTTGTTACTGACCGTGTTTAGTTAAGTCCACATCGGATTTTGACTATGCTTATAAGTTAGGTAGTGTGTCCGGACTCAATGCGAAAATTAACATTGGTATGGCATATGGTATGTATATACTTGCCTATGTAGTATTATATGTCATACTAATGAGAGCGAATGATTTCTTTTACAGAATCATGGCTTGAGGAAGAGGACGTCCGACCAACAGTGGTGACAGAACTCCGGAAAGAATTATAGGAGTTGTCAACAATGACACCAATGGAGGACGATCATTTGCGACTCCCAATACCTTGGAAAAGATAGTTGCTGCTATACTGTTACAAACCCAGTAGAATGTTGAGATGTTGCAGATGAACAGAGACCAGCTGGAACTAAAGAACCAGAGGATGCTGCAACAGCTGAAGATGCAGGGTTGGCTACTTTTATGAAAGGGAAGCCACCTCAATTTCGAGGGGAATATGACCCGGAGAAGGTTGAATGGTGGATACAAGAGATTGAGAAGATATTTGCAACTGTGCGCTGTAACGAGGAGAGAAAAGTGACTTATGCTGCCTTTATGCTAACTGAAGGAGTAGAGTTCTGGTGGAAGGGAAAGAAAAGACTATTGGAGGCTGAAGGCAGAACGATTAACTGGCAGTTATTCCCCGACTGCTTCTTCGAAAAATATTTTCCGTGTCTAGTTCGACGCGAGAAGGAAAAATAATTCACAAACCTCAAACAAGGTAACATGTCTGTAGATGATTATGCATCACGTTTTGAGGCGCTGATCAAGTTTTCAGAGTACTATCAGAGGTTTCTGAATGAAGACTGGCAATGTCGAAGGTTTGAGGAAGGACTTAGAAACGAGCTGCAGAGGACTGTGGTGTCTCTCGACATTCATTATTTCCCGGAACTGGTGGAGAGATGCAGTGCTAATGAAAGTATCGATCTGAGGATGGCTAATGAGCAGAAACAATTAAGAAGTGGAGGTCCTAACCGATCATATTTTCAGAGGCATGAAGGAAGTGGTTCTCAGTGGAGACAGAGACCATATGCAAGACTAGTGTAGGCACCTTCATCAGCACCAGTGGCTAGAGTGGATCTGCAACAGCAAGACTTAGTTTGCTTTAGATGTGGAGTACGCATTATGCTAAAGACTGTATGAATAGGCCTAATTGTTTCAACTGTGGAAAACCAGGTCGTATGGCACGAGATTGCAGACAACAGTTTGTTCAACAACCGTCAGCTGCGGGAAGAGGAGGTGGAAACAATAGAGGTGGAGCTGGAAGAGGGTTTCCTGCAGCAGGACCACAAGTGACTAGACCTCAAGTCACTGGAAGGTTTTTTACCGTGAGGGGAGTTGAATCCTCTCAATGTGCTGATCTTATACAGGTATGTGTTTGATAGCTGGTAGGCTTTCGTATGTGTTGTTCGACTCAAGCACTATACATTCTTTTATTTCGCTTGAGTGTGTGGATCATTTAAACTTAACTGTTTCCAAATTACCTTATACCCTTACAGTATCTACTCCAACTAATAATTCTTTAACTACTATGTTTGTTTGTTTACAGTGTCCTATTGTTGTTGAGAATAGGACATTTATGGTAGATCTTGTCTGTTTGCCTATGCAACAGATAGATGTTATTCTTGGCATGGATTGGCTTTCGACTAACCATGTAGTGCTAGATTGTTCTATCAAGACTTTATCATTTCTCGAACCTTCTAGTATAGTATCTGCCAATGAAGGAGTATCAATGAAGAGTGACAACTCTCAGCAGTTCGTGATGCTTTTTGCAGTGGAAGCTAATGAGACTCCTAGCATAGATTCTATGCCTATTGTGAGAGAGTTTCCTGAAGTTTTCCCTCCAGAAGTTCCAGGTTTGCCACCGGAAAGAGAAGTTGAGTTCACCATAGATCTTGCATCGGGGACATGACCTATATCTATAGCACCCTATCGGATGTCACCGGTCGAGTTGACTGAGTTGAAGAAACAATTGGATGACATGTTAGGCAAAGAGTTCATCAGACCGAGTGTTTCACCATGAGGAGCACCGATGTTGTTTGTTAAAAAGAAGGATGGAAGTGCTAGGTTGTGTACGGATTATAGGCAATTAAATAAAGTGCCAATTAAAAACAAGTATCTGTTGCCTAGGATAGATGATTTGTTGGATCAGTTGAAAGGAGCAGTAGTGTTTTCTAAGATTGATTTGAGGTCTGGATACCATTAGATTAGAGTAAGAAAAGAAGATATACTTAAAACAACTTTTAGGACAAGGTATGAACATTACGAGTATTTAGTTATGCCTTTTGGTGTGACTAATGCTCTAGCAGTGTTCAAGGATTATATGAACCGAATCTTTAGACCATTCCTTAATAAGTTTGTCGTTGTGTCCATCGATGATATTCTTATCTATTCTCGTACATGGGAAGATCATGAGGAGCATTTGAGAATGGTATTGCAAGTTTTGAAGGATAGGCAGCTTTATGCCAAACTTTCTAAGTGTGAGTTTTGGATGGAGGAAGTCCAGTTTCTAGGTCATGTGATCAATAAAGAAGGAATAACAGTAGATCCAGCTAAGGTTGAGGCAATTCTTAAGTGGGAACGACTTAAGACAGTAAGTGAGGTACAGAGCTCTTTAGGATTAGCTGGATACTATCGAAGGTTTATAGAGGGATTCTCGAAGATTGCGTTGCCTTGACGCAATTGACGAGGAAAGATACAACTTTTGTATGGACAGATAAGTGTGAGCAAAGTTTCCAAAAACTGAGGGATAGGTTGACTACATCACCTGTGTTGACTTTACCCGATCCTCTAGGACAATTCGACGTATACTGTGATGTGTCATACCCAGGTTTGGGATGTGTATTAATGCAAGAGGGAAGAGTTGTGCATATGCTTCCCGACAGTTAAGAATTCATGAGAGGAATTATCCGACTCATGATTTGGACTTATCAGCCATAGTATTCGCTTTGAAGATATGGCGACACTTTCTGTATAGAGCAAAGTTTAATGTATATGGTGAACATAAAAGTCTAAAGTATCTGTTTGACCAAAAAGAGTTGAATACGAGACCAGAGGAGATGGATGGAGTTTATCAAAGACTATGAGTTTGATTTACTGTACCATCCTGGGAAGGCGAACTTTGTAGCGGATGCCTTGAGTAGAAAATCATTGCATGTATCTGCAATGATGGTTAAGGAGTTAGAATTACTGGAACAATTCAGATATTTGAACTTAGGAATGGAGTTGGTTGATGATAAAATATGTTTAGGTATGATCACTATTAATAGTGATTTTATGAAAGATATTAAGGATAAACAAGTTCAGGATCTATATCTTCAGGAGATAAGTAAAAGGATAGATGAGGGCAAAGTTTCTGAGTTTAGTAGAGGAACAGATGGTGTGTTAAAGTTTAGGGATAGAATATGTGTGCCAGAGGATGTAGAACTTAGGAAAATGATCTTGGAAGAAGCAGATAAGGGTAAGTTGAGTTTTCATCCTGGATCCACTAAGATGTATCAAGACTTAAAGAAAATGTTTTGGTGGACAAGGATGAAGAAAGAAGTAGTGGAGAATGTTTTATCTTGCCTGGTGTGTCAGAAGGCTAAGATTGAACATCAGAAGCCAGCAAGCTTATTACAATCTTTAGATATCCCAGAGTGGAAATGGGATAACATAGCTATGGATTTTGTGGTTGGATTACCACGAACTCCTAAGAAGCATGATGCGATTTGGGTTATCATTGATAGATTGACGAAGTGTGCTCACTTCCTACCTATTGGTAAAAGTTATAGTTTGGAAACGTTAACCCAGATCTATATCAAAGAAGTTGTTAGGTTACATGGTGTACCATCAAGTATTGTCTCAGACCGAGATCCTAGATTCACATCTAGATTTTGGAGACAACTGAAAAATACCTTGGGAACAAAGTTAAGAATGAGTTCTTCTTATCATCCCCAGACCGATAGACAGTCATAAAGGACAATTCAATCGTTGGAAGATCTTTTGACAGCTTGTGTATTGGAACACACTGGCAGTTGGGATGAATTCTTACCCTTGATTGAATTTACTTATAACAATAGTTTCCACAGTAGTATCGGAATGGCACCATATGAGGCTTTATATGGTAGAAAGTGTAGGACCTCGTTATATTGGTATGAGACTGGTGAGAACCAAGTTTTGGGTCCAGAAGTGGTGCAACAGACTACGGAACAAGTTCGGAAGATAAGGGAAAAGATGAAGGAAGCACGGGATGGGCAAATGAGCTATAGTGACAAGAGGAGGAGACCATTGGAATTCCAGGAAGGTGATCACGTGTTTTTGAGAGTCACTCGAAAAACTGGAATTGGCAGAGCTATTAAGTCAAGAAAACTTACTCCTCGATTCATTTGACCTTTTCAAATTCTTCGACGAATTGGTCCAGTAGCTTACCATACTGCCTTACCACCTAATCTTTCCAATCTTCATGATGTCTTTCATGTCTCTCAGTTAAGAAAATATTATCCTGATCCTTCTCATGTGATTGAATCTGAGTCTATACAACTGCGAGAGAATCTGGAGTATGAGGCTTTACCTGTAAGGTTAGCAGATAGAGAGATTAAGGAGCTTTGTGGTAGACAAATTCCTTTGGTTAAGGTCATATGGGATGAAACTACTGGAGATGCCATGTGGGAACGTGAAGCAAATATGCAACAACAATATCCACATCTTTTCCGAGGTATGTAAATTCCGAGGACGTAATTTTTTTTCTAAGAGGGGTAGTAATGTAACATCCTGTTTTTAATTACGCTGGTTTAACAGTAAAAATATATTTATTTATATTTTTATTTGAGACTTAGAAAATGATTTTGGAGAAAACAAAGTCATATCTAGAACCTACTCTACGATAGGAAGCTCTGGTTAAAATTTGGGTTTAAAATTCAGAGGGAAACCGGTCTGTGTTTTTTAACTGACAGTATAATCTTATACTGACAGAAAACCCTAATTTGACCCGAAAAACTGAAATTTGAAGATTTTTTATATTTTTTCCGTGAGGAAGTCTTATGATCAGAAATAAAAAAATTTGTGTATTCGGACGAATTTTGGTGAAAGTTCGAACGAAAAACAGTCGGTGTTTTCACTGACAGTAAGATTTTAATGATCAGAAAACCTAATTTTGACCCGTGAAAGAAACAAGGTAGATTTTTACCACGTTTTCAGCGAGGTAGGTTATTTTGAACTTTTTTTTAAAAAAATGATATTATACGACTCTCGGACGTTTTGGTCGTTAATTGGGTAATCGACGGAGACGGGAAACCTAAGTTAAAGCTAATCGCCTACCTATAAATACCCCCCACGGCAACCCCCCTCCATTTCTTCTCCTTCATTTGTTCTTCTTCAAGCCAAAACATAAACTCCATTTTCAAGAGCTCTAGGTGCATTCTTGTTGAAGTGCATCAAGATCATCATCTTGTTTCTATTTCCATCATCACTTGAGGTAATATGATGATCCTTGATCATCTATTTTCCTACTTGAAGTCATTTTCATTCTATTTCATGATTTTATTTTCTTAGATCTAGAACTTTAAAGAATTATAGAAAATAGTAAAAAAATCCTAAAAATGTGAAACCGATTTCTTTGATCTAGTTATGATCACTACTTTCATTATCCAAAAGCATGTGATCAAAAATATTTTTCCTTCCCTAATTGTGTGAGTGGGCCGAACCTATGTTAGAAAAGGGGTTTAGTGTTTTTGTTTCATTTTTGAAATCTAATGCTTGATTTAAGCTCTCTAGTATGTATATAATTCAAATCCAAGAGCTTAAGTCCAACTAAATTTTCTAACCTATTTTTGTATTTAAGACCGAAACCCTACCCTAAGTGGTTGGATGATTTTTATTCCATATTTTCAACTTATAGCAATTTATCCTAATTAGCTAAGATCTAAGTAATTCTTATCCAAAAGATTAGAATGAGAAAAAAAATCCTAACCCTATTTTGAATTAGGAGGCCGAAACCTAGCTATTCTAGGATAAGGGTGATTTTGTTAATTAATTATAGTTATGTTGTTTGGCTCAAGGTGAAACTGTTAAGCGGTGGTGTGATAGCAAGGAACGTCGAGTTCGGGATTTCGGTGCTAACTCAAGTGGGGAAAGAATAAACCTATCGTCGGAAATCGATTAGTATGTTATATAATGATTGTGTAGGGCGACCTAAACCCTATTAGTAGTCGAGTAATCGACAAGACCAAAATCCCATTGGAAACCTTTTTTGTTAAACCAATGGTGATTAGGGGATTGTAGGTTTATCGACATTAAGATTGATTTGAAGTATTGGATGATGTCTAACTTTATGATATTGATTTTAATGTGATACACTGGTTGTTAATACAGTGCTTAGTGGATTTTAAGTAAAGATATATATGTTATTCAAAAGACAGTTGTTTGCTTTGGGTGTGAGAATAATGGTGACTTAAAGGTGCCTAACCTAGATGATGTATTGTAATGAGGTGTGGTGACTTAGAATATGTGTTGAGTTCTAGTGGAAGGTTAAGGCACTAGGATGTTGTTAAAATGGATTGGTGAGATTCACATGTATTGGAAATATAATACACAAGGTCGGTGTTGTTGTTCACAACCGTGTAGTGGTAATATAATACACGAAGTCAAGTGTTATCGCTAGACCGTTCCACCTTAGAAATAGGTTGTCCAGCTACAGTGTCATTGAATTGATAGACTCAATGACTTAGAGATTTTGATATATGACAAATACAATTAATCTGTGTACAAGTGTTATAGTGTTAAATTGCAAAGACAGGTATCAAGCAGTGATTAACAAGTTCATTAAGCAAATTAAAGGAAAATATTCAAAGAAGAACTAGAAGGAATCAAAAGAGCTACATGGAGGAATCAAAGAGCAAAGACAAATATCAAGGAATCATCAAGGCAAAAGCTTAACGGAGAAATTAGATTTAAGTCTTAGATGCTTTGTAAGAGCAGGAAATATCTTATTCACAAATACCTCATTTAAAAAGATGCATGAAGAAAATCAATTTTCATAACCTGCATTAAAAGGAAGAAGTTTTCGTTAATGAAAAAAAAAAAGAAGCGCTTGTCCACTAAAGTGACAGAAGTGCTCGTCCACTAAAGTGACAGAAGTGCTCGTCCACAAGTGACAGAAGCGCTCGCCCACGTAAGTCTTTGGACTTTCTAAATGAGAAGCTCCGTCCAATGATGTGGCATATGGAGTTCGTCTACTAGCTCGTCCGATGTAAAATCTTAATTCAAAAGGACAAGATGGACGCGCTTATTTTCAAGATGGACCCGAATGCTATAAGAGCCAATGTAGAATCTTATTTCAAGAACCAGAATCAAGAAAACAGATTCTGATGATCAGATCCAAATCTGTTTTGATTGATTCCAACGACTATAACTTGTTTTCTATATAAAGAGGGATCAAAGAAACACTTTTACGAATATCATAACATATCATAGTTTTATGAAATCAATTTGAGAAATCAATTGTGAAAATCATTCATCTTCTTGCTTGAGCTTTATTGTGAAAAGAGTGTTTCATTCTTATAAGTGCTTCAATTTGTTTATCTGACTATTGAGAGTTAGGAATAAATTTTTCATTTATTTGATTGTAAAGAGAGAGGGAGTCTCTCTGAGTGATTAGGGTGAGGTATCCCTAAGGAAGAACATTGAGGCTCTTCATTAGAGTGTGGTATCTCGAGGTGAAGGAGTGCTCTGTGGTGTAAAGGTTTTTCAAGCTACCTGACTAAAGCTTGTTGTGTTAGTGTGTGAAAACCCACAGGTGGAGTGGGGACTGGATGTAGGTCACAGTGGTGGTGACTGAACCAGGATAAATCTGGTTGTGTGGTATCTCTAAACTCAAAATCTTTTACTTTCTGTTTATGTTCAACAACCTGCGATTTTGATGTTTAAAGTTCAATACAATTTCTGTTCTTGATCTGTATAAACTGTATTGAAACCCGAGTCTGATTGTAATCAAGTCTGTGTTATCTGCGTTCAAAACTGAGTTGATCAAAACCATTCTTGATTGCTGAAACTGAACTAATACTTAAAATGAAACCTGCATGTTTGTTCTTGATTGTTAATGCATGTATCTGAAACTTGCATAACTTGTTCTTAATCTTTAAAGGCTTAATCAATTTCTGTATTTTGTTATTTTTTGATGAGTATATTGTGAGATACACTCACAATACCATCACACCCTCAAGCTGTCCAGTTTTCAACTTAGTGAAGGTTGATCGTTTTCTTCATTTCTTCAATCTTCAAGAGGTAAAAGCTCTTCTCATTAATCATCTAAGTCTTATCCTTCATTTATTTTTTAAGATCAAGCCATGATCATCAAGTTTTCATAAATTTCCATTCCTAGATCTAGAACTTCAAATAATTCTAGAAAATTGTAGAAAAATCCTTTTAATGTGAAACCAATTTCTATGATCTTGTGATGTCTTCCACTTTCATTATCCAAGAGCATGTAATCAAAAACATTTTCCTTCCCTATTTTCTTTAAGTGGCAGAATCTCACTCAAAGGAGGGTTTGATGATTTTGTTTTCATTTTTGAAATCTAATGCTTGATTTGAGCTCTCTAATACTTATATGATCTAAATCCAAGAGCTTGAATCCAACTAAATTTCCTAGTCTATTTTCCTAATATGGGCCGAAACCCTAACCCTAAAGGTTAGAGGATTTTGTTTCAAATTTTAGTCTTGTAATAGGTAATCTATGTTAGTAAAGACTCTAGTAACTAGGATCCAAAAGATGGCATTAAGAAGATAACCCTAAACCTATTTTCTAAGTTTTGGTCGAACCTAGCCCTAAAGTGTCATAGATGGTTGTCATTTGATTAATTATAGTTATGTTGTTTGGTTCAAGGTGAAACTATTAAGCTGTGGTGTGATAGCGAGGAACGTCGAGTTCGAGATTTCGGTTCTAGCTCAGGTGGGGGAAAGAACCGTTCCATCGTCGGAAAACGATAAGTAGTATATTCTATAATAATTGTGTAGGGCGACCTAAACCCTACTAGTAGTCGAGTAATCGACAAGACCAAAATCCCATTGGAAACCTTTTCTGTAAAACCAATGGTGATTCGGGGATTGTAGGTTTATCAACATTAAGTTGATTTTAAGTATTTGAGGATGTTTGATTTTATGTTATCAAATTTACTGTGATACACTGGTTGAGGTATTCCATTTGCATGTGACGTATTATTGCGGTGTTTGAATATTTGTGATATTGAGGATGTTTGTTGTCTGTCACGGTCGTGATGGCTATCACGACCAGACCGTGACAGAGTCTGACTTTGTTATTTATTTGATTGGGCTATTATGAGTTGGTTGTGATAAATCGCCTTATAGGATATTGAGATGTTTGAATATTCTGTTGATTAACATGTTATGCATGAGCTTCCTGGGTTTAATACTATGTTTAGATGACTTTAAGGAAAGATATATATTGCTCGGAGGTATTTTGTTTGGCTGAGAGTTTTGAATATGAATTAGAGGTGCCTCGCTATTATTTTATAGAAGTGATGTGATATAGAACGTAAGTGGAGGTTGTGAGGAAAAGCTTGAGGTACTAGGTTGCTATTGATAAAAGTCAGTGAGAATCATATGTTGCATTGTTGTTCATAACCGTGTATTTTAGATACACGAGGTCCGAAGTTCTCGGGGACCGTTCCAAATTAGAATTTAAGTTGTGCAACTATAGTGTCATTGCTATGCATGAGCACCCTTGACTGAGTTGAGAGAGAAAATCAGGGTGTGCACCGACGGTACTGTGCAGCTATAGTGTCATTGCTTTGCATGAGCATTCTTACCATGGATGAGAATGTGCACTGGCGTTGGGAACGTGTCACTTGGACGACTGACTGACATTCCTAACGAAGGATGTGTGACAGGATTAGTAGTGGCCACGTCAGCATAAAGGTTTAGTTGCATGAGTTGGAGGGTAGAGGATGATGTTATAAAATATGGATGATTGTAGATTGTGAGTGATGCATGTTTGTGACTATTATTGTATTATATGCTATGAATCTTTTCCGCTTTGATGATAGAACTGTTTCTTATCCCCTATATCTTTCAGTGTGTTGTATTTTATTTCTGATGTGATCGTACGAGAAGACCCGATGGAGGAACCAATTGCTGAGGAGTTAGATGGAACTCCGTATGAACCGGATGCTGGAGGTCGAGCTGTGATTCATGGCGATTAGAGTATAGACATTATGGCCTGTGTCTCTAAGGAGTATTTATATTTCCGCTAAGTATGTCTGTAGTGCAGTTTATACCTTTGAGGGATCCTACTGAGAGGGTACCCTTAACAGTGTTTTGGTATTGTCATAAATAAACAGGTGTGTATTTATGTAATATAGTTTGGTGTGTTTTATATTGGTAGAAGTTATACGATTATTAATTAAGTTTTAATTTTTACGTATTTTCAACAATAAGCGCGCGATTAAGTAAATAAATAATAAGGTTCTAATTTAATAATACAATGGGGCACAACGGGGTGTCTCAAATCTGGTGCGCACTTATTTGCATGTCATAGATACTCTAAGGAGGGACCTAGCGGTGAACTTAGGTATTGGATCTACAGGAATCAAACTTAGGACTTAAATCATGAGAGTTAGAAGCGGTCCTTCGAAGATTCACGAATTGTCACAGAACTCAAAGGGTTCAATTTAAATTCAATTACCACGAGAGTAGGGATTGATTTAATTGGGCACGATTTTTGTAACCCGAGAGGGAGCATTAACTAATCTAGGATAAATTCACCTTCAAAGCAAATTTTGATAATTAACAAGGGGTAGTCAATTTGGTAACGTGAACAATCTTGTTGGTAACCCAATTCCTAGGAAACCCTTTTGAATTTGAAAACCCCCTAATTGATTTACCTTCCTATTTTAATTGATTGCATTCTTAAATATCTGATTTTCTAAGTTATTTCTTATTACAAAAAATCAAATCTTTTCTAAATCCCTTTTTTTATATATAGTCCAGTTTAATTGTTTTAATAATTAGTTGTTATTTGATATCACGGTCTCTGTGGGATCGATCTTTTTATTACTTGGCGACGAATCCGGTACACTTGCCGGAATCCACACATCAAGTTGTTGGCTCCGTTGCCGGGGACTGTGCTTTCTTGAATCTCAATTTAATTTTTAAATTGATTTTTCTGGACTTTTTCTTTTTAATTATTTCTTTTTTTCAAAAAAATATTTCTTTTTTTTTTCATCTATCTCTTTTTCTTTCTAGAGTATCTATCTATCTCTTATAGGTTTTTATCTTTTATGCAAAGAGTCCTAAGTCTTGGAAACCTTATTGAGGTTGACCCCGAAATCGAAAGGACCTTTCATAGACGTAGGAGACTACAAAAAGAGAGGGAGAGGTTGATTCCCATTCCACTCATGGCGAATCTACCGGATACAAAAACACTGAAGGACTACGCAGCCCTAAATGCTAGGGGTTTGCGAACTGGGATTGCTAGGCCAGAAATCGAGGCAGAGAACTACACTATACCGCCTATGCTAATTAGCATGATTAGGCAACATCAATTCGGAGGATTACCCTCGGAGGACCCAACTGATCATGTGGAGACATTCTTGGAGTTCACCGATGCAATTAGAATTCATGGTGCCCCGATTGATGCTATTCGCTTGAGGTTGTTCCCCTCCTCTCTGACTGGAAAGGCAAAAGCTTGGTTGAAGCAAGTGCCCACTAATACGTTGACAACTTGGGACCAACTGGAGCAGGTATTCTTGGAGAAATTCTTCCCTCCATCCAATACTGCTTACCTACGGACTCAGATCACCGGCTTGTTCCAAAAGGACGGAGAATGCTTATCCGAAGCTTGGGATCGTTACAAAGGATTGCTGTAATCCTGCCCACATCATGGGCTCGAGAGGTGGTTATTAGTGCATACCTTCTACAACGGATTTGATTACTCTTCGAAGGTGTCACTTGACTCCACAGCTGGTGGAGCCTTTATGAATAGACCTCTGACTGAAGCATTCAATATCATCGAAAACATAGCCACCAACTACCACCAATGGGGTTCGAAAAGAGGTAATAACCCGAAAAAGATTTCGGGGGGTAAGTTTGAAATGAATAACACTGATCTAATTATGTCTAAATTTGACTCACTGAATAAACGCTTTGATAAGCTTGAAAAGGCTAATGTGAGTTCAATAGGTGCTACTAATGTTGTCTATGAGATTTGTGGAATGTAGGGACATGACATAATGGAGTGCCCACATGGTATTGCTCATGGATCCGGTGCTTTGGGGGAACAAGTGAACTCTTGTGACAACTTCCATGACACGAACCCGAAGTTGCCAAACTATGCTTCCCCAAATCCTTACAACCAAGGAAGGAAGGAAGAATAGCCCTTATCTCTCCTATGGGAACTACAACAACACGTTGAACCACGAGTTCCAAGAAGGCCAAGGTAATAGGAAACCCGCATCGGGGTATCCTCAGGTACAAAAGTCTAAACTTGAGTCACTTTTGGAAAGTTTTGTTGAAACTCAAACAAAACAAAATGAAGAGTTCAAGCAACAAGGTAGGGTAGTCAATGAGGCAATAAAAGAGTTAGCATCTAAGGTAGATAACTTAGTCATCCATAATAAGATGTTAGAAACCCATATTGCCCAACAAGCTAGTACATATACCAGAACTAAGGGTACATTCCCAGGATAACCCGAAGTTAATCCCAATGATGCTAGATACTTAAGGGATGATAAGCTTGGGGTAGTTAAAAAGGATGTGGAATGTGAGGAGGACATGAGTGAACATGAAGAGACACAGCCAAAGTATGTCCCTCCACCACCTTACCAACCCCCAATACCTTTTCCACAAAGGTTGGTCAAGAAAAAGCAAGAATAAAAAGAAACTAAGAGCTTAATTGAGGAGCGCGATGTCGTGATAAAAACTAATATGCCTCCTAAACTAAAAGATCTAGGAAGTTTTTCTATTGCTTGCTCAATTGGAGAATTAAAAATAGACCAAGCCTTATGTGACTTAGGGGCTAGCACGAGTTTGATGCCGCTTACTATCTTTGAGAGGTTAGGAACCAAGAAATTGAGTCCATCCAAATCCTCTTTACAATTTGCCGATGGCTCAACTAAAACTCCTCTAGGCATACTAGAGAATGTTCCCATAAAGGTAGGGAAGTTTTTCATTCCTACCGATTTTATGGTATTGGATATGAACGGGAATTCTAAATTCCCTATCATTCTAGGAAGGTCATTCTTGGCCACAGCTGGAGCGATAATAGACGTAAAAAATGGCAAGCTCTCTTTAAATGTAGAGGAAGGTAGGGTAGATTTTGATTTGACTAACTTATATAACAACCCTCCTCTTGAGAGTCATGTGTGCAGGATCGAGATAATGCCTCCAGAGGTGAAGGAAGATCCTAATATGGAAGCAACTCCCAAACTTTGCATGACGAACGATGCACCAAATGGTGATGAAGTTGGAGTTGCCCCTCCTGTGGAGTTAAAAATTCCATCGGAAGGAAGTAAGGCCATGAAACTCAGAGTAAAAAGAGCAAAGCGAAAGCGCAATAGGCCATATGAACAAAATAGGCTCTTTGATGGACTTCCATGGAAGAGAGGTATTATTGCACATCCAAGCCCAGCTGATCCCGGTCTATTGAAGGGAGTATGGTCAAGCTTAAGATCGTAAATAAGCGCTTCTTGGGAGGCAACCCAAGTTTCCTTTCACTTTTCCATTTGTTTTTTGAATTTTGTCTTTGAATAATTTAAGAAGATTTAGAGAAGAAAGATCACTAATTGATGGTTTGCAAAGTATTTTCAGGTTATGAAAGCAGTAAGAGCAAAAAGGCAAGGAAAAATAAAGTCATAAGTCATCACGCCCAGGACGTGACAGTGGTCACGGCCGTGATTAGCTAACCAAAGAAGACCAGAAAGGATCACGGCCTAGCCGTGATATCCATCACGGGCATGATGAAATGGACCCTGAAGATCAGAATGTATCACGTCCTAGCCGTGATAGAACTCACGGCCGTGACAGGCCAGCTCCTATAGACCAGAATTGATCACGGCCTAGTCATGAGGAGTATCACGACCGTGACACATTTTCCAGCATCTCTTTGACTGGCATGTGAGCCAGCACCCTCTACCACCTCGGTGATTTGTTCCATTTTTTCCCTCTCTCAGACTTTGATTATTTACATTGGGGACAATGTAAGTTTTTAAGCTTGGGGTAGGGGTATTTTTGTAATTTTTTGCATTTTTGCATTTTTCATGTTGCATTCATATAGGTGTAGTTTTGCATGATCACATGATTAGATTGCCCTTTGCTTAGAGTATGCATCCAATTGTGAGAACTCTGTGCCAAATGAATTGAGACAGTGAATTTTTGAACCCAATTTTTGTATTCTTGTGATAAGGCTAAAAATAAAAATTCTTGAGGTGATCTTCTGATAGTTGATAATTAGCATGTGGTTCCTTAGATTTGGGTTTCTCATTGATTTTAAAATACTAAATATGAGATTTTGAGCCAATAAGGGGTACTCATTAAATCTACCCCATTCTTTGTGATTGAGTGTTTTATTCCTCTTGGATTGTATTCTCTAGAACTTGACTTGAAACCGTTTTGAAACTTAAAAATTTTTGAAAGCATATTTGAAAATGATTGAGGCACTAGGTATTTTTCCGGCCTTCTGAGCTTTGACTGATTAAATGCTACTCCTTAGTTGCCCAATTTTGAGCCTAAAAGAATAAAATACTTTTCTTGGTACCTTGATCTATTTTAATGAACGATGCTGGGTATGACACCTTTTAAAGTATTGCAAAAAGGGCAAAAAGGTAGTTTGAAAAACAAATTGTGGGATGATAAAGTTAGAAAAATATTCCTCTTAAGTTGGAAATCTCCCCATCTCCAAATAAAAAAAACAAACAAAAAAAATGGAGAAGGGGATGAGAAAAAGGAAGTGAGAAATAAAAAAATCAAATGGAAGAAAGAAAGAAAGGTGGCAGAGTGAACTAAAGCCCAAAAAGGTATTTTAGAAGGTTGTCATGCTTTGAATTATTTGATATTTTGTTTAGCCTTCTTGAATTTTCCTTTTTTTTGATTTCCCCACCTATCAATTAATCCCATGGCCCCATTACAACCAAAATAAAAGACCTCTTGATTCTTATGTGTTTTCATTAATAAAGTAGAGATTTGGTTAATAGTCAAGCTTATGGTAGGGTACCTTCCTTGAGGAAATTGAGCGAATTGTCATATACCCTTAATTGTCATATGCCTGTTACTTGGATTAGTTACTCGGGTTCTTGGTTCACTATCCATGCTCTGATAGATTATCTTGTCCGGCCTTAGTGATTGCTTGAGGACAAGCAAAATCTCAAGCTTGGGGGTGGTTTGATGAGTGTGATTTCACCTCATATTTCATTGGCATTTTGCATGCATTTTTCATATAATTTTGGCATTTTTAATTTGATTTTTGTTAGTTTTTACCTTGGAACGGGTAAGGCGGTTTTGTGGTGTTGTTGTGCAGGTATTGAGGATTAAAATGCTCAAGATCAACCATGATGGTTCTTGCATGAAGATGGAGCTTGAAAAGCAAGAAAATGAGCCAAACAGAGACTATCACGGCCTAGCCGTGACAGCCATCACGGCCATGATCGAGTAGAGCTGAAAAGAAATAATCGAAATGTCAGAACGGGTCACGGCCAGGCCGTGATGCCCATCACGACCGTGACATGCCAACTGAATCAGACCCTCACAGGCAGAACTGATCACGGCTAAGCCGTGATGGTGGTCACGATCGTGACAGACGAACCAGTGAAGCAACCTCCAAGGCAGAATCCGTCACGGCCTGGCCGTGATGGCCATCACGACCGTGACGGGCAATATATGGATCCACAAACTGATTTGATCTGAATTTGTGATTACTTGGGATTCAAGTTACCCTAATCTATAAATAGAGCACTTAGGCTCGAAAATAGGGGACTTTGGGAGACTTTTTTTGGGCTGCTACCTTAGGCAAAATTAGGATTTCTCTTTTATGTTCTTGTTAATCAAGCTTGCCATGATAATGGCAATGCTTGAGTAGTAGTTTTATTTCTAGGGATTGGGGCTATGCCCAAGATCTGTTTTATGTTATGAATTGATGTTTTCCCTTTGTTAATTTCGATTTCACTTTTGATTTGGTTTCTATAGCATGAATTACTTGTGAATCTGGTGCGCACTTATTTGCATGTCATAGATACTCTAAGGAGGGACCTAGCGGTGAACTTAGGTATTGGATCTATAGGAATCAAACTTAGGACTTAAATCACGAGAGTTAGAAGCGGTCCTTCGAGGATTCACGAATTGTCACAAAACTCAAAGGGTTCAATTTAAATTCAGTTACCATGAGAGTAGGGATTGATTTAATTGGGCACGGTTTTTGTAACCCGAGAGGAAGCATTAACTAATCTAGGATAAATTCACCTTCAAAGCAAATTTTGATAATTAACAAGGGGTAGTCAATTTGGTAACATGAACAATCTTGTTGGTAATCCAATTCCTAGGAAACCCTTTTGAATTTGAAAAACCCCTAATTGATTTACCTTCCTATTTTAATTGATTGCATTCTTAAATATATGATTTTCTAAGTTATTTCTTATTACAAAAAATCAAATCTTTTCTAAATCCCTTTTTTTTATATAGTCCAATTTAATTGGTTTAATAATTAGTTGTTATTTGAGATCACGGTCTCTGCGGGATCGATCTTTTTATTACTTGGCGACGAATCCGGTAAACTTGCCAGAATCCACACATCACCCAGCAGAATCAGGCTTGCGGCAATGATGATTTGGTTGTTGTGGTAAACATTCAAGAAGATTGAATCTGGTAAATAAATTCTCAACAACATAAAGCAAATTCAAATCCATTATTGGGTTTTGTGCATGACAAAAATGATAAAGATGAATGTGAGGCAGAAAATCTTGCAACCTCTGTAGATTTGGGTCAAAAAAATATTAATGTTGTTGTTATTTCTCCATATATCAATAATGCTGCTAATATTTTTCCTAATTATGTTGAAGAGGAAAATATTAATGATGGAGAAGATAATTCAAATAATTCCATTTATGATGAGTCTTTGCACCCTGATTCTCTTGATCATGTCTCAAATTCAATCTCTCAGCATTGTTTATCCCCTAATGTTGTGGTAGAATCAACCCTTTCGGTTAATTATGTGTCTAACTCTACTGCTTCAGGTCATGAAAAAGAGTTACGAGTGAATGAGACTGTTGCTCAAGAACTGAGAATAGTTGGTCGTCTTTGGAGTGAGGATGTGGAAGATGGTGCGGAGACTGATAATGTTGTTAATCCTAATCTTGGTGAGCAATTCTTAGTGTTCTTATCTAAATCTCATAAATAGAAACAAAGAAAGGCAAAATGGCAGGCACAATGATTTAAATAATACAACAGCCGATTTAGGGATGGTACTAACAAGTCTATAACCTGTGATTGATATGAAGATTCTTTTTTAGAATTCTATGGGGTTAGGAAATACCAAAACTCGTCTACTGTTGGATCAACTTTGTGTTATACACAAACTTGACTTTCTTTTCCTTTCAGAACCTTGGATTTTAATTGATCAATTCCCCGTTTGCTTTTGGAAGAGGCGGGAATTAAAAGTTCCTGTTCTTAACAGCAGAGGTAGTCTTTGAAACATCCGGTTTTTCGTATAAGTGATTTTGTGTATGCCTTGTTTGCTTAGGATGTTTAGAATAGGGCTAAGTGGGGTTTTTAAGTTGAAAATACATTTCTGATACACGACCACTCCCGTGCTCATGTATCAGCACGCCCGTACTGGATGCACGTGCCTTGTGACTGACTGAGCCACAAACACGGCCGTGCTCAATAGGGAGCACGATCGTGCTCAAGAGTAAACGCATATCGGTGACGCTAATGTAAGCACGACCGTGCTTAAGGGGGTGCACGGTCATGCTCGGTACATAATCTATATATAGACAACAAACAACGAGGGTTACGAGTTAAACCCTCAATTTGGCATTTTTAGGCAACCCTAAGTGTAACTGTAGCCTCTCTCATTCTTTCCTTTGAACCCAATCATTGTTGGGCGTTCCGTTCGTAGTGAGCGGGTATAATCACGCGTTAGTGCCAATTAGCAAAGTAATGGTCTTTCCCTCTTTTGTTTCTTCTTCTGTTTCATGAATTGGGAACTAATTGGTTAACCCTTTTGTGTTGGCCAAGGCATAGGAACGTTCTCGAGCCGTTCCAGGGAACCAGTTTAGGATCGTCATCAGTTTATCGAGAATTCTTCATACCAGGTATGAGGAGAATGAATAGTATGAGTATGTAGGCTTGTGGGTAGCATAAGACGAAGGGTTCCCATGACCCTTTATGTTTGCTAAAATGCCTAGATGACTATTGTATGATAACATGTTTAAATGCTTATTTGCTATATGATGTTTAATTATTTATGATAATGATGATTGGCATGACTGTTATTATTGATGAATGTTGCTGTATAAATATGATGAGTTCATGTTGATTATTGGCTGTTGAACGTTATGATGTTAAACATTAAATCTGTTAATAATGTTAAGGGAGGTTGTTCCCCTTTGGAAAGGGGTTCTGACTCTTTCTGCCCAGATCAGTATGGCCACGCTCCATTAAGCACGGTAGTGCATAATAGGGAGCACGCCCGTGCTCCCATTCAAATCCCAGACCAGGACGCGCGCTTGAGTACTCTCGTGCTTAACATGCAGCACGACCGTGCTTGCCTGAAGGTCCAGCACGCCACTGCTGAGGGTGAGCACGCCCGTGCTCATATGACCAGAACAGATCGCAGAACAGTACAGAAAACAGGGGTTTCACCCCAAATGCCTTAAAATACTCAATAAGACACTCAACGAACTTGACGACAAAAAGATGAGTGATAAGATGACATGGTACCTTGGTAGCCTAGTGGCCAAGGGGGCTTTGCTGCTTGATAGTCAAGGTGGTAATCTTTAGTGCAAAATGATAAGAATGTTTAATGAATGAATACGAAACGATACGATAATCCTCGATAGCCGAGTGGTCGAGGTGTTGATGGTGATAAAACTTGGGTAGCCTAGTGGCCCAAGCGGAGGTGGTGGTTGTGTTTGTGTGTTATGTTGAGCATGCATTCACGCATCGGAGATGTTAGTGGGGGATGTTCAACATAGTGGAGGTCGTCCGAGAGTATGGTGATCTGGCCGTTCGCGGTGATTCATCCCAGAGTTAGGTGAATCGTGTGCTCCCTTTGTGGCCCATTCGTTAGTAAGGTGCATCAGCTATCCAAGGGGTCCTCCCACGGTTTGGTGGATTGCCCTGCAGTTGGTGCTTATTGGCCAATGTGGATATGTAACTTCGAAGTTGACTTCCTGAGGTAGAATGAATCCAAGTGTATAATGGAGTAGTGGAGCACAACTGCATTGCATAGCATACACGTTGGATGATGATGATTGTTATGTTATATTGCTGATTGTTATAACATGCATGTGTGATGTATGGTCATCTTGCTAACTGCTTCCTTGCCATTATATTCATATTCATGTTTCTTACTCCCTATTGTTGTGTTTTGTTTTGGCATGTATCTTATGAAGAGATAGAGCCAAAGTATGTCCCTCCACCACCTTACCAACCCCCAATGCCTTTCCCACAAAGGTTGGTCAAGAAAAAGCAAGTAGAAAAAGAAACTAAGAGCTTAATTGAGGAGCATGATGCCATGATAAAAACTAATATGCCTCCTAAACTAAAAGATCCAGGAAGTTTCTCTATTGCTTGCTCAATTGGAGAATTAAAAATAGACCAAGCCTTATGTGACTTAGGGGCTAGTGCGAGTTTGATGCCACATACCATCTTTGAGAGGTTAGGAACAAAGGAATATAGTCCATCCAAGTTCTCTTTACAATTTGCGGATGGCTCAACTAAAACTCCTCTAGGCATACTAGAGAATGTTCCCATAAAGATAGGGAAAATTTTCATTCCTACCGATTTCATGGTGTTGGATATGAACGGGAATTCTAAATTCCCTATCATTCTTGGAAGGCCATTCTTGGCCACAGCTGGAGCAATAATAGATGTAAAAAATGGTAAGCTCTCGTTGAATGTAGAGGAAGGTAGGGTGGATTTTGATTTGACTAACTCATATAACAACCCTCCTTTTGAGAGTCATGTGTGCAGGATTGAGATAATACCTCCAAAGGTGAAGGAAGAGCTTAACATGGAAGAAACTCCGAAACTTTGCATGACAAATGATGAACCAAATAATGATGAAGTTGGAGTTGCTGAACATGTTGAGTTAAAACTTCCGTCGGAAGGAAGTAAGGCCATGAAACTCAGAGTGAAAAGAGCAAAGCAAAAGCTGATGTGGCCATACGAACAAAATAGGCTCTTTGATGGACTTCCTTGGAAGAGAGGTGTTCTTGCACTTCCAAGTCCAGCTGATCCCGGTTGATCCAAGAGAGTATGGTCAAGCTTAAGACCGTAAATAAGCGCTTCTTGGGAGGCAACTCAAGCTTTCTTTCCCTTTTTAATTCGTTTTTGAATTTTGTTTTTGAATAATTTGAGAAGATTAAGAGATGAAATATCACTAATTGATATTTCTGCCAAGTATTTTCAGGTTACGAAGGCAGAAAGAGCAAAAAGGCATGGAAAAATAAAGTCAGAGGAGATCATGGCCTAGCCGTGACGAGGATCACGACCGTGATGGGCCAGAAGGTGGAAACCAGAAAGCTTCATACCCAGGCCATGATAGCCATCACAAGCGTGATGTGAAAAAGCAGGAAGTCAGTATTTATCACAGCCCAGCCGTGATAGCCATCATGGGCGTGAAGTGAAGGAGCCCAGTAGACATAATTAATCACGACCTAGCCGTGATGTATATCACGATCGTGACACGTCTTCCAGCAGCTCTTTGATTGGCATATGAGGCAGCACCCTCCACCACCTCGGTGAGTTGTTCCATTTTTCTCCTCTCTCCGACTTGATTATTTACATTGGGGACAATGTAAGTTTTTAAGCTTGGGGTAGGGGTATTTTTGCATTTTTTTTGCATTTTTGCATTTTTCATGTTACATTCATATAGGCGTAGTTTTGCATAATCACATGATTAGATTGCCCATTGCTTAGAGTATGCATCCAATTGTGAGAACTTTGTGCCAAATGAATTGAGACAATGAATTTTTGAACTCAATTTTTGTATTCTTGCGATAGGCTAAAAATAAAAATGCTTGAGATGATCTTATGATAGTTGATGATTAGCATGTGGTTCCTTATATTTGTGTTTCTCATTGATTTTAAACTAATAAATGTGAGATTAGCCTAAAAGGGGTACTCACTAAATCTACCCCATTCTTTGTGATTGAGTGTTTTATTCCTCTTGGATTGTGTTCTCTAGAACTTGACTTGAACCGTTTTGAAACGTAAAAATTTTTGAAAACATATTTGAAAATGATTGAAGCACTAGGTATTTTTCTGGCCTTGTGAGCTTTGACTGATTAAATACTACTCCTTAGTTGCCCAATTTTGAGCCTAATAAAATAAAATGCTTTTCTTGATACCTTGATTTATTTTGATGAATGATGCTTGGTATGGAACCTTTTAAATTATTTCAAAAAGGGCACAAAGGTGGTTTGAAAAAATAAATTGTGGGATGAAAAAGTTAGAAAAATATTTCTCTTAAGTTGGAAATCCCCCCTTCTCCAAATTGAAAAAAATAAAATAAAATAAACAAAAAAAATGGAGAAGGGGGTGAGAAAAAGAAAGTGAGAAATAAATAAAATAAAATAAAGGTAAGAAAGAAAAGTGGAAAAGTGAACTAAAGACCAAAAAGGTATTTTAGAAGGTTGTCATGCTTTGCATTGTTTGATATTTTGTTTAGCCTTCTTGAATTTTCCCTTTCTTGATTTCCCCACCTAACAATTAATCCTATGGCCCCATTACAACCAAAATAAAAGACCTCTTGATTCTTATGTGTTTTCATTAATAAAGTAGAGATTTGGTTAATAGTCAAGCTATTGGTAGCGTACCTTCCTTGAGGAAATTGAGTGAATTGTCAAATGTCCCTAAACACTTGAGTATGGTGAGAAGAGTGCCCGAATTAGTGAGAGATGTGAATTTAGGGAACCTAAGCTTCTAATTGGACTTGAAATCGATTGTCTCTTGGTTTCTTATTGAATAGGCCTATTACTTGGACTTATTACTCGAGTTCTAGGTTCACTGTCCATGCTCTGATTGATTATCTTTTCTGGCCTTAGTTATTGCTTTAGGACAAGCGAAAACTTAAGCTTGGGGTAGTTTGATGAGTGTGATTACACCTCGCATTTCTAAATCATATTGCATGCATTTTCATGTAGTTTAGGAATTTTTAATTTGAGTTTTTGTTAGTTTTTACCTTGGAACGGATAAGACGGTTTTGTGGTGTTGTTGTGCAGGAATTGAAGATTAAAATGTTCAAGATCAACCATGATGGAGCTTGCATGAATATGGAGCTTGAAAATTAAGAAAAATGAGCCAA
Organism: Sophora flavescens; assembly: GCA_030762895.1. Taxonomy (NCBI): domain Eukaryota; kingdom Viridiplantae; phylum Streptophyta; class Magnoliopsida; order Fabales; family Fabaceae; genus Sophora; species Sophora flavescens. The sequence continues at coordinate 68,360,907 of CM061066.1, forward strand.
ACAGAGCCCATCACGGCCTAGCCGTGACAGCCATCACGACCATGATCGAGCAAGGCTGAAAAGAAAAGAACGAAAAAGTCTGAACCTGTCACGGCCAGGCCGTGATGGCCATCACAGCCGTGACAGACCATCAGTGCCAAGTTTTCCAAGACAGAATCTGTCACGGCCTAGTCGTGACATCCATCACGACTGTGACACACAATATCTGGAATTTCAAAACCTGATTTGATCTGATTTTGTAATTTCTTGGAATTCAAGTTACCCTACTCTATAAATAGAGAAATTAGGCTCGAAAATAGGGGACTGGGGCTGCTACCTTAGGCAAAAACTAGGATTTCTCTTCTTCTACCTTTTTTCTCTTCTCTTAGGTTTTCTTTTATGCTTTTGTTAATCAAGCTTGCTATGAACATGGCAATGCTTGAGTAGTGTTTTTATTTCTAGGAATTGGGGATATGCCTAAGATTTGTTTTATGTTATGAATTGACGTTTTACTTCTTGTTAATTTCAATTTGCTTTCGATTTGATTCCTATTGCATGAATTACTTATGAATCTGGTGCGCATTAATTTGCACGTCATAGATACTCTAAGGAGGAACCTAGCGGTGAACTTAGGTATTGGATCTATAGGGATTGAACTTAGGACTTAAATCACGAGAGTTAGAAGCGGTTCTTTGAGGGTTCACTGAATTGTCACAAAGCTTAAAGGGTTCGATTTAAATTCAATTACCACGAGAGTAGGGTTTGGTTTAATCGTGCACGGTTCTTGTATCCCAAGAGGGAACATTAACTTAATTAGGATAAGTTCACCTTCAAATTAAATTTCGATAATTAACAAGAGGGGTAGTCAATTTAGTAATAACCGCAGTCTTGTTGGTAACCCAATTCCTGGAAATATCTTTTGATATTGAAAAATCTCAGATTTGATTTACTTTCCTATTTTGTTTGATTGCGTTTAGATATTTGATATTGTTAGTTAATCTTTTAAACAACCAAATCTTTTCCAAATCTTTTTCTAGTCCAATTAAATTGATTTAATAATTGATAGTTATTTAAGATCACGGTCTCTGTGGATTCGATCATTTTATTACTTGACAACGAAGTCGTTCACTTGCGGATTCGTGAACCACCACCTTACCACCTTTCTTGTCCAAACTTCATAATGTGTTCCATGTGTCACAAATTAGAAAATACATTCATGATCCGAACCACGTGATAGTACCCGACACCATTCAATTAAAGGAAAAATTGCCTTTCGAGGTACAACCTCTTCGAGTTGAAGATCGGAGGGTGAAGTAGCTAAGAGTCCAAGAGATTCCTTTGGTTAAAGTTGTTTGGAGCAGGGCGACTGAGGAGAGTGCTACATGGGAGCTTGAGAGCAAGATGATGGAGGCATACCCGCATCTCTTCATTCGAGGCGAGTAGAAATTTTGAGGATGAAATTTTTATAAGGGGGTGGAATTGTAACACCCAATTTTCGTATAAGTGATTTTGTGTATGCCTTGTTTTATTAGGATGTTTAGAATAGGGATAAGTGGGGTTTTTAAGTTTAAAATCCCTTTCTGATACACGACCACACCTGTGCTCATGTATCAGCATGCCCGTGCTGGATGCACGTGCCTTGTGGCTGCCTGAGCCACAAGCACGACCGTGCTCAATAAGGAGCACGACCGTGCTCAGGAGTAAACGCGTCTCGGTGACGCTAATCTAAGCACGACCGTGCTTAAGGGGGTTCACGGTCGTGCTCGGTACAGAGTCTATATATAGACAACAAACAGCTAGGGTTACGAGTTAAACCCTCAATTTGGCACTTTTAGGCAACCCCAAGTGTGACGGTAGCCTCTCTCATTCTTCCATTTGAACCCAATCATTGTTTAGCGTTTCGTTCGTAGTGGAAGAGTATAATCACGCGTTAGTGCCAATTAGCAAAGGTAATGGTCTTTCCCTCTTTTGTTTCCTCTTCTGTTTCATGAATTGGAAACTAATTGGTTAACCCTTTTGTGTTGGCCAAGGCTGGGAACGTTCGTCGAGCCGTTCGAGGAAACCAGTTTAGGATCGTCCTCAGTTTATCAGGAATTCTTCATACCAAGTATGGGGAGAAGGAATAACATGAGTATGTAGGCTTGGGGGTAGCGTAAGGCGAAGGGTTCCCATAACCCTTTATGTTTACTAAAATGTCTAGATGACTATTGTATGATAACATGTTTAGTTGCCTATTTTCTATATGATGTTTAATTATTTATGATATTGATGATAAGCATGATTGTTATTATTGATGAATGTTGCTGTATGAATATGATGAGTTCATGTTGATTATTGGTTGTTGATTGATGTTGTGAACATTATGATGTTAAACATTAAATCTGTTAATAACGTTAAGGGAGGTTGTTCTCCTTTGTTCATAAGACTGAATAATAGTAATGAGGGTGAGGATTACCAAACGATTTAGTCAAGACCCTAGGGATTAATCTTTGAGTGATTAGGGACAATTTAATGGACTGAGATTTATGGATTAATTTCCCTTCAATTTGTAAGACATGGATATTTAATCAATATTAATGAAACTGATAATCAATAGATTAGTAAAAGCCAATAGGTTTGAATCTACGAACTACCCCAAGGAATTGGAAAATGGTTCTGACCCTTTCTGTCCAGATCAGTACGGCCACGCTCCATTGAGCACGGTCCTGCTTGCCTGAAGGTCCAACACTCCAGTGCTGAGGGTGAGCACCCCCGTGCTCACCTGACCAGAACAGCACGCAGAACAGTATAGAAAACATGGGTTTCACCCCAAATGCCTTAAAAGACTCAATAAGACACTCAACGAACTTGAAGACAAAAAGATAAGTGATAAGATGATATGATACCTTGGTTGCCTAGTGGCCAAGGGGACCTTGATGCTTGATGGTCAAGGTGGTAATCTCTAGTACAGAACGACTAGAGTGTTTAATGAATGAATGAATACGAAATGATACGATAATCCTCGATAGCCGAGTGGTCGAGGTGTTGATGGTGATAAAACTTGGGCAACCTGGTGGCCCAAGCGGAGGTGGTGGTTGTATTTGTGTGTTGTGTTGAGCATGCATTCATGCATCGAAGATGTTAGTGGGGGATGTTCAACATAGGGGAGGTCGTCTGAAAGTATGGCGATCTGGCTGTCACCGGTGATTCATCCGAGAGTTAGGTGAATCATGAACCCCCGCTGTGGTGCATCCGATAGTAAGGTGCATCAGCTATCCTAGGGATCCACCCACGATTTGGTGGATTGCCTCGACATTGATGCTTATTGGCCAATGTGGATATGTAACTCCGAAGTTGACTTCCTGAGGTAGAATGGATCCAAGTGCATAATGGAGTAGTGGAGCATAATTGCATTGCATAGCATACACGTTGGATGTTGATGATTGTTATGTTATATTGCTGTTTGTTATAACATGCTTGTGTGATGTATGCTCGTCTTGCTAACTGTTTCCTTGCCATTATATTCATATTCATGTTTCTTACTCCTTATCGCTATGTTTTGTTTTGCATGTATCTTATGTAGAGGACGGCGAGAAGCCAGTTGAGGAGTCACTCTGAGGAGCCACGGCTCGTAGTTAGGATTTCCAGTTTTATGTTGTTAGTTTAGTTTTGTTTCAGTTTGTATCCAAGGATATTTTCCGGATTGGTTATACCAGCTCTGTATGTGACATCAGGGGTTGGTTTTGGTTTTATATTATGTTTTATTTTCGCATATAATAGAATGTGATGTTCTCTATCCGTTGTTGGTTTTAATTTTTAATAAATGATGCATGTCTTATTTTAATTCCTTGATCTTTAATGCTTTATACGTATGCGGGGTAGAGGGTGTCATAGTCTTCCTACTAATCTTTGGGGGGTCTGCTCAGGGAATTGAAATCCTCATATATAGGCAACTTCTCAGCAACAAGTCTCATTTTCCGTTTTATGGTTGAATCAACAGATTTTCTGTTCTGTTATTTATGCCTCTACATCTTATATTATTAGAAGAAGTCTATGCATAGAATTGACTTCCTTGAAGCAATCAAATCTAGTGCCTTGGTGATTTATTGGAGATTTCAATGCAGTGCTTGGTTCTTATGAGAAAAGATGTGACAGGCTTCCTATTATAGCTTCTTGTAAGGAATTTAAAGCGTCGTCTGATAGTTGTTGTTTGAGTCATATCATGACTAGAGAAGTTGAATTCACTTGGTCTAATGGTATAGGTTCTAATCGAACTGAGGTGAGACTTGATAGGGCCATTTGAAATGATGAATGGTTCTTTTTGGGATTATGTGGCCCGTTGTACACTTACAAGAAGTCAGTCAGATCATTATTCTCTCCTACATGTCTTGATCAAAGGTGTAGTTCTTCATTCTTCTTCTTTTAAATTTCAAAGCATGTGGTGTGATCACTTGGACTGCAATAGGGTAGTTGCAGAAGTTGGGAATAGGCCTACTTGGGGTTGTCCAATGTATTTCCTTATTCAAAAGCTCAGGTTCTTTAAATTGGAATTTAAAAATGGAATAGAGATGTTTATGGTAATGTTCATTGAAATGTTGACAAGGTTTTTGCTAGAGTGGATGGCATTCAATCTCATATTGATGAATTTGGTTTTTCTGAGTCACTTGACAACCTAGAAGTAGTTGCTCAACTTGAATTGAATCAAGTCCTTACTTTTCAAGATACCTTTTAAAAAGACAAAGCTAGGCTCAATTGGTTTTCTTATGGAGATAGGAACAATGCCTTTTTTCATATGGTAACCAAAATTAGATATGCCTCTAAACTATTTTCTATTCTTAAGAAGGGAGAGGACATTATGAATTCTGTTATGGATATTAAAAATCATGTCCTAGATTACTACACTACTCTTTATGCCTTTGATAATTCTTGAGTGGATAATGGTCTGATCGAATCAGTCATCCCCCTATTGGTTTCAAATCATAATATCATGCACACTAATATTCCAACAATGGAGGAAGTTAAGGCTGCGGTTTTTTCTCTGGACAAAAACAACGCCCTTGGGCCCGATGGTTTTGGCGGTTGTTTTATCAATCTTTTTGGCAGATTATTGGAAAGAAATAAAATTCTTTACTCAGGGATGGATTTATCCAAACTTAAACTCTAATGTAGTGGTCTTGATTCCTAAGGTTGCTGGTGCAGATATAATTGAGAGTTTTAGGCTCATTGCTCTTTCTAACTTTCAATTCAAAATCATCACAAAATATCTAGCTGATAGATTATCCATTCTAGCTCCTAAAATAGTTTATAAGCAACAGAGGGGTTTTATAAAAGGCAGGAGATTTCAAACGGCACCTTCAATGCTTTTGAGGCCTTAAACATGTTAGACAATAAGTGCTTTGGAGGAAACATTGCTTTGAAGTTTGACATTAAAAAGGCTTTTGACACACTTGATTGGAAGTTTTTCCTAAAAGCCCTTTCTTCTTTTGGTTTTGCCCCTACTTTTTGCAACTTGATTCATGTTATTCTTCAGTCTCTCCATCTTTCAATATATATGTTAATAGACATGTCGTTGGTTTCTTTAGCTGCAAGCGAGGTGTTAGGCAGGGAGACCCTTTATCCCCTTTCTCTCTGGTAGGACCTCAAATGTCTAAAACACATTCATGTGTTAATTCTCTAAGTTTTGATGATTCCAAATATATTAAGTATGATTATATTGAACGATGTGAAATTACTAATGAATATGTTCAACTGTACAGACAAATGATAAATGCTACTCGTCTATATTCATGACCCGTCTATTTCTCCCAACTAGCATATGTCTGATTCATATGAAACAACTGTCTAAGTGGATGATAGCCCAGCTTGATGCAAAGAAAATGAGTCTATCAAGCCTCTAATCACTGGTTTATTGAAGCTAACATGGCAAATGGATTTTTGCATTGAAGCCAAATACAAAGAGACTACACACGTCTGTTTTCCAAAATAACAACTGTCTGAAGACATTGACTGCACCCATCTACTTCTCAAGCGTCTCAACAGAAAGTCCAAGTCAACTAATTCAAATTCAAGGAAATCATATTTGAATATTTCAAGTATCAAGGACCTCTGGACAAAACCAATTAAGAAGAATAAAGGAATTATTCTTTCGAGACTTTAAGGAATTTACACGCTACCCTCTGTACAAGCCAGCCATGCTTTTCACTCTTTTTAGTACAAAACAAAAGTACTTTTTAGAGTTGAACCGGAGTGTTACACTGGAAAAGGAAATACCCTCTTCTACATATACAAAAGGATCCTCTGCTGCACCTTTGATTCAACTGCACTTTGGAACTAAAGTGAACTGTTGGTCTGCTATGTCAAAGCCCAACGTCTTCAAGCATTCAATGCTGCCCAGAACGACTATTTGGCATTAATGGCATCGCAATAATTCAAATCAAAATAAATCACTTTCTGAAGAATGTCTCTAACGAATCAATTTGATTGAAGGCTGTATATATAGAAGACCATGAAGATTGAAGAACAACATAATTCATTAAATCAAAGAGCATTTACTTTGTGAATTTATTCATTCATTATTTCAATCTTTATTCCTAAACCATTTGAGAATTTAATATGCGGTCTTTATTTGTTCTTACATTTATTCCACTCAATGAGTGCTCACCTGAAAGATTTCTAAGCTGTATTAAATACACAAACACTGTTTCTACTCTTTTAGCTGTTGAGCCTGAAGAAGCTAGGTGAGCAAATAATTTTGTACAAGTGTGTAGAGGCTAGTTGTGCAAAGAATACTTGTACTGTAATCTGATCAGTTTTAGTGGAGAAAACATGGTACTGCCAAGGACTGAACATAGCCTTATCGGTTTTGGGGGTGAAACAGGATAAATCCGTTGAGTGATATTATCTTTAGTTATCCTTGAGTTTATCTATCCTGTTTTCTAACAAAGGTTAAATTTGTGAATATCAAAAATATTAATTTGTTTTCTGCATGTGTGTGCTTTTTAAAAACATTAGACGAGTCACTCGTCTGATTTCACCCGTCTGCTTGGTGTGTATGTGAAAAGAGTTTTCTGATTTAGAAAAAGCTTGATAAACATAATTTCACCCATTTCTTGTGTTTACTTAGGTTATTTCACTGTTGTTTAGCTGAAGAGGTTCTTAGTAGAGGTATCTCTCATCTTTACCAATCTGGAAAGCTTCAAAATATGTCTAGTCCTAGGAGTTTTGCCACTCCCAGTCATGTTTTGTATGTAGATGACATTTTGGTCTTTTGCAAAAGGAACAAAAGCTGTTTGAGGAACTTGATAAATTTGTTTAAGCTTTATGGTGAAGCATTTGGGCAATTTCTCAGATCGGACAAATGTAAGTTCTATGCAAGGGCCATGTCTACTAGGAGAATAGCCAAAATTAGTAGTTTGCTCGGGTTCTCAGCTGGCCATCTTCCTTTCACATACATAGGAGTTCCTTTGTTTAAGGGAAAACCTGAAAGAATGCATCTTCATTCTATCGCAAATAGAATTAAAATCAAGCTTTAAACATGGAAAAGATCTCTTCTTTCTATAATGGGAAGGGTGTAATTAGTTAAATCTATTATTCATGGCCTCCTTTCCTATAGTTTTCACACCTATGCTTGGCCTATCTTTTTTACTTAAACAAGTTGATTGCTGGATTTGAAATTTCATCTGGTCAGGTGATGTGAATGTTAGGAAACATGTCACCATTGCTTAGGATTTATTCTCCTATTGAGGATGGTGGTCTTGGCCTTCGATCCATTAGATCAATTAATGAAAATTCTATGTTTAAATTATGTTGGGAATTGATCTCTTCTTCTGTGCTTTGGGTTGGTTTTCTTAAAGCAAGGTTCTTAAGGAATTTGCATCCTATTGCCTATCATGTAAAACCCTCAATTTGACCTTCTTTGAAACAGTGGTTCTCAAAAACCTCAAAACATTTTATGGCAGATTGGCAATGGGAAATCTTTGAATTTCTGGACCGATAGATGGCTTAGTAAGTTAGTTGTTGACACTTTGCAGATTCCCTTATCTCTGCATAGCTCTTTAAAGGCTTATGTTAAGAACTTCATTTACAATACCCTGTGCTCGTGCACCTAGTCCTTTGTGTTCTTTCTTTCAAGCTCTTGATCTTTTCCTTTTAATTTCTTGATCTTAGAGTTGAACCAAAGTGTCTCTTTGTCGTTCTTGAGGTTGTAGAAAAGCGCTAGTGAGACAGGACCCAAGTGGATCTTCTTTCTCTCTTTTGAATCGTGATCTCTATTCAGGGTATGGGAAGAAGGGTAGTGTATATCATAGGCATTGGGGGTAATGTAAGGTAAAGGGGTTCCCACAACCCCGGTTTACTATGTTTGATGATATGATTAACTTGTTGGTTTAATTTGTTATGATAACATGTTTGATTATTGTTTTACATGCCTATGTTCATAGTATGTTCTTGATGGTTACGTTGTTACTGCTAATATGAACATGATGTCATGATGATGATTGTTGGCTTTGGCTATGTTATATGATAACATGTTGGTTGTTGGAATACCGTGATTATATTTTTATAATTATGAGTGATCGTTTTATTTGGGATACAATGATATATGTATGTATCTTTGTTGTTGTTGAACACGTTGGCTGAGTTGGTTGATATTATACCATGAATATGTTGGTTGATGTTGTGGATACCATGACTGTTTGGCTGATTTATGTTGATTAAGGTAACACGTTGATAAAGGCCCTAATTGGTTAATTTAGGACCCCTAATTGATATAGTAACTAAGGATTAATTACTTAAGGTTGTTAACTAATTATTAATTGTTAGTGGAAGGTGAGTTTTGATGCCAATGGATTAGTCCAAGGACCCTAGGTTCTGATTTGAGAGTGTTTAGAGAGTTTTTGCCCAAGAACTAACTCTGTTTCCTGCCCAGATCAGTATTGTCGCGCATTGAGCACGGTCGTGCTGAATAGGGAGCACGCTCGTGCTCCCAGTTTGATTTATGGAAAATGGTCGCGCAGTTAGCATGACCGTGCAACAGAGGAGCACGACCGTGCTACATGAGCACTACCGTGCCTAATAGAGAGCACACACATGCTCCACTTTAGTGGAAGCACGACCGTGCTGGGGACAAGCACACCCGTGCTCCCCCTCCGAATCAGAAACCGAATTAAAGGAAATTAAGGGGTTTTAACCCCAATTATCCCCAGTAGTGATGTAACAATGTAATAACCGGATAAAGGAACTTAGATAACTTGGTTAATGATTACTAAGTTGATTATAAAGATGAGTTGGTTAAGTCAGTGCCTAACAGGTTACCGCACGTTGTTGGGCTTTGGTGCTTTTTGACCAAAGTTGTCTCGATGATTTATGGTCTAGGTGTTGTTAAGTTGGACCTTTGTGATTTTTGGCCAAGGGGGCCTTTACCCCATGGTTTGGGTCTAAGGTGTTGATGTTGATGTTGGTGATAAGTCTTGGGTGCTTTTAGGCCCAAGCAAAGGAGGTGGTTGCCTTGTTTGTTGTTGTGTTATTTGCATAGAACATTGGAGTTGATGTTGAGGGGGATGTTTAACATAGGGGAGGTTGTCCTGTTATGATGATCTGACCCAAGTCTTGGGTGTTTCACCCATGGTTTGGCGAACCGTGCGCCCCCGATGTGCGTATCCGGTTATGATGCAGGCTATCCATGGGGTTCACTGGTTGGTGAACTGTCGGTGTTGGTGCTGATATGTCCAATACGGATATGTAACTCCGAAGTTGACATCCTGAGTTAGTTGGATCCACATGCATAGATGGAGTAGCGGAGTAGTGTTGCATTGCATCGCATAGCATACTTGTAGTTGTTGATGATGATGTATGTTGATATGTATGTTGGTGTATGTTACGATGACATGCTGTATGTTTTACCTTACTTCCTATCTCTATGCCGTATATGTTTACATGATTCTTACTCCCCCGTTGTTTGTTGTTTGTTTGACCTGATCGACACCTTGCAGAGAACGGAGACCAGTCGGGATATGAATGACTCTAAGGAGCCACCACTCATAGTTAGGGTTTTTTCCCATTAAGTTAGTTTGTTAGTTTCAGTTGTATTCCGTGGATGTTTTCCGGAACGGTTATACCAGCTCTGAGTCGTGACATCGAGGTTGGGTTTTCTTTATGGTTTATGTTTATGTTTTAATTATTTAAACTTGTTTTAAATTCCGTAATTTTGAGAACCAGTTCATGTGGGACCTTCCTACCCATGGACAAACGCTTTTATTAAATGTGGATGCATGATTTATTTTAATTGTCCATATATATTTATGCTTTATAACATTCGGGGTAGTAGGGTGTCACATTTAGTGGTATCAGAGCAGTTCGATCCTGTCCAGATGTGGTATGAGTCTTTCGTGAGTCTGTTGTGTGCCCATGTTTGAATTGTCTATATTTATATAGGCAATGTTACGTGGTAATAAGTACCTATAGCTTCACTTTGGCTTGACTTACTGCATTTGGTGGTTTGTCTTGAACGATCCAAGAAGACCGCAAGTGCTTCTTGTGTTTAGGAAGGTTGTTCTATTATCATTTGATAGTAACAACTCTATTGCTGATCTTGAGTGCTTACCTTTTAAAAATCACTCGACGTTATTCTTCGCAAGGACTGGCTATCTTCCAACCACGTCCTTTTAAACTGTTTTGATAAAACCTTGATTTTTGGAACTCCAACGGAGTCTAGGAATCCTGACCTTCTCTCTTCCAGCCAAGTTCAAGCTTCGATGAAAGACAAAGCCCAGGTATAAATGATGTTAGATTCCCTGGAAGTAAAGAGCAGCCCTCCTGATGTCATCAGCTTGCCAATTGTGCCAGATTTTTCTGAAGTGTCCCCGAGGGATGTTTATAACTTACCCCCAGAGAAAGAAGTTGAGTTTAGCATAGACTTAGTGCCTGGCACCAGGCCAATCTCCATAATACCCTATAGAATGTCTCCTCTAGAGCTTGCTAAGTTGAAGGAACAATTGCAGGACCTGATGAAGAAACAGTTCATTAGGCCTAGTGTGTCTCCGTGGGGAGCACTTGCGATGTTGGTAAAGAAAAAGGATGGTAGTATGAGGTTGTGTGTCGACTACCGACAACTCAACAAGGTGACCATAAGGAATCGGTATCCCCTCCCTAGGATTGATGATCTTATGGACCAATTGATGGGCGCTTGCATCTTTTTTGAGATAGATTTGAGGTCAGGGTACCACCAGATTCGGGTTAAGTCTGAGGACATCCCGAAGATAGCATTTAGAACACGATGTGGTCACTATGAGTACTTGGTTATGCCCTTTTGTGTGACCAATGCTCCTGCGGTCTTCATGAACTACATTAACATGACCTTTCACCCTTACTTGGATAAGATTGTGGTGGTGTTTATAGATGATATCTTAGTGTACTCCAAGAGAAAGAAGGATCATGAGGAACACCTGAGGGTTGTCTTGAATACCTTTAAGGAGAACCAGTTGTCCGCTAAGTTGTCTAAGTGTGAGTTCTGGTTAGAGGAAGTGAGCTTCTAAGGACATGTCATCTCTAAGGGTGGCATAGCAGTAGACCCAGTTGAGGTAGAGACGGTGCTCCAGTGGGAAGAGACGAAGTAAGTAAACGAGATTAGGAGTTTCTTGGGATTAGCCGGGTATTACCGAAGGTTCATAGAAGGTTTCTCTAAGATAGCGTTACCCTTAACCCGTCTCACTGGTGACGAATCTGGGCAAGTATACCCAGTCGTATAAGTAATACGGTGGTGAGACCGATATCGTTCCCACGAGGATTGGATGTCAATTACCAGTTCACAAGTTCAACAACTATCTAGACTATGAAGACAATTCAAAACAAACAAAACAAAGGAATAAAAATCTTTTTGTATTTTTGTCAAGCACTTGGGATGCGAAAAGGATATGTTGGGATCAGATTTCACCAAACCTCTGTCTCATGTACTACCAGGACTAGATACCTCCCATTCATGCTTCAAATATTAAAATCAATCCACTAGATTACTCAAGCTCCGATTCCTCGGATGACAAGAGCCTAAATCCACTAATAGACCCTAATTCCTTAGGTGGTTTAGATTAATGAATTTGCATTAAGATTAGGGATTACGCGATTACTAGTAAACCAAACTCCATTCCTAGATGCAAGGTTTACTAGGTGATTAAATTCAGTTCCGGTTCTAATACGAATTTCCGAATTGCATACCAAAACACTAATCGAGTCATGGGGGTGCTAGCCACAACAAGCATTAAGCATGGAAAATCAATCACTAATAGAGAAACATAAACACAGATTAATCAGTCAAGGCAATTACATGTTATTTCAGTTTGGCTACATCTAATCCAAACAAACGGGATTTAGCTACTCATAAAAGAGAAAGTAAAAACCAGAGAAATAGGAGAAGAGGAGAGAAGAAACTCCATAGGAGCTTTCCACTATCGTCACAGTAGCCCCTCTCAGCAGCTCCGTTCTAGGGTTACAATCCTTCCTCAGCCGCAGCCTCCAAGGTCTCTATTTTTAGGTCTGGAAAGTCTGTGTCAGAGACCCCCAAAATCCTCTCTGAATTCTCAATCCAGATCCCCTCTCTGAATCCTCAATCCAGATCAGAATCCCTTTTTTTGTCTTCTGCGCTCATATTTATAGAGAGGCCACGCGTCACGGCCGTGATAGGCGTCACGGCCATCCAGATCCCCTCTCTGAATCCTCAATCCAGATCAGAATCCCTTTTTTTGTCTTCTGCGCTCATATTTATAGAGAGGCCACGCGTCACGGCCGTGATAGGCGTCACGGCCAGGCCGTGACGTGTTCTGGAGTGGGCGCGCTTTCAAATTCGGAGCATCACGGCCGTGAGCCTCATCACGGCTAGGCCGTGATCGGTTCTGCCTGGCCTGTCATGGCCGTGATGGTTATCACAGCTAGGCCGTGACAGCTTCTGACTTTTGCCTTCAATCTTCTCAGTTTTCCTGATCATGGCCGTGATGGTCATCACGGCCAGGCCGTGATGGGCTCTGCTTGGCTCATTTTCTTCACTTTTCAAGCTCTATTTCATTCAAGCTCCATCTTGACTAATTCTGAGCATTTAATCACTAATTCCTGCAAAACAACACCAAGAAACCGCTTCACCCGTTCCAAGGGAAAAACTAACTAAAATCAAATAAAGAATGCCTAATCTTATGAAAAATGCATGCAAAAGTGTATAGGAAACATGATGTAAAATCACACTATCACTCACCAAGAAGGGACAATTATATGTGTGGGACTCTGAGCATGAGGAGAGTTTCCAAACCCTTAAGGATAGGTTGACATCAGCACTAGGGTTAGTTTTGCCAGATCCTAGTGAACCCTTCGTAGTTACTGCGATGCTTCTAAGCAAGGGTTAGGTGGTGTGTTGATGTATAATGGTAAGGTAGTTGCTTATGCTGCTAGGCAGTTGAAACCACATAAGAAGAACTACCCCACCCATGACCTAGAGTTGGGGACTGTGGTATTTGCCTTAAAAATCTGGAGGCATTACCTGTATGGAGCGAGGTTTGAGGTTTTTAGTGATCACAAGAGTTTGAGGTATCTCTTTGATCAAAAGGAGTTGAATATGAGGCAACGTAGGTGGATAGAGTTCTTAAAGTATTATGACTTCGAGCTAACCTATCACCCAGGAAAGGCCAATATGGTGGCCGATGCCTTAAGTAGGAAAACCCTGCATATCTCCGCTTTGATGGTTAAGGAGATTGATCTGATTGAGGAGTTTAGAGACCTTAGCTAGCTTGTGAGTTTACTCCTAAGAGTATTAGGCTTGGAACCTTGAAGGTTATCGGATGCTTGATGGATCAGATTAGAGAGGGTCAGAAGTTAGATGAGTTTGTTTTAGATCAACGAGAGTTGCTTGCTCAGGGTAGAGACTTTAGTTTCAAGAATGGAAGTGATGGAGTCTTGAGGTTTATGGATAGGGTGTGCATACCATATATTTTTGAGCTTAGGAAGTTGATCCTTGAGGAAGGACATATGAGTGATTTGAATGTGCACCCAGGTGCCACTAAGATGTATCAGGACCTTAAGAGGACGTTTTGGTGGCCTAGGACGAAAAGGATGTGACTGTATTTGTGTATGCGTGCCTAGTTGTTAGAAGGCCAAGATGGAACACCAAAAGCCTTCATGTAAATTGCAGCCGTTGAGTAAGGGTTAGATGATTAGTTGCTAATAGGAAGGGCGTCCAGGACAAATAGATGAGTGGTTTGGTGGTTACTGTAAGAAGGATCTTTAAAAGAGATGAGGGTTAGATGATTAGTTGCTAATAGGGGAGGTCGTCCTATTATGATGATCTGGCCCAAGTCTCGGGTGGTTCACCCATGGTTTGGGGAACCGTGCGCCCCCGAGGTGCGCATCCGGTTATGTTGCACGGCTATCCATAGGGTTCACTGGTTGGTGAACTGCCGGTGTTGGTGCTGATATGGCCAATACGGATATGTAATTCCGAAGTTGACATCCTGAGTTAGTTGGATCCACATGCATGGATGGAGTAGCGGAGTAGTGTTGCATTGCATCGTATAGCATACTTGTTGTTGTTGATGATGATGTATGTTGATATGTATGCTAGTGTATGTTACGATGTCATGATATATGTTTTACCTTACTTCCTATCTCTATGCCGTATATGTTTACATGATTCTTACTTCCCATTGTTTGTTGTTTGTTTGGCCTGATCGACACCTTGTAGAGAACGACGAGCAGTCAGGATAGGATTGACTCTGAGGAGCCACCACTCATAGTATGGGTTTTTTCCCATTCAGTTAGTTTGTTAGTTACAGTTGTATTCCGTGGATGTTTTTCGGAACGGTTATACTATCTCCGAGTCGTGACATCGGGGTTGGGTTTTCTTTATGGTTTATGTTTATGTTTTATTTGTTTAAACTTGTTTTAAATTCCGCGATTTTGAGAACCAATTCATGTGGGACCTTCCTACCCATGGACAAACGCTTTTATTAAATGTGGATGCATGGTTTATTTTAATTGTCCATATATATATTTATGCTTTATAACATTCGGGGTAGCGGGGTGTCATAATAAGTTCATCTCTCCATCTAGATATTCTTTGGTGTGGATACTTTTTCACTGTAAGATGTCAACTGGTGAAAATTTGAGAAAAAGGGTTGCATAACAGTTTCAATGTGCAGTTTATGTAGGGCTTCGGATGAGTCCTCTGTTCACCTTTTTCTTCAATTTCCTTTTTCCATGAATTTAAGTTGGGAGTGGAAACGGTTCTTAGCCAAGAGGAGGGGTGAATTGACCATTTTAAAACTTTTCGAAAAACAATGTTTAACTTCCCTTTTTCAAATGGAGTAGCAAGATAGTAAACTTTCCTTGAAGCTTAAGCAAGAAACAATTGCAATACCAATTCAAGAATGCACTTAAAGAAAGATATTCAATTGTATAAGCAAAGAGATAGTATCATAAAACAATCATGCACTATGGTATCATAAATATAGAACATAAAGAATCATGCATACGATAATAAAGATTGCAAGAAAGTAAAGAGAGTATGGATATAGAAAGTGACACGAGTATTTTACTGGTTCGACCCACAACCTGAGTGGCCTACGTCCAGTCCCCAAGAATCCTCTTGGAGAAATTCACTATGACAAAGTTTGTACAAAATATCACACTCCTTACCAAAGTCACTCTCCCTTGTAGGATGCCTCACCCACAAGTGTCACACTCTCAGAGATACTGTAACACCCCGATTTTCATATAAGGGCTTATTTTAGTATGGATGCCTAGTTGTTGTTGTTGTTGTTGTTATTATTATTATTATTATTAATGAATTTAGTAATGTTATTTATATAATTGATAATGTAATTGTTATTAGTATTGTAGTATTTTATATACACACACACACACATACATACATGTATGTATGTATGTATGTATGTATGTATGTATGTATGTATGTATTAAATATGATGATATGTATTTTAATATATAAATATTTGCATTATATGAGATTGTGTCCCTTAATGTGTGATCTTATATGGATATATGATTTTGTATGTGATTTTATATGTTAATATATAATATGTGCTTTTATTAATAATAAGTGATTAAAAAAGATATTATGAGATATCGTGTGATTTAGTATTTAAATCCAGATAGTGTATCTCCTAGGTTTTAGTCTCTCAATTAATCAGATTTGAGTTCTTATTAATATAGGATAATTCTCTTTTTGATTATCTCTTAAAATCTTATCATAATCTCCGATGGATCCTATCTAGGAATAACTACCAAATCTATCACTAAACTTCCATCGAACTTTTGATCATCTTAGAGTCCGATTTAGGATTCGATCATTAGACAATAATTTATATATATTTCTCTGAGCTTTCTAACGACACCAAGAACACCGTAATCGGAAACTTGTAGCTCACGTTAGAGATAAAATACCGATCTGTATACAGTTTGGGCTGAAATAGGAGCCCGTTATGCCCTAACTTGCATTTATACCATAAGACTCGACCTAAACCCTATTTCTCACATTGTTAACCTCAGAATAGCTGCCTATCTTCATCTTTCTTAGTTTTCCCTTTAATCCCTTGAAGTTCTTGGAGTTTGTGAGTGCGTTTGGCAGAGAAGTTACGCGTGTTAGCATCGTTTAAGGTAACGTAGTTATCCCTCCTTAATCTCATTTTCCCTTTCTTTTGAATTGAGGATTAATTGGTTATTCTATCCCCTTCTGGTTTAGCCAAGGCTTGAGGAACTTGATATGAGCCAAAGGGGGCAAGTCAACTTTTCAACAAGAATAATATGAGCTCAATGGAACCCATCATGGATCAAGATGCCATTCAAGGACTTGGTGGACCCATGACAAGAGCTAGGACCAACAAGGCCCACCAAGCTCTAAATAAAATGGTGGCTCTATTAATGGATACAAGCCCAAATGCACATGCAAGTAATGAAGACAATGAGCCCAAGTTAATAACTTTGCTCATCCAAGCCCAAGAAACATGAAGACGGCGTGCAAGTCCATTTTTCTTTTATTTTCAATAAGTGTAATGGTTGGTGTATTTAGGCCCAATTAATTAGTGATATTTTTGGGTCAAGTCCACTACTTACCATGATGTACACGAGTTTATTAGAGAGTCTTGGGGAGGGAATATTTAGCTTACATGCCATAAGAAACTCCTCATTAGTGAGCATAAAATTGTATTGATTATTTGGGGGGGGGGGGGGGGGGGTTAAACTTTTAATGTGAGAAGCAAGTGTAACCACCACATAATTAGGGGGATAAAGAGTGATGAAGAGGGGGGCGTAACCTTCATAGTTTTATGGCTGAATTAAGTGGGAATAAGTGAGTGTTTAAGGTCATGAATTAGGTCAATTAAGTGGGGGTTATGGTTTGTTTTTGGAAGCCAAAAGTTGGCTGCCTAACTATATGTAATTCGTGACAAACACATGAAATGGGAACTTTGATGTTATTTTTGGATCAAATCCATTTTGTGAGAATATTGTTCTCCATCTTCTACCTTTCTTCTTTTAATCCCAAAAACACACAAAAAAAATTACACTTTGATTCTATTTGTGAAGGGAAATTTCGTGATTGTTGTTCTTGCTCAAAAACAAGTTTTCAAGTGTGATTCTCTTCTTCAAAGTTTGAAAAAAAAAATTGCACAAATTATAAGAAAAAAAATTTATGCATGAAATCTTGAAAAAAAAAGGGAAGATAAAAGTCTATTTGAGCTATTTGTGTTATTGAAAAAAACAAGAAAAATATTTCCCTTCTTCCTTGTTCTTATTTCCAAAGCTTTGCTTTTCTAGCCTTTCCTTTTGTTTCCTTTGTTTTGATAAGTTTGGTGAATTTTTTTTACTTGAATTTTGGATTTTGTTATGTAGATTATTGTTTGACTCTTCTAAGAGCTAAAAGTGAACAATTTAGTGGAAAAAGGCAAGAGTGAAAGTTTACATCTTGTGTGGAAAAAGTCAATCTGAGTGATATACATTTGTGTCCACAAGTGAGGGAGTTTAGTGAGGAATTTTATAATTTCTTGTTATCTTTTGATATTGTGTGTCCAAGTGATGGCAGCCCATGAAGATAGTCCATCATTTTCTCCAAGGACTTCAACTCTTCATGCTAGAATGGCTACTCAAATACAAAACCTTCAAAGGCAAATGGAGCAAATGAGTGCAAATTATGATAGACAACTTGCCATCCTTCAAAACCGAGAAGGTAGGATTGAAAGGGTCAAGATCAAAGTTCCTACCTTTCATGGGAGGAATGATCCCGAAGTCTATTTGAAATGGGAGATGAAGATAGAGCAAGTGTTCAATTGCAATAATTACAATGAGAAAAAGAAAATTAAGATAGCATCTCTTCAATTTAAGGACTATGCACTTGTTTGGTGGGATCGACACGCTGTCGCACACGGGTCAAAAAGCGAGTGGTTTATAAAATTGTAGTAGAGCGCGACAACTCGGGTATCGTCTCACAAGGACTCTTGAATTGTTATTCACCACAAAAATCAATTTTTTTTTTTTTGGGTTGGGGGGGGGGGGTTTGAAATTCAATTGGAAAACAGAGCAAAAATAGAGCAATAAAAACAGAGCAATTTAAGAGATTATCAAATAAGCTAAGGACAATTAATCTATTGTTCTCGGTTTCCCAACCATCATCGGTTCATATAAATTCCAAGCCCTAAGCAGATTCTAATCCCCTTTCGGTTGTAGCAACAATTAACAAGCGAAATCGCTACTACAAGATATATGTTCCTAATTCCCGAATTAAGCAAACGGGGTGAAGCTCTCGTGAATTAAGCAAACACGATTGTACACACGCGAATTAAGCAAACACGATTCAATATAGGAACATAACATCACCGAAATAAATCAACACAAATTCTATACAATCCTGAATTAAGCAAACAGAAATATATAGCATAGTATTGAAAAGGGAAAAGCAAACAAAACGGGAATTACAGAACCTCAAGTGCGGTGGAAACCGATTACAGTAGACTAAT
Organism: Sophora flavescens; assembly: GCA_030762895.1. NCBI lineage: Eukaryota > Viridiplantae > Streptophyta > Magnoliopsida > Fabales > Fabaceae > Sophora > Sophora flavescens. The sequence continues at coordinate 68,379,866 of CM061066.1, forward strand.
CCAAGAGAATTAGTTCTCCATTAAAACGTAGCACAACCAGAAAATCTGTAACAACAGTGGATAATAAAAACGTGTCTCCTAATCTGCCCAGAACAACAATTTATAACTTTCAGGATTTGCGCCCTCTCGCGAGGCTAGCATTCACTCACGAGGCGAATCTTATGAAGAAATCTGCAACGTTTGGACTCCTCGCGAGGCGAAGAATGGCTTGCGAGGCGAGGAATGGAAAAGTCTTCTTATTACGCCCGTTATGAGTATCGGGGCCTGGGCGTGATGGCTTCTGGTCTTCCGGCTCGCGAGGCGAGACATGGTTCGCGAGGCGGCACAGAAAGGGTTGCATTTTCTGGCACAGTCAGCCCTCAGGTTCGCGGGGCGAGAAGAGAATTCACGGGGCGAGACAGAGAGGATGACATTCTGCTGTTCAGGCTGGTCTTCAGGTTCGCGAGGCGAGTAGACTCTCACGGGGCGAATGCCTCCAGGATTGAAATTTCCCCTGTTTCTTCATTCCCTTGACTTCTAAGTTAACCTGAAAACAATGAAATAGCCATAAGTGTTTTATTTGACTCAAAACTGGCTAAATTAACCTAAAACTACTTAAATGACTCAAAATGTTGCTTGAGGACAATCGAGTCTAATTTGGGCGAAAACGAAATATAATTGGCACAAAATCATGGTCATACTAGCCATAAAACTAGATGAGCCAGAGGCTTATCAAAATACCCCAAACTTATACTTTGCTTGTCCCCAAGCAAACTAAAACTCAAAAAGACTCAAGACTTGGCAAGCTTAAAGGATTCAATCAACTTTGCACAAATTTCAAGCAATTCATCAAAATAATTTTTCCTTCAATGTCCCCCCCCCCCCCCCCCCCCCTTTCAAACAAAGCAATCCCCACATGCATTCACTCTAAACATTTGAGAACTTCATCATTCAAGCAGTCATCAATTTAAGCAAGGGATCCAAGTTACACATAAAAGGGAGATCACTAAATTCAAACAATTGCCTTCCTCACAAGGGCATTTAGTGTTTCACTCATTCGCTCAATTTTTGTCTAGGCTATCAACATTTCACTCAATTCACATTTCAAGAGCACTTCCCATGAATTTGATTTTCATCTCAATCAAGGTTCCCACGAAAAAATGCATGCAACATCAAAAGGTCTTTTAAGGTTGTAATGGGGCCTGGCTAAGGGTAGGATATACAAAGGAACTAGGCTTAAGTCCCTAGGAACTAAGAGAGCATGAAACTTTTTACACTTTGAATTTCCACTCAAATTCCTTTTTCCATTTTTCTTTATGCTTTTGGGCGACTATGACCTTTTCCTTTAATACTCTTTTTTGACATTTTTGTTCTTTTTTTTCTTCTTTTTTTTCTTTTTTTTCTTCTTCTTTTTTTTTTCTTTTTTTTTCTTCTTCTTTTTTTTCTTTTGGCTCCAACCTTTTTATTATTTGTTTTTCTTTTTCTCACCCCAGAATGACATGTCACATCCTTGTAGCCACCCCAAACTTAGTTTCTTACAAACCTTCTCTTGCTAAGGTTCCATGCTCTCCTAATCCTAAGATCGGGTTAACATGGTTTTTCAGATTTTTGGCTTGTAACATAGGGATATCAAGATCAACAGGCTAATCAGGCTCAATGGGGCTAACTAGGGAACATGCATTAGGGATGGTTCAATTTTAGGCCAAGTGGCTATTTCAAAGAAAATCTGCCTAAATCATTTGATGCAAGCACATAGACATGCAAACCATGAAAAGATTCAAGCAAATTCGGGAAAGTGCAACTTGAAAGTGATTCACACAGTTAAAAACATGTTGGAGGCTCAAATCCTCACCCGGACAATTTTCAAATTGTTCGACCGAGATTCTATCCCTAGTGTGTGATTCCCATCACCCCAAACTTATCATAAATCATGCAATCACAACAAAATATCTCAAAGTTCAGTTTTTAATTTTTTTCACATGAGGATCACTTTTCAAATATATATTTTTTAAAAGCCTAGGGGGAATCATCACATAAATCATGCAATAAATCTGTGCCAAATCAATCAAAACCAATCAAGTCACCGACACAACACTCACACAAATTATTCAAGAGCTAAAAGAAAAACAAGATAAAACACAAAACAAAGCTACAATTGGTTCCCTCCCCCACACTTAAAACATACATTGTCCTCAATGAAACAACATAACTATAAAATCAGAGTGAGGGAAAGGAAAGGGTGTTCCCTGATCAAGTGGTAGTGTAGGTGGGAGCTTCCAAGGAGAGCTCCTCAACAGTAGCATCTTCAGGCACCAAGCTCTCATGGAATAGCTTCAGCCGCTGCCCGTTAACCTTAATGACCTTGTTGCTACCTGCACTTTTAATTTCTACTGCACCATAAGGAAAAACGTTAGTAACAACAAATGGGCCAATCCACTTGGACCGAAGTTTCCCAGCTATCAATTTCAGGCGGGAGTTAAACAGTAAGACCTGCTGGCCCACAGAGAATTCCTTCCTAGCAATCATCCTATCATGGAAGTGCTTGGTTTTCTCTTTATAAATCCGGGAGCTTTCATAGGCTTCTAGCCTAAGCTCCTCAAGCTGCTCTAATTGGAGTTTCCTTTCAATACCAGCTTTTTGCATTTCCAAATTACAGCACTTGACCACCCAATAAGCACGGTGCTCAACTTCCACAGGGAGATGACATGCCTTACCGAATACAAGCCTAAAGGGGGACATCCCTATTGGCGTCTTGAAAGCGGTCCCGTGAGCCCAAAGTGCGTCTTCTAAACGGCGGCTCCAGTCCTTCCTATTCAGCTGCACTACTTTCTCTAAGATCTGCTTGATCTCCCTGTTTGATATATCAGCCTGGCCATTGGTCTGGGGATGGTAAGAAGTGGAGACTCTATGCATAACTCCATACTTCCGGAGTAAGGCTTCCATGGTGCGGTTGCAGAAGTGAGTGCCCTGGTCACTGATGATAGCCCGAGGTATTCCGAACCTGCAAAAAATATTGGACCTAACAAAATTTGCAACAACTTTAGAATCGTTAGTCTTAGTGGGGATAGCTTCCACCCACTTTGAAACATAGTCAACAGCCAAAAGAATGTATAGAAATCCAAAAGATGCAGGGAAAGGACCCATAAAGTCAATTCCCCACACATCAAACACCTCACAGAAGAGCATAGGTTGCTGAGGCATTTCACTCTTGCGAGTGATGGCTGTGCCTGCTGTTTGACACTCCTTTCAAGTCCGGTAGACCTCATAAGCATCTCTAAAAATGGTGGGCCAGTAGAACCCAGAATCTAGGACTTTTCTTGCAGTCCTCTGTGGCCCAAAGTGTCCCCTTACTTGAGAGGCATGAGTAAAGTTCAAAATAGACTCAATCTCATAGTCAGGGACACACCTCCTAATTACCTGATCACTGCTAAACTTCCAAAGGTACGGATCATCCCAAACATAGTACTTGGAATCACTCTTGAGTTTGTGGATCTGTGATCTAGTTGCACCTGCAGGAAAAACACCAGCAACAAGATAGTTAACAATGTCAGCAAACCAAGGAGTTACCCCATGCAGTTGTAGAAGCTGCTCATCAGGAAAGTCATCCTGGATGGGAGAAGGATCCTCATCCCTTGCTATTCTGCTCAAGTGATCATCTACTAAATTTTCAGCTCCACTCTTGTCTTTTATCTCCACATTAAACTCTTGGAGCAACAACATCCACCGAATCAATCTCGGCTTCGCTTCTGGTTTCTTCAACAGGTACTTCAGAGCTGCATGGTCAGTGAAAACAATAACCTTGGAACCTAGCAAATATGACCTAAATTTATCAAGAGCAAAAACAACAGCTAGAAGTTCCTTTTCAGTGGTGGTGTAATTAGATTGTGCAACATCTAAAGTCCTAGAAGCATAATGAATGACATGGGCAGCCTTGCCCACACTTTGTGCCAGGACCGCTCCCACAACATAGTTAGAAGCATCGGACATGAGCTCAAAAGGGAGGGTCCAGTCAGGGGGCTGGATGATGGGGGTAGAGGTCAATGCCCTTTTCAAGAAGTCAAATGCCTTCTTGCAGTTGTCATCAAAGTTGAACATGGCATCATTCTTCAGCAAGTTTGACAGAGGAAGAGCTATCTTGCTGAAGTCCTTAATGAAGCGCCTGTAGAAACGTTCATGACCAAGAAAAGAACGAATCTTGTGAACGCAAGATGGGTAAGGCAATGTAGAAATCACATCAATTTTAGCAGGATCTACTGAAATACCCTCTTTAGAAATAACATGCCCCAACACAATCCCCCGTTCAACCATAAAGTGACATTTTTCATAGTTCAAAACAAGGTCAGTTTCAATGCATCTTTCTAGAACCAAATTCAGACTATGCAAGCATGCATCAAATGAGGAAGCATATACAGTGAAATCATCCATGAACACTTCCTTGCAATTTTCAATAAATTCAGTAAAAATGCTAATCATGCATCTCTGGAAAGTGCCAGGAGCATTGCAAAGACCAAATGGCATCCTCCTGTAAGCAAACGTGCCGAAGGGGCACGTGAAAGTGGTATTTTCCTGATCCTCTGGTGCAATGTGGATCTGGAAGTAACCGGAAAAGCCATCAAGAAAACAGTAGTGGGATTTACCAGCCAGCCGTTCGAGCATCTGATCGATGAACGGCAAAGGAAAGTTATCCTTTCGAGTGGCCTGATTCAACCACCTATAATCAATACAGACTCGCCAGCTATTCTGGACTCTAGTGGGGACAAGCTCATTATTATCATTTCTTACCACTGTGAGGCCGGACTTCTTGGGTACAACTTGCACTGGACTCACCCAACTACTATCAGAGATGGGGTATATGATACCCGCATGTAGAAGTTTTGTCACCTCCTTCTTCACAACATCCAGAATCAATGGATTGAACCGCCTTTGAGGCTGCCTAACTGGTTTAGCCCCATCCTCCAACAGAATCCTATGCATACATCTGGAGGGGCTAATTCCTGGGATGTCATCCAAGGTCCACCCAATCGCCTTCTTGTGCTTCTTCACAACCTCCAAGAGCTTAGCTTCCTGATCAGAGTCAAGGTTGGAGGAGATAATAACTGGAAGTTTTTCATTCCTCTCCAAGTAAGCATACTTCAAATTCCCAGGAAGTGGCTTGAGCTCTAAGGAGGATGGCTGCTCAATGGATGGTATATTTGGAGCAGCCCTGATGTCAAGAACTTTAGCTGAACAGACAGCTCCACTCACACTATCACCCTGCAAAGTAGAATCAATCTCAGCACAAGCAGCACAAGGGTTTGTGTTAGTACAGTCAGTACATGAATAAATATCACCAAAGCCAGAAACAAATGGAAAATTAGCAACCAAGTCATCATAGGTGTCATCAATAATTTCAGAGAGCAACTCTATTTGAAAGACAGAGTGCTCTTCCAAGGGATGCTTCATAGCATCGAAGATGTTGAACTTTGCAACAATGTCACCAAACTCCATGGACATGGTTCCATCATCAACATCAATCTGTCTTTACCGTCTTCATGAACGGTCTGCCCAGGATGATTGGTGATCTACTTGAATTTGTTTTCCCTGCCATGTCCAGGATGTAAAAGTCAGCAGGGAAAATCAACTCATCAACTTGTACCAGCACATCTTCTACCACTCCCATGGGGCGAGCATTGGTCCTGTTGGCCAACTGGATAGTGAGACCCGTATGCTGCAAGGGACCAAGATCAAGGTTGTTGAAAACAGAGGTGGGCATGACATTTATGGAGGCTCCCAAATCCAACATGCAATTGTCGAATTTGTTGTCCCCAATGGTGCATGGAATAGCAAAAGTGCCTGGATCCTTGCACTTCTGTGGCAGTGCCTGAGTGAGGGCCGAAACTGTAACCCTTTCAAGTGCAGGCTTAGGCTGAATGAGGGCTGAAACATTTCGCCCCAAATTGACTCTCTCATTGCCTTTCAACCTCCTCTTGTGTGTACACAAATCCTTCAGAAACCTTGCATATTTGGGCACCTGCTTAATCACATCTAGGAGCGGAATATTTACCGCCACCTTTCTGAACACATCTAGAATCTCCCTTTCCTTGTCTTCCCCATCAATCTTCTTATTTTTCTGCACTCTTTGTGGGAAGGGGATTGGTGGCACATACACTCTCTCAGCTTCAACAACAACAGAAGGCTCAGGAGTTACCTCAACAGTTCCTTCATCTTTTTCAGGGGCTGCCTCTACAACTTTCCCGGATCTCAAAGAAATGGCACTCACATTAGGATTGGGGACATTGGGATTCACCACTGTTTGTGCAGGTAGTTGGTTCGATCCTTGAGTTTGCTGCATGGTATTCATGGAAGTGGCAAGCTGTCCAATCTGTGTCTGCAAGGCGTGGATGCTAGCATCCGTTCGCTGCTAAAACTGACCAATCTGTCCAATCTGTGTGCGCAAAGTCTGGATACTAGCATTTGCTTGCTGCTGGAACTGGAGATTTTGTGCAGCCATTTGCTTGACCAAGTCTTCTAATGAAGGTCCAGAAGGTGCAGAAGTGGTCCCTTGGGGAGGATTTTGTGGTGGTGCCATCGGTTGTTGTTGGGATGAGTTTCCATACCGAAGGTTGGGATGATTCCTCCAGTTGGGGTGGTACTTATTTGTGGAGAGGTTGGGAACGCTGTACCGGTTCTGATTGTTGCCTTGATTATAGAGATTAGCTGCATAAGCTTGAGGCAAATAAGTGACTGACTCATCCTTCAGAATAGGGCATGCATCTGACAGGTGCTCAGGAGAAGTACAAATTCCACACAACCTTGATGGTTGAACCTTATCCATTACCAACTGCTTTACCAAAGAAGTGAGCTCATCAATTCTATTCTCAAGGGCCTTGTTGGAAGAAGAGCTATGGACCTCATTCACACCCCTTGTCTCAACAGAATTTCTCCTGGTTGTAAACTGCTGGGAGTTTATTGACATATTTTCAATCAATTGCTTGGCAGCAGCTGGAGTCTTATCAACAAGTGCTCCCCCACTAGCAGCATCCAAAATATTTCTATCCATCGGTAGTAACCCCTCATAAAAATACTGACTAAGGAGCTGCTCGGAAATCTGATGCTGAGGGCAACTGGATACCAACTGCTTGAATCTCTCCCAATACTCAGCCAATGACTCATTGCCTTGTCTGATGCCACATATTTCCTTCCTGATTGATGCAGCTCTGGAGGCAGGAAAGTATTTCTCTAAAAAGACCTTCTTCAAATCGTTCCAGGTGGTAACAGAGTTTGGCTCAAGATAGTACAACCAATCCTTTGCAGCGCCCTGTAGTGAGAACGGGAAGGCTCTCAGCTTGATGTGATCCTCAGTTATTCCCTCTGGTCTCAAGGGTGTAGAGCAGACAACCTGGAATTCCTTCAGATGCTTATGTGGATCCTCACCTGCAAGACCACTAAACCTTGGCAACAAGTGTATTAAACCAGATTTCAATTCAAAGGGAGCAACATCACCAGCATATTCAATACACAAGCCATTATAATTAACATCAGGGGCAGCAAGCTGTCTTAATGTCCTTTGGTCACCCATGTTATCAAAAACAGTTTCAGAATTAGAATCACCACTAGTGCTAGCCCGAATTGCTCTACGGCGTGTGTGCAGTGTTCTTTCAATTTCAGGATCAAAATCACACAAGTCAGGGCAAGTAGACCTAGTAGCCGGACTAATTCAAAACAAAAACGAAAAAAATGCGAAAATAACAAACAAGAGTCCCCGGCAACGGCGCCAATTTTTGACACGCTGTCGCACACGGGTCAAAAAGCGAGCGGTTTACAAAATTGTAGTAGAGCGCGATAACTCAGGTATCGTCTCACAAGGACTCTTGAATTGTTATTCCCCACAAAAATCAGTTTTTTTTTGGGGGGGGGGGGGGGGGGTTGGTTTGAAATTCAATTGGAAAACAGAGCAAAAATAGAGCAATTTAAGAGATTATCAAATAAGCTAAGGACGATTAATCTACTGTTCTCGGTTTCCCAACCATCATCGATTCATATAAATTCCAAGCCCTAAGCAGATTCTAATCCCCTTTCGATTGTAGCAACAATTAACAAGCGAAATCGATACTACAAGATATATGTTCCTAATTCCCGAATTAAGCAAACGGGGTAAAGCTCTCGTGAATTAAGCAAACACGATTGTACACACGCGAATTAAGCAAATGCGATTCAATATAGGAACATAACATCACCGAAATAAATCAACACAAATTCTATACAATCCTGAATTAAGCAAACAGAAATATATAGCATAGTATTGAAAAGGGAAAAGCAAACAAAACGGGAATTACAAAACCTCAAGTGCGGTGGAAACCGATTACAGTAGACTAATCCAAGAGAATTAGTTCTCCATAAAAACGTAGCACAACCAGAAAATCTGTAACAATAGTGGATAATAAAAAAGTGTCTCCTAATCTTCCCAGAACAGCAATTTATAACTTTCAGGATCTGCGTCCTCTCGCGAGGCGAATCTTATGAAGAAATCTACAATGTTTGGACTTCTCGCGAGATGAAGAATGGCTCGCGAGGCGAGGAATGGAAGAGTCTTCTTATTACGCCTGTTATGAGTATCAGGGCCTGGGCGTGATGGCTTCTGGTCTTCCAGCTCGCGAGGCGAGACATGGTTCGCGAGGCGACACAGAAAGGGTTGCATTTTCTGGCACAGTCAGCCTTCAGGTTCGCGAGGCGAGTATACTCTCGCGGGGCGAATACCTCCAGGATTGAAATTTACCCTGTTTCTTCATTCCCTTGACTTCTAAGTTAACCTGAAAACAATGAAATAGCCATAAGTGTTTTATTTGACTCAAAACTGGCTAAATTAACCTAAAACTACTTAAATGACTCAAAATGTTGCTTGAGGACAATCGAGTCTAATTTGGGCGAAAACGAAATATAATTGGCACAAAACCATGGTCATACTAGCCATAAAACTAGATGAGCCAGAGGCTTATCAGATCAATTGCAAAAAGAGAGAAGAAGATATGGGGCGGAGCCTATTGGGACTTGGGTTGAGATGATAAAAATAATGAGGAGAAGATATGCTCCATACCAATACCATAGAGTTCTTCATAACAAATCAAAAAAGGAGGGCAACACTTCAACTTCTAAGGAGGCCATGGCTAGTGCTCATGGAAAGAAACCTATGGAAGTTTCTCCTAATTTGAGAGAAAATGAAAAAAAGTGAAAAAAAAGTGAAAATAAGAGTGATGAAAATGTGAAAAAGAATCAATAGAAAAAATGTTAAAAAAGATGAGAGTATGGAAAAGAGTGAGAGAAAAGAAAGAGATGGGAGAAAAACAATAGGTGAGGTGGAAAAAGTAAATGCTTGTTTTGATGTTTTCCTAACTCTTTGCCTACTTGTGTTGATTCTCTTTTGAAGGAAATCGAAGATGTTCCTCCAATGGAAGCTTGCAAGACAATCGATGTAATTGAAGAGCTAATCCCTAGGGAAGTACCACAAGGTTTGGGAACTTGCATGGTTTCCCAAAAGCATGGATATCTTAACACAAAATTTGGTAATATGCTTGGTAAATTGCATGGGTCTTGTTATTCTTCTACATTTGATAGGAATGAAAACCTTCTTGATGAATTGCATGACTCTTATCATCTTCCTAAGATTGATTTGAGAATTATGAACCAAGACTTGAATGAATTCCTTGATAAATGTGTTGTTGTGATTTCAAATGTTCATTTGATTTATCACAACAATTTTGAGGAATGTGTTGGATTACTTAGAGAAAGTTTGTTTGCTAACTTACTCACATACTCTTTTGATCAAAATAAAGTTAGCATTTTGAGGTTTTTTATAAGCTCTAAAGGTTTGCATGTAACAATAATTGATGGGATAACTATTATTCCGCTTCTTACTCTACCCATTCTTGCAAATTCTTTTAAGCTTTCATATGATGATCCTAATGTGTTTGAGAGGATTATCTTGTTTCAAAAAGAACCATCCCTTGTTTGTCATAAGGAGAATGTCCATGAGGCTCAACTCTCTTGGGAGCCTTTAAAAAGAGAAAGTACATTTTCTTTTATGACTATGTTCAAACCAAGAAAGGCAAACTTGAAAGTAGATTTTCACAAGAGGTATAATTTTCTGCTTAATCTTATAATTCATTACCTTGGCTATGAATGTGTTAGGATTGTACAAGATGGAAATGTGTTACACCTACTTGCTACATTTGATGGTTTCTATCAATTTCCATTTGACCCCGGAGGTTGGGTGTGTGTACATAAAAAAAGAATAACAGGTTTCCCAATAGAAGGAAATCAAAGGTCCACCTTAGAAGAGATGGGCTATTGCAAGTTGTAGGGAAAATAAATAAAAATGTCTTTGATATTGACTTACCTTTAATGTGGCATCTATGTCTTTCATTTGATGTAGGTATTGAAGTCATAAATTCGAGGACGAATTTTCTTAAAGAAGGAGGGTATGATATGAGCCAAATGGGGCATGTCAACTTTTCAACAAGAATAATATGAGCCCAGTGGAACCCATCATGGATCAAGATGCCATTCAAGGATTTGGTGGGCCCATGACAAGAGCTAGGACCAAAAAGGGCCAGCAAGCTCTAAATCAAATGGTGGCTCTTTTAATGGACACAAGCCCAAATGCACATGCAAGTAATGAAGAAAATGAGCCCAAGTTAATAACTTTGCTCATCCAAGCCCAAGAAACATGAAGAGGGCGTGCAAGTCCATTTTTATTTTATTTTCAATAAGTGTAATGGTTGGTGTGTTTAGGCCCAATTAATTAGTGATATTTTTGGGTCAAGTCCACTACTAACCATGATGTACACGAGTTTATTAGAGAGTCTTGGGGAGGGAATCTTTGGCTTACATGCCATAAGAAACTCCTCATTAGTGTGCATAAAATTGTATTGGTTATGAGGGGGGGGGGGGGGTTACACTTTTAATGTGAGAAGCAAGTGTAACCACCACATAATTAGGGGGATAAAGAGTCATGAAGAGGGGGCGTAACCTTCATAGTTTTATGGCTGAATTAAGTGGGAATAAGTGAGTGTTTAAGGTCATGAATTAGGTCAATTAAGTGGGGGTTATGGTTTGTTTTTGGAAGCCAAAAGTTGGCTGCCCAACTATATGTTATTCATGACAAACACATGAAATGGGAACTTTGATGTTATTTTTGGATCAAATCCATTTTGTGAGAATATTGTTCTCCGAGGTTCTTGGTTGAACCAAACTAAGTTCTTATCAAGAATCCAAGATTCTTGTGGTGAACATCATTTGGCTTATCAAACTACATGTTTGTGGCGCCATCCATCTCTCATCTTCTTCCATTTTTATTTCTTTCTTCACTTGATTTTGGTTACAAAGTGTTACACTAAGTTCTTGTCTAAAAATTCAACCCAAATAGATCATCAACAAGGCAACCTCACCATTTGGTTGTCATCAGAGCTCGTCAAGCCGCTCGAGGGAACGTGTCTAGTTTGCCAATGTTATCGTTTTGGGAATCTTCATATCAGGTATGGGGAGAAGGGCTAGTATGAACATGTAGGCTATGGGTTAGGATAATATGAATGGTTAACCCATGACCCCGGTGTTTGATTAAATGCCTATATGACTGTTTGTATGAAACATGTTTATATGCCTCTATGTCTTGTTATATGATGTTAATTGTTGTGATGATGATATTGGCATGACTGTTATTAATTGACTTATGTTGGTATGAATGTTCTTGTTATTGAGTGTTGTCTGTTATGAACATGTTGAATGTTGATGCCATGTTGTAAAGAGTTATAATGATTATTGGTTGTTGTTTGATGTTGTGCTCTTAATGAGTGTTGATTGTTGATGATGTAAATGCCAACAATGATGTTAAAAGATGATAGCAATGATAAATGAGATTTAAGGGATGTTGTCCCAATCGTTCATAAGACATGAACATAGTGTGAGAGGTAAGGTTATGTTCATAGGGCTTAGTTAAATACCCTAGGATTGATTAGTGAGTGTTCTAGGAACATTAATGACAAAGCTATGATTAAAGGATTAATTCCCCATAATAGTAAGACATGAATATTAATGAAGAACAGTTAAGATTAATGAAGTTGATGATCAATGGATTAGTAAAAGCCAACAGGTTGAATCTATGAACTGTCCCAAGGATTTGGGAAAGTGTTTCTGACCCTTTCTGCCCATATCAGTATGTCCACGCTCCATTGAGCACGCCCGTGCTCCAGTTTGAAATCCAGGGAAGGGCGCGCTTTTTAGCACGCCCGTGCTTAACAGGCAGCACAGTTGTGCTTGCCTGCAGGTCCCGTATGCCCGTGCTGAGGGTGAGCACGCCCATGCTCACCTGACTAAAGCAGAACCGGAAATACTGAATTATAGGTTTTCACCCCAAAAACTTATAAGACTTAATAAGATACCAACAAAACGTGAAGACCAAAGACAAGTGAAAAGATGATGTTGAACCTTGATGCTTAATGGTCAAGGTGTTGTTAATGTTGTACCTTGGTAGCCTAGTGGCCAAGGGGACCTTGATGCTTAATGGTCAAGGTGTTGAGCTCTAGTGGTTTTTGGCCAGAGTGTTGTTTAACGTTTAAAGTTAAAAGATTAAAGATGATGTTACGTATGATGCTCGTTGGCCAAAGAGGTTAAGCCATAATAAATGGTGTTGACGGAGGTGGTGGATAGCGGTTGTTTGTTGTGTGCATGCATCATGCATGGAGTTTTAGGAGGGGTATGATAGTTAAGGGGAGGTCGTCCGCGTGTAAGACGATCTGGCCATCCACGGTGATTCATCCGAGACTAAAGGGATCATGTACACCCGTGGTGGCGCATCTGAGAATAAGGTGCATCGGCTATCCTAGGGGTCCACCCATGGTAAGGTGAACTACCCCGGCGTTGGTGGTTATTGGCCAATGTGGAGATATAACTCTGGAGTCGTACGCCTGGTGTAGATGGATCCACATGCATTCGGAGTAGTGTTCCGCATTGCATTGTATGATTGATGTGATATTGTGATATGCTTGTTGTGTTGGTATGATGACTATGTTTGATTGCTATGTGTTGTATGTTCATCTTGCCAACTATCATGTTGCCATTATGCTTATATATATGGTCCTTACTCCCCGTCTTTTGTTATTTTCTTTGTATGTATCCTTTGGTTATGCAGAGGACGGTGAGAGCTTGTTGAGAAATGACTCCGAGGAGCCGCTACTCGTAGTTTAGTTTATGTTTAGTTTAGTTGTTTATCTGAGTTGTTTATCGGATTGGTTATACCAGCTCTATAATGTGACACCGGGGTTGGGTTCATTTATATCTTTCGTTTATGTTTATGTTTATGTTTATGTTTATGTTTATGTTTATGTTTATGTTTATGTTATGTCTTTCTTCTTAAACATGATTTATTTTCCGCGTTGAGAACTTGTTACAATGTGGTATCCTTTACCCGTTAGTTTTCTTTTATAACGAATATGCATGTGTTCTCTTTCTTTTATATCTTTTACGTTTTATGAATACATGCTGGGTAGAGGGTGTCACAGATACCTCACTCTTGAAACTTTTTGGATACCTCACCAACAACTCACTAAGGGATGCCTCACCCTTACATCTTGTTGGATACCTCACTAAAAATCACCACAAGAGATACCACACTCTTGCCAAAAAGGGATGCCTCACCCTTACTTTGAAGGGTACCTCACCAACAAAGATTTTTCTCCAATGGCCACTTTGAGGGATACCTCACCAACAATGATTCACACCCCTCAAGAGATACCACACTCTTGAGAACCTTGGGATCCACACTCCTAATACAAAACTCAAAACAAATTGAGTGGAAGAGAAATTTCTAGCACAAACACTTGTGCATCAAAGCTTGTAAGCTTCTAAGATCGCTTGTAACAAAGGATGAATAGATGGATTTCTATTTTGGCAATATAACAGTATATTTTTGCTTATGATTTCGTTGTTAAAACTCTTAAACACATACCCTTTATATATACATCAATTGGAGCTGAAAAACTGAAGTTTTACTGAATTTTAGGGTGAGTATTCGAATACACATACAGGCTATTCGAATACTCCCTGTAACATAACCCAACAAACTTAACATAATGGGTAGTACGAATACTCCCTTCAAAAATGGCCAAAGTGCATGTGTAATGGCATACATGTGTTTGTATTTGAATACTCTTGAAGGAATTTCGAGTTTTCCTTAAATTAGACCAAAATACAACTATGTATGTGATTACTTATACCTTAAAAACATTTTCCAACATTTGGCATTTGATTTTAGCTCTAATTGATTTCTATTTTTAGTTTTAGCATAATTATCTTCATAATTTTGTTAAGCCATCTAAAAAAACTATGTTACTTATGACTTACATCAAAACCCTAGAAAAGCAAACATATAACATCAAAACGATTACAACATTTTCAATCAACATGATCATCATCAAAACATTTTTCATATCTTCATTCTTGAGCATGGGTGGAGATATTCTTCATGGAAGCATACTTGAGACATGAATCTCATCAACATCTACAATTTATGCCAGTGGCTTAGCTCTACTTTTTGCAGCAATATCGTTACATCTTTCTTCTCAACTTTGTTCTCTTTATGCAGCAGACAATGGAGTCCTCAGATGCAACATGTTATAATTTCTGCAATTGTTCATGTAATATGGATCATCTGGCACAATAGGAACAAATGTAGATTTGACTAGTATCACAATATTAAGAAGAGAGATAATATGGTTCTAACATAGGCTTCTTAGACTCATCCATACCGAGTTTTCCTCGCGAGAGATCAAAGTCTAACTCAATTTCTAATTGATCCAATTTAATATGTTCTATGTGTGCGGCCCTATAGATTCTCATAATGTTGGCAATAATATTAAAGTATAACAAGCAACAAGCGGTATCTAATAACACATCAATGCTACCTAAGTAATGAGAATGTGAGTGATTTGAAATAATCTTTCCATGTCTAATGTTTCTATGTAGTTTGGTTCCTTTGTCCAATTATGTTAATTGAATATAAGGCATACAATGTGTCACCCTTATAGTTCTATCTTTCATATTGAATACTTTCATCATGGTCATGCATTTTACAGTCTCATTCTATTAAGGGACCTAAAGGTATCACTTTGCATCTCATCCTATATATATCACTCACATCCCTCAACATGGCTCATTGTAGGCCTAATAATAGACTTTATAATGACCTTCTTGTAGATCAGGTTTGACAGCATTAAAACATATAGCTACTCGTGTAGGAATTGTATGATTTCAGGTAAAGGACTACTTAAATCATTATCACTTTGAGAACCTCTTATGACAGTCACATAACATTTTATGTAGCTACCATTCTCATGGTGTTGTAATCTTCTTGCTTTGCTTTTGTATCATAAGGTTTTGATAACTCGTGAATAAAGTGTATTATGATTTTTGTTGAACTCCTCCTGAATATATGACACCCCTTCTGAGTAGATTAGAGAGTCCTTCAAAATAAACACAAAAGCACACCTTTTCAACCCCTTTGGCATTATCAAAAAGCAAATAATATGTGGAGAGAAAAGACACAATATTCACAAATTTATATGTAATAGATGTCATACATGCATAAACAAAATATATCAAATAAGTTCAAAGCATGCATACTAACATCAATAAAAACATATGTGTGATGAAAAACAGAGTCTAGTGTATCAAAGTCAAGTTTGTATACCAACAGAGGTATACTAATACAATCATCCAGGAATATAGAAAACAGGGGTCAAACAGTATCATCACACAAATCCATAGTAGTATCAGAGCAATATAGAGAACATACAGTCATCAAACAAAATATAATCATATAAAGTAAAAAAAGAGGAACAAGAGATATCAAATCTCATCATCATCTCCATCCTCTTCATCATTGAACTGTGACTGCAACCTCCCCACTCTGTCTGTTAAAGCTGCCATATCATTGGATATCCCTTGATTGCGAACATCCATGCTTATGAACTCAGTTTTCAAGTAACCCTCCATGTTTGTGAACCTTGTGTCCATTTGCGTTTTAAAGGTTTCCAATCCTATTTCCATGCGGTTCAAGCTTGAAGCCACATAGGATTAAAATGGATCAGAGAAATTTGTCACAGAGGTGTGAGCAAAATGGCTAGGCTGAGAACTGTGATAAGTATGTGTTTGATCAGCCATGTCCAAAGCCACATCTAGCTCATCTAGTTCATACTAAGCTTGGTTCACCGGGGATCCATCATGAAACCAAATTCCATTCACTTGCTAAATACTCATTTTGGCTAAAGTAGTAGTGCCTAATCTTCTTGTCACAGGCAGATAAGTTGTATTGAGATCAACATCAAAGTATTCCAGAAATGCTTGGATCAGATTTGCATATTGAATCGGGCTAGGACAACTGTTCTTACAAGACAACCATCTTTGAGAAATGTACCATGCCCAATTCATTTGCACATTTTACTTCATGCAATACATCAGAAATAAATCTTCTTCAAGCATCACAGAGGTGTTAGATTGCCTAGGGTTCAAAATAGTAGCTACAGCATAGTGAAGCAATCTACCCTCCATGTTAAGTAAGGCAACCTTAGGATTTCTATCAAGGCGATTAGGGATAGGACCAATAGCAAAACTTTATATTATTCCTCTCCTAGAAAAGTTTGTAATAGATGACGGATCAGAAATTTCTACTCCCACATAGGGTATTCCTAACACACTATCCCAATCCTGAGGATGAATAATAAAGTCCCTCCTAGCTACTGAACAGAGTAACATGGCATTTTCGCCTTGCTTAAGCCCAGCAATGAAGACTCTAGCCAGATCCTGAGAATATATCTCCCTCAGCTCAACAAGGACTGGAGCTCCTGCCTGATGAACAACTTGGGAAAAGAGAAATTGTGTTTCTCATACCAGCTGCATTTCATGTAAATTGGACTCAATACTTTCTTGTCCATAAAATTTTCTTTGTATTCCATGAATTTTTATTTGCTTGTAAACCAAGAAGACATTCCACTTTATCAACATCTTCTTCTTCTTCTTCTTCCATTTCTTCTCCCATTTGCTCTTCCTCTCCTTCCATAGAACTATCTTCCAACTCTTCAGTTTCCATAAAGATGACTTCCTCTTCCAAAGCAACCCTCTTCTTTCTCTTTCCAAATCCACTAGCCAACCTATCACTTTTCCTTCTTGGTTGGGGAGAAGGAGATGGTTGAGTAGAGGATGAAGTTCCTCCTCTTGTGCAAGGTTTCTTTCCAGCCATGGTGATGAAGGAGGTTTAGGAGAGATAGATGAGAGTTTGATGATGTTTAGAGAGGAGTATGTGAAGAACAAAGACCAAGAACGTTGTTTTATGAAGAAACTATGGTCTAAACATGACGTTCTTGCCATATATGAGAAGAATGTTGGAGAAAAGAGGTTCTTATGCATCATAGTTCGAGCAAACACTTATAAGCCATGAAAAAATTTCAGATATGCAGAGTATTCGAATACCAGGGGGAGTATTCGAATACTCCCAAAAATTTGTACCTGATTTTTGCTGGTATTCGAATACAGAGGTGAGTATTCGAATGCTTCACAGAAAATGCAGAGTATTAAAATATTGTGTGGTGGTATTCGAATACTACCTGGACAGAGAGTAAAAAACACATAGATTTCAAATATATTCATACACTATTCGTACACATTGCTCAACTAGAGATCAAATCAAATTCTTATAAGATTTAAAGATCAATATATACAAGATATGAATCAAACAAACATGCATCCAAACAATCATAGCTGTAAGATGTGGAAATGGTTCTTAGTCAAGAGGGGGCGTGAATTGACCTTTTTAAAACTTTTCTAAAAACAATGTTTAACTTCCCTTTTTCAATTAAATGGAGTAGCAAGATAGTAAACTTTCCTTGAAGCTTAAGCAAGAAACAATTGCAATACCAATTCAAGAATGTACTTAAAGAAAGATATTCAATTGTATAAGCTATGAGATAGTATCATATAACAATCATGCACTATAGTATCATAAGCATGGAACATAAAGAATCATGCATACGATAATAAAGATTGAAAGAAAGTAAAGAGAGTAGGGATAGAGAAAGTGACACAAGTATTTTACTGGTTCGAACCTCAACCTGAGTGGCCTACATCCACTCCCCAAGAATCCTCTTGGAGAAATTCACTATGACAAATTTTGTACAAGAGATACCACACTCCTTACAAAATTCACTCTCCTCTAGTAGGATACCTCACCCACTAGAACCACACTCTCAAGAGATACCTCACTCTTGAAAACTTGTTGGATACCTCACCAACAACTCACACACAAGAGATACCACACTCTTGCACCTTGTTGGATACCACACCAACAATCACCACATGAGATACCACAATCTTGTATAAAAACTACAAGAGATACCACACTCTTGCCAAAAAGGGATGGCTCACCCTTACTTTGAAGGATACCTCACCAACAAAGATTTTTCTCCAATGGCCACTTTGATGGATACCTCACCAACAAAGATTTATGCCCCTCAAGAGATACCACATTCTTGAGAACCTTGGGAATCACAATCCCAATACAAAACTCAGAAAACAAATTGAGTAGAAGAGAAAATCCCAGCACAAACACTTGTGCATCAAAGCTTGTAAGCTTCTAGATCACTTGTAACAAAGGTTGAGTAGATGGCTTGCTATTTTGGCATTATAACAGTATATTTTTGCATGTGATTTCGATTTTAAAACTCTTAAACACATACCCTTTATATAGACTTCAATTGGAGCTGAAAAACTGAAGTTTTGCTGAATTTTAGGGTGAGTATTCGAATACTCATACAGGATATTTGAATACTCCCTGTAACATAACCCAACAAACATAACAGAATTGGCATTATTTGAATACTCACAGGGGTACTCAAATACTCCTTACAAAAATTTCCAAAATGCATGTGTAATGGCATACATGAGTTGGTATTTGAATACTCTTGTAGCAATTTCAAATTTTCCTTAAAGTAGACCAATATACAACTACGCTTATGATTACTTATACCTTAAAAACATTTTCCAACATTTGGCATTTGATTTATCTCTAAATGATTTCTATTTTTAGGTTTAGCATTATTATCTTCTTAATTTTGTTAAGCCATCTAATCAATATAAGTTACTTGTGACTTACATCAAAACCCTAGAAAAGCAAGCATAAACTATCAAAACAATTACAACATCGATCGTCATCAAAACTCATTTCATATATTCAGTCTTCAACATGGGTGGAGATGTTCTTCACGGAAGCATACTTGAGACTTGAATCTCATCATTATCTATAATCTCCCCCTTTTTGATGATGACAACCCTTTTGACAAAAGATCTTCTTGCTTTGCTTTTGTATCAAGGTTTTGATAACTTGTGAATAAGGTGTATCATGATTGCTGAGAGCTCCCCCTGAATATATGACACTCCTTCTGAGTAGATTTAGAGAGTCCTGCAAAATAAACACAAAAGCACACCTTTTTCCCCTTTGGCTTTATCAAAAAGCATATAATATGTGGAGAGAAAAGACACAATATTCATAAATATATATGTAATATATGTCATACATGCATAAACAAAATATATCAAATAAGTTCAAAGCATGCATACTAACATCCATGATAACATTGTCTAATGTATCGGAGTCAAGTTCGTATACCAACACAGGTATACTAATACAGTCATCCAGGAATAAAACAAACAATCATCCTACAAATCCATAGTGGTATCATAGCAATAGATAAATCATACAGTCCTCCAACAAAATGTAATCATATAAAGCATAGAAAGAGGAACTGGAGAAATCAAATGTCATCATCATCTCCATCCTCTTCATCATTGAACTGTGACTGCATTCTCCTTACTCTGTTTGTCAAAGGTGCCATATCACTTGATAACCCTTGATGGCGAACATCCATGCTTGTGAACTCTATTTTCAGACAACCATCCATGTTTGTGAACCTTGTATCCATCTACGTCTTAAAAGTTTCCAATCCTATTTCCATTTGGTTCAAACTAGAAGATACATAGGAGTGAAAAGGATCAGAGAAGTTTGCTGCAGAGGTGTAAGCAGAGTGGCTAGGCTGAGAACTATGTGAAGCATGTACTTGATCAGCCAAGTTCAAAGCCGCATCTAGCTCATCTGGTTCATACTGAGCCTGGTTCACCGGGGTTCCATCATGAAACCAAATTCCATTCACTTTCTTAATACTCATTTTGGCTAAGGTAGTAGTGCCGAATCTTCTAGTCACGGGCAGATAGGTTGTATTGAGATCAACCTCAAAATATTCCAGAAATGCTTGGATCAAATTTTCATATTGAATCGGGCTGTGACGGTTGTTCTTACAAGACAACCATCTTTGAGAAATGTACCAGACCCAATTCATTTGCGCATTATACTTCCTGCAATACATCAGAAATAAATCTTCTTCAAGCATCACAGAGGTGTTAGATTGCCTAGGGTTCAAAATAGTAGCTACAGCATAGTGAAGCAATCTACCCTCCATATTAAGTAAGCCAACCTTAGGCTTTCTTTCAAGGCGATCAGGGATAGGACCATTAGCAAAATTTTCTATAATCCCTCTCCAAGAAAAGTTTGTAATAGATGAGGGATCATAGATCTCAAGTCCTACATAAGGTATTCCTATCACACTATTCCAAACCTGAGGACAATAATAAAGTTCTTCCTAGCTACTGAATAGAGTAACGTACCCTTTTCGCCTTGATCAAGCCCAGCAATGAAGACTCTAGCCATATCATGAGAATATATCTCCCTCGGCTCAACAAAGGACTTTAGCTTCTGCCTGATGAACAACTTGTGAAAAGAGTTGTTTTTCTCATACCAGCTGTACTTCATGTAGATTGGACACAACACTTTCTTGTTCATAAAATCTTCTTTGTATTCCATGAATTTTGATTTGTTTGAGAACCAAGAAGATATATCCACTCTATTAGCATTTTCTTCTTCTTCTTCTTCTTCTTCTTCTTCTTCTTCTTCTTCTTCTTCTTCTTCTTCTTCTTCCATTTCTTCTTCCACATGCTCTTCCTCTCCTTCCGTAGAACCATCTTCCAACTCTTTTGAGTAGTTCTTTTCAATACTTGGCTTGGTTGATAAAAGTTCCACTAGACACTTGTTTGATTTGTAGCCCAAGAAGAAAGTGAGTTAACCCATCATAGACATCTCGAATTCACCTTGCATTTGCTTAGAGAATTCCTTGCACATAGATTCATTAGTGGCCCCAAAAATAATGTCATCAACATATACTTGTACAATCAAAATATCATGCTTTTTCTTTTTACCCAAAAGAGTACTGTCAACCTTCCCTCTTTGAAAATCCTTTTGTAAAAGAAATTTGCTAAGTCTCTCATACCAAGCTCTTGGAGCTTGTTTCAAACCATAGAGAGACTTTTTGAGTTTAAAAACAAAATTTGGTTTTTCAAAGTTTTCAAAACCGGGTGGTTCATCTACAGAAACTTCTTCTTGAATTAAACCATTTAGAAAATCACTTTTGACATCCACTTGATAGAGCTTAAAATCCATAAGACATGCAAAAACAAGAAGCAATCTAATAGCTTCTAACCAAGCAACGGGTGCATAAGTTTCCCCACAGTCCATGCCTTCTTCTTGATTATAACCTTTGGCTACTAATCTAGCTTTGTTTCTAACAATTATACCATTCTCATCTAACATGTTCCTAAAAACCCATTTAGTTCCAATTACTTGTTTATTACTAGGTTTAGGTACAAGTTCCCATACATCATTTTTTGTAAATTGATTTAACTCATCTTGCATAGCAATTACCCAATGTTCATCTATAATAGCCTCATCAATTGTCTTATGTTCAACTTGAGACACAAAAGACATAAAATGACATACCTTCCAAAGAGAAGAACGAGTAGTTACCCCTTTGGTGATGTCACCCATCACACTATCAATTGGATGGTATTTAGTCATTCTCCACTCCTTAGGAAGCTCCTCATCTCTTTATTGTTGATCTTGAGGCTCCAATCTTGATTCTTGTTCATTGTCCTTTGCTTGCTCTTCTTGAGAGTCCATTCTTGTATCTACAATATCATCATTATGTACTTTCTCAATTTCTTGGGGGTTAGTCTCATCAAATGATACATGAATATATTCTTCTATAGTCTTGGTTCTTTTATTGAAAACTTTATATGCTTTACTTGATGATGAATACCCAAGAAATATTGCTTGATCCGCTTTAGCATCAAACTTATCAAGATTGTCTTTTCCATTATTCAAAACATAGCATTTGCATTAAAAGACGTGTATATTTGGTTTTCTACCTTTATACATCTCATAAGGATTTTTCAACAAGATAGGTCTAATAAGCACTCTATTAGACACATAGCAAGTGGTGTTAACCACATCGGCCCAAAAATACTTAGGTAGACTAGATTCATTTAACATGGTTCTTGCCAACTCCTCTAAGGACCTATTCTTCCTCTCAACAACTCAATTTTGTTGAGGGGTCCTTGGAGCCGAAAAATTATGTTCAATTCCATGTTTATCACAAAAACATTCAAATTCATGGTTTTCAAATTCCCCACCACGATCACTTCTAATGCATGCTATTTTCAAATCTTTTTCACTTTGAATCACTTTAGCAAGTTTCTTGAAAGCATGGAATGCATCACTTTTATGAACTAAAAATAATGTCCATATAAATCTTGAGAAATCATCAACAATCACTAAAGCATAATAATTTCCACTAAAATTCTTTGTCCTTGAAGGACTAAACAAATCCATATGAAGCAATTGCAAAGGTCTAGAAGTAGAAACAACATTCTTGGGTTTAAAACTTACTCTAGTTTGTTTACCCTCGTGGCATGCATCACATAAACCTTCTTTGTTAAGTTTTATCTTAGGCAAACCAATCACTAAATCTTTAGAGATAAGTTTGTTAAGGTGATCCATGTGAATGTGTGCAATTCTTCTATGCCAAAGCCATGCACCATCATCTTTACTAATCAAGCATTGTATGGAAGTTGAAATTTCATTCAAATCAAGCATATATTTGTTATTGATTCTCTTGTCTATAAACCTAACTTGTTTATCATGCATACTTTCAACTAAGGAACATTTTTCGTCAAAACAACTTTAAAGCCCTTATCACATAGTTGACTAATGCTTAACAAGTTATGATTTAGACATTCAACTAATAACACATTATCAATTGTGGTATTAGAACTC
Organism: Sophora flavescens; assembly: GCA_030762895.1. NCBI lineage: Eukaryota > Viridiplantae > Streptophyta > Magnoliopsida > Fabales > Fabaceae > Sophora > Sophora flavescens. Next base: position 68,403,084 of record CM061066.1, read on the forward strand.
TTACCAACCTTACCCACTCCAAGAATTTTACCCTTGTTGTTATCTCCATATGCGATATGACCACTTTTTCTTGGAGATAGATAGGAAAACTTGGAGATGTCTCCGTCATATGTTTAGAGCATCCACTATCCAAGTACCACTCCTTACATAGTGTTTTCAAGCATACCTATACAAAATAGAACAAATCTTAGGTACCCAATTTGGATTGGGTCCTTGTATGTTAGTCTTAGGTTTAATCCCTTTAGGGACCCACATCAAGTTACAATTCTCAACACCTTTTCTTTTGATATAACATTTTGAAATATGGTGTCCATGCTTGCAACAAAAATAGCATTTGATAGTTGATTTCTTTTGTTTGCTTGATGGAACAAATTGAGTCTTGTTGGAGGCTTTAGCATCAAATGGATTGTATCCCAATCCGGCCTTAACAAAACTCATAGTTTGTTTACCAAGTAAAACATTAATATTGTTACTTCCATTTGTGAACCTTGCAAGTGACTTTTTCAAATCAATGTTTTCACTTTCCAAATTCTTGCAATTTTCACAAGTGGTGCACCATTCTTTTTCTTTTCCTTTTGAAGAATTTTTACAAATTTTTGGCATAGTCTCAATCTCTAGCTTTTGATCCTCAACTTGCTTTTTCAAAACAAATTTTTCTTTTTCAAGTTGAGCCATAAAATTATTTTGTTTCACAACTAGTTTGGCTAAATTAAGAGATTATTTATGTAATTCTTCAAAAGCATCATCCAACTCATCATAAGTAAAAGAGAGAGGAAGAGTTCATCGTCCGATACCTCATATTCACTTTGATGTGAAGTCATTAAACATAGATTGGCCTCTTCACTTTGACTATCTTCATATCTTGAGGATGACATCTCATTCTCAGCCCATGCTATGTATGATTTCTTACCCTTCTTGTCTTTCTTGCCCTTATTCTCATCTATATCATTCTTCTTCTTGTAGTTGGGGCAATCGTATTTCATGTGACCGGGCTTTCCACATTCATAGAAAGTTGGGTTGGAAGTACTCTCTTTCTTTGGGAACTTCTTGTTGTTGAAGTTGCCTCTCTTGAAGTTTCCTCTTCTCTTGACAAACTTTCCAAACTTCCTCACTAACAAATTGATGGGCTGCTCTTGGAATTCCTCACTTGAATCATCACTTTCACTGAGGTCTTTCTTTCTTGAAGATGAAACCAAGGCTATGCCTTTCTTCCTCTTGTCTTGATCTTCACTCTTATTTAATCTTGATAGCCCAAGTTCATGCTCTTGAAGCTTGCCAAAGAGTGTAGCAAGTGACATTGTAGAAAGATTACTTGATTCCACAATAGCCCTCACCTTGGGTTGCCAAGACCTATTCAAACATCTTAGAACCTTGTTAATAAGATCCTCATTATCAAACACTTTACCAAGAGAACTAAGTTGGTTAACAATATATGTAAAACGTTTTTGAATATCACATATAGATTCACCATGCATCATTCTAAACAATTCATACTTATGGGTTAAAGTGTTCATCCTAGATCTCCTTACTCCACTTGTGCCCTCATGGACTACCTCAAGTGTATCCCACATTTCCTTTCCAGAATTGCAAGTAAAGATTCTAAAAACTCATCAATACTAACTCCCATAGTAATGATGTTCTTAGCCTTATTATCTAATTGGACCTTCTTTTTGTCATCATCAGTCCATAAATATATAGGTTTGTCTTTTTCCTCTTCATTAACAACATGTTTAGGCATAAAAGGACCATTCAAAACCGTATCCCATATATCAACATCTGTTGCCTCAATGAAAATTTTCATCCTTGATTTCCAATAAGGATAACCTTCACCATTGAAAATAGGGGGTTTAGAAATAGAAACATAATCACTTGTCCCATTTGATTGAGAAGCCATTTCCACGAGACTTGAAAGGTGATTAACCTTATTCAAGAACCCGCTCTAGATACCAATTGTTAGGTGTGGAAACGGTTCTTAGTCAAGAGGGGAGGTGAATTGACATTTTTAAAACTTTTCGAAAAATGATGTTTAACTTGCCTTTTTCAAATGGAGTAGCAAGATAGTAAACTTTCCTTGAAGCATAAGCAAGAAACAATTACAATACCAATTCAAGAATGCACTTAAAGAAAGATATTCGATTGTATAAGCAAAGAGATAGTATCATACAACAATCATGCACTATAGTATCATAAGCATACAACATAAAGAATCATGCATACGATAATAAATATTGCAAGAAAGTAAATAGGGTGTGGATATTAGTTCGGCCCACAACCTGAGTGGCCTACATCCAGTCCCCAAGAATCCTCATGGAGAAATTCGTTATGACAAAGTTTGTACAAGAGATATCACACTACTTACAAAAGTCATTCTCCCTTGTAGGATGCCGAACCCAAAATCACACTCTCAAGAGATACCTCACTCTTGAAACTTGTTGGATACCTCACCAACAACTCATTAAGGGATGCCTCACCCTTACTCCTTGTTGGATACCTCACCAACAATCACCACAAGAGATACCACACTCTTTCCAAAAACGGATGGCTCACCCTCACTTTGAATGATACATCACCAACAAAGATTTTTCTCCAATGGCCACTTTGATGGATACCTCACCAACAGAGATTTACACCCCTCAAGAGATACCACACTCTTGAGAACCTTGGGATCCACACTCCCAATACAAAACTCAAAACAAATTGAGTAGAAGAGAAATTTCTAGCACAAACACTTGTGCATCAAAGCTTGTAAGCTTCTAAGATCACTTGTAACAAAGGATGAATAGATGGCTTTCTATTTTTGCATTATAACAGTATATTTTTGCTTATGATTCCGTTGTTAAAACTCTTAAACACATACCCTTTATATATACCTCAATTGGAGCTGAAAAACTGAAGTTTTACTGAATTTTAGGATGAGTATTTGAATACACATACAGGGTATTCGAATACTCCCTGTAACATAACCCAACAAACTTAACAGAATGGGTAGTGCGAATACTCCCTTCAAAAATTGCCAAAATGCATGTGTAATGGCATACATGTGTTGGTATTTGAATACTCTTGAAGGAATTTTGAGTTTTCCTTTTAATAGACCAAAATACAACTATGTATGTGATTACTTATACCTTAAAAACATTTTCCAACATTTGGCATTTGATTTTAGCTCTAGTTGATTTCTATTTTTAGGTTTAGCATAATTATCTTCATAATTTTGTTAAGCCATCTAATCAAACTAAGTTACTTATGACTTACATCAAAACCCTAGAAAAGCAAACATAAAACATCAAAATGATTACAACAATTTCAATCAACATGATCATCATCAAAACACTTTTCAAAGCTTCATTCTTGAGCATTGGTGGAGATATTCTTCACGGAATCATACTTGAGACATAAATCTCATCATCATCTACAATTTATGCCAGTGGCTTAGCTCTATTTTTTGTAGCAATATCGTTACATCTTTCTTCTCAACTTTGTTCTCTTTATGCAGCAGACAGTTGAGTCCTTAGATGCAACATGTTATAATTTCTACAATTTTTCATGTTATATGGATCATCTGGCACAATAGGAACAAATGTAAATTTGACAATTCATGTATCAAGTTAACTTTGTTTATAGTATCACAATATTAAGAAAAGAGACAATATGGTTCTAACATAGGCTTCTTAGACTCATCCATACCGAGTTTTCCTAGCGAGAGATCTAAGTCTAACTCAATTTCTAATTGCTCCAATTTAATCTGTTCTATGTGTGCGACCCTATAGATTCTCATAATGTTGGCAATAATATTAAAATATAACAAGCAACAAGCGGTATCTAACAACACATCAATGCTACCTAAGTAATGAGAATGTGAGTGATTTGACATAATCTTTCCATGTCTAATGTTTCTATGTAGTTTGGTTCCTTTGTCCAGATATCTTAATTGAATATAAGACATACAATGTGTCACCCTTATAGTTCTATCTTTCATTTCTTGACATTTGAGTAGACATAGTAATGACAAATAATATCAATATCTCATATTGAGTCATTTCTTCATGGTGATGCATTTTACAGTCTCATTCTATTAAGGGACCTAAAGGTATCACTTTGCATCTCCTCCTATCTAGATCACTCACATCCATCAACATGGCTCATTGTATGCCTAATAATCGACTTTATAATGACCTTCTTGCAAATGAGGTTTGACAGCATTGGAACATATAGCTACCCGTGTAGGAATTGTATGATTTCAGGGAAAAGGACTACTTAAACCATTATCACTTTGAGAACCTCTTATGACACTCACATAACATTTTATGTAGCTAGCATTCTCATGGTGGGTCAATTGAGTACATTATTGCTCTAATATGTACCTATGTGAGTACTTCTCTCATATATATCACTCGTTTTATGTGGCCATTAGTCTATGCACATTCTAGTCTCAATGCATTATTTTCGTCCTTATTTACAATTATATTTGACTAGGGACATTTAAGAATAATGTTCTATAATCTAATGGGACCTCACAATCAAGTCATCTACTTGATATCCTATGGCATTAAACCTACTATTCTAAAGACTTTATTATGTTTATAAGAAACAACATTATAAATGAAATGCCTCATTATAAAATAAATAGCATTATACAATGTAAGCAAGATCATTCAAATACATTGGCCTCTAAGGCATACACCATAAAAATAAATAAAAAATATATCAAATGGATGTTAAGTATGTTTTTATAAATGATACTCTAGAAGAATTATTTGTTGAGAATTTTGTAGGATATGTGGTCAAAGGAAAAGAGGATACAATCTACATAATGAAAAAAGCATTGTATGGATTGAAGCATGCACCAAGAATATGCTATAAGAAGAATGATTCCTACTTTATTGAGCATGACTTTCAAAGATGTCTTTCTAAACACACTTTGTATATCAGATTCGTTGAGCTCCAAGATATTCTTTTTTTGTGTCTTTATGTTAATGATCATATCTTTACTAACAATAAATTAAAGATGGTTATAGAAATCGAGGAGATTATGCGAGTTCCATTGAAATGATATATTTGGGTTCGATGTCTTATTTTCTAGGCATCTATGTGGTTCAACAAGATGAAGAAATTCTCATTTCTCAATGAAAAATATTCTAATGATGTCTTGAAAATATTAAAGGTGTAGAATTCGAAGTCGGTTTTCACTCGAGTTGAAGAGAAGATGAATCTAGATAAAGGTGGAAGTGTTGACCCAACTAACTATGTAACACCCCGACTTTTCCCTATTTTCTAATATCAGAAATTTATATAATTATGTTTATATTTTTATCTGAGACTTATAAAATTTATTTAATTAAACCGAAACCTTATTTACACTCTACTTTACCGTAGAGAATTATGATAAAAATTTAGGTTGAAAAGTCGGGTAAAACCCGGCCCGCGAATTCCATTGACAGTATAATTATACTGCTCAAAAGACCTAATTTTAATTTGTGAATGAAAAACTTATGATTTTTATTTTATTTCCTACGATAGTGTATTTTTAGAATTATTTCATAAAAATTTAAATAATATAAGTTTTACGAACGTTATACTCAATCAGGCGAACGACGGAGCTGATTATGGGAGTTTCGGGACTCGATAAGTGGATAAACCCTATATTCTCTTAGGACTAAGTCATCCATGAGAGAGGTTTAATGTGGCTTAAGGTTATGTTAGCAATTTTGGATAATTGCATTTTGGCCCCTAAACTAGATTTCTAAGTGAAATAGGCCAAATTCTTGACATCCAAACCCATTAAGGGCTGTGGCCTAGTGCCCAAATTTCATGACCAAAGATCAATTTTCATGATGCCATTTTAATTACCTAAGTTTCCTATGTCATGATTTTATATCTTAAGCTATTTTCATGTTACAAAGTCAATTGGACTTAGGCTTTCTTGGCCCAAAAATGGCGCAAGGACCATAGCTTGCTCATAAAAAACTTGATGAGCCAAGCTCATTCAAGATCATTCTCATACTTTCTCACACTTTCTCAAAGCTTCTCAAGTGTCCTAGCTTGTTCTTGTTTTTCTCTCACAACAAAAAAGCTTGGTTTGTGAAGGAACTTGAAGATTCCTTGCTTATCTTTCATTTCCAATAGGTGATTCTTCATCTTCATCATCTCTAAGCTAGTGTTTCTTCAAATTATTTCATGATTCAAAGCTTTATTTTTCATGTTCATCTTAGTTGTTCTTAACTTTGATAAATCATAGAAAATCATAGAAAAATCCTAAAAATAGGAAACCAATTTCTATGTTCCTATTATCAACTCTACTATCATAATCCAAGAGTATGTTGAAAACCAAAATTTCCTCCCCTATTTTCTCATCAAGGCCAAACCGATAGGGATGTTGGGAGGGAAGTTTTTGTTCATGTTTTTCATCAATGATCATGTATACTATCTTGTTAGTATATATGCTTGTTGAATCCAAGCTGTTTTGTCAAACTAAAATCCCTAACCTCATGCACTCACCATGGTCGAAAATAGGCATTTGAGGGATTGGAAGTTTTTGTTCTAATCATTGTTGTTAATCATGTGTTTTAAAGACTTAAGTGCTTAGGATCATTAATCCAATATCTTAAGCAAATTTAGAAATTTTAGCCACTAAACCTAATAGAGGTTGTGACCTATCATAGAGGATTAGGTGATTTATTTGTTTGATTTTGATTGGTTGATTGTGGTTGTTGAAGGATAAAGAATCGTGTCGTGTACGTGTGTCGACGATTTCCGGATTCGCGACAAAGTTTTTAGTCGGAAGTTAAGTTCTTCAAGTGATAAGAGGGGATTGCCTGAGGGATTTTTCCAATGGCTATGTGCTATCTATTGTTGGTCTGTATATTGATATGTGGTTGTGGTGTTTTTGCTAAACTGGTTATAAGTTGGGTTATTTATATCTGTGTTTATTTATCTGCAGTTAAGTGTTTACTTGCAGTTAAATATTATAATGTTGTGATGCATGATCTTCCTGGGAATATTATGATATTGTTGTCATTGACTGTTGTTTGAGAAGCCTGACGGTGGTCAGTGTCCAATCAATTAACCAGATAAAAGCTTTAAGAAGCTTTAAAAAAATTATATTCAATATTTAATGGAGAAATATTGGAATATAATATTGATGGAAAATTTTATTTGAAAAACATAAGACATGTTGAGAAATACTATTATTTTAATGATTTATTAGTGTAAAAACAATTTATGAGTCATAGTGAGGACGAAACCGTGAAATTATTTTTGTACTGTTAATTTTTACGTAAAAAATTTCGTAATATTAGAAAAAGTTATTTTATGAAATTAATTTTCGAAAATAACTTAATTGTGATTTTAGAAAATTATTTAAGTGAAAAAAGTCAAAATTTGGACTAAATCGTTTCTAAAAAGACCAAACGATGGTTAATTTCAAAAATAGTTACGGATACCATTCTTAAAAACAGCAGTAATCATTCACACATGGGTCTTTCTAAAAGATTAGAGTTTCTCGGAAAAATATTTCAGAAGAAAATGAGTTTCAAGTGATTTTGATGATTTTGGAAAAAACGAATTTCCAACGTAATCGTATTTTCCGTAAAATAGTTTTATACCACGGGTTATTTCCGATAACTTGGATAAGTTTCAGAAGTTTTGTTTTGATTTTGTGTTTTATCGAACGAAAACGATGTTAATGTTGAAATTTATACCTAGTATCTGAGACGTCGTGATACTGGCGTTCTTGATTATAAGCACCAAGATCATTGATCCGTGTTACGTTGTTGTGGACTTTGTGTCCCATCCATCTTGTCTATTCACGTTGTAATGAATGTTGTTAAAAGTTGAATGTTGTTTTCTACCACCACGAACCTAAGACTGATTGCAAGGTCTAAGGTGTTGTGACTGAGAACTCGGACTTCGTGTCCTGTGTTAACGTTGAAAAATCTAACACGTTGATAATTAAGAATGACCGTAAGCCATCTTGAGCTTAGACAAAAGAAGAATGAATACAAAGAAAAATGACAAGAATAAAATGTTTTATATGCATTCATTGGCAGACGTGCCCACGTTGTTATGTATGGTGCCTTGATAATTAAGGTATTTCATGCCACATTGTATGTCTGAATACCTTGTAGGGTAAGATATTTCTGGCTACGTTGTTTCATTTGTGCCCTGGTAGACAATGAAAACCCATATACGTTGATTGATGTGCCTTGTTTTGATAGTGTGCTATGGTAACCATATATGTTGATCACTATGCTTTGTGTTGGACAGTGTGCTATGGTAAACACGTTGTGCCTTATTTGGTAATCGAGCTTGATCAGCTCATTTATAAGGTGTTGGGATCTTCGGAGATTAAGTGCAAAGTTAGACGTGGAGAGTTGAAGTTTTCATGCATAGTTTTCAAATGATGACATTGGGGTGTGAAACCCATTGATAAACTATTTACTTTGATACAAAGGCTTATGTTGACATAACATGTATATGATTTTTTCTGTTGTGTCGCGCATGTAGTTATCGTGTTAAAACCATATATTGGTTTCTTACTCATGCATGTTTTATTGCTAGTTTTCTACTTGTGCATATATTTATATCCGATTCGAGATGAACCACTCAAGAGAATTGACGACTACAGGAAGAAGTTTCCTTAGTTCAGAGCAGACTGATGCTCCTTTCTACTGTGATAGCTACTGTTAGTTCCGACCAGCTTAGGTTTTGAATTATATTACGTTTTGGAAGAACCTATACTTAGTAAGGTCTTGTTGTGTAAACAATTATGATGCAGTATAGTTACATGAGGATATATATACATATCTATCCATATACGGTCATGTTTGCATTGTTATTGTGGTTGTCGAAAAGAAAAAGAAAAGGGAAAAAATTTATCACCATTTTGAGAAATGATTACAACTTAAGAAAATATTATTTTTCGAAAGCAACCAGCGAATTAATATAAAGTTTTATTTTCCGCAACGAGTCAACCATGTAATGACCCAAGGGGGGTGTTACATACTATAAGAGTATGATTGGAAGTTTGAGATATTTGACAACATCCAGACTAGGTATAGTCTTTAGAGTTGGATTGCTTAGTAGGTTCTTAGAAGAGCCACATGTTTGTCATCTGCAAGGAATCAAAAGAAATCTTTTATATAATAAAGGTACTTTGACTAATGGAATTTTTTATGCCGATACTAATAATGTGAAGCTTGTTGCCTATAAGTGACACGAAAAAAAAATGCATGTCAGAGAACACATTTGATCTTGGCTCGAGCATAATATATAGGTCTTCCACTACAAGAATTATGCGTATTACCGACGGTTTTTTACCGACGGCTTTGAGACCGTAGGAAATAGGTAAGTTTCCGATGGCTTTTTTTGTTGGTATGTTGACCGATGACTTTCTGACGGAATTACCGACGGGCCCGTCGATAACTAAAATGAGGATTACCTAGGGTCTGGACGTCGTAAATCCATCGGTAACATTCTCTCAATCTTTTCCCCGCATAGATTCCAACAACACAAGTCGTCGCTAAGTTAACAACAACTTACGACGGACGTTGGTCATCGGTAAGCTGCACACCCGCCTTTGCATTTGCGACGGACTCAGTCGTCGCTATGGTTCACCCAGTTTCCGACCGCTATGGTCATCGCTATTGTTCACCAATTTTCTGATGGCTTTAGCCATCGCTGACGTTATTAGTCCGTCGCTAAATTAGAATCCCTCTCATATACCTAGTTGAAATAACCGCCCCCTCACATTTCTGCCTCTCACACAGTTCTCTCTCCCAATCGGCGACTTGCAACAGTCATAAAACACACCATTTTAATAAATGACTTTTTTAAAAAAATTATAGGGGGGTGTTCAGTGAGAAGCTTCTCCACAACCCTCTTAATTTTTTTCTTTTCACCGCTAAACCCACACCCTTCCTGACGCTCTCTCCCTTCCTCTCGTCTCATTACTTAGTTCTTATTCATTCTTCCCACTTTTTTCTTTCTTTTACTCTTTTATTTGCTCCATTTCCTTCCAATCTCAAGCAACATTGTAAGATTATTATACAAATCTTGAAGCTCTACCTCTTTAATTTTGGGAAGCTAAGTTGTGGTGATTTTTTTGGGTTAGGGGTGGAGATATCTGGAGAAAGAAGGGTACCCAATCCGTGAAGTTGTGCATTTAGGCTCCCCGAGATCTCTCAGTTAGCATCTGTCTGCTTCTCTTGGAGTTGCTGGGAGTAGATGTGTGATCTCTCCTATTTGTGAGTGCATGATAACCACTGTGGCATATTTTAAATATTTTATAATAATTGTCTTTAATTATCTTGTTATGATAAAATTATTTCTTACAATTATATTTGTGTAAACATACCTTTGGTGTTTATTTTAACCATTCCTAAACATTTTTAAGGTTATGATTTTTCATTGAATTATTTTGATTATACTTGAGAGTTGTAAAGAGCAATTATGTGATAGCGGTTAAACTTGAAATATGATAATGTGGATTTTTATTTTTGAAGAGCTGGATACAAATGAAAATGATTTGATAATTGTGATTTGGGGAATCCATATTAGAATCTTGTAGCCGTTAGCCGGGGTAACGGTCTAGGTGCACCTAGTTTTATATATTCCAGGAGGAGAGGGCTATCCATTAGATGGAGCGTGCACGAAGAGGGCTATCAACGAGATGGAGCCGCCCCCGATGAGATATGATTGATGTAACTTGAAAGAGGTAAGGGCTATCCATTAGATGGAGCCACCCCTAGGAGAGAGGCCACCCTTAGGAGGAGAGGGCTATCAGCGAGATGCAGCTGCCTCAAATTTTTGGTTCTCTCATGTCTGACCCCACTGTGATTAAAAAATTTCTTTAAACCTGTGTTTTGTCACTTTACTCATTTTTTAAATTATTTTTACCTCTTTAACTGGATTTGGTGTTAAAATGTTATTATTTGGAACATGTTACATTTGCAAGTTTAATAATTTTTATATAAATGTTTCATTAAAGTTATATGATTTTATTGTATCCATATTCCAGTACACTATTAAGTTTGAAAGAATAATTATTCGGCATTATTATGTTTCCCTTCTAGTTCATGGTGGTTGTTATGCCTTCACCGAGTCTGTGTGACTCACCCTTCATATTTGGTTTTCCATACAGACTCCCAGGCAGCTGAGTAGTTGGCTGCTGACAGCTACAGATCATTCAGATTGTGTTGCTCTTTTGGTAGTCCCTTTTTTGTTGGAGGCCCTTTAATGTATTTTAAGACTCTTTTCACTCTGCAGTTATTGGAAATTAGTACTATATTCTTTGAGTTGTATTAATGGTTTAAAATACCAAACTTGATGTACTTTGTGTGACTGGAACTTATGGAATGAAAATTTGAATATTTCAGCAGTGGTTTTTGTTTTGGGATTTTTTAATTACCGAGGAGACTATGTCGAAATTTTCGTAAAATTTCTAAATCTTTGTCAAGTATGTTTCTAAATTAATAGGCTTGCCAGGCTAGGATTGTAAGCATGTGCGCTGGTCACGGCTTAGGTTTTTGGGTCGTGACAGTTGGTATCAGAGCTTAGGTTGTAGGTCCTAGTAGTTGCAGACATAGGCTGATAACAGAATCTTGCTAGTAACTTGTGTACCCTGGCACAACGTACTTGCAAGAATCTATTAACACCATATGATGGTCTCAACATCTCTTTCCAAAGTATGATTTAAATTCTTATTTCCTTTTGTTCCCTTGTCTTGTACTTGATAAACATTTCTTTTTAGGTGAAGATGCCACCCAGGAATAGGATTCCTGCTAGAAGGCAAACTTATGATGAGTCTGTTGCCCAACCTCAAGACCCTCCTCAACGGGGTCGTGGTAGTGGCCGAGGCCGCAATAGAGGTAGACATGGAGGAGCTACTGGTGGACATGGATTGGGTGTTGGAGTGTCCAATGTTGAGGTTCTTAGAGCAAGGCGAGGTAATCCGACAATGGCAAAGGTTGCAACTGGCATACAGAGGTTACAACAGGTTGTGCAACAACTTGTTGGGATTGTTGCTGGACAGCAGCAATAGGGAAATCAACAGCAAAAAAAATCGACCGTGAACAAGAAGGTGAATAGGTAGGGTAACTGCCAGCAGCAACAGCTATAGGCATTGAGGTCACATTGGCAGAGTTTTAAAAGCTCAAACCTCCTACTTTCTCTGGATCCAGTGCAAGTGAAGATCCATAGTGATTGATTGATGGTTTAGAGAGGCTTTGGAGAGCTTTAGGTTGTTCAGAGACTAGAGCAGTGGGATTCATATCATTTCAGATGGAGGGAGTGGCATATGATTGGTTTGACACGATTTCATGTAGTAGACCAGTTGGTTCACCTCCGTTGGTGTGGGGTGAATCTTCTCAGTTGTTCATGGCCAGTTTCCTTCCTAATAGTGTCAGAGATGGATTACCTTATGAGTTCAAATGGTTTGAGCAAACTGACGGTATATAAGTCTCATAATACAGTGCTCGTTTCACACAGCTTTCTAGCCATGCTCCCTATCCTGTTACAGAGGAGGTGTGAGTTAAGAGTTTTACCCGAGGATTGATGGAGTACTTATTTAGATCAGTGGTTGGAGCTAACCATTCTACTTTTGTTGAGATTTTAAGCTTGGCACTTCAGATTGAGAAGCGATAGAAAGAGAAGGGAAGTATTGGGCAGGACTCTCGTAAGAAATGATGACTTGGAGGATCATAGAGTAGTCATCCTGGTGGTAGTAGTGGATTTATTTGACACCCCTTTTCAGGGCGCCACATTAATGCAAATGCATGTAATAAAATAATATGAGAAATTTAAAACATTTACAACATGTATTTAAACAACAAGACATATATACAATATCAGAGTTATGAAGGAAGTGAAGGCACATGCAATACAGACACTCCACTGGCCGTGATATAACTAATAAAAGACTCAATTTCAACTCTGAAAGTCCTCGTGAGAGACATTAGCATTCTCATCACCTTCCTCGTCTCGGCACTAGCTAAAAGCTCATCTTCGTCTTCGAATCACGAACCGAATCAACATAACAGAAACATGAGACAGAGATATACAGAAGGTAAGAAACTCTAATCATCATAAAAGGGAAACAGCATAAAATACTACTTACCAACATGTACATAAACAAGCACAATAGTCTCCCAAGATCATTGTCATACCAATCAACCTCGATATCTCAGCAACTAGGATCATAACTTATTCTAATGCATAAATGGTCCTACATGCATGATTGGCCAATTCTACAACAACATAAGTTGGGTAGTTGAGTTACTACTTACGTCATATTGGTCACTCCGGATAGTCCACCTCAACCTCGTGCGGCAATTACTCAGCTGTTAGCAACTGTTCACACGGCTCCACCGTAACGACCACTCAAACGGTTGTTGTAGTCGATATGATCACCTCCCTTGTGTAATAACCACTCAAATGACTGTTGCAGTTACATACACAAGTATGATCCGACCTCGTATGACAGGCACTCAACCAAGTGTTGAAGCTATCGTTGTAGTCAATCACAACCATCAACCTTATATTAGTACCCGCTCAACAACAATTGCGGATACCCACAAGGTTTATCAGCAACATGATATATGAGTAGGCAATCATCACCACATAATTTCACACCACTTTTCCATCTAACACCTTAATATCACCATAACATCATAATTTCCTACTCAAACTATCAACTTAAATTCATATCAACCATCTCCAAAATATCATCAAGATTAATTCACCACACATCAATATATATCAACAACACATAGTGAACTTATCATCATATCATCAATAAAAATATTAACTATACATCACCTACGCATGTTATCATATAAGCATAAATGACATATTAAATATACATCATATACCCAGATAAGCATGTTATCACATATCATATTATCAACCAACAATCAATGGGAGTTTAGAATCCCCACACATGTTAATGTTCATAATTTATGCCTATTGACCCGATAAATAAGGTTTTTTCCCCCTCACCTTGTGTGAACCTATACCAGAGTCCCAAAACGAACACTCCCTCTACACTTTCAATTCTGCCACGCAAGGGAATAAGGCTTCCGAGCCTCCAAATTTTCACCAAAATACCACATTATGAAGCGTACATTACTAGGAGTTCTAACACGAAGACGGAATTAAAATCTGATAACTGAAACATAAGATAAGTCGAATACTGGTACCGATGGCATTTTAACATAAAAGGGTAAGAATTACCTTCACTAGAGAAGAAAAGAAAAGATGGATAGTGAAGGCGTCGTTGCCACGATCACAACGATGTACTCGAAATTGTGTCTGGACGATCAAACAAGTCATAAACTAAAGCGGAAGTTCACTCTCTCTAACTTTCTCTCTTCCTCTCTCTACCTCTCACTTCTGTTCTCTGCCTTTGGGTGAAAGTCTCGAACTTTCACCTTCTTGGGCTTGGCGCACGCATTATGCCTGGCGTAACTTTGATACACCCAGTGCATTTTGACCTCATGCAGTGAGTCACTTCCTTCCTCGCGAAGAATCCAATTCGCCCAGCCTAACCAACCTGCACCCGTTGTAACTTCCTGGGTTGACTAGTTGACCAGTGTTTCCTGTTTCGTACGTTTTATCGCGTTCTGAGCTCGTTCGACGTCCGATTGATCCCAAATTTAAGATATAGGCTCATCAATACTGAATAAACAACCTCCAACCATTAAAATGCCTAATCTCATTCTTAAATCCAAGTATTAAACATGTTCCTCTTACATAAAACAAAATCATAAAAACAGGGATGTTACACTGCTACCCCCCTTAAAAGAAATTTCGTCATCGAAATTTTACAGGGGTTATATGCAACATCAAAGGTTCATACCCAAGTTATATATACTTCCGTTGCGCACTCTGATACAATTATCAACAATATGCTCTTTACTGATTCATATACTTTTATTTATCAAAACCTAAACATACACCAACTTGTCGATACATATTTTTACACACATATTTACATACTATACCATCAGAATATATACATCATCATCCTTAACATAACTACATATAGATATCTAACTTATAGATTCAAAACATTATTTTTTCCAAAACATAGCAAGAAAAACTTGCTGACTACTTCAAAAGACCATCAACCAAAACCTCGCTGCTCACGATTGATAATGCTCAGCTCCTCTCAATGTGACCACACGTCCCATTGTTGGAGTTCGCTTTACTTGTTGTCTTGTTCCCTGAGATTGTGTTCCCTGTTGTCCACCCTTTGGTCCTTGTAACAGCCTGATTTTAATTACACTGTTTAACCGGTTAAAATATAATTATTTATATTTTAATATGAGAGCAATAAAATGATTTTAAATAAAATAAAATCATATTCACAATATATATTATGGTTGAGAGTTACGGTGAAATTTTGGGTTCAAAATTCAGACGGAGCCCGGTCTGCGTTTTCACTGGCAGTATGATTTTACTGAGCAGAAACCCTAATTTCGACTCGTGAATGAAACCATTAGGTTTTATATTTTGTCTCAGACAATTTTCCAACTTTCAAAAAAAATCGTTATTTGGGCGTAATCGTTAAGAAAATGCATAAAACCTAAGTCGGGGGATAAGTCAGGTAAACGAAGGAGTCTATTATGGAGCAGAGATATTAGGAGAGATTAATGTAGCAGAGAGGACAAGGAGTTCGGCCTTAAATTTTAGTAATCGGGAACTTTCTAGTGAAATGACCAAAATGCCCCTAAGCTTAACCTAACCGACGTTGAGTTAAATTTTAACCATGGTTAAAGAACCAAGGTTAATTCTTGTGTACCAAAATCTGACACACCCTTCATCAATTCTTGGTAACATGATTTTGACCATAGTTAGCAAAGTAACCCTAGTTAAGGTAATTATTAACCATAGTTAACTATTATATTATTTAATATTCACAAAACCCATTAATTTAAATCCTAAGAACCAAACAAAGCCAAAGATCTACCCTATAAATAACCCCAAAACTGCAGCCATACCCTCCCCATTTTATCTCTTCATCTTCTTCATTTTCTTCATTTGCTTCACAAAAACACCATTGTTTCTTAAGAGCTAAGTTACCATTTTTGTTGAAGAACTTGCCAAGATCATCATCCTTTCTTCATCTTCTTCACACTCTTGAGGTAACATGATCATCTCCTCTCTTTTTTTAAGCTCTTGTTCTTCATATTTCATTGTTTTCCATTTCTAGATCTAGAACTTTAAATAATTCTAGAAAATTGTAGAAAAATCATAAAAATGTGAAACCAATTTCTATGATCTAGTTATGATCTCTACTTTCATTATCCAAGATCATGTAATAAAAAAAAATTTCCTTCCCTAATATCTATTGTTGGCCGAAACCCTATAGGAAAATGGGTTTGATGTTCTGTTTCTTTTTTTGAAAGTTAGTACTTGATTTAAGTTCTATAATACTTGTATAGCCTATATTCAAGAGATTAAGTCCAACTAAATTTTCTAACCTATTTATTCTATTAAGGTCGAACCCTAACATGAAAGGGTTGAAAAGTTTTTGTTTGATTTGTGAAATTTATTGCTTGATTCATGCTCTCTAATACTCTAAGATCATTTATCTAAGAGATTAAGTTGATTTGAAAACCGTAACCTATTTTTTTATACATGGCCGAAACTCAATTAAAATCAGGTTGGAATATTTTCTTCATATTTCCAAGTTATGACAATTTATCTAAGTTATCTAAGACTATATGAACCAATATCCAAAAGCTTGAAATGAGAAAAGAACCCTAACCCTATTTTGAATTAAGTGACCGAACCTAGCTATTCTAGGATTAAGGGTGATTTTGTTGATTAATTTGTTATTGTGTTGTTTGGTTGAAGGAGGAATTGGTAATGTGTGGTGTGATAACGAGGAACGTCGAATTCGGGATTCCGGTGATAACTCAGGTGGGGGAAAGGATCACTCTGTCGTCGGAATCGACAAGTAGTATATTATATAATAATTGTGTAGGGCGACCTAAACCCTGCTATTAGTCGAGTGATCGACAAGACCAAAATCACATTGGAAACCTTTTCTATAAAACCAATGGCGATTCGAGGATTGTAGGTTTATCGACGTTAGATTGATTTTATGATATTGATTATGTTGGAATTTATGTATTTGTTTGTGATACGCTGGTTGAGGTATTCCATTGAATGTGACGTATTATTTTGATGTTTGAATATTTCCTGACATTGTGTTATGCATGATCTACCTGGTTTAGTACTATGTTTAATTGATTATAAGCGAGGATATATGTTGTTCGGAGGATTTGGTTTGGGTGAGAAAGTATCGGTGAATTAGAAGTGCCTAGCTTAAATGGATTATTTTAGAGATGAAATGTGTCATAGAATGTGAGTCGAGGCTATGATGGAAGCTTGAGGCACTAAGTTGTTGTTAATGTAATTCAGTGAGAATCATAGGTTACATTGTGTTTATAATCGTATGTTTTAAAACATATGAGATCCGAAGTCCTTGTGGGACCGTCCTATGTTAGATTTAATTGTGCAGCTATAGTGTCAATGCTTTGCTTGAGCACCCTTCAAGAGAACCAGGGTGTGCACCGACTGTGCTGTACAGCTATAGTGTCATTGCCTTGCATAAGCATTCTCACAATGGATGAGAATGTGCACCGGTTTTGGGGACACGTCACTTGGACGATTGACTAATATCCCTAATGGTAATGGGGGATTTGTGGTCACATCAGTTTAAAGTTTTAGATTGCATGAGTGAGGGTAGAGGTTGACATAGTGAATTAGGGATGAGGATTGATTTACGAGTGATGTTAGGTCTGTGACATTTATTGTATTATATACTATGACTCTGTTCCACTTTTTGATGATAGAATTGCTTCTTATCCCATACTTTTGTATTTTTGTGTGTCTACTTTATTTACGTTAGAAGACCCGATGGAGGAATATGTTGCCGAGGAGCTGGACTGAACTCTGTATGAAATGGAGGTTGCTGAGGAGTTGGATGGAACTCCTTACGAACCAGAGGCGGGAGGTCGAGATGTGACCCATGGTGATTAGAGTATAGATAGTATGGCCAGTATGTCTAAGAAGTATTTTTATATTTTTCGCTAAGTATAACAGTTTAAATATATGCTTGTGAGGGATCCTACTAAGAGGATACACTCAACAGTGTTTTGTATTATGTGTAAAACATATGTGTTTATTCGCATTATGAATATGGTGTGCGATTAAGAAATTAATTAATAAGGTTTTACTATGATAACAGGATGGGGCACAACGGGGTGTCTCAGTCTTCCCATTTCTCCTAGTCCGCAGTCCCGAGAAAAGTGTCTCGTCTTACCACATTTAAAGCAAACAAAATCTTTCACCTGACAATTTCTCATTAAGTGTGCTCCTCCACATTTCAAACAAGTAAGTGGTCTTTGTTCTTCCATTCCAACCATCACAGTTTGCTGGTTTGGGCGATCATATGGTTTATGCTCTTGGTGAAGTCCTTCATCCATATTCTTCTGATGATTACTGATTGGCCATTTATTCTTCCTTTGTTGACGGGCTTCGATCTTTTTATCAAGACCTTCCACTGTAGTTCATCTTTCAATCAGTTTCGGAAGTCTGGAAACTCCCAAGGGTAACATTGCTCTCTGTAACTCACTTCTCAAACCATCTTCAAACCTTTTATAGATCCACTTCTCATATGGGTATACTTGGTAAAACTTGGAGAACTTGAGCAAAGCATCAAACCTGATAGAGTATTCCCCAACTGACATATTTCCTTGTTTCAAACTCATAAATTCTTGCTCATTCTTATGTCTAATGGTCTCAGGGAAATATTTTTCCAGAAAACATTCCTTGAACAGTTCCTATGTAATGATTCTTCCTTATGCTTCCAAAATCTTCTGACGATTCTTCCACCATGACTCTGCACCTCCTACCATCATGAAGGATGTGTGTGTGACCTTTCTGTCTTCCCTGCAACGCATAGCTATAAATACTTTTTTCTATCTCCTGTATCCACAACTCCGTTCCCTCTGGAATATACTCTCCATGAAATTGTGGCTGCTTTCCTTTCGTAAATGTAACTAATCCTGCATCCATTACTCCTTCCTGATTCTGGGATTGATGATTTTGTTGTTGTTGCAGTTGCTGCATTAACCGTGCAATCTGTTGTGACTGAATCATCATAGTTCTGGCCATATCCCGTATTGTTCTCATGACTTCCGATTCATTTTCTGCTTCCGCTCTAGGAATCTCTACTTCCACAACATTATCTTCCACGTTGTTCCTACTTTGGCTACCACGAGTCCCACTAGTCATAGGTTCCTGTAAAGGTAACCATCAGCTCATATTCATAAGAAATATATAAACATACTTCTTATAAATAATCAAAACAGTTATCATTGTCCCTCAGCAAATATAACTTGGATATGAACACTCTACCCACTTCTAAACATAGTCGACACGTGATGTAGGTACAACTAGACACGGCCAGTAACAACACCTTGTATCTCGCAGTCCTTGATTCTAATTGGACATAACCCCATAGTCTGTTTTAGAACCGAACTGCTCTGATACCACCTAATGTGACACCCCCTTTCAGGGCGCCACATTAATGCAAATGCATGTAATAAAATAATATGAGAAATTTAAAACATTTACAACATGTATTTTAAACAACAAGACATATATATACAATATCAGAGTTATGAAGGAAGCGAAGGCATATGCAATACAGACACTCCACTGGCCATGGTATAACTAATAAAAGACTCAACTTCAACTCTGAAAGTCTTCATGAGATATGTTAGCTTTCTCATCACCTTCCTCATCTCGACACTAGCTAAAAGCTCATCTTCGTCTTCGAATCACGAACCGAATCAACATAACAGAAACATAGAGACAGAGATATACATGAGGTAAAAAACTCTAATCATCATAAAGGGGAAACAACATAAAATACTACTTATCAACATGTACATAAACATGCACAACCGTCTCCCAAGATCATTGTCATACCAATCAACCTCGATATCTCAGTAACTAGGATCATAACTTATTCTAATGCATAATTGGTCCTAGATGCATGATTGGCCAATTCTACAACAACAGAAGTTGGGTAGTTGAGTTACTAGCTCCCACGTTACCAATATGAGTTATGTCATATTGGTCGCTCCGGATAGTCCACCTCAACCTCGTGTGGCAATTACTCAGCTGTTAGCAATTGTTCACACGGCTCCACCTTAACGACCACTCAAATGGTTGTTGCAGTCGATGCGGTCACCTCTGTTGTGTAATAACCACTCAAACTGTTGTTGCAGTTATATACACAAGTATGATCCGACCTCGTATGACAGGCACTCAACCAACTTTTGAAGCTATCCATACGGCCCTCCTATAACAATTATCCAGCTATCGTTGTAGTCAATCATAACCATCAACCTTATATTAGTACCCACTCAATAGCAATTGCGGATACCCACAAGGTTGATCGGTAACATGATATGATATGAGCATGCAATCATCACCACATAATTTCACACCACTTTTCCATCTAACACCTTAATATCACCATAACATCATAATTTCCTACTCAAACTATCAACTTCAATTCATATCAACCATCTCCAAAATATCATCAAGATTAATTCACCCCACATCAATATATATCAACAACACATAGTGAACTTATCATCAATAAAAATATTAACTATACATCACCTACGCAGGTTATCATATAAGCATAAACGACATATTAAATATACATCATATACCCAGATAAGCATGTTATCACATATCATATTATCAACCCATAATCAACGGGGTTTTAGAATCCCCACACATGTTAATGTTCATAATTTATGCCTATTGGCCCGATAAATAAGGTTTCTTCCCCCTCACCTTGTGTGCACCTATACCAGAGTCCCAAAACGAACACTCCCTCTACACTTTCAATTCTGCCATGCAAGGGAATAAGGCCTCTGAGCCTCCAAAATTTCACCTAAATATCACATTATGAAGCGTACGTTACTAGGAGTTCTAACACAAAGACAGAATTGAAATACGACAACCGAAACATAAGATAAGTCGAATACCAATACCGACGGCATTTTGACATAAAAAGTGTAAGAATTACCTTCACTAGAAAAGAAAAGAAAAGATGGATAGTGAAGGCGTCGTTGCCACGATCGCAATGATATAATCGGAATTGCGTCTGGACGATCGAACGAGTCGTAAATTGAACAGGAAGTTCACTCTCTCTAACTTTCTTTCATCCTTTCTCTACCTCCCTCTTCTATTCTGTGTCTTTGGGTGAAAGTCTCAAACTTTCACCCTTTGGCAACTATTTAGTTTTTTTACAATCAGAGCAGTTTCACCCGGCCTAAGTTCCTAGGCCTGGTGAACACATTGCACCCGGTGTAACTTTGTTGCGCCCGGTGCATTTTGACCTCATGCAGTGCGTCACTTCCTTCCTCGTGAAGCTTCCATTTCGCCCGGCCTAACCAACCGGCTCCCGGCCTAACTTCCTGCATTGACTAGTGTACCATTGTTTCTTGTTTCGCACATTTTATCGCTTTCTAATCTCGTTCGACGTCCGATTGATCCCGGTTTTGAGTTATAGGCTCATCAATACCTAATAAATGACCTCCAACCATTAAAATGACTAATCTCATTCTTAAATCCAAGTAATAAACATGTTCCACTTATGTAAAACAAAATCGTAAAAGCAGGAATGTGACACTACTACCCCCCTTGAAAGAAATTTCGTCCTCAAAATTTTGCAGGGGTTATATGCAACATAAAAAGTTCATACCCAAGTTCTATATACTTCCGTTGTGCACTCTGATACAATTATCAATAATATGCTCTTTACTGATTCATATACTTTTATTTATCAAAACCTAAACATACACCAACTTGTCGATACATATTTTTACACACATATTTACATACAATACCATCAGAATATATACATCATCATCCTTAACATAACTATATATAGATATCTAATGTATACCTTCAAAGCATTATTTTATCCAAAACATTGTGAGAAAAACTTGCTGATTACTTCAAAAGACCATCAACCAATACCTCGCTGCTCACGATTGATAATGCTCAGCTCCTCTCAATGTGACCATACGTCCCGTTGTTGGAGTTCGCTTTACTTGTTGTCATGTTCCCTGAGATTGTGTTCCCTGTTGTCTACCATTTGGTCTTTGTAACAGTCTGATTTTAATTACACTGTTTAACTGGTTAAAATATAATTATTTATATTTTAATCTGAGAGTTACAGTGAAATTTAGGGTTGAAAATTGAGACGGAGCCCGATCTGCGTTTTCACTGACAGCTTGAACACCCAAGTTAGATCTTTGACAACACTTTGCCATACAAATTTAACCTTTTTGTTAACATCAAAACTTAAGAGATTATTTAAACCTTAACCACTTTGGTTATAACAATCTCCTCTTTTTTTATGATGACAAAAACCAATTAAATTTGGAGAAACACTTATATGAACACATACCTAACACCTCATTCTTGGCCACATCCAATGAGGTATTGACAACTCATTAAAAAATAATCCAATTAAAATAAATCTTAAAAAAATGCCAAAAATAGTCTCTATCTCCTCCCCCTCTTCCTGTCTTCTATCTCCTCTGCTTTGCTCTAGTTCACAACCTCAACATTTCTCCACGATCTCCCTCACCGAACAACCGATTAGGAATTATTTTCCTCTTATTTTTTAAAGGTGACATTGATGCTTTTATTGGGTATTTCTTTAAGGTCTAGTGTTTAGGCTATGTAAGGGTTGGGGGACTATGGTTGTCATTGTTCTGGAAACAATCCTCTGTGTTGGATTGTAAACTTTGCTAGCACTGTCACGTGTTGTGATAAATTTACAAGTTTGTTAATAAATTTAAAATTTAGCCTAAAAAAAGTTCTTTCTTTCTTCGGATTCCGCTTAGTGCCTGAGATCTATAGGATCCATCCATATCTCCAACCTAAATAGTTGTGGCAAAGGTTCAGGAAGAACCCTGAAGGATCGCTGGAATGAGTCACGACGGCCTACGTAGAGCTATAATGTGTCCGTCGGGAGTCCACTTGTTGCCGAGGAAGATGAAGAGACGGTGAGGCAGATCTGGTAGCTATAGCGACGGCGGAGGTAGATCGTGAGGGAGAGAAGGAGGAAGGTTGGGGTTTAATGAAGGAAGAGAAATCAGCTTTTTTTTAAGAAAAGAAAAGAAAAAAGATATAAAATAGTGAGTCCCATTTTTGGATGTGTTGTCATGTATTGATTTGTTGTGCCTAAGGATGATGTGTTGGGTTTGTGCCCATACAAGACTTTCTCTTAAATTTGAGTGAGCAAAGTCTAAGAGAGCTACAGAGGCTCCCCCTAAGAAAAAGCATTCAAACTTAAAAAAAAATCCTAACAATAGATAGAACACCCAAGATCCTACAGAGGCTCCGTCTTACTAAGATTCCATGCTCTCCTAATCCTAAGATCGGGTTAACAAGGTTTTTTCAGATTTTAGCTTGTAACATAAGGTTAACAAGAATTAACAGGCTAATTAGGCTCGAAGGGGCTAACTAGGGAACATGCATTAGGGACAGTTATTTTCAGGCCAAGTGGTTATTTACGAAGAAAATGCCTAAATCATTTGATGCAAACACATAAACATGCAAACCAAGTAGAGACTCAAGCAAATTCGGGAAAGTGCAACTCAAAAGTGATTCTCACAGTCAAAAACATGTTGGAGGCTCAAGTCCTCACCTGGACATTTTTGCAAATTGTTTGACAGAGATTCTATCCCTAATGTGTGCTTCCTATCACCCCAAACTTATCATAAATCATGCCATCATAACAAAATCTCAAAGTTCAGTTTACAATCACATGGGGATCACTTTTCAAAAACAAAAAATTTTCAACCCATTGTTCAACCTAAGGGGAATCATCTCATAAATCATGCAATCAATCTGTGCAAAATCAATCAAATTCAATCAAGCTCACCGACCAAAGACTCATACAATTTATTCAAGAGCTAAAAGAAAGACAAGACAAAACAAAACTACAACTAGTTCCCTCCCCCACACTTAAAACATGCATTGTCCCCAATGAAACAACATGACTATAAAATCAGAGTGAGGGAAAGGAAAGGGTACTCCCTTATCAGGTGGCAGTGTAGGAGCTTCCGCCTGGATCCAATTGCTTGTAGCATAAGGCCAAGAGATAGAGTTCATTCCATGGTCCCATAACTTGCAGCCTTGATTTTTGAGTGAGCACTTGACAATGATGGTGACCTTGCCCAATGCGGCGGACTTATCACTTCCTCTTGGGTCAAAGACGACCGCTTCCTCAACAAAGTCCTCCCAATAAAATTGGTGTTCAACCCCTTGAACTGGCCATGGTGCAAAATCCAGTCCCTCTAGTGGTTCCACAGGGGAAGGTGGCAGATAGGTAGGGGGTCTCCGGTGTAGCTTCATCTTCTGCACGTTCCTCATTCACTGCACTGACTAATCCATCACCTGTTAAACATGCAACAATCTCAGCACACACCACACAATGGTTAGTGTTAGTACAATCAGGACATGAAAAAATATCATCAAATCCAGAATTAAATGGAAAATTAGAAACAAGGTCCTCATGGGTGTCATCAATAATCTCAGAAAGCAACTCTAATTGGAAAACAGAGTGCTCCTCCAATGGATGTTTCCCAGCATCAAAGATGTTAAACTTTGCCACAATATCACCAAACTCCATAGACATGGTCCCATCATCAACATCAATCTTAGTCTTAGCTGTCTTCATGAACGGTCTGCCTAGGATTATTGGTGATCTACTGGAATGTGTCTCTCCTGCCATGTCCAGGATGTAGAAGTCAGCAGGGAAGATCAGCTCATCAACTTGTACCAGCACATCTTCTACCATTCCCATGGGGCGGGCACTGGTCCTGTTGGCCAACTGGATGGTGAGACCTGTATACTGCAAGGGCCCAAGATCAAGGTTATTGAAAGTAGAAGTGGGCATGACATTTATGGAGGCTCCCAAATCCAGCATGCAATTTTCAAATTTCATGTCCCCAATAGTGCATGGAATAGTAAAAGTGCCTGGATCCTTGCACTTTTGTGGTAGTGCCTGAGTGGGGGCTAAAACAACAACTCTTTCTGGTGCAGGCTTAGACTGGATAAGAGCTGAAACATTTCTTCCCAAATTAACCCTCTCATTACTCTTCAACCTTCTCTTGTTGGTGCATAGATCCTTCAGAAATTTTGCATACTTGGGCACCTGCTTGATCACATCTAGAAGGGGAATATTCACAGCTACCTTCCTGAACACATCTAAAATTTCCCTCTCCTTGTCTTCCTCACCAATCTTCTTATTTTTCTGCAATCTCTGTGGGAAGGGGATTGGTGGTCTGTACATTTTCTCAGCTTCAACATTGACTGAAGGCTCAGGAGTTACCTCAATAGTTTCTTCATCTTTTCCAGAGGCTGTCTCAACAACTCGTCCAGATCTCAGAGAAATGGCACTCACATTAGGATTGGAGACATTGGGATTTATCACTGTTTGTGCCGGCAGTTGACTTGATCCTTGAGCTTGCTGTATGTTGTTTATGGATGTGGCAAGCTTCCCAATTTGTGTCCTCAAATCTTGAATGCTAGCATCTGTTCGCTGCTGAAACTGTGCCTGTGAGGCCTGGAACTGTCCGACTTGCTGCTGGAAAAGTGTAGTCATTTGTGCAGTCATTTGTGAAGTCAATTGTGAAGTCATTTGCTTGAACATGTCCTCTAGGGAAGGTCTGGAAGGTGCAGAAGTGGTCACTTGAGGAGGATTCTGTGGTGCCATCGGTTGTTGTTGGGATGAGTTCCCATACCGAAGATTAGGATGATTCTTCCAATTGGGATGGTACCTATTTGTGGAGAGGTTTGGAGTGCTGTACCGGTTCTGACTGTTGCCTTGATTGTAAGGATGGACTACATAAGCCTGAGACAGATCAGTGACGAACTCTTCCTTCGGAATGGGGCATGCATCATACGGGTGCTCAGGAGAGTTGCACATGCCACACAACCTTGCAGGCTGAACCCTATCTATTGCCAATTGCCTTACAAAAGAAGTGAGCTCATCCATTCTATTCTCAAGGGCCTGGTTGGACGAAGAGCTATGGACCTCATGCACACCTCTTGTCTCAACAGAATTTCTTCTGGTTGTAAACTGCTGGGAATTCAGTGACATATTTTCAATTAGTTGCTTGGCAGCAGCTGGGGTTTTATCAACAAGTGCTCCCCCACTAGCAGCATCCAAAATATTCCTGTCCATCGACAGTAACCCTTCATAAAAATACTGAATAAGAAGTTGTTCATAAATCTGATGCTGGGGGCAACTGGATACCAAATGCTTGAATCTCTCCCAATATTCAGCCAATGACTCATTTCCTTGCCTGATGCCACATATTTCCTTCCTGATTGACGCAGCTCTGGAGGCAGGAAAATATCTCTCTAAGAAAACCTTCTTCAAATCGTTCCAGGTGGTAATAGAGTTTGGCTCAAGATATAACAGCTAATCCTTTGCAGCTCCCTGGAGTGAGAACGGAAAAGCTTTCAGCTTGATGCTATCCTCAGTTACTCCCTCTGATCTCAAAGTTGTGGAGCAGACGACCTGGAATTCCTTCAAATGCTTGTGTGGATCCTCACCTGCAAGACCACTAAACTTTGGCAACAAGTGAATGAAACCAGATTTTAATTCAAAAGGAGTATCAACACCAGGATATGCAATACACAAGCCATTATAATTAACATCAGGGGCAGCAAGCTGTCTTAATGTCCTTTGGTCACCCATATTGTCAAAAACAGTTTTAGAATTAGAATCACCACTAGTGCTACCCCGAATTTCTCTACGGCATGTGTGCAGTGTTCTTTCAATTTCAGGATCAAAATCACACAATTCAGGGCAAGTAGACCTAGTAGCCAGACCAATTCAAAACAAAAACAGAAAATAAAAGAAAGGAAAAAAAATGCGAAAAATAACAAACAAGAGTCCCCGGCAACGGCGCCAATTTTTGGTCGTACTGTCGCGCACGCGCCAAAAAGAACGAGCGGTTTATAAAAATGTAGTTTAGGGCGACAACTCGGATGTCGTCTCACAAGGACTCTTGACTTGTTATTTACCACAAAAATCAGTTTTTTTTTGGGGGGGGGTTTGGTTTGAATTGCAAATGGAAAACAATGCAAAAACAGAACAATAAAACAGAGCAAGTTGAAAGATTATCAAATAACGAAAGACGATTAATCTACTGTTCTCGAATTTCCAACTATCATCGGTTCATGTAATTCCAAGCCCTAAGAAGATTCTAATCCCCTTTCAGTTTTAGCAACAATTAACAAACGAAATCGCTACTACGGATATATGTTCCTATTCCCGAATTAAACAAACGGGGTTAAGCCCTCATGAACTAAACGAACATGAATGAACACACGCGAATTAAACAAACGCGATTAAGTATAGGAACATAACATCACTGAAATGAATCAACACAACACTATACACTCCTGAATTAAACAAACAGAAATGTATAATATGGTATTGAAAAGGGAAAAGCAATTAAAATAGGAATTACAAAACCTCAAGTGTAGTGAAATTCGATTATAGTAGATCAATCTAAGAACTTAGTTCTCCATAAAATGAAATACACAGAAAATATGTAAAGAAAAACAGTGGAGAATCAAAAGTTTTTCTAATCTGCCCAGAACAACCTTTTATAGTATTAAGAAACTGAGCCCACTCGCGAGGAGAACCCTAGCTCGCGAGGCGAATATCATGACAGTCTGCAACGTTTGGTCTTCTCGCGGGGCGAAGAACTGCTCGCGTGGCGAGGAATGGAAGAGTCATGGCTTCTGGTCTTCAGTCTCGCGAGGCGAGACATGGATCTGCGAGGCGACACAGAACGGGTTGCATTTCTCTAGAACAGTTAGCTATCAGGGTCGCGAGGCGAGGTGTTGTTCGCGGGGCGAACTAGAGAGGATGACATTTTTACTGTTCAGTTGGCTTTCAGGTTCGCGAGGCGAGAAGGCTCTCGCGAGGCGAACTCCTCCAGACTTGAAATTTCCATGATTTTTTATTCTCTTGACTTCTAACTTAACCTGAAAACAACAAAATAGCCATAAGTGCTTTATTTGACTCAAAACTGGCTAAATTAACCTAAAACTACTTTAGAGACTCAAAACCTTGCTTGAGGACAATCTAATCTAATTTGGGTGAAAATGAGATATAATTTGCACAAAACCCTGGTCATACTAGCCATAAAACTAGATGAGCCAGAGGCTTATCAGTACTCAAAGCACAGAGGTGGACCTTTTTCCTTGGAGTCTGAGTTTTCTCTGGAAAACTTTTTGTTGAACGGCTTCCTTCTTGAAGCACATTTCTTTCTCCACATATGTTGAATCTTTCTGGAGATGAAAGATAGTTCATCCCCATCAGATCCTTCATCACTGTTAGAAGGGTTTGCTTCATCTGAGGATTCCTCAGCTTTGAGAACTTTGAATGAGCTAGCCTTCTTTGCCTTTAGGGCAATAGACTTTCCTTTTCTGGTACTCTCTTCCTCCTTGGGTTCAAGCTCATGGACTTTGAGAGATCAAAGAAGATCCACCAAAGTAAGAGTATTAAGATTTTTAGCTTCTTGAAAAGTAGTGACCTTAGGTCTCTACTTTTTGTGTAAGTTCCTCAAGATTTTTCTGACACGGTCTCTGTTCTCATAGTTCTTTCCAAGAGATCTAAGATTGTTGGTGATTGTTTGGAATCTTCGAAACATTTGATCTACGGTTTCATGTTCAGCCATTTTGAATAACTCGTACTGGTGAACCAGCATGCTTATTTTTGACTCCTTGACTTGGGATGACCCTTCATGAGCTAGGGCAAGAGTATCCCATATTTCCTTAGCTGTGTTACAGCTATGGACTTTATCAAGCTCAAATCTGGTGATAGCACACATCAAGTAGTGCTTAGCTTTCAGATTGAGTTGATGTTGAGTTTTCTTCTCTGGAGTCCATTGAGCTTTAGGAATAGCAGCTCCAGCATCACCTCTTGGCTCAGTCTAGCCAGATTCAATCTGCTCACAGATATCCACATTTTGTGCATCAAGAAAAACCATCATCCGCTTTTTCCAGTAGTCATAATCACTGCCATCAAAGAGTGGAGGTCTATTGATTGCTTGTCCTTCTGTATCCATACTTGTTGGATCATACTCCCTCAGAACTTGTTAGATGCTCAACCCTTTCGAGGCTGAGATCTGACACCAACTGAAGTTGACACAGGGAAACACAAGAAGGGGGTTGAATTGTGTTTCCTAACAGTTTTTCGAAAATGCCTTTTTCTCAAATATTTTTGCAAGCAAAACAAAATAAGTACAAACGAACAATAAAACCTTTTTAAAGAGTTTACAAACTCATATCCAAATCCCCATAGTTAGTAGAAACAAAGACTATAAAAGGTAGGAATAGAAAATTCACACAAGTGATTTATCCTGGTTGACTCTCTTCCAACCAAGAGTTACGTCCAGTTCCTTCTACCTGAATGTTTTTCTCCATTATTCTCCAAATAGATTTCAATTATTCAACACCTCCTCTACCAAGTCTCTTCAGGCTCTAACTCTAACAAAGAGATTTACAGATTTTGATCTATGAACTCACTATGTGTGAGAATATGAAAGTTTAAGATCAGGAAGAATACAACTGGAAATATTCAAATGAAATTTTATCAGAGATTTGGCACTTTGAAAATTTCACAGCATCAAGGTTATTTATTCTCTTGGGGCCGTCTACTATACACAGACATCTTCATCTTTTCTTCAACGGTCTTGAGAAAATATCCATCTAGAGATAGCATTGAATGCTTGAGATCTGTTGAGACTGATAGCTTGATATACTTGCTGGAGAAGTGCTCTTAGTTATCAGAAGAATGCTCGAAGTAGAGCTGTCACTTCCTTGTTGTATCGAAGGTTGTTTTCTGACTTTCCTTCTTTGTACTTGGTTTTAACTTCACAACAATATGTTTGACAGAGTACAAAGGTTTGTGTTCTCGATGGTACTATGTTTTTATTGTCAAGAAACAAAGAGTAAACAATAGAAGCAACACAGTAAAAAGACATACATTTTTTCGTATTAAATATTCAATCATTTGAAGTAAATATGCATTGACTACACGGGCTCAGCAATTATCTCTTTGTGGACGCACTACATATTGGACGTGCAAACTTGATCAGTTAAACAGATGGGGTCATCTTATGATACCGCGTCTATATGACTCTTGTCTAGTTCCAAGTCTTTGGACTTGCTATTTTCCTGACTGATTCTTAATAGCTCGTCTACTGACGTGGCATCTAGTTTAACTTCTCGTCTAGATTCAAGTCTTTGGACTTGGTGTTTTTTCTGGAAGTTATTTATTGGCTCGTCTGCCACTCATTTTTTCATAAAGACTTAGGCACTCGTCTAGTGTCTTTTACCTTAGCCAATTTTTAAAACCTCGTCTAGCGATAACCTTATAGACTCAGAATTTTACCAAGTTTTTGAAGGATCGTCTAACGATTGAGAATTTAGACCCAATACTGTTTCTTAGTAAAACTAAGAAACTAGATATGGGTTTCCTCAACTAGAAATACTTTTAATAATCCTGCAAGCTTGAACACCTAAGTTAGATCTTTGACAACACTTTGCCATAAAAATTTTACCTTTTTGTTAAAATCAAAACTTAAGAGATTATTTAAGTCAAAACCACTTTGGTTCTAACAATTTATACCGATCACAAAAGTCTTAAATATATTTTCCAGCAGTGGCATTTGAATTTAAGACAAAGGAGGTGGATGGAGCTTCTGAAGGACTATAATTGTACAATCTTATATCATCCTGGCAAGGCGAATGTAGTGACTGATGCTTTGGGTAGAAAATCAATGGCCAGTCTTGCTCACATAGCAGAGATGAAAAGACCTATTGTTAAAGAATTCCAAGAAATGGTTGAAAGTGGCATACAATTTGAAGTTACTCATTCAAACTCATTATTGGCTCATGTGAAAATTCGTTCCAACTAGGTTGATGATATTAAGAAGGCTCAAGGGCAGAACCCACAGTTGGTGAAAATGGTAGAGAATGTTCAAAATGGGAAAGTTTTAGAGTTATTAGTCGATTCTAAAGGCGTTCTGCGGCTTGGAGCTCGGTTATGTGTGCCTAATGTGGGGGACTTAAGAAGAAAAATCTTAAAGGAAGCTCATCATTCTTCTTATACTATTCACCCTGGTTCTAATAAGATGGATCAAGATTTACGAAAGTTTTATTGGTGGGAAGGAATGAAGAAAGATGTGGCGGAATTTTTTTCTAAAGGCTTAGTGTGTCAACAAGTGAAAGCTGAGCACCAAAAACCAGCAGGATTGCTGCAATCTATTGAGATACCCGAATGAATGGGAAGGTATTGCTATGGATTTTGTGACAGGTTTGCCTCCAACCTCAAAAGGTTATGACTCCGTGTGGGTGATTATAGATTGGTTAACTAAGTCTGCAAATTTATTGCCTATTAAAACCACTTACTCTACAGCTCAGTATGCTAAGCTTTACCTGGATAAGATTGTCTCCTTGCATGGTGTACCAGTTTCTATTATTTTAGATCGAGGGGCTCAATTTACTGCTCATTTTTTGAAGTCCTTCCAAACAACCTTGGGAGCTCATCTGAATCTTAGTAATGCCTTCCATCCTCAAACTGATGGCCAATCTGAGAGGACGGGACTATACAAATATTAGAAGATATGCTTCTTGCTTGTGTTCTAGATCTTGGTGGTAGTTGGGATCAATATTTACTTTTGATGGAGTTTGCATACAATAACAGTTATCATTCTTGTATTCAGATGAAACCATTTGAGGCTTTGTATGGTAGACGATGTAGGTCTCCAATAGGTTGGTTTGAAGCAATAGAACTAAACTAGTGGACCCAGATCTAATTTAGGATACACTTGAGAAGGTTAAGTTGATTCGAGACCGTTTGGTTACAGCTCAGAGCAGACAAAATTCTTATTCTGGTCACAGGAGGTGTAAAGTTGACACAGGCAAACACAAGAAGGGGGGTTGAATTATGTTTGTTAATAATTTTCGAAAACAACCTTTAAAACAATTTTTTCACACAAGAAGATTAGAAAATAGAAGCACGTATAAAGAGAAAGATCCTTTTTAAAAGACTTTAACAAAAGCAATATCAAAACCCCTTGGTTAGTAAGAAACAGATAAAGCTATAAGAGATAAGAGATAGAAGAATCACGCAAGATGTTTTATCCTGGTTCACTCTCTTCCAACCAAGAGCTATGTCCAGTCCCTTCTACTTGAAGGATTTTCTCCACTATTATCAAAATAGATTGCATCCAAGTATTCAACACCTCTCCAGGCTACAAGTATTTCTTTCTTACCAAGACTCTTCAACTCTAACTCTAACAAAGAGATATAATGTTTGATCTTCTTAACTCACTATGTATTTTACAAGGTAAAACATTAAATCAGATAAAACAAATGTGAAGAACAAATATTCTATTGAAATAAATATCAATCATTTGAAATAAATTCAAGAGATTCGAATTGCATTTAATTTATTTCAAAGATGGAGCTCGTCTAAAAAGAACTCTGTCTACTTAGTTATATGAGAGACTAAGTCTGTTCAATATTTATTTTGCTCGTCTGATGACGTGGCATATCCTCTTGTCTATCAAGTCTTTGGACTTGCTATTCCTCAATGAGTTTATAAAGATCTCCGTCCAGTGACGTGGCGGTTAGAGCTCGTCTACTAGATTACTTTATTTTTCAGTTCATTTACTTCTACTAATTACTTCCGTCTGCTTACGTGGCAAGACGGACTCGCTTATCATCAAGTTTTTGGACTTGTTGTATCTAACAAGTTATTTTGGTACATGTCTAGAAAACATTTAGAGCTTCATCTACTTAAGTAAACCAGTCTACTCAATTAAATAAAGAAGTAACTTTACCAAAGTTTTTGAGCAGCTCGTCTACAAGGGTTGACTCGTATTTTTCAAATAATTTGAAAAGAAAAGTCTAAGAGAGCTTGCAGGGCTCCCCCTACGATAAAGCATTCAAATAATTAAGCAAAATAAACATATGAAAAACAACTGCATATAAGCTAACAGATATGTGCAACAGCTTATCATACTTAGAGTATATATAAGGGAATAAATAAGCATAGTCAGAAGATATCAAAGCAAATAAGCAGACATAAGTATCAGAACAGTTAGCAAGTAGAAGAGAATATGCAAATGCAGACCAATATGAGCTTTTCAAAATAGACTTTTTATATATAAATATAAACAAATCTCTTTACTTTCCTTTCTCCCCCTTTTTATCATCAGTCAAAAAGGTAAAAGGAATGGACCATCATCGTCTGTATAAAAAGATAAAAGGTTAAGTTTAGGCAGGAGGAGGTGGAGGGTTGAGTCTGGCTTTTCTTGAAGTCCATGAGGAATTCCAGCATTTTATTGACAACCTCTAAGGTTGGAGCCATTGAAGTTTGTACTTGCTGTTGGACATCCTTCTTTATTTTCTCAGTCATCTTCTCAACCTTCTCATCAACTAACTTACCAACTCTGTCATCAACTATTTTTCCAAGAACCTCTTCAAGATTAGGTGGCAAAGCCTGTTGCCTTGAGCTTGCAGCAGACTCTTGAAATATGCTTAGTGTTCTTGAATGATCTGAAGAGTGCATCACAACTAGAGCTAATGGTTGAGAAGAATGTTTTTCTGATGAGCTCTGATTGTGAATGGATTCAGCTGTATCTTCTAAACCAACAACAGTGGCAATTTGATCAGGTTCTTCAACAATAGTTTCATCCGCAATAGGCTCTAAAGTAGGTGGAGGGATCACTGAGACTATTTTTGCCCATTTGATGGGGTAGATGAATTCCACAGTTTTACAAATTACGGGAAGTCCCCAAAGGTCTTTATAGATCATATATCTAAAATTTGAAAGACCACACTTCCCTTTGACCTTAGAAATTCCTTTCTTCTCTTCATCAGTCAGTCCAGAGGAAGATGCATCTCTAATGCAGTGGATAATATGAGATTTCCAGAAATCAGCAACTCGATGTTCATTGATCAACTCAATGGAATCAGTATGCAAAAAGAAATCCAACATTGAGTAGTTGAACGTTTCTTGGTTCAGATCAAGCATTGATGATTCAGATTCAAGCATGACTCCTTTGAATCTTTTGTTTTTCTTGTCCTTGTCCTTATTTAGATCTAACATTGGCAGTCTTGGACATATTCTGTAAGGCATGATTCCAACTTTGGTTGCTTCATTATGTCTTAGCCAGGATGGAGGGACAAAATGTGCGGCTCTATCAACTCTGAAACGACTGAATTCCCACTTCAACATTTCTTAGATGAGCTGATCCATAAAAAAGTCAGAGGCCCTCCTGTAGACTCTGGGATGATCAAAAGACACCCATTTTGTGTCCCTTGGCATGATCATGGGAACATGATTTGAGGATCTTGCTCTACGCTCAGGGATGATAGGAAGATTTTTCCTATTGGGGTCAGTCTCCCATACAGGTATGATATGTCTCTCAACTCCATCAGTGAAGGGTATGAAAGGAGGAGTTTTGACAATGTAATTTTTTTTTTTTTGGGGGGATTTGTTTAGGGGTAGGTGAGTGACTAACGGTCCTAAGTTTATTTGAGAAGGCACATTTTTTATTAATTTACAATCAGGATGAGGTAGGTAAACGGGTTCAACAGGTGGGCTGACTTCTTCCTCATACTCAGGTAGAGGATACCATCTGTTTGGAATGTGTTAGGGTTCAGGTTGGTGAGAATGAAACAGAACATTCCATTCCCTTTTTACCCTGGCCCAATCCTCAGATTTGCCATTATAAAGAACAGAAGTTGGGGTGAAGGGAAATAAGGTTCTCAAGGGTTTGAGGAAAGGAGCGCCAGGGGAAATGTCGTCATCTGGTTGATTGAACCAGGGATCATCGGCAGGGATAATAGGTTGAAATTGTGGAGTGGCTATTTGTGTTTGTTGGGGTGAAAGGGGTGTGGGAATGTACACATCATCTGGAGTGGAGATAGGCACATCATCAATCCTAGTTTCTAAACTAGAAACTAAGGCATCTACTGCTATTTGAACAGGATCACTAGAAGAGATGGTTACCTTGGAAGTCGTAGTTCATCTGGATTTTCTTGTTGGTTGCCTTCTAGGTTTTGTTGGAACAGGCACAACGGCCTCAGTAGTAGCAACATAGGTCTTTTACTTCTTTAGAATTGTACTGATAGGAATGTTGTCCTCATCAGCTTCCTCATCTTCATTATGTGAGAAGATAACTCTTCTTTGCTTCTTTGCAGCAGGAGCATCAGAAGGTTCCCTGTTAACAATGCCACTAGCTGGCCTCTTGGGGGTAGGCTTCCTTGTTGCAATGAGTGGTTTTTTGCCTAGTGATTCTTTTTACTCCTAGGACTTCAGCATTGTTTTGTTCCACCATCTCTTCTTTAGTTTTCATCAACTCCTCAGTCTTGGCCATTGCAGCAGCAGCATAGGTACTGAGGTTCATGCTGGCTATATGCATTTTACCAAAGTATGCATCCGACATTGGTTTTTCAGTTAATATCATAGCTTGCTCCTCAGGAGTCTTTGCAGCAA
The DNA here is from genome assembly GCA_030762895.1 of Sophora flavescens. Lineage (NCBI taxonomy): Eukaryota > Viridiplantae > Streptophyta > Magnoliopsida > Fabales > Fabaceae > Sophora > Sophora flavescens. Next base: position 68,438,734 of record CM061066.1, read on the forward strand.
AAATCTCATGAATTCCTTGAGCCTTGAAAATCTTGGAAAGAAGATGGCAAAAAGGAAATGCTGAGAGTCTTTTCTTGTTCATCACAGCATCTCTGAATCTTCCGTACATAATTCTTGGAAGATTGATCTTTGTTTCGGTGAGAAGATGGCAGAGGTAGAATTGCAGAGAGGAGAGGTTGTATTTGGATCCAACCTTATGAAGAACCACTTTGTTAAAAAGCTGATGAAGGATGCGAACAATGTCCATCATTTCAACAGCTTTCCAGGTGTGAGTTCTGACTGTATCTTCTTTCATGAGACAGACTTCAATGGTCTCAGCCACCCAAATCCTCTTCCCGTGACTCAGTAAAAACTAAACCCTCCTGAGCACAGAAAATTGCATCAGCAATAGTCTTCTCCGAGACTACAATCTTCTTTCTTAACACCGTTGAGAAAAAGTCAGTATCAGTTACTTGGACATTTCTCCAGAAATCCCTAATCAGGTTGGGAAAGACGGAGACCTTCTCAGTGAAGTGTCCTCCCCACCCGGCTGCATTAACATATTTGCTTGTGTCTAAGTTGTAGTCTTGCAGCACTCCAAGGTTGAAATGATGCTCTATTTCCAAGTTGAGCTTGTCCACGTTGAAGGTTGAAGAAGAAGCCATTTTAGGTGATCAGAGAGCTTAGGGTTTGAAAGCAGAGAGAGAGAGAGAGAGATAGCTCGAGAGGTTAGAGAAGTGTAAAGTTTTTCTCAGAGGGAAAAATATTACTTATAAAAGAATTTTGAATCTCAAAGGTTAAAAAAAACTTTTGACATGACATGTCATTATGATAAAATGGCGTTGTTAACTTGGAACTATAAAAAGGTCTTGATGGAAGTACTGACTCAGCAAAAAGAATAAAGGATAAATTTGTCTTGAGACAAAATAAATGCATTTATTAACAAACAAAAAAAATATTCTTAAACACAGGCAGATGTGAACTCGTCTGAAACTATACAATGGACGCGATAACCAGTATCAGTGGACACGTCATATGGACGTGCAATACAATATGCAATAGACGCATAACTTCAAATAGGTATTAGACGAGCATAGGTAATAGACGCAGGATTAACAAAACGATTTTTTTTTCAAGGATGGATGCCTAAATTAATCCACACATATCATATTAAGATGCTTCCTAATAAAGATAAATATGTCCTCTATAAGAGGTTTAGTAAAGATATCTGCCCATTGATGACCAGTATCTACAAATTGAATATCAATCACACCTTTTAGTACATAATCCCTAATAAAATGATGTTTAATCTCTATGTGCATAGCTCTAGAATGCAAAATTGGATTCTTAGATAGATTTATTGTAGCAGTGCATAAGCAAAATACTACTTACAAATACATTGTAGTCCTCCAATTGATGTTTGATCCAGAGAAGTTTTGAGCAGCAACTTGCAGCTGATATATACTCAGCTTCAACAGTTGATAAAGCAATGGTACTTTGTATTTGGCTTGACCAAGAGACAAGATTAGCACCAATGAAGTGACATCCTCCACTAGTGCTTTTTCTTCCAATTCTATCTCCAGCATAGTCAACATCACAGAAACCAACTAATTTGTAATCTTCATTTTTCTTAAAGCACAAACCAAGATTAGTAGTACCTTTTAAATATCTAAAAATTCTCTTAACTGCTGATAAGTGAGATTCTCTAGGATCAGATTGAAATCGAGCACATAAACATACACTGGACATAATATCAGGTCTAGACGCAGTAAGATATAAGATAGATCCTATCATACCTCTGTAAACCTTTTGGTCTACCTTTTTCTCTTTATCATCTTTGTTCAGTATGGAAGTGGGGTGCATAGGAGTATTCATTGGCTTACAATCATCCGTCTTAAACTTCTTCAGAAGTTCTTTTGTATACTTAGTTTGATGGATGAGAACCTTGTCCATGGTTTGTTTTACTTGAAGTCCAAGGAAGAATTTGAGTTCTCCCATCATGCTCATTTCAAACTCTTTCTGCATTAACATAGAGAATTCTTTGCATAGAGACTCATTAGTACCACCAAGAATAATATCATCAACATATATCTGTACAACTATGAAATTAGACCTAATGGATTTTATAAATAAGGTTGTGTCAACCTTTCCTCTATTGAATCCATTTTCCATAAGAAAGGAACTTAGTCTGTCATACCAAGCTCTAGGAGCTTGTTTGAGACCGTACAACGCTTTCTTAAGCTTATATACATATTCAGGATTGGTTTCACCCTCAAAACCCGGGGGTTGCATAACATAGACTTATTCATTAATAAAGCCATTTAGAAAATCACTTTTAACATCCATTTGAAAAAGCATAATACTATGATGTGCAGCGAATGAAAGTAGAATTCTAATAGCTTCTACTCTAGCAACAGGTGCAAAAGTTTCAGTATAATCTATACCTTCTTATTGAGAGAAACCTTGAGCAACAAGTCTTGCTTTGTTTCTTATTACCTTAAAATTTTCATCAAGTTTGTTTCTGTAAACCCACTTTGTTCCAATCACTGATTTGCCTTCGGGTAGGGGAATCAGAATCCAAACATCACTTCTTTCAAACTGATTGAGTTCTTATTGCATGGCTAGAATCCAACCATCATCTAGCAAAGCCTCGTCTACTGTCTTTGGTTCTAACTCAGACTAGTGCAGAATTGTCTTGTTCTCTGAAGGTTGATCTGGTTCTTAGCTTGTCGTTGGGGTTTCCAATGATCTGATCTTGTGGATGATAATTCTTGAAGTACCAAGATTTTTGAACTGTATCATGTTGAGAAGTGGAAGTTTTTGGTTGTTTAGTAGGGTCATCTTCTTGATCATCAACTTTTCTTTCAGGTGAGTCTCCTAGAATGCTTAGATCAAGATCTGCAAAAGCTTCATCTAGCTCTGATAATTTCTTATCAGACTGTTTGTCATCAAACTTGACATGAATACTTTCCTCTACTATCAAAGTCCTAGAACTATAGACTCTAAAGCCATTATATATTTCAGAATATCCTAATAGTATTCCACTATCTGTTTTAGAATCAAACTTACCAAGTTGATATTTAGTATTCAGTATATAACATTTACAACCAAAAGGGTGAAAATAAGATATGTTGGGTTTTCGTCCTTTCCACACTTCATAAGGAGTCTTATTCAGGATAGGTCTAATGCATATTTTGTTATGAATGTAGCAGGCAGTATTAACAGCATCCGTCCATAAGTGTCTAGGGACAGAGTTGTCATTGAGCATAGTTCTAGCCATCTCTTGAAGAGATCTGTTCTTTCTCTCTACCACACCGTTTTGCTGTGGTGTTCTAGGTATTGAGAAGTTGTGAATGATACCATTTTCGTCACAGAACTTATGAAATAGCTCATTTTCAAACTCTCCCCCATGGTCACTTTTGATTGAAGTGATAAACATGCCTTTTTCATTGTGTACACATTTGCAGAATACATAAAAGACCTTAAATAACTCATCCTTGTGAGTTAGGAACATAACCCATGTCCATCTAGTGTAATCGTCTGCTATGACAAGACCATATTTCTTACCACTGACAGTGGCAGTCCTTGTTGGACCAAAAAGATCAAGATGTAGCAACTCTAGTGGTCTATTGTTACTAACAATATTCTTAGATTCAAAAGAACCTTTGACTTATTTTCCCTTTTGACATGCATCACAAAGAGCATCAGATTTGAACTTAAGGTTTGGTAGTCCTTTCACGAGGTTATGCTTGTTTAGCTTTGAAATTAATTTCAAGCTTGCATGACCCAGCCTTTTGTGCCAAATCCATCGCTCATCTTCAATGGACACTAGACATGAGACATTTTGATTTGAGAGGTCCTCCAAGTCAATCTTATAGAGATTGTTTTGTCTTTTAGTAGTGAATAAAAGTGATCCGTCATCTTTCTTGACAGTACACATGTTCTTATTAAACGCAACTGCTTATCCACTGTCACATAATTGACTTATGCTCAGTAGATTGTGCTTCAAGCCATTTACTAAAAGAAAATTATCAATGGAGGGAAAAAGGATGTTTACCAATTTTACCTATACCAATGATTTTCCCTTTCTGATTTCCTCCAAATGTGACCCAGCTATCATCTTTGGGCTTAAAGTTTTGGGACATAGACCTTTCTCCCGTCATGTGTTGTGAGCAGCCAATGTCCAATTACCAAGATATCTGTTTTCTTCCTGTTGTTAAGCAGATCTGCAATAGGTATTATCTTATCTTTAGGTACCCAAACTGACTTGGGTCCTTTCTTGTTAGTTGTCACTGTATAATTATGCTTAGCATGTTTATTGTGTATGCATCTAGATGTAATATGCCCATTTTTTCCACACACTTTGCAAAAGGTGTTGGACGAGCTAGACTTAGCTTTGGTATATTTATTAGGAACTTTTGAAGATTTATGATGTTTAAGTGGTTTTGACTTTTTGTGAGAAGTGTCTTGCTTCTCTTTATCATAACCAAGACCAGATTTATCATAAGGTGACCTAGAGTACCGTAAAATGAGACTAAGCTTATCTGAGCCTCCTACAAGCTTTGATAGAGAATCAGTTAGATATGTTACATCTTGTTTCAGTTTTGCAACTCACAAGAAACATCAGGTTCACACACCATTTTGTCAGCTAGACTAACATTTACTGATTTTAGGATGTCGTTTTCATTTTTGAGGTTTTGTTTCTCAGTGCAGACCCTATCATATTCTCTAGACAGTTTGGAAAACTTCTTTTTGAAACTCTTATATTATCGTGATAGTAAAGACGACTCATGCAACAGTTCATCAAAAGCATTTTGAAGAGTGGACAGGTCAGAGTTCATTACCTCAGCATCAATGTATTCGCTTTCTGATGTAGTGTCTACCATGAGACAGATATTTGCTTCTTCCTCGGCTTCATTTTCTTCATCTGATAAAGACAGATCAAGATACTCCCATGTAGCCATTAAGCCTTTCTTCTTTTTGAAGAATTTCTTTTTATTCTTAAGCTCAGGTCAGTAAGCTTTGAAATGACCAGGTTTCTTGCATTCAAAGCACAAGGGTGGACCTTTTTCCTTGGAGTCTGACTTCTCCTTGGAAAACTTTTTGTTGAGTTGCTTCCTACTGAAACCACCTTTCTTTCTTCACATATGTTGAATCTTCCTGGAGATAAAGGACAATTCATCCTCATCTGATCCTTCATCATTATCAGAAGATTCAGACTCATCTAATGACTCAGCAGCTTTGAGAACTTTTGATGAACTTGCTTTCTTTGCCTTTAGGGCAATAGATTTTCCTTTTCTGGAATTTTCTTCTTCATTAAGTTCGAGTTCATGAACCTTGAGAGATCCAAGAAGCTCTTCCAGAGATAGTGTATTTAGGTTTTTGGCTTCCTAGATAGCAGTTACTTTGGGTCTCCATTGCTTGGATAGACTTCTTAGGATTTTTCTAACATGATCTTTATTTTCATAAATTTTACCAAGAGATATGAGACTATTGGGGATGGTTTGGAATCTTCCAAACATTTGGTCTATTCTTTCATGTTCACCAATCTTGAACAGCTCATACTAATGAACCAGCATGCTGATCTTTGATTCCTTAACTTATGAGGAACCCTCATGAGCTAAGGCAAGCGTATCCCATATTTCTTTCGCAGTATTGCAGCTATGAACTTTGTCATGTTCAGATCTGGTTATAGCACACATGATATAGTGCTTAGCCTTCAAGTTTAGCTGATGTTGGTTTTTCTGCTCTTGAGTCCACTGGGCTCTAGGAACAGCAACTCCAGCTTCATCTCTTGGTTCAGTGTAGCTGGTTTCAATCAGCTCCCGGATATATACATTCTGAGCATCTAAGAAGGCCATCATTCTCTTCTTCCAGTAGTCATAATCCGCTCCATCAGAAAAAGGAGGTATGTTGATAGCTTGTCCTTCTGCATCCATAGTTGTTGGATCGTACTCCCCCGGCACTTGTTAGATGCTCAACCCTTTCGAGGCTAAGCTCTGATACCAACTGAAGTTGACACAGGTAAACACAAGAAGGGGGGTTGAATTGTGTTTGTCAATAATTTTCGAAAACAACCTTTAAAACAATTTTTGAACACAAGAAGATTAGAAAACGAAAGCACATACAAAGAGAAATATCCTTTTTAAAAGACTTTAACAAAAGTAATATCAAAACCCCTTGGTTAGTAAGAAATAGAAAAGGCTGTAAGAGATAAGAGATAGAAGAATCACGCAAGATGTTTTATCCTGGTTCACTCTCTTCCAACCAAGATCTACGTCCAGTCCCTTCTACTTGAAGGATCTTCTCCACTATTATCAAAATAGATTACATCCAAGTATTCAACACCTCTCCATGCTACAAGTATTTATTTCTTACCAAGCATCTTCAGGCTCTAACTCTAACAAAGAGATATAATGTTTGATCTTCTTAACTCACTATGTGTGAGGATATGACAGTTTAAGATCAGATGAATATTTTCACAATACTCAGACTAAGAAATACTGACTCTTGCTCTCTAAAGAAATATGAGTATGAGTGATTGTAGTTTTACAAAAGTTGAGCTCGTAAGGTTGTGCAATAAAGAGTCATCTTATTCAGTATCTCAGGTCTTCTATTTATAGTGACCTTCTTCTTCACTTGTATTTCTTCAATGGTTACTTTGAATAATCCTGTTTAGAGATTGCATTTAATGCATAATATCCGTTGTGACTGATAGCTTGATTATGGCAATGTTGAATAGTACTCTTGGTTATCAAGGTAGCATGAAATAGGAGGCTTACTGCTCTGAGTATTGCAGCTTGAGAACTTGTTGTTCCTCCTTTGTGAACAATCCAGCTTTTTCAGTCATAAGTTGTCATCGTACAGATCGTTTTACAGTATCTTATTGTACGATTCTGCTTTTTGCATTTCTTGATGGTACTTTGTTTCTTTTACAACAAGGTAAAACATTAAAGCAGATAAAACAAATGTGAATAACAAATATTCTATTGAATTAAATATCAATCATTTTAAATAAATTCAAGAGATTCGAATTGCATTTAATTTATTTCAAATATGGAGCTCGTCTAAAAAGAACTCCGCCTACTTAGTTATATGGTAGATTAAGTCTATTCAATATTTTATTTTACTCGTCTGATGATGTGGCATATCCTCTTGTCTATCAAGTCTTTGGACTTGTTATTCCTCAATGAGTTTATAAAGATCTTCGTCTAGTGACGTGGCGGTTAGAGCTCATCTACTAGATTAATTTATTTTTCAGTTCATTTACTTCTACTAATTACTTCCGTCTGCTTACGTGGCAAGATGGACTCGCTTATCATCAAGTTTTTGGACTTGTTGTATCTAATAAGTTACTTTGGTACATGTCTAGCAAACATTTAGAGCTTCATCTACTTAAGTAAACCAGTCTACTCAATTAAATAAAGAAGTAACTTTACCAAAGTTTTTGAGCTGCCCGTCTACAAGGGTGGACGCATATTTTTCAATGAGAACTTATCACAAGTTTATTTTACTTATATTAAAGTATTCATGCATAACTTAAAGCACATGTTAGATCTCAACTAACACATTGCCAAGCAAATTTAATCCTTTTGTTAGCATCAAAACTTTGAGATTATTAAATCCAAAACCACTTTGGTTCCAACAAGGTGCCTATTAGAGTTTGTAGTAGGAGATCATGTATTTTTATGTGTTTCTCCAATGAAAGGAGTGTCAAGGTTTGGCAAGAAGGGCAAGTTCAGTCCATGATTCATTGGGCCATTTGAGATTTTGGAGAAAGTTGGACCTGTATCTTATCGCTTGGCTCTTCTTCCTAATCTTTCGGGAGTTCACCCAGTTTTTCATGTCTCTATACTTCGGAAATATTTGTATGATCCTTCTCACATAATCCACCATGAAGATTTACAGTTAGATGAGCATTTGTCTTACACAAAACAGCCTGTGGCTATCATAGACAAGCGAGTGAAGCGATTACAATCTAAGGATATTATGTCAGTGAAGGTTGTTTGACGAGGGCCATCTAGTAAAGAAATGACTTGGGGATCTAAAGCAATAATGCATGAAAAGTATCCTCACTTGTTTGAAAACCAAGGTTAGTAATGACTTTAAAGATTCGACGACGAATTCTTTATAAGGGGGGGGGGGGGGAATGAAACGCACCATTTTAATAAATGACTTTTAAAAAAAGATTAAAAGGGGGTGGTCAGCGAGAAGCTTCTCCACAACCCTCTTAATTTTTTCTTTTCCTGCTAAGCCCACACCATTCTTGACGCTCTCTCCCTCCCTCTTGTCTCATTACTTAGTTCTTATTCATTCCTCCATCTTGCTTCTTTCTTTTCCTCTTTTATTTGCTCAATTTCCTTCCAATCTCAAGCAACATTGAAAGATTATTATACAAATCTTGAAGCTATACCTCTTTAATTTTGGGAAGCTAAGTTGTGGTGACTTCTTTTTTTTTTTGGGTTAGGGAAGGAGCTCCCTAGAGAAAGAAGGGTACCCACTCCGTGAAGTTGTGCATTTAGGCTCTCTGAGATCTATCAGTTAGCATTTGTCTGCTTCCCTTGAAGTTGTTGGGAGTAGATTTGTGGTCTCTCCATATTTGTGAGTGGATGATAATCAATGTGGCATATTTTAAATATTTTATAATTATTGTCTTTAATTATCTTGCTATGTTAAAATTATTTCTTACAATCATATTTGGGGAAACATACCTTTGGTGTTTATTTTAACCATTCCTAAATATTTTTAAGGTTGTGGTTTTTCATTGAATGATTTTGATTATAGCTGAGAGTTGTAAAAATCAATTATGTGATAGTGGTTAAACTTGAAATATGATAACGTGGATTTTTATTTTTGAAAAGTTGGATACAAATGAGAATGATTTGCGAATTGTGATTTGGGGAATCCATGTTAGAATCTCGTAGCCGTTAGCGGGGGTAATGGTCTAGGTGCACCTAGTTATATATATTCCTGGAGGAGAGGGTTGTCCGTGAGATGGAGCCGCCAGTGCATAGAGAGGGCTGTCAACGATATCGAGCTTCCCCCGATGACATATGATTTATGTAACTTGAAAGAGGAAAGGGATATCCGTTAGATGGAGCCGCCCCTAGGGGAGAGGCCACCCTTAGTAGGAGAGGGATATCAGCAAGGTGGAGCCACCTCAAATTTTTGTTCTCTCATGTGTGACCCCACCGTGATTAAAAAAATTCTTTAAACTTGTGTTTTGTCACTTTACTCATTTCTTTTATTATTTTTACCTCTTTAACTAGATTTGGTGTTAAAAATGTTATTATTTGAAACAGGTTACATTTGCAAGTTTAATGATTTTTATATAAATGTTTCATTAAAGTTACATGTTATTCCAGTATGCTATTAAGTTTGAAAGAATAATTATTCGTGCGTTAATATGTTTCCCTTCTAGTTCGTGGTGGTTGTTATGCCCTCACTGAGTCTGTGTGAGTCACCCTTCATATTTGTTTTTCCAAACAGATTCCTAGGCAGCTAAGTAGTTGACTGATAGCTGCAGATCATTCAGATTGTGTCCCTCTTTTTGTAGTCCCCTTTTTGTTAGAGGTCCTTTAATGTATTTTAAGACTCTTTTCACTCTGTAGCTATAGGAAACTAGTACTAAATTCTTTGAGTTGTATTAATGGTTTAGAATACCAAACTTGATGTACTTTTGTGACTAGAACTTCTGGGAAATATGAATATTTCAGCAGGTGGTTTTTGTTTTGGGACGTCGGAATTACAGAGGAAACTATGTTGGAATTTTCGTAAAAATTCTAAATCTTTATCAAGTATGCTTCTAAATTAATAGGTTTGCCAGGCTAGGATTGTAAGCCTGTGCACCGGTCACGGCTTAGATTTTTGGGTCGTGACAAGGCGATCTTCGACCGCCGTTCGACAACCACCCACCACCGTTTGGCAACTCCGACGCACCGTCCGACCACCGTCTCCGGTCAATTCCTCTCTCACATCCTCCTTTCTCTCCCTTCCATATTCTCTTTCATTTTTTCTTAAATTTCTTTCTTCCTTTCATTTTATCCAGATTCCATCCACAATCCTCCGCCCACCGTTCAAATTCCGACAAGTCACCGTACGGCCGCCCATCTTCCTCGTAGTTCAGGTATGTGAAATTTTTCATTTTTGTTTTCATTTTGCTTTATCATCATAAGATTGTTTCATTTTGTATTTTGCTATGCTTTTTATTCTCTTGAAAATAATAGGTAGATGTGTTTGTCAAAATTGGTGGCTACCCACCAAAATAGTAAAATATGGTATGCCTTCTTCTTTCTTGGTGAAAAATGGTGGCAACCAATCAAGGAAGGAGAAGTATCCAAATTGATTTTCTTGGTCAAAATTGATGGCTACCAACCAAGAGGGAAGAAGCAAAATTGAATTTTTCTTCTTATGTTCACATTGCCATAAACCTCTATAAATAGGAGCCATTGCCATTGAAAGAAATCATTCCAACATTAAGAGATTCTCAAGTAAGTTACAAAAGCTTAGAGAGATAAGCATTTGTGAGAGAATTTTGTGAGAGAATAAGCTCTTGGGTGTAATTGGGTTATAGGTAGTGAGAGGTTGTGAGTGTTTGTAAACACTGTGTTTCCCTTTTCAGTAAAAGGTTTGCAGCAGCCCGGAGACATAGGCATAATTGGCTGGACTCCGTTATCAATTTTTTGTGCTATTATTCCTCATTTATCGCTCTATTTCTCATATCTGATTACCGGAAACTTGGCGTAATTTCCTAACAACTGGTATCAGAGCTTTAGGTTCTCTAAAGCATGGTGGTTCGTAGAAATTGTCAGAAACGATCCAGAGAAGGTCAGGTTCGAGTGGGAGCGATGGCAGCATACGAAGGAAAGGTGAAAAATGAGAAGTTTGATGGTGCGGACTTTGGCTTTTGGAAGATGCAGATTGAAGATTATCTGTATTAGAAAAAGCTGTATCAACCTCTCCAAGAAAAGAAACGAGAAGGCATGAAGGACGCAGATTGGACTCTTCTCGACAGGCAGGCCCTCGGAGTTATCCGATTGTCGTTATCCCGTAATGTTGCTTTCAACATTGCAAAAGAAAAGACCACGACGAGTCTTATGGCAGCTCTTTCCAACATGTATGAAAAACCGTCAGCCTCAAACAAAGTTCATTTGATGAGGCGGTTGTTTAATTTGTGGATGACGGAAGGCGGGTCGGTAGCTCAACATCTCAATGAACTCAGCTTAGTCACAACCCAGTTGAGTTCAGTTGGAATCGAATTTGACGATGAGGTACAAGCATTAATACTTTTGTCTTCCTTCCAGAGAGTTTGAATGCTACTGTCACGGCTGTGAGTAGCTCAACGGGTAGCAATAGGTTGAAATTTGATGATGTTCATGATCTGGTTCTCAGTGAAGAGATCCGACTGATAGAGTCGGGTGAATCATCAACCTCTTCAGTTTTACATACAGAGTCAAGAGGGAGAAAGTCAACCAGAGGAAATGGATGCGGTAAATCGAAGGATATGCTGTCCAAATCCAGAAATCATTGTAGTTCCCATAGCTCGAAAAATTTCAAGTGTTGGAATTGTGGAAAGTCTGGGCACTATAAAAATCAGTGCAAGAGTGCACCAAAGAATCAGGAGGCGAAGATAGAAGCAAATGTTGCTTCCACCTCAGGAGGTGATGATGCATTGATATGCTCTTTGGAGAGCAAGGAAGAGTCTTGGGTGTTAGACTCTGGAGCATCCTTTCATGCTACTTCGCAAAAAGAATTCTTTGAGAATTATGTCCCTGGAAACCTCGGTAAAGTTTACCTTTTGTAACGAGAAATCTTGTGAGATTGTGGGTAAAGGTGTAGTGAAGATTATGTTGAACGGGTCTGTATGGGAATTGAAAAATGTCAGACATATTCCCGACCTGACGAAGAACTTAATCTCAGTAGGCCGGTTGGTCAGTGATGGCTATACAATAATCTTCCAAGGCAATCAATGGAAGATTTCAAAGGGTGCAATGACGATTACTCGTGGTAAAAAGAGTGGTACTATTTACAAGACAGCGGGAGCATGTCATTTGATTGCAGTTGCAGCAAATGAAAATTCTCATCTATGGAACTAGAGACTGGGCCATATGAGTGAGAAAGGTATGAAGATCATGCACTCAAAGGTCAAACTAACAGGTCTTCGGTCAGGTCTTCGGTCAGTGGAAATTGACATGTGTGAAGACTGTATACTTGGAAAGCATAAACGAGTCATCTTTCAGACAAGTGGAAGAACCCCAAAGAATGAGAAACTCGAGCTTGTTCACTCTGATGTTTGGGGTCCAACAACTGTCCCATCCATTGGTGGGAAGCACTACTTCGTGACTTTTGTTGATGACCACTCTAGGAAGGTTTGGGTATACTTTCTAAAACATAAGTCTAAAGTATTTGAGGCTTTCAAGATATGGAAATCCATGGTAGAAAATGAAACATGATTGAAGATGAAAAAGCTCATAACCGACAATGGTGGTGAATATGAAGACACTAGATTCAAGAAGTGTTGTTATGAGCATGGGATCAGAATGGAGAGAACCATGCCGGGTACGCCTCAACACAATGGTGTAGCTAAGCGTATGAATAGAACGTTGACTGAATGAGCCAGAAGCTTACGTGTGCAGTCAGGCTTACCGAAACAATTATGGGAAGAGGCAGTCAACACAGCAACTTACTTGATCAATCGTGTCCATCGGTACCATTGGAGCACGAAATACCAGAAGAGGTATGGAGCGGAAAAGAGATAAAACTCTCACATCTTAGAGTTTTTGGTTGTGTAGAATATGTGCACTCAGTGATCAAGGTAGGAAGAAGCTTGATCCCAAATCAAAGAAGTGCACTTTCATCGGTTATGGTGAGGATGAGTTTTGCTACCGCCTATAGGATGATGAAAACAGAAAGATGATCCGTGGTAGAGATGTGATCTTCGACGAAAGGGTGATGTACAAGTACAAGCATAGCATATACGCCAACAACCCAGAACAAAGTGGGCCAGTGCATGCAGAGGTGAACGATGTCCCATAAAGTCCTATAGTTGAGAGTCCTCAGCCAAAGGAATCAACTGAACAGAGTAGTGAGCAACAGTCTGACACACCAAAGCCTTCTACTCCAGCTCCTGTATTGAGAAGGACTTCTCGACCTCATGTTTCTAACAGGAGATACATGGACTACATGTTGTTGACCGATGGAGGGGAGCCTGAAGACTATGCGGAAGCATGTAAAACCGCAGTTGACAGCAAGTGGGAGCTTGCCATGAAAGACGAGATGAAGTCTTTGATCTCTGATCAGACATGGGAACTAGTTGAGTTACCCGTGGGAAAGAAAGCACTTCACAACAAGTGGGTGTATCCGGTGAAGGAGGAACATGATGACTTTCAAAAGATACAAAGCCCGACTAGTTGTCAAAGGATTCCAGTAAAAGAAAGGAGTCGACTACACCGAAATGTTTGCTCCAGTTGTGAAGCTCAATACTATCAGGTCTGTGTTAAGTATTGTTGCCAGTGAAGAGCTCTATCTTGAGTAGTTAGACGTGAAGACTGCGTTTCTTCATGGAGACTTAGATGAGGAGATATACATGCACCAACCTGAAGGATTCTTATAGAAAGGGAAGGAGAATATGGTGTGTAAGAGCTTGTATGACCTGAAACAAGCTTCCGAGACAGTGGTACAGGAAGTTTGAAAGATTCATGCACAAGGAAGGTTTCCAGAAGTGCAATGCCGATCACTGTTCCTTCTTCAAGGGATATAAGTCCAGTTATATCATTTTTCTACCTTTCGTCGATGATATGTTAGTAGCAGGTTCAGATATGGACAAGATCAGAAGCTTGAAGATGCAGTTGTCAAAAGAATTTGACATGGAGGACTTAGGTCCAGCAAAGAAGATCCTTGGAATGCAAATTACGAGAGATAAGCAAAGATGAATTTTGTAGTTATCTCAGGTGAAGTACATCAACCGTATTTTTCAAAGATTCAACGTGGGCGATGCCAAATTGGTTAGCACATCTTTGGAAAGTCATTTTCGCCTATCCAAGGATAAGTCCCCTCAGATAGAGGAAGAAAGAGAATTTATGGCTAAAGTTCCATATGCTTCAACCATTGGAAGTTTGATGTATGCAATGGTCTGTACGAGGTCAGACATTGGTCATGCAGTGGGAGTTGCTAGCAGGTTTATGTCAAATCCAGGTAAAGCTCATTGGGAAGCAGTCAAATGGATTTTGAGGTATCTATGAGACACTACAAAGAAGTGTTTGTACTCCGATAAAGGTGAATTAAAAGTACAAGGCAACGTAGATGCAGACTTAGCAGGTGAAGTCGATCACTGAAGAAGAACCACCGGTAACATATTCACTGTTGGAACTACAGCTGTTAGTTGGATGTCGCAGATACAAAAGATTGTAGCTTTATCCACTACAGAGGTTGAGTATGTAGCAGTGGCAGAAGCCATCAAAGAATTGATATGGCTTCAAGGATTGTTAACAGAGCTGGGATTCATCCAGGAGAAGAGTGTTTTGTACAGTGATAGTCATAATGCGATACATCTGGCAAAAAACTCGGCATTTCATTCCCGAACAAAGCACATTGGTCTCCATTATCACTTCATCAGATAGCTGCTTGAGGATGAGGTGCTAGCATTGAGAAAGATCCTAGGAAGTAAGAACGCAGCAGACATGTTGACAGAAGTGGTAACCATCGATAAACTGAAGTTGTGCTCAGCTTCGGTTGGCTTGATAAAGTAACAGACCGGAGAAGGCTGCTGCATGATCGTGGTGTGAAGACCGATCGATTGAAATCAGTCTTCAAGTGGGAGATTGTTAGTCAAAATTGGTGGCTGCCCACCAAAATAAAAAAATATGGTATGCCTTCTTCTTTCTTGGTCAAAAATGGTGGCAACCAATCAAGGAAGGAGAAGTATCCAAATTGATTTGCTTGGTCAAAATTGATGGCTACCAATCAACATGGAAGAAGAAGAAAAATTGAATTTTTCTTCTTATGTTCACATTGCCATAAACCTCTATAAATAGGAGCAATTGCCATTGAAGGAAATCATTCCAACATTGAGAGCTTCTCAAGTAAGTTCCAAAAGCTTAGAGAGATAAGCATTTGTGAGAAAAAATTCTAGTGAGAGAATTTTGTGAGAGAAGAAGCTCTTGGGTGTAATGGGTGTAATTGGGTTGTGGGTAGTGAGAGGTTGTGAGTGTTTGTAAACACTTTGTGTATTTGCCTTTTCAGTAAAAGGTTGGCAGCAGCCCGGAGACTTAGGCATAATTGACCGAACTCGGTTATCAATTTTTGTGTGCTATTATTTCGCATTTATCGCTCTATTTCTCATATCTGATTACCGGAAATTGGGCATAATTTCCTAACAAGATGAACATTATTGAAAGCAATACACTCTGTTTGTTATTCCTTTTTGTGCTCTTCCATGTTGTGCTCTGTCCAATTTCGTAGACCAACTTGAAAGCATCCTATTGTAGAAGTTTTGTATAGTTTAGATGAACATAAAGGTAAAAGCTTTATAGTTTATAGAAGGAGTTAAAGGAAGAGAGGACGTTGCATATAAGGAAAAAGGGCATTGGCTTGGCTTTATTCAACCTTGATTTTAGGAATACTGCAACAAGCAAAGCCTATACCAATATTCCCTACTGGACAAATAGAGCTATATGATGAGTAAGATAAGCATCACATACACCCTTTCTGCAAATTGTCTTGATTATTGAAGAGGAATCATCAATGATATAGAGACCCATATTTGAGATTTCAAAGTTTACGAGGGAAAGTTTATATAAATCACTTTTGTTAATTAAAAAAATTGAAATCAGATCAGTATTTTAAGGATGTAATATTCTATTTTATGTTAAAAATATTGTCATTTAATTTCTTTATCGGTACAAGATGGTAGAGTAGAAAACTTGAAAGAAACATGGAATTGCTATTTTAGACACATTAAGTAGGAACATTTTTCAAAAGGTTCAGACACCTTCAAATCTGCAATAACAAAGCAATATCTATAATGGGACCCAAAAAAAAAACTCAAATTGAGAATGATCAAAAGCATATTAATTTTGGGTTGTTTTCTATTTTGATTTTGATTTGGATGGTTGCAAAGGTAAGATTCAGATTTTGTTAGTAGTTGTTTGGACATGGTAGTGGCAACGTTGAACCCAAAAAAAATAATGAAGTTTTTTTAAAAGCCAAATAATTAAATAAGATAGGTGTGAACACCCATTTTTGTCCGTCTTCATTTTATTATCATGATTTTTATATATTTCAGGGAGACAAGAAAATAATGAAGAAAGGAGGAGGCTCATTACTAATTTGCTATTGGACGGGGAGGTCCCGTCCATTATATTGCACTTGCTGTTGGACGGAGAGGTCCCGTCCATTGCATTTGCTATTGGACGGGAGGTCCCGTCCATTACATTGCACTTGCTGTTGGATGGGGAGGTCCCGTCCATTGCATTTGCTGATGGACGGCGAGGTCCGGGCCATTACATTGCATTTGCTGTTGGACGGTGAGGTCCAGTCCATTCCATTGCACTTGCTGATTGGACGGGGAGGTCCCTTCCATTGCATTTGTTGTTGGACGGGAGGTCCCGTCCATTGCATTTGCTACTCGACAGCGAGGACCAGTCCATTACATTGCACTTGCTGTTGGATGGGGAGGTCCCGTCCATTGCATTTGTTGTTGGACCGGAGGTCCCGTCCATTGCATTTACTGTTGGATGGCGAGGTACAGTCCATTACATTGCATTTGTTGTTGGACGGGGAGGTCCCATCCATTGCATTTGATGATGGACGGCAAGGTCCAGTCCATTACATTGGATTTGTTGTTGGACGGCGAGGTCCACTCCATTCCATTGCATTTGCTGTTGGACGGGAGGTCCCGTCCATTGCATTTGCTGTTGGACAGCGAGGTCCGGTCCAATTCATTGCATTTTTTAATTGGACGAGGAGGTTCCGTCCATTGCATATCTAATTTTCTGTTGGACGAGGAGGTTCCATCCATCGCATGTTTAAACTTCTGTTGGACGAGGAGGTCCGTCCAGTTCATACCTAATTTTACATATCAAACTTTCTGTTGGACAGTGAGGTTCCATCCACTACAATTTTGTTTTCAGGCTGAAGGCTAAAGAATAAAGAAAGAAGAAAAAGAAGATAATGAATAAAGGACGAAGAAAAGAAGGAGAAAAGGACAATCAGTGAAAAGAAGAAAGGAGATTGAGTTACTTCTCCTAACCCTAAAAAAAAACCTATTTTGCATATCAGACAAATCTTCTTTTCCTCCTCCCACTCTCCAACCGCCTCTACTCCTCCTCTACCCGTTGGTTCTTCTTCTTCCTCATCTCCTCCCTCATTTTAATCTAGCAGCCCCACTCCTAATCCTAAAAAACCCATCTTACATATCAGACAAAACCCCCCACCTCCTTCTCTCTTCAAACACGCAATCTTCACATCAAATCACCTCATTTCCGTTGCTCGCGCCGCCCCCGTCTGAACACACGCTATTTCTGCTCAGAACCACCCAGGCCCCGGATTTCGTGAAGACCAACCTTGAAGCCGCTGGGTAAGAAGAAGCATGAATCCCTCTCCTCCATCTATAAAAAGGGAGGAGAGATACAAAGGAAGGGGACGAAGACAGGGGGGAGATTTTTATCTGATATTTTCTTTGTGAAGAAAATAGATTAGGGATTTGAGTTTTTTTTTCTCTTCTCTGTCATTAGAGTGGTTCCAAATTTTCAGAAGAAGGAAGAGTTAAAAGAGTCAGTGAAATTGAAATGTAAAGGTTTTTATCTTGAAATCTTACCAATGGGAGAAAACAAAATCATTTTTATTCTGCTCTCATTTGGTAATCCTTGTTCTCTTTGTTGATATTATTCATAAATTTCTCTTGACATTCTTATTTTTCTGTATCTCTATTTATGATAAAAGGAAAATCCATGGATATTGAAACCGAATGAGTTGGTATGATGAGTGCTATATGTTTCGTTTTTGGGTAAACTGAATGAATTAGCAAAATGTTTCATCTTTGTCTCTGTTTACTATGATGTTTATGTGTCTCTGTTTACTGAATAAGCTAGTAAAATGTTTCATTTCTATGTTTCATTTCTGTTCTATTTCCAAGAGGTAAAATTATTTATTTTACATAAAAATAGAAGATGATCACTTAATTAAAACAATCTTATTTCTTGGGTTGCCCTATGACAAGTGTCATGTCCAACCCTTTAGATTTTGAGGTTGCCCTGTGGACTGATAAGCCTCTGGCTTATCTAGTTTTATAACTAGTAAGATTGTGGTTTATGTGCTAATTATTCGAGTTCAATCTCGTTTTCACCCAAATTTGGCCTTGTTTTGTTCCTAAGTTAGACTTTGACTCGTTCTAGGCATTTTTTGTAGTTTTTAGTTTATTTTCAATAGAATTACACTTTTCGTTTTCTTTTGTTGTTTCAGGGTAGAAGTGAAGCTCTAGAGTCAAGAAAACAGTGGAAAAAGCCATTCTGGAGATACTCGCCCCGCGAAAGGATGCTCGCCTCGCGAGCCTGAAGACCAGCTGAGCAGCAACAGTCATCATTTCTGTCTCGCCCCGCGAGAGGCTGCTCGCCTCGCGAATCATGAAGACCTGGAGGACAGAGACCATCACGGCCTAGCCGTGATGAAGGTCACGGCTGTGACAGACTAGAATTCCAAGTCTCGCCTCGCGAGAGTCCAATTTGAAAGCGCGCCATTTTTAATATTCGCGTCGCGAGAGGCTGTTCGCCTTGCGAGCGCGCGCAGATCCTGAATCCTATATATTGCTGTTTTAGGGCAGAATTTGGGGAGTTTTATTGGTTCTCTCTGTTTTGTAGCGATTTGGGACGAATTCGTGTCTTTCTGGAGCTGCGTCTCCCAGTTTCTTTTTCTTTTGTACAATGGTGATTATGTCCGATTGTTTGTGCGTTGTTACGAGCATGAGGAACTAATCCCTTCGTCTAGGGGATCAATGAAACCACCAATGGCGGTGTAGCGGTTAATGTGATGTATGTTTCTCTCCCCTTTTCTCAATTAATGTTTTCCAATTCTGAATTGATTGCGTTGATCATATGCATGCGTGAACGACTAGTTAAACGTGTTGAGGCTTAGTAGGCAATTTGCATTTTAGAACTTGAATTGGGATCATCGATTGACTATTGCACAAGAGTGAATAGGAGATCGGTGCAACCTTATAGGAACCAGATTTAATAGAGTTTGATGATTGGGTTATGAGACCTAGTAAGTAATTAATCCAATCGTTGAATACGTCCTATTGAGCACGACAGTGGATTTAGGAGAATTTGGGGGTCCTGGTTGACATTGTAATTGAACCTAGGGAAGGAATCATCATCACTTGGGTACTATGCATGATTGGGTAGGTGGATTTATGACCTTAGATGCTTTAATTTCAGATTTAAATACTATATCATTATTTGAATTGTTAATTTGAAGTGCGATCCTAGTTTCTCTCTCTCCTCAACCACATGCCTTGCTTGACCAAACGTTTCGAACTTCTTGAAATTTGGTAGAATTGGTAGTCCAATCCTTGTGTTCAACCTCGGTAATTACTTACCGTGTTTTATTACTTGCGACGACCCGATACACTTGCCGGTGACTCAACAAGTTTTTGGCGCCGTTGCCGGGGATTGACACAACCAATTTTCCTAATTTTTAGGGAATTTGATTATTTGGTTAAGCTGTTTTTATTTTTATTTTTCTGTTATTTATTTATTTTTATTTTTCTCTACTTCTTTGATTCCACTTGGTCTTGCCTTGTTTTTGTATGCGAGGTACCCTCTCACAAGAGGACTTGCTATTTGATTCGGAGATCACCAAGACCGAGAAGCTCTTAAGGAAAGAAGCCAGAGAGCGAAAGAGGCTTGAAGCGATTAATCTTGAGAGGATGGCCGAAGAAAACCCTCCTCCTCCTTGACAGGCGCGCGACGTGATGCGCGCGTGCGTGAGATTCCGGCAAGTGTACCGGACTGTCGCCAAGTAATAAAAGATATCGATCCCACAGAGACTGTGATCTCGAATCGCAATTAATTTCCAAATTGGCAAATCTGGACTGTATAAAAGAGGTTTTGAAAAAGGATTTTTATTTTTGAAATAAGAGATAAGAGATTGGCAAATCTCGAATATGCCGTGACGGGCTCTGTTTTGTGGGGGTGAAAGGTCACGGCCGTGATGGACATCACGGCCAGGCCGTGACAGATTCTGACTTCAGCCTTTCTTCCTTTTCAGTTTTGCTCGATCATGACTGTGATGGGCATCACGGCTAGGCCGTGATGGGCTCTATTTGGCTCATTTTCTTCACTTTTCAAGCCCTATTTTCATCCAAACTCCATCATGGTTGATCTTGAGCATTTTATCCTTGATTTCTGCAAAACAACACCACGAAAACCGGCTTACCCGTTCCAAAGGAAAATTAACCAAAAATCAAATTAAATATGCCTAAACTACATGAAAATGCATGCAAAATGATAGACAAAGATGAGGTGAATCACACTCATCAAATCACCCCAAGCTTAAGATTTTGCTTGTCCTCAAGCAATTACCCAGGCCAGAAGATATAAATAATCAGAGCATGGATAGTGAACCAAGAACCCGAGAAGCTAATCCAAGTGACAGGCATATTCAAATAAATCCCCAAGAGATAATCGATTTCAAGTCCAATTAGAATCTTAGGTTAATCAAATTCATATTCTCACTGATTCAGGCACTCATCTCACCTCACTCAAGTGGGTATATTACAATTCGCTCAATTTCCTCAAGGAAAGTATTCTACCATAGGCTTGACTATTAACCAAATCTCTACTTTATTAATGAAAACACATAAGAATCAAGAGGTCTTTTACTTTGGTTGTAATGTGGCCATGGGATTTATTGTTAGGTGGGAGAATCAAGAGAAGGGAAATTCAAGAAGGCTAAACAAATTATCAAACTTTGCAAAGCATGACACCTTCTAAAATACCTTTTTTGGGCTTTGATTTACTTTTCCACCTTTCTTTCTTTCTTTCCTTTATTTTTATTTCTCACTTTCTTTTGTCATCCCCTTCTCCAATTTTTTTTTTTTTTTGTGTTTATTTCATTCCATTTATTTGGAGAAGGGGAGTTTTTTTTTAGCTCAAGAGAAATATTTTCTAATTTTCTTATCCCATACTTTTTCAAACTACCTTTTTACCCTTTTTGTAATACTTTAAAAGGTGTCATACCAAGCATTATTTATCAAAGTAATTCAAGGTACCAAGAAAAGTATTTTATTTATTTTAGGCTCAAAATTGGGCAACTAAGGGGTAGCATTTAATCAATCAAAGCTCAGAAGGCCGGAAAAATACCTAGTGCCTCAATCATTTTCAAAAATTTTTTAAAAAAATTTCAAGTTTCAAAATGGTTTCAAGTCAAGTTCTAGATAATACAGTCCAAGAGGAATTAAAACACTCTATCACAAGGAATGGGGTAGATTTAGTGAGTACCCACTTTTGGCTCAAAATCTTACATTTAGTAGTTCAAAAATCAGTGAGAAATACAAATCTAAGGAACCACATGCTAATTATCAACTATCAAAAGATCATCTCAAGAAATTTTTTTTTTAGCCTTATCACAAGAATAAAAAAAAATTGGGTTCAAAAATTCACTATCTCAATTCATTTGGCACCAAGTTCTCACAATTGGATGCATATTCTAAGTGAAGGGCAATCTAGAGAATGTGATCATGCAAAACTATGCCTATGTGAATGCAATATGAATGCAACAATGCAAATTCAAAAATACCCCTACCCCAAGCTTAAAACCTACATTGTCCCTAATGTAAATAATCAAGTCGGAGAGAGGAAAGAAATCGGAACAACTTACCGAGTTGGAAGCGGGTGTTGGCTCACATTCCAGTCAAAACTTGGGTGGAAACTGCATCACGACCGTGAGGCTCATCACGGGCAGGCCGTGATGCTCTCAGATCTTAGCATCCTACTCTTTTTGTTCTTCCTTCCTCTTTAACCTGAAAACACTAGACAAATCTATTAATTTATGATTTTTTTTTTTTTTGCCCTTGATCTTCTCAAATTATTCAAGAGCTAAATTCAAAAATAAAAGGAAAAAGGGAAACAAAACTTGGGTTGCCTCCCAAGAAGCGCTTATTTACGGTCCTAAGCTTGACCATACTTCCTTCAATCAAC
Source organism: Sophora flavescens (assembly GCA_030762895.1). Taxonomy (NCBI): domain Eukaryota; kingdom Viridiplantae; phylum Streptophyta; class Magnoliopsida; order Fabales; family Fabaceae; genus Sophora; species Sophora flavescens. The sequence goes on from CM061066.1 coordinate 68,460,906, forward strand.
CGGGGTCGGCTGGGCGTAGAAGTGCAGGAACACTTCTCTTCCATGGAACTCCTTCAAAGAGCCGATTCTGCTCATATGGCCAATTACGCTTCCGCTTTGCTCTTTTCATTCGGACCTTCCTGGCCTTACTCCCTCCCGGTGGAAGTTTTGTTTCCACATGGTCAGTAACTCCAACTCCATCACCATTTGGTGCATCATCAGCCATGCAAATCTTCGGAGTTGCTTCCATGTTGAGCTCTTCCTTTACCACTGGAGACGTGATATCGATCCTGCACACATGGTTCTCAAAAGGAGGGTTGTTATATGAGTTAGTAAATTCAAAATCGACCCTACCTTCCTCTATATTTAGAGAGAGTTTACCATTCCTTACATCTATTACTGCTCCAGCGGTGGCCAAGAATGGCCTTCCTAAAATGATGGGGAATTCAGAATTCCCTTTCATATCCAATACCAGGAAATCGGTAGGGATGAAGAATTTCCCTACCTTTACAGGAACGTTCTCTAGTATGCCTAGAGGAGTCCTAGTTGAGCCATCCGCAAATTGTAAGGAGAATTTGAATGGTATCAACTCTTTTGTTCCCAACATTTCCAAGATAGTGAGCGGCATCAAGCTTGCACTAGCCCCTAAGTCACACAAGGCTTGATTTATTTGCCCTTTTTAAATCGAGCAAGCGATAGAGAAACTACCTGGGTATTTCAGCTTAGGTGGCATTTTAGTTTCTATATCTACTAGCTTTTTCCTGACCAACCTTTGTGGGAAAGGTATCGGGGGTTGGTACGGTGGCGGAGGGACGTACTTTGGTTCTGGCTCTTCCTTTTCGCTCGTGTCCTCCTCTGGTTCCACGTCCATTTCCCCCACCCCAAGCTTATCATCCCTCAAGTGTATGGTATTACAATGCTCAATGGGATTAGCTTCGGGTTGACCCGGGAACATACCCTTAGGTCTAGTGTATGTGCTGGCTTGTTGGGCAATCTGGGTTTCTAGCATCTTGTTATGGATTGCTAAGTTGTCTACCTTAGATGCTAGCTCTTTTATTGCCTCGTTCACTGCCCTGCCTTGTTGTCTAAACTCCTCATTTTGTTTTGTTTGGGTTTCAACAAAACTTTCCAGTAAAGACTCGAGTTTAGACTGCTGTACCTGAGGATACCCCGCTGTGGGTTTCCTATTTACCTTGGCCCTCTTGGTACTCATGGTTCAGCGTGTTGCTGTAGTTGCCATAGGAGAGGTAAGGGTTGTTCTTCCTTTGGTTGTAGGGATTTGGGGGAGCATAATTGGGCAACTTCGGGTTTGTGTCGTAGAAGTTGTGACAAGCGTTCACTTTTTCCCCCGAAGCGCCGGATCCATGAGCAATACCTCGTGGGCACTCCATGATGTCGTGTCCCTGCATTCCACAAATCTCACAAACAATGTTAGTAGCACCTATTGCACTCACATCAGCCCTTTCAAGCCGATCAAAACGTTTATTCAGTGAGTCTATTTTTGACATTATAAGATCAGTGCTATTTACTTCAAACTTACCCCCCGAAATCTTGTTCGGGTTATTACCTCTTTATGAACCCCATTGGTGGTAGTTGGTGGCCACGTTTTCAATGATGTTGAATGCCTCAGTCAAAGGCCTATTCATAAATGCTCCACCAGCTGCAGAATCAAGTGACACCTTCAAAGAGTAGTCCAATCCGTTGTAGAAGGTGTGCACTAGTAACCATCTCTCGAGTCCATGGTGTGGGCAAGACTCCAGCAGTCCCTTGTAGCGATCCCAAGCTTCTGATAAGGATTCTCCGTCTTTTTGGAAGAAGCCGGTGATCTGGGTTCGTATATAGGCCGTCTTGGATGGAGGGAAGAATTTCTCCAAGAACGCTTGCTCCAGTTGGTCCTAAGTAGTCAAGGTGTTGGCGGGTATTTGCTTCAGTCAAGCTTTTGCTTTTCCAGTCAGAGATGAGGAGAACAATCTTAAGCGTATAGCATCGACCGGGGCACCATGAATCCTAATTGCATCGGTGAACTCCAAGAATGTTTCTACGTGATCAGTCGGGTCCTCCGAGGGCAATCCTCCGAATTGGTGCTGCCTAATCATGTTGATTAGCATAGGCGGTATAGTGTAGTTTTCCGCCTCGATCTCTGGCCTGGCAATCCCAGTTCGCAAACCCCGAGCATTTGGGGCTGCGTAGTCCTTCAATGGTTTCGTATCCAGTTGATTCGCCAGGAGTGGAATGGGACTCAACCTTTCTCCCTCTCTTTGTAGTCTCCTACGTCTGTGAAAGGTCCTCTCGATTTCTGGATCAACCTCACTAATGCTCCTAAGACTTAGGGATCTTTGCATATAACACACAGAGAGATGGATACACTAGAAGGAAAGAAATTTTGATTTTTTATTTTTTATTTTTTTTTCAAATATAAAAATTAAATAAAAAAGAAAAGGTTCAGAAAAATCAATTTAAAAATTAAATTGAGATTCGAAAACGCACAGTCCCCGGCAACGCCGCCAAAAACTTGACAGGCGCGCGACGCGATGCGCACGTGCGTGAGATTCCGGCAAGTGTACCGGACTGTCGCCAAGTAATAAAAGATATCGATCCCACAGAGACTGTGATCTCGAATCGCAATTAATTTCCAAATTGGCAAATCTGGACTGTATAAAAGAGGTTTTGAAAAAGGATTTTATTTTTGAAATAAGAGATAAAATGCAATCAAAATCAAGTAAAACAGAAAGTAACAATTTATTTAGGGTTTTTGGATCTAAATGGATTCCTAGGGATTTGGGTTACCTACGAGGCTGTTTATGTTACTAGTCTGATTTACCCTTGTTAATTAACGAAATTGCCTTGAAGGCGAGTTTATCCTCTAATAGCTTAAGCTCCCTCTCGGGTTACAAAAACCGTGCCCAATTGACCCAACCCCTACTCTCGTGGTAGTCGAACTCAGATTGGACCCTTTGCGTTTCGTGACAACTCGTTGATCCTCGAGGGATGGCTTCTAACTCTCGTGATTTCAGTCCCAAGTCTGACTCTATAGATCCGACACCTAAGTTCACCGCTAGGTTCCTCCTTAGAATGCCTATGACACGCAAACAAGTGGCCACCAAATTTACGAGTGATTCAAACACTAGAAATCAGATCTAAAACAAAATCATAATTAACAAAGGTTTTACATCAAATTAACATCATAAACAAAACGTGGGCATAGCCCCAATCCCTAGAAATAAACTACTACTCAAGCCTTGCCATGGAGATGACAAGCTTGGTTGACAACATCATGAAGATACAAATCAGAATGGAGAGGAGGAAGAAGAAGATAGATCCCAAAATGTAGCCTAAGTAGCAGCCAAAAGTCTATGTGTATCCTTCTGCATCTGCTTGGTCCATATTTATAGACTTGGGAAGTTTGAGTCCCAATCTAACTCAAATTCTGATCCAATTTGGTTTCTTCAGGTCCAAGTAATGCGCGTCACGGCCGTGATGTCCATCATGGCTAGGCCGTTACGGCTTCTGCCTTTGGCAATTCTGCAGGTTTCAGATCTTTCACGACGCGAAAGTATGCTCGCGACGCGAGACTTCTTTTCACAGCCATGATAGCAATCACAGCTATTCCGTGACGGGCTCTGTTTTGTGGGGGTGAAAGGTCACGGCCGTGATGTCCGTGACAGATTCTGACTTCAGCCTTTCTTCCTTTTCAGTTTTGCTCGATCATGGCCGTGATGGGCATCACGGCTAGGCCGTGATGGGCTCTGTTTGGCTCATTTTATTCACTTGTCAAGCCCTATTTTCATCCAAACTCCATTATGGTTGATCTTGAGCATTTTATCCTTGATTTCTGCAAAACAACACCACGAAAACCGCCTTACCCGTTCCAAAGGAAAATTAACCAAAAATCAAATTAAATATGCCTAAACTACATGAAAATGCATGCAAAATGATAGACAAAGATGAGGTGAAATCACACTCATCACTCCTCCTCCTCGTTACAAGCCTCTCTTCGAGTACGATCTACCCAACCTGGATGATTGTGCTTCTTCTGTCGTGAGGGGCAACCTGAATACAGATTCCTTCAGAGTGGAAGGATGTGTCACAGCCCAAATCCGGGAGAATCAGTTTGATGGGAATGGCAAGCAAGACCCTCACAGACACGTCACTCGCTTCCTTGAAGCTTGTGACATGCAGAAGACAAGAGGAGTTACTCAAGATGAGTTTCGCCTGCGGCTATTCCCCCTCTCTCTTAGGGATGTGGCTCGCGATTGGTTTGACAGCTTGGATAGGAACAGTATCAGAACTTAGGAGCAAATGGCACAAAAGTTCCTTACCAAGTATTTTCCTCCTCAGAAGGCGGCACAAGCAAGAGTTGCCGTCACATCTTTCAGGCAGATAGAAGATGAAACTTATAATGAAGCTTGGGAGAGGTATAATGTGCTCTTGAGAAGATGTCCCTCGTCTTTCTTTGACCCGGTCTCCAAGGTTCAACATTTCTTTAACGGGTTAAGGGGACGCTACCAGATGAATTGTGATGCCGCAGCTGGCGGGTCTTTCTCCTATTTATTAGCTGAGGATGGATGGGCATTATTGGAGAAGATGTCGTACAATGATTACAACCGTGGTAGGGAAACCTCAAGTGGAGTCAGTTATGCAACAATAGAAGCCATTCTAGAGCAAATTAAACTGTTGAAAATGCAAATGGCGGCTTTGTCAATGAATAAGAAGGTTAATGTGATACACGAGGGAATGCCTCCGGGTTGCGAAAATTGTAATGGAGATCATGACACTCAGAGCTGTCCGTTCTACTTCTCTCAAGAACATGTGGACTCATGCCATAATTTCTATGACAGCGTGCCCCAGAACAACTATTAGAGGAAGAGACACAATGATTATAGTCAGAATCAGAATAGGGGTCATATGAGGAGACCTTCCGGGTTTCACTTGGAGTAATGCTAGTGGTGGTCTAGCCGGGCAACAACAACCCCAACAGAGTTGGCAACAACAACCTCAGCAGGGTCAGAGGCCAAACTATGGAATCCATCAGCATAATACTCAGCAGGCTCTTCCGGGGCCTAATCAATTGCAAATAACAGATGGTGGAAGGCAATCTTGGGAGTTGGCTCTTGAGAAGATGAATGCGGCAGTTGAGAAGTTGGCAACCAATACAGGCACAGTCGTTGATAAGTTGGCAACTCATACAAGGGCGGCAATTCAGAATCTAGAGACGCAGATTGCCCAGCTCACAAAGTAACTAAATGAGCGTCTCCCAGGCACTTTCCCAGGTGATACCGAGAACAACCCTAAGAACCAATGCAATTCCATAACAACTAGAAGCGGAAGGGTGTTGGGATCTAACAGGGGTTCAACTAGTTCTCAGTAAGTTGAGGAAGAACAACCACATGTTGAGGAAGAGCAACCTAAGAAAGAGGAGTTGGCAAGTGACAAGGCACCGGAGCAAGGGGTAAGGCTGAAACTTGTAGATGAAGAGTTCCGAAAAAAGAAGTGGGTTGAACCCCAAGACCTCCCGCCCTACATGAAGGTACCATATCCTGAAATATTGAAGTAGCCTCTACAAGATAAGCAGTTCAATAAATTCCTTGATGTCTTCCGCAAACTTCAAATTAACATTCCATTTGCGGAAGCCTTGGAGCAAATGCCATCCTATGGCCGGTTTATGAGAAGCTTCTCTCCAAGAAGCGGAAAATAGTGGATGAGGAAACAGTTGCTTTGACAGAGGAGTGTAGTGCCATTATTCAAAGAAAGCTACCTCCAAAGTTGAAGGACCCCGGTTCTTTTTCTATACCATGCACCATTGGGGGGATGACTCTAGGAAAGGTGTTGTGTGATCTAGGGGCAAGAATCAACTTGATGCCCCTCTCTATGATGAAGAGGTTGGGGATCAAAGAATTCAAGGATACACGGATGTCACTCCAACTCGCCGATCGTTCTATAAAATATCCTTATGGAGTGGTCGAAGACTTGTTAGTGAAGGTGGACAAGTTCATATTTCCGGTAGACTTTGTGGTGCTTGATATGGATGAAGACGTCGAGATCCCTCTCATATTGGGTAGGCCCTTCTTGGCCACTGGGGGTGATTTAATAGATGTAAAATAAGGGAAACTCACTCTAAGGGTGCAAGATGATGAGGTAGTCTTCAATGTCTTTGAAGAAATGAAGCACCCTGCTGAGAGGTCGGATGTGTAACGAGTGGATATGGTGGACTCAACTGTCAAGGCAAAGGAAACTAGAGAAGCCCATGGTTCTTCACTTGCACAAGTGTTGGTAAACTCCCATGATGATGATAGTGAGGAAGAAGACCCTTTGGGGGATGAGGTCTATCTTAAGTGGTTAAAAGACAGGGAAGCCTTACCGAGTCTCCCAGATGATGAAGATGCAAGGGAAAAGCCCACCAAGGAAGGAATGAAAAAAGCTGTGCGTGAGGAAGTGATTAAACCTTTAGAGGCCGGAATCATCTATCCAATCTCTGATAGTAGTTGGGGTAATCCAAGTCATGTGGACACGAAGAAAGGTGGCACAACCGTGGTGGTCAATAAAAGCAATAAATCGATCCCAACAAGGACCATCACGGGGTGGAGAGTAAGTGCCGATTATAAAAGGATGTTGGACTTAAATGAGTTGTCCGGGAACCGCATGCGATCATATGAAAGGGCAAGAGCCTACAAAGAGTGGACTAAGGCAAGGCATGGCAAGCAAGATCTTCTTACAGATTAACCCTTAAGGGTGACTTGAGTCAGGCTCGGGACGTTAAACAAGCGCTACTTGGGAGGCAACCCAAGCTAGGTATCATTTATTTTTCTGTCAATTTCCTTTATTAAAAAAAGGGGGGGGGGGGGGGGGGGGTGGGGGGGCTTGATTCGCCATGCGAATCCACAGTGGCCACGCGAGACAGAAGCCCTGAATCTCAGAGGCTTGCTCACGCTTCTGTCTCGCGCCGTGAGAGCTACTTTCGCCTCGCGATTCTGGGCATCATCATCTATTGGAATTCCAGATTCGCCTCGCGAGTTACTACTCGCCTCACGATTCTGGAAAGTGTGAAGAACAATTTTTCCAGATTCGCCTCGTGAGTGATATCTCGCATCGCGAATCTGCAATTAAGGTTTTAATTTGCAGGAATTCTTCTAGGAGATATCTTTGGCCCAACAGGGGGGTGCTCGAGGGACCAATTGGATGAGGATGCAACCATAGAAGAACTTTCCGTGGAAGCGCCCACCTACATTTCAACTTGATCAGGGTGCACCCTCTCCTTTCCTTACTCTTATTTCATATCTGTGTTCTTTCATTGAGGACAATGTATGCTTTAAGTGTGGGGGAGGGAACCAATTGCCTTGTTTTGTTTTTGCCTTTGTTTTTGTTTTTGTTTTGTTTTTGAATGTCGCTCTTGAATAATTTGAGAAGATCAAGAGTATATGTAAGAATGTTGCGTCGGCAAGCTTGTTGGACTTTAATTAAATTTAGCATAGATTGATTGCATGAATTATTTTGACCATCGATGATTTCCCCCCTAGGTTCTGAAAATAGAAAAGTTGATCCCCATGGGAAAAATTGAAAATTGAACTTTGAGAAATTTTGTTGTAATTTCTTGATTTACGACAAGTTTGGGGTGAAGGGGTGCACACACTAGGAATTGTATCTCGGTCAAACAATTTGCAAAATGTCCAGGTGAGGATTTGAGCCTCCAACTTTGTTTTTGATTGTGTGGATCACTTTTAAGTGGCACTTTCCCGAATTTGCTTGAATCTCTTCATGGTTTGCATGTCTATGTGTTGCATCAAATGATTTAGGCAATTTTCTTTGAATAGCTACTTGGCCTAAAAAGAACCATCCCTGATGCATGTTCCCTAGTTAGCCACATTGAGCCTAATTAGCCTATTGTTTCTTGATGACCCTATTTTATAAGCCAAAATCTGGAAAAACCATGTTAACCCAATCTTAGGATTAGGAGAGCATGGAAACTTAGCAAGAGAAGGGTTGTAAGAAACTAAGTTTGGGGTGGATACAAGGTTTGACTTGTCATTATGGGTTGAGAAAAAGAAAAGAAAAAAAAATAAAGTTTGAAACCCAAGGCAAAAAGAAAAAAAAAAGAAAAAAAAATTGCCAAAAGGAAAGGGGCAAAACAAAAAGCTTAGCAAGGAAAAGGTTGTAGTCACCCGAGGAAAATGAAAAAAGGAATTTGAGTGGAAGATGTGTCAAAATGCTCTCTTAATTCCTAGGGATGTATAGCCTAGTATCCTTGAATATCCTACCCTTAGCCAGGTCCCATTACAACCTTTAAAAGACCGTTTGATGTTGCATGCATGTTTTCGTGGGAACTATTTTTGAGATGAAAATCAAATTCATGGGCAGTGCTCTTGATAAGTGAAATTGAGTGAAAAGTTGATAGACTAGACGAATTTGAGCGAATGAGTGAAATACTAAATGCCCTTGTGAGGAAGGCAATTGTTTGAAATTGGTGATCTTCCTTTGTGTGTGTAACTTTGATCCTCAACTTAGATTAATGATTGCATGAATGATGAAGTCCTCAGTTGTTTAAAGTAAATGAATGTGGGGATTACATTGATGCAGGGGGGGGGGAGGATCATTGAAGAAAAACTGTTTTGTTAAGATTGCATGAAATTTGTGTGAAATTGATTAAATCCTTTAAGCTTGCCAAGTCTTGAGCCTTTTTGAGTTTTAGCTTGCTTGGGGACAAGCAAGGTTTAAGTTTGGGGTGTTTGATAAGCCTCTGGCTTATCTAGTTTTATAACTAGTAAGACTATGGTTTATGTGCTAATTATTCGAGTTCAATCTCGTTTTCGCCCAAATTTGGCCTTGTTTTGTTCCTAAGTTAGACTTTGACTCGTTCTAGGCATTTTTTGTAGCTTTTAGTTTATTTTGAATAGAATTACGCTTTTCATTTTCTTTTGTTGTTTCAGGGTAGAAGTGAAGCTCTAGAGTCAAGAAAACAGTGGAAAAAGCCATTCTGGAGATACTCGCCCCACAAAAGGATGCTCGCCTCGCGAGCCTGAAGACCAGCTGAGCAGCAACAGTCATCATTTCTGTCTTGCCCCGCGAGAGGCTGCTCGCCTCGCGAATCATGAAGACCTGGAGGACAGAGACCATCACGGTCTAGCCGTGATGAAGGTCACGGCTGTGACAGACTAGAATTCCAAGTCTCGCCTCGTGAATCTTCCTCTCGCCTCTCGAGAGTCCAATTTGAAAGCGCGCCATTTTTAATATTCGCGTCGCGAGAGGCTGTTCGCCTCGCGAGCACGCGTAGATCCTGAATCCTATATATTGCTGTTTTAGGGCAGAATTTGGGGAGTTTTTTTTGTTTTCTCTCTGTTTTGTAGCGATTTGGGACGAATTCGTGTCTTTATGGAGCTGCGTCTCCCAGTTTCTTTTTCTTTTGTACAATGGTGATTATGTCCGATTGTTTGTGCGTTGATACGAGCATGAGGAGCTAATCCCCTCGTCTAGGGGATCAATGAAACCACCCATGGCGGTGTAGCGTTTAATGTGATGTATGTTTCTCTCCCCTTTTCTCAATTCATGTTTTCCAATTTTGAATTGATTGCGTTGATCATATACATGCGTGATCGACTAGTTAAACGTGTTGAGGCTTAGTAGCCAATTCACGTTTTAGAACTTGAATTGGGATCACCGATCGACTATTGCACGAGAGTGAATAGGAGATCGGTGCAACCTTATAGGAACCAGATTTAATAGAGTTTGATGATTGGGTTATGAGACCTAGTAAGTAATTAATCCAATCGTTGAATACGTCCTATTGAGCACGACAGTGGATTTAGGAGAATTTGGGGGTCCTGGTTGACATTGTAATTGAACCTAGGGAAGGAATCATCATCACTTGGGTACTATGCATGATTGGGTAGGTGGATTTGTGACCTTAGATGCTTTAATTTCAGATTTAAATACTATATCTTTATTTGAATTTTTAATTTGAAGTGCGACCCTAGTTTCTCTCTCTCCTCAACCACTTGCCTTGCTTGACCAAACGTTTCGAACTTCTTGAAATTTGGTAGAATTGGTAGCCCAATCCTTGTGTTCGACCTCGGTAATTACTTACGGTGTTTTATTACTTGCGACGACCCGGTACACTTGCCGGTGACTCAACATGGACCCACGTGCCATGTTCAACCTCATTTAGGTTTAATAAAAAATTTCACAACTAAAGATGTTTTTAAAAAAAAAAATTGATTTTCAGGGTAAAACAAATATTTTCGAAGTTATTAATAATTTACACAACTAATTTTGGGTGACCATTTTTATGGATATTCTAGGGTGCCGTGGGGATAAGTCTCCCTGCCTTCCCTAGACGTAATCGACTTCCGAACCCAAAGCTTTTTCTTAAAGGGTTTTCCAACTTTCCTGAAATTAAATAAAGATGGTGGCGACTCCATGTTTATACTCTAAAGGAAATACAAGTTTTTTCTCTTATCGGTCGCGACAGATGGTGACTCCATTGGGGAACTTTTAAGAGAGTCAAGCCCGTAAAAATTGGTTTTACAAATTTTTAGTAACTTGTAGCTTATTTGTTTTACCTTTTATTACTATATCTTGCTGTTTTTTTTCCTTACAATAATTAAATGACAAAACTAAAAAATGTCTTTTACTTTTAGTGATGTTTGTTTGGATTGTCCTTTTTTGGGTTTCCTTTTTATTTAAATGAGAAAAATTAGTTATACATACTTTTTAACTCATGTTATTCTTGCATAAGTTTCACTAACAATGTTTTTGTTTCCTCCTCCTTTCTTTTCTTCTTTCCTAGATTTTAACAATAGGGTAGAGGACTTATAACCATTTTTATATATCATGTGTTTGTTTTGCAGGTTTTCTTGTCTTTTGTTTTCTTTTTATTTTTAAGTGTTACCGGTTTGTATGCCTCCTTCACACACATCACTATCACATATTGCACAAACTCTTAGCTCTATACCCGAGCTTGCTCAAAAACCCAAGGATTAGACGGTGCTCCAACATTGTCATTGGAGTGGTCTTGTACCTCCCTGATACTTGTCGGTTCACCACTCAGATTGTACATAAGATCATGGAATAGTCATATTGAGAGGGTTTATCCCTACTTGTGGCTAGATTCATGAATCAGATCCTTACAAGGGCAATCTGGGGACCATGACTTTTAGAGGTCTAGACCCGTCCCAATTTTCACTAATAGAGCAAACCTAGTGACCGACCTGTTTAGAGTCCTGACTTAGGGTGTGTCCGTCCTTAGGTTTTACCTGGCTTAGGACAAAAGGGGGCGTACTTTTCTTTCCTCTCTCTATCATCTTAAGCATAAATTGTCATGCATGTTCATTGTGAATATTAACAAAACTAGGGGCGTCACATTGCCGCCTCAAACCTGAATGACATATTCGAATATTATTGCACATCAAATAGGCGCTATGTCATAATGAAGGTGATGCATTGGCAGCATGCCCATCAAGGTTTTCAACCCCATTGGGTCTCATACAACATGAATCGTGCAAGATATATTTGCTTCACTATACTCATTTTTTTGTTTTTTTCGCTTGTGCCTCTTTGTTGGAAGACTTTGGTATTCACCTTATAGCAAGAAAATGGAAAAGTTTGGTTCCGAAAAGAGTACTAGCAATCCGAGCTGTTCCAAGAAAAGTATTAAGATCGATGTGACACTCAATGACATGAACGGTTTATGTGAACTCAGCCAGCAAATGCCAGAAAGAGCACGCTCAGACTTTGTTAGCAAGTATGGTAGAATATTGGACCTATTGCGTGTTCCAGTGGAAGCTCCCACTCTGAGTGCATTGGCCCAATATTGGAATTCAACTTTGAGGTGTTTTGAATTGCCTAACGTAGACATCACTCCGACCATGGAAGAGTATGCTTATATGCTAAGACTGCCAATTCAAAAGAGGACCCGCGTATACATGTATTATGGCCAATATGTAACAGATTGGAAGATAGCAAGTCTATTGGAGCTCCAACCCGAACAGCTAGAGAAAGCGAAAAAAGGAACCACCAAAGGATTGAAGAGGCAATTTTTGGAAGTGTATCTCAACAAGCTGGCCCAGCAACAACGATGGGTCACTTTCAACAAAGTACTAGCCCTCATGAAAATGGGTTGGTTCTCTTTCCTTTTGTACCAGATCTGATTGATCAGTCAGCCATGCATGTTTTCTATAGGGTTGAATAATATGCACTAGTGCAATAAGTGCTTTTTACGTCAGTTAAAATTGATTTTTTACGTCAGAATACTGACTGACGTAAATACAGCTGACGTTAATAGTTAATATTTTAACGTCAGTTGAGAACTGGCGTTAAATATAACACTATTAACGTCAGTTCCTTAACAAAACCGACGTTAATTTTGTAAAAATTAACGTCTACAAAATTAACGTCGGTTTTTTAAACAACTGACGTTAAACTAAAACTATTAACGTCAGTTCTTTAATACAACGGACGTTGATTTTGTTAAAACTAATGTCAGTTGTTATAAAGAACTGACGTTAAAGTTTTAATTTTAACGTCAGTTGTAATAAACAACTGACGTTAATAGTGTACTGTATATTTTATAAAATACTATTAACGTCAGTTGTTTGATACAACTGACGTTAATAGGTTTTTTTTTTTAAATTCAGTTTTAAAATATCACTCCCCTCAGCTATCCCTGCATTCAGTCCCAGTAACACAGAATATCACACACATTACAGAATTGCAAAGGAAAATTGAACAATGGGGGGACTTAAAACCAAAACCCATGTATATATATAAATAAATTTTAGTTCCAATGTCTAAAAAACAAAACTATCTAAGGATATATATATATATAAATGTTATTAATTAGTTTCTAAAGTCTAACAATAAAACTATTTATCTAAGTAGTGCGGAGGTATGTTGGCAATTCCTTTTTCAGCCGCATACTTGAAGAAGAATTCAGCGAAGCGCATCCTCAAGTCTCTTAACTCATCTTCTTCAATAGGCGATTGGTCGATAAATGCCTAGACACGTTCAAATAATAATAATAACATCAATGCAAGTGATCTTCAAAACTATAATATATAATTTAACAAGTTGTTTAAATATTACCTTCTTCCATCCATCCGTAATAGATGCGGAGACTATGTTCAGCATATGAAGCATCACATAATAGCCGCACGACCAACTGTCAGTTTGAAATCGAGACTACCAACAAAATTAATTTCAACGTCAGTTGAATATACACATAAATTAGTAATTATAATATTAATTATTTGATAAATAAACTACCAAACCTTGAGGATGTTCCATACAGGATTTGCTTTAGCCTTAGAAGTCCTACTTCTCCCGTTGGCGCAACTTATGCTACTCGCCTTCAGCGCGCTATCATAAACAAATAATCATATCGATCAATTAACAAACTCATATATCATGTGTGTAATAAACTAAAAACAACTGATATTAAAACTTAAATTAAATTTAAGATTAGTTACTTACATATTTACAGCTTCCACCACCTTCGGTGGCGGATCATGGTGGAGAGAGCAGAAGAATATGACAGTATGCCTAGACGGGTGAAGTACGAACAACTGCCAATGGCGATCCATACAGTAGGGAGCCAGATATAATTCTTTCGGATTGTCTCCCAACAAGTTCCCTAAGTATTTACTCAATGCATCACCAGCAAAGAACTCGGGCAGAAGGATTGACGGATCTAAGAAACCGTAAACTGATGCAACGCCCTTATCAAGCTGAAGACGATGGAGATACCTAAGATATGAAAAGGTGTGGATGTTAATTACATAATATATATATTGAAATTAAAATAAATTATTAAATGGAAAAATACCAAAAATAATAAGTTATAAAATTAAAATTAACTTACGTGCACCAGAAACTGATGACATTGCTGTTCATCCAGATGTTATTTCTGCAGGCGTTCCCGAGATCGTCACCAACGAAGGAAAATATCCTCTGTTGATCTGGGTGTGCCACCCATCCATCGTGATCCAATGGACATTCAAAAATCTCAAACGCATAATCCTCACCAAGTGAGAACAAACGAGTGATAGGTGACAGCGACACCGACACCGACGTCGACTTGGCCTTCAGTTTAGGAAAAATAAAATATATAAGTTTTTGATAATTAAAAAAAAACACAAGTAATTATTTGACTAATTTGGACATTAATAATGAATAAATACCTTTGCTAACATTTCGAGCTCACGTCGTTTGGAGTCCAACTCAAGCTCATGCCTTTTCATTTCCAACTCATGCTCATGGCGCTGGACTTCCAACTCCCGCTCCCTAGCTGCCAACTCATCGTCCTCCAGATGTGCCATACTAAAACTCTCTTTTGTGCTCACATGTGAAGCGTTGGCAAGCCTTGCGGTGTCCTGGGATGTACCGACGGAGGAAAGCTCTCTGGCAAGCGCCTGCTTGAATTCTGGGTTGGCTATTAAGCCTTGCATCAGATGTGTTGTAATCTCTGGGTTGGACATGAGGTGCTGAGTAATGTCAGCCAAAATTGATGCTTCATTGACCACCCGCTTTCGTGAAGCAGACTTGCCATAATATTGTTTGATGGTCACGTTCCCAGGAACACCGAGAACCCGACCAGGATGGTCTTTCTTGCCTAGAGCAATCATCAAGACGCGTCCTGCCGTCCGAAGGGGACGAATGCGCCCTGGGAGGATTTTGCTTTAAGATCCATCTACAATGAAAAAAAATGAAAAAACGTGCAAGTGAAAAGTGTTGCAAATGTCTATACAAATATCAATTGAAATCAAGTTAATTATTTACTTACAATCTTATCTGCCACTTCGCGAGTGGCATCAACTTTAAAAGATCCCGCCTTTGTCATGCGGCCGGCTAACCAGACATCCTCGCGGTCGATGTCCGACGGAGGACTTGATGGTCTGCCCTCAGGCACCTCTCCTCTTTCAATCCTAGCAGAGTGCTCTTCCTGTTTCGCCCTCATCCTATCCGCCATCATCTGCTGGATCCGAGTATGGTACCCACCCTGAGACATGGTGTGGCGGTGGACGTTCTTCGCCTGATTCTGCCGACCCTTATTTGCCTTAGCCTATTCAAACAAAAACACATAATTAAATACAGTTAAATGATCTATAATAAGCATACAAAATTAACTTAATCAACCAACCTGAAATTCTTCATCCTGTCGACTCCTGGCAAACATATCCCAAGTATCCTGATCAATCCAGGGATAATCCGAGAACATTTTATCAAGCCGCTTCTTCCCAGATACATAGTACCTGGTAAGATCATGCTTGAACCCATTCCAACGCTTTGATGCCATTTTCATACATTTATGACGATGATCCTCGTCATTTGGCACAGTCCAAGCTACCTACACATTAGATACATATATAACAACTGGATGGATTATAACTCAGATAATTATCTAATAATGTAAATCAAACGAATGTAAAGGTAAAATACTGTGATAGCCTCCCAAATCTGATCCTTAACGTTCTGTGGAACGTCATTCCAGTGGTTGTAGTTGATGCTTACGTGCTGCTTCGCTTGTAGAAACACCCACTTATTAAATTCTTTAGCATGGGGTCCCTGGGCATTTAGATTAGCATCGAAGGACACCTCAAGCTTCTGTCCGCTCTGCCTGTCCTTCTCTAGTTTCTTCAACGAGGTGGTTCCTCTACCCCGTTTCCTATGAGCCTGTGATGTTTGTATGGACAAAAAAAATGATAAAATAGAGGGTTGTAACATTATAAACTTACATTAACAAGAAGGACTAAAGATAGTATATAACATGTAAACTTACACTAGAATCAGGCGTAGGCGTGATCGGGTCCTGCGAAACCCCCACAGTGTCCTCCCGTGCATGTGGGCTATCCGACTGATCCATATGTATGCCTGTTCAGAAACAATATATATGTATTAACATAGGTTATAACTCAAAATAAATACAGAAGTATAAATAAAAATAACTAGATAGGTCTTGTAGATATACAAAACATCTATATATCCAATATAAGGACAATACGGGAGATTGAAAACTATAGTTTTTGAAGATTGCCAAGCACTGGTCACGGCCGTAACGTGCCAACTGAACCAGACCCTCATAGGCAGAACTGATCACGGCCTAGCCGTGATGAGCATCACGGCCGTGACAGATCAACCAGCAGAGCAACATGCACTCAAAACCAAAAATAGAGACATTCCAAACAACTCAAACTCACGGTTTAAAGTTACAACTACTGAGACTACAGTTTCAACATACACTCAAAACCAAAAATAGAGACATTCCAAACAACTCAAACTCACAGTTTCAAGTTTCAACTACTGAGACTACAGTTTCAAACCAGCAGAGCAACATGCATGCACTCAAAACCGTGAATAAAAAAATGTGCCCTGATTAAAGACTCACCAGAAATAGGTGCTCGCGTGGTGGTGGGGGGGAAGCTCGAGTGGTGGCCAACGTTCGATGTGGTTACTAAAGCAGAGGGACAAGGAGAGTTAGTGCGCGGGAAGGCCAGGGGAAAGAGAGATGTCAAGTTATTGCAAAGAATGAGCGGGAAAGACAGAGTTAGGGGTTAAGAGTGTACCTCACGGTGGTGGCGAAGAAGCCCTCGCGGTGGTTGCGGTGGAGATGAGCTCGCGATTAGGGCAGAGTGAGAGCGAGAGTGAGGGTTGAGCGTGATGAAAAGAGAAAAGACGTACAGAGAAGTGGAGAAGGCGCGCGGGGGTAAACGTTATAATTAAAATAAAACAACATTTTACGTCAGATTTTGGTAAAACCTGACGTTGAAGATCATATATTTAACGTCAGTTGTCTTAATAAACGGACGTTAAAAACTCTCACACTTATTACGTCAGTTGTTAGTAATAACTGACGTTAAAGGTCATATATTTAACGTAAGTTGTATTAAGAAACTGACGTTAAAAACACTCACAACTTCTTACGTCAGTTGTATTACACAATGGACGTTAAAGGTTTATTAGTTTCTACAAAAACATTCATTCCCTTGACTACTGTGCTACTTACCCATTCACCTTTTTACCTAATCCTCTTAATGAGCATTAAGTTTATAGATAAGTTTTCAAGAAAATCAGAATAACTTAGTAACTTCATCCACTGCTCCTATAAATAGCTTCCTTCCATCCTTTTAATTAATTTTCTGCTTCACAATATGGCTCTGCCGTGGAGATTAACTTCATCACTCTTTCTTCCTATTCCTAGACTCAAAGGTCTTTGTCTTAATGGTCAAACAACTTCTGAGTTTGAGTAAATTACATTACATGGATATTAAGGTTGGGTGAATCACGTAATGTGATTCTCTCACTTTATTTCATCCCCATCATCCCTTTCACTTTGCTTTGGAAGCAAGTGATTGTGGATTCAAGATGATGCATCAAGGAACTCCACTGAAGAAGAAAGATGCAAAGATCCATTTCACTTTGCTTTCGCTGCTAGTGACTGAGGATTTACTTTGCATCTTGGAATTCAAGTGAGGTAGGTGATGCATCCATTGGAGTTTCGATGACAGACCGAGAAGAAAATGATGTTGATGCAGAAACTTTTTTATATTTTAGGGCTATGTTGCAAAATTTTTTTATCTTTTAATCATGTAATTTTAACTTATGAATCGCTTCAATGTCATACGATTTGATTATACATATAACTTGTTTTATGTTAAGTGTTTATTTATTTTAATTTTCACAATAATTTGTTTACTAATTCAAGCTAATTAATAAAAATTAAAAATAAACTTGTATAAAAAAAGGTTTAGAAATAAACTGCAGTACTATATGGAGTGATCTGCGTTAAGAGGGACAACAGGGACATGACAACCAATGAAATGAGTTTCATAATTATTTACGTTAGTTATTTATAGAACTGACGCAAATAGTTTACCCACCACCTCATTTTTAACGTCAACTTAATTGATGACTGTCAAGTTCCCGTATATTAATTACATTATTTCCAATATTCATTCTGCACGTTTATAATATATAGGATTATTTACGTCAGCTATTTATTTAACTGAAGTAAAAATCAAACTTTTAACGTCAGTTGTATAAAAAACTGACGTTAACAATTAATATTTTTATTTGAAAAACACTTTTAACGCCGCTTTTTAAAAAAACTGACGTTAAAAGTGTATAGATATCTGCAAAAACATTCATTCCTTTGATTGTACTGTGCTACTTACCCATGCATCTTGTAACTCAATCCTCTTAATGAGCATTAAGTTTATAGGTAAGTTTTCAACAAAATCAGAATAGCTTAGTAACTTCATCCCCTGCTCCTATAAATAGATTCCTTCCATCCTTTTAATTTTCTGCTTCACAATATGGCTCTGTCGTGAAGATTAACTTCATCACTCTTTCTTCCTATTCCTAGACTCAAAGGTCTTTGTCTTAATGGTCAAACAACTTCTGAGTTTGAGTAAATTACATTACATGGGTGATAAGTCTGAGTAAATTACATTATGTGAGTTGCTCACCTTATCACCTTCCGGAGAATCAGCTGCTGGAGGGCTAATCAGGTGCTCGGGGGTCACAGTTCCAAAACCTCAGCTTTGGCAACAAGTGACCGTCTTGGAAGTCTCTGGAACCACTGCCTTTGCTTGAAACAGATTTAGTGCACCTGTTTTTGCCTCTCTCTTGAGCTCTCTCATGCCCCCCAATTTTCTGAGGTCTTCGGAGTATAGTTTTCCCTTTGGCATATTTCATAAAACTCTCTGATGGGATGTAGCTTTAATGTTTAGGATTTTAAACCCTTTCAATGTAACTTTTTATAGGATTTTAAACCCTTTCAATGTAACTTTTTATAGGATTTTAAACCCTTTCAATCTTCTCAGATCGATCAGTATTCATAGATTCTTCATGAATGAGCTCCGGTTTAGGTTATTGATTCAACTTATAGTTTTCAAAAACAGAAACACAAAACATCAAAGCAATTCATGTGAAACTGAAACTTTGAGGAAGGCAATGTGGAAGGGATCGTATACTAGATAAAAAAATATTATTAAAATAACCTTTAACGTCTGTTGATGTAAGGACTGACGTTAAAAGTGAAGTGACTTACTTTTAACGTCAGTTCTTTATAGAACTGACGTTAAAATGTTCACTGTTAACGTCAGTTTTTTATTGAACTGACGTTAAAAGTGAGTCACTTCACTTTTAATGTCAGTCATTAAAACAACTGACGTTAAAATTGAATTAATGAACTCTGATATTTACAAAACTGCCACCGCTTCCTTTTTAACGTCTAGCTTTTGGTTAACTGACGTAAACCTTTACCGTCTAATGTATATTTTCCACTAGTGATGGTGTGAACCCGATCCCTGCTATCTTAGATGAAACTTTCCTCTCCCTACAGGTTTGTCATCAGAATCAACAAGGGAAACTGCAATGTTGTGCATCAACATTGTATGTTTCGATCATGAATCACTTGTATGCTCGTGATAAAATTGATAGAACGGATGACCCACTGAAAGGATTCGCTCGCATGCAACTGAAGCCACGCAAGCTATATGAATGGAAACAAGAGTTTGATCAGATCGACCCGCGGTCATTTATCTGGATGTGTCCATGGTACAATGGAGATTCAGTTGTATTCAGCTGTTGAAGTTTTTCAAATGTTCCATTGATGGGTCCCAGAGGTTGTGTATCATATTCACCATCTTTGGTGATACATCAACTCAAGTGGAGACAGGATGAACCCCCCGAAGAGCTACTCGATGGGATGTTCTTCCTATACCAAGAAAGTGAAAGCATCAAGAATCAAACAATAGCAGTAAGGTCGGCATGGAATGATGTTCGTATAAAAGGACCGGAGGAATTAGGAAGGCGAATCATAGCTCACACAAAAATATATGAAGTATGGAGAGAAGCAAGAAGAGGTTCCCCTCCAAGACCTGCATCCCCTCTCCATAGGGAAAATAATCCTCTTACCAAAGACCAAATGTTGAAAGAAACAGAAATTTTAAAAGCTTAGATGATGGTTTTGGATGGGAAGAACCAAGCTGCCGAAGTAACTATTGTCACGCTCCGAAGCCAAGTGCAGAAGCTGATTTTACAGATTGAGCATTTGAAAGACGAATGCGCCGATGCCCACGAAGCCCCGAGTCGTGCAAAAATGGCAAGAAAAGACAAAGAAGCATAAATTCAAGAGTTGTTGGAAAAGATAGAATATCAAGAGAAGATGCTTGTCAAACTTCAAAGGAAGAAAAAAAGAGCTCGAGACAAATGTAGGGGTTCATGTTGAAACAATACATATACTAGAAGAGAGAGTTGAATCCCTGCAAGAATCCTTGGCCCAAACAGAACTGTACTCTGATCGAGGATGGAACGAAGCAGCCAAGTATCGCGAGCTACTAGAAGAATCCAACGTGAGAGAAAATTGGCTCAGAACCAAAATAAAAGACTTTGGAAGAGTTGAAGCTCAACGTCACGCAGAATGGGTAAAGGGATGGAAATTGGTAGTGAAGGATGTAATGAATGAAAAGGAAGCATGGAAAAGAAGATACGAGGACATGATGGATAAGATCCAATATCACACTTCTCAGCTGTTAGAGCGATTTGAAGAGGCATCCATCGACATTCGTATGAACCATTTCCTTCAGCTACTACCAAAGGTGACCGAGTTCTTCAATCATTTTGGGAAACTTGCCAAAGGTTTCAGGAAAAAGATGATGAGACTCTTAACATAGTACTTTGTAGACCTCGGAGAAAGATGGAAACTATCAATGTAATTCTTTTATTTTGATCAAAGACTCATGATTTGTACCGAAATATTTATAAAGGAATGGAAGTTTTCATCAATGTCTGTCGAGCGTTTTTAGATGATATCTATCGAGGAGTGCATTCTCCCTTAGATACGTCGTCAACTATATTTTTATCCTAAAAACGACGTGTTTTTGCGTAAAAATAGGGATGTTGCTAGTACGGGTGTGGTCTATCGAGGAGTGGATTCTCCCATGGACTTGACACCGACTGCATTCAAACTAGAGGGAACCATACCACTAGATTTGATTGCAGGATGAGTTTTCTTGCTATAGGTGTATACGACAGTCTTCCTAAGAGTACTCTTGCAATCGAACAAAGGATGTTAACTTGCACATATGTACACACACACACAAAAGTTAGGGTTTACTAATGATATTATTGGATGCTTTACAGAGTCACATACTTCTGAGAAGCAGGGAACCATTGCACGACCTAGGAAAGGTAACACCAATCAAACCCGAGTCCACAATACCATATCTCGGACCAGGATGGCCGCCAATGCGTCTGAGGAAGGAAGAAACTTATGCTCTAAGATAGATGAAGTGAGGGGAAGAATAACTGAAATGAATGAAACCCAAGTAAGATTAGAAGCCATACTGCAGGATATGAGGGGATCTCTCACATTGCTTAGTGCGAATAGAGATACAATTGAACCTGGTAGGCAACGGATTTCTTCCGTGGTAACAGCACCGATGTTTTCAAGCATTAGCGCGGGTCTCATTCAGGGAATACCTGGCCCCGACCAGACATATCACACGACACCAATAACACATCCCATTGGAGAAGGATATCCCCCTTTTGAAAATGCCTATCATGAAGTCCCGGGCTATACCGCACCGACATGGGAGCAACCACATGTATCTACTCACAGTCAGTCGGCGGGAGTTTAGGCTGGTAATGATAAGATGAGAGATGAATGGATGGAGAAAATGGAAGAACAGATAAAAGCAATGAAAGGTCCAAGTACCTACGACCCTCTCCAGATAGAAGAACCCTGTCTCGCCAAAGATGTCGTGATCCCCAAGGACTTCAAGATTCCTGATTTCTCCAAATATGATGGAAGTGGGAACCCACGATTTTCACCTCATTAGTTATGCCACCAAGATGGCAATTTGGTCCAAAGATGACAAGTTCCTTATCAGCTTTTGCCACGAAAGTTTGACTGGCCTCGCCTTAGAATGGTACTTCCAATTGGACCATTCCAGGATCTCGCGATGGACGGAATTGGCTGACTTATTCATGGACCAGTACAAATTCAACCTGGATGCAGCTCCGAGTCGTGAACAGTTGACTACAATGTAGAAAAGAAGTGAGGAGCCCTTTAAGCAATATGCCCAAAGGTGGAGGAGTTTGGCTGCACAAGTCCAGCCCCCGTTGACTTTATCTGAAATGTGCTCATACTTTTTAAGAACCCTTGGAGCACCTTTTATAGGGGCCATGGCCGGGGCAACCTATAAAGATTTCTCCGATTTGATCGCCGCCGGTGAAAGGATTGAATTTTTGGCAAGAAATGGAAAGCTCCCCATGAATGATGGTGAAGGAAATGCATCCCGGAAAGGATTTCATCCAAAGAAGAAGGAAGTTGAGGTAAATTATGTACAACACCAACAGAACTTTAATCCTCAGTACCAAGCACCATATAACCCTAATCCACATATTCCATACCAGACACAAACCCCACTTTACCTGTTACAATCATCCTCACAAACCAACACTTACCCACAAACCAAATCATCAATATTCCTACCCCTCAACCATATAACCTTGCCCGCCCATCATACACCCATTACCCGTCTGTACCCCCACAAAACCGCCCAAACTATCCTCCGCCTCACCCAAATTTCCAAAGCCAAGGACGTTTCCAAAATCCAAATCTGCCACCCTTCCCGAAATTGTCGATCTCTAATGCAGATTTATTCCAAAAATTGTTTGACCGCCACTTGATTGCGGGAAACCCTGTACATCCCCTAGAACCACCATTTCCTGCTTGGTACAATCCAAATCAGACTTGCAAGTATCGCAAGGATGTCACAGGACATTCTACTGAGGATTGTGAAGCTTTTAAGACGGCAGTGAGAAAGTTGATTGCTTGTGGGAAGCTAGGGTTCGAAGAAGAGGTCGGCCCTAATATCGTTAAGAATCCAATCCCGAATCATAATGATGGAAATCGGGTGAACAATTTGGAGGTAAGAGGGTCCCCAATCAGGAAGATACTGGAACTACGAGTGCCAATGCAGAAGATCTTCGAAGAACTAAAGAAGGTGGGATACCACGTTGTTGCACCAGTAAGAATTCCAAGAGAAGAAAGGGGGTATGCCGAAGATCTGAGGTGTGACTATCATCATGGGCAAGTGGGGGACGACACCGAAACATGTTAGGATTTCAAAGTCTAGGTTCAGGGGTTACTCACCTTGGGAGTAATTCAAGCTAGACGGGATACTCCCGAGGAAGTAAATGTAGTTGAAAAAGTTGTACTCCAAGTACCACCCATGAACAAAGCTTCAGCCCCAGAAAGAGTCATCGTAAGGGTGAAAAAGCCAACCCCTTTTTCTTATGATGATACACATGTTGTACCATGGAATTATGAACAGAAGGTTGAACTAGATGGAGCTCTGGGAGAGACCTCGAAGGCCCAAGTTACTAATATTGTGAGAATTGGAGGCATTACTAGGAGTGGGCGATGCTACAGCCCTGTTAAAGAAAACATGATGAAGGAATCCAAAGAAAAGGAAACTATGGATGAAGGAAATGGGAAAGAAGAATAAGAGTTCTTGAAGATCATGAAGCAAAGTGAATATGGTGTGGTAGAACAGTTAAAGAAAACTCCGGCAAGGATATCTATTTTATCGCTTGTCTTAACATCAGAGTCACATCGTAAGGCATTATTGAAGGTGTTGAATGAAGCGTATGTCAAGCCTGACGTCACTCCAGAGAATATGGTAAATATGGTGGACCGAATAAGGCGCGTCAACATGATTACTTTCTCAGAAGATGAAGTGGCTTCGAAATCTCGCGGTAGCTCCAAAGCTTTACACGTTACCCTAAAGTGTAAAAGGTTTGTGATTGCAAAGGTGCTTGTAGATGGTGGTTCGGTGTTGAATGTGATTCCAATGTCCACTCTCGAGCAACTAAACATAAGCATGGTGGATTTGACACCATAAGAAATGATTGTACGAGTCTTTGATGGGACAGCAAGAGGAATCTTAGGGGAGATAACTCTGTCCCTTGAAATAGGGCCTAGTTGTTTTTCTGTCCTCTTCCAGGTCATTGAGATCCAACCAGCTTATGCTATGCTTCTGGGAAGACCTTGGATTCATAAAGCAGGAGTGGTTCCATCGACTTTGCATCGGTGTTTGAAGTACATTCAAGATGGGTCCATGATTACTGTCCGTGGTGAAGAGGAAATCATGCTGACAAAACCCGCCGCAATACCTTATGTAGAAAGTACAAAGCAAATGGAAGATGTTCACTGCATAGTTTTAAGGTATTAAAGTCAGAGAACAAGAAAAGGGAGCCTCCTATGAAGAATATGAATGAAGTGGCAATCCGCATCATGGAAAAGAATGGGTATCAAAGAGGAAAAGGCCTAGGGCCTAAGCTTGATTCTCTCAACCAATTGAGGCAGCTATGAGAGAAGGAAGGCATGGATTGGGGTATCAACCCTATTTAGCAGAAAAGATGAAATTCATGACCCTTGAGGACAAGAAATAAGAAGATGGTGAGAGAAAGTATCTTCCCCTTCTGACAGAGACTTTCCCAGTAGCTGCTGAAGTTATCAGTCCTGAAAAGTCATTTTCCCCTCACTTCACCATCAGCACACTTGAAGAGGAGCTGGACGAGAACCATGTCATCTATCTCCCTGCTAGCGATGAAGTTCTCAATAATTGGCAATCTGAACCGTTTGTTGATGTTATTTCCATGAAGTAATTATCTTATTATACTAAAGTTGAGTTGATGTTTACTTTGTTTGAGATATGAATGAGAATGTAGAACTTTGTCTAGTGTTTTCCTTTTGGTTCCATCATTTCTTTTTTCTCTTTCATTTCTTTACTTTGTTTAAGATTTTCTTTCATAAATAAGACTCTTGCCTACAATTCTCCTATTCCTGACTTTTTTCTTCCAGGAATACTTCTTCCACTAAATATTTACCTCAGGAGAGGAACTTTGAAAACTCATTTATTGATTCCCTCGCGGCCGTTGATGAATACAACCTTGAATCCGATGAGGAAGAAGAAGACATTGAAGAATTCTTAAAGGTGGTGAAACGGTCAGAATAAGGGATTAGCTCGAACGATGAGGTTGCAGAAGTGAGCAATATAGGGAACGAGGAAGACAAAAAGGAGTTGAAAATAGTGGATAACCCAGAGCGTGAAGAAATGGTTGCACTATTCGAAGAGTATCTGGATGTTTTTGTATGGTCCTACAGAGATATTCCAGGTTTAGATCTTGAGATAGCATCGCATAAAATTCCCTTATACCCATATGTGGTTCCAAAGAGGCAAAAATTAAGGAGGATGAATCCTGAGATGTCGCTGAAGATCAAGGAAGAAGTCACCAAGCGATTAGAGACGGCTTTCGGAAGTAGCTAGACACCCGGAATGGGTAACTAATATTGTTCCAATACCAAAGAAGGATGGAAGGTTCAGAATGTGCATGGACTACCGAGATCTGAATAAAGCCAGTCCAAAGGATGATTTCCCCCTACCTCACATTGATGTCCTTGTAGACAGTACAGCCAGAAGTCATACGTTTTCTTTCATGGACGGCTATTCTGGGTACAATCAGATCCTCATGGATGATGACGATAAATAAAAGACAACTTTTATCACTCCTTGGGGAACTTTTTGTTACAAAGTGATGCCTTTTGGGTTGAAGAACGATGGGGCCATTTACCAACGTGCTATGGTAGCATTGTTCCATGATATGATGCATAAGGAGGTAGAAGTATATGTTGACGATACAGTGGGTAAGTCCAAGGAAGAAGAAAGTCGTGTAGCAGTTTTGCGAAAGTTGTTCGAGCGGCTAAGGAAGTACAAGTTGCGGCTCAACCCTGCAAAATGTACTTTTGGTGCATCCGCAGGGAATTTACTTGTCTTTGTTGTCAGTAAAGAAGGAATAAAGGTGGACCCTAACAACGTGAAAGCAATACGTGACATGACAGCACCTAAGAACGAGCGAGAAGTAAGGGGTTTTCTTGGAAGGTTGAACTATATTGCACGCTTCATTGCAAATTTGACCAGTACATGCGAGCCAATCTTCAAACTCCTCAGGAAGAATAATCCAGGAAGATGGGATGATAACTGTCAAGAAGCCTTTGACAAGGTAAAGGCATATTTATTGAATCCCCCAGTGTTGGTACAACCTACCCAAGGTCGTCCATTGTTACTCTATCTCACCATATTGCCAATCTCAATGGGGGCAATGCTAGGACAACATGATGAATCTGGAAGGAAGGAGTAGGCAATTTACTATCTAAGTAATAATTTTAATGCATGTGAGGCTCGTTATATGGCAATCGAGAAGACTTGTTGTGCGCTAGTGTGGACCTCCAGAAGACTCAGACTGTACATGTTATATCACACCACTTGGAAAATTTCTCGAATGGATCCTTTGAAGTATATCTTCGAAAGTCCTCATATCTCCTTAAGAGTTTCGAAGTGGCAAGTGATATTGTCATAATTTGACAACAAATATGTGACTCAAAAGTCCATCAAAGGAAGTGCGATTGCTGACCATTTAGCAGAGAATCTTCTTGAGGATGGATGGCCTGTCAATTCCGAGTTCCCAGACGGAGAGATAATGTCCCTCGAGGAAGATGAAGA
The DNA here is from genome assembly GCA_030762895.1 of Sophora flavescens. Lineage (NCBI taxonomy): Eukaryota > Viridiplantae > Streptophyta > Magnoliopsida > Fabales > Fabaceae > Sophora > Sophora flavescens. Next base: position 68,487,443 of record CM061066.1, read on the forward strand.
ACAGGAAGATGTGTGGAAAATGTATTTTGATGGAGCAGTCAATATGCATGGCAGTGGCATAGGAGCAGTGGTTATCTCACCAAGCGGCATGCAGTACCCGGTGGCCGTAAAACTAAAATTTGAATGTACGAATAATATTGCAGAATATGAGGCATGTGCTGGCGGATTACAAATGGCACTCGAACTTGGTATAAAGCAGTTAAAAGTATTTGGGGATTCATCTATAATCATTTACCAAGTCAATGGTGAATGGCAAACCAAAGACTCCAGTTGATTCCGTATCAGAAATACTTGACTCAGTTGATTGCAAAGTTCGACGAGATTACTTTCTCGCATTTAACTCGAGACAAGAATCAGTTTGCTGATGCTTTAGCCACACTAGCTGCCATGACCAAGCTGGATATCCATACCAATGTCCAACCCATCCGAATTAGAGTGCAAGATGAACCGGCATATTGTGCCCATGTGGAAGGAGAACATGATGGTAAGCCTTGGTATCATGATATCAAGCAATATATTCAGAACAAGGAATACCCGGCAGAAGCGAGCGAAGCAAATAGAAAGACCATCCGAAGACTGGCTATGGACTTTTTCTTAAGCAAGGAAGTCCTGTATAAAAGAGGATATGATGGTACCCTACTTAGATGTGTGGATGCTCACGAAGCTAAATTGATCATGATTGAAGTTCATGAAGGAATCTATGGGACTCATGCCAATGGTCACATGATGGCTAGGAAAATTTTGAGAAGTGGTTATTATTGGTCTACTATGGAGTCAGATTGTATAGAGCATGTTCGTAAATGCCAAAAATGTCAGATGTATGCAGACCGGGTTAATGCACCTCCATTTCCACCGCATAATTTAGCATCCCCATGGCCTTTTTCGATGTGGGGAATAGATGTCATCGGTCCCATTAATCCCAAGGCTTCCAATGGTCATCGTTTCATTTTGGTGGCGATAGACTATTTCACTAAATGGGTAGAAGCTGCTTCATATGCCAAAAGGTGTTTCTCAAGTTCCTCAAGAAGGACATCGTCTGTAGATACGGTATCCCAAAGAGGATAATCACAGATAATGTTGTTAATCTTAATGGTGCCGAGATCCAAAAGCTGTGATAGTTTCAAAATCAAACACCACAATTCAGCCCCTTATAGACCTCAAATGAATGGTGCACTTGAAGCAACGAACAAAAATATCAAGAAGATCATTGCCAAGATGGTTGTAAATTATAAAGACTGGCATGAAATGCTGCAATATGCTCTACATGCTTATCGGACTAACATACGATCAAGCACTGGGGCAACCCCTTTCTCTTTGGTGTACGAGATGGAGGCTGTCTCACCTATCGAAGTAGAACTCCCTTCGCTAAGAGTCTTGATGGAAGCAGAATTAGGAGAATCCGAGTGGGTGAAAACTCGATATGAGCAGTTGAACATGATAGAAGAGAAAAGATTTGTCACGGGAAATTGTATCAAAGCAGAATGGCAAGAGCTTTCAATAAAAAGGTTCGTCTTAGAGAATTTTGCGCGGGAGACCTGGTTTTAAAGAAAATCCTCCCTAATCAGGAGGATGCCCGAGGAAAATGGGCACCAAATTATGAAGGTCCTTATATTGTCAAACAAGCATTCACATGAGGAGCTTTGATTCTGCAAAACATGGATGGGGAAGAGTTACCAAGGCCGGTAAACTCTGATGTTGTGAAAAAGTTCTACGCTTGAGGGCCCGCTAGGTTGAAAACCCGAAAGGGCGACCTAGGAAAAAGTTAAGGCGAAGAACAAAGAAAAAAAAGAAAAGAAAAGTCCCGCTACGTTGAAAACTCGAAAGGGCAATCTAGGCAAAAGTTAGGGTAAAGAAACCTTAGGCTGAAAACCTGCAAAGGCAGCCTAAGGGGAAGATATGGTCCAACATTTCTGCAGGCACTCACCACATTGGGGCAGTTTTATCCAATTGAGTATACTAGGGCAAAATTGATAAGGAATGATTGAAGAAGATGTGTTTGAGGAATCAAAAACAGAAGCCAAGATCTGTGTCATCAAAAGGCTGAGGGGAATAAATTAAATGAAAATCAAAGGACCAACACTAGGGAAAAATTTGTGATTCTCGTAATTTTCTTTGCTTATATTTGCTTTTAATCTTCACGATCCTTTTGTAATTTTGTTCTCATGTTGTTATTTTCTCTTAACAAACTAAATTCTCATATTAAGGCGAGAGGCTTTTCCTTCATACTCCCCTGACGTGTTCACTCTCATCATGGTCATGTCTCAACAAAAGTAAATATAAGTTTAATAGTATGATTTGATAATTCTAAATGGTAGCACCAATGAATGGTTTGAATCAAAAGGACTCAATATTGCAAATTCAATGGAGGAGATGGCATGCACTGGACAACAAAAGAATGATGCAGATAAGCTGGGGAGAATAAACATAACATCGGACCTCATATGATTCGGATTCCTGGGTGACCCATGTTGTTAAAAGAATGAATGATGCCTCGGCTCAGAGTGGTCGGTGAACAAGGGTTTGGTTGGTGGAAGTTTTTCCCATGGAGCATTTGGTTCCGTTGTCTTCAAAAGGAAGGGATTCTCATTAGTTTCAGATTACTGATTGAATTTTATCGAGCTCTGAGGCTCACTGCAATTTTATTTTCAAGCTCTGAGGCTTACTGCAATTTTATTTTCGAGCTCTGAGGCTCACTGGAAGTTGATTTTCGAGCTCTGAGGCTCACTGCATATTTACTTTGCTGTTGGATGAGGAGGTTCCGTCCACTGCAATTTTATTTTCGAGCTCTGAGGCTCACTGCAATTTTATTTTCGAGTCGAGCTCTGAGGCTCACTGCAAGTTTATTTTTGAGCTCTGAGGCTCGCTACATATTTACTTTCCTGTTGGAAGAGGATGTTCCGTCCACTGCAATTTTATTTCCGAGCTCCGAGGCTCACTGCAATTTTATTTTCAAGCTCTAAGGGTCACTGCAATTTTATTTTCGAGCTCTAAGGCTCACTGCAAGTTTATTTTCGAGCTCTGAGGCTCGCTGCATATTTACTTCCCTGTTGGACGAGGAGATTCCATCCACTGCAATTTTATTTTCGAGCTCGAGGCTCACCTGCAATTTTATTTTCGAGATCCTAGGCTCGTTGCATCTTTACTTTCCTGTTGGACGAGGAGGTTCCGTCCACTTTGCAATTTTATTTTCGAGTTTTGAGGCTCGCGGCATGTTTAATTTCTGTTGGACGAGGAGGTTCCGTCCACTTTGCAATTTTATTTTCTAGCTCTAAGGCTCACTGCAAGTTTATTTTCGAGCTCTGAGGCTCGCTGCATATTTATTTTCCTATTGGACGAGGAGGTTCCGTCCACTGCAATTTATTTTCGAGCTCTAAGACTCACTTCAATTTTATTTTCGAGCTCTGAGTCTCACTGCAATTTTATTTTCGAGCTCTGAGGCTCGTTGGAGATTTACTTTCCTGTTGGACGAAGAGGTTCCGTCCCACTTGCAATTTTATTTTCAAACTGTGAGGTTTTCTTTTGAGCTCCGCATGTTATGTCGGACAAAATATGTGTTCATTTTCTTTACTTGTTCATTACTACAATACATGAAAAGTCGCGACTAATCATGTCTTCTAGTATGCAACAAGTAAAGAGGGGCAACTGTGAACACACATTTTTATCCGTCTTCATTTTATTATCATGATTTTTTATATTTCAGGGAGACAAGAAAATAATGAAGAAAGGAGGAGGCTCATAACTAATTTGCTATTGGACGAGGAGGTCCCGTCCATTACATTGCACTTGTTGTTGGATAGGGAGGTCCCGTCCATTGCATTTGTTGTTGGACGGGAGGTCTCGTCCATTACATTGCACTTGCTGTTGGACGGGGAGGTCTCGTCCATTGCATTTGCTGATGGACGGTGAGGTCCAGGCCATTACATTGCATTTGTTGTTGGACGACGAGGTCCAGTCCATTCCATTGCACTTGCTGATTGGACGGGGAGGTCCCGTCCATTGCATTTGTTGTTCGGCGGCGAGGTCTAGTCCATTACATTGCACTTGTTATTGGACGGGGAGGTCTCATCCATTGCATTTGCTGTTGGAAGGCGAGGTATAGTCCATTATATTACATTTTCTATTGGACGGGGAGGTCCCGTCCATTGCATTTGATGATGGACGGTGAGGTCCAGTCCATTACATTGCATTTGCTATTGGATGGTGAGGTCCAGTCCATTCCATTGCATTTGCTGTTGGACGGGAGGTCCCGTCCATTGCATTTGTTGTTGGACGGCGAGGTCCAGCCCATTCCATTGCATTTTTTAATTGGACGAGGAGGTTCCGTCCATTGCATATCTAATTTTCTGTTGGACGAGGAGGTTCCGTCCATCGCATGTTTAAACTTCAGTTGGACGAGGAGGTCCGTCCAGTGCATACCTAATTTTACATATCTAACTTTCTGTTGGACAGGGAGGTTCCATCCACTACAATTTTATTTTCAGGCTGAAGGCTAAAGAATAAAGAAAGAAGAAAAAGAAGATATTGAAGAAAGGACGAAGAAAAGAAGGAGAAAAGGACAATCAGCGAAAAGAAGAAAGGAGATTGAGTTACTTCTCCTAACCCTAAAAAAACCTATTTTACATATTATACAAGACCTATTTTCCTCCTCCCACTATCCAACCGCCTCTGCGCCTCCTCTACCCGTTTGTTCTTCTTCTTCTTCATCTCCTCCCTCATTTTAACCTAGCAGCCCCACTCCTAATCCTAAAAAACCCGTATTACATATCAGACAAAACCCCCACCTCCTTCTCTCTTCAACCATGCAACCTTCACATCAAATCACCTCAATTTCGCTGCTCGCGCCACCCTCGTCTGGACACACGCTATTTCTGCTCATAACCACCCAGGCCCCGGATTTCGTGAAGACCAACCTTGAAGCTGCTGGGTAAGAAGAAGCATGAAACCCTCTCCTCCATCTATAAAAAAGGGAGGAGAGATACGAAGGAAGAGGACGAAGACAGAGGGGGGGGGGGAGAGATTTTTATCTGATATTTTCTTTGTGAAGAAAAGAGATTAGGGATTTGAGTTGTTTTTCTCTTCTCTGTCATTAGAGTGGTTCCAAATTTTCAGAAGAAGGAAGAGTTAAAAGAGTCAGTGAAATTGAAATGTAAGGGTTTTGATCTTGAAATCTTACCACTGGGAGAAAACAAAATCATTGTTATTCTGCTCTCATTTGGTAATCCTTATTCTCGTTGTTGATATTATTCATAAATTTCTCTTGACATTCTTATTTTTTTGTATCTCTATTTATGATGAAAGGAGAATCCATGGATATTGAAACCGAATGAGTTGGTATGATGAGTGCTATATGTTTCGTTTTTGGGTAAACTGAATGAATTAGCAAAATGTTTCATCTTTGTCTCTGTTTACTATGATGTTTCTGTGTCTCTGTTTACTGAATAAGCTAGTAAAATGTTTCATTTCTACGTTTCATTTCTGTTCTATTTCCAAGAGGTAAAATTATTTATTTTACATAACAATAGAAGACGATCACTTAATTAAAACAATCTTATTTCTTGGGTTGCCCTATGACAAGTGACATGTTCAACCCTTTAGATTTTGAGGTTGCCCTGTGGACCCACGTGCCATGTTCAACCTCATTTAGGTTTAATAAAAAAATTCATAACTAAAGATGTTTTTTTTATAAAAAAAGGATTTTCGGGGTAAAACAAATATTTTCAAAGTTATTAATAATTCAAACACAACTAATTTTGGGTGACCATTTTTATGGATGTTCTAGGGTGCCATGGGGATAAGTCTCAATGCCTTCCCTAGACGTAATCGACTCCCGAACCCAAAGCTTTTTCTTAAAGGGTTTTCCAATTTTCCCGAAATTAAATAAAGTTGATGGCGATTCCATGTTTATACTCTAAAGGAAATGCAAGTTTTTTCTATTATCGATCGCGACAATAGGAATAACAATTTATAGACAATAATTATATAAAAACAGTAACTAATTAAAATTTAGAGTTTACCAATATAAGCACGTTTGATTACAATATAATATTAATATTAAATAATTAAAGTAGGGATAACAAATAATATTTAAATCATTAATTAAAATAAGTGTGAACGTAGGATGGAGCAGGACCAGCGTCAAGTGATGGCGATGATGCAGCAGATCCTCACTCGGCTACCCCCAGAGCAGCAGCCGTTGCAGCCTCAACCTCAGCACTAGTCCCAGCCCCAGCCTCAGTCACAGTCAGGATAGTGCACCAGGGAGGACGAGGAGACAGATTCAATTGAGGAACTTATGGAACGCCGGTCTCGTTATAGGGATTATTAGATGTCCATTGTAGGGTTTTTTTTTGAAAACTACTACATTATTATTATTTTTTTTGTTGAAGGAACTGCTACTAGATTACAATTTATGTTTGAATTGTTATTTACAATTAATTAACTTTCCCTATGTGTTCATTATAGTGTATGTTTAAATTGTTGTTTTATTTATCTTGTTTAGTATTAAAATTAATCAATATTCAAATATAATTAATTTTCAATTTTAATAATATAATTAAGATATTAATAAAATAATGTATTAAAGAAAAAACTATATAAAAAATATTTAAAAAAAAGTCAATTACCTAGGGTCGGGATCGTCTGTAATTACCTAGGGCCTTGGTCGTCGGTAATTACCTAGGGCCTTGGCCGTCGGTAATTACCTAGGGGAAAAAGCCATTGGTAATTACCGACGGTCATGACCCTAGGTGATTACCGACGGCTTTTTGAAAAAGTCGTCGATAAATGTTTCCGACTCCCTTTTTCCTATCGATTTTTGTCTGTTGGTAATTTTTTATTACCGACGGATTTTTGGGTTTACTGATGGCTTTTGCCCCTCGCTAATAGCATTTTTTCTTGTAGTGTTCACACTCTCTACCGCTAAAGCAGAATAGTCGAAAAATTTTGCCAAGTCATTTCCATAAATGTATGATATCTATTTGTAGGTGTGAAAATGGTTCTTAGTCAAGAGGGGTGAATTAACTTTTAAAAACTTTTCGCAAACTAGTTACTTTCATTGGTAAGTGAAGGTAGAAGATGATTTTCTTTGAAACTTTAGCAATTAAAAAATTGTTATGTCAATTAAAGAAACAAATTATACATAGATATACAATGGCATACACTAACCAATACGGATCAATAACAGTTCATGCAAGATAGTATCATAAGCATCAAATCATAAAGATCATGCATAGAACAATAAAACTTGCAAGAAAGTAAAGAGTATAAGGTAAGAGAGATCAACACGTGGATTTTACGGGTTCTGTCCACAACCTTAGTGACCTACGTCCAGTCCCCAAGATACCCTTGGAGAATTCCACTATATCAAAGAGATTGTATACAACAAAACCCTAGGGCTAACCCAACTTTCTTGTAGAATACCTCACCCACAACAAAAACCTTATTCTATCAGGAGATGCCTCACTCTTGAATCCTTTGTAGGATACCTCACCCACAAAACTTACAACCTCAAGGGATACCTCACACACTTTGGGATGCCACGCCCAATACAAAAACTAGAGAAAATAAGATTATAAAGTATAAGGTACATAAGAGAGAACAACACTTTACTAGTTCGATCCACAACCCTAGTGACCTACGTCCAATCCCGAAGATACCCTTGGATAATTCCACTATATCAAAGAGTTTGTATACAAGAGATACCACACTCCTTACAAACTACTTTCTTGTAGGATACCTCACCCACAACAAAAATCTTATACTAGCAAGAGATGCCTCACTCTTGAATCCTTTGTAGGATAACTCACCCACAAAACTTACAACCTCAAGGGATACCTCACCCTTGATCACTTTGGGATGCCACACCCAATACAAAAAACAGAGAAAATAAGAGTAGTGGAGAAAATTTCTTAGCACACTTTTTGTGCAAATAGCTCTATAAGCTCTAAGATCACTTTGCAATAAGAGAAAAAGATGGCTCTAAATTTCAGCAGAATAATAGTGTATTTGAAGTGTATTTTCGTATTTTAGACTCATGGACTTGATCCCTTTATATGGAATTCAATTAAGAACCCAAAAATTTGAACTTTGGTTGTTTTCTGTTCAAGGTATTTGAATACTCTATTGTGGTATTCGAATACTTCAAGAAGTATTCGAATACTTCAGCCTAACAGACTTTAACAACCTCTAACTGAACCGTGCATTCGAATACTAAGTGTGGTATTCAAATACTTTGAGCTAAAATACCAAAAATGCTTAAGTAATTGCATACACAAGTTGGTATTTGAATACTTTTGATGGAATTTCAAAATTCCTCTAATTAAACCAATAGAGAACCAATGTAAGTAATTACTATATCTTTAAAAAAAAATCTAGCAATGACATTTTATTTTAGCCCTTAATTGAATTCTAACTTGGGTTAGTCATGAGTAAAACTTTGTATTTTAGTTAAGCCATCTAATCAAAACTTATTACAAAAATGATTTACATCATAACCTAATAAAATGAAATAAAAGAAGTTGCATCATCAAAATGCATCATTAAAATCAACTTTGAATCATTTATATTCTTCACTTGGATTCACTTGGAGAGATCCTTAAGAACACGGAAGCGCATTTGAGAAGTCTCTTTCTCTTCATCATCCCTGACTTGGCTTCCAACACTTGGCCTATTACTTGTATAGGGACTGAATTGGTATTAAGTTTAGCAAATGCTAATAGGTGCCCAAGGAGACAAAAAAGAAGAGTTTTCATTGAGAAATTGTGTATTCAACATCTTGAGGGATGACATATTCAGTTTACCAATGAAAACTTATTATTAGTTGATGTCTTAACCGGTATCCTTGATTAATAAGACCCTTGAATTTAAACAAACAAAATAAAAACAATGTTTGTAATTATTTTACACACCAATTTTACACTTGCCATATACAAATATTTAGTTACCATTATGTAATTAACAGGGTTAGTAATTATTTGCTAATAAACAACGACAATCAAACTTTTTTCACAAGGTGACAAGTAATTGATTGATTGCTAATACGTGCAAAATTGTGTGCACATATAAAAGATTTTTTTTGTACAGAGCATACATAATAGAAGAAATGGAAAAAGTAAATCGTCCAACTATTGTTTTCCATAAAAGGAAACCCAGAAAACAGTCGGGGCTGTAACAACAAGGAGAACAGACTTTCAGCTTTTTTCTTCATTTTATTTTTCCCCCCGAGTAATATTAGCTGTACACACTTTTAGTATCCAACATCATATATATATATATATATATATATATACTTGTTTATTATTTTTTTCTCTTATTATATGTATTTAGCACTTCAAAGCAATCCACCACCATATGATATCTCTATGCATGATATACCAAAAATATGTACAATTATCATTTCCCTTTTTCTATCTACATCCCTACTAGTTTGCTGACTCTGCACCCTCTCTCAAAGAACCAGTCAAAATAACATATCATATCTTCTGTGCATTTGTGCAACTTAGAAACAGTTCTTTGGATCTTATTCATATTGTTCCTCACTCAAAATATAATATAATTATTACAAATTCTCTCAGAAGATACAACTATTTAATTAAAATAACAGTCATTTTGTGTGGTCTAGAATTCTTCCTGAAATGGCAGTGGCAAGTGTTGCTGTGAAATTGGGATCTCTTGTCAAAGAAGTAGCCATTTGTTGAACCAAAAACTGCTGGATAGACGACTTTTCAGCATTGTAGTCAACTAAGCTTGACTGGACCAAGTCAAAGGGTACATTGGGGACTTTACTTTGAATCATAGGTGTAGTTGGTGAGGAAACAGGGGCTTCACCTTTGCTTGAGACTAGTGATATTTCAGCTCGGTGATGACCATGGTTGTGCTCACCTTCGTATGTTGCAACCAGTATGGTTGGGTCTTCTACACTTCTTTGCACCTAATAAAAATTTGGTATATGATAGGAGAAATTAAAATTTGATCTTGTTTTAAACATGAATACATTTCATAGGATTGGTTATATAATGACTAAGTGATAAGAATATGCTATCATGATAAATGAAAGGATTAAATTTGGATTTTAGATCGTATATGAATAGTCAATATTAGAACACAAAGTTGTGTGAGCTTCTTTGAATAATCACATAACCACCAACTAAGTTCTAAACTTTTAATCCCGATCATCCATATTATATTTAATGGCTCGAGATCTGTTCATCTCACTCTCACAATGATACACTCCTTTTAGCTGACTTTATGTATTTATATATAGTCTGCTCTGTTATTTTCTGCTTAATTATAAAACAACTATGATTTGAATACCTTCTTTTTCACCGGGCAGCTTGGGGCAAACGAGCACCTGAAGTAAGCTCTAGGGGAGGGGTTATCTCTTGTGACTTTCTGACCATATTTCCTCCACTGATATCCGTCCATAACATACTTTAATAAATACCCAAAAACATATTCAGAAATCTCAGTTAGTACTTCAAAGCTTCACAATTTTACTTACATAATATAGACAAAAAGCTATTTATATTTATACATCAAATCAGAGTGAGGAACGTACTAAGCTATTATTAGATGCTTCCGTTTTCACAAGAACCTTGGAAACCTTAGGCGTGGTGATATCCATGGACCTTCTGAGTAACTCCTCTTCACTAATAGTGCTGCAATTTCTAATACTACCAAACATGTTGATACAATTTTCACTTTCAGCTTTTCTTTTCCGTGCTTGTGTCGGGTCTGTTTCGGAATTTGTGTTCATCAATTGGTTCAAATTCTTTTGCATAACCTTATAATTCTCACACATGTGGGTCAGTGTCTCAGTCAGCCTCTTATTCTCACAACTTAGACGATGCAACTCTTCAACCAAAACCTCTGCCTGCAGGTCACAAAAACTCCAATGTTACTGTTAGAAATTAAGGGAACTGAAAGAAAGAAGATTATATATATTCAAGGACCTCTTTGTTTTGTTTCCAGTTTCATGTTTTCATTTTCTGCACAAATCTTTTAAAACATGAAACAGAATCAAAAAACAAGATGATAATTTTATATTTATTTATTTTTAAAATCAGAAAACAGGAAACTAAAAATAAAACAAAGAAGTCCTTAAAGGTAAAATTAGGTCAAAGTAAATATAGAGGTATGTTTTTATGTACGAACCACAACATCCATGTGCATAGAAGGAACAACGTTAAGGTTGAGTGAAGTATCCACACATGTTGATTCCATTGATGAATCTGCTTCTGATCACTTATAAGAAAAATAATGAGAAATTTAAATGGTTTGAGGCCAAGTGGATATAGTTGGTTGGTTCCAACAAAATGGGGATTTATACATAGAAATCTGAAAGGGCGGGGGGGGTCTGTGAGGCAAGGAAAGTAGCAGGAAATGAGTGAAAAAGCAACATCATCAATCGTATCGTCATCCAGTGTCGTCATTGCTAAGGTGTGCATAGTTTGGTTTTCTTTGTTTTGTTTATGTAACTTTCATTGGTGACACGAATTGGAAAAAATAAACACATGCGCGTTGGAGACGAAATTAAGCATTGGAAATAAATAATATTTCTTTAAATTTATTGTTCACACTACTTTTAAGCCCAAGTAATTTTTTTCTACGCAAAGTTGACATATAATTTTGTTTTATGGAGAAATTATATCTAATTATATACATAAGTTAACATTTTAAAATATAATAATATGGAAATTAAATAAATGAATGACGTGTTGATGTTAGGTTCAAGGAGTGTCTGGCCAAAAATTTAGGCCCGATTGGTTTGTTTATTGTTTCCTATTGTTATTTCTTATTTTTACAAATACTGACAACATAAATAAGTATAAAAATGATATTTTGTTTTCATTTTATTTGTTTTTTTAAAATATTTGTACAAGAAACAATAAAAACAAATAAAAAATTGTTTCCCGTGTTTCCTGTACAAATCTTTAAAAACAGTAAACAAAATGAAAACAATGTGATATTTTTATAATTGTTTATGTTATAATTATTTATAAAAATAGAAAATAAAAATAATAAACAATAAGGGCATATTTGCTTTATTTCTGGTTTCCTGTTTTCATTTCATGTTTCAGAAATAATTATAAAATTATCATCTTGTTTTCAGTATTTTCTGTACAAATTTTAAAAAAACAAGAAACTGAATAAAAATAAAATAACAATTTTATAATTATTTTTTAAAATAAAAAACTGGAAATAAAATATCCTGACAAACCAATCAGGCCCTGTCAAGCTCGTCTTGATAAATAAAAGAAAAGCTGATTTTTGAGAAGTTTTCCCGTCAACCATAAATATTATCTCATTGACCTGTGTATACATTCCATTACCGTTTCGTTTTTTAAAAGAAATCGCAAGTATCTTTCTTGATTTTCTTCCTGTCGACCATTTGTCTTAACGCTTTTTTAATTTATAGGAAACTTAGTCTATAGCTTCATTGGATATCCTAATACTGCATTTGATTTATAAAAATTGAAGGGATTGGATAGTATAGAAATTTTTGTATCCTATTTAATTTGAAATGTGATCGGGAGACATAAAAAAAAAGAGGTAAGGGATATGATAAAAATCCAAAATTTTATCCCCCACCAAAATATGAAATAACTTTTTATAACATGAATAAATTAAAAAAGACAAAATTATTCTGACCCCACCCCAACCCCACAATGTTATTTAATTTTTTTTTCAAATGTTAACGTTATATATAATCCATATTAATAATATATATGATATCATTCTAATAGTAATTCATAATATATTATCATATATATTATATATTATAAAAATATATTATATATTAATATATAATAATATATATTACAAATGGCATTATAGTAAAATTAATATTATTTTACTTGTGTTGCATATCCATTATCTATCAAATGATGTACATGATAAATCACTACAAGAATAAGGTGAATTAGCGACGGAAATTTTGCGACGGTCTCAAAACCGTCGCTAATTTTATGTTTTGCGACGGCTGAAGCCGTCGCAAATGGTAGAGGAAATTACTGACGGAAGTTCCGTCGCAAATCTCTGTCGATAACGTTCCCGCCATTTTACGCGAAATGTTGGCGCCAATTTGCGACGGGCATGGCGTCGCTAATGTGCGACGGATGGTAATTTTGCGGACGGTCATTCCACGATTTGCGGCGGAATCGTAATTTGCACGGCCCTGCAGCCGTCGCTAATATTAAAAGGCCGTCGCTAATTTCCAATATGTAACTCGAACAGCTTTTCTTCCTCCCTCGCTTGTCTTCTTCGACAGCAAAGGTTTCCTCTCACTCTCTGCAAGATCCGGACCACCAAAAACGGCGAGTTTTCACTTCTTATTTCTACTTTGTTCATTTTTCTTTCAAAATATTACATTACCTTCCCTCATTTCTTCTTTCTAATTTGTTCACATTCTCTTTACGATTTTGCAGCGTAAAATACTAAGGATTGTTACTACGCTTCACAAGACAATTCAATAGCTCCGAGACGTGTGAAATATTATTCATACAACAATATATATATCTGTACTTTAGTTCTTTTGTGGGGCCAGCTCAAAAATATTACCAACTGCATTATAATTTCCATGTTGAAATTTGAAATTTCCATGTTTTGGGGCATCGGAATGAAGTGAGCATTTACATTTGTAAGATGCTTGAATTGGTTGTCTGCATTATAATTTCTATGTTTTTTCTTTTATAATTTTATCTCTTGTATAGTGTACATACACGCGTCATAAATTTGTGTGTAAAGATGTTGGCTGATTATGAAGTTGTGAAACCTCTCCCCAATCTCTGGTGTTACCCATTGGGGGCTACAGGAGAAGCCTTTTTCGTTATTATTACAGATTGGGAAATAAAATATTTCTTAGCAGAATTGTTCTTCTTTTATTTTCTTTTTTTTAAAGATGTTTTTGTTGAGTCACATGTTCTATTATTTATCAAAAAGATGTTATATTGATTATTATATTAAATATAAAAAAGCAATTTTGTGTATTGCGAGTAAAGTAATGCTAAGATGATTGAGCAGTTTTATGTAACCTTTTTCAAACTCCAAAAATTATGAGCTCACCAACGATTTTTGGATCGTAGACCGAAAATTCTCTCCTTGAGGTAGCTCCATAGCTGAACTTCTAGAAGCTCAAAGAATTTTTACATAAGCACAAATCCAACGAGCACAAGCAATTAAATAGTGCTAACACATTAAAATATAATAAATGGAACAGACAATATGCTCTTAGTTGTGCCATGTTGACATCTTTCATAACTTGGTAGGTTTCACTTTGTTTCCAATTTTACTTCATCTTCAACCTGTTTTTCTCTCTCTTGACCCCACTTTCTCTCCTTCGACCCTTTATCGATTATTGGAGGAGTGACCATGGTCATCCGTGGGAGCTTTGTGTAATAGCAACGTGCTTTCCTCATTCTCTTTCCAACCAAAATAGTGGACTCTGCTTTATATATATCTGTAATTTTACCAATTGGATTTTGTTTCATCTCTGTTATTTCAAGTATTCTACAGAATTTGTTTTTCATATTTGGTTTCTCCACACAAAAAAAAAAATTGAGATGGATTTATATTAGAGGGAAACAACTCTGCTTTGGGAGATTTAATGGATTGATTTTTTTATGTAGGAAACGTACATGTATGTGAAATTTAAGTGATTGTGAAGCTCTTTTCTTCTTATTTGAGTTGGTATGTGGATGTGCAATTGAGGAACATGTAGGAGGCATTCTCCTCACTGGCATGACACAACATCAATGTTAGTTGTTCCTTTTGTAGTAGAGAAAATAAATAGCAGTTTTTACCTAATCATGTAATAGACCTTGACGGATGGATCACATAGAAGGATATTAACTATTTTTTTTTCTTTCTTTCCTCAACTAAATATAGTTAGAGTAAGATTTTCAATACAATAATGCATTGCCATTTATCATTCTCATCTATATTGAAGAAAAGTTTTTCAAATGGGGTTGATACTAATATATATTTTTACTGATGACTTTGATCTTGAATTGGCTTGATATAGGAATACATGTAGTATGGTACTTCGACTTTAAAGTACACCTATGATTTAGAAGATAAGGAAATAAGGATGGAATTATTTTTGGATGTTAGCATTATTTACTTCTGGCCTTCGATTATTGGTATATAGTATGGTTAACTTGCATTTCTACAAAAATATTGTTACCAGTGTACTTTCCTCATTTCCCCCACTAAAATAAGCTTTCTAGTGGTCCCATTGAACTGCAGAAATGTGTTTTGGATAGGGTATTTGGTAGAGTTGGTAAGTCAAATTATTGTTTGTCATTTTAATAACAAAAAAAAAGACAGGAAAAGAGAATGAAAGTGATTTCAATTATGAGCATTAGTCTACAAAGTGATATTTGAATGAACATTCTTGCTTACACATGGCGCTCTACTTGATTTTGAATTAAACCTAGAGGGTCTGTCAATTAATTTAGCACATGACTGCATGGTGAGACTTAACTTTGAAATGGTCATTTTAAGCAATTTTTGGATTCTCATGCTTTGTTTATATTTACATCATTTATAGCAATGACTTTAATGGTGCTACCTCTGCTACTTTACAAAGTAATGAGTTTAATAATAGACAGTGAATATTGTTATAAAAAAAAATTACTATGAAGGGCGATGTTTAATAAATGCTAATGCAAATATGCCTAAGTTCTTGATCAGATGCCATGAGCTTTATGACTACAATGTTTTATTAATTGTATGCATTTTTTTAGGTCTGTTATTTTCTTCTTTGATTATAGATGCAACCGAGGCTTGTAGGTTGGTGGAAGTTATGATTTTTTATTATTTATAATGAGTGCAAGTAAATATAAGCAATATGTTATATCCAATCTTGTCTTAGGTTAGATCTTTTTGTTGTCAAGAGCTAATATTGTATTAATTTCTTAATTGTTGTTGTTGTCACTATGCTTCAAGAAAGTCTACTAATGAGAGGGCGATTAAACTTAAGTGACCTATTTATAGATTAGAGACCGATGTTGATAAAATGTCATATGATGTGAACATGAATTGTATCCTTAAGCTATTGATATATGGTCCATGCACATGAATCTTTGTTTTGTGTTTGTCAAAATTCTTGGTTTGTGTTTGATAGGAATTTCTTGAGCCTGGTGAGAGAATTGGTTAGTTTTATGAGAGTATGGTAATTTGAAGCATGGGTTTTATGTCTTGTGATGTGTGCATCTCCTATGCTTCGTGGGCTCGCTAATGTCTATTGATCTTTGCTGATATCTTATTATTTTAAAACTAGTTTCAAGCTGGTTGCTTAGTTCTATATCTTGTTTGGTTGTGTTGGCTAGCTGTTTGGTTTTTGTTGTTGGTTTAAGTGGATATTGTCCTAAGTTATGTGCTTTTGTTGATGGGTTTTGGGAAATCCTTATACTCTCTTTATCTTGGGTATGATTTATAATGTGGACTTGTATATTGATGATATGCGGATTACATTTAATTTACAAATCCGTCTGTTATATTTCCATGTTGATAAATGCTATAATATGTATTTTATGGTTTGAACCTTTACATGAGCATCTTTGGATGAAGTAGGTGGGCATGTACGGTGTTTTGAGAACATGATGGTCGATGACCATGAACTAGTTCGGAGTTAATTCTAGATTTTGCACGTGCCCTTATAATTCGAGGACGAATTCATTTTTAGGGGTAGAATATAATATCCGGCTATTTTAATTATTTACATTATAAGTTTTATTAAATTGAAAACCTCTATTCATATAAATGATATATAAGTTTTATTAAATTGAAAACCTCTATTCATATTTATATTTATGATTATATTCAATTTTCTCTTGGGCAGGTTCTTGATTTGTGAAAGTTATATACATTTCTAGTTGTGCTAGTGTTGCTCTCATTCTAATTGGTAAGTGATTTTAATTACTTTTTCCTTGTGGTTTAATGTAGTCTATTAAGTGGTTACTATTGATGCTGTCTTTGCTCTTTAAAAATGAACTATTATGTAACATTAACAAATAAGATAAATGAGGAAAAACATGAGCATGATAAGAATATTACCCAATCACCTATGCATGTAACTTTACTATTTTTTTATGCTTGTGCTATCGTTTATAAACTACACCATGATCTTTGTTTTTCCTTATTCACTATATGGTTAGTAGCTTGCAATAAACTATGTGATAAATTATATAGACAATGACTATCCTATTTGGTTTATTTTTCTTTCATTGCTATCAAACCATTGCTCTGATTTAATGGCAATGCAAGTGTATGTTGTATTTTTTTTTATGATAAATAATGTGTGAATGTGATGCTCTCTTGAATATAACCGTTGAATTTAATTTTTGAAGAGGATACTTCCTCTATTTGGAATTTCATTATAGTTATCTTTTTTTTGGCGCAAATGCGAGAGGATGGAATTTGTTCCTTTGAATCGTACTTGGATGTATGATAGGGTTTATCCGCGTAGAGGGGGTTAAAACAATCTTTCTTAGATGGTGTTGAAGAATTTATTACCAAGGCAAGTCAAAGGGATACTTATAACAATGGGGGGTTGATTAGATGTCCTTGTATGAAGTGTGACTGTATGCCGAATTAAGAATGTAGACGATGTGAGGGTCGACCTGTATAAAGTTGGGTTAAGGCCTAATTACTGGATTTGGACAAATCATGGAGAAGAAATGCCGCAATTTGATTATGGCATTGACCAGAATTGCACAGTGGTTCAAGTAGTGGTGCGAGAAGTTGGATATGGAGATCATATTGTTTCCATGGAGGAGATGGTGTGTGACGCTCTTATGATGTCCGGGTCGTTTGAGTCCAATAATACAGAAGAGCCTCCTAATGCAGATGCACAAAAATTTTATAATCTCCTAACAGAGGCAAATAAGCCTTTGTGGGAAGGGTCCCCGACTCGGCGTTATCGATGTGTGTTCAACTGTTATCTGCCAAGTCCAATTGGAGCATACCCGAGTTAGGCTTGGATTTCATTGCCAAAATGGTTTTGGCCGGGACGCCTTTCAAAGGAGGATTACCCAAGAATTATTATGATGCGAAGAGGTTAATGTCCAAGTTAGGATTGGAGTCCAAGAGGATTGACTTTTGCCAGAATGGGTGCATGCTCTTTTAAGATAATGAATTCGACAAAAATGATGGCGCATTGGTTGAGTGCAGGTTTTGTCACGCACCAAGGTATCGTCGATTACAACGCAAGTAGAAGTAATCTAAAACCAGTTCCGGTAAAGTCGATGTTCTACTTGTCAATCATTCCTAGATTACAGAGGATGTTTGCATCGATGCAGATGCAGGAAAAAATGACATGGCACCATGAGAATAGGAGGAATGCAGGAGTGTTACGCCATCCTTCTCGATGGTGAAGCATGGAAGCACTTTGATCGGGTGCATCCGGATTTTGCCGTTGATCCTCGTAATGTACGACTTGGGTTATGCTCGGATGGCTTTACCCCATATATCCAAGCCTCGGCATCACCTTATTCATGTTGGCCCGTTGTTGTTACCCCCTTACAATCTTCCTCCCGAAATGTGTATGTCAAAGCCATATATGTTCTTGACTTGCCTGATTCCGGTCCATCTAATCAAAGGCAGGCATTGATGTATACTTGCAACCTTTGATTGATGATTTGAAGAGGTTGTGGAATGGTATTATGACGTACGATATTTCTCGAAAACAAAATTTTAAAAATGAAGGCAGCGTTGATGTGGACAATTAATGACTTCCCTGCGTATGGCATGTTGTCCGGTTGGGGGACGCATGGGAAGCTTGCATGCCCGCATTGTATGGAGCATACGAAGGCATTTACCTTAAAATACGGGGGAAGTCGTCCTGGTTTGATTCCCATCGCAGGTTCTTACCGAACGATCATCAATTTAGAAGGAATAAGAATGCCTTCAAGAAGGGGGCTGTTGAAATGGATGGACCGCCTCCGAGGTTAACACCAGAACAAATTTGGATAAGAATCAGGGACTTGCCAAAAGTGACTGAAGCTGGGGTTTCCAAATTAGATGGTTACGGGCAAAGTGGCATAATTGGACAAAGAGGAGTATTTTTTGGGATCTTCCTTATTGGAAAGATAATTTATTGAGGCACAATCTTGATGTAATGCACATTGAAAAAAATTTCTTTGACAACATTTTCAACACTGTGATGAACGTGCATGGCAAGACCAAAGACAACGATAAGGCTAGAATGGACTTACAGTTGTATCTGCAGAGAGACCGGATTTGGAGCCGAGAGACATCGGGGATAATGGGAAGATGTACAAGCCAAAGGCCAATTATACTTTGACTATCCAGGAAGCAAGGTTAGTTTGCCAATGGATAAAGGGGCTCGGAGATGCCTGATGGTTATTCTTCTAACTTGGCAAGATGTGCTTGATGTTATAAAAGGCAAGTTGCATGGGATGAAAAGCCATGATTGTCATGTGTTTATGGAGTGCTTACTTCCTATCGCCTTGATTCGTTGCCCCCATGTTTTGAATGCCCTTACTGAAATAAGTCAATTCTTCAAGGACTTGTGTTCTGCAACTTTAAGGGAAGACGATTTGACCAGGATGGAACAAAACATTCCACTCATTTTGTGCAAGCTGGAGAGAATATTCCCCCCTGGCTTCTTTGATTCAATGGAGCATCTTCCGATTCATCTTGCATATGAAGCAAGACTTGGTGGTCCAGTTCAATATAGGTGGATGTATCCATTTGAAAGGTAATTTAAGTATCACAGTTATTGATCTTATTTCATGCATATTAGTTAATTAATAATAACCTCGTCATTTTTTAATAGATTCATGGGCGAGTCAAAACGATCAGTGAAAAATAAGGCTAGGGTTGAAGGTTCGATATGTGCGTCTTACTTACACCGTGAGACAATTCATTTCTGCTCTCATTATTTCAAACACATGGTTTTGTCTCCAACAACTAGAAGGAACGAAACGGAAAATGAAAGTGGAAGACTACCTGGAACCTTATCAATTTTTTGTCTTCCCGGTCGTCATTCCAGGAAAGGAGTTGACACATTATTTAACGGAGGCAGAGTGGAACTCAGCTCATGTTCATGTATTGATCAATTGCGCCGAGGTTAAACCATACCATGAGTAAGTATGAGCTTATAATTTTTATTCCTTCGATAGCATATGTCAATTTTCATTGATGTTATCCATATATGTTCAGTTCATTCTTGTCTTCTCGTGATGCATCTGCTCGTACTCATGAAGATTTTCCAAAATGGTTTAAGCAACAAGTAAGTATCTCCCCATTTATCATTCTGTTATTCACTATAATGTATGCGGATAAAAACATATGTCGTTAAACTTTGTGAATAGGTTTACAATGAGGCACCTCTTGTCATTAATCAACATTTACGAAACTTGGTCGACGGTCCTCGACACAAGTCAAAGAATGGCACACATACTTCGTGAATGGGTACAAATTTCATACTCAATCATGGACATGAAGACAAAACAACAATAAATAGTGGTGTTTACGTAAAGGGTGAGCCAGGCGGAGTTGCGGATGACTTTTATGGTGTCATACAACACATATATGAGTTGTCATATCGTTATTTAGACTACCCTAAGAGAATAGTGTTGTTTTATTGTAATTGGTTCGATCCATCTAGTAGAGGCACTAATTTGAATAAAAATATAATATTGTGGACATCCAAATGAGTAGAAGATATCATATGTTTGATCCGTTTATCATGGCACATAATGTGAGACAAGTATATTACGTTCCTTATCCAAAGCAACTCAAACAGAAAAACGAGGTTGGTGTGTTGCAATCAAGACAAAACCAAGGGGTCGCATTGAAATAGATGTTTCAGGAGTTGGATGAGCCATATCAAAGAGATGAAATGTCACGTGCAAATGAGGTCATTGAAGTAGAACCAATCTCATGTTTACAAGACACACAAGTTGTAGGGGAAGAAGTGGATACCTCCAGCTTGACATCAAATCAAGTCATTCCGGATGAAGATGTTGAAGAAGCGAGAATCAACAGAAGATGAAGAAGATGAAGATGGCTATGAATATGACACTAGCTCAAATTCGACTAACAAATACTTTATTTATTTTAGTGATGTATTTTGTATTAGGTAGTATTGTCATTGTCATAACTTTAAGTTCATTATGATTAGCATCATTTTCCATTATTTACAAATGTGTGTTTGTGCTTACTTTAAGTTAATTATTATCACCATCATTTTCCATTATTTACAAATGTGTGTTTGTGCTTACTTTAAGTTAATTATTATCACCATCAATTTCCATTATTTGCAAATTTGTGTTTTGGTTACTTTTAATTAATTATTATTAGCATCATTTTTCACTATAGACATGGCTGATGGTAAGGGAAAGGGTAAGGCACTGCTGGAGGGGCACGTCGTCGTGGTCGACCTCGCTTTGTGACACGGACAATCGATGACGGATTCGTGTCCCTCCCATCTACATCTGTTACACTACGCCCACCGCCCACACCCATGCCTCCACATGATATGGCACCGCACCCCCACCTGTTGCTCCGCCACTCGGTTCATGGACACCTCCATTGGGATCACGATGATGCCCACCCCGAGGATTCCGACTCGGACCCATGCGGACAATTCCGGACAACCGGGATGCATCGGGGGTAGATTTACCCATGGACCGGTGATCATCAGTCTCATGGTGATGACGAGGAGACTTATGGATATTCCTCGCCTATATCATCGATGATGAGGAGATCGAGGTTATGTCAGATGGCCGAGTTATTGTTACCCCGACCGGTAAAGGGTAAGAAAGATCTCAAATATTGTTATTTTATTGTTGAGTGCAGATTTTATATGTATGTGTATTGATTGTTCTCATGTTCTATTGATAAGGTTCCTTCCGTCGAGAAAATCTGCAGAGGCCGTCACGTATGCAGTTACATCTCAGTTTGATCGGGCCTGGAAGCATTGGAGTGAGCTTGAGGATCGGGATCGGGATCGATTCTTTGCGGCTTTTAAGGTATTTTGTACTTTTGAATTTACTTCCATTTTTTAGTTACTTTTAATGTTTCTTTAGTTTATTATTATCCTAAAAAAATTATATTCTCCTTATTTACAGGAGAAGGCTGCTTGGAGAGTAGAGCATTCCGCTGATGTAGAGATAATTTTTCATCAAAAAGCGAGCACACGCCTCTCCGGAGTTGTTGACTAGATATCGGAAAAAGGGACAGCGTCCAAAATGGTGTTTCCCACCCATTTGGGAGGAGCTATGTGCTTCTTGGGCTACACCTGAATTTAAGAAAAAATCCGCCCAGGCAAAGCTCAACAGGGGCCTCGGAAAAGGGTGGGAGCACGCACACCGGCGCGACATCGATGTCGGGGAGCATGCTCGACGCCTTGTAAGTTCCAACATCATATTTTGTTAATTCATCGGATGTCCGGCTATTAAGGTAGTGTAACTTCAAATATGAACAAGTTTTTTTTTGGTGCGGGCTAGGGAGCTTGGCCGTAGCGTCAAGCCGGTTGAGCTTCATGCCCGAACTCATACTAGGAAGGGTACCGGCGAGTATGTAGATGAGCGCTCTAGACGCACTCAGGTGATTTACATGTCTCTTTGTTGGAAATTATTTTTATTTTATATTTAATAATTATGGTCATTTTGTATGATTATGTGTATCAATTTTAATGACAGGAGGACTATCGTGATAAGTTATCTCGGAGTTCGGTCTCGTGCAGCCTCATCTTCCCCTTCTTCCACCACACTTGACCCAGGTGGGAAGCCCAATTGGAGTTGCGGGCATGGGTCGATGTTGTTTGGCGGTAAGAACAAGGGTCGCATATATGGTATGGGAGACCTGGCCGGTGAACTATCGACGCGGTGCTCCAAAGCATCTTCACTCAGCAGAGTCGAGCATCGTCCGAAAGACTAGGCCTCGCCGATCTCATGAGTCTGCGAGAGATGGTAAAGATGCGGCGAATCGGCGGCTCGGGATGAGATCAATCGGCACTGCTTACTCAACAAACACGAGATGATGGAGCAGATAGAGATGATGGCAGCTACGAGAGAGAGCTCATGTTGCGTTTAGGAACCAGCACCCCTCACCCACGATCGCAGCAGGACCAACACCTTCATGGCACCCCTCGGACCACGCCACACCACCGTCCCGGCCTGAGGGTCATCGAAGATACCAGTGACGAGGATGATCAATCCTTTACTGATTTGTTCTCATGGGGCTATAGAGAGGGTTATTAGTTTTTGATATTATATTTTATTTTGTATGATACACTCTGTCAAAACAATTTGCTTTTATTTATGAATTTTATTTATTGTTTAAACTTATTATTCATTTATCATAATATAGTCTAAATTCTAATTAATATACAAAATAACTAATGTTTATATTAATTTTGAATTTTATATTAAATATTAAATAATTATTTAAAAATACTTTATATTTTAAATAATTAATTAATAAAAAATTACTTTATTAAATTATTTAGTTTTATAAAAATGTGTTGCAATTTGCGACGGCTATTCCGTCGCTAATTTACGTTGATTTGCGACGGTTAGGCCGTCGCTAATTTGTATAATTTGCGACGGCTATGCCGTCGCTAATTTCTCAAAATTTGCGACGGCTAAGCCGTCGCAAATCAACATAATTTAGCGACGGAATAAGCCGTCGCTAATTAGCGACGGTCATTTAAAAAACCGTCAGAAACCTTTTGCGACGACCCAACTTGTGACGGATTTATGGCCGTCGCAAATCCGTCAGAAACATGTGTTTTGCGACGGATTTAAGCTTTTTGCGACGGCCTTTGGCCCTCGCTAAATTCATTTTTTCTTGTAGTGAATCATATGATATCATGTGTCTTAAATGCATATCAAACACACTCTAAATTAAATTTCATTCCGGTAAGGAAACTTAGAAACTTCACCTTTTTTATACCCTAATTTTTTTATAAAATTCCAAGATTCATTTAATTTATTTATTTTTTTGATAAAGATTCATTTAAATTTTAACTGCTTAGGTATCTTGGATCTGATTGTTAGAGGCTTGGAATAAAATTTGCAAATTCAACACTACAAGAAAATGTGTAATTAGCAACCGGAAAATAGGCATCGCTAATTGCGATGAAATTAGCAATACCTTAATTTTTTTATATCAAAAGTCACTAATACCTTATAAACATTATTACAATGATTTATTAGAAAATTATAGAACTATTTAGGTGGTATTTGGAAGAGCTTATTTAAGCTCCTTTTGACTTATTTGATGACATAAGCTCTTATACAGTGTGTTTGGTAGAGCTTATAAGAATAACTTAATTATATCATCCCATAAGGAGTTTTTGACTTATTTTCATAAGTCACTAGGAGAAGCTTATGGAATTATCATAAGAGCTTATGCACTAAACACCCTCTCCGTGTTTTTCACTATTCGAATCCTTTCATGTCCCTTTCCTTATTTTTCTTTCTTTAAGCGCTTATGGCATAAGCTCTCATGCGATAAGGTCTTATGTGATAAGCTCTTAATTAAGTTGTTTACCCAAACGCACCCTTATTCTAAATCTACCTTCTCTTCCCATGTCAAGTTTGGAAGCCTCCTTTAATTTTCTCCTTAAAACACACATGCACGTTCCTGAACTTTGTGAACCATTATTAAATATTTAAGTTTTAACATATAAACTACACACTATCATTTCTAGGAGTGCAAATAGGTTGTCCATCTGAGAATGCTTTGTAGTCTCACCAATGAATAATATTTTGACATTTTTTTACTATTATATGTGAATGTGAAATATTCTTATAACATCAACTAGTTGAAGCAGTAAATATAAACCTAAACCGGAAGTTTTATCAATTTCACTATATGGTTCGAACATAACAATATTAGTTCACATAAATTATTTGAACGGACTATAACACCTATGCAAGTCATGCGAAGTCAAGTTTAAGAAAAGTTGGCCAAATTGCTATAGAGACCACTATGGTTTTGTTTGTTTTTTTATGGGGTAGGTTTTGAATCTTATTTGAAAGGGATCTCTTGTCATAAGTCTCGTTTCAATTATGTCTACGTGTGGAATCCGTGTGCCTATATATCTT
Source organism: Sophora flavescens (assembly GCA_030762895.1). Lineage (NCBI taxonomy): Eukaryota > Viridiplantae > Streptophyta > Magnoliopsida > Fabales > Fabaceae > Sophora > Sophora flavescens. The sequence goes on from CM061066.1 coordinate 68,512,525, forward strand.
TATTTAATTATTTCATTTTTTTAAAAAAAATTATTTAGCATCCATGACCTATACTTTGCATCGTCACCTCCTCACGTCACCTCACTTTGAGAAATTTTTTACATGAACTTTTAAATGATCTTGTAATGTGAAAAGAAAAAAATAAATAAATATGAAACTTCCCAACTTTGAAAACTTGAATTTTCCAAACCAATCACTGTCTTTTGGCCCATTGTCCATTCGGTACTGCAAAGTGCTTCGTCTCTTTTGATCAATTTCAAAACAATTTTGACGTTTATTTTAATGAATTTCTCCAAATTAAATCAGATGAGTTTGATTAAATTACCGAACACTACCGTGCATTAAATTGCATATTTAATGAAGGTGTCAATTATGGACGCAATTCAGATTTTAACTCATTTTAACTAATTAGGTTGATGGATCCGTGTCACGTAAGGGGAATATGTTATTTTTTAGGATTTTGTTTTAAATATATAATTGTTGAATTCATATTTATTGATAAAAAAATAGTAATTTTTTTTTCAAATCAAAATTATAAGTTAACACTAACTGTTTCTTCTCTCATTACCTTCGTATCGTACTTCGTTGAACATTTAATGATAAATATACATTTTTATTCAACAACTCCTTTCAACCTGATTAAGCATTTATCAATGTAATCTATTTAAACACTAATACTAAATATGTCGTCGTGATCTTCGTAATGATATGAATGTTTTTTTTCTCTCTTGAAAATCGATTTAATTTATTTCTTCTTTTTGTTCGGTGCAAGTTAATCATTTTTAGAAAAATATATTTATCTATCATTTTTTTTCTTCTCTGTAGAAAATTTATTTTATTTAATACTCATATTTTCCTGTGCAAGTTAATAATTTTTTAGAAATATATTTTTCTATCATATTATTTTTTATTCTCTCTTGACAATCTATTTGATTCATTTATCCTATTTTCCCGTGCAAGTTAACCAACATTAGAAAATATATTTATCTATCATATTATTATTTTCTTCTCTTTTCAAAATCTATTTGAGTTAATCATATTTTCCAGTGCAAGAAGATATCACATTTAATATTGTAATATGGTCTTATATCACACACGAAATTTTCTAAAATTTTAAGGTGCGTTAGAAATGAATTTGGACTATCATTGGGTGCATCAAAATTCGAATCAAATCTCTTGTGACTCAGATTTGGATATGTAAAAGTTTCATTTGATAATATGACATCATGTGTATTTAAGAAGATATGAATTAAATGATATTTTTCTCAGATGTTGACACGTGGAAGAGCATTCAATGAAATTATTCCTAAATGTATATGTAAAACATATATATATATATATATATATATATATATATATATATGTATATATATTTCATTTGATAATATGATATCATATGTATTTAAAAAGATTTGAATTAAATGATGTTTTTATACATCAAAATTTTAAATATTGAATTACTTATATACATGTTCAAACCCATATTATAAAAAAAATTAATAATTATTAAATAAAAAATATTATATCTTGAAAACCATAATTTTTAAAAAGGCATTTTTTTACAAAGGATTGTGTCTATATATAATATAATAATAATAATAATAATAATAATAATAATAATAATAATAATAATAATATATTTTTCTTTATAAAATTCATATATGCATATGTTTTAGAAAAATGTTACCAAGCAATTTATATCCTGTGCCGGGTAAATAATTGGACTGTGTGAAACTTACGCCAGATATAATATACTTATATCTAATAATTTGGATCATTTTAAATTTGCGCAGTTTAATTGGTGGATTAATTTAAAAATTGTGGTGATATGATATTATATGAAAAATTGTAATTTAAAGATTTGTCTGCTAATTTTATAAGATTTGGTTTTGTTCACGTTCTAAATTCAAAATTTCGATTTTCTAAGTGATATATTTACTGTCTATTTGGAGAGGGAAAATTTTTTTGGGAAAGAAAAATTCATTGTAATTGCATCCTTAATTTGAATTGAATGACTGCTTTAATAGTAAAAGATTCTTCCTAATTAGAAGCTGGACATAAAAACCTTCCATAATTGTGCAGAACAATCATCATAAATACTTTCAACGTAATAACGTAATAATGTAATAAATGTGAAATGTATGAGGAGATGACATTTGAAATAACATTAATTGAGTTTTATTCGAAAATGTATATAGAATAGATTAAGAGTAAGAACTAAGAATTAAATATACTCTTATTTTTTTATTTTATAATTTGTTTACGTTAACTAATTAATTTTTATCCACTTTCCTTCTAACAAGTTTTTAAAATTAAAATTGACATCTTTTCATTGCTTGACTTCGAGATAAGGTGTGTTAGCAAATCTGTCTCTGTTGCACACGTACCGGCCGATGAGATTACAAACCATATAGGGGCTGGTTTTAAGTTAGGTGTGATACTCTCTCTTTTATTTAAAAATGAAAACAAGACATCTATTCACTAATGAATATATTATATGTATGGTAGTTGTTTTTTATTTTTATTGGAAAACAATACCATAAATACCTAAAAAATATATCATCCAAGTTTTATCCAAAAAAATACAGAAGCATCACTATTAGTGTGTTAAGTTAATGATAAAACTGTATTATTTAATAATTAAATTTTAATATAATCTAATATGATAAAATTATTTTTATGTCTAGAATATTTATTGAAAAGTGATTTTAAGAAAATAATTTATGCCTGGCTAATAAAAAATTAGCTTTATATAATAAGTTATAAAAAAGTATGGAGTTATTTATTTAGTTAATAATATTTGCTAAATCAATAATTTTGTTTGAGTTTGGTTTCAAATTGGTTTAATATTTTTTTATTTTTTTATACAATGCTCAAATCTAGGTTTTCTAAAATTGTTTTTACGAATTCATTTTATATACTTTAATTAATTTTTCAAACACCTCAAATTAAATCTAAATCAAATTTTATCTAAAGAAACAATTTTTTTGTTACAAAAGTAATTAATCTCCCATCTCATAAAGGTATGGTATGCGTTATCAATCTGCAAGTCAATAATAAATAATCCAGCTAGTTCGCTTACACTCTGTTTGAAACGCATGAAAGTAGGTGGAAAGAAAAGTGTAGGATAAAAAACACACTAATCGATACCTTTCCATGGTTTGGTTTCAAGTAAAACAGGTCCACAGCTGGTTTTTTTTTCATCTCAGTTTGGAATGAAAACGCAACTCCTCCTACCGTGCATGACCTATTCATGTCTCTCATGTGAGAGACTTTAATTTAACCATTGGATTAAAATTGCACAGGATAACATCATTCTCTCTTCCACACCTGATTTTTATTTTATTTTTTGTCTTCTATCTCAATCCAACGCTGGCTCCACCTCCCACCTCCTTCCACCATTGCCAGTGAGCCACTGTTGCACCATCCCACCACTGCCCAAGGCCGCCCCTTTATCTCTTCCTCCAACCCACCATTTCTCCAAATCTTTCAAATACCCAGATCTCAATTCCCACACCCACCCCACTCCCACCTTCAACTCACTCTCACTGTTGGCATGCTCAGGTTCATCACAACGACGAACCCGTAGCGGTGCGTTGGCGCCCTTAACGCCGCCGTCAGCTGCGAGGCCTCCCATTTTACCCCCACCGTGAGACTCACAGATCTGCCATCCACCGTGCTTCGAGCGGCCGTTGTCTCTTCCTCCTCACCGCCGCCACCATGCACGACATCTCTGTAACGTTCTCTTAATTTCCATCATCTTTGCTGTCAGACGCGAGGTCTCCTTCCTCGTGGATCTGTCTTCGCCATTTTGTGTGACCCCTCTTCTGCGGCCCCTAGCTGGTGGTGGCAAGGAGGCCATCCCCTCTCCCCTCTGATGGAGGTGGAGGAACGGCAGCGAAGAGGGGTCACTACTAGAAAACTTGAATTTTCGGACGGAATTTTCGAACGGAAATGTTTCCGTCTGAAATTTTTCGAAAATTTCGGACGGATTTCAGACAGATTGTGTTATTTTTTATATTTTCCTTGATCCGTCTGAAATCCGTCCGAAATTTCGGATAGATTTCAGACGGATTGTGTTGTTTTTTATATTTCTTACATCCGTTTGAAATCCGTCCAAAATTTCGGACGGATTTCAGACGGATTGTGTTATTTTTTATATTTTCCTTGATTTATCTTACATCCGTCTGAAATCCGTCCGAAAATTTCGGACGGATTTCACACTGAATTTGTTATTTTTTATATTTTCCTTGAAAAAAGATTAAATAATTTATCTTATAAATATGATTAAAATATTTGATCTTAATAAATTTAAAAGTAAACAAGATTTATGAAGTGAATTAAACAAGATTTATTTGATCTTAATAAATTCAAATGAATTATCCGTCCGAAATTTGTTAGAAAAGTTTAAGAATTATGATTTTGGATAATTCAAACTGAAGTGATTCCTTTTGGTTGTAGTTGCATGGAGGAATGTAATCATATTCTTTAAGATTGAAATGAATGACTATGATATAATTTGGAGTGGTGGAATATGTTCAAAGGAAATTAAGAGAACAATTGTATACTTTAAATTGAAAGTGATGTATGATGGGGTAAAGTTAGTGTTGAACTTGATGTTCGTCGTGAGGATAAGGTGTTGAAGAAGTTTTGCTAGCAGACAAATTTTGAGGCAAGAGGCGATTAAGTTTTGATTGTGTCTTTCGAGTGTGATAAGCTATGGCGAAATATTTATAATCTTTGAGGTCTTATTCTGCTAAATATGTGGTTGATAATCCATAGTGGAAACTGGACATTTTAAATCCAAGATTTGCCATAGGGGAGTGTCCACCCGGATTTCTTGGCTTTGTTTTGGTGCAACTCCTAGGAGTAATGGCCTTAGAGAAACTTTGTTTTATAATCTCTTTTCTCACATGAGTATATAAGATAGGGGCATATATGATACAAGCACTTCCTTGCATAAGTGATAGAGCTCTATCTTTAGATGGAGGAATTGTTAGGAGTTGTGTATTTTCCTTGGACAATAGGGTAGATGTGCATGGGAAATTTCTTAACCTAGGGATACTAACGGGGCTTGATAGCCAAATTGAAATGAGAGGCAAATGAAGGATATGAATTCGAAGTAGGCAAAAGATTCGAGAGGAATTAAGAAGAGAATGGACTATGTTGGAGATGGTAAGATTCAATTTCAATAAGAAGATTGAATTTCTTAGGTTCTTGGCATGAAGTTTATCATGTATAACTCAGGTTCAGATGTAGTTAAAGGATAAATAGAATGACATAAGAATCGATCTTGTTATAAAGTTATAGGTGAAAGGAATGAAGCGACGAGAATACAAGGTAAGATTTTAAGGTCAAGGTGTGAGTATACAATCCTGTTTAGTTTTGAGCTACCAAATTTCGAGGACGAAATTTTTTAAGAGGGGCAGTATTGTAACACCCTAGTTTTTACACATATGATTAATTATTTTATTTGGATGTTTAAGTTTATTTTGTTATGTGGTTTAGTTGAGTAATTAAATTACTCTCTTCAAATTATTTTATTGGGTGCGTTAGCACTGATTTATTTCAGCGAATGCACGCTTACTAGACAATAATTTACGTTATTGTCACTATTATACTAGTACAGAAAAATATTTTAAATAATATGATTAAGAGAAAAGCATTTTCATATATTTATTCTATTTAATTTTAGAGTTAAAAATATTTTGGTTTGACATTAATCGGAGATTAATTTTGGACCGAGTATTTTCTTAGTTGATCAGTTCAACTATTAATCTTTACTCTAATTTGAATTTCGAAATCATATATTTATCAATCTTTATTTTTAGATTCCAAAAAGTAAAAATGTTTACTTTAGGCTTAATATTTATCACTTATTTTATACCCACTAATACAAAAAAAAAATAGATTTTCTCTCTCCTCCCTCTCTTATTAACGTCGAACTCCCCCCTTTTCACTATTTTCTTTCTTTCTTTTCCTGATGCCTTCTTCTTCTTCTTCCTCCCTCCAACTCAAGTCCTCCACCTTCCTTTCCTTCAACCTTGCTCCGCCCAGATCGCGTCGCCGCCCAGCCCAACCGGCCGCTCGACCATCGCACGAGGAGGAGACGGTCACGTCTTGCGTCCCTGCACGCGTCGCCGGAGCAGTGAAGCCGAGCCGCCGTTGTGCTGCGTTGGACCGCCGTCGCCTCACCATGGTAAGCGCCGTTCATGGTGGTTTCACCACCCTAGAGTATTAGATCTTCATTTCTCCTTCACCTATGATTCCTTTCATCTCTTTTTACCATGGTTGATGTAGAGAACCACCTCGAACCGCCCCTGGCCGCCGTGTCGCTGCCGTCCACCGCCACGCCGGAGGTCTCAACAACCACCACAACTTCTTCTTCTTCCTTGGGTGAGTCAAAACCCTCTCTTGTTTCTCAGATTCAAAAACCCCAAATTGATTTTGAAACCCTAACCCTAACCCTCTGATTTCATATTTTAATCTTAAGATTAAACCTTGCTTTATGAAATAGGGACTGTGGATTAGTGTTTCCCTAAACCAATTTAATTATTCTTTAGTTAAAATGAGTTTTCCCCAAATTGTATTTAGGAGCCCTAAACCCCAATTTGATTTTATTTGAATTTGGTTATGTTTTTGGGAAATTAATTATGATTTAGTGCAATTAGGACTCTAAATTGATGATTCCCAAGTTCTCTTTCATGATCCTTTAATCAAAACAAAGTTTCCTTAAAGGGTATTGTGAAGCGTAACCTTCAAACATGATTTTCTTTGAAAATAACCTTGTTTGGTAATAAGATTAAGTGTTTAGATCAAATTAGAATGTGTGTTTGATCATATGTAATTGATTTCTTGATTTCTATTTGTTGCGCATTGTTGGATTCCCTCTCTGAGACGTTTGACACGGTCATGCTTGCTTGATGGAGTAGATAGTTACACTCTTGGAGCTAACGTGAGCATTAAGACGAGGATCCTTTACTTGTCTTCAAAGGTAAAGGGAGTCTGCCTGAGGGATTTTCGGTAACTGCATGCTATTTGTGCGTTGTATTTGAGTTTATCTGTTGTGATGTGTGGTGTTAAATTAAGTTGTTATATGACTGTTATGGAATGTTTATGGCTCGGAGAGCATATCTTTTGAATGAAAATCTAAGCTGTTCTTTTTGGTCTTGTACAGCTTATTGATATAACTATTTTTTTTTTTTGTATATTACTGCCTGGTTGTGTTTGGTGTAATTGGAATTCTGGAATGAAAATGAAATTATCTTAGCAGGTGTTCTTTTACCTGGAATGTCCGAATTACAGAGGAGACTCTGTCGAATTTTTGTAAAAATACTAGTTTTATTCAATATATCTCTAAATTAAATAGGCTTGCCAGGATAGGATTGTAAGTCGGTCTGCCGATCAAGGCTTAAAATTGGAGTCGTGCCAAAATTTTTATACCTAATTTCAGACGCTTATGTATTTATATAAATTATTTTCCGAAAGCAACCGGCAAATTATCCTTTTAATTTTATTTTCTCACGTGTTTACAAAGTAATGCCCAAGGGGGGTGTTAGCTGGTTGCAACCTCCTTATTTTTAGGCTTTGCTGTTTCACTTTATTTTGCTTTTAGTTTTTGGCATCTAGCTTTTAGTTCTTTATTTTGCTTTTAGCTTTTAGTTCTTGATATCTGATTTCTGTTGAATGTTCATTTGCGCATATTGAAAAGCCCTTGCAAAGACATGGAGGCAGGCTTGAGCACAATGAGACTTATTGTGGTTCATGTTTGCACCTGAAAAGTTAAAGGACTATATAGATGTTTAAATACAGTTTTTGAGATTTCTCCTTCTTTGATCAATTGTGTTTCTAAACCCCAATTTTTGACTTCCATTAAGTGTTTAAATACAGTTTTTGAGATGTTGCTCCTGATCCTCTTTTATATATAGGTCCGCATTGGGCAATACTTAAATGGGATTTATATACTATTGTTTGTACTTGTTAGCCGTCCATTGTCTGTAGCTTGTTCTAAGGCTAAGTTGATGTTTGATGCTAAAGCATAATAGTAGTATGTTTTCCAAAAATGTTTGATGATTGATGATTCTTATCCCCTATGGACATAGGGCTTTTCAAAAATCATCCATAGAATGCGCGTCACGGCCGTGATGGACATCACGGCCTGGCCGTGACAGCTTCTACCTTGAACGTTGCTTCACTAAATGGTATGTCACGGTCATGATGGGTATCACGGCCTGGCCGTGATAGATTCTGCCTAGAAGGGATCTGGCTCAGTTGACATGTCACGGCCATGATGGACATCACGGCCTGGCCGTGACAGATTCTGACTTTTCATTCTTCCATGGGAAATCCATCCCAAATCCGTTGGAAAACAAAAATAAATCTGTCTGAAATCCATCCGAACAATAACCAACAAAATCACAACATCCGTCCCAAATCCGTTGGAAAACAAAAATAAATCTGTCCGAAATTCATCCGAACAATAACCAACAAAATCACAACATCTGTCCCAAATCCGTTGGAAAAAAAATAAATCTGTCTGAAATTCGTCCGAACAATAACCAAAATCCGGATTTCCACGTTGTCCATATTCCGTCCGCAATCCGTCTGTAAATATTTTCGGACAGAATTTGGGATGGATTTTATAATTTCCCACGAGGCTTTTTCAGACAGGTGCCATTCCGTCCGAAATGAATTATCCGTCTGAAATCTGTCCGAAATTTGTCCAATTTTCGTCCGAAATCCGTCTGAAATTCTGTCCGAAAAAGATGGATTTCTAGTAGTGGGTGGAGGACTCGAAGAGGAGAGTGGGAGAGAGATGGATAAGTTAGAAAGAAAATAAAAATAATCTGGTGTGAGCTACCCATATTACCATCTGGGGCACCTTCTTCATCTAACGACTGTTTAAGGTTATGCATTGTGCGCTACTTGCTTAAGTCATCCACCGTAGAATTTGCCTAAAAACGCACATATCAAAACAATTAGCTTTGGGAACTGAACTGCCGACCAATTGTATTGTGAAATACCAAAAAAATCCATTTTTCATTTTTTAGAATTATTTCATGAGGGTATTTCTATCATTTCAAAAATATATTTTATTTTTATTGTTTTACTTTCTACTCAACCAAACAAGATGAGAGAAAATTTTCAGTTTTTTTCCTTTCATTTTCTCTCATATCAAATAATTAAACAATCATCTCATTTTCTTTTCCTTTCATTCCTCTCACTTTTCCCCTCTCTCCTTCTCTCCTACTACCAAACACATTGTTAATTTGTGTGCTTGTCATGTCAGCTAAAGTTCGTGGAAGACTATAAATTGGTTTCGTTCAATCAAACTAACTAACCAATCAAGTTCAAGAAGATATCACATTTAATATTGTAATATGGTCTTATATCACACACGAAATTTTCTGAAATTTTAAGGTGCATTAGAAATGAATTTGGACTATCATTGGGTCCATCAAAATTTGAATCAATCTCTTGTGACTCAGATTTGGATATGTAAAAATTTCATTTGATAATATGTCATCATGTGTATTTAAGAATATTTGAATTAAATGATGTTTTTCTCAGATGTTGACACGTGGAAGTATTCAATGAAATTATTCCTAAATGTATATGTAATATATATATATATATATATATATATATATATATATATATCATTTTGATAATATGATATCATGTGTATTTAAAAAGATTTGAATTAAATGATGTTTTTATACATCAAAATTTTAAATATTGAATTACTTTTATACAGGTTCAAACCCCGATTATAAAAAAAGTAATAATTATTAAATAAAAAATGTTATATCTTGAAAACCATAATTTTTAAAAAGGCATTTTTTTTACAAAGGATTGTGTCTATATATAATATAATAATAATAATAATATATTTTTCTTTATAAAATTCATACATGCATATGTTTTAGAAAAATGTGAAGTTCAAGTGGATCATCAAATGGTAGTTATGTTAGTTAGGCCTGAATCAGTTTGCTATAAATCTGTTTTCTCATGGCAGTTAGTGAGGATAGTTAGTTAGGATTTGTAACTAACTTTTATGTAGCTACTAGCTGATGTAAAGTGAGATTAGATTGTATATATAGCATAGCTGATGTATCTTAGAGGATAGTTCTATTTTGATAAGTCTTTCAAGATCAAAATACTTGAGTGCAAGTGAGGTTAAACAATAGTTTGAAAACCTGTAAAGTCTTGTTGCTGCTGTGATCAGAAAGTGAATGGAATCAACCTCAGTGTGGATGTAGGAGAGTTCATTGCTCCGAACCACGATAATCCCTCGTGTTCTTGCTTTCTTCTTGATCGTTTTTTCTTTTTCTTTCATAATCTTTTCTGTCGCACTCTGCTTCAAGCAGAGAAGAGTGTGAGAAACTTGTTTCTTTCGAAACTGACAAGCTGCAAGATTCATAACAATTGGCATCAAGAGCCAGGTTCAAGGCTTCCGCAATGGGGACAACCAAATTTGATGTGGAGAAGTTCATTGGAGAAAACGATTTCAACCTTTGGAAGATCAAGATGCAAGCCCTCCTTGTTCATCAAGGGCTTGATGATGCCTTGAAAGGGGCTGCAAGGCTTCCTGCAACTCTATCGGAAAAGGAGAAGAAGGATATCATGAGTAAAGCTCACATCATGATTGTTCTATCCCTAGGAGATGAGGTGCTGAGAGAGGTAGCTGATGAAACCACTGCTGCAGGAATTTGGCTGAAACTTGAAAGTCTTTATATGGCAAAGTCCCTCACCAACAAACTGTATTTGAAGAAGAGGCTTCATCAACTAAAGATGGAGGAAGGTTCATCTATTAAAGAACATATATACATGTTCAATAAAGCAATTCTTGATCTTAAAAGTGTTGATGTTAGGATTGATGATGAAGATCAGGCAGTGATCTTGTTGTGTTCACTTCGCAAGATCTTTTGATAATTTGGTTGACACAATGATGTTTGGAAAAGACACTCTTACACTGGAGGAAGTGAAAGCCTCATTAAATTCAAAGGAATTGAAGAAGAAGATGACTGAGACCAAAGGAAATGGTGGAGGTGCAGAAAGTCTATTTGTTCGGGGAAGATCTCAGAAACAGGAAGGAGGCAAAACCAAGAATAGATCAAAGTCCAGACAAAAGAAGAACTGCTATTACTGTCATAAAGATGGTCACTACAGAAAGGAATGTCCAGAAAGAAAGAAGAAGAACAACAATAAGTATAAAGAACAGAATGATGCAGTCGTGGTTGCGGATGGTTATGAGAGTGCGATGTTTTATCGGTGACCTCAGAAGACTTCAAGGAAGAATGGATTCTTGATTCAGGCTGTTCATTTCATATGACACCTAATCAGGGATGGTTTGATTCATATAGAGAGGTCAATGGTGGCAAGGTTCTAATGGGAAACAACATGGCTTGCAAGGTGGCTGGTATTGGAACAGTGAAGGTCAAATTGGCTGATGGATCAATCAAAATTATGGCAGATGTGAGGCATGTGCCCGAGCTAAAGAGAAATCTGATCTCTCTAGGAATGTTGGACCAAGTTGGATGCACTTTTAAAGGAGAAGGTGGAGTCTTGAAGGAATACAAAGGATCTTTACTTGTCATGAAGGGTACCCGAAGTAATGGTCTATACAGGCTTCAAGGTAACACCATTCTTAACTCAGCTAGCTTAGTTTCTATATCCAAAGAGAATTGTACAAAACTTTGGCATTATAGACTAGGTCATGTGAGTGAAAGAGGGCTGGAAGAATTACATAGACAAGGATTAATTGGTAATGGAAACTTTGAAAAACTGGAGTTTTGTGAACATTGTGTTTTTGGAAAACAAAAGAGAGTAAAGTTTTCCACTGCCACACACACTACAAAAGCAATTATAGACTATGTACATTTAGACATTTGGGGGCCTGCAAAGGTATCTTCCTTGGGAGGGGCTAGATACTTCATAACCTTCATAGATGATTGGTCTAGAAAGGTGTGGATTTATCTTTTGAAGCATAAGAATCAAGCATTCAAATCCTTCAAATAGTGGAAAACACTAGTAGAAAATCAAACAGGAAGAAAGGTGAAGTGTCTAAGAACTGATAATGGCTTAGAGTATCTAGATGGTGAGTTCACTGAATTTTGTAAAGAAAATGGAATAGCAAGGCATAAAACAGTTAGAATGACTCCTCAACAAAATGGCCTAGCTGAAAGAATGAATAGGACCATCTTAGAAAGGGTAAGATGCATGTTGTCCAATGCAAAATTGTCTAAACATTTTTGGGGTGAAGCTGTAAACACAGCTACCTATTTGATAAATAGATGCCCTTCAACAGCTATTGGTTTCAAAACCCCTGAAGAATTGTGGACCGGAAAGCCTCCAAACTATGATAATCTAAGGATTTTTGGCTGCACTGCATATGTTCATGTTAGTGAAGGAAAACTGGAACCAAGGGCTAAGAAAGGAGTTTTTTTGGGATATCCAAAAGGTGTTAAAGGGTATAAAGTATGGCTAACTGGGACCAATGGACCAAAGACTGTCATAAGTAGGGATGTAATCTTCCAATAAGAGAATATGTTGGATCTTCCTGGTAGGAATAATACACCTGATAAGCAGCCTGCTCAATCTGAAGTTCAAACACAGATGGAAGAACAACAGGCTACTCAAACTGAGGAGAATGTTCAGTTGGAGGTGGAGGTTTCAAGACCTGGAAAACCAGATTCTGCAACCAATCCTGATGATGATTCTGCAACACAATTTGGCAATGCAGAAACATCATATAATCTGGTTAGGGACAGAGAGAGGAGACAAATAAGAGCTCCTCAAAGATTTGGATATGCAGACCTCATAGCTCATGCATTAACTGTGGAAATTGACACACAAGGAACATACCCTACAAGCTATAAGGAAGCAGTATCTGGAATGATCGTGACAAATGGAAAACTGCCATGACAGAGGAAATTGAATCTCTAATGAAAAATGACACTTGGGAATTAGTTGAAAAACCTAACAATCAAAGGATTGTAGGATGCAAGTGGATTTTTAAGAAGAAACCAGATCTTCCAGGAGTTGAAAAGGGCAGATTTAAAGCAAGACTTGTGGCCAAAGGATTTACACAAAGGGAAGGGGTAGATTTCAATGAAATCTTTTCCCCTGTAGTAAAACATACTAGTATTCGGATCATACTTACTCTAGTTGCAGTCCATAACCTAGAACTTGAACAAATGGATGTAAAAACAACTTTTTTACATGGACAACTTGAGGAGAAGATCTACATGAAACAGCCTGAGGGATTTGAACAAAAGGGAAAAGAACAAATGGTATGCTTGCTGAAAAAATCTCTGTATGGACTCAAGCAATCACCTAGACAATGGTATAAAAGGTTTGATTCTTTTGCTGTTTCAAATGGCTATTCTAGAAGTTCTTTTGATAGTTGTGTTTATTTCAAAAGAACAAAATCTGATCAGTTCATCTATCTTCTCTTATATGTTGATGATATGTTAATTGCCAGTGCTGATTTAAATGCAATTAACTCTCTTAAGAATTTGTTAAGTTCAGAATTTGAAATGAAGGATCTAGGTGCTGCTAGAAGGATCCTTGGTATGGAGATTACAAGGCACAGATCTGAAGGCTTACTATTTCTGTGTCAAGCATCCTATATTGAGAAGCTGTTGAAGAAATTCAACATGCTTGAAGCCAAGTCTGTCTCAACTCCAATTGCTGGCCATTTCAAACTGTCAACTGCTCACTCTCCCAAAACAGACGATGACTTGAAATCAATGAGAGATGTTCCATACTCAAATGCAACAGGAAGCCTCATGTATGCTATGGTCTGTTCCAATCCTGATTTAGCATACTTAGCCAGCATGGTTAGTAGATTCATGGACAACCCTGGGAAGGAACATTGGCATGCAGTAAAATGGATTTTTAGATACCTAAAAGGGACTAAATCTGTTGGACTGATATTTGGCAGATCTAAAGCTGAAAACAGTGAGTTAGCAGGTTATGTTGATGCTGATTTTGCAGGGGATGTGGATAAAAGAAGATCACTAACTGGTTACATCTTCACTCTTTATGGAAATGTAATCAGCTGGAAAGCAAACCTTCAGTCCATGGTAGCTTTGTCTACTACTAAATCCGAGTATATAGCACTTACAGAAGCAATTAAGGAAGCTATATGGTTGAAAGGCATTTTGAATGAACTTGAAGGAAGGGAATTGCAGGTGACAGTCTGGTGTGACAGTCAAAGTGCAATTTGTCTCTCAAAGAACCAAGTGTTCCATGAGAGAACAAAACACATAGATATCAGAATGCATTTCATCCGAGACATTATTGCTCAAGGAGCAATTGAGGTGAAGAAGATTGCTACAGAACACAACCCTGCAGACATGTTAACCAAAGTGGTTCCAAGTTCCAAGTTTACTCATTGCTTACAATTGGTAAACATTGGAAGGTGTGAAGTATAAGTCTCTACAAGAAGACTGAGGCAACTAACATCTAAAGTTTTGAAGATCCAAGGTGGAGAATTGTGAAGTTCAAGTGGATCATCAAATGGTAGTTATGTTAGTTAGGCCTGAATCAGTTTGCTATAAATCTGTTTTCTCATGGCAGTTAGTGAGGATAGTAAGTTAGGATTTGTAACTAACTTGTATGTAGCTATTAGCTGATGTAAAGTGAGATTAGATTGTATATATAGCATAGCTGATGTATCTTAGAGGATAGTTCTATTTTGATAAGTCTTTCAAGATCAAAATACTTGAGTGCAAGTGAGGTTAAACAATAGTTTGAAAACCTGTAAAGTCTTGTTGCTGCTGTGATCAGAAAGTGGATGGAATCAACCTCAGTGTGGATGTAGGAGAGTTCATTGCTCCGAACCACGATAATCCCTTGTGTTCTTGCTTTCTTCTTGATCGTTTTTTCTTTTTCTTTCATAATCTTTTCTGTCGCACTCTGCTTCAAGCAGAGAAGAGTGTGAGAAACTTGTTTCTTTCGAAACTGACAAGCTGTAAGATTCATAACAAAAAATGTTACCAAGCATTTTATATCCTGTGCCAGGGTAAATAATTGGACTGTGTGAAACTTACGCCAGATATAATATACTTATATCTAATAATTTGGATCATTTTAAATTTGCAGACTTTAATTGGTGGATTAATTTAAAAATTGTTGTGATATGATATTATATGAAAAATTGTAATTTAAAGATTTGTCTGCTAATTTTATAAGATTTGGTTTTGTTCACATTTTAAATTCAAAATTTCGATTTTCTAAGTGATATATTTGTTGTCTATTTGGAGAGGGAAAATTGTTTTGGGAAAGAAAAATTTATTGTAATTGCATCCTTAATTTGAATTGAATGACTGTTTTAATAGTAAAAGATTCTTCCTAATTAGGAACTGGACATAAAAACCTTCCATAATTGTGTAGAAAAATCGTCATAAATACTTTCAACGAAATAATGTAATAAATATGAAATACATGAGGAGAAGACATTTGAAATAAATGAGTTTTATTCGAAAATGTATATAGAATAGATTAAGAGTAAGAACTAAGAATTAAATATACTCTTATTTTTTTATTTTATAATTTGTTTACGTTAACTAATTAATTTTTATCCACTTTCCTTCTAACAAGTTTTTAAAATTAAAATTGACATCTTTTCATTGCTTGACTTCGAGATAAGGTGTGTTAGCAAATCTGTCTCTGTTGCACACTTACCGGCCAATGAGATTACAAACCATATAGGGGCTGGTTTTAAGTTAGGTGTGATACTCTCTTTTATTTAAAAATGAAAACAAGACATCTATTCACTAATGAATATATAATATGTATGGTAGTTGTTTTTTATTTTTATTGGAAAACAATACCATAAATACCTAAAAAATATATGATCCAAGTTTTATCCAAAAAAAAATACAGAAGCATCAATAATTAAATTTTAATATAATCTAATATGATAAAATTATTTTTATGTCTAGAATATTTATTGAAAAGTAATTTTAAGAAAATAATTTTTGCCTGGCTAGTAAAAAATTAGCTTTATATAATAACTTATAAAAAAGTATGGAGTTATTTATTTAGTTAATAATATTTGCTAAATCATTAATTTTGTTTGAGTTTGGTTTCAAATTGATTTAATATTTTTTTTATTTTTTTATACAATGCTCAAATCTAGCTTGGGCTCGTTTGGTGGTCAGGATAGGATAAGGGAGCAGGATAGGATATGAGCAGGATAAGCTGTTATCCTATCCGACGTTTGGTGTCCACCAGATAACCAACTGGATAGCATTGTAATTTTAGTATGAATTTTAAAATTTTCGTTCTTGTTATGAATGTTTTCATATTTTATTAGATTTTAGTTTTTTTATAATTTTCATTTTTTAAGATTATATAAAAAGACAAAACTGTCCTTCTGATAAAATTACATATAATATTTAAAATTTTTAAAATATTGTTTAACTTAAATTAAATTTTTTATAATTTTAAATATTCATTTTTATTTTTTATTTTACATATAGTTAAATTATTAGAATATTTTTATTTATTTTTCAGTCTTTTAAAAAAATATGACGTAACAAAATTAGTCTTGTGAGAAGAAATAATAATTTTTAAAATTAATTATTAATATTTTTATTATTTTATGTTTTATTATACCTTTTTCGATAATCATATTATAATTTATTATACTTTAATTATTTTATGTATACATGTTTTTTTATACTTTATTATACTTTAAATCACCTTATCCTATCCTGTTGAATTCTAACCCAGCTCCTCCCTCAGGATAGAATTTTAACTAGATGGACAGGATAGAATAGGAGACAGGATTGGTTTATCATATCCTGTTGGCTCACCAAACAACAGTTTCAAACAGGATATGATAGCTTATCCTATCATGTCTCTCTTATCCTGACCACCAAACGAGCCCTAAAGGTATGGTATGCTTTATCAATCTACAAGTCAAATATAAATAATCCAGCTAGTTCGCTTACACTCTGTTTGAAACGCATGAAAGTAGGTGGAAAGAAAAGTGTAGGATAGAAAACACACTAATCGATGCTTTTCCATGGTTTGGTTTCAAGTAAAATGGGTCCACAGCTGGTTTTTTTTAATCTCAGTTTGGAATGAAAACGCAACTCCCCCTATCATGCATGACCTATTCATGTCTCTCATGTGAGAGACTTTAATTTAACCACTGGATTAAAATTGCATAGGATAACATCATATATACTCTCTTCCAAACCTGATTTTTATTTTATTTTTTGTCTTCTATCTCAATCCAACGCTGGCTCCACCTCCCACCTCCTTCCACCATTGCTAGTGAGCCACTGTTGCACCATCCCACCACTGCCCAAGGCCGCCCCTTTATCTCTTTCTCCTCCCCACCATTTCTCCAAACCTTTCAAATACCCAGATCTCAATTCCCACACCCACCCCACTCCCACCTTCAACTCACTCTCAGAGTCATTGTTGGCATGCTCAGGTTCATCACAATGGCGAACCCGTAGTGGCGCGTCGGCGCCCTTAACGCCGTCATCAGCCGTGAGGCCTCCCTTTTTACGTCCATCGTGAGACTCACAGATCTGCCATCCACCGTGCTTCGAGCGGCCGCTGTCTCTTCCTCCTCACCGCCGCCACCATGCGTGGCATCTCCGTTACATTCTCTTTCTATCATCTCCGCTGTCAGACGCGAGGTCTCCTTCCTCGTGGATCTGTCTTCTCCATTTTGTGCGACCCCTCTTCTACGGCCCCTAGCTGCTGGTGGCAAGGAGGTCCCCTCTCCCCTCTGACGGAGGTGGAGGAAGAGCAGCGAAGAGGGGTCACTACAACAGAAATGACTTTAGATAGCGTTTCTGGATGCCTTTTAATAGCGTTTGTTACCGCTATCTATGCCACCGCTATTAAAACTCGTTAGCAAATATAGCATTTAGGAAGTGCTATTAAAAGGTGAGTTTAGATAGCGTTTGTACACGGAAACGCTATCTAAAGTCAGACTTTAGATAGCATTTGTTTAAACAAACGCAATCTTTTACCCCCCCCCCCCCCCCCTTTTTTAATTTTACCTATTTCTTAACTTTACCTCCATTCTTGCATATTGTTTATAAAAAACAGAAGGTGTAAACAAAGAAATGAAGCACAATCCATATGCATATATTGTTAGCTACTTTGACAATTCATACAAAAGGTGTAGTACATTAGCGCATAAGATTCCATCATCACTGCAGTCAAAATAAACATCACTTCTTAAAAGAGACTCCTCCTTTATAAGAAAGTCACAGGATAACATAGACAACATAAAAATGTGAGCTAGTATTGTCTCCACATGCATAAATAAATAACCTTGGTACGACTGGGTGGTCCGACTAGATTTTATAAGTCCGGTCTTCAACAAATAGCTATAAAGGCTTACGTAAATATATTTGCTTAAATAGAAACAACAAACAAACCGCGCGATGAATGAATCTAGTTCTATGGCCCAATATCCTTGAGCATTAATCTGTTCCTCACCCATAGCAGAGACATGACAGAAACAACAAGGTCCTTTCCCTCAAAGAAAATCCATCTTTTATCTGCAGAGACCGACCAATTATATATGCCCAATTAGAGTAAATAGACAACCAACAAACAAATAAACAAAATAGAGGAATAACAAACATTTTGAAACAGAAAAGGCATTGATAGATTTTAGCTTTCGGACTCAATCCAACAGAAAAAGAAAACACATTAGATTTCAGATTTCCACAAACCCGAGTAAGCGACTCTCATCAGAGGGAAGCCCGAGATCATCCTTAGTGTTCCCATTTTCAGTAAGGGCACTCACCTACATCATCATTTGATAACATAACAGCAATCACACATTCGAATACGAAAACAAGACTAATAATGAGTGAATCAATGGAGTTGGTAAGAGAAATGACAACTCACAAATCCATCCTCAGAGATATCAATGAGCTGGTAGTCAGTACGATTCACATGATGGACCTGACAACAAAAAATTACTGTGAGTCATTGAGAGGAAAGAAATCACAATAAGTCAACACAATTAAGTGCACGTACATCACAGTTGTGGGAAGAGGGCACAATATCCTCAAGCTTCTTGGCAGTGAAAATATCAATTCCAACAAAGTGAGAGGCAAAAGATATCTTTTATTGAGCAACAAACCAAGTACATATATAGCATAAACTTGCAGAAAAATCTGCTACACCAGATAAGGTCCTAATAAATAGCAAACAAATAAAACTAATTCAGTTTCATGAGTCATCCAGTCAACAAAATGCAGAACAAAAGTCTTGCAAAGTTCAGTGTTATATCATGAAAATATTGAATTCCTAAAGATATTGCTTTCATGAGAAATATGAAAGCTGACTTGTCACATGCTGAAATTCCCTATGGAAACCTACCTAGCTCCTTGTTTTTACTGGTTTTGAATGTGAATCATTATTTTATTTAGCACCAGATCGGAGTCTTGCATTCTGCATGCATTAGTTGCAGCACTTGTGATATTCTCTTCACACTTGCCCACAACAGACATGTGGCTTTGACCCTTCTGGAATTGATACAGAATATCATATAATGGTCAAATGACTATATTTTCGTTACCTGATCAAAACATAAACAGAGTGAAGTGCTCAATTGCAATATGCTCATATAGTTAGGACAGAACCTAGCATGTACTGCTTATACCATGTCCCTGCAAATGCAATAGCTGCACACTAAAAAACAGATCTGAAAAGCATATGGAATAGCTGCAATGGAAAAAAAAATATCACCCTAAACATACACATTAAAAAGCAGATCCCTGCAAATGCAATAGCTGCACACATGCACACTAAGGATTTGTAATAGCATATCCCTGTAAAGAAAGGAAAGGCCTCAGACCCTAAGACCAACGAACCTAAACAACACCTAGAGACTTTGCACCAAAACTGAGAGAAGAGATCCATCGAGGGCAGTCAAGTTTTGCACCAAAACATTAATGCTTGATTCGGTACACATATTATTCACCTAAGCTTCAATCAAAACCTAGAGGTTAGAGCATCAGATATTCCCCTCAGATTTCCATCGTCTTATGTGTTCAAAATATGATATTTTCAATCTCATAACAAAGATAATATTCACCTAGGCCAGCCAAAACATGATTGGTTGGAGAAACCATTGTTCCAACATCAATGAACAGCATATAAAACAATGAGTTCTGATTAACTAAACTAAATTAAATGTCAGACAGAGTAACTAAATAAGATGGATCCAGAGGTGATGCTACCAAAATGATTCCTTCATAGACTTCATATCAAAGAGCAAAATACTTTATCCTCGACCATTAGTCTATTAACAAAACAAAATGTTGATGTGGATCTCTAGTTAGAAATCTAAAGCATTATTCACATACCAATGAGTATTGCTGCAACTACTGTGATCAATTTGACATAATCAAATAAACTTTTCAACAATATAGCGACACCAATCTTCCTTGACTTCAGATAGTTGAGCAGTGGAGTATGTGGAGCATTTGAAGTCGGGGAAGTACTGCGACATAAAAATTAAATAAATTAAGTTACAATTGCTAAAACATTTGAACGGTCACAGTTAAAAGCTAAGTAAACAACATACCGCCATTGGTATTTTAACTTGGTTCTGCAAGATAGTTTCCTTCATGAAACGCATGACATAGTACCCACAATCTGTATTGTTGGGTTGTCTTGGGCACTATAAAAAATAAAATAGTAAATCAATATAGTTTTTTTTATCTAATTGCGCATTAAGTTTTTGCAAATATACCTCTATCTGAATCCATTTAATGTTGGTTGCCTTTAAACGCGGCACCTTAGCTCCGATATTTACGCAATAAACTTGCAAAGCACTAATCACAAAATCAAACAGACTTCATTAAGAAACATATTTTCAATCATCACAAACACACGCATGCTTTTTTTTATTTCGAACCACAACAGCCACAACCCAGTATATGTCAATTCAACACAGTTATTCTAATGTCAAAAATCAAAAGCACATTAGGACCATGACAACTTGCAACATGTATCTACCATGGAAGCCATTCGACAGAATCATAGAAAATCAGAAATATAAAAGCAAGCTTACTTATTGAACAGATTCTTTAATTGAGGCGATTCCTAGGATCAACATTCAAGGAATCCAGATAGTAAATAATCTCTTCAACAATATCTATCGCGCACAGCACCCAATGATTCCTACAAAAATGTTGAGATAACAAATCCTAAGCACCTCAACTTTTATATAATTCATTATTGTGAATTAAGTCCTATAGGATAAGTGACTCACCCAACATTGCACGACACTAAAAACAAGGGCTGATATTCTCTTTCTGGTAGTTGCAAACCTGGGTCAGCTATATACGTTATCTCTGAATCCCTCCCGAAGTAGCCGTATGTATTTGTTTGGTGTGGGGACAAGAACAGAAACCTCCTCGTTCTTTCCTTTGGAAGCAACAATTCTTCATACAAATACCTTCAATTAAAATATAAAAATGGATTACACCAATGACATCAATATTTAAATGGAAAGACTAAAAAAATATTGTACACTTAAAGCCCGATTTAGTACACGATATATACGGAAATAACGGAGGCAGATACCCATTCATGATTTACAATTTCTCTCGATATTTTCAGTATTGATCATATCAATGATATGCTGACCAAAAGTATTTTGTTCTATCTCTATGTCCAATTGGTCATCATTTTTCATATTCTTTCGTTCATGTATTTTAAGAAAATTGAAATATTCCGAGAGAAATGTTAGTTGAACCAGTCTAGGAGGGTTGGCCTCGAGTTGCCTCCTTTATTTTCCGGGGTTGTAATTGACTCCTTTGTATATTCGGACACTCTGCCCTTGCCTTTAGATTTTGCGGTCTTGGGAAATTTTGCATTTCAATATGCCAGTTAGTGATCAACTAATGTAATAAATATACGCCGTATATGAAAAGGTGGAAAAATGCAATTACTTACCATATTAATTACAACCACGAGATCAATTGGCCATGCCACATAAGTACCTATTGCATCTCTTATTGTCATTACATCTGCACCATCGATAGGTACCGGCAATGGCGCATCCCCCTCGATTGCAACATCAACTCCAACTTTCACATGGTTAAGGGGTCTTGGTCCAATTATGCGGTGTAACACCCTACTCATTGTATACTTTACCCATACCAACCATACGATAGTTTGGGGTTGATAAATATAGCTGACATGAGTTGACGCCCTAATCCAATGATAGATGAATAAGCTGTGAATTAAGGCATCCAATTGAATGTATTTAACTGCGAATGCAATACTAGTAAAAAAAAGGCATGCATTACCTCTGGAAGCTTGATGGCAGATGGTAGAGTGCAACTATCTTTGACGCTTGCTGGGGCTGTGAAATTAGCCTGCCTCTCCTCATCCTCCTTTTTTTTCAGCTTATCTTCCAAAATGTTCGATCTTTCTGAGAGTTGAGACACCAATGTCTCCCACATTTTCTTTTCACAGTTATGTTTTGCACGACCTTCAGGTGGGAAGTAGTCTTTTTGAGAGACGCCAAAACCCACACCCCTAACACGACCAGGGTTCTCTGGCACACCTAGGGCTTTAGCAAGAATATCCTGGCGACCAAAATCTTGTATCTCTCCCTCTATTGGCAGATCGTGATGCTTCCTCCCGACACATAGTTATTGGTGAAATGCAAATGTTAAAATTATTATATATTGTCGTAAGAAAATAACAAATGAAAATGTAAACGTTAGTCTACTTACACATTTATTCCACACGTTACGTATTTTTTTTTGTCAATTACACCCGCCTTGTTCTCGCGGGCTTTCCTCCACACAATATGGCGTTTAATTTTCTTAACTTGCCCCGCCTCCTATATCTGTATATTGAGATAATATATATTAACCAAACAGTTTAAAAGTCATATTTACCACACATGCAGTTAAATATATATATGCATACCAATTCATCCTCAATGTCAGCATACCCCTTACGTGATGCTTTGTAAGGGCATGCAGAATCTAACGCTCTGTTGCGATTTTCATTGCTTAATTTCTATTCAGACACATATAAGTAATATTAATACATGGTTAATGTCATATGTACGTATACATATAATTATAAGGACTAACGTGATATTAAACATACCAGGAATCGTGCATCTCCTGTGCGTATTGCTACAAAATCTATCCACTCATCCCTTGATATGTGTGGATATTGTGATGGAGGTTCCTCTATGATACTCCCGTTAGCATCTCTTAGAAATTTTTTTTGTCAATCTAGTTCTGAATGCCCTATGTAGGTTACCAGCTTCCTGAAGTACAAATTTTTTTCGAGATTCATCAACATTAAAAGACATATGCAAAACAATATAAACAACGTGTCAAAGTAAGTATGTTTACATAGTTTACAATATAATTCACAAATTTTAACAATTACCTGTACATCAGCCCATATATTCTCTTTGAAAGCATCCAAAGCTTCATCCTTCCAATTAGAACAAATAATAGGGACCGTTTGCCGAACAACGGCCCCAATGTAACTCTTCAATATTTTTCCATTAGCACGAATTGGTTGGTCCAAATAATTCCATTCAACCTAATAAAAATAATAAAGTAATTAAATCTAGATATCAAACAACATTGTGAAATCCTTAGATTAGTAAGTAAATTACCTCAAATTTTTGTCCTTTAGTCCTAGCGCGGATGACTGCCTTCATAACAGTTGGCCCACGTCGCGTCACTTTGGTAGCACTAGCATTGCTTGAAGATGCCATTTACCTACAAAAATATTAGACACAAGTAAAACATCAATGGACATTAATATAATATTAATTGATGCAAAATATAAAACAACAATTGATAACAAAATCAACACTAGCATTACCAGAAGATGCTAATTATAATATAAAAGGATCAGAAAGTTCATTTAAACACAAACACTGCATACATGTTTAAGTCAACCTTTTTATTTTCTTCATTGGATTGAGATTTGTTTGTCCTTTATTAGTACGAAATGGTGGATTGACCAAAAGCCCCTCATCATGATCATCTCTCATATACATACCATCATCCCTAGTTGGATCAATCTCAAGTGATTGTAATGTCCCGACGAAAGGATCATCTTCAATATCAACATCTCCATGGTCTTGATCATCAATCTTAGTAATTATTTTGTTAGTCAAAAGAACAATGGACCTTTTCATATCAGCTGGATCAGTGACATAGAACACTTGTTGAGCTTGAGATGCTAATATAAAAGGCTCATCTTTATACCCCACCCTATTAAGATCCACCTGCATGAACCCTGACTCATCAATCTGAACACCGTTATTATTGTCAACCCACTTACAACCAAACACACCAACCTTAAACTTTGTGTAATCCAACTCCCATATGCGTTCAATGACCCCGAAGTATGACATATTTGCATATATCGGGTTTCTGTCTTTGGCACTTGAGATATACATCGACTGAGCTACAAGAGTCACACCACTGTTTTGCATTGTACTCCGACCATCTTGTTCTTTTGTATAGAATGTGTACCCATTAATTTGATAACCGTGGTAAGAGAAGACATGCAAACTTGGACCTTTGGCTAACCATCTCAATCTATTTGAAACTGAAGTAGCATTTTCAATCAACTCTGCAAAAATGTGATCTCTTAGCCACGTTATAAAACAACGATTGTGTTCTCTAGTTAGCCAATTTTGATTCTTATTTGGATACAAACTCTTAAGCATGTCCTTGTGTTTTTCAACATATGGCTCAACCTCATCGGCATTGTGCAGAACATATAAGTGTGCTTGCTCCCATTCTGTCCTTGATATAGTCACTATTTCAGTTCCAGTAATTCCTTGCCCCATCATTCTCCATGTGTGACGAGACTTTGGCAGTCCTATAGAATCAGCATTGGATAGGTATTCGGTACAGAATTCAACAGCTTCTTCGACAATATACCGTTCAACAATACAACCTTCTGGTCGTGACCGGTTTTTCACATACCCTTTTAATATCTTCATATAACGCTCAATCGGGTACATCAATCTCATATAAGCTGGCCCACACAGTTGTGTCTCTCTAACAAGGTGAATGGTTAGATGAACCATTATGTCAAAGAATGAAGGTGGAAAGTACATCTCAAGCTCGCATAAAGTCACAACAATTTCTCTTTACAATGATGGCAACTTCCCAGGGTCAATCACTTTGCTGCAAATTGCCTTGAAGAAGAAACAGAGTTTAGTTAAGGCCCCCCGCACTTTGTTAGGTAAAATAGACCGTATACCAATGGGTATCAACTGCTCCATGAGAACATGACAATCGTGGGACTTTAGACCTTTTAACTTGAGATCTTTCATCGATACGAGGTTCCTA
Source organism: Sophora flavescens (assembly GCA_030762895.1). Taxonomy (NCBI): domain Eukaryota; kingdom Viridiplantae; phylum Streptophyta; class Magnoliopsida; order Fabales; family Fabaceae; genus Sophora; species Sophora flavescens. The sequence goes on from CM061066.1 coordinate 68,537,886, forward strand.
ATGTTTGAAGAGTACCCTTCCGGAACCTTAACTCAGTCAAGAAACTTACAAAAAACAGTTTTTTCTTTTCTAGATAGAGTGTAAGCAGTCGGAGGAAGATATGTACTTTCACCCTTCTTCGTCGGTCCCAATTCTCTTCTTATTCCCATACTAACCAAGTCCAACCTTGCATTGATGCCATCTTTAGTCTTCCCTGGCACATTGAGTAACGTACCAATGACACTATCACAGATATTTTTTTCAACGTGCATCACATCGAGGAAATGTCTTACATATAATGATTTCCAATATGGCAACTCAAAGAAAATCGACCTTTTCTTCCACCCTCTTGTGACAATATCTCTCGTAAAAGGTTTACAGAATTGGATATTCAAATCCTTTACCTTTTCAAAAAGTTGATCACCTGTCAACGGTGAAGGAGCTCTACCTTCTTCCGAGTTCCCATTGAACGCCTTTCTCCACCATCGGTAATGATGACTTGGATGCAAAAATCTACGATGCCCAAGAAAGACATTCTTCTTACAATGTTCTAACCGCATCCAATCCGTACCCTCTTCACATATAGGGCATGCACACTGACCCTTGATGCTATATCCTGACAGATTACCGTAGGCTGGAAAATCATTAATTGTGCCAAACAACATAGCTCTCAAATTGAAACTTTCTTCCTTATACCCATCATACACCTCCACACCTGTCTCCCACAGTTGTTTCAAGTCTTCAATCAAAGGAGTCAAATAGACGTCTATATCATTTCCTGGTTGTTTGGGCCCAGAAATTAACATAGATAACATAATAAATTTGCGCTTCATGCATAGCCATGGGGATAGGTTATAAATCACCAAAATCACAGGCCATGTACTGTGAGAGCTACTTTGAACACCATGCGGGTTAAATCCGTCAGTAGCCAATGCAAGTCGTAGGTTTATTGATTCTTGCCCAAAATCAGGATAATCATGATCAAATTTCTTCCATTGAGGAGAATCTGCCAGATTCTTGTGACTTGCCATCTTTGATCCTTTCATCCTCATGCCATGTCAAGTGCTTTGAATCTTCTGAACTACGGTACATGCGCCTAAATCTGGGTATTATGGGAAAATACCACACAACCTTCTCTGGATCTGATTCTTTCTTCTTATATCGTGAGGCATTACATTTAGGACACATCTTTAACGATGCATATTCATTCCGAAATAAAATGCAATCGTTAGGACAAGCATGTATCCTCTCGTAGCTCATGCCAATAGAGCGTAACATTTGTTTAGCCTCATATGTCCGACTAGGAAGCACATTATCCTCTGGCAACATGTCTTTCAATAGTGTGAGTAAGTTCGTAAAGCTCTTATCAGTCCATCCGTTGCCCGATTTCAAGTTATACAACTTTAACATCGCCGACAATCTTGTGAATTTAGTACAACCATCATACAATGGTTGCTCTGCATCACTTACCAACCTCTCAAACATTTGAGGACAATCCCGAAGATCCTCTTCAACAGCATTTGCAATGTCTTCAAAACGATCGCCCTCATAAGTATTTGTGTCGGTATCGTATGATGAATATCTCACACGATTCCTCATTTCACTAGACTCAGCTCTTGTCTCACCATGTTTTGTCCAACATGTATAACTTTGATCGATTCCATTACACACTAAATGTTCTTCCAAATCGGCTGCACTAACTCGCCTTGCATAACAACAATCTAAACAAGGACATATGATTGTACTAGGGTTTTCCGCATGCCGAACTGCAAACCTAATGAACTCTTTCACCCCATCCTCATACTCCTTCGTTAAACGATTGGCAGACATCCATTTCCGATCCATGCTTTCCCAATCTACAAAAATATTTATTAAACATATTTACTATGAGTTTGGAGTGGTTGATGTCTACATGCAATGTTCTGATTAAAGGAATGAAAGGAATGAAAACTGTTACCGGTTTTCCGCATGGCAAATTGAGTGTGGACAGGGGCTGTGTATTAGTGGGGAAGCATCAAAAGGGAAAGATGGGAGAGAGGGGGGGTATTCAGTTGGGTAAAGGAAAGGATCGGTGTAGCAGTTTCAGGTCCCTTGAAGAACTTGTTGTATCTTTTCTGTTCAAGGAGAGGATGAGGAGCATTGAAAGAAAGTTAATAAAACTGTACTTATCTTCAGTTTTCTATCATATCATTACAGAGTACAGCATTCCATTAACTATTGCATAATATAGAATACTAAGTGTGTTTAAAAGATTAATCAGATTTGTTAGATTCCCATGACACCGTCCTAGTACCATGAGTAGAGTGGCAGATACCATAATACCCTCTTCTACAGCATACAGAGATGAACATTTAATAGTAATCAACATTCAACTCTAATACAGTTTCATTTGCAAAGGGTGAAGAACAAAACAATCTCAAAACGGTGGAGTTCTAAGGTGTAAACATTGAAATGGACAAGGACACCTTACAGCAACATCATAATATTTCTGTATCAACTTCAACTCAGCAGCATAAAAGAAACTTCCATAAACTCACCTCACCTGGATGAAAGAACTACTTGTGGAACAAAAGGAGTGTAAGGTGTTTCCCTCTCAGCTGCAAGACGCTGTGCCTTCTTGAATTCCTTCAATACTGCCTGAAAATCTTTTGTAAGCTTAGCATATGCTATCTTCTTGTTTGCCTGCAAACACAAGAAAGGCCTTCAATATATCCTTTTTTTCAAGGTAAAACAATTGAAGATCATGTTACCCAATAAATCAAATCAATATATAACTGCAAAAACTACAGAACAGGCATTCTAAGCATGTCCAAGGAAATCTGAGAAACAATATCACGAGCACAAAGCAATTCTGAAGCTGATGAATTGCAAAGAAGAAAAAATGACTTATATAAGAAATGCTCCATAAATGCAATCAAGAGCCCAGGCTTATTACAGAACAGAATGAATTGAAACTGCAACAACTCTTTAACCAAATAGATTCAAAAGGAAAAACAATAGAACAGATGTCACAAGAACTAGAAGTTAAGTCCAAACAACTTGAAGAGGCTCAAAGGCACAGTGATCAAAAGGATGCTGCATTTTCAAAGCAAATTCAAATGCTCATTTTTGAAATTAAAAAGCTGTTGGCTGAGTAGTATGCTTTGTCTAAACCCAAACTACCAATGACCATATAAGAGGAGTATGCATCCTTGTGTACCAAGTGAACCATAACACCCACATGCGAGAACGCAAGAAGCATGCTTGAAACCCCAAATTAGCACATTATCACACAAACCGAGTTCCAAAAATTCTCCAAACAGAGTTCTTAATCCCAGAAACCCTTGGTTCTTATGAACAAAAATCACATTTTCTAGTTTTAATTCTAACAAAAGTTCACCAAAGACAATCATCATCAGAGTTACTTGCTCATTACCTCTCATTGTTACCAAACTCGGACCAAGAACTCTCAGACCCAAGAACTACATTCATTTTCGTTCGCAATAGGGGAGAGGGACATAGAGAGCATACCTTGGTCGTAGGTGGTGTGGTGATGAGTGGCGGAGCAATAAGGGCGTGAGAGGGAGTTTGAGGCGTGAGAGCAACAGTGAGAGGGAGAAGTTGCCAAACTTTATAGCGAAACTTACACTAAAAAAATATGATGCTTTTTAGTTACTTAATTAGAATTGAACATAAGTACTAAATTACACACAAGAATTAGTGCAAAATGAATATAGGATTTAATTGGTATGCATACTGTCAAACAATCATAAATTATATCCATCCATCGACCATCATTAACTAACTTAAAAGTCTTGAGTCACACAGAGGTTGATCTGTATTGATGTGATCTACTGACAATATAAAAAACTATAAAAGTGTATCAAAATTAAACTAATGAATATATAACAAATAAGTAAACAAAAGAGAAAGCATGTAAAGTTTGTAAACAAATATGACAAGATATAATACAATCAAACAACCAGAGATTATTGCCTATTGCTATGACAGAATATTACTGTCTTATAACCTGAGGCTGAATGCATACCACTTCCTCGGACTCGGAGGCTGAATATTATTGTCTTATGGGGTGAAAGAGAACAATGATTGAGTTTAAGAGAAGTGAGACAAGACTTTCCAATAGGGACGATGGAATGGGCCGTTGCTGCTACAAACTACCGCACACTACAAAGCCCACTTTCTTATTATTCTTATTTTTTTTAATACTTCAGAGTAATGGTTTTAACACCGGTTGAACCAGAAAGGAGAGTGATTCAAGGTTCAACCGTTTCCGTTTAATCGGTTGTCGAACCGGGGCATATATATATACAGTTACAAAAATTACACATTAATAAAAATATCAATCAACAATTCAAATTTCAAATTAAGTTCTAATGACAATGAAAACTAAAATAATGACAAGGAAAACTAAAATAATAATATTTACAAAAATCTGAATATATGTTGGAGTATTATGCATAATGACAATGAAAACTAAAATAATATGTTTTTTCACATGTGTGTAGGAATCAATATTAGTTTGAGTCAGAAATTAACAGTAACTAGTTCAAATTGCAGTGATTCGGTGGATAGTCAAAGTTGCCCATGTTTACAATTGCAAGCAATCTACTAAGTACAACACGGTAGCCCAACCCAGGTCCCGTTTGCCCCAAAATCAACGATTCAAAGTTGAACCCCACAAGATGTAACAGGTAGGCAACACAAAGAACATAAAACTAAACTAAAAGTAACAAGGGGAAGAAAACCATACCTGGAAGGAGAAATAAGATATAACAGAGGTCTGGTCGTGCGCCGCTGGTCTCAGAAGAGAAGAGTGTGACTGTGAACTTAGGCAGAAACAGAGAATGTAACGGGACGGGAGAAACCAGTTCTTTTCTAATCCAAACCCTTGGTTTTTATTGTGAGAGGGGATGAGCTCTGCGGAGATGGCAACCCTAGACTTGAACTGATGAGGTCAGTGGTACACAAACTGGGAATTGAAGGATGAAAGGATACGCGCGCGCGGGTATATCACCTAAGATAGCGTTTCCTTGTGGAACCACTATCTTAGGTTGTTAGTTAAGATAGCGTTTCCGTGTGGAACCGCTATCTTTTCCTGCAGTGGCACTTTTAATAGCGGTTCCTGAAGGAAACGCTATCTTAGGTGATACCTAAGATAACATTTCCTAAAGGAAACACTATTAAAAGTCCCCCCATCACTTTTAATAGCATTTCCACACGGAAATGCTATAAAAGGTGCGTTAATAAAAGTCTAATCTGTTGTAGTGGGTGGAGGACTCGAAGAGGAGAGTGAGAGAGAGATGGATATGTTAGAAAGAAAATAAAAATAATCTGGTGTGAGCTACCCATATTACCATCTGGTGCACCTTCTTCATCTAACGGCTGTTTAAGGTTATGCATTGTGCGTGACTTGCTTAAGTCATCCACAGTAGAATTTGCCTGAAAACGCACATATCAAAACAATTGGCTTTGGGAACTGAACTGTCGACCAATTGTATTGTGAAATACCAAAAAAAATCATATTTCATTTTTTAGAATTATTTCATGAGGGTATTTCTATCATTTCACAAATATATATATATATATATATATATATATATATATACTTTCTACTCAATCAAACAAAGAGGAGAGAAAATTTTTAGTTTTTTTCCTTTCATTTTCTCTCATATCAAATAATTAAACAATCATCTCATTTTCTTTTCCTTTCATTCCTCTCACTTTTTCCCCTCTCGCCTTCTCTCCTGCTACCAACACATTGTTAATTTATGTCAGCTAAAGTTCGTGGAAGACTATAAATTGGTTTCGTTCAATCAAACTAACTAACCAATCAAGTTCAAGAAGATATCATATTTAATATTGTAATATGGTCTTATATCGCTCACGAAATTTTCTAAAATTTTAAGGTGCATTATAATGAATTTGGACTATCATTGGGTGCATCAAAATTCGAATCAATCTCTTGTGACTCAAATTTGGATATGTAAAAATTTCATTTGATAATATGACATCATGTGCATTTAAGAAGATTTGAATTAAATGATGTTTTTCTCAGATGTTGACACGTGGAAGAGCATTCAATGAAATTATTCCTAAATGTATATGTAATATATATATATATATATATATATATATATATATATATATATATATATATATATTTCATTTTGATAATATGATATCATGTGTATTTAAAAAGATTTGAATTAAATGATGTTTTTATACATCAAAATTTTAAATATTGAATTACTTATATACATGTTCAAACCCCGATTATAAAAAAAGTAATAATTATTAAATAAAAAATGTTATATCTTGAAAACCATAATTTTTAAAAAGGCATTTTTTTACAAAGGATTGTGTCTATATATAATATAATAATAATAATATATTTTTCTTTATAAAATTCATACATGCATATGTTTTAGAAAAATGTTACCAAACAATTTATATCCTGTGTCAGGGTAAATAATTGGGCTGTGTGAAACTTACGCAATATATATACTTATATCTAATAATTTGGATCATTTTAAATTTGCACAGTTTAATAGGTGGATTAATTTAAAAATTGTTGTGATATGATATTATATGAAAAATTGTAATTTAAAGATTTGTCTGCTAATTTTATAAGATTTGGTTTTGTTCACATTTTAAATTCAAAATTTCAATTTTCTAAGTGATATATTTGCTGTCAATTTGGAGAGGGAAAATTGTTTTGGGAAAGAAAAATTGATTATAATTGCATCCTTAATTTGAATTGAATGACCGCTTTAATAGTGAAAGATTCTTCCTAATTAGAAGCTGGACATAAAAACCTTTCATAATTGTGCAAAAAAATCGTCATAAATACTTTCAACGAAATAATGTAATAAATATGAAATGCATGAGAAGATGACATTTGAAATAACATTCAATGAGTTTTATTCGAAAATGTATATAGAATATTAAGAGTAAGAACTAAGAATTAATTATACTCTTATTTTTTTATTTTATAATTTGTTTACGTTAACTAATTAATTTTTATCCACTTTCCTTCTAACAAGTTTTTAAAATTAAAATTGACATCTTTTCATTGCTTGACTTCGAGATAAGGTGTTTTAGCAAATCTGTCTCTGTTGCACACGTACCGGCCAATGAGATTACAAACCATATAGGGGCAGGTTTTAAGTTAGGTGTGATACTCTCTCTTTTATTTAAAAATGAAAACAAGACATCTATTCATTAATGAATATATTATATGTATGGTAGTTGTTTTTTATTTTTATTGGAAAGCAATACCATAAATACCTAAAAAATATATCATCCAAGTTTTATCCAAAAAAATACAGAAGCATCACTATTAGTGTGTTAAGTTATTGATAAAACTGTATTATTTAATAATTAAATTTTAATATAATCTAATATGATAAAATTATTTTTATGTCTAGAGTATTTATTGAAAATTAATTTTAAGAAAATAATTTTTGCCTGGCTAATAAAAAATTAGCTTTATATAATAACTTATAAAAAAGTATGGAGTTATTTATTTAGTTAATAATATTTGCTAAATCATTAATTTTGTTTGAGTTTGGTTTCAAATTGATTTAATATTTTTTTATTTTTTTATACAATGCTCAAATCTAGCTTTTCTAAAATTGTTTTTACGAATACCTTTTATATACTTTAATTAATTTTTCAAACACCTCAAATTAAATCTAAATCAAATTTTATCTAAAGAAACAATTTTTTTGTTACAAAAGTAATTAATCTCCCATCTCATAAAGGTATGGTATGCTTTATCAATCTACAAGTCAATAATAAATAATCCAGCTAGTTCGCTTACACTCTGTTTGAAACGCATGATAGGATAGAAAACACACTAATCCATGCTTTTCCATGGTTTGGTTTCAAGTAAAACGGGTCCACAGCTGGTTTTTTTTTCATCTCAGTTTGGAATGAAAACGGAACTCCTCGTACCGTGCATGACCTCTTCATGTCTCTCATGTGAGAGACTTTAATTTAACCATTGGATTAAAATTGAACAGGATAACATCATACTCTCTTCCACACCTGATTTTTATTTTATTTTTTGTCTTCTGTCTCAATCCAACGCTGGCTCCACCTCCCACCTCCATCCACCATTGTCGGTGAGCCACTATTGCACCATCCCATCACTGCCCAGGACCGCCCCTTTATCTCTTCCTCCTCCCCACCATTTCTCCAAACCTTTCAAATACCCATATCTCAATTCCCACACCCACCCACTCCCACCTTCAACTCATTCTCAGAGTCAGTGTTGGCATGCTCAGGTTCATCACAGCGGCGAACCGGTAGCAATGCCACCGTCAGCTGCGAGGCCTCCCTTTTTACCCCCACTGTGAGACTCACAGATCTGCCATCCACTGTGCTTCGAGCGGCCGCTGTCTCTTCCTCCTCACCGCCGCCACCATGCGCGCCATCTGCGTTACGTTCTCTTTCCAACATCTCCGCCGTCAGACGTGAGGTCTCCTTCCTCGTGGATCTGTCTTCGCCGTTTTGTGCGACCCCTCTTCTGCGGCCCCTAGCTGCTGGTGCCAAGGAGGCCATCCCCTTTCCCCTCTGACGGCGGTGAAGGAAGAGCAACGAAGAGGGGCGGAGGACTCAGAGAGGAGAGTGAGAGAGAGATGGATAAGTTAGAAAGAAAATAAAAATAATCTGGTGTGAGCTACCCATATTACCATCTGGTGCACCTTCTTCATCTAACGGCTGTTTAAGGTTATGCATTGTGTGCGACTTGCTTAAGTCATCCACAGTAGAATTTGCCTGAAAACGCACATATCAAAACAATTGGCTTTGGGAACTGAACCACCGACCAATTGTATTGTGAAATACCAAAAAAATTCATTTTTCATTTTTTTAGTATTATTTCATAAGGGTATTTCTGTCATTTCACAAATATATATATATATATATATATATATATATATATATATATATATATATATATATACTTTCTACTCAACCAAATAAGAGGAGAGAAAATTTTTAATTTTTTTTCCTTTCATTTTCTCTCATATCAAACAATTAAACAATCATCTTATTTTCTTCTCATTTTCTTTTCCTATTCCTCTCACTTTTTCCCCACTCTCCTTCTCTCTACGACCAAACACATTGTTAATTTGTGTGCTCGTCATGTCAGCTAAAGTTCGTGGAAGACTGTAAATTGGTTTCGTTCAATCAAACTAACTAACCAATCAAATTAACTTCGCCATCAAAAGAATCTTTAGAAATCAGGGCAAGTCAAGTCATGGCAACTATAAATCTTTTTCTATAATTTGGGTAAGATACTAAGATATGAGGTCACAACGCTGACATAATTCATATGATGTTGTACTACTTTTTGTTATATTCTTTTCCAAGAAAATTATCATGCGAGGATTGATAATCTGAATCGCAAAAGAGATAAATGCACATAGACACGTGAAACACATAAGCAGTGTTTTTCTACGTTAATTACAATTATATATTACTAATTTACAATATAAAATAATATGTGATTCTTAAATTATGTAAGGATAAAACTTATGTTAGGTACTGTACATGTTGTTCCTTATACAAACCACACGGAAATCAAATGAAACGACGTGTCGGTTGAAATTTGTTTAAATGCAGTTTTCATCAGTTAATTTTAATTTTAGTTCAGAAGTACATGAGTTTTTTCCATGGGTTTTTTTTTTTTGATAAAATGTAAAGGGTGCGTTTGATTTGCAAAAGGTATCTGGACAGCACAAGGGCAGACAGGACAGCACAGGACAAATCCTTGAGTTACAGGACAATTCTTTATCTTATACATTGTTTGATGGATAATGAGCAGCACAAACAAAATAATATTAAATTTACCGGAATACCCTTTATAATATATATTATTTAATATATAAATATACAATATATAATTTTGTATAATTATGTAGAGAGAGAGGACAGAGGAGAGAGAAAGAGATAGAGAGGAGAGAGCGAAGGAGAGAGAGGGAGGGAGAAAGAGGAAAGAAAGAGAGAGGAGAGAGAGGGAGGGAGATGAGAGAGAGAGGAAAGAAAGAGGAGAGAGAGATAGAGAGGAGAGAGGGAGAGAGAGAGGAGAGAGAGGGAGAGAGATATGTAAGGATAATTTTGTCTTTTATTAGTCTGTCCATGGGACAACTTTTTGTCCCATGGTTTGGTGGGGGACAAAATTTTGGGTTTTTGTCCTGTCCCTCACCACCTTTTTTGTCATGTCCCCTGACCACTTTTCAAATCAAACAAGGCACAAAAATTTTTGTGCTGTCCAGTCCCCTGAATTTTTGCAAATCAAACGCACCCAAAGGGTATGTTTCTACTTTCTAGTACTAGCATTTAAGAATGACATGTGTTATTCTTTATGAGAGTAAATTAAAGAATTTAGTTACTCATGACAGCACTATTTGGTACGAGACAAATCAGATCAATCATTATTAATAGAGAGAAAAAAAAAATGGAAGAGAAAAATTGTAAGAGCTCTTGAAAAACAAAAGTAAGAGAGGAATGAGTAAAACTCATTGCATTAAAACATTAGTGTGTAAAGTGATGAAAATCATCTTCTATCTTTTAGCTTTCTTTTATATATATATATATATATATATATATATATATATATATATATATATATATATATATATTAACCAATACCCTTAGGGTATTGATTAATGTATTATTGGGATCAAAAATAAATTTCCACATCAATAGATATCAAAAGAAGAGAATTTTTAATGGAAAGGGTTGTATCCAATGTTTTTAGAATTTTGTTGTTTATATATAAATATTCAATCTCCAAAACTCAAAAGAACATCATCAATAAGAGAAAGAGTTCGTTAACTTTATAAAAAAAAATATCTAGTTAAAAAAAATTTCTTGAATCATTTTGATGGTTTCAACTAATAAAAACTCGTAGAAAAGACTGAAGAGTGTTGAGGAAGGATTTAACACTACTCGATAATTCAAACTCCAAATTGCCAAGAGTGGCATGCAACAAAAAACTATTCAACCTCATCAATGTCATTTGCTTATACTCCATCACAACAAGAGGATTCTCCATAAGATTTGGATTTCGTCGTCACTTGTCACTATTTTTCTAACATTGAATATGATTTTGGTAGCAATATATTGTGTAGATGATGGAACCTCAGAGTCGGCTAATGCTTATTTGCAGGACCTGTACTCATTTGGTATTTCATAATTTTTTGACACTGCTATAGCTAGCTAGTTCTTTCTATACCAAATGAGAACAGCTTTAGAAATGACTAGTCATATATCAAACTACTAGTTTCAATTTAAACGAAACTATGGAGCAAGATAGGCTACCCCACAATGATGATGAGCAACAAAGGTGAGGTAGACAACACTGACAACTTCCTGCATGTAACATGCAACATCCATGGTGTGAGACTAGTCACCATTTAGGAAATTAAGTTTGGTGTATTTTTTATTAGGCTTGCATTAAAATCATAGTATTAATATTGTACTATTATATACAAAATACCTTATTACTTAAGTTTCTAGTGAATTGGCATTGTTGCATTAATTACAAATTTTTTTTTTTGGATAAGCAAAGACGTATATTGAATTAAGAGTATAAGAGATACTCAACCCATATACAGAGAGACCAAAACAAGGACCAATGTTTTTTCTTAATAAGCAAAAAGTTTATTAATATGAGTACTAGGTGTACTCAAAACTGTAACAGACTGATTATTAATTACGTTGTTTAAAAGTTTAAAATATAATTAATTATATTTTAATCTGAGAGTTAGAAAATGATTTTGAATAAAATAAAATCATATTCATAGTTTCTTTTATGGTAGAAGGTTACGGTGAAATTTTGGATTTAAATCTCAAACGGAAACCGGTCTGCGTTTTTTCTGACAGTATAACTTTATATCGGCAGAAAACCCTGATTTGACCCGAAACGTAAATTTTGTAGATTTTTTATATTTTGTTCTTGAGGAACTATACTCTCCAAATTTCTGATCAGAAATAAAATATTATGTTTATTCGGACGAATTTTGGTAAAAGTTCGGATGGAAAACGGTCGGTATTTTTAGTGACAGTAAGACTTTAATGATCATAAACCTAATTTTGACTTGTGAACAAATGGTTTATGTTTAAATCATATTTCCAACGAGTTTGGTTGTTTTGAAAATTTTTAACCGAAAACGAAATATTATGCTTCTATTTGGGCGTAAAACCCTAATCGGGAAATCGACGGAGTCGAGAATGGAGGTGTAGAGACAAAACCGGACTCTGGAGGAGCTGAGTCATGGGGTGAGTCACCACCATGACTCACGAAGCAATTATGAAGCATTAAATATAAATTTAGGTGAAATGGCCAAAATACCCCTAAGGTTAACCTAACCGGTGTTGAGTTAAATTTCAACCATGGTTAAGGAACCAAGGTTAGTTCTTGTGGCCAAGAATCAGCCACACCCTTCACTAACTGTGAGCCACATGTTTATTAACCATAGTTAGCAAAGTAACCTTAGTTAAGTTAATTATTAACCATAGTTAATCATATATTAGTTTAATATTCTCAAAACTCATTAATTTAAATCCTAAAAACCAAACAAAGCCTAAGATCTACCCTATAAATACCCCCAAACCGCAGCCTTGCCCCCCTTCACTCATTTCTTCATTTTCTCTCACTTTTCTCAAGAACACTTTAAGCAAATTTGTGAAGGACTTGATCCATTCTTGTCAATTTTGCAATATCTAAGAGGTATACCTTACTCTTCTTGATAAATAAACATCATGTTCTTCATTGATTTCCTTGTTTCCAAGTTATGATCATCAAGTTTTCATGAGTTTTTCATTCCTAGATCAAGAATTTCAAATATTTCTAGAAAATTGTAGAAAAATCATTTTAATGTGAAAGCAATTTCTATGATCTAGTTATAATCTCTACTTCCATTATCCAAGAGCATGTAATCAAAAACATTTTCCTTCCCTATTTTCTTGTTGAGACCGAAACTAGGTATTTTTGGGTAAAGGAAGTTTTGTTCAATTTTTAAGATATGATACTTGATATTAACTCCCTGAAACCTATAGTTGTTATATCTAGAAGCTTGAAATCAAAATATTTTCCTAACCCTAATTTCAATACTTGGGCGAATTGATGTTCATGTGGACAAAATAAGTTTCCTTCAATCTTTAATTAAGTCGTGATTTATATCAACTATCTAAAGTGTGCAGGTTATAGATCCAAGAGCTTGTAATCAAAAACAACTTCTAGCCTATTTTAACCCTTATGGTCGAAACCCTAACCTAGTTGGTTAGAGGATTTTGTTTCATAATTTTAACTATTAACACTTAATCTATGCAAGTTAATGCTCTAGGAACTAGTATCAAAAAGATTAGATTAAGAAAATAACCCTAGCCTCATTTTGATTAGTTGGTCGAAACTAGTACCATATGTCCATACGTACATTTGTTTGATTAATTGGTTTTATTGTTGATTTGGTTGAAGGTGGTTTTGGTAACTCATGGCGGGATAACGAGGATCGTCAATTTCGTGTTTTCGGTGTTAACTTAGGTGGGGGAAAGAATCATTCTACCGTCGGAATCGATAAGTAGTATATTCTATAATAATTGTGCAGGGCGACCTAAACCCTACTAGTAGTTGAGTAATCGACAAGACCAAAAGCACATTGAAAACCTTTTCTGTAAAACCAATGGTGATTCGAGGATTTAGGTTTATTGACATTAGGTTGATTTTAAGTATTTGATGATGTTTGAGTTTATGTTGTTGAATTTACTGTGATACGCTGGTTGAGGTATTCCATTGCATGTGGCGTATTATTTTTGGTGTTTGAATATTCTGTTGATTAATGTGTTCTGCATGATCTGACTGGTTTAATATTGTGCTTAGGGGACTTTAAGCAAAGATATATGTTGTTCGGGAGATATTTGTTTGTGTGAGAGAATGGATGTGACGTAGAGGGCCTAGCTTAATTAAGTGGTTTTATAGATGAGATTACGAGCTATCATTTGAGGATTTATACAAGATTCTAGTGAGAGGTTGAGGCACTAGGTTATGACCCTTAAGAGTCGATGAGGTTTATATAATGTTGGGTGTAGCAATTAGGCTACTAGTGATATAGTTTTATGTGTAGCAATTGGGCTACTAGAGATATAATTGTATGTGTAGCAATATATTGGGCTACTAAAGATATAATTGTATGTGTAGCAATTAGGCTACTAGTGATATTAAAATGTGTAGCAATTGGGCTACTATAGATATAATTTGATAGAGGGGAGTGCTCGCTTGGACGAAGGACTAACAATCCTATTTGGATGGAGATGGTGTGGCGGGATTGTAGTGGTCACATAAGCATAAAGGTTTAGTGGCATGAGAGTAAGGGTAGATGATGATATCGTAATTTGAAGTTGATTTGTTAGATATGTGTGTTGATTGTCTGTGACATTTATTGTATGATATACTATGACTCTTTTCCGCATTTTGATGATAGAACTGTTTCTTATCCCCTGTATTCTTCTGTATGTTGTATTTCTATTTTATTATGGGATCGTACGAGAAGACACCGTGACTGAGCTAAATGAGGAGGACGAGCAGTGATCCATGGTGATTAGTGTCTAGTTAGTTATGGCCAGTGCATCTTGAGTGGCGTTATTATATTTCCGCTAAGTATAACTTTTGTTTAAGTACATTCCTGTGAGAGATCCTTCTGAGAGGATATCCTCAACAATGTTTTGTAATATGTTCATATGACTGATGCATGTATGCATAAAATAAATATGGTGTGCTGTTTTTAATTAACTAAAGTAGTATGCTATTTAACTTAAGTTGTAATTTTTACCTATTTTCACGCTAAGTGCGTGATTAAGAAAATAATTAAGAAGGCTTTAATCTAATAAAACACCTAGGCACAACGGGTGTCTCATTTTGGTATCAGAGCAGCTCGATACTAATCGGATTGTGAGGTCTATGTTGTTGTTACTGGCCGTGTCTAGTTGAATCCACATGGGATTTTGACTATGCTTAGAAGTTGGGTAGTAGGTTTAAACTTGATGCGATAAGTAACACTAAATGAAAATTTTGAACCTTAGAACCGTTCTTTCTTGTCTTTTGGTTGAAAACAGGGTATTTATAAAAAATTGAGCAGCGATAATCGATTATAGGAACCACATAATCGATTATCTACTTTTTGTTTTCTCAGTTTGCTGTTTCAGAAGCCCAATAGTCGATTATTACCATGCCATGATCAATTTTATTGGCTCAATAATCGATTATCCTGATGATATAATCGATTATTTGTTGTCTGATGATCATTTTGCTATTACAAAAACCCAATAATCGATTATGACCATGATATAATCGATTATATTGCTTCAAAAATTCAACTTTTAGTTGTTTTAATCATCTCTAATCAATACTAAACTTCCAAGTAATTCTTAGAAATTCAACTTAATTCTAGAAGAAGGTTTCTCATTTGGTGGTATGGCATATAGTATTTATATACTGGATTCTGTGATATTATAAGTCATACTGATGAGAGTGGATGATTTCTATTCCAGAATCATGGCTCGAGGAAGAGGACGTCCAACCAACAGTGGTGACAGAACTCCGGAAAGAATTATAGGAGCTGTCAACAATGACACCAATGGAGGAGAGTCATCTGTGACTCCCAATACCGTGAAAATGATAGCTGCTGCTATGCTATTACAAACTCAGCAGAATGCTGAGATGCTGCAGATGAACAGAGAGCAGCTGTAGCTCAAGAATCAGAGGAAGGCTGCTGCAGCTGAAGAGCCGGATTGGCTACTTTTCTAAAAGGGAAGTCACCTCAATTCAGAGGAGAGTATGACCCAGAGAAGGCTGAATGGTGGGTACAAGAAATAGAGATTTGAAACTGTGCGCTGCAACGAGGAAAGGAAAGTGACTTATGATACCTTCATGCTAACTGAAGGAGCAGAGTTCTGGTGGAAATACAAGAAAAGACTATTGGAAGCCTAGGGCAGAACGATTAACCACTAGTGGAAAATATACATTAGACGGTAAAGGTTTACGTCAGTTAACCAAAAGATAGACGTTAAAAAGGGGGCGGTGGCAGTTTTGTAAATATCAGACTTCATTAATTCAATTTTAATGTCAGTTGTTTTAATGACTGACATTAAAACAACTGACATTAAAAGTAAGTCACTTCACTTTTAACGTCAGTCCTTACATCAACAGACGTTAAAGGTTATTTTAATAATTTTTTTATCTAGTATACGATCCCTTCCGCATTGCCTTCCTCAAAGTTTCAGTTTCACATGAATTGCTTTGATGTTTTGTGTTTCTGTTTTGAAAACTAAAATATATGTGCGAAGTATAAGTTGAATCAATAACCCAAACCGGATCTCATTCATGAAGTGTAATACGACTGATCTGAGAAGATTGAAAGGGTTTAAAATCCTATAAAAAGTTACATTGAAAGGGTTTAAAATCCTAAACATTAAAGCTACATCCCATCAGAGAGTTTTATGAAATATGCCAAAGGGAAAACTATACTCCGAAGACCTCAGAAAACTGGGGGACATGAGAGAGCTCAAGAGAGGCAAAAACAGGTGCACTAGATCTGTTTCAAGCAAAGGCAGTGGTTCCAGAGACTTCCATGACGGTCACTTGCTGCCTGATGAGTGTGATTTCACCTCATCTTTGTCTATCATTTTGCATGCATTTTCATGTAGTTTAGGCATATTTTTATTAGATTTTAGGTTAATTTTCCTTTGGAACGGGTAAGGTGGTTTTCGTGTGTTGTTTTGCAGATATCAAGGGTAAATTGCTCAAGATCAACCATGATGAAGTTTGGATGAAGATAGAGCTTTAAAACTGAAGAAAATGAGCCAAATAGAGCCCATCACGGCCTAGCCGTGATGCCCATCACGGCCATGATCGAGCAAAACTGAAAAGGAACAAAGGCTGAAGTCAGAGTCTGTCACGGCCTGGCCGTGATATCCATCACGACCGTGACCCAAAATCACCACAAGTCAGAGCACATCACGGCCCAGCCGTGAAATTCATCACGGCCACAAACAGAGGGCTCGCGTCGCGAGCAGTATCTTCGCGTCGCGAATGAATGGAACTTCCAGAATTGGCAGAGGCAGAGACCGTCACGGCCTGGCCGTGATGGCCATCACGACCGTGACGCGCATTACTTGGACCTGAAGAAACCGAAATAGATCAGATTTTGAGTTGGTTTGGGACTCTAACTTCCCCATTTCTATAAATAAGGATCAAGGCATCAGATCTGAACAATTGACATTGATCAAGGATCACATCCATAACAACTAGGACTCTAGGCATAGATCTCTCTTCTCCTCCTCTCTTCTCTTTTCTGATTTTTCACTATGTTGTCAACCCAGCTTGTCATCTCCATGGCAAGACTGGAGTAGTAGTTTGTTTCTAGGGATTGGGGCTCTGCCCGAGGTTTGTAAATGATGTTGATTTGATGTAAAATCGTTGTTGATTTCGTTATTGTTTTAGATCTGATTTCTAGTGTGTTAACCACTCGTAAATTCGGCAACCGCTTATTTGCGTGACGTAGACGTTCTAAGGAGGAACCTAACGGTGAACTTAGGATTTCTAGGGTATTTCACTCGTAAAATTCGGCGGCCACTGGTTTGTGAGATGTGGATGATCCAAGGAGGAACCTAGCGGTGAACTTAGGTTATTTGCATGACTGAGACATTCTAAGGAGGAACCTAGCGGTGAACTTAGGTGTCGGACCTATAGAAGTCAGACTTGGGACTGAAATCACGAGAGTTAGAAGCCGTCCCTCGAGGAGCAACGAGTTGTCACGGAATGCAAAGGGTCCAATCTGGGATCGACTACCACGAGAGTAGGGGTCGGGTCAATTGGGCACGGCTTTTGTAACCCGAGAGGGAGCTTAAGCTATCAGAGGATAAACTCGCCTTCAAGGCAATTTCGGTAATCAACAAAGGTAAATCAGATTAGCAACATAAACAGCCTCAAAGGTAACCCAAATCCCTAGGAATCCGTTTAGATCAAAACCCCAAAAACATTTGTTTTCTGTTTTAATTGATTCTGTTTGTTTATCTCTCAATTCAAACCTTTTTCAAAACCCTCTAAAAAGTCCAGATCTAATCGATTCGAAAACCGATTGCGATTCGGGAACACAGTCTCTGTGGGTTCGATATCTTTTATTACTTGACGGCAGTCCGGTACACTTGCCGGAATCGCACGCGTCAACTTACGCGACATCAAGTTTTTGGCGCCGTTGCCGGGGACTGTGCCTTTTCGAATCTCAATTCAAATTTTGAATTGATTTTTCTGGACCTTTTCTTTTTGTTTGATTTTTATTTCTGAAATATTTTTAAAAAAAAAAGAAAAAAAAAATTTCTTTTCCTTCTATTGTATCCATCTCTCTGTGTGTTATATGCAAAGATCCCTAAGTCTTGGGAGCCTTAGTGAGATTGATCCGGAGATCGAGAGGACCTTCCACAGACGTAGAAGACTACAAAGAGAGGGAGAAAGGTTGAGTCCCGTTCCACTCATGGCGAATCAACCGGATACAAAACCTTTGAAGGACTACGCAGCCCCAAATGCGAGAGGCTTGCGAACTGGGATTGCAAGGCCAGAGATTGAGGCGGAGAACTACACTATACCGCCCATGCTAATCAACATGATTAGGCAACATCAATTCGGAGGATTGCCTTCGGAGGACCCGACCGATCATATAGAAACATTCTTAGAGTTCACCGACGCAATCAGGATTAATGGAGCCTCAGTCGATGTTGTGCGTTTGAGACTGTTCCCCTCATCTCTCACTGGAAAGGCGAAGGCCTGGCTAAAGCAAATTCCCGCTAACACTTTGACCACTTGGGACCAATTGGAGCAGGCGTTCTTGGAGAAATTCTTCCCTCCATCCAAGATGGCCTACATAAGAACCCAGATCAACGGCTTCTTCCAAAAAGACGGGGAATCATTATCGGAAGCCTGGGATCGATACAAGGGACTGCTGGAGTCGTGCCCACATCACGGACTCGAGAGGTGGTTAATAGTGCACACCTTCTATAACGGATTGGATTACTCTTCGAAGGTGTCACTTGATTCTGCAGCCGGTGGAGCGTTTATGAATAGGCCTCTCACTGAGGCATTCAACATCATCGAGAATGTCGCCACCAACTACCACCAATGGGGTTCCGAAAGAGGTAATAACCCGAATAAGATTTCGGGGGGTAAGTTTGAGGTAAATAGCACAGATCTTATTATGTCAAAAATAGACTCACTTAATAAACGTTTTGAACGGCTTGAAAGAGCTAATGTGAGTGCATTAGGTGCTACTAACCTTGTTTGTGAGATTTGTGGAATGCAGGGACATGACATGATGGAATGCCCTCGTGGTATCGCTCATGGATCCAGCGCTTCGGGTGAACAAGTAAACTCTTGTAACAACTACTACGATACGAACCCGAAGCTGCCCAACTATGCTCCCCCAAATCCCTACAATCAAAGGAGGAACAACCCTTACCTCTCCTACGGCAACTACAGCAACACGCTCAACCATGAGTTCCAAGAGGGTCAAGGTAATAAGAGAGCAAAGACCGGGTATCCTCAGTACAAAGATCTAAACTCGAGACTTTATTTGAAAGTTTTGTTGAAACTCAGACAAAACAGAATGAGGAGTTTAGACAACAAGGAAGGGCAGTGGGTGAAGCAATAAAGGAGCTAGCATCTAAGGTAGACAACTTAGCAACTCATAACAAGATGCTAGAAACCCAGATTGCCCAACAAGCCAGCACGTACTCGAGACCTAAGGGTGCATTCCCGGGGCAACCCGAAGCAAATCCCAATGAGCATTGCAATGTCATACACTTAAGGGATGATAAGCTTGGGGTGGGGGTAGCTGAAATGGACGTGGAACCAGAGGAGGACAAGAGCGAAAAGGAAGAGCCAGAACCGAAGTATGTCCCTCCACCACCGTACCAACCCCCGATGCCTTTCCCACAAAGGTTGGTCAGGAAAAAGCAAGTAGATGTAGAGACTAAAATGCCTACTAAACTGAAAGACCCAGGTAGTTTCTCTATCGCTTGCTCGATTGAAAAGGTGGAAATAGACCGAGCCTTGTGTGACTTAGGGGCTAGTGCGAGCTTGATGCCCCTCACTATCATGGAAAGGTTGGAAAGTAAAGAGTTGAGACCGTTCAAATTCTCCTTACAATTTGCGGACGGCTCAACTAGGACTCCTCTAGGCATACTAGAGAATGTTCCTGTAAAGGTAGGGAAAATTCTCATCCCTACCGACTTCCTGGTGTTGGACATGAAAGGGAATTCCGAATTCCCCATCATTTTAGGAAGGCCATTTTTGGCAACCGCTGGGGCAGTGATAGACGTAAGGAATGGTAAACTCTCTCTAAATGTAGAGGAAGGTAGGGTAAATTTTCAGTTGACTATCTCTTGTAACAACCCTCCTTTTGAGAGCCATGTGTGCAGAATAGATGTAACGTCTCCAGTGGTAAAAGAAGAGCTGAACATGGAAGCAACTCCGAAGACATGCATGTCTAATGATGCACCCAGCAGTGATGGAATTGGAGTTGCTGTCCATACTGAAACAAAACTTCCGTCGGAAGAAAGGAAGGCTAGGAAGCTCCGAGAGAAAAGAGCAAAGCGGAAGCATTATTGGCCGTATGAGCAGAAACGGCTATTTGAAGGAGTTCCTTGGAAAAGAAGTGTTCCTGCACTTCTACGCCCAGCCGACCCCGGTTGATTGAAGGAAGTTTGGTCAAGCTTAGGACCGTAAACAAGCGCTTCTTGGGAGGCAACCCAAGTTTTTCTTTCCCTTTTTCCTTTTGTTTTTGATTTAACCTCTTGAATAATTTGAGAAGATCAAGAGTCAAAAATATCATTAATAGGTTTATCTAGTGTTTTCAGGTTGAGAAAGGGAAGAAGAGCAGAGAAAAATAAAGTCAGAGGCCATCACGCCCTGGCCGTGACAGTGGTCACGGCCGTGATGAACTAATACTAGAGCACAGAAAGGATCACGGCCTAGCCGTGACAACCATCACGGGCGTGATGAGTTGGATGCCAAGACCAGAGAGCATCACGGCCTAGCCGTGATGTAGATCACGGCCGTGACAGGGCAACTCCTGAGGACCAGAAACGATCACGGCCTGCCCATGAAGAGCCTCACGGCCGTGTTACAATTTCTACCCAAGTTTTGACTGGAATGCAAGCCAACACCCGCTACCGATTCGGTAAGTTGTTCTAATTTTTCTCTTCTCTCCGACTTGATTATTTACATTGGAGACAATGTAAGTAATCAAGCTTGGGGTAGGGGTATTTATTTTTGCATTTGAATTGTTGCATTCATATTGCATTCTCATAGGCATAGATTGGTATGATCACATTCTCTAGATTGCCCCTCACTTAGAACATGCATCCGATTGTGAGAACTTGGAGCCTAATGAATTGAGATAGTGAATTTTCGAACCCAATTTTTTTTTTTATTATTCTTGTGATATGGCTAAAAATAAAAATTCTTGAGATAGTCATTTGATAGTTGATAATTGGCATGTGGTTCCTTAGACTTGTGTACCTCACTGATTTTTGAACTACTAAATGTAAGATTTTGAGCCAAAAGGGGTATTCACTAAATCTACCCCATTTCTTGTGATAGAGTGTTGTAATTCCTCTTGGACTGTATTTTCTAGAACTTGACTTGAAACCATTTCGAAACTTAAAAATTTTTGAAAACATTTTTGGAAATGATTGAGGCACCAGGTATTTTTCCGGCCTCCCGAGCTTTGAATGATAAATGCTACCCTTAATTGCCCAATTTTGAGCCTAAAGATAAAATACTTTTCTTGGTACCTTGAATTACTTTGATAAATAATGCTTGGTACGGCACCTTTTAAAGTATTACAAAAAGGGTAATTGGTAGTTGGAAAAAGTATGGGATGAAAAAGCTAGAAAGTAATTTCTCTTGAGCTATAAATCTCCCCTTCTCCAAACAAATAAAAATGAAATAAACAAAGAAAAAAAAAATGGAGAAGGGGATGACGAAAGAAAGTGAGAAATGAAAAAAAAAAAAAGGAAGAAGAAAGAAAGGTGGAAAAAGTAAATCAAAGCCCCCAAAAGGTATTTTAGAAGGTGTCATACTTTGTAGTGTTTGGTAATCTGTCTAGCCTTCTTGAAATTCCCTTTCCTTGATTTTCCCACCTAACAATAAATCCCATGGCCACATTACAACCAAAGGAAAAGACCTCTTGATTCCTAAGTGTTTTCATTAATAAAGTGGAGATTTGGTTAATAGTCAAGCCTATGGTAAAATACTTTCCTTGAGAAAATGGAGTGAATTGTCATAAACCCTAAAACACTTGAGTGAGGTGAGACGAGTGCCCAAATCAGTGAGAACATGAACTTGAAGAACCTAAGCTTCTAATTGGACTTGAACTTGATTATCTCTTGAGTGCTTATAAAAAATGCCTATTACTTGGATTAGCTTCTAGGGTTCTTGGTTCACTATCCATGCTTTGATTGATTTATCTTATGGCCTGAGTAATTGCTTGAGGACAAGCAAAGTTTTAAGCTTGGGGTGATTTGATGAGTGTGATTTCACCTCATCTTTGTCTATCATTTTGCATGCATTTTCATGTAGTTTAGGCATATTTTTATTAGATTTTAGGTTAATTTTCCTTTGGAACGGGTAAGGCGGTTTTCGTGTGTTGTTTTGCAGATATCAAGGGTAAATTGCTCAAGATCAACCATGATGAAGTTTGGATGAAGATAGAGCTTTAAAACTGAAGAAAATGAGCCAAACAGAGCCCATCACGGCCTAGCCGTGATGCCCATCACGGCCATGATTGAGCAAAACTGAAAAGGAACAAAGGCTGAAGTCAGAGTCTGTCACGGCCTGGCCGTGATATCCATCACGGCCGTGACCCAAAATCACCACAAGTCAGAGCACATCAAGGCCCAGCCGTGAAATTCATCACGGCCACAAACAGAGGGCTCGCGTCGCGAGCAGTATCTTCGCGTCGAGAATGAATGGAACTTCAAGAATTGGCAGAGGCAGAGACCGTCACGGCCTGGCCGTGATGGCCATCACGGCCGTGACGCGCATTACTTGGACCTGAAGAAACCGAAATAGATCAGATTTTGAGTTGGTTTGGGACTCTAACTTCCCCATTTCTATAAATAAGGATCAAGGCATCAGATCTGAACAATTGACATTGATCAAGGATCACATCCATAACAACTAGGACTCTAGGCATAGATCTCTCTTCTCCTCCTCTCTTCTCTTTTCTGATTTTTCACTATGTTGTCAACCCAGCTTGTCATCTCCATGGCAAGACTGGAGTAGTAGTTTGTTTCTAGGGATTGGGGCTCTGCCCGAGGTTTGTAAATGATGTTGATTTGATGTAAAATCGTTGTTGATTTCGTTATTGTTTTAGATCTGATTTCTAGTGTGTTAACCACTCGTAAATTCGGCAACCGCTTATTTGCGTGACGTAGACGTTCTAAGGAGGAACCTAACGGTGAACTTAGGATTTCTAGGGTATTTCACTCGTAAAATTCGTCGGCCACTGGATGTGGATGATTCAAGGAGGAACCTAGCGGTGAACTTAGGTTATTTGCATGACTGAGACATTCTAAGGAGGAACCTAGCGGTGAACTTAGGTGTCGGACCTATAGAAGTCAGACTTGGGACTGAAATCACGAGAGTTAGAAGCCGTCCCTCGAGGAGCAACGAGTTGTCACGGAACGCAAAGGGTCCAATATGGGATCGACTACCACGAGAGTAGGGGTCGGGTCAATTGGGCACGGCTTTTGTAACCCGAGAGGGAGCTTAAGCTATCAGAGGATAAACTCGCCTTCAAGGCAATTTCGGTAATCAACAAAGGTAAATCAGATTAGCAACATAAACAGCCTCAAAGGTAACCCAAATCCCTAGGAATCCGTTTAGATCAAAACCCCCCAAAAACATTTGTTTTCTGTTTTAATTGATTCTGTTTGTTTATCTCTCAATTCAAACCTTTTTCAAAACCCTCTAAAAAGTCCAGATCTAATCGATTCGAAAACCGATTGCGATTCGGGAACACAGTCTCTGTGGGTTCGATGTCTTTTATTACTTGACGGCAGTCCGGTACACTTGCCGGAATCGCACGCGTCAACTTATGCGACATCACTGCCAAAGCTGAGGTTTTGGAACTGTGACGCCCGAGCACCTGATTTGCCCTCCAGCAGCTGATTCTCCGGAAGGATGATAAGGTGAGCAACTCACATAATGTAGTTTACTCAAACTTATCACCCATGTAATGTAATTTACTCAAACTCAGAAGTTGTTTGACCATTAAGACAAAGACCTTTGAGTCTAGGAATAGGACGAAAGAGTGATGAAGTTAATCTCCATGGCAGAGCCATATTATGAAGGAGAAAATTAAAAGGATGGAAGGAACTATTTATAGGAGCAGTGGATGAAGTTACTGAGCTATTTTGATTTTCTTGAAAACTTACCTATAAACTTAATGCTCATTAAGAGGATTGAGTTACAAGGTGCATGGGTAAGTAGCACAGTAGTCAAAGGGAATGAATGTTTTTGCAGATATCTATACACTTTTAACGTCAGTTGTTTAAAAAAACTGACGTTAAAAGTGTTTTTAAAATAAAAAATATTTATTGTTAACGTCAGTTTTTTATACAACTGACGTTAAAAGTTTGATTTTTTACTTCAGTTAAATAAATAGCTGACGTAAATAATCCTATATATTATAAACGTACAGAATGAATATTGGAAATAATGTAATTAATATACGGGAACTTGGCAGTCATAAATTAAGTTGACATTAAAAATGAGGTGGTGGCAGTTTATAAATATTAAATCACTATTTGCGCCAGTTCTATAAATAACTGACGTAAATAATTATGAAACTCATTTCATTGGTTGTCATGTCCCTGTTGTCCCTCTTAACGCAGATCACTCCATATAGTACTGCAGTTTATTTCTAAACCTTTTTTTATACAAGTTTATTTTTAATTTTTATTAATTAGCTTGAATTAGTAAAGAAATTCTTGTGCAAATTAAAATAAATAAACACTTAACATAAAACAAGTTATATGTATAATCAAATCGTATGTCATTGAAGCGATTCATATATAAGTTAAAATTACATGATTAAAAGATAAAAAATTTCTGCAACATAGCCCTAAAATATAAAAAAGTTTCTGCATCAACATCATTTTCTTCTCAGTCCTGTCATCATAAACTCCAATGGATGCATCACCTCCCTCACTTGAATTCCATGATGCAAATTAAATCCTCAGTCACTAGCAGCGAAAGCAAAGTGAAATGGATCTTTGCATCTTTCTTCTTCAGTGGAATTCCTTGATGCATCATCTTGAATCCACAATCACTTGCTTCCAAAGCAAAGTGAAAGGGATGACGGGGATGAAATAAAGTGAGAGAATCACATTACGTGATTCACCCGACCTTAATATCCATGTAATGTGATTTACTCAAACTCAGAAGTTGTTTGACCATTAAGACAAAGACCTTTGAGTCTAGGAATAGGAAGAAAGAGTGATGAAGTTAGTCTCCACGACAGAGCCATACTGTGAAGCAGAAAAATTAAAAGGATGGAAGGGAGCTATTTATAGGAGCAGTGGATGAAGTTACTAAGCTATTCTGATTTTCTTGAAAACTTATCTATAAACTTAATGCTCATTAAGAGGATTAGGTACAAGGTGAATGGGTAAGTAGCACAGTAGTCAAAGGAATGAATGTTTTTGCAGAAACTAATAAACTTTTAACATCCGTTGTGTAATACAACTGACGTAAGAAGTTGTGAGTGTTTTTAACGTCACTTTCTTAATACAACTGACGTTAAATATATGACCTTTAACGTCAGTTTTTACTAACAACTGACGTAATAAGTGTGAGAGTTTTTAACGTCGGTTCTTAAGACAACGACGTTAAATATATGATCTTTAACGTTAGGTTTTACTAAAAACGGCGTAAAATGTTGTTTTATTTTAATTATAACGTTTACCCCGCGTGCCTTCTCCACTTCTCATGCGTCTCTTTTCTCTCTTCATCACGCTCAACCCTCACTCTCAACCCTCACTCTCGCTCTCACTCTGCCCTAATCGCGAGCTCATCTCCACCGCAACCACCGCGAGGGGCTTCTTCGCCACCACCGTGAGGTACACTCTTAACCCCTAACTCTGTCTTTCCCGCTCATTCTTTGCAATAACTTGACATCTCTCTTTCCCCTTCCCTGCGCACTAACTCTCCTTGTCCCTCTGCTCACAGTAACCACATCGAACGTTGGCCACCACACGAGCTTCCCCCCACCACCACGCGAGCGCCTATTTCTCGGTGAGTCTTTAGGGCACATTTTTTTATTTTTGGTTTTGAGTGCATGCATGTTGCTCTGCTGGTTGAAACTCGTAGTCTCGATGGTTGTAACTTTAAACCGTGAGTTTGAGTTGTTTGGAATGTCTCTATTTTTGGTTTTGAGTGTATGTTGAAACTGTAGTCTCAGTAGTTGTAACTTTAAACCGTGAGTTTGAGTTGTTTGGAATGTCTCTATTTTTGGTTTTGAGTGCATGTTGCTCTGCTAGTTGATCTGTCACGGCCGTGATGCTCATCACGGATCGGCCGTGATTCTAATCACGGCTATGCAGTGATCAGTTCTACCTATGAGGGTCTTGTTCAGTTGGCACGTTACGACCGTGATGGACATCACGGCCAGGCCGTGACCAGTGCTTGGCAATCTTCAAAAACTATAGTTTTCAATCTCCCGTATTGTCCTTATATTGGATATATAGATGTTTTGTATATCTACAGGACCTATCTAGTTATTTTTATTTATACTTCTGTATTTATTTTGAGTTATAACCTATGTTAATACATATATATTGTTTCTGAACAGGCATACATATGGATCAGTCGGATAGCCCACATGCACGGGAGGACACTGTGGGGGTTTCGCAGGACCCGATCACGCCTACGCCTGATTCTAGTGTAAGTTTACATGTTATACACTATCTTTAGTCCTTCTTTTTAGTGTAAGTTTATAATGTTACAACCCTCTATTTTATCATTTTTTGTGTCCATACAGACATCACAGGCTCATAGGAAACGGGGTAGAGGAGCCACCTCGTTGAAGAAACTAGAGAAGGACAGGCAGAGCGGACAGAAGCTTGAGGTGTCCTTCGATGCTAATCTAAATGCCCAGGGACCCCGTGCTAAAGAATTTAATAAGTGGGTGTTTCTACAAGCGAAGCAGCACGTAAGCATCAACTACAACCACTAGAATGACGTTCCACAGAACGTTAAGGACCAGATTTGGGAGGCTATCACGGTATTTTACCTTTACATTCGTTTGATTAACATTATTAGATAATTATCCGAGTTATAATCCATCCAGTTGTTATATATGTATCTAATGTGTAGGTAGCTTGGACTGTGCCAAATGACGAGGATCATCGTCATAAATGTATGAAAATGGCATCAAAGCGTTGGAATGGGTTCAAGCATGATCTTACCAGGTACTATGTATCTGGGAAGAAGCTGCTTGATAAAATGTTCTCGGATTATCCCTGGATTGATCAGGATACTTGGGATATGTTTGCCAGGAGTCGACAGGATGGAGAATTTCAGGTTGGTTGATTAAGTTAATTTTGTATGCTTATTATAGATCATTTAACTGTATTTAATTATGTGTTTTTGTTTGAATAGGCTAAGGTAAATAAGGGTCGGCAGAATCAGGCGAAGAACGTCCACCGCCACACCATGTCTCAGAGTGGGTACCAGACTCGGATCGAGCAGCTGATGGCGGATAGGCTGAGGGCGAAGCAGGAAGAGCACTCTGCTAGGATTGAAAGAGGAGAGGTGCCTGAGGGCACACCATCAAGTCCTCCGTCGGACATCGACCGCGAGGATGTCTGGTTAGCCGGCCGCATGACAAAGACGGGATCTTTTAAAGCTGATGCCACTCGCGAAGTGGCAGATAAGATTGTAAGTAAATAATTAACTTGATTTCAATTGATATTTGTATAGATATTTGTAACACTTTTCACTTGCACGTTTTTTCATTGTAGATGGATCTTTAAGCAAAAATCCTCCCGGGCGCATTCGTCCCTTCCGGGCGGCAGGACGTCTTGATGACTGCTCTAAGCAAGAAAGACCATCCTGGTCGGGTTCTCGGTGTTCCCGGGAACGTGACCATCAAAGAATATTATGGCAAGTCTGCTTCACGAAGCGGGTGGTCAATGAAGCATCAATTTTGGCTGACATTACTCAAGACCTCATGTCCAACCCGGATATTACAACACATCGATGCAAGGCTTAATATCCAACCCGAGAATTCAAGCAGCGCTTGCGAGAGAGATTTCCTCCGTCGGTACATCCCAGGACACCGCAGGGCTTGCCAACCCTTCACATGTGAGCACAAAAGAGAGTTTTAGTAGGGCACATGTGGAGGACGATGAGTTGGCGGCTAGGGAGGCGGGAGTTGGAAGTCCAGCGCCATGAGCATGAGTTGGAAATGAAAAGGCGTGAGCTTGAGTTGGACTCCAAACGACGTGAGCTCGAAATGTTAGCAAAGGTATTTATTCATTATTAATGTCCAAATTAGTCAAATAATTACTTGCGTTTTTTTAATTATCAAAAACTTATCTATTTTATTTTTCCTAAACTGAAGGCCAAGTCGACGTCAGTGTCGTTGTCACCTATCACTCGTTTGTTCTCACTTGGTGAGGATTATGCGTTTGAGATTTTTGAATGTCCATTGGAGCACGATGGATGGGTGGCACGCCCGGATCAACAGAGGATATTTACCTTCTCGTGGTGATGATCTTGGGAACGCTGCGGAAATAGCGTCTGGATGAACAGCAATGTTTTCAGTCTCTGGTGCACGTAAGTTAATTTTAATTTTATAACTTATTTAATTTTGGTATTTTTCCATTTAATAATTTATTTTAATTTCAATATATATTATGTAATTAACATCCACACCTTTTCATATCTTAGGTATCTCCATCGTCTTGACTTGATAAGGGCGTTGCATCAGTTTACGGTTTGTTAGATCCGTCAATCCTTCTGCCCGATTTCTTTGCTGGCGATGCATTGAGTAAATACTTAGGGAACTTGTTGGGAGACAATCCGAAAGAAATATATCTGGCTCCCTACTGTATGAAAAACCATTGGCAGTTGTTCGTACTTCACTCGTCTAGGCATAGAGTCATATTCTTCTGCTCTCTCCACCAAGATCCGCCACCGAAGGTGGTGGATGCTGTAAATAAGTAAGTAACTAATCTTAAATTTAATTTAAGTTTTAATATCAGTTGTTTTAAGTTTATTACACACATGATATATGAATTTAATTGATCGACATGATTATTTGTTTATGATAGCGCACTGAAGGCGAGTAGCATAAGTTGCGCCAACGGGAGGAGTAGGACTTCTAAGGCTAAAGCAAATCATGTATGGAACATCCTCAAGGTTTGGTAGTTTATTTATCAAATAATTAATATTATAATTACTAATTTATATGTATATTCAACTGACGTTGAAATTAATTTTGTTGGTACGTAGTCTCGATTTCAAATTGACAGGTGGTCGTGCGGCTATTATGTGATGCTTCATATGCTGAACATAGTCTCCGCATCTATTACTGATGGATGGAATAAGGTAATATTTAAACAACTTGTTAAATTATATATTATAGTTTTGAAGATGACTTGCATTGATGTTATTGTTATTATTTGAACGTGTCTAGGCATTTATCGACCAATCGCCTATTCAAGAAGATGAGTTAAGAGACTTGAGGATGCGCTTCGCCGAATTCTTCTTCAAGTATGCGGCTGAAAAAGGAATTGACAAGATACCTCCGCAATACTTAGATAAATAGTTTTTTTGTTAGACTTTAGAAACTAATTAATAACATGTATATATATATCCTTAGATTGATAGTTTTGTTTTTTAGACATTGGAACTAAAATTTATTTATATATATACATGGGTTTTGGTTTTAATATATAAGTCCCCCCATTGTTCCATTTTTCCTTTGCAATTCTGTAATGTGTGTGATATTACGTATTCTTTGGGATATTTACTGAATGCAGGGATAGCTGAGGGGAGTGATATTTTAAAACTGAATTTAAAAAAAAAAACCTATTAACGTCAGTTGTATCAAACAACTGACGTTAATAGTATTTTATAAAATTAAAGTACACTATTAACGTCAGTTGTTTATTAAAACTGACGTTAAAATTAAACCTTTAACGTCAGTTCTTTATAACCACTGACGTTAGTTTTAACAAAATTAACGTCAGTTGTCTTAAAGAACTGACGTTAATAGTTTTATGTTTAACGTCAGTTGTTTAAAAAACCGACGTTAATTTTTACAAAATTAACGTCGGTTTAGTTAAGGAACTGACGTTAATAGTTTTATATTTAACGTCAGTTCTCAACTGATGTTAAAATATTAACTATTAACGTCAGCTGTATTTACGTCAGTCAGTATTCTGATGTAAAAAATAAATTTTAGCTGACGTAAAAAGCACTTATTGCACTAGTGAACTGGCAGTTATTCACTGATTGCTTCTTCAAAAAATATTTTTCGCGTTTTGTTCGACGTGAGAAGGAAAAGGAATTCACAAACCTTAAACAAGGCAACAAGTCTGTTAGTGATTATGCGTCACGTTTTGAGGCACTGATTAAGTTTTCAGAGTACTATCAGAGGTTTTCGAATGAAGACTGACAATGTAGAAGATCTGAGGAAGGACTCAGAAATGAGCTATAGAGGGCTGTGGTGTCACTTGACATTCAAAATTTCCCGGAACTAGTTAAGAGATGTAGCTCTATAGAAAGCATAGATCTGAGGATGGCTAATGAGCAGAAACACCTGAGAAGTGGAGGTCCTATTTGATCAGATACTCAGAGGAGGGTAGATAGTGGTTCTCAGGGGAGACGGGAACCATATCCCAGACTAGTGCAGACAGTGGCACCAACACGAATTGCTACAACACAAGTTGTTGGAACGGGCCAGCAACGGCAAGGCTTTGCTTGTTTCAGATGCGTTGGGCCGCATCATGTTAGAGATTGCATGGAGAGACCTATATGTTTCTACTGTGGGAAACCAGGGCATATAGCTTGGGATTGCAGACAACGGGCTAGGCAGTAGACGGTAGCTGTTGGTAGAGAAGCTGGAAGTTACAGAGGTGAAGCTGGGATAGGAGATGCAGGAATAGGTCAGCAGATGGCTAGACCTCCAACCACTGGGAGAGTATTTACCATGAGTGGAATTGAATCCTCACATCCTGCAGATCTCATAGAAGGTATGTGTAATATTGATATAATTCGGAATAGTGGAATACGCTCCAAGTATCTAAGGATTGTGATTAGATACATTGAGTAGGAAGTTAAGGTAGTATTAATCTTGGTGCATATTGTAAAAGTTAAGGACAATGACCAGAATGTAGTGAAATAAGTTCGAGGATAAATTGAATGATATAATGATGAATTCTGTTACAAAGTTACCGTTGTCACTTAAGGGAAGACGACAATGAGAAATACGATGTAAGATCTTTAAATTAAGCTACGATTGCAAGATTCTACTAAGTTTTGAGTCAAGAAATTTCGAGGACGGAATTTTTTTCTAAGAGGGGTAGTAATGTAACAGCTTGATTTTTAATTATGCTATTTAACCGGTTAAAATATATTTAATTATATTTTAATCTGAGAGTTAGAAAGTGATTTTGAATAAAATAAAATCATATTCATAGTCTCTTTTATGGTAGAAGGTTACGGTGAAATTTTGGGTTTAAAACTCAGACGGAAACCGATCTGCATTTTTACTAACAGTATAACTTTATACCGGCAGAAAACCCTAATTTGACCCGAAATGGAAATTTTGTAGATTTTTTGATATTTTGTCCGTGAGGAATTATACTTTCCAAATTTCTGATCAGAAATAAAATATTATGTTTATTCGGACGAATTTTGGTAAAAGTTCGGACGAAAAATGGTCAGTATTTTCACTGACACTAAGATTTTAATGATCATAAAACCTAATTTGACTCGTGAACGAAATGGTTTATGTTTAAATCATATTTCCAATGAGTTTGGTTGTTTTGAAAATTTTCAATCGAAAATGAAATATTATGCTTCTAAGAACCAAACAAAGCCTAAGATCTACCCTTTACTCATTTCTTCATTTTCTCTCAATTTTCTCAAGAACACTTTAAGCAAATTTATGAAGGACTTGATCCATTCTTGTCAATTTTCCAACATCTAAGAGGTATACCTTACTCTTCTTGATAAATAAACATCGTGTTTTTCATTGATTTCCTTGTTTCCAAGTCATGATCATCAAGTTTTCATGAGTTTTTCATTCCTAGATCTAGAATTTCAAATATTTCTGGAAAATTGTAGAAAAATAATTTTAATGTGAAACCAATTTCTATGATCTAGTTATAATCTCTACTTTCATTATCCAAGACTATGTAATCAAAAACATTTTCCTTCCATATTTTCTTGTTGAGACCGAAATTAGGAATTTTTGGGTAAAGGAAGTTTTGTTCAATTTTTAAGATATGACACTTGATCTTAACTCCTTGAAACCTATAGTTGTTATATCTAGAAGCTTGAAATCAAAATATTTTCCTAACCCTAATTTCTATGCTTGGCCGAATTGATGTTCATGTGGACAAAATAAGTTTCCTTCAATCTTTAATTAAGTCATGATTTATATCAACTATCTAAAGTGTGTAGGTTATAGATCTAAGAGCTTGTAATCAAAAACAATTTCTAGCCTATTTTAACCCTTATGACCGAAACCCTAACCTAGTTGGTTAGAGGATTTTGTTTCATAATTTTAGCTATTAACACTTAATCTATGAAGTTAATGCTCTAGGAACTAGTATCAAAAAGATTAGATTAAGAAAATAACCCTAGCCTCATTTTGATTAGTTGGCTAAAACTAGTACCATATGTCCATATGTACATTTGTTTGATTAATTGGTTTTATTGTTGATTTGGTTGAAGGTGGTTTTGGTAACTCATGGCGGGATAACGAGGATCGTTGATTTCGTGTTTCCGGTGTTAACTTAGGTGGGGGAAAGAATCTTTCTAGCGTCGGAATCGATAAGTAGTATATTCTATAATAATTGTGTAGGGCGACCTAAACCCTACTAGTAGTTGAGTAATCGACAAGACCAAAATCACATTGGAAACCTTTTCTATAAAACCAATGGTGATTCGGGGATTTAGGTTTATCAACATTAGGTTGATTTTAAGTATTTGATGATGTCTGAGTTTATGTTGTTGAATTTACTATAATACGCTGGTTGAGGTATTCCATTGCATGTGACGTATTATTTTTGGTGTTTGAATATTCTGTTGATTAATGTGTTCTGTATGATCTGCCTGGTTTAATATTGTGCTTACTGGACTTTAAGCAAAGATATATGTTGTTCGGGAGACATTTGTTTGGGTGAGAGAATGGATGTGACGTAGAGGGCCTAGCTTAATTAAGTGGTTTTATAGGTGATTTTGAGATACGATTTGAGGATTTATACGAGTTTCTAGTGAGAGGTTGAGGCACTAGGTTATGACCCATAAGAGTCGATGAGGTTTATATAATGTTGGGTGTAACAATTGGGCTACTAGAGATATAATTGTATGTGTAGCAATTGGGCTACTAAAGATATAATTGTATGTGTAGCAATTAGACTACTAGTGATATAGTTTTATGTGTAGCAATGGGGCTACTAGAGATATAATTGTATGTGTGGAAATTGGGATACTAGAGATATAGTTTATGTGTACCAATTAGGCTACTAGAGATATAATTTTATGTGTAGCAATTGGGCTACTATAGATATAATTTGATAGAGGGGAGTGCTCGCTTGGACGAAGGACTAACATTCCTATTTTTGGATGGAGATGATATGATAGGATTGTAGTGGTCACGTTAGCATAAAGGTTTAGTGGCATGAGAGTAAGGGTAGAGGATGATTTGTTAGATATGTGTGTTGATTGTCTGTGACATTTATTGTATGATATACTATGACCCTTTTCCGCTTTTTGATGATAGAATTGTTTCTTGTCCCCAGTATTCTAATGCATGTTGTATTTCTATTTTATTATGGGATCGTATGAGAAGACCCTGTGGCTGAGCTATATGAGGAGATGGATGGAACTCCTTATGAATCGGAGGCCGAAGTACGAGCTGTGATCCTTGGTGATTAGGGTCTAGTTAGTTATGGCCAGTGTGTCTTGAGTGACGTTTTTATATTTCCTCTAAGTATGACTTTTGTTTAAGTACATTCCTGAGAGGATATCCTCAACAGTGTTTTGTAGTATGTTCATATGACTGATGTGTGTATGCATAGCATAAATATGGTGTGTTGTTTTTAATTAACTAAAGTAGTATGCTATTTAACTTAAGTTTTAATTTTTACGTATTTTCACGCTAAGAGCACGATTAAGAAAATAATTAAGAAGGCTTTAATCTAATAAAACACCGGGGCACAACGGGTGTCTCATTTTGGTATCAGAGCAGTTCGATTCTAATCAGACTGTGAGGTCTAGGTTGTTGTTACTGGCCGTGTCTAGTTGAACCCACATCGGATTTTGACTGTGCTTAGAAGTTGGGTAGTAGGTTCAAACTTTATATGATAACTAACATTAAACGAAAATTTTGAACCTTAGAACCATTCTTTCTTGTCTTTTAGTTGGAAACAGGGTATTTATAAAAAAAATGAGCTGTGATAATCGATTATAGGAACCACATAATCGATTATCTACTTTCTGTTTTCTCAGTTTGCTGTTTCAGAAGCCCAATAGTCGATTATTACCATGCCATAATCGATTATATTGGCTCAATAATCGATTATCCTGATGAGATAATCGATTATTTACTGTCTGATTATCATTTTGCTGTTATAGAAACCCAATAATCGATTATGACCATGACATAATCGATCATATTGCTTCAAAAATTCAACTTTTAGTTGTTTTAATCATCTATAATCAATACTAAACTTCCAAGTAATTCTTAGAACTTCAACTTAATTCTAGAAGAAGGTTTCTCATTTGGTGGTATGGCATATAGTATTTATATACTGGATGTTAGGATATTATATGTCATACTGATGAGAGCGGATTATATCTATTCCAGAATCATGGCTCGAGGAAGAGGACGTCCAACCAATAGTGGTGACAGAACTCCGGAAAGAATTATAAGAGCTATCAACAATGACACCAATGGAGGAGAGTCATTTGCGACTCCCAATACCATGGAAACGATAGCTGCTACTATGCTAGTACAAACTAAGCATAATGCTGAGATGTTGCAGATGAACAGAGAGCAGCTGGAACTAAAGAATCAGAGGAGGGTTGCAATTTTTGAAGAAGCCAGATTGGCTACTTTTCTTAAAGGGAAGCCACCTCAATTCCGAGGAGAGTATGACCCAGAGAAGGTTGAATGGTGGGTACAAGAAATAGAGAAGATATTTGAAACTGTACGCTGCAACGAGGAAAGGAAAGTGACTTACGTTGCCTTCATGCTAACTGAAGGAGCAGAGTTATGGTGGAAAGGCAAGAAAATACTATTGGAAGTCAAGGGCAGAACGATTAACTGGTAGTTATTCACTGACTGCTTCTTCGAAAAATATTTTTCGCGTTTAGTTCGACGCGAGAAGGAAAAGGAATTCACAAACCTTAAACAAGGCAACAAGGCTGTTAGTGATTATGCATCACATTTTGAGGCACCGATTAAGTTTTCAGAGTACTATCAGAGGTTTCCGAATGAAGACTGGCAATGTAGAAGATTCGAGGAAGGACTCAGAAATGAGCTGTAGAGGGTTGTGGTGTCTCTTGACATTCAAAGTTTCCCGGAACTGGTTGAGAGATGTAGCACTATAGAAAGTATAGATCTGAGGATGGCTAATGCGCATAAATACCTGAGAAGTGGAGGTCCTATTCGATCAGATACTCAGGGGAGAGTAGATAGTGGTTCTCAGGGGAAACGAGAACCATATCCCAGACTAGTGCAGACAGTGTCACCAACACCAATTGCTACAACACAAGTTGTTGGAACGTGCCAGCAACGGCAAGGATTTGCTTGTTTCAGATGCGGAGGGTCGCATCATGTTAGAGATTGCATGGAGAAACCTATCTATTTCTTCTGTGGGAAACTAGGGCATATAGCTTGGGATTGCAGACAACGGGCTAGGCAGCAGACGGTAGCTGCTGGTAGAGGAGCTGGAAGTTACAGAGGTGAAGTTGGGATAGGAGATGCAGTAATAGGTCATCAGATGGCTAGACCTCCAACCACTGGGAGTGTATTTACCATGAGTGGAATTGGATCCTCATACCCTGCAGATCTCATAGAAGGTATGTGTAATATTGATATAATTCGGAATAGTGGAATACGCTCCAAGTATCTAAGGATTGTGATTAGATACATTGAGTAGGAAGTTAAGGTAGTATTAATCTTGGTGCATATTGTAAAAGCTAAGGACAATGAACAGAATGTAGTGATGGAGAAGTTCGAGGATAAATGGAATGATATAATGATGAATTCTGTTACAAAGTTTCCGCTGTCACTTAAGGGAAGACAGCGATGAGAAATACGATGTATGATCTTTAGATTAAGATACGATTGCAAGATTCTATTAAGTTTTGAGTGAAGAAACTCCGAGGACGGAATTTTTTTTCTAAGAGGGATAGTAACGTAACAGCCTGATTTTTAATT
Source organism: Sophora flavescens (assembly GCA_030762895.1). Classification (NCBI taxonomy): domain Eukaryota; kingdom Viridiplantae; phylum Streptophyta; class Magnoliopsida; order Fabales; family Fabaceae; genus Sophora; species Sophora flavescens. The sequence continues at coordinate 68,574,617 of CM061066.1, forward strand.
AAGTTGTTTAACCGGTTAAAATATAATTACTTATATTTTAATCTGAGAGTTAGAAAGTGATTTTGAAGAAAATAAAATCATATTCATAGTCTCTTTTATGGTAGAAGGTTACGGTGAAATTTTGGGTTTAAAACTCATATGGAAACCGGTTTACAGACAGTATAATTCATACCGGCAGAAAACCCAAATTTGACCCTAAACGGAAAATTTGTTGATTTTTTATATTTTGTCTGTGAGGAATTATACTTTCCAAATTTATGATCAGAAATAAAATATTATGTTTATTCGGACGAATTTTTGTAAAAGTTCGGACGGAAAACGGTCGGTATTTTCACTGACAGTAAGATTTTAATGATCAGAAAACCTAATTTTGACTCGTGAACTAAATGGTTTATGTTTAAATCATATTTCCAACGATTTTGGTTGTTTTGAAAATTTTCAGCCGAAAACGAAATATTATGCTTCTATTCGGGCATAAAACCCTAATTGAGAAACCGACGGAGTCGAGAATGGAGGTGCAGAGAAAAAACCAGACTCTGGAGGAGCTGAGTCATGGGGTGAGTCACCACCATGACTCACCAAGCCATTATGAAGCATTAAATGTAAATTTAGGTGAAATGACCAAAATACCCCTAAGCTTAACCTAACCGACGTTGAGTTAAATTTCAACCATGGTTAAGGAACCAAGGTTAGTTCTTGTGGCCAAGAATCAGCCACACCCTTCACTAAATGGGAGCCACATGTTTATTAACCATAGTTAGCAAAGTAACCTTAGTTAAGTTAATTATTAACCATCGTTAACCATATATTAATTTAATATTCGCAAAACCTATTAATTTAAATCCTAAGAACCAAACAAAGCCTAAGATCTACCCTATAAATATCCCCCAAACCGCAGCCTTGCCCCCTTCACTCATTTCTTCATTTTCTCTAACTTTTCTCAAGAACACTTTAAGCAAATTTGTGAAGGACTTGATCCATTCTTGTCAATTTTCCAACATCTAAGAGGTATACCTTACTCTTCTTGATAAATAAACATCATGTTTTTCATTGATTTCCTTGTTTCCAAGTCATGATCATCAAGTTTTCGTGAGTTTTTCATTCCTAGATCTAGAATTTCAAATATTTCTGGAAAATTGTAGAAAAATCATTTTAATATGAAACCAATTTCTATGATCTAGTTATGATCTCTACTATCATTAACCAAGAGCATGTAATCAAAACCATTTTCCTTCCCTATTTTCTTGTTGAGGCCGAAACTAGGTATTTTTGGGTAAAGGAAGTTTTGTTCAATTTTAAGATATGATACTTGTTCAATTCTAAGAGCTTTTAATCAAAAACAATTTCTAGCCTAATTTAACCCTTTTGACCGAAACCCTAACCTAGTTGGTTAGAGGATTTTGTTTCATTATTTTAACTATTAACACTTAATCTATGTTAGTTAATGCTCTAGGAACTAGTATCAAAAAGATTAGATTAAGAAAATAACCCTAGCCTCATTTTGATTAGTTGGCCGAAACTAGTACAATATACATATGTACATTTGTTTGATTAATTGGTTTTATTGTTGATTTGGTTGAAGGCGGTTTTGGTAACTCATGAAGGGATAACGAGGATCGTCGATTTCGTGTTTCCGTTGTTAGCTTAGGTGGGGGAAAGAATCCTTCTACCGTCAAAATCGATAAGTAGTATATTCAATAATAATTGTGTTGGGCGACCTAAACCCTACTAGTAGTTGAGTAATCGACAAGACCAAAATCACATTGGAAACCTTTTCTGTAAAACCAATGGTGATTCGGGGATTGTAGGTTTATCGACATTAGGTTGATTTTAAGTATTTGATGATGTCTGAGTTTATGTTGTTGAATTTACTATGATATGATGGTTGAGGTATTCCATTGCATGTGACGTATTATTTTTGGTGTTTGAATATTCTGTTTATTAATGTGTTATGCATGATCTGTCTAGTTTAATATTGTGCTTAGTGGACTTTAAGCAAAGATATATGTTGTTCGGGAGATATTTGTTTGGGTGAGAGAATGGATGTTACGTAGAGGGCCTAGCTTAATTAAGTGGTTTTATAGATGAGATTACGAGATATGATTTGAGGATTTATACGAGATTCTAGTGAGAGGTTGTGGCACTAGGTTATGACCCGTAAGAGTCGGTGAGGTTTATATAATGTTGGGTGTATCAATTGGGTTACTAGTGATATAGTTTTATGTGTAACAATTGTGCTACTAGAGATATAATTGTATGTGTAGCAATTGGGCTTCTAAATATATAATTGTATGTCTAGCAATTAGGCTACTAGTGATATAGTTTTATGTGTAGCAATTGGGATACTAGATATATAATTGTATGTGTAGAAATTAGGCTACTAGTGATATAGTTTATGTGTACCAATTAGGCTACTAGAGATATAATTTTATGTGTAGCAATTGGGCTACTATAGATATAATTTGATAGAGGGGAGTGCTCGCTTGGACGAAGGACTAACATTCCTATTTTTGGATGGAGATGATATGATAGGATTGTAGTGGTCACGTTAGCATAAAGGTTTAGTGGCATGAGAGTAAGGGTAGAGGATGATATCGTAATTTGAGGATGATTTGTTAGATATGTGTGTTGATTGTCTGTGAAATTTATTGTATTATATACTATGACTCGTTTCCGCTTTTTGATGATAGAACTGTTTCTTGTCCTCTGTATTCTTCTGTATTTTGTATTTCTATTTTATTATGGGATCGTACGAGAAGACCCCGTGGCTGAGCTAAATGAGGAGGAGTTGGATGGAACTCCATATGAATCGGAGGCCGGAGTACGAGCTGTGATCCATGGTGATTAGGGTCTAGTTAGTTATGGCCAGTACGTCTTGAGTGACGTTTTTATACTTCCTCTAAGTATGACTTTTGTTTAAGTACATTCCTGTGAGGGATCCTACTGAGAGGATATCCTCAGCAGTGTTTTGTAATATGTTCATATGCTGATGCGTGTATGCATAACATAAATATGGTGTGTTGTTTTTAATTAACTAAAGTAGTATGCTATTTAACTTAAGTTTTAATTTTTACGTATTTTCACGCTAAGCGCACGATTAAGAAAATAATTAAGAAGGCTTTAATCTAATAAAACACCGGAGCACAACGGGTGTCTCATTTTGGTATCAGAACAGTTCGATTCTAATCGGACTGTGAGCTCTAGGTTGTTGTTACTGGCCGTGTCTAGTTGAATCCACATTAGATTTTGACCATGCTTAGAAGTTGGGTAGTAGGTTCACACTTGATGCGATAACTAACATTAAACGAAAATTTTGAACCTTAGAACCATTCTTTCTTGTCATTTGGTTGAAAACAGGGCATTTATAAAAAAATGAGCAGTGATAATCAATTATAGGAACCACATAATCGATTATCTACTTTCTGTTTTCTCAGTTTGTTGTTTCAGAAGCCCAATAGTCGAATATTAGCATGCCATAATCGATTGTATTGGCTCAATAATCGGTTTTCCTGATGAGATTTTCGATTATTTGCTGTCTGATTATCATTTTGCTGTTACAGAAACCTAATAATCGATTAAGACCATGACATAATCGATCATATTGCTTCAAAAATTCAACTTTTAGTTGTTTTGATCATCTCTAATCAATACTAAACCTCCAAGTAATTCTTAGAACTTCAACTCAATTCTAGAAGAAGGTTTCTTATTTGGTGGTATGGCATATAGTATTTATATACTGGATTATATGATATTATATGTCATACTGATGAGAGCGGATGATTTCTGTTCCAGAATCAAGCTCGAGGAAGAGGACGTCCAATCAACAGTGGAGACAGAACTCCGGAAAGAATTATAGGAGTTGTTAACAATGACACCAATGGAGGAGAGTCATCTGTGACTCCCAATACCGTGAAAACGATAGCTGCTGCTATGCTATTACAAACTCAGCAGAATGCTGAGATGCTGCAGATGAACAAAGAGCAGCTGTAACTCAAGAATCAGAGGAAGGCTGCTGCAGCTGAAGAGCCGGATTGGCTACTTTTCTAAAAAGGAAGTCACCTCAATTCAGAGGAGAGTATGACCCAGAGAAGGATGAATGGTGGGTACAAGAAATAGAGATTTGAAATTGTGCACTGCAACGAGGAAAGGAAAGTGACTTATGCTACCTTCATGCTAACTGAAGGAGCAAAGTTCTGGTGGAAAGACAAGAAAAGACTATTGGAAGCCTAGGGCAGAACGATTAACTGGCAGTTATTCACTGACTGTTTCTTCAAAAAATATTTTTCGCGTTTTGTTCGACGCGAGAAGGAAAAGGAATTCACAAACCTTAAACAAGGCAACAAGTCTGTTGGTGATTATGCGTCACGTTTTGAGGCACTGATTAAGTTTTCAGAGTACTATCAGAGGTTTTTGAATGAAGACTGGCAATGTAGAAGATCTGAGGAAGGACTCAGAAATGAGCTATAGAGGGCTGTGGTGTCACTTGACATTCAAAGTTTCCCGGAACTAGTTAAGAGATGTAGCGCTATAGAAAGCATAGATCCGAGGAGAGTAGATTGTGGTTCTCAGGGGAGACGGGAACCATATCCCAGTGGACATACCGCCCAGTCACCAAAGCTATAATTCGAAACTCCAGATTTATCAACATACCTGAACCATGATCTTTGTCTAATTAGATCTATTACAGTTAAAAAACCACCCTGCTGTCTTTGAAAATTTTTCCATTCCTCAGTAACCATAAAGACCACATTGTGGTGTGCTAGAACAAAGACTTAAACTTCATTAGATTCTTCCCACGCAGTAGTCCTTGGTGCAATTGATAATGACTTTCATTGTCATGTGCCAAAACAACACTGAACTCCAACCAGCTATAAAGCCAATACCAGGCCTGCATAGAAAATGGGCAAAGAAGGAAAAAGTGCAGCGCTGATTCATGATGAGAAGCACAGAAAACACATTTGCACTGATCCGGATCTGGGATTACACTTCTATGAAGAAGGTTCAGTCTTGTTGGAAGTCTATCCAAAATTAATTTCCAAGAAAAAACCAGGATCTTTCTCGGAGCACAACTTTTCCAGAAGAGAAGTGAGGAGAATTTGCCTGGAAAAAAGTTATAAGCATCGAACCAAGTAAACCTTCGTGTTGCCTATATTCCATACCCACTCATCTTCCTGATCTCTGTTAAGAACTGCTCCCAACATTGTATCAGAGAACATGTTATAAATTTGTTCTTCCCATGCAAAGAAGGATCATCTCTAATGCCAAACATTACCTTCCCACCACCCTAAAACTCCTACAACCTTGTCCTTTTTCGAAGATAAGGAGAAAAGCCTTGGAAAGGCTTCTTTTAGGGACGTCTCTCCATACCAAACTTGCTGCCAAAAAAGAGTATTCATGCCATTACCTATTTTCCTATGAACGCCAGAGGCAAACCAGTTCGGGGGGTGCTGCCTTGTCACTATCTAAATCACACAAATCCATCCACCATTGTGAAGAGTTCCTCAAACTCCAACATGACTATGACGAAGCTTGATTCAGGTCACCATATCTTGATTGAAGGATTTTAAACCAACAAGGCATTGTATCCACCAGAATTCTCCGTCTCCATTTGGAAACCAAACTCAAATTGAAAAGATCAATATGTTTAACTCATAATCCTCTTGAAGACTTTTAAGTGCACACTTAAAGCCATCTAACCCACGGTATGTGTTGCCATTTTGGCAAGTACACCAAATCGCGACAAGTACTAATAGTGTGAGTAGAGTATCGTCCCACGATGATTGAGATTAAGTAGCAACGTAAACTAAGTAAGTGATATTAGAACCAATACAACTCATAGTTCCAAAAGAGTAATTGAATTTTCTTTATCCAAAATTCTATCCAAAGTGTTGTTACAAACAAAGATGAATGAATTAGGTTTTTCTTCTTTACCACACAAACAAGTAAGTAATTGAAAGAATGAACAAATTGAATGAAATCAAGTGTTTAAGACGGTTAGGAGTCGAAATTCTTCAATTTTCACTTAATACAACCTCGTTCAACCCTAACTCCAATTCAATTCATTCATTTAACATTCAAATCACTAATGTAGGTTTATCCCTAATTCCTTAGGTGATATCCTTTTGTTACTAATCAAGAACCCTAATTCCTTAGGTGATTCAAGAATTAGCACAAAGATTAAGCATGAGATTCATAGAAATGTATTGCAATGAACTTCTACTCCTAGAATCAACATTACAATAGTAATCTACTTCAGATCTAGCATGAACACAAATTTTCCAATTAAGCATTCACACTTATAATCAATTCCATAGATGGCCAATCAAAGAAATGCTTTAAGCCTATAAGAGATTACCTACTTGAACGAATTTGAATTGAAATCAAAGGTGAAACAAACTTACATCAAGATCCAAATGAGTTCATCCTATCCTTAACCTAAAAGAGTTAGAAACTCATGGTATGAATCTGAAAAATGGAAGAAGTAGATGAGGATTGAGATAGAGAAGCCATGGAGTCTTCAATTCTTCTTTCCAAAAGATCTTGAGCCACCACGAATCTCGAAAAAGCTCTCAAATGGAACTGTCTCGCACCAGAAAATGATCCAAAAGTCCCTCAAAATAACCGTCGAACACAATTTATAGTGTCCGGAAACGAACCCAACACTGGGCGCTGAGATTGGAGCACTTGGAACTGAACTGGCACACTTTGTCTGTCTTCTAGAACTGAGCGCTAAGATTGGGGCACTGGGTGCCAGAAATTGGGCTTTCTGTCCCAGCTGAGCGCTGGCTTTAGAAACTGAGCACTAGAAATCATGCTTTCTGTCCCAGCTGAGTGCTGGGAATTTGGTCTGAGGGCTAGGACTTGAGATTCCTCTTCTCCTGCATATTTCCAACCAATCTTTAAGTGTGTTTTCCTCAAAAATATGAAATCTAAGGGTCCAACTCTAGTAAGAAGAATTTGTGTACTTTTTCTATCCATTTTCCTTTAGTTCCTAAGATTATATACATTTTTACTTTTATTTTCTCTATGAATCTGCATATGTTGCAGATTTATCAGTATGCATTTTTTCCCATCTCCACAGCCCCATAAGAAGGCTCTCTGGATTCCAATTAGAACTTTTAATACCTTCCTGGGAATTATGAAATAGGAGAGGTAATATAGTGGAATGCTTGACAACATCGATCTTAGTAGGACAATTTTTCCACCAAAAGACAATTGCTTCCCTCTCCACCTAGCTAATCTCTTTCTCATGATGTCAACCATCGGCTGCCAAGTAGTTGATCTTAGCTGACTTTCCCCAATCAGTAGTCCCAAATAGGTAAAAGGTAGTTTCCCAGTCTTGCAACACAAAAAGATAGAGTCTGCTATAGTAAACTCTTCACCCACATTCAAGCCAAAAAGACAACTTTTAATGAAGTTAATCTTTAGGCCAAACACCATTTCAAAGCATCTTAGGACAGTCTTGATTGCCCAAAGGTTAGATACTATTGCCTTACCCACCAATAATGTATCGTCCGCATATTGAAAATATGACAAGTTGCAGCTCTGATCAAAGACAAAACCTATAAACAAACCAGTCTCTACCTCCACTACTACAGAAAAGGGCTTTAATAGCGCACATTCAATAGCGCTTCAGTGAAAAACATTATTTAAAAAGAGCCGAAACACTTTTAATAGCGCTTCCTTGAGGAAGTGCTATCATAGGTACACCTTAAGACATCATTTCTTAAAGGAAACACTACAAGAATTTTCGCTTTTTCCCAGGCCTATGGCCCTGGGAAATCCATAAAATCCGTGGGAAAATACACATTTCCCAGGGATGACCCACGGATTCAGATCCCTCGGTTTTCAGCTGGTCGAAAACGTTTCCCACGGGTATGCCCTGGGAAATACCCCGCGGTCACACCCTTGGGAAATTTCCCACGGACTACTCCCTGGGAAAAGTTTCCCACGGAAAAATCCCTGGGAAACGTTTCCCACGGAATTTTCAATGGGAAACGTTTCCCACGGATTTTCCTGGGGAAACATTTCCCAGGGTTTTAACCTTGGGAAACCTATGTATTTTTTTTAATTAAAAAACTTTAATTTATAGCTTAATAAGTCAATTAATTATTATTCCGGCGGAGGGAACCAGCGATTGCGCGACGGCTCTGCAACTTCCGGCGGCAGCTTCGGGTCTGGACTTGGCTGGTCCGGGTCGAACGACGAACGGGGGGGACGTCTGGACTGGGTGGTGCGGTCTGGACAGCGGGAGAGAGGGAGGAGGACCAAACTATGTGTCTCTGTTTGTATGTATTTTTACTGTTGGTATTTTTTGATTTTTGACTGTGGTTTGGAGCTTATGTTGGTGAAAAAATGGTGGAAGGGATGGATGAGTGAGGGGCTGGTTTATTGAAGAAGGAGAGAAATGGGAGGAGGAAGATGAAGTTTAGAAAGGGAAGGAGATGTGTGGGTTTGAGGTGAGAAGTGAATGTTGGCTGGGTATGGGTAATTATGGGTTTATGGTGTTTGTTGGGTTTTAGGTGAAGGAGGAAGAAGGGTTGGAGTTAGGAGGAAGATGGAGATGGGTTCTTGAAGAAGAAGAGAAATGGGAGGAGGAAGATGAAAGAAGAAGAAAGAAAAAAAAGTCTGAACGGCTCCTCGATCGTGTAACATATTTCCCAGGGCTACAGCCCTGGGAAACTGCGCCTCGATCGTCTAACATATTTCCCAGGGCCACAGCCCTGGGAAACGGCGCCTTATGTAACATATTTCCCAGGGTCACAGCCCTGGGAAACGATGCCTCGATCGTGTAACATATTTCCCAGGGCCACAGCCCTGGGAAACGGCGCCTCATGTAACATATTTCCCAGGGCCACAGCCCTGGGAAACAGCGCCTCGATCGTGTAACATATTTCCCAGGGCCACAGCCCTGGGAAACGGCGCCTCATGTAACATATTTCCCAAGGCCACAGCCCTGGGAAACGGTGCCTCGATCGTGTAACATATTTCCCGCGGCCCAATCCGTGGGAAAACAAGCGGAGCAGTTGGCACCTCTGTTACCCGCGGCCCAATCCGTGGGAAAACAAGTGGGAGCAGTTGGCGCCTCTGTCACCCAAGGCCCAACCCGTGGGAACCATAGAGAGAACTTTCCCAGGGCTTTAACCATGGGAAACGTCAAAATTTCCTAGGGATTTTTTGCCCTGGGTAATATGCCTTGGGAAATAACTTAAATTCTTGTAGTGAAACGCTATTAAATGTTGTTGGGAAGGAATAGATAGCGCTTTATTAAGAAAGCGTCTTTAGAATAGAAATAGATAGTGCTTCCTTGAACAAAAGCGTTGTCTATTCTTTATCTAAGATAGCGTTTCTTACATGAAGCGTTATCTATTCCTTTCCTAAAACTTATATTGTTCCATCCCACACAATTTTTCCCTCACTCTTGAAAATATACTTTCGCACGACAACTCCCACGCAATTTGGAACCCTCACTCATTCACGGCCTCACTACTGTTACCGTCGCCCTCACTTCTCGTGCGACCTCCTGCTACTGATGCCGTCACTGCTCGCGACGGCACCCTCCATCGCGCCTCTGTCCAGCAATGGTAACATAGAGAAACCCATCACTCGCGATGGCATCCACCTCGTGCCGTCTCCCTCTTCACTCAAAGAAACCCTCACTACCTCGCGACCGTCGTACATCTTCTACGATGTCGTCGCTGTCCTCGTCTTCTCAGGTTTGCTTCAAATTTCATCCCCTAGGTTTTGAATCAAAACGTCCTTGAGTTATTTGATTATTGCATATGTATTTTAATTTCTTTATTTCTTTCAACAATACATTTATATTTTTCTTGAATATTTTTAATTTTAGGGAATTGTTGGTTTGGAAACTGATTATGGAATTTTTCGTATAAAAGTGAGTAAATCTCTCTACATGTCTTCTATATTATAGGTCGTCGACATTTATTGCACTCTTTTGCGTGGGGTATTTTGTATCCAATATGTCTTCCATGTCTTCCATTTTATCATATTTTTGTTGTCTATTCCCTTAATGTTTAATCAAGCCCAAGAGTTGAGACAAATCCAATGTGTTTGCAAAACTTGTTCAACAAGCATATTTTAGTAGATTGCTTATTTGTTTCTATATACTCGTGGATGTATACGTGTAGGAGGGGCAAATGACATACATACCGTGATAATGAGGGACTATGCTGCATTTTGGTGAATACTTTTGTTTGGTTGATCAGTTTGGTTTTGATGTGCTAGCATTGAGTCATTTACAAATGGACCATGGGAATTGTGATTCACAATCCTCAGCAGGAACTTATTGATACACTATTATATGTGCATAGAAAAAAAAGAGAAAATACGTTTACTTAGTGTAGAATTTCTTATAATTGACAAGTTCTAGATATGTTCTAACCTGTTCTGCTATCTGGATCAAATTCAGCACTGTCAAGTTGGTGGAATTGTGGTTTGATGGAATTGTGGTTTGTGGAATTATTTGTTCGGGCGGGTTTTCATGTTTTCTGATCTGGTCTATTTCTTCAGAGTGGGTAGAATTGCTGCAGTTGGCGCATTGGTTATTTGGTTGGTGTTGCTGCACTTTAGTGGGCGGGTTCTAGCTTCTTCCTTTGGCCTAATATGGGTTTTATAGGGATTTTTTGGTGAACTTTAGCTATGTATCAACCTTATTGCATCTCTATGCTTGCTTTTGATTGTTCATATATCTTTAGTTCTCTTTATTTTTATGTTCTTTTTTCCTTTCTCTTTTTATTGGGTTAGGGTACCCCTTGTGCCCAATTTAATACATCTCTTGCTTAGAAAAAAAATAACTTTGTTCTAGTACTCTATCAGATTACATTTATTCCATGGTGATCATGCAAGTTAAATCATTCATCTAGCACTCACTTTCTTGTTCTGGTTATTTGGTGAATATGTAAAAATGTTGTTATGGATTATGATTTTGTACAACATAAGCATTTTTATCGGTATACATGCATTGATTTGTGATCGTGTTTGCTTGATTTCTGTTTTAGTTCCATTGTTGGTGTTTGCTTGATTTGAGCAAACTTGTTGGTGTGATCGGCTGCTTCCTCTCTCAAGTAGCTTACTTGAGTAGCTCTTGGTTTTTCATACTGGTATTTTATTTAGGAAGAAAGAAAGAAACTAACAATTTTGGATTCTCTCAGGTACCTCTATCAATCAACTCGCTCTATTGTTCAAGCTGCTCGACTTCACCCTGGTACATTTTACCACTTGCTATTCCCCTGTGTTTTATTTAATCCTTTAGTTGTAGCATTAGACATGTTTATTTTTATCGGTATAGACATGCATTAACCTTAGTTTCCCGTTCAAACTCAAAATAATTATGGTAGATCGTGAAAATATGGATTGAAAGTGGATGTTTGCCAATCGTTTTTGAAGGAATATATGGACGGAGTGCAAGATTTTATTAGGTTTGTAGTTGGGCATGTAGAAAACCCAAGTAGAATCGCATGTCCTTGTTTAAGTTGTTATTGTACAAGACGAGTTAGTGTAGTTGAGTTGGAAGGACATTTAGTGTCTAATGGAATTGATCAAAGTTATACCTGTTGGACAAAGCATGGTGAGACAAGACGTGAAACTAGTGATATGGGGAATGGTGGGAGATATGCGTCAGATGACACCAGTATAAATACATATGATGCCGACCGTTTTGAAGAGATGGCAAACACGGTGGAAGAATATCTTCGTGATTGTCCTCAAATGCAATAGATTGTCTATTTCTAACTTTAGACAGCACTTTCTCAAGGAAATTCAATAGCGATTTTTTAAGCGTTATCTTTTCTCCCACTTTCAGTAACGGGTGAATAAATAGTGCTTGGAAGCGCTACTAAAGGCAAAAAAAAGCCATATTAAAGCCCTTTTCTGTCCATGAGTCCACCTAGACATTCTGCTGCTATAAGGAACAAGAATGGAGCCAAAGGATCACCTTATCGTAGCCCCTTCCTAAGAATCACTTCCTCCATCGGACTACCATTTACCAACACCGAAGCTTGTTCTGAGAAAACACAAGCCTCCATCCATCCCATCCATTTCTAGCCGAATCCTATTCTTCTCATCATATATCTAAGAAAGTCCCAACACAACGAGTCGTAAGCTTTCTCAAAATCCACTTTTAGAATACAACATTCCTGGCTTTTTTTTTTTTTTTGCAACATCCACCAGCTCATTAATAGCCAAAACCCCATCAAATATTTGCCTTCCTGATATAAAAGCTGATTGGTTCGAAGAAATAAGGTTCCCAACTACCTTTTTTAGCCTTGCTACCAGGATTTTCGAGATTAGTTTGTGGAATGACCCAATTAGAGATATTGGCCTATAGTCATTGATTTTTTGGGGGTCGGTCACGTTTGGGAATCAATGCAATGAAAGAAGAACAAATTCCTTTTGGTAGAGAGGAGTTTGTGTGGAATTCTTCCACTAACAATCGGATCTCATTCTTGATAGATGACCAAAAAATTTTAAAGAACGTGAAATTGAAACCATCTGGTCCTGGAATTTTAACACTATCACAGGACTAAACAACTTCCTTAACTTCATCCAACATGAAAGGGGAGTATAACTGTGAGTTCTCCAATTGAGAAATGCTATTGAAAACTAATCCATCAAGTAAAGGTCTAGGACGGTTTTGATCAGAGGAAAGAGCCTGAATATGGATGAGACACCTTAATGTCCCATTAAAGAAAACCCAAAATATTAAGACCTAATTTTGTTATTATCGTTAAGCAGATATATTAAAAACAACAGAAAGTTAAAAGCTTAAATTATAAACAACATATATACATACATGCATAACATATACACATCGTAACCTGATACAGAACTGTCAAGGGATTCCCATCAGTAGGATCCCGATATATACAAACTGGTGATAACATGAAAATACATCAAAAAATCAAAAGGAATATGCCTCAACGATTCTCTCCACACCCCGTCCCCTATCAAAATACAATAAAACCTCACTCACACCTATAATGATGGCACTGGCCCGAGCCATCATATACTGCCACCCTCGTCCGCATCCCGTGGTCTGGCAGGTCCGGACACTCCTCCGCTCCCACTGGAAGAGCTCCTGTCGGACTGCCTCTGAAACATCTGTCGGTAAAGCCTGTTGTCTCGAGGATGTAGCCGTCTGGTAGATTCCCGGGAAGACTTTGATACAGTGGCCCGGACCTCTGGAGGTGATGGTACCTCTGGGAAGGGTATCAGGTCCTGAGCAGGGACAATCGGGTCCTCCTCCTGGATGGGTGCCAACTCGGACTCTGGTGCTGGAGCTGGTGCTGGTGCGAGCCCTGGTACTAGTACCTCAAAGGGTACCATGGAAGGGACTGGAGCCATGCCTGGCATCGGCGGCAACGGCGGTATGTGTCCATAGGGCTGTCCTATCAAGAAAGGAAGGATGGTTCCAAAACAGAATATGCCCACGAAACCTATGGGAGCTCCTGTCCAATCCCAGAGGTGATGGACATCGGACCCGTATATACAACGAAACGAGTGACTGGGTCCATGAGCCACCCGTTCAGATCAACGCACTCCACCTCAAAGGTCCCCGGAGGGGGAACCCGGTCTCGGGTCATCCACGGATGATCCCAATGTGCCATCTACTCGATCTGGATCTGAGATACAAAACATATATGTACAAACACACAGCAAAAGAAAAAGGGGATAAGAAACCATATTACATCAAACATGGAATGGGTTTAACAACATTTAATTCTATAACAACACATTAAACATTTGTCTCCAAGAATATAATATGTATATATATAACACAAATCATCCTCAATCCACGTCTAAGATTTTTCCTCTACCCTCCATCATGATGCGATACAAATGCTGTATGAATCATCTCATCAGGTGTCGGCCATATCCGGGTATCCACATCAATCGACACGTCCCAAAGGCCCCGGTGCACACCCTCGTCCGCGGATGGAGGATGCCCATGCAAAGCAAAGGCACTATAGCTGCATAATCCGGTGCGCACCTCGAAACCACGGCCAGGGTGCTCATGCAACGCATGAACTATAGCTGCAACTAAAATGAAATAATGTCTGGAACTGTCCGCCGTTAGCCTAAACCCCGGGAATTCTACCTCCGAGGAATAGACCCCCAAAGACCATGTTTCAGGTCAACCAGACCATGTTTCAGGTCAACAATATCACAGACCATGTTTCAGGTCACCCCCTAGTGCCCTAACCGCTCATCATAATCTCATCAATAACATCAAATAATAATTTCGTCTCATCAATCTCATCATTATATCTCAGTAATCATCTCGGTTAGGCACTACTATCACATATCATATGCATTCCCCAATATATCACCATGTCTCAACATAACTTATTACTTACTCAACCTCTAGGCATAATCATAACACTCATCACATCATACCATCATGTCATCATGTTATCAAAGTCATCATTACTAAAATATAATAATAAATATAATCATATTCCAAAATAATAATAATTTCCAAAATTTAATAATAATAATAAATATATTCAAAATAATTCAACACCAATAATATCATCCATCAATTATCAAATTCAATTCAACCAGTCAAGTATGGCAATCATCAAATAATAAAATAAATTATATATATATATCATAACGATGATAAACGCATAATTTCTATATCATCATTGGTACCACTAGGTAGTCCCCAAAGTGATATGGACATTGTCTGTTACTCGCTCTTGTGCAGGGTTTAGGTCGCCCTACGCCATTATAGAATTAAATCCAACTGCGTCGTTTCCGACGTTAAATAGTTTCTTTCCCCCACCTGGAGAGTCGTACGATGTCCGAAATGAAACAAAACGAAGTGTTCTCTAACTTCCTCGATTCTGCCCTGTGCAGTTCTAGGACCTCGAAGCTTCCACAAATTCACCTAAGCATCATATTGTGAGGCACACGTTACCACGAGTTCAAAATTGAAGACGGAATTGAAATCCGTTAAGTGAAATGAAAGATACTTAGAGAAACATGACGAATGGAGTTCGGCATAAAAGAGGATGATTTACCTTCACTTTTAGAAGAAAAGGAGAAGAGAACAATGAAGGTATCATCTCAAAAACACTAACCGAGACACCCTCAATTTGTTCCTACGTTCCAACTCATTCGATAAGGCTGCGTACTTATCATGCAAGGGTTTATGAACCTTAAAAAACATCTCAAATATGTAGTCCAAGTCCTAACCCTAATTATTATACGTAAACCACACATGAAATCACGGATCTTACATTTCTACCCCCCTTAAAAGAAGGAATTTACGTACCTGAAAACAAATGAGGGTACTGCTGTTGAATGTCTGCCTCACGCTCCCATGTAGCATATCCGGTAACACTATCCCATATGACCTTGACCAGGGGAATCTATTTACCACGGAGTTCTTTAATCCTTCTATCTGTAATATTAGACGGTAAAGCCTCATATTCTAGATTCTCTCGGAGTTGTATGGACTCAGGCTCAATGACATGAGAAGGATTTGGGTAATATTTTCTCAACTGGGAAACATGGAAGACATCATGAAGGTTGGAAAGGTTAGGCGGTAAGGCCATCTGGTAGGCTACTGGACCAATTCGTCAAAAAATCTGAAATCGTCCAATGAATCGGGGAGTGAGCTTTCTAGACTTTATAGCCCTGCCAATTTCGGTCTTTGGAGTGACTCTCAAAAACATGTGATCACCTTCTTGGAACTCTAAGGGTATCCTCCTCTTGTTACTGTAGCTCATATGCCTATCTTGCACTTCCTTCATTTTCTCTTTTAGCTTACTGCCTTATTCCGTTGTTTGTTGTACCACATCAGGACCCAACACTTGGCTCTCGCCAGTCTCATTCCAACACAACGGAGTCCTACACTTTCTCCCATACAAAGCCTTATACGGTGCCATCCCGATACTGATGTGGAAACTGTTATTGTATGTGAACTCAATCAAAGATAGGAATTCATCCCAACTGCCAACATGTTCCAACACACAGGCTCTTAAAAGATCCTCCAATGATTGAATTGTTCTCTTTGACTATCCATCCGTCTGAGGATGAAAAGCAAAACTCATCCTCAACTTTTTTTCCAAAACATTGTGTAACTGTCTCCAAAATCTAGATGTAAACCTAGGATCTCGGTCAGAGACAATACTCGACGACACACCATGCAACCTCACTACTTCCTTGATGTAGATCTGGGTCAACTTCTCAAGACTATAACTCTCCCCAATAGGTAAGAAGTGAGCACACTTCGTTAACCTATCAATGATAACCCAAATCGCATCGAACCTCTTCGGAGTTCATGGTAATCCAACCACAAAGTCTCTCACTATACTATCCCACTTCCACTCTGGGATATCTAAGGATTGTAACAACCCTGCAGGCTTTTGATGCTCTATCTTAGCTTTCTGACACACCAAACATGATAGAACATACTCCGCCACTTCTTTCTTCATCCTTGGCCACCAAAACATCCTTTTCAAGTCTTGATACATCTTGGTGGCTCCTGGATGAAAACTCAACTTACTCTTATGTGCCTCCTCTATGATCATCTTCCTAATCTCTAAGTCCTCTCCGCACACATATATTGTCTCTAAACCTCAAGACACCATTGGATCCTCTCCCGAACTCAAAACCTTACCCTCATCTATACCTCGACTTACCTCTTGCAGATATTCATCCTAACCTTGCTTAATCCTAAGGTCTCTCAAAAACTCACTACTGATGGTGATCATACCTAAGCATATTCTATCCTCAGTCAAATCCATACCTAGGTTCATATCTCTAAACTGTTCAAGTAACTCCATCTCTTTCACCATCATCGCGGATACGTGGAAGGATTTCTGACTTAGTGCATCCGCCACAACATTAGCCTTCCCTGGATGGTATTGTAGATCAAACTCATAGTCCTTAATGAATTCCACCCATCTACGCTGCCTCATGTTCAGCTCCTTCTGATCAAACAAATACTTTAAACTCTTGTGATCACTGAACACATTGAACTTAGCTCCATAAAGATAGTGTCACCATATCCTCAATGTGAACACTATGGCTGCTAACTCCAGATCATGGGTCGGGTAATTCCTTTCATGAACCCTCAAATGCCGGGAAGCATAAGTCACAACTCTTCCCTCTTGCATCAAGACACAACCCAATCCTTGATATGACGCATCACAGTACACGTCTAACTGTCCTAAGGGATCTGGTAATGTCAGCACTGGAGATGTAGTAACCTTCTCCTTTAGCTTCTGAAAGCTCTCCTCACACTTCTCGGTCCAAACGAACGACGTACCCTTTCTTGTCAACTGCGTCATAGGTAACACAATCTTCGAGAATCCATCGATAAACCTCCTATAGTACCCTGCTAAACCTTGAAAACTCCTCACTTCACTCACCGACTTAGGCCTCTCCCACTTTATCACGGTCTCTACCTTAACTGGATCCACAACTATCCCTCCCTTGTTGATTATATGCCCTAGAAACTGCACTTCCTCTAACCAAAATTCACACTTGGATAGCTTAGTATACAACTGCCTATCTCTACACACCTGCAACACCATTCTCAGATGTTCCTTGTGATCTTCCCGACTACGGGAATATATAAGAATACCATCTATAAACACCACAATGAACTTGTCGAGGAATGGTCTAAAGATCATGTTCATTTAATCCATGAACACCGCTGGAGCATTAGTTACACCAAAAGGCATAACTAGGTACTCATAGTGTCCATACCTCGTCCTGAAAGCGGCTTAGGTATATCATCCTTCTTCACCCTAATCTGATGGTATCCCGATCTTAAATCTATCTTAGAAAACACCGAAGCTCCCTTCAACTGATCCATCAGATCATCTATCCTAGGCAACGGATGTTTGTTCTTGATTGTTACCTTGTTCAATTGCCTGTAATCCGTGCACAACCTAGAACTTCCATCCTTCTTCTTGACAAACAATACTGGTGCTGCCCAAGGCGAAACACTTGGTTTGATGAATTCCCTTTTCATCATATCATCCAGTTGTTTCTTCAACTCTTCCAACTCCACGGGTGATATCCGATAAGGAGCTACTGATATAGGTCCGGTCCCTGGTATCTGATCTATGGTGAACTCCACCTCCCCTCTCTGGTGGCAAATCTTGAACATCAGGAGGGAAAGCCTCCGGAAACTCTCTCACGATAGGTAAACAATCTACTCGGAGTCTCCTTAGCTTCCAAAGAGAAAAGCATCACATACTGTTGATAATCGTCACTCCTCATAGCTGCTCCTTCATTGGCAGATACTATGCTAAAAGGCTCAAGAAAAGAAAGGGTCTTTCGAGCACAGTCTAACACTACATGGTTAGCCGAAAGCCAATCCATGCCAAGGATAACATCTATCTGTTGCATAGGTAAACAGATAAGATCTACAAGAAATGTCTGATTTTCAACAACTATAGGACACTGTAAACAAACAGACATAGTGATCAAAGGATCACTGGTAAGGGTAGATACTGTCAGAGTATATGGTAGTTGAGAAACGGGCAAATGTAAATGATCCACACACTCATGCAAAACAAACAAATGTGTAGCGCCTAAGTCAAACAACACAGACGAGAGTCTGCCAGATATTAAACACATACCTTAAATAAGATCAGTAGATTGAGAGGACTTAGATCCTCTCACTGTAAACACCCTCCCCATGGCCTGAGGTCTGGCCGTCTGTCATCCTGCTGTTGGAACTCATCTCCCAGCTCCTCCTCTAGAACCATTGGCTCCTCCTCGCGGCACCGATCGCTGTTGTACCGCTCTCTGTCGGTAATCCCTAGCAAATGACCTAGTTTGCCACAGACATAGGAACCAGATCTATCTATACAATCTCTGATATAATGCGGACCTCCGCATCGGAAACATACTGGGTCTCTCTGCTGCTGGCCATCTCCGTAATCGGGCCGGTGGTGCGTAAGTCCGAGCGCTCGCCTGTGCCTAATGTATGGTCCTCTCCTCCACTGAGAACCTTTGTCCCCTCTCCTTTGATGGCCTGCTCGGGTAGGACCCCCACTACGCTGTTGTCTCTGCTCTGTAGCCTGTCTCTGGTCCATACTCTCCATGGCACTGCACCTCTCTACAAGCTTTGAGAAAATCAAAATATCCAAGGGCACTATAGCACTCCTCAGCTCGTGCCGTAAACCCTCCTCAAACCTCCGGCACGTCCAATCCTCATATGGGAACCTCTGGTAGAACTTAGAAAACTGAATCAAGGCCTAGAATCTGGCCGCATTGTCACCAACAGACCTGTCTCCCTGCCGGAGACTCAGGAACTCTCTCTCCTTCTCGCGTCTGACTAACCGCGGGAAGTACTTCTTGAAGAAACACTCTCTGAAGAGATCCCAACTGATCAACCCGCCCTCAACCTCAAGCAATCTTCTCTTGCTTCTCCACCATGACTCAGCCCCTCCGGTCAGCATGAAGGCGGCATAAGTCACCTTCCTGTCATCTCTGCATCACATGGTGTCAAAGATCTTCTCGATCTCCTGTATCCACAACTCTGCTCGCTCGGGATCATACTCTCCTCCAAACTGTGGTGGCTTACCTTTGAGAAAGGTAGCCAGTCCTACATCCTCAGCCTCCGCAGCTCTCCTCCTATCCTGCAGCTCCTGTAACTCGACCTCTCTCTGTACCCTCTGAGCATTCTGTTGCGCCTGCTGCAACAGAACATATGCCAACTCGTGAATAGTCTGAAGAGTCTCGGTGGACTCTCATCCACCTCCAATCCCTGCCTCTGGCTGATGATGCTCATCCTCCACACCCTCTATAGCTCTACCACCCCGTCTACCACGTCCTCGACCTCTGCCTCAAGCCATGATCGTGTTAAAAGAAATCATTAGCCCACATCAATATGACATATAATACTACATAAAACGGGAATATAAATACTATATTCCATAGAGATGTCACGTCGGACTCATTACCCAACTTCTAAGCGTAGCTGTCATCCGATATGGATTTAACTAAATGGTCGGTTCACCCTAATCACAGTCTGTTTCAGAACCGAACTGCTATGATACCACCAAATGAGACGCCCCAACATCCCATTAAAGAAAACCCAAAATAATAAGACCTAATTTCGTTATTATCATTAAGTGGATATATTAAAAACAGCGGAAAGTTAAAAACTTAAAATATAAACAACATATATACATACATGCATAACATATAAACATCATAACCTGATACAGAACTGTCAAGGGATTCCCATCAGTAGGATCCCAATAAATACAAACTAGTGATAACATGAAAATTCATCAAAAGACCAAAAGGAATATGCCTCCCCGATTCTCTCCACACCCCGTCCCCTCTCAAAAAACAATAAAATCTCACTCACACCTATACTGATGGCACTAGCCCGAGCCATCATATATTGCCACCCTCTTCTGCATCTCGTGGTCCGACAGGTCCGGACACTCCTCCGTTCCCACTGGAAGAGCTCCTGTCCGACTGCCTCTGAAACATTTGTCGGTAAAGCATGTTGTCTCGAGGATGTAGCCGTCTGGTATATACACGGGAAGACTTTGATACAGTGGCCCGGACCTCTTGAGGTGCTGGTACCTCTGGGAAGGGTATCAGGTCCTGAGTAGGGACAATCGGGTCCTCCTCCCCGGATGGGTGCCAACTCGGGCTCAGGCCGGAGCCGGTACTAGTGCTGGTGCTAGACCTGGTACTAGTACCTCAAAGGGTACCATGAAGAGGACTGGAGCCATGCCTGGCATCGGCAGCATCGGCGGTATGTGTCCATCGGGCTGTCCTATCGGGAAAGGAAGGGTGGTGCCAAAACGGAATGTGCCCACGAAACCTATGGGCGCTCCCTGTCCAAGCCTGGAGGTGATGGACATTGGACCCGTATATACAACGAAACGAGTGACTGGGTCCACGAGCCACCCGTTCGGATCAACGAACTCCACCTCAAAGGTCCCCGAGAAGGGGAACCCCGGGTCCTGGGTCATCCACGGATGATCCCAATGTGCCATCTACTCGGTCTGGATCTGAGATACAAAACATATATGTACAAACACACAAAGAAAATAAAAGGGGATAAGAAACCATATAACATCAAACATGGAAAGGGTTTAGCAACATTTAATTCTATAACAACACACTAAACATCCGCTCTCCAAGAATATAATATGTATATATATAACACAAATCATCCTCAATCCACGCCTAAGATTTTTTCTCTACCCTCCATCATGATGCAATGCAAATGTTGTATGAATGATCTCATCGTGTATCGGCCATATCCAGATATCCACATCAATCGCCACGCCCCGGAGGCCTCGGCGTACACCCTCGTCCGCGGATGGAGGATGCCCATGCAAAGCAATGGCACTATAGCTGCACAATCCGTGCACACCTCGAACCACGGCCAAGGTGCTCATGCAACGCATGAACTATAACTACAACTAAAATGAAATAATGTCTAGGACTGTTTGTCGTTAGCCTAAATCCCGGGAATTCTCCCTCCGAGGAATAGACCCCCAAAGACCATGTTTTAAGTCAACCATATCACAGACCGTGTTTCAGGTCACCCCCTAGTGCCCTAACCGCTCATCATAATCTCATAAATAACCTCAAATAATAATCTCGTCTCATCAATCTCATCATTATATCTCAGTAATCATCTCGGTTAGGCACTACTATCACATATCATATGCATTCCCCAATACATCATCATGTCTCAACATAACTTATTACTTACTCAACCTCTAGCCATAATCATAACACTCATCACATCATACCATCATGTCATCATGTTATCAAAGTCATCATTACTAAAATAAATAATAAGTATAATCATATTCCAAAATAATAATAATTGCCAAAATATAATAATAATAATAATAATAATAATAATAATAATAATAATAATAATAATAATAATAAATATATTCAAAATAATTCAACACCAATAATATCATCCACCAATTATCAAATTCAATTCAACCAGTCAAGTATGGCAATCATCAAATAATAAAATTATATATATATATATATATATATATCGTAACGACGATAAACGCACAATTTCTATATCATCATTGGTACCACTAGGTAGTCCCCAATGTGATATGGACATTGTCCGTTACTCGCTCTGGTGTAGGGTTTAGGTCGCCCTACGCCATTATCGAAGTAAATCCAACCGCGTTGTTCCCGACGTTAAATAGTTTCTTTCCCCCACTTGGAGAGTTGTACGATGTCCGAAACGAAACAAAACAAAGCATCCTATAACTTCCTCAATTCTGCCCTGCGCAGTTCGAGGACCATGGAGCTTCCAAAAATTCACCTAAGAATCACATTGCGAAGCACGCGTTACCACGAGTTCAAAATCGAAGACGAAATTGAAATCCATTAAGCGAAACGAATGATACTTAGAGAAATGTAACGAACGAAGTTTCGGCATAAAAGAGGATGATTTACCTTCACTTTTAGAAGAAAAGGAGAAGAGAACAATGAAGGTTTCATCTTCACGAACACAACGGTGTAGTCGGAATCGTGATGGGACGATCGAAACTCTCACAACTCACACTAGAACACTTTCTCTCTCTAGGTTCTCACCCCCTCTCTCTCTACACTTCCCTCTCTGTGTTTCTCAGTTTCTCATCTCTCATTCTGTTTTTGGCTGAGTGAGTCACTTAGTCACTCTTTTATTTTTGCTAATCCACGTCCCCACGCTCCAGCTTGAGAAGATCCACGCTTGAGCGTGCCCATGCTTGAGCGTGGGAATTGCAACGCTTGAACGCGGGAAGTCACCGCGCCATGCATCCACTCACAGGCTGCCACATAAGCCCTGGTTGACATGTGACAAGTCAAAGCATGGCCCTTATCTGTTGACTTAGGCGCTTGAGCGTGGATACACCCATGCTCGAGCATTGACTTCTGACAAAAAGTCAACTCCTTGCATTCAGGGCCCGTTCGACGTCCGATTGTGCTCAAATTCGAGATATAGGCTCATTAGGACCTAATAAACAACCTAAAACCATCAAAAAGGCATAATCTCATCTCTAAATCCAAAATTCTTATTTCACACTGTTGACGGAATCTGGGCAAGTATACCCAGTCATACAAGTAATACGGTGATGAGACCGGTTATCGTTTCCACGGGGATTGGGTGTCAATTACCAATTCACAAACTCAGCAACTATCTAGACTAAACAGAGAAATCAAAACAAACAAAACAAAGGAATAAAATATTTTTTTGTCTTTTTGGGGACTTTTAACAAACACTTGGAGTGCAGAAAGGATATGTTGGGATCAGACTTCACCAAACCTCTGCCTCATGTACTACCAGGACTAGATACCTCCCATTCATGCTTCAAATATTAAAATCAATCCACTAGATTACTCAAGCCCCGATCTCTCGGATGGCAAGAGCCTAAATCCACTAATAGACCCTAATTCCTTAGGTGGCCTAGATTAATGAATTTGCATTAGGGATAGGGATTACGCGATTACTAGTAAACCAAACTCCATTTCTAGACGTAAGGGTTATTAGGTGATTAATTTCAGTTCCGATTCTAATACGAATTTCTCAATTGCATACCAAAACACTAATCGAGTCATGGGGGTGCTAGCCACAATAAGCATTAAGCATGGAAAATCAATTACTAATATGAAGACATGAACACAGAATAATCAGTCAAGGCACATACATAATAATCAGTTTGGTTACATCTAATCCCAACAATCGGGATTTAGCTACTCATAGAGAAAACCAAAACTAAAACAGTAGGGACAAAGAAAAGAAGAAGGGAAAGAAGAAACTCCATTGGAAGCTTTTCCCCAGCCGTCGGCCTCCTTTGATTCTAGGGTTTCAGTCCTCCTCAATCGCAGCCTCCAAGGTCTTCCTAGGGTAAAAGTGCTCCTAGGTCAAAAGTCCCTATTTTTCTGATGGTTTCTGGTCTCCACTAGGGTTCCCAGCTTTTTTTTGTTTCTGTTTGTTGCGCTTCTATATATAGATCTGTTGCTCGTCACGGTCGTGATGGCCATCACGGCCAGGCCGTGACGTGTTCTGGAGTGGGCGCGCTTTCAAATTTGGAGCATCACGGCCGTGAGCCTCATCACGGCTAGGCCGTGATCGCTTCGCCTTCGCCTGGCCACGCCTGCGGATGGGCATCACGGCTAGGCCGTGACAGCTTCTGACTTTGGCCTTCAATCTTCTCAGTTTTCTTGATCATGGTCGTGATGGGCTTTGCTTAGCTCATTTTCTTCACTTTTCAAGCTCTATTTCATCCAAGCTCCATCATGGCTAATTCTGAGCATTTTTCCTTAAATTCCTGCAAAACAACACCAAGAAACCGCTTCACCCATTCCAAGGGAAAAACTAACTAAAATCAAATAAAGAATGCCTAATCTATATGAAAAATGCATGCAAAAGTGTACAGAAAACATGATGTAAAATCACACTATCACACACTCAGACGTCTCAAAAACGCTAACCAGGAAACCCTAAATTTGTTCCTACGTTCCAACACACTCGATAAGGTCACAGACTTTCCATGCAAGGGTTTCTAAACCTTAAACAACATCTCAGCTATGTAATCCAAGTCCTAACCCTAATCCTTATACTTAAACCACACATGAAATCACGGATGTTACAATGGACATTACCTCACTTTCATTGCACAAGGGCCAATGTAATTAGACCAAAATCTATTGTACAATAAAAATGTAAATATGTTTTAAAACTAACATAATACAATTCAATTACATTTTTACATTATTAAACATGATTTAATTTAATTTAATTACCAAACAATTTAATAAATTTCAAAGTTTAAAAAATGGGATGAAGAGAAATCGAATTTGCAGTAATTGACTCCTCTAAAAGAAATAAAAATGATAAAGGAAAACCGGTTTAACCGACTTTTGATATTTTTCAATGGTCAAAACAAGCTTTTGGTTCTATGATTCGATCAGGATAGAGGAGCGTCCGGTTGATGGTCCAATTGAGTTTGGTCAGTATGATTGAACCAATTTTTAAAACACTAGTAATACCTGTGAACCCGAAAATAAATGTGTGATGTCACTCTGCTTACATCATCGGCATGATGTATTCATCACACTCTTTTGTTTTAAATATCAAGGATTTTTCTTTAATGACGTCTTTGTTGATTTGGTTTTCTATACTTAAAGCCATGTAAGGTTGCTTTGTTGCCTTTTCAATGATGCGTCTTTTTCAATTGAGCCACGAGATTCCACAAGGAAGTGAAGGAACCCATCTAAGTGTGTGTTTGGTTTCAAGTTTGAAACCTCCAGAATTGATTCTGCTTTCTGTCAAACGTGATTTTAGAGAAAATGAGATGTTTGGTTACCGTAAATAAAATTGATTTTGCCTCCATAAACGATTCTGACTAGAAGCTAAAAAAAGTAGTTTTTGAGTTGAATTGAAAAATTTACACTAAGTTTTACATCAAACTTGCTTTCAAAGTTAAAACAGACCAAACATAAATCACTTCACTTCAAACTCAATTCTATCCAAATCAATTTTACAAAATCAATTACATTCAAAATCACTTTTATTAAACGCTTATCCAAACACATACTTAAAACATTTTACTTTTGGTCAATTTGTGCCAAGGTATATAATTTGGACAACTAATAAACAAGCAAGTACAAGTATGGATGACAATTTGGATCCTACCCATTAGGTACCTGCAAAAATTATATATGATAGGTAGGGTAATTATCCGCACAGTGGATAAGGGTCCGAGTACAGGTATTTACTCGCAAATTTGAATAGGTATGAGTGTGAATACATGTATTATGATACTCACCCCGCCCCGCACACGCAAATATGTATATGTATACATATTTATTTATTTATTTACATTAGTAATATATATAATTTTAACTATAATACAAATTTTAAAACCAAAATTAATCTAAAGATTCTTAACTTTCTAAATTTAGTTGCATCTGTAATTCCTTTTTGGATGTTTTTATTTATTTAAATATTTTGATTTGTAATGTTTTATGAATAGCTTTAAAAGACCATTGAATCGTCTTTTTTTTTTATACTAACCATTGAATAGTTGTTAATTGTTTTTTTTTTTTTGTTATTTATTGTATTTTCGCAGTTAAAATACGGGTAACGGATGCGGGTGCGAGTACGGATATTTAGCTACCCAAAATATACAAGTAAATGCAGTAAAGTAGCTATCAATGCAGGTATACATCTGGATATGGGTATTTTTTCAAACATAAATATGAAGACCGATATTGCCGGACCCTACCCATTTCATTCCTAAGTACAAGCCAGCACCGCGATATATACAGTGCCACGCTAGTGAGTACTTTCTCGTGCCCATTGCTTGGATTACTTTCTAGACCGACCAACCGCGTACGTACACACTGGGAATATTTGAACAGAGCTCTCACTAAGCTTTCAAGGAAAAATATGTTCTGGTGATAATATACTAATACAAAAACGTTTTTCTACAACACTTCGTCGATAAGTGAGTTTTTAAAAAAGAATTTTTCTATATTAACTATTTGGTGGCAATGAGTATATATTAATTCATATATATATATATACTACATAGGCTAGTTAATCAACCAAGTAACCTCTAACTAATATGTAATTGTGTCTACCAAATAGGGGTAGGAATTGGCCTGTCCACTCCTCAGAGATCTACGGCCCAACCTGATTAAAACCTAGATCGGTCTAGTCTATTTAGTAAAAATATTAGGTCAAGACTTTTTAGAAAGTCTATATAGCTAAATAAGCTAGGCCTAGACTTTAAAAAAAAAAAAAGTCTACTAGACCTATCAGGTCAGCCTATTTAACACATACATAAATATATATGTATAATGTAATATATCATAATACTATAATATCTTATTTATATTATCTTTTCATATTTGAAAGTAAAAGTTTATTGGCTCATTTAAATACAATGTTTTAAAAACCGGACCGGAGATCAAACCTAATAACTGCTTTCATGGTTCAATTGGTTCAACCGATTCAACTACTGGTTGAATCGGGTGACTAATAAATAAATTATATAATAAATGTATATAAGTATAAAAATATATATGTATATAAAAAAAGTCTTGTACATCATCAATTTATTATTGGGCTGAGATTTTTTCAATGAGCCCAAGTCAATTATTACACTTATACTAGACTATTTGGTTTGTTATTCAACCCAAGTCAGCCCATATCCAATGGTAAGAGAGAAACCCTTCAAACCTAACTATCATTTACTTTCATACTATGTTATGCGCCCCAGCAAATATGTCTTCCACTATCCCATCTTCTCACTCTCCCTATTAATCTCTTCCTCTCGTCCCACGCATAAAACATTCATCAGAGAATAAGTTGGTAAATTGAATGTTGGTGGCTTGCTAGGAACGTGACAGCCAGGAACTTATGCTATGTGAACGAAAAAATGTCGCAAGCAGTGGCGTCGAAGACCGTCAAGGGGTGGAAAAAATGTAAAGGAATCGCAATTTGTTGAACCACCCGGTTCCTCCAAACCATCGCCGGTTCGTGGGTTCGTCCGGTTCTGACCGGTTCGAACCGGTTCCAACGGTTTTTCTCCAGTTTCTTCAGACTATCGGTTTCAGAGTCAACCGGACCGCAGACATGACTGGTTCAAGGTTGAACCGGTTGAACCGGCCGGTCCGGTTTTTAAAACTTTGTTTATATGTAGTGACCTACATGCTTATTTATTTGTAAAGGTTTCGTGACCTATTTATCAGAATAGGTGTTGACCTATTTATCAGTATAGGTCTATGTAGGGGTGGCAAAATGATCCATTTGTCCACCATCCATCCAGTCCATCCACGAGAAAATCCATCAAATACATCCATTTATAAAAAATAATATAAATGGATTGGATGGATTAGATTATTATTTTATTTGATGGTTTATGATCCATCCAATATTTTTTAAAATCCATTGAACCAACAATAAAAAATGTAATGGATAAATTTTTATCCATTCCAAAATCAATTTATTTTTTTCATATTATTTTTCACCAAATAAAAAAAATCTCCATTTGTAACAAAAAAAAAACACTCCATCTAATTTTCTCTTCCGTTCCCTATTATTTTTTCTTCACTATTTTTTATTTTATTTATCTGCTTTTTTTCTTTTTTTTTTTGTTATATTATGTATTAACTAATTAATTGTTCTCAAACACCGATAGTAGTCCACGTTATCACGTACGTTTTATTTTTTCGTTGCCTTTTTTTTTTGCTGAGAAACTTTTAAAAAAAAGTATTAACTAATTGAAAGCACACAAAGTCGTAACATGTTTCGTAAAACAATGTCATAAAACGTTGTGGCAAAACAACCTCTGTAGATACACATAATCAATAACTCCCATATAATAATAGAAAAATGATTGTGATACAAAATGGTCGATGTCGTTTCATGCTCCCACCCATTGCTGCTTCCGTGAAAGTGCAGTATGCCCCTTATGTGTTTGATAAAACGCTGATATGATGAAAACACTAATTGTGTGCGTTGTTTATTGGTTGTAGGAATATGTTGGTCATGTTCAAAAGACTGAATGATTTCATGAGCTTGAATCACCTGTACTTATAAATCTTTTAAAATTCAAACGTATTAAATCTTGATTGTAAAAAAAATCTTATGTTATTACATTTTTAAATAGATTTTTAAAATCCATTGGACTTATTTATCCATAAATAGTCTTTTAGTAATCTCAATTCAATACACTGCATTGGGTTCCGCGTGTGTTTGATGTTATGAGAAGCTTCTCAAAAGATCTCATTTTTCCTTTCTCTTCTGTACCTTCTCTCTCTTCTATTTTGAGCATATGACTCAAACCATGTAATTAAATTTATTCTGATTCATATTCGTTATTGGAGAACGAAATTTTAATGGTTAATATTGGATTCCTGTTTGTGTGATTGATGACTGTGAGTGAGATAGAGTAGAGAGAGAGTAGGAAAAAAAGGGAGAGAGAGAAAGGGTAGAGAGAGGAAGAACGAGGAGAGAGAGGGTGAGATAGAGATAATATTTTAATTTTTTTTACAAATTATTTTATTTTTAAAAATATTTTATGGATGGATAAAAGAGATATAAAATTATTTGATTTTTTAAAATAAATTTTAGTGGATGGATTGGATATTCATCCATGAAAAGTTGTTAATGGATGGATCGGATGGATTTTATTTAATGGATCATGGATGGATTAGATTTTTTTTAATGAATTTTTAATGGATTATAATGGATTAATGGATTGTTTTTAATCCATCCGTTAAGATCCGAATAAAAATTTATCCGATCCATCCATTTGCCACCCTTAGGTCTATCGATCACCTCTTTATCATTAGATGTCTACAGCCTATTTACAAGTGAAGGTCTATGACCAATTTATAGGTGAAGACATATTTAAAGATCTTGTTGATAAGTAGGTTTTTAAACAGACTTTCAGGTCAGGCCAGGCTCAAGCCTTAAAAATTGGCCTATAGTAGGCTAATAGGCCATGCTCAGACCTCGAGATTGAAACACAGGCTAGGCCCAAGTTTTTCATGCCCTACCTCGACCTAGCCTATTCCCACCCCTACTACAAAATTCTAATAAGATTCTTGTTCAAACACACCTAATATAAACAATAATGACTTTTGCACATCAAATTGGGGTCACCATATAGTGTTTCCTTTGTTTTTAGGGTGTATTTTCGATAAACGTATATACAAAAAGATAAAAAATAAGTGAGAGATAAAGATAAATATATACAGTGTCACATACGGTGTTCAATTCCAAAATTTGCTCAAATATCATAAAATATAAATGTTACTATTACTCAAAGATGACCCATAGCCATGTAGGTCATCTATTGCAAGTCCTTAACGAGGTTATGGCATGTCCTGATTTTCAAATAAAACTTTTGTTAGTATTTTTTATTTTTTAACAGTAATTTAATAACTTTTTTTTTTTACTTTTCGATAAAAAATCTGTCATTTTACTATATAAAAAAGTTTTAATTTTAGAAGATATTGATTAAACTTCTGTACTAATTCTGAATTCAAGTAAAGTATTTAATAAAGAAAAAATGATTTAATTGATATACACTGACAGTGTAAAGATTATTTAAACTGTCAACTAATCAAAAATTGATAAATCATTAAAAGTCATTGACTCTTACACTATATACAGACAATGTATAGCAATTAAACTCAAGAAAAAAAGTAGTTGAGTCTCATTTTATTACTATTATTTAATTTTAAATAATAATCTTGAAGAAAAAATTGAGCAATATCTAATATTTATGATATTATTGATTAAGTGAAAAAGATAAAAAAAATACCACATGCAAATAACTAAAATAGAATTAAAATAGTAGAATTAAACAAGTTTAAGTATTATTTCAACTGTGAAAAACCATATTCAATTTTAGTTAAGAAATGAATTTTTAAATAAAAATTAATTCATACGTGAAAAATCAGTTTTAAAATAGTAAAAGAAATTATTCCAATAAAAATTAGCCGTACTTTTCAAAATGCGTATCACAGTTAAATTTCGAATACCTATTAATTCTATTTCTTTAATTTCTTATAGTTATTTATGTATGGTATATTTTTATACTTTTATATATAAAAAATAAATATTAGATATTATTAAACATGATCTTTATTTAACAGTAATATTCAAAATTAAATAACTTTAAATAAAATACGATCTAGAGAAAGAGTAAAGCCAGAAGAAATGGAGATAGAGTGATATGAGAAGAGATTGAATATGCTTCATTCAATATGGAAAATAAATTACACAAAGTCTATTTATATGCACAAGTAAAGGAGTGGTTAAATAACTATCTAACCAACTATCAACTAAAGCTATCTAATTAAATAATTGAAAACTGAATGTCCAAATAACTAACTAACTCGCCTCTGGATCAGTATCTATGACACCTCCCCTCAAGCTGGAATAGATGTTAAGCATGTGCCGAGCTTGGAATGTAGATGTCGAATAGGACCTCGAGCTAAAGGCTTGGTCAAAATGTCAGCAACCTGTAGTGTGGTTGAAATAGGCATTAAATGAAGTGTTCCTTCTTGGATCTTATCACGAACAAGATGGTATTTGATAACTCATTTTTTGAGTTATCTTTTAGTGTGTATACTTGACCTAATTAATTGTTATATGTGTCTAATATTGGTGATTTGACTGAGTTTTACATTATTGATCTTAATTGGGCTTAATTGCTAAACAATGTTAATTTTCGGATTTTTCACTCATCCTAACCTTGTTGTCTTGCGCAGAGCATAACTAGAGCTACAAATATCGGATTTTGGTGATCTTGCTGTCCATAGAAAGATAAGGAAGATACCTACAATTTAAGGTTTCACAAGAATTATCAAATTAGGCCAAAATCAAGGCAAAATTGGGTCCCGAGTTCTCTGGCGCGGATCAGTGCGCAATCCATGATGTTCCTTCACTTAAATGGGCATAACTTACTCATCTTAAGCCCAATTAAGGCATATGATACCTTGTTGGAAAGCTTATTCAGAGGCCATTAATTTGTTCTAGGGTTAGGTCATGATTAATAAGCATAAATAGCAGTTTACAACCTCATAAGTCATAGGACGAAAATTAGATACTTTTGCAATCTTGTTTTTGCAAGTTTTGGAATTCTCCTCCCTCTCTTCTCCCCTTTTTAGTTTTCTGCACTTTGTTAATGTTTGTTAAGGCTTCTCCAATGGTGATGACTATGGAAGGCTAAATCTTTTATTAATCCTAGACATTCAAGTAATTTGGTTTGAATTATGAGTTTCCTACTCTTAATTGTATTTCAATTGCTTCCTCCCATCTTCTCTTCTTTCAATTATGATTTCTGTGTTGTGAGTGTGATTATGCTTGATCTATGTCTGATTAGATGTGGATTCAGTTTTCATAATTGAATTGAAATTAGAGACTAGGGTTGATTAACCTAAAAATCTAATAGAGATTAGGGAACCGATTGGTAACCTAAGTTAATCGAATTTGGATTACGATTGTGATTTCAATTTTGTTGATTAAACCCTACATGATTATGTAGTAGATTCGAATTAACAGAGAAGGAGGGCAAACGAATTTATATCTTTTGGAATAATGACGAATTCTACCAAAGAACTTGACGTCTTGGATTGATGTTTTTAATTGATTGAATTTCTTTGTTTGTTGCAAATTTGTTTTCTCCTTGAAAATTTCAAAAACCCCTTTTTTCTCTAACATTCTTGATTGGTTGATAAATTTTAAAGATCCTCGTGAGACGATCAAGGTTGTTTTGCCTTTGTACTACAGTTTTTAATTACTATATTAATTTGACCCGTAATATCGACCACGATCAAATTTGGCGCTGTTGTCGGGGATCTTTGATTTTTATAAGCCATATTAGGAATTCTTTTTTTTTTGGACTAGTTTTTGTTTTTGTTTTTTTAGTCCCATAATATTCATCTTTGTTTTTTGCTATTTTTTTATTTTTATTTTGCTGTTAATTTGGAGCTTATATGTGAGTGTCTTGAGCTCATATGTTATATCATATTGATGACATTGCAGATTGTGATTTTCGTGGTTGCGAATCTTAGTACTTCCCATGGATGTTTGTATGCAAAATTATATGCCTAATGTTGATTATGAACCATCATGCATATATTATCCTCAAACCAATTTTGCTCATTTTGCAAAAGGTTATATAGATTCAAGTATGTCTGCGTCAATGGATAATTATTTGTCTCATAGCACTTTGAGAGATTTTGCCACATTTTATGAACCACCATGCATACATTATGTAGAGAAAGAGGTTGAGCCACCATGCATATATTATCCTGACATTACTGGTGATTATGAGTTTAGTAGTGATTTTGACATGATTGGAGTGAATGAGGTGCAACTTTCCTATTCTGACCAACATGGGAGAGAACAGGGTAGCTTGGACGAATTAGCTTCTTTGGTGCATCAATTGACAATAAGTCAGCAGCAATATCAGCCTGACCCCACACCTGTCCAACCTAGTCTGGAAGAATTGGTGCAACAAATAGCAGAACACACTCTTGAATTCCAACAAAGGACAGAAGCAACTCTTCAGAATTTGGCCAGTCAAATTGGTCACATTGCCTCCACATTGACTTCGCTGCAATCACAACATCTCCTTGAACAACATTCAGATTCACAAATAGATATTCTTGACAATACTTCTTCTGAGCATAATTTTGATAATGATATCGAGAATACTATTATTGATGAACTTTGTGTTGAATTTCCAGATATTCAAGATTTTCCTGATTCTATTTTATGTACTTCATGTGTTGACTTTAACGGTGCTATTTTGTGTGCAGCATGTGTTGAAATTTCATCCTTTTTAGGGTATAAGGAACAAAACGTGCATATGGAAGATGAGACACGAGGTTGAGGACCCTGTTCAGCCAAGAAATGTAGAAAATAGGGATTATGTGGACATGCTACCCACAAAAAGAATTCCCATAAAAGATGGTGATCATGTCATGATGGATGATGCAAGACTACTTATGTTAGATACAACCACTAAGGCTTTCATGGTTGATAAAGACTGACTCAAGCAATTTGGTGAGAAATTCTCAGAGCATGCATTGGAGAAGCGCTTGAGCTACAATGAGACTTGCTGTACTACATTCTATAAGGCTTTGTCTCCTCCTTTCTAATTTATTTTTCATATCCTCTATGTGAATGAATTTGTTCTTATTCTTGATTTTAATATGTTCTACATTGAGGACAATGTAGATTTCAAGTGTAGGGGAGATATACTATGTTATGATGTTTTTAAATTGTGTGTTGAACTTTGTTGGCATCTGTTTCTTTTGTTGTTTATGTTATTTTTCTCTATTTTTAAAATAAAACGTAAAAAAATGTATTTTTTTATTGGTGTTTTAGTATCTTAGGAATTTTTTTTGTTTTCTTTGTTGTTTTTAGGGTCTCAAAAAAAAAAAAATATTTGTGTTTGAGTCTTGTTGCATGCTTTTCAGTGAATTCTTAAGTTTGTATGAGTTGTGAGTGATCTGCATCATTCTTGGTTAAGAGGTTTCATGACTTGATATGGAGAAATTCTTGCATTTCTAGTGTAATAAGTTGGCATTGAAATTAATTTGTGAATCTTTTGTGGAAGAATTAACCCTTGTGAGTTTTTGAGCCTTATACATGGATGAACTGCAATTGTTCCATGGTTTTCCTTTCTTGTGTGATTACACTCATGATTGTTAATTACTCTAGAACTTGACTTGACTCTTTGAAGCCTCTTGTTCACATGCATGTATTGAGATGATTTAGGCCTTCTTTGTTTTTAAGCGACTATCGAAATAAAGCCTACCTTAAAATTATCCCCTTGATAGCCCTTTGAGCCTATTTATCCCATTCTTTGTTTTATAGATCATTACAAGTCTAAAAGTGAAAAACAATGATATGACCCAAACCTTAGGGAGTAAAGGAGTTTTGGAATTGTTTTGGTAATGGATGCTTAAATAAGTGTGGGGTCTATGCAATAGTTTGTGGCTTACTTGATTGGAGTGGCAAAGTGCAAAAAAAAAAAAAAAGAACTAAATTGTAATGCAATGTGAAAGTGCAATTGAGTGAAAGTGAAAAAGGAAGAAAAAGTTCAGCAGTTGTTCATTGGCATTGAATTGTGTTATGAATCTTGCAGCTTGTCAGTTTCGAAAGAAACAAGTTTCTCACACTCTTCTCTGCTTGAAGCAGAGTGCGACAGAAAAGATTATGAAAGAAAAAGAAAAACGATCAAGAAGAAAGCAAGAACACAAGGGATTATCGTGGTTCGGAGCAATGAACTCTCCTACATCCACACTGAGGTTGATTCCATTCACTTTCTGATCACAGCAGCAACAAGACTTTACAGGTTTTCCAACTATTGTTTAACCTCACTTGCACTCAAGTATTTTGATCTTGAAAGACATATCAAATAGAACTCTCCTCTAAGATACATCAGCTATGCTATATATATACAATCTAATCTCACTTTACATCAGCTAATAGCTACATACAAGTTAGTTACAAATCCTAACTAACTATCCTCACTAGCTGCCATGAGAAAACAGATTTATAACAAACTGATTCAGGCCTAACTAACATAACTACCATTTGATGATCCACTTGAACTTCACAATTCTCCACCTTGGATCTTCAAAACTTTAGATGTTAGTTGCCTCAGTCTTCTTGTAGAGACTTATATTTCACACCTTCCAATGTTTACCAATTGTAAACAATGAGTAAACTTGGAACTTGGAACCACTTTGGTTAACATGTCTGCAGGGTTGTGTGCTGTAGCAATCTTCTTCACCTCAATTGCTCCTTGAGCAATAATGTCTCGGATGAAATGCATTCTGATATCTATGTGTTTTGTTCTCTCATGGAACACTTGGTTCTTTGAGAGACAAATTGCACTTTGACTGTCACACCAGACTGTCACCTGAAATTCCCTTCCTTCAAGTTCATTCACAATGCCTTTCAACCATATAGCTTCCTTAATTGCTTCTGTAAGTGCTATATATTCGGATTCAGTAGTAGACAAAGCTACTATGGACTGAAGGTTTGCTTTCTAGCTGATTACATTTCCAAAAAGAGTGAAGATGTAACCAGTTAGTGATCTTCTTTTATCCACATCCCCTGCAAAATCAGCATCAACATAACCTGCTAACTCACTGTTTTCAGCTTTAGATCTGCCATATATCAGTCCAACAGATTTAGTCCCTTTTAGGTATCTAAAAATCCATTTTACTGCATGCCAATGTTCCTTCCCAGGGTTGGCCATGAATCTACTAACCATGCTGGCTGAGTATGCTAAATCAGTCCGGAAATGCACCATAGCATACATGAGGCTTCCTGTTGCATTTGAGTATGGAACATCTCTCATTGATTTCAAGTCATCATCTGTTTTGGGAGAGTGAGCAGTTGACAGTTTGAAATGGCCAGCAATTGGAGTTGAGACAGACTTGGCTTCAAGCATGTTGAATTTCTTCAACAGCTTCTCAATATAGGATGCTTGACACAGAAATAGTAAGCCTTCAGATCTGTGCCTTGTAATCTCCATACCAAGGATCCTTCTAGCAGCACCTAGATCCTTCATTTCAAATTCTGAACTTAACAAATTCTTAAGAGAGTTAATTGCATTTAAATCAGCACTAGCAATTAACATATCATCAACATATAAGAGAAGATAGATAAACTGACCAGATTTTGTTCTTTTGAAATAAACACAACTATCAAAAGAACTTCTAGAATAGCCACTTGAAACAACAAAAGAATCAAACCTTTTATACCATTGTCTAGGTGATTGCTTGAGTCCATACAGAGATTTTTTCAGCAAGCATACCATTTGTTCTTTTCCCTTTTGTTCAAATCCCTCAGGCTGATTCATGTAGATCTTCTCCTCAAGTTGACCATGTAAAAAGTTGTTTTTACATCCATTTGTTCAAGTTCTAGGTCATGGACTGCTACTAGAGTAAGTATGATCCGAATACTAGTATGTTTTACTACAGGAGAAAATATTTCATTGAAATCTACCCCTTCCCTTTGTGTAAATCCTTTGGCCACAAGTCTTGCTTTAAATCTCCCCTTTTCAACTCCTGGAAGATCTGGTTTCTTCTTAAAAATCCACTTGCATCCTACAATCCTTTGATTGTTAGGTTTTTCAACTAGTTCCCAAGTGTCATTTTTCATTAGAGATTCAATTTCCTCTGTCATGGCAGTTTTCCATTTGTCACAGTCTGTTCCAGATACTGCTTCCTTATAGCTTGTAGGGTCTGTTCCTTGTGTGTCAATTTCCACAGTTAATGCATAAGCTATGAGGTCTACATATCCAAATCTTTGAGGAGCTCTTATTTGTCTCCTCTCTCTGTCCCTAACCAGATTATATGATGTTTCGGCATTGCCAAATTGTGTTGCAGAATCATCATCAGGATTGGTTGCAGAATCTAATTTTCCAGGTCTTGAAACCTCCACCTCCAACTGAACATTCTCCTCAGTTTGAGTAGCCTGTTGTTCTTCCATCTGTGTTTGAATTTCAGATTGAGCATGCTTCTTATCAGGTGTATTATTCCTACCAGAAGGATCCAACATATTCTCTTCTTGGAAGATTACATCTCTGCTTATGACAGTCTTTGGTCCATTGGTCCCAGTTAGCCATACTTTATACCCTTTAACACCTTCTGGATATCCCAAAAAGACTCCTTTCTTAGCCCTTGGTTCCAGTTTTCCTTCACTAACATGAACATATGCAGTGCAGCCAAAAATCCTTAGATTATCATAGTTTGGAGGCTTTCCAGTCCACAATTCTTCAGGGGTTTTGAAACCAATAGCTGCTGAAGGGCATCTATTTATCAAATAGGTAGCTGTATTTACAGCTTCACCCCAAAAATGTTTAGACAATTTTGCATTGGACAGCATGCATCTTACCCTTTCTAAAATGGTCCTATTCATTCTTTCAGCTAGGCCATTTTGTTGAGGAGTCATTCTAACTGTTTTATGCCTTGCTATTCCATTTTCTTTACAAAATTCAGTGAACTCCCCATCTAGATACTCTAAGCCATTATCAGTTCTTAGACACTTCACCTTTCTTCCTGTTTGATTTTCTACTAGTGTTTTCCACTGTTTGAAGGATTTGAATGCTTGATTCTTATGCTTCAAAAGATAAATCCACACCTTTCTAGACCAATCATCTATGAAGGTTATGAAGTATCTAGCCCCTCCCAAGGAAGATACCTTTGCAGGGCCCCAAATGTCTGAATGTACATAGTCTACAATTGCTTTTGTAGTGTGTATGGCAGTGGAAAACTTGACTCTCTTTTGTTTTCCAAAAGCACAATGTTCGCAAAACTCCAGTTTTTCAAAGTTTCCATTACCAATTAATCCTTGTCTATGTAATTCTTCCAGCCCTTTTTCACTCACATGGCCTAGTCTATAATGCCAAAGTTTTGTACAATTCTCTTTGGATATAGAAACTAAGCTAGCTGACTTAAGAATGGTGTTACCTTGAAGCCTGTATAGACCATTACTTCGGGTACCCTTCATGACAAGTAAAGATCCTTTGTATACCTTCAAGACTCCACCTTCTCCTTTAAAAGTGCATCCAACTTGGTCCAACATTCCTAGAGAAATCAGATTTCTCTTTAGCTCGGGTACATGCCTCACATCTGCCAGAATTTTGATTGATCCATCAGTCAATTTGACCTTCACTGTTCCAATACCAACCACCTTGCAAGCCATGTTGTTTCCCATTAGAGCCTTGCCACCATTGACTTCTCTATATGAATCAAACCATCCCTGATTAGGTTTCATATGAAATGAACAGCCTGAATCAAGAATCCATTCTTCCTTGCAGTCTTCTGAGGTCACTGATAAAACAACTGCACTCTCATAACCATCTGCAACCACGGCTGCATCATTCTGTTCTTTATACTTATTGTTGTTCTTCTTCTTTCTTTCTGGACATTCCTTTCTGTAGTGACCATCTTTATGACAGTAATACCAGTTCTTCTTTTGTCTGGACTTTGATCTGTTCTTGGTTTTGCCTCCTTCCTGTTTCTGAGATCTTCCCCGAACAAAAAGACTTTCTGTACCTCCACCATTTCCTTTGGTCTCAGTCATCTTCTTCTTCAATTCCCTGGAGTTTAATGAGGCTTTCACTTCCTCCAGTGTAAGAGTGTCCTTTCCAAACATCATTGTGTCAACCAAATTATCAAAAGATGCTGGAAGTGAACACAACAAGATCACTGCCTGATCTTCATCATCAATCCTAACATCAACACTTTTAAGATCAAGAATTGCTTTATTGAACATGTATATATGTTCTTTAATAGATGAACCTTCCTCCATCTTTAGTTGATGAAGCCTCTTCTTCAAATACAATTTGTTGGTGAGGGACTTTGCCATATAAAGACTTTCAAGTTTCAGCCAAATTACTGCAGCAGTGGTTTCAGCAGCTACCTCTCTCAAAGACCCTCATCTCCTAAGGACAGAACAATCGTGCTGTGAGCTTTACTCATGATATCCTTCTTCTCCTTTTCTGATAGAGTTGCAGGAAGCCTTGCAGCTCCTTTCAAGGCATCATCAAGCCCTTGATGAACAAGGAGGGCTTGCATCTTGATCTTCCAAAGGCTGAAATCGTTTTCTCCAGTGAACTTTTCCACATCAAATTTGGTTGTCCCCATTGCGGAAGCCTTGAACCTGGCTCTTGATGCCAATTGTTATGAATCTTGCAGCTTGTCAGTTTCGAAAGAAACAAGTTTCTCACACTCTTCTCTGCTTGAAGCAGAGTGCGACAGAAAAGATTATGAAAGAAAAAGAAAAACGATCAAGAAGAAAGCAAGAACACAAGGGATTATCGTGGTTCGGAGCAATGAACTCTCCTACATCCACACTGAGGTTGATTCCATTCACTTTCTGATCACAGCAGCAACAAGACTTTACAGGTTTTCCAACTATTGTTTAACCTCACTTGCACTCAAGTATTTTGATCTTGAAAGACTTATCAAATAGAACTCTCCTCTAAGATACATCAGCTATGCTATATATATACAATCTAATCTCACTTTACATCAGCTAATAGCTACATACAAGTTAGTTACAAATCCTAACTAACTATCCTCACTAGCTGCCATGAGAAAACAGATTTATAACAAACTAATTCAGGCCTAACTAACATAACTACCATTTGATGATCCACTTGAACTTCACAAATTGTGTTTCTTGGGGTAAATTTGCATGCTTATTTAAAATCATTCCCCATTGCTCCTCTAGTCTCTTTGGTCTATAGCTAACATCCCTTCTTGTATCCACCCATACCTTAGCCCCATTACAACCTTGAAAAAGTCCTTTTGATCTTTATGTGCATGTGTTTCAAGTGGTGGATGTTAGAGGCTTGTCAAGCTTACGGTAGTGTTAGCATTCATGATGTGCCTTGAGCGTAAACACAAACATTAAACACTTGAGAGTTTGAGTGTATGCCTAGTGAGGACCCTACCACTTTTGGTTCATCTTTGATTTGAATTGCATCCTTGTTTGCTTGAGATGTTAAGGACGTATTCATGATTGTTTTGATTCCTCGATGCTTTGAATGTGTGTATCTTGCTCACTCTTATCCATTCTTGAGATTCATTGATAAGTGTGTTTGTTGTGTTCGTAAAGTTTTTAGGAATTCAATTTTTGAGTTTTGCTCAGGAGTGCAAAAGAGTAAGTGGGGGGGAATTTGATAACTCAGTTTTTGAGTTATCTTTTAGTGTGTATACTTGGCCTAATTAATTGTTATATGTGTTTAATATTGGTAATTTGACTGAGTTTTACATTATTGGGCTTAATTGCTAAATATTGTTAATTTTTGAATTTTTCACTTATCCTGACCTTGTTGCCTTGTGCAAAGCATAACTAGAGCTACAGATATCGGATTTTGGTGATCTTGCAGTCCCTAGAAAGATAAGGAAGAGACCTACAATTTCAGGTGTCATAAGAATTGTCAAATCAGGCCAAAATCAAGGCAAAATTGGGTCCCGAGTTCTCTGGCACGGATCAGTACGCAGTCCATGATGTTCCTTCACTTAAATGGGCATAACTTACTCATCTTAAGCCCAATTAAGGCATATGATACCTTGTTGGAAAGCTTATTCAGAGGAACTTAACTTGGTATAGGGTTAGGTCAGGATTAATAAGCATAAATAGCAGTTTACAACCGCACAAGTCAGAGGATGAAAATTAGATACTTTTGCAATCCTTGTTTTTGCAAGTTTTGGAATTCTCCTCCCTATCTTCTCCCCTTTTTAGTTTTCTGCACTTTGTTAATGTAACACCCTAGTTTTTACACTTAGGATTAATTATTTTATTTGGATGTTTATGTTTTTTTTAAAAGTTATGTGGTTTAGTCTGAGTAATTAAATTACTCTCTTCAAATTATTTTATTGGGTGCGTTAGCACTGACTTAGTTCAGTGAATGCACGCTTACTAGACAATAATTACGTTATTGTCACTATTATACCAGTACAGAAAAATATTTTAAATAATATGATTAAGAGAAAAGCATTTTCATATTCTTATCCTATTTAATTTTAGAGTTAAGAATATTTTGGTTTGGTAATTTTCGGAGATTAAATTTTGGACTGAGTATTTTCTTAGTTGATCAGTTCAATTATTAATCTTTACTCTAACTTGAATTTCGAAAACATATCTTTATCAATCTTTATTTTTAGATTCCAAAAAGTACAAACATGTTTATTTTAGGCTTAATATTTATCACTCATTTTGTACCCACTAGTACAAAAATCTGAAATTTCTCTCTCCTCTCCCCTTTATACTCGACGCCCCCAACCCTTTTCTCTCCATTTCTGTCTTTTCTTCTTTCTGTTTCAGCCAAGGGCCCTTTCTCCCTCAACTTCACCTTCCACCTTCCTCCTCTCAACAATACCAGCGCCGCCGTTCAACCCTCCACTGCCGCCGTCCGCCGCTCAACGCAAGGAGAAGACCCGTCCCTGCAAGTTCCGGTTCGTCCCCATCGCGTGAACACCGCCCTCTGCCACGTCCACTCCGGTAAGCCGCCTCCTCTGGTGGTTTTCCACCATTTGAGTTCATCTAGTTCTCCATTCTCCTTCCCTTGAACTTTCTCTCACTTTTGGGTTCATGGTTGCTCTAGAAAACGTCATTGCCGTCGCTGTCCGTCGTGCCGCCGCCCGCCGCCGCGAGGAGCACCACAGCACCACCTTCAAGTTGTCTTCTTCCTTGGGTAAGTGAAAACCCCATCTATTTTGCTTAGATTCAAAAATCCCCAAATTGATTTTGAAACCCTAACCCTAACCCTCTGATTTCAGATTTTAATCTTGAAATTTAAAGTTGTTTTATGAGATTGGGACTGTGAATTTGTGTTTCCCTAAACCAATTTTATTATTCTGAGTTTTCCCTAAATTTTAATAATGAGCCCTAAACCCCCAATTTAATTTTATTTAAATTTGGGTATGTTTTTGTGAAATTAGTTATGATTTAGTGTAATTAGGACTCTTAATGGATGATTTCCAAAGTTCTTTTTCAAGATCTTTTAATCAAAACAAAGTTTCCTAAAATGGTATTAGGAAGCGTGAACTTCAAACATGATTTTCTTTAAAAATAACCTTGTTTGGTAATTAAATTAAGTGTTTAGATAAAGTTAGAATGTGTGTTTGATCATGTGAAATTGATTTCTTGATTTTTGGTTGTTGCGCGTTGTTGGATTCCCTCTCTGAGACGTTTGACACGGCTATGCTTGCTTGATGGAGTAGATAGTTACACTCTTGGAGCTAATGTGAGTATTAAGACGAGGATCCTTTACTTGTCTTCAAAGGTAAGGGGGGATTTCCTAAGGATATTCAATGACTGTATGCATGTGTGTAGGTGTTTAACTGGATACTTATATGATGATTGAGCTTACTTGATTATTTTATGTACTTAAACTGTTGTGCTATTATCTGATGATTGAACTGTACTTGTTCTAAATGATAAAATGCATACATGTGATGAAATGCTTTCAACTGTGAGATTGCCATTATACTTATGATATACACTGTTGTTGATTGAAAGTTTGCTAAGCCAGACGTGCGTCTGTGCTCAACCATAATAAGGATTAAAAACCTTAATAAGCTTTGAATATGGAGGGATTGGTGTTCTTTTCCAAAAGCTCTTTAAACTTAAAGTACTTGTTTTGAATGTTGAAATGATTTTGGTGTACTATTATATTCAAGAGGAAAATCCTTTTCGAACTATGTGTTTTCAAGTGGAAACTTTCAAGATTATTTGGCAATATCCTATTGGGGGAAATATTTCAAAGATAAAAGAATTTCAAAGATGCTTTATAAAGGATTTCCAAAGAAAAGGTTTTCCCTAAACATTTTAGAAACTTTCCGATAACCTGGATAGGTTATCGAGGATTCGGTTTTGGATTTGTTTTTCACTGAACGAAAAATAAGTACTTATGAAAGCGAATCTAGTACGCGAGACGTCGCCTCTAGTATTCAGTGATGTGCACGTGATCTTGGATCAGTGTTAACCCGGGACTACGAGCCCTGGTTATGATATTAGGGACTTGGGTCCTAATCACGTTGTGTTGGACTGTGTCTTCTGACCGCGTGTGATGATTATGATTAAAGGTGAAGGTTGCTTTCTCGACCACAACCCTTGACTGCGCCACGGTCTTGGGCATTGTGATTGAGCATTCGGACTATGAGTCCTATGTTTGAGTTCTCAAGTGATGGGGAAATGATGATTAAGTCGTTAGCTTTGAGCAACGACAGTGAAAAGAATGAACACAAAGAAATCCTTTCAATAAAATATTTTATCATGTGCATTTCCCCAAGCAGACGTGCTATTGATGATTATGACAGATACAAGGTGGTATCTGGGGAGTCTGTCCATGTAAACCGAGTTAAGAGGCACATGTGACGTTGCCCGTCCTGAGACCTTAATGCATGAGGGTAAGGGGGTAACTGCCCAGGTGGGCTAGAGCTTGACCAACTCTAACTTCTCCAGTGATGATATGGTGTTGTGATCTCATGAGATTAAGTTAGAGCCTGATGATTGAAGTGTCATGCATATTTTCAAAAGATTGACTGTGCGGGTTTGAGACCCTTTGATATAACACTGATATATTGCGAATATATGATTTAACTGCTTATATGATT
Organism: Sophora flavescens; assembly: GCA_030762895.1. Classification (NCBI taxonomy): domain Eukaryota; kingdom Viridiplantae; phylum Streptophyta; class Magnoliopsida; order Fabales; family Fabaceae; genus Sophora; species Sophora flavescens. The sequence goes on from CM061066.1 coordinate 68,618,282, forward strand.
CTGTGATGCATGTATCATGTGTATGGTTGTTGTGGGATATATCTTATGATGGTATCTCACCCTTACAAACATATCAGGTTTCTTCTGGTTTGCTATTGTACCTCGGGTATTTTAGTACAGATGTGCAGAGGAGTCTTCCTAAGTCACTCAGAGACTTAGATCTAGTTGCTTGACGAAGTATTTGATTGTGGAACGATCACGTGAGTTCTTCTCAGGAATAACTTTTAGAATGACCAGCTTAGGGTTTTGAGACTTAGATTATTTTGATAAGTATGTATGAGTATGGCTCAGAGAGCCTTTATTTTTAAATGAAATGTTTATGGCTCGGAGAGCGTTATTTTGAAAGCAAACTTAAACTTTCCCTTTTGGTCTTGTAAAGCTAATTGATATAACTATCTTTAGCATGTTATTGCTTGATTGTATTTGGTGTAACTGGAATTCTGGAATGAAAATGTAATTATTTTAGCAGGTGTTCTTTTACCTGGGATGTCCGAAATACAGAGGAGACTCTGTCGAAATTTTCGTAAAATACTAGCTCTTATTCAAGTATATTCTTTAAATTAAATAGGTTTGCCATATTATGATAGTAAGTTTGTGTGCCAATCAAGGCTTAGGAGTCGTGACAAAATTTTTATACCCAATTTCAGACACTTATATACTTATATAAATTATTTTCCGAAAGCACCAGCAAATTATCTTTTAATTTAAATTCCGCATGTGTTACGTAAGTAATGCCCTCAAGGGGGGGCGTTACAGTTAATGTTTGTTAAAGCTTCTCCAATGGTGATGACTATGGAAGGCTAAATCTTTTATCAATCCTATACATTCAAGTAATTTGGTTTGAATTCTGAGTTCCCTACTCTTACTTGTATTTCAATTGTTTCCTCCCCTCTTCTCTTCTTTCAATTATGATTTCTGGGTTGTGAGTGTGATTACGCTTGATCTATGTCTGATTAGATGTAGATTCGGTTTTGATAATTGAATTGAAATTAGAGACTAGGGTTGATTAACCTAAAAATCTAATAGAGATTAGGGAACCGATTGGTAACCTAAGTTAATCGAATTTGTGCATAAATCAACATTATTAGGGATTGCGATTGTGATTTCAATTTTGTTGATTAAACCCTACATGATTATGTAGTAGATTCGAATTAACAGAGAAGGAGGGCAAATGAATTTATATCTTTTGGAATAATGACGAATTCTATCAAAGAACTTGACGTCTTGGTTTGATGTTTTTAATTGATTGAATTTCTTTGTTTGTTGCAAATTTGTTTTCTCCTTGAAAATTTCAAAAACCCCTTTTTTCTCTAACATTCTTGATTGGTTGATAAATTTTTAAGATCCTCGTGAGACGACCAAGGTTGTTTTGCCTTTGCACTATAGTTTTTAATTACTATATTAATTTGAACCGTGTACGGCCACGGATCAGTAATCGATTTCAATGTGTTTGGTTCTTTCGTGAAACACTGGATTGGCTGCAATATGGAGTGCAGACTGACTGTCACAGTAAATGATGGCAGGTTGGGAAGATTGAATGCCAAAATTGTGTAATAGGTAGATGGGCCATTGTGCTTCACAAGTTGCTTGTGCTAAGGCCCAATATTCTGCCATGGAAGAAGATCTAAACATTATGGTTTGCTTTTTTGCTTTTTCACGAAACCAGAGATGTTCCAAGGAAAAAACAAAATCCAGTGATGGACTTTCTAGTATCAGGGCATGTTCCCCAATCCGAGTCACTAAACCCCTTCAAGTTTGTGTCAGAGGAAGCAGGGGAAAATAAGCCATGTCTTGGTGATCCTTTTATGTATCTGATGACTCTCATGGCAGCTTGGTAATGCTCAGTGGTTGGTGATTCAAGGAATTGACTAAGATTACTCATAGTAAAGGAGATGTCAGGTCGAGTGTGAGTCAAATAAAGGAGTTTTCCAATGATTCTCCCATAATTGGAAGGATCAGAGAAGGTTTCACCTAATTGTTTGTGTAGTTTAAGTTTCGAGTCCATGGGTGTTAAGCATGGTTTGGTTGCAAGCATCCTTGTATCATTGAGTAAATCAACATCATATTTCCTTTAACATAAATTGATATCCTGTTTGGATCTAGCAATCACAAATCCCAATAAGTATTTGAGTTCTCCTAAGTCTTGGATGCTGAATTTTCTGTCAAGGAGTTCTTTCATGTGAGTAATTTCAGTGAAGTCATTGCATGCTAGAACCAGATCATCCACATAAACAAGGATGGCAGTGAAGTTGTTTGTGGCTGATTTGGTGAAGAGGGAATAATCTACCTTTGATTGAATATAGCTCGATTGTAAAAGAACTTGTGTGAGCTTGGCATTCCATTGCCTACTGTAACACCCCAAAATTCATCCTTATGGTTATATGTGTTAGTTTTGGCATATATATGTTGTTATATGATTGATATGTTTGATATCTATGCATATGTGTATGTTAGATGCATTTTAAACTTTGGGTGGGTCTTAATAGCGAATCCTGGTTTGCTGGGATTCGCCCAGCACAAGTAGGTTCGCCCGGCTCAAAGAGCAGAAAAAATCACGTTTTGAATTTCTGCAGAATCCTCCCGGCCTAAGTTTTCTGAGCCCGGTCTAAGAGTCTGAGCCTGGGATAACTTTCCTGAGCCCGGCCAAACGATGCTGACAGCAATTCGTTTTGGGGCTTCTATTTTAGCCCAGTTGCACCCTAATTCATTTTAAACCTCTAAATCACACCCTAAACCCTAGTTTACATGACTCTAACACTCAGAAATTGCCTCATTCCCTTTCTCTTTGAGTTCTCATCACTTTTCTCTAAAACTTTCTCTAGGGACCATTCTGTTCACCGTTCTCTACCGTTCTTCAATTAGGGAACACCGCTGCGAACACATTTTCATTGTGTTTGCTGTTTGGGTCCCTAAACCGGATAGAATTCGTGCACCTTGTCATCCCTTTTGTTAATCTACTTTCTTCTTCTTGAATTGGGGATTGATGGTTTCCCTTTTAACGTTTTGACCAAGGCTTGGGGAACTCGTCGAGTCGTTCGAGGGAGACAAGCATAAGATTCGCTCAAGCATAACTGTAGTTAAATCTCCATACCAGGTATGGGGAGAAGGGATTAGTATGAACATGTAGGCTTTGGGGTAGCATAAGATGAGGGTTAACCCAGCATGCTATGTGCCTTGTAATATATGTTTGCTAATGTACTCTGATAATAACGTGATTAATTGTCACTATTATATGAATGATTGATGGTAATGTGTTACAAAATGATTGAATGTAATTTGTTAATGATGATGATGATATGTCATGGTTATGTGTATTGATGCTTTGATGCCATGAACTATCATTTTGTCGTATGAACATGTTAATTAAAGACGTAGGGATGTTAGTAATAAAACAAGGATTAAGGCTTAATTCCCAGTGCTCATGAGACATGAAGACTAGTAAAGAGGGGCAAGATAAATGCTCAATGGTATAGCTTAAAGATAATAGGATTGATCTATCAGTGCTCTAGGGAGTTTTGAGAGGATTCTTTAAATTTTCTCCCTGGACCGAACGGCCGCGCTCCAGTAAGCACGACCATGATCGAGGACAGCATGCCCAAGCTCAATGTCAGCACGCCATGCTGGGAGTTAGCACTACCGTGCTCCCTAGCCAGAATGTGATGTTAAGTGGAAATTGGGAGGCTTCAACCAGATTTTCCCCATGATGAAACTAGACAATAATTAAAATTAAAACAAGAGAGATGGTCCAATATCACCATAAGCCTTAACAAAGATAGTTAAACATAAAGATTCTAAAATGGTTTATACCATGGTTTCTTACTCCCCATCTTTTGTTGTTTCCTGTATGTATTTTGGTTTATGCAGAGGATGGTGAGCAGCATGTTGAGGAGTGACTCCGTGGAGATGGGTGGCTCGTAGTTTAGGACTTTTCCCTTATGTTAGTTGTTTTCCGATTATAATTTTCGGATTTTGGTTACCAGCTCTGATATGTGACATCGGGGTTTTGGGTTATGTTTCATGTTTTATATTTCTTTCCGCAGATGTTATGTTTTAGTTCATCTGGTACTCGCTACCTTTGTTTAAGTTCATTTATGATATATGAATGTTTTAACGTTTTAATTTATATATATGCGAGGTAGGGGTGTCACATTTAGTGGTATCAGAGTCGGTCTGTCGTATAGGCCGGGGTTCTGTTTTGTTCTCTTTTGTGTGCACTTGTGTGGTTGTCTATGTTTAATGTAGACAATAGTTTATGGTACTAAGTACCTATAGCTTTTCCTACTTGGCTCTATTTATTAAGTAGTTTGCCTTGGATGATGCAAGAAGCCTGTGATTGCTTCTCGTGTTTGTAAAGGTTGTTCAGTTATCATTGATAATAAGAACTTTGTTGTTTTGGCTTCAACGACTCAAGGGGGGGGGGAGGGGGGGGGGGGGATTAGGTGAATTGAGTTTTCAAAAATATTTCTCTCTTAAAAACTTTTCACAAAACTTTTCAAATCAAAGTTGCGGATTTATGTCCTGGGATCTTTTACAAAATCAATGAAGGGTTTATATAAAATCTTGAATTGAAAGTGATTAGGATAAGAAAGATTAATTAAGAATAGGTTCGGGTTCAAAACTCGATAATAACAGAATACAGAAACTGATTAAGCCTTTAAAGATTAAGAACAAGTTATGCAAGTTTCAGATACAAGTATTAACAATCAAGAACGAACTTGCAGGTTTCAGTTTCAGTATTAGTTCAGTTTCAGTAATCAAGAATGGTTTTGATCAACTCAGTTTTAAACGTAGTTAACACAGCCTTGATTACAATCAGTCTCAGGTTTCAATACAGTTTATAAAGATCAAGAACAGAAATTATATTGAACTTTAAACATCAAAATCACAGGTTCTTGAACATAAATAGAAATTAAAGAGTCTGAGTTTACAGATACCACACAACTAGATTTATCCTGGTTCAGTCACCTCCATTGTGACCTACATCTAGTCCCCACTCTACCTGTGGGATTTCACACACTAACACACAAGCTTTACCAGGTAGCTTGAAAAACTTTTACACCACAGAGCACTCCTTCACCTCAAGATACCACACTCTTGTGAAGATCCTCAATGTTCTTCCTTAGGGATACCTCACCCTAATCATTCAGAGAGACTCCCTCTCTCTTTACAATCGAATAAAAACGAAAAATTGATTCCTAACTCTCAATAGTCAGATAAATAAATTGAAGCACTTATGAGAACGAAATACTCTTTTTCACAATAAGCTCAAGAAAGATGATGAATGATATGTGTTATGTTGTTATGATTGATATCGTTATTCGTCTTAATGAAAGTTTTCCTTTGATCATTCTTTATATAGAAAACAAGTTATATACGTTGGGATCAATCAAAACAGATTTGGATCTGATTTAACAAAATCTGTTTTCTTGATTCTGGTTCTTGAAATAAGATTCTGATAGTTCTTATAGAATTCGCGTTCATCTCGAAAATAATTGCGCCCATCTAGAAATGAAGATTTTACATTCGGACGGGCTAGTAGACGAGCTCCATATGCCATGTCATTGGACGGATCTTCTCGTTAAGATCTTAGCAAGTCCAAAGACTTGTGTGGATGAGCGCTTCTATCACTTTAGTGGACGAGCACTTCTGTCACTTGTGTTTGGACGAGCGCTTGTATTAATTCAATGTTGGACGAGCGCTTTGGACGAGCACTTCTTATTTCCAAAAATCATTTTCATTAACGAAAACTTATTCCTTTTGATGGAGGTTATGAAAATTGATTTTCTGCCTGCATCTTTTTAACTGAGCTTCTTTGTGATTAAGATATTTCTTTCTCTTACAAATCATCTAAGACTTAAATCTAATTTCTCCTTTAAGCTCTTGTCTTGATGATTCATTGATCTCTGTCTTTGCTATTTGATTCCTCCATGCAGCTCCTTGATTCCTTCAAGTTCTTCTTTGAATACTTTCCTTGAAATTGCTTAATGAACTTGTTGATCACTGCTTGATACCTGTCTTTGCAATTTGACACTAAAACACTTGCATACACATTAAGTTGTATTTGTCATATATCAAAATCTCTAAATCATTGAGTCTAACAAACTTCATAGTTGATCTTGTGTTTTTACCTCTAAAACAACTTGATGTTATTCTTGGTATGGACTGATGGTCTTCCAACCATGTTCTCTTGAATTGTTTCGATAAAACGAATTGTTTTTGGAACTCCTGTTGAACCTAAGGATCCAAGATTTCTCTTTGCCAACCAAGTTAAGGCTTCTATGAAAGAAGAAGCCCAAGTTTACATGATGTTATCTCCCTGGAAGTAAAGAGCAAGCCTGATGTTGGGAATGTGCCAATAATGAGAGAGTTTCCTAAAGTGTTCACTGGTGATGCTTACAGCTTACCCCCTGAGCGGGATGTTGAGTTCACCTTAGACTTAGTGCCTTGGACTGGACCTATATCCATAGACCCTTATAGGATGTCTCCTTTAAAGCTAGTCGAGTTGAAAAAGCAGTTAGAAGAGTTGATCCAGAAATATTTCTTTAGGCCTAGCGTGTCCCCATGGGGAGCGTCAGTGTTGTTTGTGAAGAAGAAGGATGGCAGCATAAGGTTGTGTGTCGACTTTCGACAACTCAGCAAAGTGACCATTAAGAATAGGTACCCCCTCCCTAGGATTGATGACCTTATGGACCAGTTGATAGGAGTTTGTATTTTCTCTAAGAGAGATTTGAGGTCAAGGAACCATCAGATTCGGGTAAAGTCTGAGTACATTTCGAAGACTGCATTTAGAGACTCTAGTTCAACTTGGGAAGTCACCCCTATAAGTATTAGGCTTGGAACTTTGAAGATCACCAATAGTTTGATGGAACAGATTAGAGAAAGCCAAAAGATAGATGTGTACCTCTTAGACCAGAGAGAGCTGCTTGCTCAAGGTAGAAACCTTAGCTTTAAGGAAGGAGATTATGGAGTTTTGAGGTTCCAGGATAGAGTTTGTATACCTGATGTTCCAGAGGTTAGGAAGTTGATCCTTGAGGAAGGACATAGGAGTGGTCTGAGTGTTCACCTAGGTGCCACAAAGATGTACCAAGATCTAAAGCGTATGTTTTGGTGGCCTAAAACTTAGTGTGTTAGAAGGTTAAGATAGAACACCAGAAACCTTCAGGTAAGATGCCGCCTTTGAGTATTCCAGAGTGGAAGTGGGATAGTATCCCTATGGACTTCGTGTCTGGTCTCCCTAGGACTCCAGCTGGTTGTGATGCTATATAGGTTGTTGTGGACAGGTTGATTAAATCTACTCATTTCATCCCAATGAACATGTAATATCCACCAGAGAAGTTGATCAGGTTGTACATCAGATAAATAGTTAGATTACATGGTGTGCCCTCTAGCATAGTGTCAGATAGGGACCCTAGATTTACCTCTAGGTTCTGGAATAGATTGCATGAGGCTTTAGGGACCAAGCTTAGACTGAGGTCATCTTACCACCCACAAACTGATGGTCAGTCTAAGAGAACTATCCAATCCTTAGAGGATTCGTTGAGAGCTTGTGTGCTAGAATAGTCGGGTAGTTGGGATAAGTTCTTACCCCTTATAGAGTTCACCTACAACAATAGCTTCCATTCCAGTATTAGGATGGCACCCTATGAAGCGTTGTATGGGAGGAGATGTAGGACACCTCTGTGTTGGAATGAACCTGGTGAGAATGTTGTGCTAGGACCTAAGATAGTGTAGGAGACTATAGAAAAGGTGAGAATGATCCAGGATAAGATGAGAGCGGCACAAAGTAAGCAAAAGAGTTATCATGATAAGAGAATGAAGGCTCTCAAATTCCAAGAGGGTGATCATGTGTTCTTGCGAGTTACTCCAACAACCGGGGTTGGTAGAGTAATGAAACCCCGGAAACTTACTCCCAGGTTTATTAGTCCTTACCAAAATCTGAAAAAAGTTGGTGAAGTTCCTTACCAAATAGCCTTACCACCTTTCTTGTCCAATATTCAAAATGTGTTCCATATGTCCCAACTTCGGAAATACATTCATGATCCTAGCCATGTGATAAAACCCGCTTGGGGTTGAGGATCGAGGGATGAAGCAGCTAAAGGGAAAGGAAATTCCTTTGGTCAAGGTTGTTTAGAGTGGGGCTACTGAGGAAAGTTCTACATGGGAGATAGAAATCAAGATATTGGAGTCATATCTGTATCTGTTTGCTCGAGGTGAGTAGAAATTTCGATGACGAAATTTTTATAAGGGGGTGGAATTGTAACACCCCAAAATTCATCCATATGTTTATATGTGTTAGTTTTGGTATATATATGTTGTTAAATGTTTGATATGTTTGATCTTTATGCATATGTGTATGTTAGCGGTAGTTTAACCTTTGGGAGGGTCTTAATAGTGAATTCTGGTCTGCTGGGATTTGCCTGGTGCAAGTAGGTTCACCCGGCTCAAAGAGCTAAAAAAATCACGTTCTGAATTTCTACAAAATCCGCCCGGCCTAAGTTTTATGATCCTGGTCTAAGAGTCTGAGCCCAACCTAACTTTCCTGAGCCCGACCAAACGACGCTGACAACAATTCGTTTCGGGGCTTCTGTTTCAGCCTAGTTGCATCATTTTAAACCTCTAAATCACGCCCTAAACCCTAGTTTACACGACTCTAACAGTCAGAAATTGCCTCCTTCCCTTTCTCTCTGAGTTCTCATCACTTTTATCTAAAAACTCTCTCTAGGGACTATTTCGTTCACCATTCTCCGTCGTTCTTCAATTAGAGAACACCGCTGCGAACATGTGTTTATTGTGTTTTCTGTTTGGATCTCTAAACCGGGTAGAATTCGTGCACCTTGTCATCCCTTTTGTTAATCTCCTTTATTCTTATTGAATTGGGGATTAATCGTTTCCCTTTTAACATTTTGACCAATGCTTGGGGAACTCGTCGAGTCGTTCGAGGGAACCACTCTTAAGATTCGCTCAAGCATAACCATGGTTAAATCTTCATGCCAGATATTGTTAAGTCTCTAAATGTCTGATTTGAATTTGCCCTATGTTTCGATAAAAACTAAACATTTATTAATGATTTATTTGAACTCCATATTGGTTTCTAGCCTGTCTACTTAGTGTGCAGATTATTACTTTAAGTTTATCTATAATTTGTCTACCCTAAAAAGCATCTTGTTCATCTCTGGAGATCACCTGTCTGTTGAGTAAAAGTCAATCTGTCTGGTGATTGGATTATTGACTGTCTCCCAACCTGTCTAATGAAGCTCTCACTCGTCTGTAGTTTTTCAATGAGGAACACGCATGGACAAAAGAACCTTTAGGAGATGTCCACTCAATCATAAGTTACTGAAGCTCTCTCTCACGAGAATCAAGTTATTCAAAAGGTCAAACACTCAAAGCAACCAAGAATTCAGAAAAGGAGTCCTTCCAATATGCTTTATTCCCAAGTACAATTGGGAGTTACACGAAAAGGGAAATATGCTCTACAAAGTACAAAAGCAACCTGCACAACTCTGATTTGGCTTATGCACAAAGAATAAAGCACTGGTCATCCCTGTTAGAGTACAACTAACGTTCCTATGCATCAAATGGATGCCCATAACGACTCTATTGCATTTAATGGAGTTCAGCTCAAAGCCAAAATTTGGAGGAATGTCTCTAACCGATTTAAAATGATTGAAGCCTATAAATACATAAGTCATTGAATATGAAGATAGAGAACACACAACATTAAAGAGTCATTACTCTGCGCATTTATTCATTCATTCTTTCAATTTGTATTCTTCAATCATTTGAAGTTATTACGCAGTCTTTCTTCATTTCATATTTAATTCACTCTTCTGAGTGTTAGTGATAGACTTGCAAATTGTATTTATTACAATCTTTTCTCAAACAAACTTGAGTGAGCCTCAAGAGGCTAGGTGAGCAAACAATACTTGCCTTGGAGCTTGGAGAGGCTAGGTGTGCAAAGAATACTTAGAGTCTCGTAACCTAATCGAGTTATAGTGGAAGAAACTTGGTGCTTCCAAGGACTGGACGTAGCCCTAGTTATTAAGGGGTAAACCAAGTATAACTAGCCCTGTCAATCTCTAGATCCTTAACTCTTTAGTTGCTTTGATTATATTATCTTTTACTAACTGAAGGGGCATAAGTGTGAATATCAAACAAGTTTTAATCTTGCATGATTGTATGCTTTTTTGTTAAAAACTAACCAGACAAGTCATTTGTTTGTGCTTTGCAAAAACACTTGTATGTCCCAAGCTTCTATGTGCGAAAAGTTTCTAACTTTCTTTTAAAGTCTGATAAACACAATTCAACCCCACTTCTCGTGTTTATAGTTGTCTATTTCAGGTATAGGGAGAAGGGATTAGTATGAACATGTAGGCTTTGGATAGCATAAGATGAGGGTTAACCCATGACCCTATTGCATGCTATGTGCCTTGTAATGTGTTTGCTAATGTGCTCTGATAATAACATGATTAATTCTCATTGTTATATGAATGATTGATGATAATATGTTACAACATGATTGAATGTAATTTGTTAATGATGATAATGATATGTCATGGTTATGTGTATTGATGCTTTGATGCTATGAACTGCCGTTTTGTCGTATGGACATGTTAATTAAAGACGTAGCGATGTTAGTAATAAAACAAGGGTTAAAGATTAATTCCCAATATTCATAAGACATGAAGACTGGTAAAGAGGGGCGAGATAAATGCTCGATGGTACAATTTATAGATAATAGGATTGATCTATCAGTTCTCTAGGGAGTTTGGCAATGATTCTTTAAATTTTCTGCCCAGACCGTACGGTCGCGCTTCAGTAATCACGATCGTGATTGAGGACAGCACGCCCGTGCTCTTGTCAGCACGGCATGCTGGGAGTTAGCACTACCGTGCTCCCTAGCCAGAATGTGATGGTAAGTGGAAATTGGGTGGCTTCACCCAGATTTTCCCCCTGATGAAGCTAGACAATAATTAAAGTAAAAACAAGAGAGATGGTCCAATATTACCATAATCCTTAACAAAGATAATTAAACATAAATATGCTAAAATGGTTAAGATGGTAACGATAAGTTACCGCACGTTGATAAACTTTGATACTTATTGGTCAAATTTGCCATGATGCTTATTGATCAAGGTGTTGTTTTTTATAAACATTGATGCTTATTGGTCAAGGTGTTGATGGTGTTAAACTTTGGTGCTTATTGGTCAAAGTGGAGGGGTGGTTATGATTGTTTGTTTCTAATGTACATGCATTCATGCATTGGAGTCGTTAGTGGGGGAAGTTACAACATAGCGGAGTTCGTCCAAGTGTAAGGCGAACTGGCAGTCCGCGGTGATTCATCTAGTGGATCGTGCGCATCCGTGATTGTGCATCCTAGATTACGGTGCATTGTCTATCCAAGGGGTTCACCCATGGTTTGGTGGACTGTCAGCGTCGGTGCTTATTGGCCAATGTGGATATGTAACTCCAAAGTCGACTTCCTGAGATAGTTATGGATCCACATACATAACGGAGTAGTGGAGTAGTACTGCATCGCATAGCATAAGTTGTTTGATATGACATGATAATTGATATGTTAAATGTTGTGTTTATGTGATATGCTATATAGATGTTGTATGATCATCTTGCAAACTATTCCTATGCCATTATGTTTATACAACGGTTTCTTACTCCCCATCTTTTGTTGTTTCCTGTATGTATTTTGGTTTATGTAAAGGATGGTGAGCAGCATGTTGAGGAGTGACTCCGAGGAGATCGCTCGCATGTAGTTTAGTGTAACATCTCAGTTTTTTACATATATGTTTAATTATTTTATTGGGATAATTAATTATCTGGATGTCTATTTTTGTTTATTTTTATGTTTTTTACTTTGAGTAATTTTATTTACTCATTCAAAATATTTTTCTGGGTGCGTTAACAATGCGTTAATGTAGTGTATACACGCTTGCAGGGAAATAATATTACGCTATTGTTACTACTATTCTTTTTTTAGAAAAATATTTTAAATAATATGATTCAAAGGAATTTATTTTCTGATGTTACTTTATTTAATTTTAGATTTGAAAATAAATTAGTTTAGTGTTAACTGAAGATTAATTTTGGATCAGTAATTTTATTGATTGATCAATCCAACCATTAATCTTTACTCTAATTTGAATTTTGAAAGTATATAACTCATTGTTTTTAGATCTGAGGGTTAATATTATTACTTTTATTCTAAAATCAATTTCAACCACACATTTTATCTAATACTAACCAAAATAAAAAAAAATAAATTTTCTCCTTCTATCTCCCTCCTGAACGCGTAAACACCTCCCTCACACTTCTTCTTTTATTTTTGAGTTATGTTATTTGTACACCTAAATTTGGACACCTAAGTGGCAGTCGACTCACAATTGCATACCATACATATACTCTATCTTAAAATACTATACATCTCCATCCCACCCACACTCACATCAATCTAAGGTGACTATACAAGTGTCCAAATTCAGGTGTAGAAATAACATAACTCTTATTTGTTTTCATTCTCTTTCTTCATCTATCAGAACCCATCTTCTTCCTTCCTTCACATCAACTTCAAATCGCTTGCTCCTCATTCTCTCCATATCAAAGCCGCGCACCACCATCTACAGTAGGAAGAAGACCACGCGACCCGCCTCCTTTCCCCAAGTATCAAGTTCGTTCCGCCATCGCACCTCAGCACCTCCGCCGCTTCGCTGTTGCCGTCGTGGAGAGCCCTATCGTCACCGCTGTAGCGCCTCCTGGTCGTCGTCCAGACGTCTGGCCGCCGCTAGAAGAAAGAGAAGACCGTACATCCCAGTTCCCCTAATCTCACGCGTCTGTTTCGTTGCTCCGCCGCTGCTCAGTCACGCCTCCACCGTCGGAGTCGCGCCGGACTACCTTAAGCCACCATGAAATCTTCTTCTTCCTTGGGTAAAGGAAATCTCATCTTTTTTGCTCGGTTTAAAAAATCCCCAAATTAATTTTGAAACCCTAACCCTAGCCTTTTGAATTCATATTTCAATATTGAAATTGAACCTTATTTTATGCAATTGAGATAGTGAATTAGTGTTTCCCTAAACTAATTTCATCATTTTTTGAGTAGTTTGGTTTTTCCCCAAATTGGATTATGAACCTTAAATCCCCAATTTGATTTTATTTGAAATTAGTTTTGTAATTATGAAATTAATTATGTCTTTATGCAATTGAGACTGTTAATTAATGGTTTCTAAGTTTAATTTCATGTTCCTATGATCAAAGCTCATTTTCCCCATTTTTGATGATGAATCTTAATTTTCCCAAATCTGAATTTTATTGAAATTGGTTCTATTTTGTGAAATTAAGTATTTAAATCAACTTAGAATGAGTAGTTGATGATGGGTACCTGATTGTCTGAATTGTCTGATTGTTGAAAATGTTTTGACTCCTTCTCCGGGATGTCGTAATGATTGTGTTTGCTTGGGGAAGCATTTTTTATATTGTTTGGGAGCTATCAGGAGTTGTTTGCACCTGTCGCAAGGTGTCAGAGGAAACTGATACGTCCAGTCGAGTTGTTAGATGGAGTTTAGCTCTGTGCAGCTTCGCTCAAAAGGAAGCTGGCTGTTAAAAACCAATAAAATGATCTTCCCTTATCTTTAAGAGGTAAGGGGGGAGTGAACCACATCACACCATATTGGTGGATGTGAAGATAGATTTAAATTGTCTGGTGTTGGAAATCCTATACCAAGGATTATCCACTGTCTATTTATCTCTTTGTATGAGTGTGGTTGTAATATTTGTTTATGGCTTGGTTATGTGCTAGATATGGTTGTGTGTTGAGGAATTTGTATGTGGCTTGAATTGATTCTCATTAACATGTTGATTGGTTGGAAAATGATTTCTAGCATGTTGAAAACCATCACTTTGATCATTGGATCAAAGTGAGGATTTAATACTTGGTTGTTGCAAATAACTTGATTATTGTGATTATTCGATATAACTTGATATATTGATGCGTATGGATAATTGTGAGATTGTTTGGTGAAGTGTAACCTTCACTTTGGTTGTGATTGGCTTTTGGCCAAATGTGAATGGAAATGGGAATTTAACTCCAATCCATGAAACTAAAGCGATTTTAATATCCTTAAATGAGAAAATGAATGTTAAATCCATAAAGGAAAATGAATTAGTTTTGAACAATTATTTTGGAACTTTGATTTTTGGTTAAGGTTTTTAGAAAGGACTTGAGAAATATTTTAATCGTATGTTATATTTTGAATTACCCAAATAATGCCTTAGAAATTAAAGAAATAAGTGTTTTAAGGATAAATGAAAGCAAGAAGGAAGTGTTGTTTTTCCAAAACTGTTTTTATAGGGTTTAAAACCCTCTTAAAATGTTCAAATTGATTCCAAAATGGCTTTAATAATTGTTTAAGTCATAAAAGGATAAAATCATGTTTTAAGAGACAAAGGAATTGAGATCTCAATATTTTGAACTTGTGAAATTAACCAAGAATGGAGAATCGACCAATACTATTTTTGGGAGTTGGAAACTGTTTTTGACACTTAACTAAGTGTCGTAAGATTACAAAATGAATTATTAACATTTAGAATCAAAGAGTTTATGGAAAGGAATTTCCCAATTTTCAAACTCAAGCTTTCGGTAAACTTTTAGGACTATTAAGTGAAATGTTATTCAAGACATTAATTTCGTATTTTAATACCTAAGAATGAGTATTAGAACCTAGATAATGGATGATTTTGAGTAAAGGAAGTTTATTTTGAAAGTTTAGGGGTTTCGCCCTAAATCAAGTAAAAATGGGAAAATCGTCTTTCAATAATTTAACGGGATTTGAAATACTACTTTGAAGTTTTGGTATCAATATACCTATTTGTCAATCTTATTTCCTAATGGTTTGGTTTTAACCAATGAGTGTTGATTTTGAACCAAAAGGATTTTCGTCGTTACGACTAGTATTTCAAGTTAAATGGAAAACCTAAGTCGAGGATGGCTTAGTGAAAAAGACTTAAGGATTATGACTCATGGTGGAGCAAGATCATATGTCATAAAGTAAGGACAATACACTTATCCTTACCTCCATAATACTTAATGACAAAGAGTATTTTAAGGTTACTTGCTTGACAAGTAGTCCTATTCGGGAATGGAACTTAAAGAGGCATAATTGAGTTGGTGACAAATGACCAACCTTCATAATGTACTAAAGCGTTGAAACATGGATAGTCCAACGAGGGGTGATTCTCAAGTGGTTGGTACTGTCTGTTTTGCCTCTGGAATGACTTTTGGTTTCTGTAAGGAACCCCGAAATTTATCCAATGGAAAAATATGAACGAAATGGCTTTTGGTTTCCGTAAGGAACCCTGAAATTTATCCGGTGGATAAATATGAATGCACATGCCATTAACGGCATTATTGCCTAAATACATAGTTGATACTATGTTCCATAAAGGCCTATGTTCCTAGGAAGTTGAGCCGACATGCATGTGCGCATGAGGATGTGCTAGTAACGATCTTAAATGGTCTTGGGGATGGTCAGGGTAGGAGGGTCACAAATGGCCAGTTGGTGATTCTTCTTGGTCGTGGCGTTCCGTGCAATACACTGTCATCAACGACTTGACGCTAGCCGGTCAAGGTTATCGAGAGTGTTTCACAATCAATTATAGAATCACTATGTGGCTGTTACTATTGAATGCACAAGATGCCTAATATTGGTTGTGAAACATGTGCTTTAACCACTCCTTTTGAATGTTCTCTTAGCTCCAGAGTTAGGGTCAAATCTTCCTTGAGGCTGTGTAGGTATGGGACACTATGCAGTTTCAATCAGTTACCTCTGTTCTCGTGTCTCTATGAACTAATAGTGTCCAGTCTTGCTTGATGAGATTATGGTTACATTGATATTGTGTACTGTTGGCTATACGTGCACGTGTTATCTGTTACTTGTATATACTGGACTGTTTGACTGAGATATATGTTTACATGGATAACAATGTATGATATGTGGTGTCATGATATTTTCATATCTGCCATATGTTGTGATGTTTGGGAATCTTACCTCCTTATTTTATATTGCCTATGTCGACTGACTATGTGCTTTCTGTGTTCTTTTGAGAAGACTGAGATCATGGTGTCGCTCGGTTGGTTCATCGTAGAGGTTGAGGTTCGAGCATGCTGACGATATGTTAAAGTTTCTAGTGGACGTCTTCCAACTTCCAGATGGTCCAAGATGATGGTCTTTGTGTTTTTTTGTTATGCTCGACCTTTCTTTCTTAGAGACAGGCATGATTGTTGTTAGTCTATGGGCTATGACTTTTCTCCTTGGTAAGGGAGAGGGCTTTGTCAGAGAGCTACTTTTGTTATGGCTCTAGCAGTGTCTTTTGTGACGATGTCGATAGTGGACTCAATTAGAGTTTCTACTAGATCTCGTCAGTTAGGTTTGTCCTTCTCACGATGTACAAGAGAGGATGGTCTTTTTGTTGTTTTGGCTTTACGACTCAAGAGGGGGGTGAATTGAGTTTTCTTAAAAATCTTTCCCTCTTAAAAACTTTTTCACAAAACTTTTCAAATCAGAGTTGCGGGTTTGTGGCCTCAGGATCTTTTACAAAATCAATGAAAGGCTTTTACAAAATCTTGAATAGGAAGATGATGAAGATAAGAAAGATTAATTTAGAATAGGTTCAGGTTCAAAAATTTAATAATAACAAGATACGGAAACTGATTAAGCTTTTAACGATTAAGAACAAGTTATGCAAGTTTCAGATACAAGTATTAACAATCAAGAACAAACTTACAGGTTTCAGTTTCAGTAATTAGTTCAGTTTCAGCAATCAAGAATGGTTTTGATCAACTCAGTTTTGAACGCAGATAACACAGACTTGATTACCATCAGACTCGGGTTTCAATTCAGTTTATACAGATCAAGAACATAAATTATATTGAACTTTAAACATCAAAATCACAGGTTCTCGATCATAAACAGAAAGTAAAGGAGTTTGAGTTTAGAGATACTACACCACCAGATTTATCCTGGTTCAGTCACCTCCACTGTGACCTACATCCAGTCCCCACTCCACCTGTGGGATTTCACACACTAACACACAAGCTTTGCCAGGTAGCTTGAAAAACCTTTATACCACAGAGCACTCCTTCACCTCGAGATACCACACTCTTGTGAAGCGCCTCAATAAAAACGAAAAATTGATTCCTAACTCTCAATAGTCAGATAAACAAATTGAAGCACTTATGAGAATGAAACACTCTTTTCACAATAAGCTCAAGAAAGATGATGAATGATTTTCACAATTGATTTCGTAAAACTGTGATATGTTATGATATTCGATAAACGTTAAAGTGTTCCTTTGATCCCTCTTTATATAGAAAACAAGTTATAGTCGTTGGGATCAATCAAAACAGATTTGGGTCTGATAACAGAATCTGTTTTTCTTTATTCTGGTTCTTGAAATAAGATTCTGCATTGGTTCTTATAGAATTCGCGTCCATCTTGAAAATAACCGCGTCTATCTATCCATTAAGATTTTACATTCGGACGGGCTAATAGATGAGCTCCATATGCCACGTCATTGGACGGATCTTCTCATTAAGATCTTAGCAAGTCCAAAGACATGTGTGGACGAGCGCTTCTATCACTTTAGTGGACGAACACTTCTATCACTTTAGTGGACGAGCGCTTCTGTCACTTTAGTGGACGAGCGCTTGTATCACTTTAGTGGACGAGCACTTCTGTCACTTTAGTGGACGAGCGCTTCTATCACTTTAGTGGACTAGCGCTTGTATCACTTCAGTGGATGAGCACTTCTGTCACTTCAGTGGACTGGTGCTTCTGTCACTTATGTTGGACGAGCGCTTGTCACTTCAATGGACGAATGCTTCTATCACTTGTTGGATGAGCGCTTCGATCACTTGTGTTTGGACGAGCGCTTGTATTACTTCAGTGTTGGACGAGCACTTCTTATTTCGAAAAATCATTTTCATTAACGAAAACTTATTCCTTTTAATGCGGGTTATGAAAAAAGATTTTCTTTCATGCGTCTTTTCAAATAAGCTGTTTGTGAATAAGAGATTTCATCTCTTACAAATCATCTAAGACTTAAATCTAATTTCTCTGTTAACCTTTTGTCTTGATGATTCCTTTGATTCATCTCTTACAAATCATCGAAGACTTAAATCTAATTTCTCCGTTAAGCTTTTGTCTTGATGATTCCTTTGATCTCTGTCTTTGCTCTTTGACTCCTCCTTGTAGCTCTTTCGATTCCTTCAAGTTCTTCCTTGAATATTTTCCTTGTCTTTGCTCACTAAACTTGTTGATTACTGCTTGATACATGTCTTTACAATTTGACACTAAAACACTTGCATACACATTAAGTCGTATTTCTCATATATCAAAATCTCTAAGTCATTGAATCTAACAATCTCCCCCTTTTTTATTATGACAAATCTTTTAACAAATTATAAGATCAGAGTATAAGTGTAGCATACGCTAAGTGTTTTTATCATGGTATTAGAGCAGTCAGAACAAAAGTATATCAGAGCAAAAAAATATTAACAGAGTAGAATTTGATTTACTCCCCATTAATCATGTAAGCTTATAAAACAGAATTTGATTTACTCCCCATTAATCATGTAAGCTTTTAAGCTCCCCCTCAACATATGCATGTATAATTCGTTATTATCCCTTTATCTATATCATACTTTTTTTCCATGTATAATTTGTTATTATCCCCTCTCTCTATATCATACTTTTTCCTCCCCTTTTGGCATTATAAAAAAGGTAAAGAAAAGAAACATCCAAAGCGATAGAGAAGGTAAGCATTTAAACATTCAAACATAGCATATAAAATTGTTCATGATAGAGGGATAGAGATTAGATATAGGATTGATCGATTATGCCGAATTCTCTTCTAATGAAAAAGAAGCTTTCCTTGTTTAAGGGCTTCGTAAAAATATCAGCAAGTTGCTTAGTTGTATCAACATATTCAATCTCAATTTCTCTACTTTATATATGGTCTCTAATGAAATGATGTCTGATTTCTATGTGTTTAGTTCTAGAGTGCATTATGGGATTCTTAGTTAGGTTAATTGCACTTGTATTGTCACATCTAATAGGAACTTGGTTTAGTTGCACACCATAATCAACTAATTGTTGTTTCATCCATAAAACATGTGCACAACAGCTACCTGCTGCTACATATTCAGCCTCTGCAGTGGATAAAGCCACACTAGATTGTTTTACTGAACTATGATACTAATGAGTTTCCTAGTAAATGGCAAGTTCCACTAGTACTTTTTCTGTCTAGTTTACAACCAGCAAAATCAGAGTCTGAATAGCTAATTAAAGTACATGTAGATCCTTTGGGATACCATAATCCCATGTCATTTGTTCCTAACATATACTTAATTATCCTTTTAACTGTTGTTAAGTGTGATTCTTTTGGATTTGCTTGATACCTAGCACACATGCATACACTAAACATGATATCTGGCCTACTAGCAGTAAGATAAAGTAGCGAGCCTATCATACCTTTGAATTTAGAAACATCAACAGGTTTACCTTGCTCATCCTTGTCCAGATAACAGGAGGTACTCATTGGAGTAGCCATTTCCTTAGCATTTTCCATGCCAAACTTCTTGATCAACTCATTGCAGTACTTGGTTTGGCTAACAAAGATTCCATTTTTAGTTTTCTTTATTTGCAGTCCAAGGAAAAAGTTTAGCACCCACCATTGACATTTCAAACTCACTCTGCATAAGACTTGCAAACTCATTGCACAACTGCTCATTAGTGGCACCAAAAATTATATCATCCACATATATTTGTACAAGTAAAATGTTGTGTGCCTTTTTCTTAGTGAACAAAGTTGAGTCAACTTTACCTCTTTTAAATCCTTTTTCAATGAGAAAATTACTTAACCTTTCATACCAAGTTCTAGGAGCATGCTTTAAGCCATATAGTGCTTTAGACAGTTTGTAAACATGGTTAGGCAAATCATTATTCTCAAAACCGGGTGGTTGAGCAACATACACTTCCTCTTGTATAAATCCATTTAAGAAAGCACTCTTAACATCCATTTGATACAATTTAAATCCCATTATGCAAGCATAAGCAAGTAGCATTCTTATAGCTTCTAATCTTGCTACTGGTGCATATGTTTCATCATAATCTATGCATTCTTCTTGGTTATATCCTTTGGCTACCAATCTAGCCTTGTTTCTTACAATTATACCATTTTCATCTAGTTTATTCCTAAAAACTCATTTTGTACTTATTACTTGACAGTTCTTGGGTTTAGGCACTAGTTTCCAAACTTGGTTTCTTTTAAACTGGCTTAACTCATCTTGCATAGCCATCATCCAATGTTCCTCAATTATAGCATCATCTATGTTCTTAGGTTCTACTTGAAACACAAATGCCATATGATTATTCCAAGATTGATCAAATAACTTTAATAGAACAATGTAGACATATTATACGGTGATATGTAAGTCAACACAGAAAGATTCACAATCATACATTGATAATGATAATTAGAAAACATATTCAATCAATATTCTTTCTTTATTGTTACCCATTTTGTGTTTGGTGAAGGCTCTATGTCATGACTCCAATTTTTGCTCTTGACCTTCCACCACACCTACAAAACAGAATTTCATGTTTGTGCTATAGGTACCCAAGTCTGTTTGGGTCCTTCATGGTTAGAATATGATAAAGTTCCTTTTGGAACCCATATTTGCCTTATCTGCAATGAATAATTATTTCTCAAATTGTATAAAGCACCTCTTCTATTGCAATAATGACATCTAGCATATTGTGATGTATTAGTATAATGAGAAACATGAAATTTTCTAAAGGTTTTTGCCTTTCTCTCAATTTTGTACACTAGATCAACTTGGTTTTTCATTTCTTTTTGTTATCCAAGTAATGCATTCAAGTTGTCTTTATCACTAGTAATTCTAGATAGATCACCATTCAAATGATTTATATGATCCTCCAACTTAGGACAATTATCACATATAGATGGTTCCAAAACAGTAGCCAATCTTTCTTTTACAGCACAATTTTCTGTTTTTAATTCATCTAGCTCTTTGTTTAAAACATGATTTTTCTCTTCTAGGCATGTGATGGTTTTCTTAGACTTAGTTAGCAATCTAGCAAGTCTAATGGATTCTTTATGAAGTTCTTCAAAAGCATTATGCAGTTCATCATAAGAAGGTTGATAATTAGAACTTACTTCACTTTCTGAATTATTGTGATTGCTGGCCATCAAACACAAGTTTGCTTCCTCAGATTCAGATTCTTCAGTGGATTTTAGATCATTATCATCCCAAGCAATGTAGGCCTTTCTTGGCTTTTTTTCACTTCTTGTCCTTTGAGTCAAATTTTTCAGTTCTGTCCTTCTTTTGCAGCTTTGGATAGTCAAGCTTTATGTGGCCAATATTTCCACATTAATAGCATGTGATGTTGTTGGAAGAGTTGTCACCTTTGTTGAAATTTCTTTTAGGAAAACTGGATGGCTTTCTTTTGAAGTTGCCTTTCTTCTTTAGGAACTTCTTGAAATTTCTAATTAGCATTCCCATCTCTTCTTCAAATCCAGCCTCTTGTTTTGTATTATCATCATCACTGTCTTCTACTTCTCTGACTTGTGATTTAAGAGCCAATCCCTTCTTTCTTTTATCAGTTTCTTCACTCTCATTCAGTCTGTTCAACTCCAATTCATGTTCTTGCAATTTTCCAAACAATGTGGCAATGGTCATTGATGAGAGGTTTCTAGATTATGAGATTGCAGTGACTTTAGATTGCCATTCTCTGCTCAGGCATCTCATTACTTTGTTAATTTGATCCTCATTGGCGATTGCTTTTCCAAGACCAGCCAATTGATTTACAATGTGTGTGAATCGCTTTTACATTTTAGTCAAAGGTTCTCCTCGATTCATTCTGAACAGCTCATACTCATCTGTGAGGGTGTTCATTCTTGCTCTTTTGACATCTGAGGTTCCTTCATGTGTTACTTGCAATGTATCCCACATCTCCTTTGCTGATTTGCAATTTGAAACCCTGAAAAACTCATCACGGCTTAAAGCAGATGTTATAATATTCTTAGCGCGTGCATTATATTGAACTCTTTTCTTATCATCCTTATCCCATTCAGTTTTAGGCTTATTTCTTGGAGCACCATTAGCATCTACATTGGAGGGGACAGATGGTCCATTTTCTACTGCATCCCAAATGTCAACACCTGCTGCCTCAAGAAAGATTACCATTCATTCCTTCCAATAGATATACTCAGATCCATTGAAGGCAGGCGGGCGTGCAAGGGAATCCCCTTCATTCAGACAGTCATTGGAAGCCATACTCTTATAGCTGTTAAGCCAAACTTAAGAGTTTAGCTCTGATGCCAATTGTTGTTTTGGCTTCATGACTCAAGAGGGGGGGGGGGGGGGGTGAATTGAGTTTTCTTAAAAATCTTTCCCTCTTAAAAACTTTTTCACAAAACTTTTCAAATCAGAGTTGCGGATTTGTGGCCTCAGGATCTTTTACAAAATCAATGAAGGACTTTTACAAAATCTTGAATAGGAAGATGATGAAGATAAGAAAGATTAATTCAAAATAGGTTCGGGTTCAAAACTTTAATAATAACAAGATACGGAAACAGATTAAGCTTTTAACGATTAAGAACAAGTTATGCAAGTTTCAGATACAAGATTAAGCTTTGAACGCAGATAACACAGACTTGATTACAATCATACTCGGGTTTTAATTCAGTTTATACAGATCAAGAACAGAAATTATATTGAACTTTAAACATCAAAATCACAGGTTCTTGATCATAAACAAAAAGTAAAGGAGTTTGAGTTTAGAGATACTACACCACCAGATTTATCCTGGTTCACTCACCTCCACTGTGACCTACATCCAGTCCCCACTCCACCTGTGGGATTTCACACACTAACACACAAGCTTTGCCAGGTAGCTTGAAAAACCTTTGCACCACAGAGCACTCCTTCACCTCGAGATACCACACTCTTGTGAAGAGCCTCTATGTTCTTCCTTTGGGATACCTCACCCTAATCACTCAGAGAGACTCCCTCTCTCGTTACAATCAAATAAAAACGAAAAATTGATTCCTAACTCTCAATAGTCAGATAAACAAATTGAAGCACTTATGAGAACGAAACACTCTTTCACAATAAGCTTAAGAAATATGATGAATGATTTTCACAATTGATATCTCAAATTGATTTCGTAAAACTATGATATGTTATGATATTCGATATACGTTAAAGTGTTCCTTTGATCCCTCTTTATATAGAAAACAAGTTATAGTCGTTGGGATCAATCAAAACAGATTTGGGTCTGATAACATAATATGTTTTCTTGATTCTGGTTCTTGAAATAAGATTCTGCATTTGTTCTTATAGAATTAGCGTCCATCTAGCCATTAAGATTTTACATTCGGACGGACTAGTAAAAGAGCTTCATATGCCACATCATTGGACGGATCTTCTCATTAAGATCTTAGCAAGTCCAAAGACATGTGTGGACGAGCGTTTCTATCACTTTAGTGGACGAGCACTTCTGTCACTTTAGTGGATGAGCGCTTGTATCACTTTAGTGGATGAGCACTTCTGTCACTTTAGTGGACGAGCGCTTCTGTCACTTTAGTGGACGAGTGCTTGTATCACTTAAGTGGACGAGCACTTTTGTCACTTCAGTGGACTAGCACTTCTGTCACTTATGTTAGACGAGCGCTTTTGTCACTTTGGTGGACGAGCGCTTCTGTCACTTATGTTAGACGATCGCTTCTATCACTTCAGTGGACAAGCGCTTCTGTCACTTGTTGGATGAGTGCTTCGACCACCTGTGTTTGGACGAGCGCTTGTATTACTTCAGTGTTGGACGAGCGCTTTGGACGAGCACTTCTTATTTCCAAAAATCATTTTCATTAACGAAAACTTATTCCTTTTAATGTAGGTTATGAAAAAAGATTTTCTTTCATGCATCTTTTTAAATGAGCTAATTGTGAATAAGAGATTTCATCTCTTACAAATCATCTAAGACTTAAATCTAATTTCTCCGTTAAGCTTTTGTCTTGATTATTCCTTTGATCTCTGTCTTTGATCTTTGACTCCTCCATGTAGCTCTTTCGATTCCTTCAAGTTCTTCCTTGAATATTTTCCTTGTCTTTGCTCACTGAACTTGTTGATTACTGCTTGATACCTGTCTTTACAATTTGACACTAAAACACTTGCATACACATTAAGTTGTATTTGACATATATCAAAATCTCTAAGCCATTGAGTCTAACATTTTTATATTTTAGTTTGGTCAATTTGGGATGTCTGCGAGTTAATGTTACTGTTTATGGAGCTGCGACTCCAAGTATCTTATATTTTAGGAGCTGCGTCTCCATAGCTTTATGATTGGGTCTGTGTATCTTTATGTTTTCAGTTTACAAGTCGGGTTGGGTTTTATGTAAATAATTTTCGAACTTATAACCTTAATTATGATTATGAAATATTTTACTGTACATTCACTTGATTTCAAGTATCTATAGCGATGACTTGTGAAAAAGAAAAAAATTACCCCATTTTATTACAACGAAATTTAATTAAACTACTTTTCGGCCTTAAAATGTCACAGAAAATGTAGCGCCTGAGAATGGTGTTACATTTAGGACTTTTCCCTTCTGTTAGTTGTTTTTCGATTGTAATTTTTTTATTTTGGTTACCTGATCTGATATGTGACATCGGGGTTTTGGGTTATGTTTCATGTTTTACAATTATATCCGCAGATGTTATGTTTTAGTTCATGTGGTACTCGCTACCTTTGTTTAAGTTTATTTATGATATATGAATGTTTTAACGTTTTCCTTTATATATACATATATATGCGGGGTAGAGGGTGTCACACCTACTAGCTTGCTTTAGTCCTTATAGGGATTTTTCTAACTTGCATACAAGAGAAGGATCAGATCTATATGCAGGCCCTGAGGAGGTTGCATATACACCTCTTCATGTAGATCTCCATGGAGGAAAGCTGTATTGACATCTAATTGGTGAAGGAACCGATTAGAAGTGGATGCAAGAGACATGAGAAAATAGATGGTTGTCATCTTGGCAACTAGACTGAATGTCTCCATATGATCTATGCCTGCAGTTTGAGTGTAGCCTTTGGCTACAAGTCTTGCTTTGTGTCTCTCAATGGATCTATATGCCTTGTAATTAATTTTAAACACCCATTTGCATCCGATAGTCTTATTCCCAAGAAGAAGTGAAGTGAGAGTCCAAGTCTTGTTATTTTCCAGAGCCAACAATTTTGCCTGGATAGCCTTTTGCCAACAATCATGAATAACTGCATCTTTGTATGTGGTAGGTTTAGTATCAGAAGAAATGGCAAGGGTGAAATGTTTATGAGACTTGGAAAGTTTGTGTGAAGACATGTAAAATGGAAAGAGGATACATGACACTTGAAGATGATAATGGAGTTGTACTATTTTTCAAAGAGCAATGATAATATGTCGAGTATGCTGGTGCTATCCTTGATCTAGTGGACTGTCTAGGTGTTGGTGCATTATTGGCAGGGTTAGCATTATCACTGACTGCCTATGGAGGGTTTATGTGGTTGAAGGCATGGCAATGGATTCTGGTAGTGTGTGTGTGATGTTCTGTTAAGACATTTGAATTTGAGGAGATTCATTTGGTGGATGAATTGGAGTAACTTAAATATGAGGGACTCATTTGGTAGATCAATTGGAGTATGGTTGGGTAAAAAAGGTCTGCAAAAGTGTCAAATGAATAAGTTGGCAGAACCCGGATGGAGGTGTTGGGGAGATTGGTGTTATCAGGTGATTGATAAGGAAAGAAAGACTCATAAAAAATGACATTTTGAGAGAGGAATGTTTCTCCATTTTTCAAATCAAACAATATGTAGCCTTTTGTTCCAGTTTTGAATCCCAGAAAAAATGGTTTTTCTAGCTCTAGGATCCAATTTCTTTATGTATGATTGTATTGTATTAGCATAGCATAAACAACCAAAGACTTTAATGTGAGAAACATCAGGAATTTGTTTATGCATCATATAGTAGGGTGAAGTATTAGACAAAAAAAAGTGAAGGTTGCCTATTAATAAAAAACACAACATGCATAACAACATAGTTCCAAAACAATTTGGGCAAGTTGGCTTGAAAAAGAAGAGCTCTAGCCACAGTTAGGATGTGCTGGTGTTTTCTTTCTATGATACCATTTTGATGTGGGGTTTCCACACAAGTGGTTTGATGGATAATGACCTTAGAATTAAAGAAATCAGTTAAGTAAATTTCTTTACCATTGTCAGATCTGATGCACTTGAGTTTAGTGCCAAATTGAATTTCTTTACCATTGTCAGATCTGATTGGCAACCTTGTTTTCATCAGAAAAATCCATGTGTGTCGTCTGTGATCATCTACTATATATTGTAAGAAAATATATGTGACCAAAAGTTGAAGGAATGGAAATTGGACCCCAAATGTCAACATGTATTATTTCAAAAGGAAACGGTATTTTACTAGTGCTAGTACAGAAAGGTAATTGCTTCTGCTTAGCTAAATGACACACCTAACAAAGAGTTTTTATTTTTACAGAATCAATGAAAGAATAAGACTTTTGTAAAGTAACTAATTTGTATTGTGAAAGATGTCCTAATCTTTGGTGCCAAATGTTACAGTTGGATGCAAAAGCTGAATTCACAACAATCAAAGGAGATGCCAACATACTTGAAGATTGCATAGCATATAAGCCAAACTTGTGCTCAGCCACACCAATCATCTTCAAGGTATTGGTGTCCTGTATTGTACATTCAGAATGAGAGAAAATGAGTTGGCAATTTAAAGATTCAATCAGTTTAGAAATGGATATGAGATTAAAACTAAAAATAGGAATGTACAATACATCTGTAAGGTAAAGATTAGAAGAAAATATTATTGTGCCAGATATGTTTGCGATGATTTGGCTTCCATCTGGGAGTTTGACTAGGATAGGCCTAATTTTCTTGAAACTTTGGAACTCAAATAAGGAGAAACAGACATGGTCTGTAGCTCATGTGTCAAGATTCTTGTTTTTAACATGTGACAATTTAAACAAAACACAAACAGTACCTGCAGGTTTATGAACAAATGAATGGTTTTGGATAGTGGTTATCTGATTTGTATGATGTGGATTATGTTGATTATTGGACTGTTGCAGTAAGGCTAGCAAAGCTTTGTGATGGTCTGGAGTGAAACTAACACTTAACCAGTCATTTATTTCCCTGTGAGAAGAATGAGACACCATGCTTCTTTCATCATCATTAGAATCTATATCATCCTCTACAGAACAATTATTAACTACACTATTCTTGAAATAATTAGGTGGATAATCATGCTTTTTTGTAGCATGTATCCACTGTATGGCTAGATTTGTGTTAAAGCACACAACTTGGTGTTGTGTCCTCTGCCTCTACCGCCTCTTCCATTAGAGAAGGATCTTCCTCCTCTTCCTCAAGGTCTGCCTCTGCCCATTTGGCCATCAGAAACATTAGCAAGAACCTTGTGGTCATCAAGAATACCACCATTGAATTGTTTTTCTTGCTGGATTAACATATTGAACACCTCATCAACATCGGGCAAAGGATTCATAAGCATGATCTATGACCTAACTACAACATATTGCTCATTTAGATTTTTCAAGAATTGAATGACATTATCAGTTTCTCTATAGGTTTTGATAGTTGCAACTAGGGTACAAGTACATTGAACTACACATAAACATTGAGGAATAGGTCTAAAATTGTGCAATTCTTGCCATAAACCTTTCAAATGAGTAAAATAGGTTGTAATGGATCTATCTCCTTGTTTACACATAAATTTTTTCTTGCAATTAAGTCAGAACTTCGAAAAATATCATGTTGGTAGTATCTTTTCTTCAGATCATTCCACACTTCATAACTCGTATCAATCCACAAGGTGCTTTCCAGAATAGAGGGATCAATGAAATTATGGAACCAAGAGAGGACTAGAGTATTGCATCTATCCCAGGGTTTGAACATCATATCAGTGGGATTAAGCTTCACTATTGAACCATCAACAAATGCAAGTTTGTTCTTCGATTTTAGCTTTGGAAATTTGAAACAAAATACAGGTTCGGATTGTCTCCTCCAAACCTCATTTTAAGATATTAAAACTCTAATTTGGGACTTTGCCTCACATTTTATTCAAAACCCTAAAACTCGTCCGAAAACCTCTAAATTTGAAAGTCGGGTAATTCCCTTTCATCAATTATTTAACCCTAAAGACCTATGACTCATTTTGGAGTCTTAAAACACTTAATGGAGTATCAAAAATAATTTCTAACCATTAAAAATAGTGTTGGCCGAATTTTACCTTATTGGTCCATTTAACAAGTTTAAACTCATGAAAACTCAATTTATTTGTCTACTAGAACATGATTTAATCCCTATATGACCCAAACTAAGATCAAAACCATTTTAGAATCATTTAAACAATACATGGCAGCTTTGGCTGCAACAAAAACAACTTTTATATCCATCATTTCCTTCTTGATTTCATTAGTCCTTAAAACCCGTGAATATGCATAATATCACTTAGGTTTTAAAGTTGCAATTTTTTATCCTCTCAACCCTAGCTTCACTGAATATATATATATATCAAAGTGAATTTTTTTCTTCACCAAACATACTCATATTCAAGTATATGCATAAAGATATCAATATGTACAATAAAAACACATGCTTTCACATTTACAAGCATAAAAATCTAACTTTTGATCAAATGATAAAAGACTTGTTTTTTCCTCAAACCAAAATATTTTGAAGCATATAAGTACACATCATCAAACACAGCCAAGCACAAAAATAAATATCACAATCATGTTATCCAAGTGAACCAAATTTATATAAACCAAAAACCCTTAAACTTAGGGTTTTCAAGTAAGCATGAAAATAAAGAATATGAAGGTGATGAAGGTAGTGTGGTGAAAAAGATGGTGACTTGGAAGAAGCTTGTCAAAAACCTAAGATGAACAGAAAGGTTCAAACTTGATATTTTTGAAAAACCATGAACAAAGAGAGTTCTATTCATGATTCTAAACATGAAAATGGAAGATATAAGAGTATAGCAGACTTACTATCAAGTTAGAAAAAGATTAACTCGATGAGTGTTCTTGAGCTCCTATGAAGATGATGATACAAAGTGCTTCAAACAAAAAACTATGTGAAATAGAAGAGGCTTAGATGATGGTGAGGATCAAGGTAATGAACTTAGAATTTGAAAAAAAAAATTGGATGGTGGTGAAGAGTGTTTGGCCGAATATGTTAGAGAAGATAGAAAAGAGAGAGTTTTCAAATGTTCATGAACAAGGGTGAGTTTGATCTTGTTTAATGAAATGAAATGAAAAGATTTGGTGTTTAAAACACCCTTGGCCGTGAACTTGGAACAAAATATGTGAGAAAATTTAATTCAAAATGAAATTCATTTAGGTGTAAGAGAGGGTTTAGATGAGAGAAGAATGTGTAATTTTGAGCAAAAAGGTAGAAATTAACCTTGAATGGAATTGTGACTTTATCCATCTTGGGTAAGGTTGATAACTTGTCATCTTATTGTCTAATTAAGCTAATTAAGTGAAGTGATGACTTAATTAGTCGTGAATCTGTCTAGTTACCACTAGTGCAGAAAAGGGATTTAATGTCGGAGATTTAACATCGGTTTCTTTATAACCGATGTCTAAAACGAGGCGGTGGTATTTTTGAAATTCAACTCAAAACTTTTAACATCGGTTTCTTAAATAACCGATTTTAAAAAAAATTTGACATCGATTATTTTGTTAAACCGATGTCTAAAAATAAAAGGAAAAATGAATTTAGAAATTAAATGAAAAATGTTTGACATCGGTTCATTAATTAACTGATGTCATAACTATTTAACATTGGTTGGTTTTAAAAACGATGTGGAAAATTGAAATAAAAATAAAATAAAAAACCAGGTATAACCGATGTTTAGATTTCTGGCATAATTAAGTCTTTTCAGTTCCCTCCTTTCTCTAATTGCGTGCCACTCAAAGATTTCGAACCCTACCCATGTGCTCACATTGTACCGTCCTCTTCCACTCTCTATACGTTCGTCCACCTTTTGCCGTTCATCCAGCTTCAAACTACGCCGCTCTCCGCCGTTAAACCGTTGCCGTGCAACCACCACTACTCCAGCCGCCGCGCACCCTCTCATCTCCCATCTAACCACACAACAGCGTGAGGCAGTGGGAGGTACAAAGAGGATATTTGGGTTTGAACTGGGAAATGAAGGATTGGTGATTTGGGTTTCTATTTGGGTTTTCCCTTTTGCTCAATTTCTCACCACCGCCGCCACAAAGTCGGGCCCCACCATTGTTCCAATACGCCTCCGCCATCTCCATCGCTTCTTCAAATCACAGGTTCCTTTCTTTTTTTATCCTTCTACTTTTCTTCAAATCATAGATTACATCAGATTGCATTAGCTAGTTTTATTACTATATAGGTAACTTCGGTATACTTTCTTGGTCTTTAATATATAACCAATTTATTTTAAATCAAACAATGGCAAAATTTTAGGCGTATAAAATAGAAACAAGGTTCAATAAATAATTATAAATAACTAATTTAAATTTGACATATAAAACTATCTATCAAAGATCCTATTAATTAACCTATATCTTTGTTGATATAGTATGTCTTGCTATATATTCACGAGTATTTAGAAGGCATATATGCATGTCAAACTTAATTACAAGTGCACCACTAATTCTCTCTCTGTGTACATGTCTTGGTGAGCTTCAATTTGGTCAGGTCACTGGACCAGCACACAAGTTATAAGTAGGGTCGCATATATGACAGTAAGGGCTAGGCTACCGCGCCCATTGAGAGAAAATAAAATGCATGTGGTTTATAAACTGATGGGAATTCTTTATAAACTGAATAATTTGTAATTGTTTGTGGGTCTCTTTATATTTATGTGGGTCTGTTTTTATTACTCTGCCCACCTGCGGTTTTTTTAAAGCTTTCTGGTGATGATTCATAAGATTTTCTAGTATGATGTGGACTGTAGTGAGTTTTTTTTGTCTTGGTCTTGTTTTTGTTACTGTCTGATGGTTCCTGTGGCATTAAAGTTGTGTCTCTGTGAGGAATCCTTTATCTACATCCTCAATGGGAATTGGGCCTTAATTTTATCTCTGGTTAGTAAACTCAAGTATCAGCTTTGCGAAGGGATAGGGTTTTGATGATACTCATGTTTCTCTTTGATGGTGTATGGGTCAAAACAAATGATCAGTTATGAGGATTCTAGGATGGTGTCGCTCACTAATGTGGTTGCAGGTTTCTGGTGCAGGGTATGTTTTGGTCTTGTTATTGGTGTTAAGGGGCAATTTTTCAACATGAAAATGATCTGGTTCCTTATCTCATGGTTGGGGTTTGTTGAGAGGCTTCCGTGCTTGCTGTCTTATGGCGATTGGCATGGTAATGCCTAAGCATTTCATCCACTTTTAGATAAGAGGAGCTTTTTGTAGTGTTGGTTTCTTTATTTGTTGGGTAGGTGTGATGGAATAGTTTGTGGTGGGTTTGGGAAGTTAATATGTTCAACCTTGTATTAATGTTTTCTTTTCTTGTTTGTCCTTGTTTTTCTTGTATTTGTGTACCCTTTAACTTTTGGCTTTGTTCAATTAGCTTTAGCTTCTTTCTTTCTTTCAGGGTTTCTAGATTATTTGACAATTAGGATCCCCATTTGTGTGTTCTTCCAACACCCGGTAAGCTTTCTCCTCTCTATTATTCTATTTTGATTTTTGTTTACTTTAACTTAAGGATTAGAATGCTTTATTATTTTTTAGCGTTAATTAATTAGTAAAGCCTTAGTTTCCCGTTTGAGATTCAATTTTAATGAGCATACGCGTACTTGTTTAAGGTACCACTCACTGTATTGAATCTTGAATTGTCCATGTTGGATAGTTTGGGGAAAAAAATTTTCTTCATTCAGTTAAAATAGTTATTCATTGATTCTCATATGTTATATACTTGATGAAAGTTCAGTTTGATGAATTTCCTTTCATTCTCCGGGTGCATATTTTATCGCAGTGGATGTCATCGCGTTCAAGTTGGGTACGCCGGAGACTGATGGGAAATGTTGCCAAATTTTCGTCTAGTATGAGCATGAGAGTTAAGGAATAACTGTTAAACAAATGTTGAAAAAGTTTCTTCTCGAATGGGATAGGACCATACCCTGTCATAATAAGTAGTTGATGAAGATCTTCGGTGGGAAGGAAGCCGACGAAGGATTTCACGACCGTTATTGAAACGTAAGCATTTAATTAATTTAATCAGTAATCAAGTTGTTTTATTTATCCGAAATCTATAACATATACTTTTATAATGTTTATTTTCTTATGATAGTTCTATGGATGCAAGCCGCATTTTGGGTGGTGAAAGGCGTAGGCCTATTAGGTGGATTATTCCTAACGTAAGATGTTTATTAGTACAAATGTTTCAAGTGCAGTTTACAATAGTTATTACTTTGTGTTTAATTCCATATATTCAAATTTGGTTTCATTTGTAGTCTCGTAGACAACATGGCGGATGGGAGTGCGGATATTACGTGATGAACTGGGTGCTCGAAATTGTCTCCACCGGTATTACTGAAAGATGGCAAGAGGTAACTAATTAGTAACATAATTAGTTTCAACAGTTATAGATTAGTTATGTTTTATTTTAGTTTATTACTTATAAGATTAATCTTGTGTCCAATTGAACATGTAGATGTTCGACAATCCGACTCCATTCTCTGCAGGGGACATTAATGACATAAGGTTGCGTTGGGCAAACTTATTTTTTGAAGTGTACCAATCATAGTTTGTGTAGTTAGCTTATAAACATATCATGTACTAGCTAGTTTTATGACTAATATATATTTTGACTTGAAATCTATAACATATCATGTACTAGCTAGTTTTTTGGATTCTAAGTATCTTTGTTGTCATATTGTTCAGTTTACACTACTTGCGACATTATTACGTATTTAGCTCTGAAAATAATTGAAGTGTATGTATTGTTTGTAATCAATAGTGTGTTTTGGTTGTATAAGTGATTCAATGTTGAGACTATTTAGATTCTGTTAATTTATTGGGATTGACCTGGATGTAATACTGAAACAGGGGAAAGGATTGTAACTAATGTAAACTAGTTATTAAAAAAAATGAACTATAGATATCGGTTATTACCTAAACCGATATTGAGGGTGCAGTTTAGACATCGGTTAAAGCTAGAATCGATGTCTAAAGTGGTGTTCTGCTTAAAATTTTTTGTTGAATGAGCACTATAGACATCGATTATAGCTAGGAACCGATGTCTAAAGTTCCAATATACAACATCGTCCGTTTCAACATCGGTTCTAAAACCGACTTTAGAGATCAATTTTAACCGACGTTAAATCCCTTTTCTGCACTAGTGTTCATCAAGTTGGCACGTATTTCGACATTTTTGGTCTCGAAATTAAAAATTAGCGAACACAATTAAAATAATAATATTTTCACTAGCTCTGCCTAATAAAACACTGAGATGCTCAAACAACTATTTTCTGCCTCAGACATATAACAGGTCAAGGAATTACATTTACAGTGTAAATCCGTACCAGGTGTCAAAATACAACCCGATTCTTATATGGGTTGTTAATTCTAATTCAGTTGATTTCCCCGGCATAAACAAAAAATATTAATTATGATTACTAAATTGTATTTCTCAAATAATTTATTCACATAAGAATTTAATTGACCGATAAAATATTTTTCGAGGTGTTATAAGAGGGATGTACTTAGTGTTTTGACAAGTGACTCCAAACATGAATGGGTGAATTGTGAAAAGGACAAATTAAAATGCTTGAAAGTAAATAATTGAAATTAAGCATGCAATAATTAAATTGCTTGAATATTAAATCACAGAAAATAAATTGCAATAAAATAAATTACGATATTTAAAATACAATAAAGTAAATTGTGATACTTAAATAGAATGAATATAAAGAGCGATAAGGATATGACAGAGAAAGAGAACATACTGATTTATCCCGATTCATCTCCAAATCATCCCATGTGGCCTACATCCAGTTCCTAAGGTCAAATATCTGGTTTTCACTCAATAACTGGATTTTAAAGCAGGTTCATATATAAACCTTTACAAAGAAGAGTACCCTCCACACAAATAACGAAATATCACTTCCCTTTATGCAAGAACCTCAAAATTCAAAAGATATCATCACTCTTTGAATCCTTGGGGAGTCGTACCCAAGAAAAGAGATTAAGAAAATAAACAAGAAAATGTAGCACTCAAGTAGTGCAGAAATACAAATAATTTGAAGCACAAATACAATCTCAAATATGTGGAGTAAAATCTCTCAATAGAAATGTAATCAAAGTATAGTGGCGAGAGTAAGAAAATAATTTGACAGAATTTCAGTGCGCAATAGAATAACGTTGTATAGATGGCTGCCTCAAGGTTCCAATTTATAGAAAAATATTTAAGCCCAATAATAAACAAGGTATTCGTGCAATATTAGATTATTGCAAGGCCATAATCGATTATTTAAAGCTTCAGAAAAAATGCTAAAGGGTAGACACATCATAATCAATTATGATAATTAATTATAGCATTTATGTGAAAACATACGCATTAGTATAAATAACATAATCGATTATGCTAAACAATTATTATCTCTCGGGTTGAAAATCAGTTTTGTCAAAAACTATATAATCGACTATCCAAACTGATAATCGATTATTCCTTTTAAAAATAATTGATTTTTGAATATCTTATTAAATATCTTAGCTCCCATTGTTTGTCATCCACTTAGGTTTGTACTTGAGCATGGAGTCCTAAAGGATTATGTTACTTATCAGTTATCACTTAGGTATGACGAGATGACATTTGAGAAGGTGTTTATCATGTAATTAAATTGAGATTAACGTCTGTTAGGAGTGAATTTTCAAATTTGAGCTTTCGTTAGACAGACAGAAAGAGGCTACATAAAAATTGAGAAAGAAGTCCCAAAATTGATATATACTGTTTTGGCTAAAAGAAAGTTGACAAGTGCTAAGTCGACAGACGGAAAGTTGACAGAAAAAAATGACATAAAGAAGAACGTCGAATTCAGAAGATTATAGAAGAATTGACAAGTGTGGAGTTGACAAGAAGTTCTTCAGTTGACATGTCAGACAAACAAGGCCGTCGAAAAGCAAAACTTGGGGGGCATGATTATTGATGGATGCATTTCGAAAAGCTGACGAAGGAATCAAAGTAATGACTAATATTTTCTAAGTATTGAAAATATTTAAGAAAATACTGGTCGACAGAAAGGATAAATTGACAACCAACCTTTTTGACAAAGTATTAAGAAAAGTTGTCAAACGTACAGAGAAGTGTGAAAATGGCTAAGTCCTCAAGACTGACAAGGCATTAGCAAGATAAGCTGTCAAGCAGCCAGACCGTCGAAGACGATCAAGTTGACGCGAAGCAGTTCAAGAAATTGAGCAGTTATCGGAGTTGTTTGACAAGCAGTTTAAATTTGAAATTTAGAGAACTGCCAAGATACGTGACAGTCATTTAGATAGGAAGTTACTACTAGGTAGTTATTTTAGTTTCCTATAAATACTAGTTATTACAATGTAATAAGGGTTGGAACTTGAAACATCCTGCACGTCTCGATCACACAGCAGACTGACGGATTAACTCAAGTACTCCTTCCACCATGTTATCATCAATACAATGTTCAATTTCAATACAATATTGGTTCATTTCCTTCAGGTTCTTCATATACTTTCCAGTTTATTCATCATGTTCTTCATAATGTTCTTACACTTCTTTATTTTACTGCCATCAATATTGTGATGGCGAATTCATCTTATTTCTGTGTTAATTTTTATTAACTTTTAATATTTCTTCAATAGTTCTTCATGCATTTTCCAGTTTATTTATAATCATCTTCAAGTTATTTATTTAAACTTCATTATTTTTTCTAGAAATTAATACTTGTTTAATCCAGTTTTCCTTTACTATAATCATTACTATTATGCATTTAGTATTTGTTTAATCAAGTTTTCCTTCACTTTTTAGCATTTTTAAGTAGTTTCTTGTTTAGCTTCTTTTCATTCAAACCAACATTTTTCACCCGTCCTCTAGTTAATTTTCCAGAAAGTATTTCTTTAATAAATAACCACTTTTTACGTTGTTCTTACTTTTTAAGTCTAAATTATACTTCTTGTCAAGTAATAGTCAATTATTTCAATTCCAGAAATTGTTTTTATGATCTTCATTGAATAACTATACTTTCTACATATAAGCATATGTTTCTTATTTTAAAGTTAGATAGCATTATCTGTCTAATATTTGTATCCAATTAATTACCTCTCAATGTGCATTGTCAATTTTCTCACTTGTCAAATCCAGACTATTAGTCTTTGCTAGTATATTACCAAATTTGACTAAGTTGTCAAACGTGTACTTGGCAAACATTATCATCAAATAGCATAACTCGTAGGTCCCACACTTGTTTGATCTCTAATTATTTGTCACAAAGGAATTTTGGTTAGAAACCAAAAACCAACGTTAACAACGTCTAAAGTAGGGGTGGCAAATGGATGGATTGGATAAATTTTTATTCGGATTATAATGGATGGATTAGAAACAATCCA
Organism: Sophora flavescens; assembly: GCA_030762895.1. Taxonomy (NCBI): domain Eukaryota; kingdom Viridiplantae; phylum Streptophyta; class Magnoliopsida; order Fabales; family Fabaceae; genus Sophora; species Sophora flavescens. Next base: position 68,655,024 of record CM061066.1, read on the forward strand.
TTAGTCCATTATGATCCATTAAAAATTTATTAAAAATATTCAATCCATCCATGATCCATTCAATAAAAACCATCCAATCCATCCATTGACAACTATTTCACGGATGGATATCCGATCCATCCACAAAAATATTTTTGAAAATTAAATAGTTTTTTATTAACAAATAAATAGTTTTATATTTTTTTAAAAAACACTTTCTCTCCATTCCCTCTTTCTCCCTCCTCTATATTTTCTCTCTCTACCCTCTCTTTCTCTCTCTATTCCGTAACCTACCCAGTAATCACGGATCAGGATTCCCTGCAGTCCAAAAGTGACTGCAGGGAGATGCAGTTATCATCTAATGGTGGAAAAACAAAACTTTAAGATTTATGTTTTCATTTTTTATGTTAAAAAAATATTTTGTGAGGCTAGGATCATCTGCAGTCAATATTTGGACTGCAGTGAATCCACATCCCAGTAATCACCGTTGGAATTGGAAGCATGGAAGTTCGTCGTACAGTGCAAATAGCGAAATACAATTTTGCTTTCATTTGGTCCTGGTAATTCATATTGATAATTAGTTGAAAATATTTTAAATAACAGTTCAAAACTTCAAATATATCACCACCTCGTCGTTTTGCGAAGCATGTGACGTTTTTTTTATCACTTTTAATTAGTTAATAAGAAAACAAATAAATAAAATTGAAAATAATGAAGAGAAAATAATAGAAACAAGAGAAAATTACATGGAATTTTTTTTATGAAAATGATTTTAAAAAATATTTGGAACGGATAAAAATTTATCCACTACTTTTTGGTTGTTGGTCCAATGGATTTAGAAAATAATTGGATGGATCATAAACCATCCACTACAAAAACAATCCAATCCAATCCATTTATATATTTGTTTGATAGATGGATGGATTGGATGAATTTTCTCATGAATGGACCGGATGGATAACGGATAAACGGATAATTTTGCCACCTTTAGTCTAAAGGTTAACTTGTTATATGTTTTGTGAAATTACTGTTTGGATGGATGAGTTTATGTTGTCAATGAGAACCAACCTCATTTCAAAATTGTTATGCAAATTAATTGTCAACCATTTCCCACAAAAGCACTGCAGGGTGTTAGGACCTTATTTCCGTAATAGTGTTGGAAAGACTGTAGACCACTGGCTAGAATTGATTTTTTTTAATAGTTTATCACTCTGTAGTCCTAAACCTCTGAATTTTGGTTACCTTTTATCTGTCCATGACAATTATTAGCCTGTTACAAGCTCTCAAGCAATGATCTTCTAACGGCCTAATTGCACAGAGGCTATGGATTTTTTTTTTATAGTTTAGATGTCATATAAATCCGTCTATTAAATTAAAACTTGCTGTATGGTCATTTTTTTTGTTTGCTTAATTTACTGCAATTTGCAGTCTTGGTTTCTAGTTCTAGAGTACTTGATTGCAATTGAAATAAATATATATCTTTTTTTTTGCCCTAAACTTGGCATGTCAAGAATAAGAACATTACATTTATCTCAGTTCTCAATGCCTACCATGTTTTCTTGTTTGGGACCGAAATTGAAGCTCAGTGATTTAATGCTCGGTCAACATCTCTAATATCTATGTACTGAACTTTTTGAAGTATGTTAAGGTGTCTGGTTTAACAATTATGTCCTAATAGTACAGATTGGGTAAGTTACAACTTTGTTTTTCTTGATGTTTTGGTCCCCGTGCGACATCCTTGTTTTCTAGTCTTGGAATGGTGTGTACACGTCAACCCATTGCAAAACTACATTGATTTTATCTACACAGGTTTTACCTACACTGCTATGATGGATGCTTATGATGTGTTAAAGTAGGTTGATACAAGTGGTTGAATGGAGACATGAATGAGATGTTGACCTAGGATGGTTGATGTGATCATGATCCATTTACTGTTATGATAAGAAGTTGATTGGAAATGAGAGAATGAAAATTGAGTTTTAAAAGTATCGTGTTGAGAATACGTGCTAACTAGTTACATGTGTTTCTGAATATGTTGATCTGAGTGAAATATGATCACAGGGATGCATCTATGATCAATGCCATTGACATATATGTATTTGATACTTGAACCCTCTATATGTGGGACCGTATCAAATCATTCATCGAGTAGGGAAATTAGCTTATGAGTTAGCCCTACCACCAGATTTATCACACGTGTATCCAATGTTCCACATTTCCTACAGTCGCAACCTGTGGTGTGTGACCGACAGTTGGGATTTAGGGAAAAACCCTTAAGATCGACATGTAAGGAGGCTAAGGAATAAAGAGGTACCCTCAATGAAGGTTGCCTAGAGTCATCCTAGAGGTGAGGAGCACACCTGAGAGTTGGAAGATTCCACATTTGTTTCTAGCAAGTAAAGTCTTGTCCTCCATAAAATCTTGGGAATTCGGGACGAATTCTTTCAAGGGTAGATTGTGAAACCTATCCCAATTTTTTTTTATTGTGGATTTTTTTTTCTAATGGTATTAAAGGTTTGATGTTTTTTTACAAGGTCTAAATAACAAAAACCGAGGTGCAAGGAGCAAACACATTTTTTAGACCAGGGACTTAATTACAATAACCATTAAGCTTGTTTTAAAAGGAGAGAGGAGCTAGTCTCCCTCATTATTTTGCTCCCTACGTTCAGAGAAAGAAAGAGGGGAAAGGGGGGAGAGAGTTGTGCTAGGGTTTGGAATTGGTAGGTCGCCTCTTCCATTTTTCTTTTACTTTCTTCTTCTCCCTCTTGTAAAACTTGAATCCTCATGCTCCTCTTTCATAACCTAGAATAGAAGGAGAAAGAGTTTGAAGAGGAGTTTGAAGCATCCATTTCCCTCTCACTAGTCTAGACTTTATTCAACTTGAGGTAAGGGTTTAAATCTCTAACTTGTTAATTTCTTAGAATTTTGAGTTGGATTAATTTATTTATGTATAGTTGTGGCAATAAATTATTTTTTCTGGACATTGTTCGGTAGTTTTTTAAAACCTATATTGATCCTCTGTTTTGAAAAACCATGAGATTACTGTTCAAGAAGATGGAGTTTTCGAACTCCAGGAACCCGGCGCCGTTTGTATATATATATATATATATACGAAAGAATGTGAGGATAATATATATATATATATATATATATATATATATATATATATATATATATATATATATATATATATATATATATATATATATATAGGTTTGGCTTTGAGCCTTTCAAAGAGGATGGAAGGGGCTTTGGCTTGAGTGTGACTCTTTTCTAGTAGTTCAAGCTTTTAAATCTGACCACATTGTTCCTTGGAGCTTAAAGAATAAATGGGATAATTGCAAATTCCTCTTGTCAAAGATGAGTTTTGTGGTTTCTCATATTTTCAGAGAAAGGAATGCTTGTGCTGATAGATTAGTCAAATTTGGTATAGATAATCAAGGTTCTCATTGGTGGGATTTAACACCAAATTTTATTAGAGATGATGTTTTAGGAATAAGTTAGGTTTGCCTAACTATAGATTCAAATAGATTTCCTCACGGGTTTTGGTTTGGTTCCCCACACTCTTTTGTAATTTTTTCTTTCTTTAATAAATTTAGATGTGCTGCAAATGATTGGTAGATTCTTTGGTGTCAACCTAGTTGGGATCACTTTTCCTACAGTGATGCTTTTGCACGTCTTAGTCTTTTATCAAAAAATATAATCTATATTATAATATATGGATATTACAGAATAGGACTTTTAGAGAAGGACTAAAGTGTATTAGATGAGGAGTTAAGTATAGGTATAATATAGGGTATGTTTGATGCTCTATATTCGTATGTGTAATCTGCCTATGATGTATAAATGTATGGATGAACATATATGATAAATGTTTATCATGCTTATAATGATATATTGTCTATTTCTTCGGAATATTGATAATGGAATCATAGGAATGATGATATTGATGTTATGAGATGTTGAAGAAAGTATTGAGTTTCATGGAATGGAATTGTTGTTGTTGTAAATAATAAAATGGAATATGATGGATTTCTTATGTTAGTCAAGCGGGTGAATTGAAAGTATCGATGTATGCATTCATGAGAACCTGAGATATGGGGTTGATGCAAGTTGAATTTTTCAGAATTGTGTAAGTAAAGTAGGGCATTGTGACGGGACCCACTATATGGTCCTTGTGCATATACTAATTGAGTCATGTAATATTGTTCTATACTCATATTTTATGTACCCTCATGTCATGCTTTAGTTCATACCCTCACTGATGTTAACGCACCTCACCCCCTTGTGTCTCAGATGCAGGTACAAGAGTTGCTGGACCATCTCGAGCCGCCCCAACATCTTGAGTGGGGTTTCTAGTGTTATGCATCGACTACGCAAAACATTTTAGAATTTCTTTTTGGACCACCTTAGTTTTGTATAACTCTTTTAAATTGGCTTATATCAGGCTAATAGGCCAGGTTCAGACATCTAGATTGGAGCACAGGCCAGACTCAGGCCTGTCTCGGCCTACCCTATTTCCACCCTATCCACTATTCCTTATCTTAACTCATCCCACTATACTATCGTTATAAGCTTATACAGCTCTTTTACCAAACATAGCCCAATATACAAGCTAAATTATACTTTTGGTCCATTATCTTTATTTTAAGTTTCAATTTAGTCATTCTTTTATTTTTGTTCCGTTTTGGTCCCTTATATTTATTTTAGGTTTCAATGTGGTCCTTTCCGTTTAAAATGTGGTACGAAGAGGACCAAATTGATATAACTTTTATAAAATAAGAGACCATTTAGGGAAAAAAAATAAAAGATGGACATTTTGGAACCAAAAGAGGGATCACATGGGTTTAACTTTTGCAAAATGAGTAACCATTTCGGAACAAAAATAAAAGAGGGACCACATTGGTATAACTTTGAAAAATAAGGGACCATTTTGAAAAAATAAATAAAAATAAAAGAGGATCAAATTGAAACCTAAAACAAAACTAGGTTTAAATAAGTTTTTAGTCCCTGCAAAGTTCATCAATTTTGGTTTTAGTCCTTGTAAAAAAAATTCTTAGGATCCGTCCCTGTAATTTCAAAATCTTTGTAAATAGTCCCTTTCGTTACTCCTGAGTACTATACGTCATATCGGAAGAAAAAAAATTGTCAAATTTAACACTATCACCCTAATGTATGATTTTTTATATTTTCTAGCCAAAATTTGGAGCAAGTCGGATAGGAACAAGAAATAGCATCGGTACATCTAAGTACTATATCTATACTATATACATTTACGAATAAAACTCAATGAATATTATTCCAAATATCATCTCCTCATGCATTTCACATTTATTGCATTATTTCGTAGAAAGCATTTATGACGATTTTTTTTGCACAATTATGAAAGGTTTTTATGTCTAGCTTCTAATTAGGAAAAATCTTTTACAATTAAAGCATTCATTCAATTCAAATCAAGGATGCAATTACAATGGATTTTTCTTTCCCAAAACCATTTTCCCTCTCCAAATAGGCACCAAATATATCACTTAGAAAATCGAAATTTTGAGTTTGAAAGGTGAACAAAACCAAATCTTATAAAATTAGGAGACAAATCTATAAATTACAATTTTTCATATAATATCATATCACAATAATTTTTAAATTAATCCATCAATTAAACTGTGCAAATTTAAAATAGTCCAAATTATTAGATATAAATATACTATATCTGGTGTAAGTTTCACACAGTCCAATTATTTACCTTGACACATGATATAAATTTCTTGGTAACATTTTTCTAAAACATATGCATATATGAATTTTATAAAGAAAAATATATTATTATTATTATTATTATATTATATATAGACACAATCCTTTGTAAAAAATGCCTTTTTAAAAATTATGGTTTTCAAGATATAACATTTTTTATTTAATAATTATAACTTTTTTTTATAATCGGGGTTTGAACATGTATATAAGTAATTCAATATTTAAAGTTTTGATGCATAACAACATCATTTAATTCAAATCTTTTTAAATACACATGATATCATATTATCAAATGAAATATATATATATATATATATATATATATATATATATATATATGAATAATTTTATTGAATGTTCTTCCACGTGTCAACATCTGAGAAAAACATCATTTAATTCAAATATTCTTAAATATACATGATGTCATATTATCAAATGAAACTTTTATATATCCAAATCTGAGTCACAAGAGATTTGATTCAAATTTTGATACACCTGATGATAATCCAAATTCATTTCTAATGCACCTTAAAATTTTAGAAAATTTCATGTGTGATATAAGACCATATTACAATATTAAATGTGATATCTTCTTGCATTGGAAAATATGATTAACTCAAATAGATTTTGAAAAGAGAAGAAAATAATAATATGATAGATAAATATATTTTCTATTGATGGTTAACTTGCACCGGAAATTAGGATAAATGAATCAAATAGATTTTCAAGAGAGAGAAAAAAATATGATAGATAAATATATTTCTAAAAAATTCTTAACTTACACGGGAAAATAGGAGAATTAAATCAAATAAATTTTCTAGAAAGAAGAAAAAAAATGATAGATAAAAATATTTTTCTAAAAATGATTAACTTGCACCGAACAAAAAGAAGAAATAAATTATATCGATTTTCAAAAGAGAAGAAAAAAATTCATATCATTACGAAGATCACGACGACATATTTAGTATTAATGTTTAATTAGATTACATTTATAAATGCTTAATCAGGTTGAAAGGAGTTGTTTAATAAAAATGTATATTTATCATTAAATGTAGAGAAGTATTATACAAAGGTAATGAGAGAAGAAACGGTTAGTGTTAACTTATAATATTGATTTGAAAAAAAAATCACTATTTTTTTTATCAATAAATTTGAATTCCACAATTATATATTTAAAACAAAATCCTACAAAATATCATATTCCCGTGCATGACACGGGTCCATCAATATAACAGTAATTTTAATCATGTGATTCATAATATATGATTTTACTTCTAATTTCTGATCAAATTTCATAGCAAGTTGGATAATAAAATAAAATTATTTTGATATCATGAGTATTAGATAACGGAAAAAAAAAAATTGATGTGCAAGGACAAAAACATAGCGAGACTGACAGGCACACCGTCAATAGTGCTCGGTTACTGGGCTGGTAACAGCAGTTTTGAGAAATTTTGAGAAAAGCAAGAGAAGTAATGGACGAAGATCAAATAGATGGATGTGTGAGTGGGTACCTGAAGAAGAAAGGGTTTACGCAAAACGACCAGGCTTTACGTCAACACACTCACACCAACAACGATAGTTCTCTTCTCCAATCCCTCATTGTCACTCGCACTCAGTATCTTCTTTTTCTCTTCTTCTCTCTCTGTTTTTTTTTCATTCCATTGTATTTATATTTTCATAAGTTTTGTTGGAGCATTGCAAAGAAAGAATACATTAATAAAAAGAATTTAGGCACTGCAAAAAAAAAAAAAAAAGATTATCTTGCCTTTATCTTCTTATGGTAGCAATACATAGCCCCGAGTCCATAACTTGCTGTGTTTGGTTCTCGTGAGGATAGGGAACCCGAGTCTATAACTTGCTGTGTTTGGTTCACGGGAGGCATAGGGAAGGGAAAGGGAAAGGGAAAGGGAAAGGGAGAGAGCGGTTTTAATTAGACATTGTGTTTTCTTGAGGGGGTGGAAATAGGAGTTTCATGTTTGGTTCAAGGGAGGGATTTTAAAACAATTTTATTTTTAAACCCTTATAACTATTTATTTCAAATTGACAAGTTAGGATATTTTAGTCAATACATGATAAATGTTTTAAAATCCCTTCCCTCCCCTCCAAATCGTCCAATTAGGGGTGTTCGCGGATTGGATATGATCGGTTTTAAGCTAAAAAACCATCCGATTCAACGATGAAAACAATGTGCGGTTTGGATTGGATCAATTTGCTTACTTAAAAAAATCCGATCTGATCCAATCCAATCAAATGTGGTTTGGATTGGATTGGATTGGATAATTCGGTTTTTGTCATGCTTTATTTTTTTCTTGTATCAAGTATCTTTTTTACTTATTTAATAGTGGACAAAAGATAATTTTCATTTGATTGTACTAGTTTAGGGTGTCCAATACTTATTTTAATATCTCTTTATATTAGAACAATAGAATCTTTATGAAAGCCATCGACTATTTGTTCCTATTAACCATTATTTGATTTAATGACAAAGGAGGAAAATTCTAGAGAATTGTTGTCAAAATTTTAATTTGGGAGTTTGAGAAAAAATAATTATTGATATTTTTAACACGTTCTTTTATATTAAATGTTCTTTTATGTTAAGTCTCTATATCTACTCACTTATCCTATTTTTTTCCTTGAATCGGCTACAAATAAAATATAACTAATTATTTTTTAAATTTACTTATTTAATTTCCTATTTTTCATGTTTACTCAATCAAGTATATATATGTTATGCATCAAAACTTTTAGCAAAATATCCAAGACATTAATATTTATTCTAAATAGTCTCATATATGTCATTCCAACAAAAGTATTAAAGAGAATGAGGGACATAAAATTATGAAAAACAAAGCTAAAGTATGAGTAATACTATAATTAAAAAAATAATAGTAAATGTATATAAAAGATCGGTTTGGATTTCACTAGAGAATCCAAAATTCGATCCAATCCAATGAAAAAAGCAATTTTTTCAGTTATCGGTTTTTTCGGTTATCGGTTTGTTCGGTTTTCGGTTAATCGGTTTGGTTTTTTCCGTTTGAATCGTTTTGGATCAGTTGATGAACACCCCTACCCCCAATATTGGAGGGGAGCAAAAACTCGCTTAAGAAGGGATTTTGCTCTCCTCCCCTCCCTTTCTCTCCAAAAGTTGAACCAAACATAAATGTTTTAAAAAAAACCCTCCCCCTCCATTCCCCTCCAACCAAACAATACCTTAGGTGGCCCGAGGAGCTTTGCAGTGCACATGTGGCACACCGTCAGGTTGGGCTGTCAAGCACCTTTGATGTGCACCTCTGCGCACATGAGTCTAATGGTGTGTTTGGATGAGGGAATTTAAGAGGATAATGTATCTTTAGAGGATAATTAGAATTTATCAATATAAAATGTATTGTATTTTTACATTGATAAATTCTAATTACCTTTTAAAAATATATTACCCTCTTAAATTCCCTCCTCCAAACACACAATAAGGGTGATTGCTGGCCGGCCATAAAAAAGGCGGCCCATTACACGAGGCTCCCACCGGTGGGGTTTGGGAAGGATAGATGTATGTAGCCTTAACTTTGCAAGTTGAGAGACTGTTTCCAAGAATTGAACCGGCAACAACCTTACGGTTGTGCCTTAGCTGCTTGCCATTAAAAAACCAACAATTTTCATTAACTATTGGTAGTTTTTTATTTTTATTATCATTTTTTTTACATTTTTTAAAGAACTCAAATAAGTCATGGTTTGTTAATAATTTAGTCCTTGCCTTATGAAAAAAATTGAGGTCACATTTAAATTATGTAAGTAGACATTTTAATTTTATACCAGTTTATCTCATCAAAATTGCAAAATTTCAGCGGGTGCACTGTCTCACCCTGGTGGGACTATATTTGTATGTACCTATGAGATCGGTAATGTTTAACATTTTGAAGCTGCCTTGTTCATTCTGTAAGAGAAACTAGGGAATCTGTAATCTGATTGTGCATTTTATTCAATAGAATTCCCCTCCCACACTACTACGTGATGCTAATTACTATGGTTGTAACCTTGCATGCTCGTCTATGTTAATTTTGAGTATGGACTTCTATGCAAATGTTTGATTGAAACTTATCATAATGCATGAACATGCTTTTGAATTTGTGAATGTGAGGGAAAAAAGAGAGTAGATTGCATGATTGTACAAAAGCATCAGGAAAGCTTGTAAACTGTTGAGGAGAAGGTTTGTATGTTTTCTTAGAATGTGTGACATTTCTGCAGTATGTGCTTATATTATTTGAATGAAAACCCTCTTTTTTGCAGATTGGAGAGTGGTCCTGCAAGATACTATGATGGGTATGGCAGACTAAGATCATGGGCATACAGGTCACTAGACTCGTACAAGGTAACACCACGTTTAGTTACTTTCTTGTTTTGAAACTCATTTACGAAATTGTTCTGTTTTGGTTTCTGTGATTATTACATGGTTTTGCCACTTCCTTACAGCATGAGTTGCTACGTGTGCTTTATCCGGTATTTATCCATTGCTTCATGGATCTTGTGGCAAAAGGGCATCTTCATGAAGGTATGAAATATATCTACAGTCTACACACACCACCACACACATATTGCATGATTCATGATCGTGGTTGATATTCTCAGCTCGGAGCTTTTTCAATACCTTTCGTGAAGACCATGAAACGATGCACTTACAAAACCTTCAAAAGTTGGAAGGAGTTCTTTCTCCTCATCACCCAGAGGTTTGTTGCTGCCTAAAATCTTATGGTTCTTTTAAGATTCTTGAAGTTGTTCGATCATTAGCATTAAAAAATGATACAATATTGTTTTTGTTCAGGAAATGGTATTCGCTCATTCCCTTAGGCAGAGCAAATTCAAGATAAAGATTTGTGGGGTAATATTTTGATTCTTCTGGATTAGTTTGTCAAATATGCTATAATTGAAATTTTTCTGTTTCCACGTTGCCCCCTTTGGACTTTCTCTTCTGTGTTTAACTTTGATCCTGTGAATATAATTTTTATTAGTATTTATGATGCTTTACTTTTTGAAAGAATACTTGGCTATTATTAGCATTTGGTTTGCAGTTACCTTGAAAAAATTGTGAATTTCTGCCTTTTTTGTTGCTATTGAATCCAAGCTGTTGACTGTATATGCTGGATAATTCCTGCACACGATTATATGCATCGGATAAAACATTTAATAGTCTTACAATGTTATAGTAATGTTTCCGGGGATTATATGCATTGGATATTGATGTTACACTTGTTGGTGGATTTCTTAGAAGTACATCATCTCATTATAGTGTATTTGCATTTTCAGATGTGGAGCTTTACCATGAGATCTAAGTTATTGATTGAGGGAAATTTTGGGACATACCATTATTTCCACACTAATCTCTGTTGTAGTAGGCTGTTACCTGAATATTAAAACTTATATGATTCAATCAATATCTGAATTCCATAATTCATCTATTGATCTGTTAAATTGGATGACATTTTTGGTTTCTTTTTTCTGACTGGACCACCATTGTCTTTGTTTATATATGTTTTGTTGTTTCAGAATTTTCATCATTGAGGTCATTACGTTTGTTATAAAATAGAGATATCATGGGAAAATCTGATAATAGTTAATATGTTTTGCCAGTATTCCTATGAGCTTCTGTTGCAACATCTACACAGTACACAATCCACCACTATAATTGGTATTATCAATGAGCACATTAGCTTCCAAGGTATTTTTATTCTTTTGAAGATGCATCTGTTCATTTGAACTTTTGAGTTGTCTGTATTGCATGTACTTCATTATTTTTGTTGTTTCACTACAGTTACTACCGGACTTTAGTTCAATTTCTGATGATCCAGAAGCTGTTACCCTCACTGGAAGCATCCAGGATAAAGCAAAACCATATAAATCAGAAAGAAATACTTCTAGGGGTGAGTCCATTAATATATTGGCAACCAGATCAAGTTAGAAATTATCTTGCTCTTTATTTATATTAATGTGATCCCAGTTTCTTACTTTTGTAAACTTCTATTGTAATAAAAGTGTATTCATAGCATGTAGATTTCCTGAAACTTTCAAACACTTAAAAGTTAAACATTTGCCCAAATGTTCTGCATATTGGAGTTTTCTTGCCTTGGTAAATTTATCACGAGAGCCCAATGTTGAGAAAAGCAAACCAGGACTTGGTGATTAGTGAATTGAACTGTGACATTTACCTCCCTTATCATGCATCATCTTTGTACTTGGAATGATGTTTGGAGGCTTATTTTAAATTAACAGAATCTTTGGCTGGACCATGCTAAGGTCAATGGCTTGTTGTCCAGTGTGGGTGCCATGGCTTCACCAAATATTTTAAAATAAGAAGACTTCCCTTTACGTTTTTGTCCTTTATTCTTATAATTTGTGTTGGCTACCCCAAAAAATTTACATGTCTCTTAAAGGCCCTTTACATGCACATGTATAGTAGCCCTTTCACAATCTATTTCCAGATCTACTACTTGGAACCACAGTCGTGGTTCCTTGGTCGATTGGACATCTAAAAGAAGCATGTAACTGAATGAGAAAACCTACTTAGGGAAGGAGGAAAAGGGAGAATAGTAACTTTGAATAATACTCTTTGTCTAATGATGTGATACAAAATATGAAAATACTAACCGAATGGTTCTATTTATACTAATAATTAGATCAAGTACTCGTGTCGTAGTGCTAGTAAAAGTCTAGGCGGACCCACTAATAAAATAAGACTACTAATGTCTAACACTATTTAAATCAGGAAATTTAATAAAATCAGGAAATAACTTTCGTAAGAGTGCTTCCTCAATTAAATGACTAATTGATTCCATAATATATAATAGATATCATCTAAGATATTCTATGATACAATAAAGATGTAATAAGATATTTTGTCGATATTCTGACAGTTTCGATGGCCCCTATAACAAAAAAGAAATTCTTGATTGAATTCTTCAAATGAAAGATTTTTCTGATTTAAATTATTAATAAATTATCAATTATTTGTTCAATAATGGTCTGGTTTCAATCTCAATATCTTGCTGCCACAGTTGCTTGAAGACTCTTTAGAAGAACACACAGAAAAGGCTGGTGCCTTGCTTTCAAACACTGAAAAGGGCGAAGGAGAAGCCAAAGAGGGGGAGAATGATGAGAGTAAGGTACATCTGTTCTTAAAGTGCATTTCGGACTGTGTGTTTTCCATGAATGCTTTTATTGGGTAATTTTTTATCTATATGTTTCTCAGAATGTATGCACTTGTAACAAAGTTGTTCATGAGTTTCATTTGATGACATCTTGATCACCTTAATACAGAAAATCCTTTGTCTTGTCTTCAAAAGTTTTAATTGCTTTTTCACTTTTGTTTTGCACTTCTTTCTCTTTTAGAAAAGGTCAATTGATGGAGGAAAGCATGGTGGTTCACTGAAAAAGGTAAAAAAGGACAAGTCGGGAAGTGCAACAGGGAAGAGTGCAAAACCTGAAGCTAACACTGTATCTACAGCACCTCATGTTAAAGCAGAACTCCCCTTGCCCATAGTGTTTTTTCCCAAGCCCAAATCTTTCTTTAATAGACTTTGCATATTCTATATAGGATGTGGATTAAAGCAGAAGGCATTGTGCTATCTCTTCTTTTTTCAGTAGGAACTGCGGTGCCGAAGTTAGTGGCTCTATTCTTACATAACTAATGAGAATACTCTAAAGTCAGAAAAAAGCATTCCATTGAAGATAAAATATTGTATTCCACTGAATGGTGTAATGTTTCATTCTTGCAGTTCAACCGACGTAGAGCTTTCTATCCTTGAAGATTTAAGGAATCGTGTACAATTGAATAGTGTTGCACTGCCATCGGTTAACTTCTATACATTTATTAATACACATAATGGGTAATGTCTAATATTTGGTGCTTAATGCTTAGTTTTTGGTCAACTATCAGTTTAAACTGTTCATCGATATCCCATGATGGATCATTAGTTGCTGGAGGATTTTCTGACTCATCACTCAAGGCTCTTTCTCTTCATCCTCTTCCACCCCTCCGAAAGAAAGCCTCTTTTCTTTTAGAGGTTTATCTTAGTAGATAATATGAAATTGTGGTAACTTCTGAGTTGTAATTTGTATCCACAGGTTTGGGATATGGCAAAGCTTGGACAACGGCCCACCAGTTGTAAGTTTTTAGTTGAAAATTCTTTTGTTTAGACCAAGCTGTGATTGTTGCATTCTTTAATGTAAACACGGTTAGAAACAAGTTTAATGCTTCAATGAAATTGTATTTTGTTATCAATATCGTGCTGCAGTGCCCTGATATAGTTTATAAAACATAATCTGGGGAAAGCTCCTTATGTATTTATGCTTGCAAAATATATTGTAAATTGTGATGCAGCTTCATGATGGGGTACATATGAAATTTTCACCATCCCATATATAAAGTTATGGGCAATACCTCTCTTTGTAGTGATAGTTAGTAGACTGGATTCTCTGGAAGATAACCTAACACATTCATAGATCATAGTACAATTTCATTTGGACTGTTAAATTTTAAAAATCAATATCAAAAAAAGAAATTGGTTTAAGTATGTTAAATAAAGCAGTATCAGCACTCTGTTCCCCCCTAATAGCCTTTCAGTTGAAACCTTCTTCAGAAAAGATTTGGGAGATTGATAGATCTCTCGGTCTTTTTTGTTTTTGGGATGTTTAATGGATCTTGAATATCATTTGAGAAAGTGATGTCATTGTATTTTGTACGTAATGACTGGTCCTTCAATGCAACGATGGTCTCTTCCTTCTTCATCACCATTGCCCATCTGCATACTTAGCTGGCTTATTAAGCTCAGAAACCATGTCTCTTATTGCTGAAACATAAGGGTGCCTAGCAAAAAATGACAGTTGAGTTGAACAAAGCCAAAACTAAGGTTCTATTTGAATAGTTAGGTTGGTTGAAGCAACTATGTTAAAGTCTTGAGCAATTTAACGTGCTCAGATATGAGTTTTATGTTTTACTTGCTCTAACAGTCCTGTTATTGCTATCACCAGCTCTTTCACACGGAGGGAATGACACATCACAAAATGAACAAATGCTGGGGCAAAATGGCAGGAAAACACAGTACACGTTGTTTCAAGGTCATTTGGGGCCAGTCTATGCAGCTAGTTTCAGTCCAGTTGGGGATTTTATTCTTTCCTCTTCAGCAGACAAAACAAGTATGTTTACTCGATCTTTTTGAATGCTATTCATAAATCTGTTTCGTCTTCACTTTTGATAACTTTTATATATTTTGTTGTATTTAAAATTTGTAGTCTTATTCTGAACCATGAATCTTACACTATGCAGTTCAATTATGGAGTAGAAAGCTTAATGCCAATCTTGTTTGTTACAAGGGTCACAATTACCCTGTCTGGGATGTTCAGGTAAAACTTTATCTTCTGAATTTTTCTAACTTTTATAGTTTCCCCTATGTATTCTGATGACTGGTGTAGAAGTAGAACAGCAAACCAAATACTTGAAGCAAATAATTTTAAATTTAAACATTTAAATGTGATGCCTATAAATTTTTTTATTGTTTTAACCAAATATAGCATATGCATGTATATGCAAGTCAGTTCTAGCTATGCTTCAAATTTCTTCAAAAGGCCATCCACTTTGTTCTTGCATCTTTATCTTTTTTTTTCCTTTTCCCTGCAAGTTTATTATGGTCTCAATGATATAATATACCTTCGTCTTCCTTTTGCCTTTCTCTGTCTGTATTTTACTTGATAGTCTTCCGCCGTTGCTACAAGGCAGTGTGGTTCTCTGGGAAATAGACACCTCGCATTTTTGTTTGATACACTACGAAAGTATATGACATTGCAATGATTTTACTTGGGAAGATAAACCAATTATTCTTTTCACATTCATCAATCTTTTTTTGTGCTTAGATAAAAGTATGTGCACGTTTGGAACTATGTTATCTCAAGTCTCAGTTCAATCGCTGCTGCTTGTGAAGATTTGATTTATTCTCTATTGAAAGGATATTTTGTTGTTTTCCACTTTTCGCCTTGGGGCATTATTGTTCATTCGCATGGACATTCTAGAATACTATATTATATATTTATTTTCTTGGTGCAGTTTAGTCCTGCAGGCCACTATTTTGCCAGCTCTTCACATGACAGAACGGCTAGGATTTGGTCCATGGACAGAATACAGCCTTTAAGAATAATGGCCGGGCACTTGTCGGATGTTGATGTGAGTTATAAAGTCCAATATCCTTTCTCTTCTGCTTGTCCTAATTTTCTCCAGATTTTATATTATCCACTAGTTCATTAAAGTTTTTATTTACATATATTGATTGCTTCAGAAATTCATATGGTAGTGATTTTTTTCTGGACATTTCAATTAATTCGTGATACTGTAACACCTTATCTAAGATGGACAGAAAGGTAGCTATACTAAAACGATGTGTAAAGTGATTTTGTCCATCCAAATTGTTGTTGCAGAGTCTTGGACACTGATGCTACAAATAAAGGGAAATACCAGAATAATATTGTGTACATCAACTCACCAAACATGTTTTAGCTTGTGGTTTGCAAAACTACATCATTGTGTGTTTGTGTGTACAAACACACACACACACACATATATATATATATATAGAGAGAGAGAGAGGGGTGAAAATTAGAAACCATACCATATCACAAGTCACACGGTTTAAGCATCCTAGGTCCATCATACAAGAGGACGGGGAAATGGAGGGTAATGGAACCATATGATTCAAGTGGGGGTGGATGAAATGGATCGGGTGTTATTTGTGATAGAAAAATACCTCTCAATCTTGAGGGAAAATTTTACTGCACAACTATAAAACCTGTGATGTTGTATGAGACTGAATATAGAGTGGTAAAAAGTCAACGGGAGAGTAAGCTCTATGTAGCATAGATAAGAATGTTGCGTTAACTATCTGGTGTCGGACTTCTAGGTATTCAGCAGAACTGCAGTGATACTTCCATTGCTGGAACTTGTTGAAGAGTCAAATAAGTAATTTAAAATCTTAGACATATAAATGGTTTAGACCTTGGCTTATTAGCACAAATGAAATGCAACAGGCAACCCAGTTTTTGAATTGATGTTAACTTCAAATTTTATATCTTTATACACACACACACTTCGATTCGACTATTGTTCAACCATTAAACCTTGAATCAATTCCTTGACTAATTCAATGATTGATTTATCTTCCAGAACCTTTGGTTTCCAGTTGATTCTAATGATATTTTTGCCTATTATTTGATTGATCTGGCAGACATTCTTCTCAGTTGTCATTTATGGTTTAAGCATGAAAGCTAAATTCCATTCTTGCAATTAACCTTATGAGAATTCCTCCTCACCAAGTGGAACTTAATTTTAAGTGAAGTACTTAAAAATTTTTGTTGTCAAGTCTGAGTATTTTCAGTTCAATCTGTGTTGAATTGGAAGGTTTTAGGTAGGGAAGGAGGAAAAGAGAGAACCAAACTAAGAAATAATAAGACTGATATTGATTTGATGTAGTGATGATGTAATTACAAAAGACAATCCAATAGTCTTATTTATACTAAAAATAGAATCATAATCTTAATCAAATAGAGAATCAAATCATAAAATATAAATAAGAAATAAATCCTAAGAGATTATATAGGATGCTCTAAGATATGAAAAGATATTATCGGATATTTCTCTGATTTTCTAACACTCCCCCTCAAGCTAAAGCTTACTAAGCTTTAAGTTTGTTACATGAAAACAATGTATTTCCCCTCAAATTTAACAAATTAAAAAACTGAGCTCCACGAAAATAGTGGTTGGAAGGCAACTCAAGAATGTTGGAGAGGCCAGAGAGAGTTGCTAGAAAGATAACTTAGCAAGATAGCCGGAATGATCATTAGCCTCACAGAAATTTCTTTGCAAGCAATCTCACAAAGCAAGGTCCAAACTCTTCAAAACCGCATTTGGAAGCTTCAACAACAATATCAGAGATCCAAATTTTTAAAATTTTTGAAATTAAGTTAGACAACTACTTCCAGGACTGAGACGATGCCAGTGCATCTGGGACAAGGGGCCAAGGCTAGTGCATCTGGGAGAAAGACGAGCCAGTGCTTCTAGGAAAAAAAGTCGGGCCAGAGCATCTGGGACAATGAGTTGGGCTAGTGTGAGTCATAGCCAACATAAGTCAATCATCGACAGAAATAGAAGTCACGACTAATATGATTCGTATGTGGGAAAAGAGACACCATCAGAATGATCGTCAGTGGGAACAAAAGTCACCACTAATATGATTCATCCATGGGAAAGGGGTTACCACCGGAATGATCGTCAGTGGGAAGAGAAGCCACACTGGTATGCTGGGCTAGTATGTTGGGGAGTCCTTAGGAGTATCTGAGGAGGTAGAACTAGCCATGGGTTAGAACACAAATGCAAACAACCGAAATCACAAGTACCTGAACCGTACAACACACGGGGACGTTGCTCAAAAGAGGTCCGATGAAGGAGGTGAGCATAGATCCAAAGAGAGTAGGGAACGGCGTGTTCGACGCTGGAAACGTCGGCCGGAACGGCGGCCAGACGAGCCGTCATGCGCCGGAGGAAGGTGCGCACGCGTGTGACCGCCTGCAGATCAGAAGAGACGGGCGTGGAGGCCCGTCGGGATGAGAACGTCGGTGCTGTCAGGATGGTTGGACAGATCGGCCGACAGCGAGTATGGTGGTGTGGTCGGCGGACGGATATGACGGCGGACGGTGGCGGACAACAGCTGACAGGACAAGAACGAGGGTCGAAACGACAAAGAACGCGTCGGAAAAGAAGAACAGAACAGAGAAGAGAAAAAATGGCTGGATTTTGTATAACTGAGAAAATGATAAGATGATTAGAGTTCCTTCATACTTCGTGGAACTCTGTTGTGGAATAGTGACAAGACAGGTCACGGAGGATGGTACCGTTGTCTGGCTCTAGATACCATGTTGAATTGGAAGGTTTTAGGTAGGGAAGGAGGAAAAGAGAGAATCAAACTAAGAAATAATAAGACTGATATTGATTTGATGTAGTGATGATGTGATTACAAAAGACAACCCAATAGTCCTATTTATATTAAAAGTATAATCGTAATCTTAATCAAATAGATAATCAAATCATAAAATATAAATAAGTAATAAATCCTAAGAGATTATCTAGGATACTCTAAGATGTGCTAAGATATTATCAGATATTTCTCTGATTTTCTAACATGTGTTATGCGATGTTTTAGTGTTTTCTTTTGTCTTATTTTGTGTGTGCAATGGCATGCCAATTGCAATTACATCGCCAATGGCTCCAGTGACAAAATAGTTCGACTATGGGATGTGCAAACTGGGTAATGTGTCCGGGTTTTCATTGGTCACAGGAGTATGATTTTGTCTTTGGCAATTTCTCCTGATAGTCGTTATATGGCATCCGGCGATGAAGATGGCACAGTCATGATGTGGGACCTCTCTAGTGGCTGCTTGATGAGTGTGATTTCACCTCATAATTCTTTGATATTTTGCATGCATTTTCATATAGTTTAGGCTTATTTTATTTGATTATTTGTTAATTTTACCTTAGAACGAGTAAGGTGGTTTTGTGGTGCTTGTGTGCAGGAATCGAAGATTAAAAAGCTCATGATCAGTTCATGCGTTAGCCAAGCACGAAGATGGGAGCTTGGAAGACAAGAAAATGAGGCAAACAGAGTCGATCACGGCCTGGCCGTGATGACCATCATGGCCGTGATCAAGTGAAGGCGAAAAGGAAGAATGGAAAAGTCGGAATCTGTCGCCAGGCCGTAGTGATGCCCATCACGCGCGTGACATGTCAACTGAGCCAGACCCTTTCAAGGCAGAATCTGTCACGACCAGGCCGTGATACCCATCACGGCTGTGACAGATCACTTAGTGAAGCAACGTTCAAGGCAGAAGCTGTCACGGCTAGGCCGTGATGGCCTTCACGGCCGTGACGCGCAATCCATGGATCTTCAACAACTGATTTGATCTGGTTTTTGTATTGGTTTAGGATTCAAATTGCCCAACCTTATAACTAGGACCTAG
Source organism: Sophora flavescens (assembly GCA_030762895.1). Lineage (NCBI taxonomy): Eukaryota > Viridiplantae > Streptophyta > Magnoliopsida > Fabales > Fabaceae > Sophora > Sophora flavescens. The sequence goes on from CM061066.1 coordinate 68,674,800, forward strand.
GGGCTCGAATCTGGGGACTTTGGGAGGGACAACTTACCTTAGAAAAATTCAGGATTTCTTCTTCTCCATCTCTTCTCCTCTTCTCTTAGGGTTTTTCTTTTATGATATTTTCAATCAAACTTGCTACAATCATGGTAATGCTTGAGTAGTAGTCTTGTTTCTAGGAATTGGGGTCATGCCCAAGACTTGTTTACGGTGATGTATTGATTTTGATTTCTTGTTAATTTCGATTTGTTTTCGATTTGATCCCTATTGTTTTAATTACTCGCGAATTCGGTGGCCACTTATTTGCGTGTCGTAGATACACTAAGGACGAACTTAGCGGTGAACTTAGGTATCGGATCTATAGGAATTGAACTTGGGACTTAAATCACGAGAGTTAGAAACGGTCCTTCGAGGATTAACGGATTGTCACAAAACTTAAAGGGTCCGTTTTAAATTCAATTACCACGAGAGTAGGGATTGATTTAATCAGGCACGATTTTTGTAACCCGAGAGGGAGCATTAACTAATTTAGGATAAATTCGCCTTCAAAACAAATTTCGGTAATTGACAAGGAGAGGAGTCGATTCAGTAACATAAACAGTTTTGTGGTATCCCAATTTCTGGGAATCCCTTTTGAATTTGAAAACCCCCAATTTGAATTGCTTTTCTGTTTTGTTTAATTGCGATATTAAATTTGGTTGTTACTTGATTCTTATTTCAAAAATCAAATCCTTTTCAAAATCCCTTTTTTTTATACAGTCTAGTTTTATCGATTTAATAATTAGTTGTGGTTTGAGATCACGGTCCCTGTGAGATCGATCTTTTTATTACTTGGCAACGAATCTGGTACACTTGCCGGAATCCAGCACATCAAGTTTTTGGCGCCGTTGTCGGGGACTGTGTTTTCTTGAATTTCAATTTAATTTTTAAATTGATTTTTTTGGACATTTTATTTATTTATTTATTTATATTAATTTATTATTTCTTTTTCTTTTTCTAGAGTATCTATCTCTCTACCATAGGTATTTTTCTCTTTTATGCAAAGATCCCTAAGTCTTGGAAACCTTATTGAAGCCGACCCCGAGATCGAAATGACCTTTCATAGACGTAGGAGACTACAAAGAGAAAGAGAGGATGATTCCCATTCCACTCATGGCGAATCTACCGGATACCAAACCACTGAAGGACTACGCAGCCCCAAATGCTAGGGGTCTGCGAACTGGGATTACAAGATCGGAAATTGAGGCGGAAAACTACATTATATCGCCTCAGTTAATTAGCATGATTAGGCAACATCAGTTTGGAGGATTACCCTCGGAGGACCCGACGGATCATGTGGAGACATTCTTGGAATTCACCGATGCGATAAGGATTCAAGGTGCCCCAATCGATGCTACACGCCTGAGGTTATTCCCCTCCTCTCTGACTGGAAAAGCGAAAGCTTGGTTGAAGCAAGTGCCCGCTAACACGTTAACTTGGGACCAACTAGAGCAAGCATTCTTGGAGAAATTCTTCCCTCCATCCAAGACTGCTTACCTACGGACTCAGATCACCGGCTTCTTCCAAAAGGACGGAGAATGCTTATCCGAAGCTTGGGATCGTTACAAGGGATTGCTGGAGTCTTGCCCACATCATGGACTCGAAAGATGGTTGTTAGTGCATACATTCTACAACGGGTTGGATTATTCATCAAAGGTGTCACTCGACTCCGCAGCTGGTGGAGCCTTTATGAACAGACCCCTGACTGAAGCATTCAACATCATTGAGAACGTGGCCACCAACTATGACCAATGGGGTTCGGAAAGACGTAATAACCCGAAAAAGCTTTCGGGGGGTAAGTTCAAAATGAATAGTACCGATTTGATTATGTCTAAATTCGACTCATTAAATAAATGATTTGATAAGCTTGAAAAGGCTCACGTGAGTTCAATCGGTGCTACTAATGTTGTTTGCGAGATTTGTGGAATGCAGGGACATGACATAATGGAGTGCCCACATGGTATCGCTCCTGAGTCCGGTGCTTCGGGGGAACAAGTGAACTCTTGTGACAATTTCTATGACACAAACCCGAAGCTACCAAATTATGCTCCCCCGAATCCCTACTACCAGAGAAAGAATAATCCTTACCTTTCCTACGGAAACTACAACAACACGTTGAACCACGAATTCCAACAAGGACAAGGTAATAGGAAACACGCATCGGGGTATCCTCAGGTACAAAAATCTAAACTCGAGTCTCTTATGGAAAACTTTGTTGCTACTCAAACTAAGCAGAACAAAGAATTTAGGCAACAAGGTAGGGCAGTCAATGAGGCAATAAAAGAACTAACATCTAAGGTAGATAACTTGGCCATCCATAACAAGATGTTAGAAACTCAAATTGCCCAACAAGCTGGAAACTCAATGAGGCAACCGGGCAAGTTTCCCGGACAACCTGAGGTGGACCCAAATAATGAACAGTGTAAAGCCGTGAGTCTAAGGAGTGGCAAGAAACTTGAGAATCCGGAGGCTAAGGGGGAAAGCGATAACAAGAGTGTAGCTGAGGAGGAGGAACCTACTGAGACAACCCTTAGGATAGGAAGAGCCTAGTGAAAAAGTATATAAGTATGTCCCTCCACCACCTTACAAACCCCCGATACCTTTTCCTCAAAGGTTGGCTAAGGCCAAGTTAGATAAGCAATTTGGAAAATTTCTAGAGGTCCTTAAGAAATTGTACATTAATGTACCCTTCACTGAGGCATTACAACAAATGCCGACATATGCCAAATTTCTTAAGGATATCTTGTCAAATAAGAGAAAGCTAGAGGATTACGAAATAGTGGCTTTAACTGAGGAGTGCAGTGCTCTAATTCAAAATAAATTGTCTCCTAAATTGAAAGATCCAGGTAGTTTCTCTATTCCATGCTTAATTGGTAACACTAGTTTTGATAAAGCTCTTTGTGATTTGGGGGCTAGCGTTAGTCTTATGCCACTATCTGTTTGCAAGAAGTTGGAGATGGGTGAACTAAAACCCACAACAATCTCCCTTCAATTAGCGGATCGGTCCGTTAAATTCTCTGTAGGCATCTTGGAGGATGTTCCTATTAGAGTGGGTAAATTTTTCATTCATGCGGATTTTGTGGTACTTGAGATGGAAGAGGATTCCCAAATCCCCATTATTCTTGGTAGGCCTTTCTTGGCTACCGCAGGAGCCATTATTGATGTTAAAAATGGGAAATTGACTTTAACTGTGGGTGATGATAAAGTTGAATTTGATTTAGCTAAATCTATTAAACACCCTTCTTTTGAAGATTCTTGTTGCAGGATTGACCTAATGCACCAAGTGGTGAAATAAGAATCCACACAAGCTTGTGTTGATGACCCGTTGGAAATGTGTTTGATTGGTGGAGACTTAAACGCTCATGGAGGAGAAGTAAGGAATTATGCCCGCTTTCTAGAGGCTAGTCCATAAATTCCTCCTAACAAAACAAAGAAAGGGAAACTTGAGTTGACACCAAAGAATAAGAATCTGAAAGATGAAGAAGCTCCTAAGGTAGAACTAAAACCTCTTCCCTCTACATTGAGGTATGAATTTCTTGGTCCAAACTCTTCCTATCCGGTAATTGTGAATGCCAGCTTGAACGAGTTGGAAACCGAGAAATTACTTAGGGAGCTTAGAATGCATAGAAAAGTGATAGGATATACAATTGATGATATTAAATGCATAAATCCTTCTTTTTGTATGCATCACATTTTAATGGAAGGTGAGCATAAACCATCCATTGAGCATCAACGTAGGTTGAACCCTAATATGAAAGAGGTAGTTAAGAAAGAAGTGCTTAAGATGTTAGATGCGGGGGTTATTTATCCGATCTTCGATAGTGAATGGGTTAGTCCGGTGCATGTGGTTCCTAAGAAAGGGGGATGACTGTTATTCAAAATGAAAATAATGAATTAATCCCTACTAGGACAGTAACCGGTTGGAGAACGTGCATCGATTATAGGAAGCTAAATAAGGCAATAAGGAAATATCATTTCCCTCTCCCATTTATTGATCAAATGCTTGAAAGGTTAGCTAGGCATTCATACTTTTGTTACTTGGATGGATATTCCGGTTTTCATCAAATTCCCATACATCCTAATGATCAAGAAAAGACCACGTTTACTTGTCCCTATGGCACTTTTGCCTATAGAAGAATGCTTTTTGGTCTATGTAATGCACCGGCTACTTTTCAAAGATGCATGACTGCATTTTTTTATGAATTTATTGAAAACATCATGGAGGTTTTTATGGATTATTTTTCTGTATATGGAACTACCTTTGATGATTGTTTAACAAATTTGTCTAAGATTTTGCAGTGATGTGAAGAAACCAATTTGGTATTGAATTAGGAGAAATGCCATTTTATGGTAAAAGAAGGTATGGTGCTTGGGCACTTGATTTCTGGTAGAGGTATTGAGGTGGATAGGGCCAAAATAGATGTTATTGAAAATTTTACGTCTCCAGTAAATGTGAAAGGAGTTAGAAGTTTCTTGGGACACGTCGGGTTTTACTGGCGTTTCATCAAAGATTTTACAAAAATTTCTAAACCTTTTTTTTTTTTTGACAAAACATGGCATGCTAAGCATGATTATAGCACAAGGCATCCCAACTAGGTCGGCACCCCAGACACTATCAATCATAAGCAGCACACCAATAATTTATTAAAAAAGAGAAAATAATACAAAGCATGGGGGGATATAAGCCAAAACCCATGAAAAGGTTACAATCATGAAAATCTATAGTTCGGGAGACCAGTCCTATCACGGGAGAAATCATGTAAAATAAAACTAGGAGCTAAATCCCACCAAACCATACCATGTATGGTTGTACCAAAGTTTGCCAGTTTATCCGCACAGTTGTTACCTTCTCTGTATATATGAGATCTCAGGAAGAACATTTCTTTAGATAACACCATGCAATTTAACCACCTGTTTTTTAGCTTCCAAGGAACAATATTGGGGTTGGAGAAAGAGTCAATGACCAATTTGGAATCGCATTCTAACCACAAATTACGCCACCCCCTTTTGTGTGCCACCTCTATAGCAATGATAGCACCCATGAGCTCCGCGAAGAGGGAGTTTTGAGGGCCAATGTTGCAAGCAAAATAGCCTAGAATAGCAGAGTTGCTATCTCTAAAAATTCCACCACAAGCGGCAGGACCTGGAGAGCCTTTAGCTGCACCATCTGAATTAACTTTAATCCAGGTTCTATTAGGAGGATACCAATTAACCTCCTTAATCTTAGGAGCAGAGGATAACTTACCACCACCAAAACCGCTTCAAGATAGCAAACTCCTGGATATTAGAAGACATATGTCCCGAGGATAGGTTGCCGCCTAGGGAAATATTAGCATGAATCATATTTATGGCAGCTTCAGAGGGAAATCCTTTTGCCATCAAAACGAAGTTTATTTCTCGCAAAACCGGATGACCCACACGATGTTGACAATTGCTTTGCTACAATTATATCCTTTACCCGAGAGCTCCAATTACCATTGCAAATTATCGGATTGGATTTGCAAAGAGGAAGAGTCAACATGGAGGCTAAGGAAAGAGCTTAGCCAATTCCAAAGCCTATTAGCAAAACTACACCCAAAGAACAGGTGCATAGTACTTTCATAAGCTTTACCACAAATGCTGCACATGGAGACCACAAGACATCCTCTCATCCAAAGTCGATCATCCGTGGGGCATTTATTGTGAAGAATGCGCCAAAGAAGAAAAGATTTAGAAGGAGGGACGGATGAAGACCAAATGAGCTTACACCAAGGCGTATGCGGCCTACTAGGATTCTCGGAAGAAGAAGGCATCTTTAAGAGACAACAAGCCGAGTCCTGTTGCAATCCAAACCAATGAGTCTCACTGAACAAAATTTGGGGATAATGACTTGATTCAACTCATGAGGGAAGCACAGGGTATCTTTGAATTAGTTCCCGAGGTAACACCCATTTGCCATTAGATATGAAATCGAAAATGTTGGATCAAGTAAGTGATGCATATGCTTTGGAATGTTGAGGCGATCAACTGAGAGGCTGCGATAGCCAAAGAATCCTTCCAAAAGTCAATAGTATAACCATCCCCAATGAGCCATTTCAAATTGTGGAGGATCTGTATTTAAATGACTCCTAAGGCCAGCCCAAATAGAAGAGCTAATGTGATGCATAATCGGCGGCTTATTGTGTAAGACTCTAGCTCTGAGTAAAATAGCCCACTGCTTGTTAGAAGAAACAAATTCAAAACATCTTTTGAGCATAGCAGCATTATTAATAGATTGAATGGACCTCAAACCAAGCCCCCCTTCCTGAAACGGAGCACAAAGCTTTTGCACAAAGCTTTTGATTCTAATAATGAATGTTTGAGTGCATTTTGTAGGTTGAAGGAAGCTTTGATCACCGCTCCCATTTTGCAAACACCAGATTGGAATGAGCCGTTCGAAGTAATGTGCGATGCTCGTGACCACGTCATGGGAGCAGTGTTGGGACAGAGGAGAGACAAGAAGGTCCATGCAATATACTATGCAAGCAAAACTCTATATGGAGCTCAAGCGAATTATGCCACAATTGAGAAAGAGTTGCTTGCGGTTGTCTTTGCATTCGAGAAATTCATATCATACCTCGTGGGGTCTAAAGTCATAGTCTACACAGACCACTCCGCACTAAAGCACCTCATGACTAAGAAGGAAGCAAAGCCGAGACTCATCCGACGGATTCTCCTTCTGCAAGAATTTGACTTGGAGATTCGGGACCGAAAAGGGACGGAGAACTTGGTTGCGGCCACTTATCCAGACTTGAACCATTGGAACATGAGAATGACAACTTGCGATAGATGATTCTTTCCCCGATGAGCAACTGTTCGCCATCTTGGGAGAGAATGCTCCATGGTATGCGGAATTTGTGAATTATTTTGTATGTGAGATTCTACCACCGGAGTTTAATTACCAACAAAAGAAGAAGTTCTTCTCCGATCTCAAGAACTACGTGTGGGATGAACCTTACATTTTCCGCAAGTGTGCGGATAGCATTTACAGAAGGTGTATTTCGGAAGCCGAGGTTCCAAGTATCTTGAGTTGTTGTCATTCCTCATCTTACGGAGGACATGCTAGTGCCTCGAAGACAGCAGCAAAAGTACTTCAAGCTAGTTTCTATTGGCCTCATATTTTCGGAGATGCCCGGATGTTCGTGCTTGCTTGTGATCCATGTCAGAGAACGGGGAACATCTCTAAGAAGCATGAAATGCCACTCAACACTATGCTAGAAGTAGAGATATTTGATGTTTGGGGAGTCGACTACATGGGACCCTTTCCTTCCTCTTGCAATAATAAGTTCATTCTTGTAGCCGTTGATTATGTCTCTAAATGGGTGGAAGCCATTCCTTCCCCAACAAGTGATGCAAAAACCGTAATCAAACTATTCAAGAAGGTAATTTTTCCAAGGTTTGGAATTCCAAGGGAAGTCATTAGTGATGGAGGATCGCACTTCATTGAAAAACAATTTGAGAAAATCCTACTCAAATATGGAGTCACTCATAGGGTCGCTACACCTTACCACCCTCAGACGAGTGGGCAAGTCGAGGTTTCCAATCGAGAGATAAAGAGCATTCTGGAAAAGACTGTTTCGGGTTCGAGAAAGGATTGGTCCTTAAAGCTTGATGACGCTCTTTGGGCCTACCGTATGGCTTACAAGACTCCTATCGGGATGACACCCTTTAGACTTATTTACGGTAAGCCATGTCACTTACCAGTCGAGCTTGAGCATAAAGCTTTGTGGGATATTAAGATGCTAAACTTAGATATAAAAGCCGCGGGGGAAAAGAGAATCCTTCAACTTCAGGAACTTGATGAGCTAAGATTGGATGCCTATGAGTCCGCACGATCTTACAAGGAGAGAACAAAGAAGTGGCATGATAGGCATATCCTTCGCAGAGAATTCCATGAAGGAGTACTAGTGCTACTCTACAACTCGAGGTTGCGGTTATTCCCAGGGAAGCTCAAGTCTAGATGGTCCGGACCATTTAAAGTAATGAAAGTATTCCCGTACGGTGCCGTCGAGGTTTGGATCCAGGAATGTGGAACATTCAAGGTCAATGGACAGAGACTGAAACACTACCTTGGAGAACATCCACTTGAGCAGGAGGTTGCGATTTCCCTCCTCAATCCAACATCGAAATATTGAAAGGACTATGGTCAAGCTTAGGACCGTAAATAAGCGCTTCTTGGGAGGCAACCCAAGCTTTCTTTCCCTACTTAGTTTGTTTTGAATATTTTTTTAAATTAAGAAGAATTAGAGAAGAGAGATCATCAATTAATGGGTTTGCCAAGTGTTTTCAGGTCAGGAAGTGATGAAGAGTGAAGAGGGGATGAAAAAGAAAAGTCAGAACGATCATGCCCAGGCCGTGATGGTCATCACGGCCGTGATGAACCAACAGCTAAAAGTCAGGGTCCATCACGACCCAGCCGTGAAGGACATCACGGGTGTGACAAGTAGGCCCCAGAAGATCAGAGTCCATCACGATCAGGCCGTGATATACATCATGGCCGTGATGTGAAGACCAAGAAGGGTCAGAAAGGATCACGGCCAGGCCGTGATAATGGTCACGGCCGTGATAAGGTAGCTGGAGCAGGACAGATTCCATCACGAGCAAGACGTGATACGCATCACGGCCGTGATGCAGGATTTACCAGAAACAGAACGCGTCACGGCCAGGTCGTGATGGCCATCACGGCCATGACGCGCATTTAACCCGGGTTTTAAAACGCGTCCTCTGCTACAAACCCCTCCATTCCCTTCATCTTCTCCATCTTCTCCCAACCTCCATAGCCACCAAACTCTCTCCCCTTCCTCCCAACTCCTCATTTCCCTCATATCACACTCATCACGCATCTTCCCCCTTAACCCAAACCCACCATCCTCCTCTTCACCCATTCTTCTTCTTCTTCTTCTTCTTCTTCTTCCTCTCACACCCTCCACCATAACCATTCACCAAAGGAGCTCGAAAAATAACCTCCCCATTACACCCACACCCAACCAACCATACTCCCTCGCTCCCTAGACCTCACCCAACAAGACCCACAAGGCAGATCCTCCAATTTTGGGCAAACTCAAAAATTCCCAATTTGAAACCCTAACCCCTAAAAGTCCGAATTTCAGAACCAGTGAAGAAGGGGATTGTGGATTTTGGTACTCTGGGATCATGGCAAGTAAACGTCAAAGGGCAACCGAAGCCTCACGCACTCGCACCAGAGGAAGCAGGAACCCAGGTAACTACTCTGACTCTAACTCCTCTAACTCTGAGACTGATGAACATGGGTATGGGATAGTTTTTAAGGATAATGCTCAACAAGATAGATTCAATACTTTGAAAAATAGGAAGATAGTCCAAACGAAATATCTTATGATGCATGCATAGACACCCTAGGCTTGACTGTTGACATCAATTGGATGTTATAAAACATAGGGTGGAGCGAGTTCGCTCGCACCAGATACCCTACATTTGCTGGCCCTACTCTGGAGTTCCTATGCTCCCTGAATGCAAAAATTCTCCAAGGACCGCATTGCCAAGAGGGACGGATCACATTCCGGCTCTTCAACCAGGACTTCGTACTAACTCTAGCTGAATTTAATGAGATTTTTGGATTACCAGTAGGGGGTGACAGAAGATACCCCTTGGGGTTTAGTGCGCATAGTTTCTGGTCAATAATTGACTATGAGGGCAGGAGCTTTGACCCTCGGACATCCAAGTCCACAGCCTTTGCTAACCCTAGTATCAGATATATGCATAGGGTCATAGCCAATACCCTGTTTGGCCGTGGAGAAAGTGACGGATCCGTCCACCAGGACGAGGTCTTTATACTATGGGTCATGCTCCACCTAGAGAGCAGCGTGGACACAGGGTCATTTTTGGCTAGGCACCTCTTAAAGGTTGCCAAGAGTTTGAGTGGCACTATTGTCATTGGTGGCCTAATCACCACAATATGCCATCACTTCAACTTTGACCTAGATGGTTTTGAGGCAGCCCCTGGACGGACCCATATCTCCTTGCAGGCTTGTGAGGCCATGGGGATGATCATCCAGGAGGATGATATGTACTGCCTAAAACACCCAAGGCAAAGGCACTCAATTCCTCTCCCTAACCCCACACTTTTAGATGTAAAAAACCCGGCAAATTGGAAAGTGCTGGCGGGAGAGGAGCCTCAGCCTATTAGAGTACAAAGGCCTTTATGCCCGCCACCGCAGGCTAGGCCATCTGGGAACCCATCTTCTTCCTCTGCAGGTACGTCGTCCGATGATCCCTATGCGCGGTTCGCATCCACTTTTGATACCATCTTAGCGAACCAGGAGCGCATTATGGACGAGCAGCATGAGCAGAGAGCCATGCTCCAGCAGCTCTACGACTGGCATCTGAGCCAGCACCCACCACCTCAGTGAGTTATTTTGTTCCCTTTTTTTTTATTTTCTCCTCCCTACGACTTAATTATTTACATTGGGGACAATGTAAGTTTTTAAGCTTGGGGTAGGGGTATCATTTTTGCATTCTTGCATGCTGCATTCATTTAGGGTTAGTTTTGCATATATCACATGGTTAGATTGCCCCTTGCTTAGGATATGCCTCCAATAGTGAAAAACTTTGTGCCAATTGAATTAAGACAGTGAATTTTTGAACCCAATTTTTGCATTCTTGTGATAGGCTAAAAATGAAAAATGCTTGAGATGATCTTTTGATAGTTAATAATTAGCATGTGGTTCCTTAGATTTATGTTTCTCATTGATTCTAAACCACTAAATGTGAGATTTTGAGCCAAAAAGGGGTACTCACTAAATCTACCCCATTCCTTGTGATCGAGTGTTTTATTCCTCTTGGATTGTGTCTTCTAGAACTTGACTTGAAACCGTTTCAAAACTTAAAAATTTTTTAAAACACATTTGAAAATGATTGAGGCATTAGGTATTTTTCTGGCCTTCTGAACTTTGACTGATAAATTGCTACCCCTTAGTTGCCCAATTTTGAGCCTAAAAGAATAAAATACTTTTCTTGATACATTGATCTATTTTAATGAACAATGCTTGGTATGGCACCTCTTAAACTATTGCAAAAAGGCAAAAAGGGTAGTTCGAAGAATAAATTGTGGGATAAAAAGTTAGAGAAATTTCTCTAAAGTTGAAAATCTCCCCTTCTTCAAAAAAAAAATGGAGAAGGGGATGAGGAAAAGAGAGTGAGAAATAAAAAGTAAAAGGGAAGAAAGAAAGAAAGGGGGAAAACTAAACTAAAGCCCAAAAAGGAATTTTATGAGGTGTCATGCTTTGCGCTGTTTGATTTTGTTTAACCTTCTAGAATTTTCCTTTTCTTGATTTCCCCACCTAACAATTAATCCCATGGCCCCGTTACAACCAAAATAAAAGACCTCTTGATTCTTATGTGCTTTCATTAATAAAGTAGAGATTTGGTTAATAGTCAAGCTTATGGTAGGGTACCTTCCTTGAGGAAATTGAGCAAATTGTCACATACCCTCAAACACATGAATGAGGTGAGAAGAGTACCCGAATTGGTGAAAGATGTGAGTCTGGGGAACCTAAGCTCCTAATTGGACTTAAAATCGATTGTCTCTTGGTTTCTTATTGAATATGCCTGTTGCTTGAATTCACTACTCGGGTTCTAGATTCATTGTCCATGCTTCGATTGATTATCTTTTCTGGCCTTAGTTATTGCTTGAGGACAAGCAAAATCTTAAGCTTGAGATAGTTTGATGAGTGTGATTTTACCTCATAATTCTTTGACATTTTGCATGCATTTTCATATAGTTTAGGCTTATTTTATTTGATTATTTGTTAATTTTACCTTGGAACGAGTAAGGTGGTTTTGTGGTGCTTGTGTGCAGGAATCGAAGATTAAAAAGCTCATGATCAGTTGCGTTGGAGCCGCACGAAGATGGGAGCTTGGAAGACAAGAAAATGAGGCAAACAGAGTGATCATGGCCTAGCCGTGATGACCATCACGGCCGTGATCAAGTGAAGCTGAAATGGAAGAATGGAAAAGTCGAAATGCATCACGGCCAGGCCATGATGCCCATCACTACCGTGACATGTCAATCGAGCCGCACCCCTTCAAGGCGAGAATCCATCACGGCCAGGCCATGATACCCATCACGGCGTGATGACCACCACTTAGTGAAGCAACGCTTCAAGGCGAAAGTCGTCACGGTCGGTAGTGATGGCCTTCACGGCCGTGGACGCGCAATCCATGGATCTTCAACAACCGATTTGATCTGGTTTTTGCATTGGTTTAGGATTCAAATTGCCCGACCTTATAAATAGGACCTAGGGGCTCGAATCTGGGGGACTTTGGGAGGGACAACTTACCTTAGAAAAATTCAGGATTTCTTCTTCTCCATCTCTTCTCCTCTTCTCTTAGGGTTTTTCTTTTATGATATTTTCAATCAAGCTTGCTACAATCATGGCAATGCTTCAGTAGTAGTCTTGTTTCTAGGATCTGGGGCCATGCCCAAGACTTGTTTACGGTGATGTATTGATTTTGATTTCTTGTTAATTCCGATTTGTTTTCGATTTGATCCCTATTGTTTTAATTACTCGTGAATTCGGTGGCCACTTATTTGCGTGTCGTAGATACACAAAGGACAAACTTAGCGGTGAACTTAGGTATCGGATCTATAGGAATCGAACTTAGGACTTAAATCACGAGAGTTAGAAGCGGTCCTTCGATGATTAACGGATTGTCACAAAACTTAAAGGGCCCGTTTTAAATTCAATTACCACGAGAGTAGGGATTGATTTAATCGGGCACGATTTTTGTAACCCGAGATGGAGCATTAACTAGTTTAGGATAAATTCGTCTTCAAAATAAATTTCGGTAATTGACAAGGAGAGGAGTCGATTCAGTAACATAAACAGTTTTGTGGTATCCCAATTCCTGGGAATCCCTTTTGAATTTGAAAACCCCCAATTTGAATTGCTTTCCTGTTTTGTTTAATTGCGATATTAAATTTGGTTGTTACTTGATTCTTATTTCAAAAATCAAATCCTTTTGAAAATCCCTTTTTTTATACTGTCCAGTTTTATCGATTTAATAATTAGTTGTGGTTTGAGATCACGGTCCATGTGGGATCGATCTTTTTATTACTTGACAACGAATCCGGTACACTTGTCGAAATCCAGCACATCACTGCTGTGTCACACCTTTGATTGGTCACACCTCATGTGTGTGGACACTCGCTTTCAGGTGATTCCCACCACCCCAAAATATTTCAACTTGATCATAGTTAGGAAGGAAACTAAAGGTTGCTATCAACTTCTTAACACTGCTACTGATATTCATTATTGTTGGTTGTGTCAGCTGTGAAGGTTCTCTTCTAGCGTCTGGATCCGCCGATTGCACTGTAAAATTTTGGGATGTAACTACGGGTTCAAAGGTTCCAAGAAATGAAGAAAAGTAAGTAGTTTGTGTGATGGTAAAAAATATAACTTTCTTCAGGAATTTTGTTCATATGGAAAGACTAACAGCATGTTTTTTTTTTCTTTTTTAACCTCATTAGTAGAACTGGGAATACTAACAGACTCAGATCATTGAAAAGACTACCAACCAAATCTACTTCAGTTTACTCTTTGCAGGTAAGTTCTCTAATTCTTTATTCATTTTTCTAATCTTAACATAACTTTGAGGATTTAATAATTATATAATGTTTGTATTCTATTCTGGAGCAGTTTTCTCGAAGGAATCTTCTTTTTGCAGCTGGAGCAGTTGCAAAAAATGGCTAATATATTCTTTGGTTTGTCTACAAATACCAGATCAAGTGGCAACTCTAACTTAAGGGCCTGAAAAACTAAAGCTGACCTCCATAACGTCTAATTTATACAGGCAGATTTTGTGTTTTTTTATTTTGTAAATTTATTTCAAATTATTTGTATTGAAATACTCTTTCTGCAAGTTTTGCTCATCTATGCATAATTATCTTTTCTTTTTTTTCTTTAGTAGGCGTAATTTAGTATAAAATTACTTTGATGGAAGAATTAATTCTTTTTATTCGTGCTTCATTCTCACTTTTTCTCGGTTATTATCCTTTTATTGTGAGGTTTGTTGATGTTTAGATGTCAAAGGATGCCGGAAAAAGGCAGTTAAAAGAGTAGTTTCAATTTCTCATTTTGTTTGAGTGCATCTACCAAAATATTAAGTCCAGATTTATTTTTTGAACAACATAAATCTTGCGACAATTAATGATGTTCAAAATCGTGATTAATGATATGTTGAATTTAGTTAATGGATAAATTATTTACCATTCATTAAGATTTTATACGTTATTAATCAAGTTGTCCGTTAAAAAGTTATTATTTATTATATATTATTATCTAATTTACCACGATTAGCTAGATATTGTAGGTGTTGGAATTTTAGATGTTCAAGTAACTTTTGTATTGATTAAAAAAAAAAAAGTTAACTTTTTTGTTTTAAATCCGTGTGCATTGACAGGGAATTATTGTGAATTCTTCAGTTTGCACAACGGATGCCATTGGCAGCAATTAACCAGTTAAATATTTTTAGCATACACTGCCAATGCTTGAATATCACATAATATTGACTGCAACAACGATCAAGCTTTATTTCGTCTGGTCGTCTCCACATTAGATTTTCATAATAAAATTGGGAGAAAGTTTTCTAGTTACTCATGCTTAATCAACAATGATTGCACGCCCGAAGCACATAAGCTAACAACAACCTCACATGGTACAGCGTAGTGTCACGTTTAAGTAGGTTTACTTTTACTTTTGATCTTCCTATTATTGGTTATGTACCATTTTGATTTTTATGGGTTTTTTAACACATTTGGTCCTTTTATTTTTTTTCAATGTTGCAAATTCGATCCTTCGATCTAATGTCTGTTCATTTTTCAATGATCATTAGAAAGGAATCACTGTTTTAAGTGCATATGTTAAAGGTGTTTTTTAACAAAATTTTGTTGAATAAATTTGATTCTGGGTTGGGTATAATTGATTTTAGGAGAAGCAAAAATTTTTAACTTTTTCGTTGAATAGAATTGATTATGGGTGTGAGATTCACAAAATTTTTGATATTTACATCTCAAAAGTAATTTACTTTCCTCCTAACAAAATTAATTCTTCTACACTCATTTTAAAAATATCATTATCAAATACAAATCAATTTTTTCAACTTCGATCTTTTTTAGAATAAATTCTTTTATAATCAATTCTTTCGAAATCAATTTTATCAAAATTTAAAACAAACGAACTGTTAAAAACAAAAACAAAAAAGTCATGACCACTTCCATCATTACCATCCTTTAGCAGGCCATCAAGTGTGAGCTCCATTATTTTGACAACAAAAATGGACATCAATAGTTAACACCCAAGGACAGAGTGGCCCTTTTTGTTTGATAAACGGTGTTAAGAGATAGATTAGCTTTTAGTTTAAAGAACAATAGATAGTGTTGGCCATGTTTTGATTAAAAATGTTGTTCATGATACAATTTTTAAATTTTTTATGATGAGGTAAAGAGTTAAGTGTATGGTATACCACCTATTAAAATGGTGCAGTGACGCACCACCCACATGACAGCTTGCTTACCAATCATTTAGTCAGGTAAGGTTTTTACTTTTCAACCCATTACTATACATGTTTGACTGGTGCTGTCTAGCATAAAGTATGTGACAAAATGGTACACCAATGAAGCACATGTTTCTGCCATCAGATTTACTATTAAAATATTCAATGGTCGATATTTCATTAACCCGACCTACCCCTACCCCTCACCCCATCCCTCCTCCATCACCAAACCCTTCTTCCCCCACCAGCCAAGAACATGAAACCAGTCTCCTGACAATTGAAGAACAACAATCAAAAGGACTGAACAACTTATTGCCAACCAGATGAACCTTCAACTAAAAATAATAATCAAATATAAGAATTAATAATTTTGAAAAGCCTAAGTATAAGAATCCAAAGCGACGACGGTGATGTCATATACGGCAGCGAGACAGGTGGTTGGAATATGAAGCTTGACTCTACGCCTCAAGAACATTCCATTCCAACCCCCAGTGGTGGAGACTTTGACAGCAGAGCGGCGATGGTGGCGGCGGAGAGGATGAATGGTGGTGGAGAATGAGAAGGAGGTGGCATAGAGTGCGGTTGCGGAGGAGATTTTGATGGTGCACATTGAGGAGGATCTGAATCATGTGACGATGACGGAGATGGTGGCGAGGGAGAGAAAGCGTTGTCGGAAACCAAGGTTGTGTTCTGAAGATCAAAACAGATCGATGGTGCTCCTGGGTCTCCCAAATCGAGCAGAGAGCAGAGAGAGCTGGCGGAGAATATCAATGTGGTCGGATGGAGTTGAAACCGGCAACGTCGGGTTGATCGGAGGATGATGAAGCTGATAGTGTCGTCACCGACCGGAAGCGGTACCAGAGGTGATAGACGGTGGTGTTGTAGCTGGGACAATGAAAGGCGGGAGTGGGTTTTCCACAAAAAATAAATAAATAAAAAACAGGTTACATGGGTGTACCATTTTGGTGAGATACTTCATACTTCATAGTAGAAAGCATCTCTTTGACCACGTATAAGTTTGAAATGTCAAATTGACACGAGGGAATACACATGGTAACTCCATTGGTGTATATGGTAATATGTGGGTGGTGTATTATTGCTTCACTTTAAAAGGTGGTGTACCGTAGACGTTTTTGTTCACGAAACATTTCTGAATTTTTTTTTTGAAGATTAAAACATTTTGTTTTAAACATTTCTGCAACAGGATGTGGTTGCATGGTAGAGAGAGGGCTTGCATGGGCCTATTAAATTTCTCTTCATGGCTGGTGTGTGGTGGTCTTGGAGGCCCAGAAACATTGTTTGCATTGGTAAGGAGAGTATGGCTCTATATTCTTTGTTATCAATTATCCGAAACTTTGCTTCCACTCTTCAAGTTTGTTATTCGGATAGTAGAGAAAATAGCACACAGGAAAGGTGGGTTCGATGGCACCTTCTTGACAGTGAGCAAACAGTCCTTAATGTGGACGGCGGTTGCATGGGAAACCCGGGAATAGCAGGTTTTGGTGGTGTTATACGTAACTCTCATGGTTGTTGGATAAGAGGGTTTGCTGGTTCTATTAGCCTCTCAAATATCCTTCATGCTGAGCTTGTAGCTATGAGCTATCCTTCGTGGTTTATCGCTGTCTTGGTCTCTGGGAGCACGTAATATTATCTGCTACTCAGACACAAGTAGTTCTCTATCTTTGATTAAAGAGAAGATGCCTCCCATGCATAAATATGCAGCTGTGATTTATGAAATCCGAGACTTTGTGAGGAAGGAATGGACAGCTAGATTGGAGTATACTCTAAGGGAAGGGAACTACTGTGCTGACTTCATGGCTAAGATTGGAGCTTCCAATGCAGACGGCATAAAGGAATTTGAGTCTCCTCCTATGGGCATCTCGCCTTATTTGTTGTCAGATGCTTCTAGGGTTGTTTTTCCTAGACTGTAATTTTTGCTTTTTTGTTTCTTTGTTTTATTTTCGTTACTCTACCAAAAATAAAACATTTCTGAATTAACAATAAGTTATGTAACCCAATTTCGATGTAGGAACGTTAATTACACCGTACCATATTGTTTAATATGACTGCATTGTGTCATTAAAAACTAGATTTTTGCATCGATTAAATGAAGCTCGAAGAAAAGTATTTTCATATGAAAAGCTAAACGAGAACAAAAGGTGACACTAAAAATATAAAAAGTACCTATAAGCAGAGAAAGAAGAAATAAATTTTACACAACCACTGACACATCAATAAGTTTACTTTATGAAATCTCTTTATTCTTATGATTGTTCTCTTAATTCTTGGTTCTTCTTAAATGTTTCATTCTTCTGCTATTCATAGATACTTCATAAATGCATCAACATACTCTTTAACACACTCTTTTTAACACACTCTCTCTTGATGGTTGAAGTTCATGTGAGTTCCATTAAATTCAAGTGGGACCCACACGAATTAATAGGACCTATTTCCAAAATAATCGAATACACTTGAATTTCAATCAATAAAAAAGAATGTGTTGAAAATAATGTGTTAAAAGGTGTTCTACTTAGGTCTTAAGCAGTATGCAATGTGGGTGAAGTCTTCAATATTCAAAGGCTTGCAATAGAGACGTCAAAGTTCATTTAATGGACATTAAATGCCTTATAGCCTTTTGTCCTTGCCTTCATGAAATAGCAAACGGCACCTCAGAGGCAGGTTATATGTCGCTGTCTTCAATACTCCCTCGTATAGTTGGAGGATCCATCCTCCATAAGTTTTAACGTAGATTTAATATTAAATATAATATTTCAATAGTCAAGATTAAAATGGGGAAAATGGATATTATAAAAATAATTACATTTGAAACTCCCAAAATCATCTTCTTCCTTGTCAGTACAGTGGCAAGAACCTTGCCGCCCCTCAGGTTGCCCTCTTCATCCTCACCGACGTCGTCATCTTCCTTAGACCTTGTCGGAAGCTCCTCCCCTTGGTCGATAACCTCAATATCGTGAAACACGGTGTTGAAGGTCGTTCCGCACTTTCTCTTTCCTCCAAGGGCATCGCCCTTCTCTCTATAAAATCCATCGTCGACCAACCTGCCGGTGCCACCGTATTCTTTGAATGGGACGACGGAGACCCTACCCTATCCATTGTTGATCGGAATAGGAAGAACTTTATCCAAGAAGCCCTTCCTTCATTTGACCGTGGCTTTCTCACTCCCTCTATTAACTACACGCCTTCACCGCCACCCTCCTAGGTTCGAAAAGATCACTTAAGGACTACTTCTACCGGTTTTGATCCAGAGGAGCTCCATGGTCCACATTTTTTGCTTTATGTTTTTCTGATTTTGCGATGTTACCCGACAGTTCTATGATTGATTGACCGGTTTTCCTTACCAAGCGGAAAGAGGAGGTTTGGTAGAAGAGAGCGATGTGGCACAGGTAGACGGTGGGGATAGCGAGATGCAGTGACACAAGTTCAGACAACGACGATGGCGAACTTGGAATTATGGTGGTATTGGTGGCCGAGGACGAAGGATCCGATGTTGTTCTCCTACGAAGGTGGGTGGTGGTGGTGAATGTCCAAGGTGATTGTAGAAGAGACAGGGAGAGAGAGAGAGAGGGGGAAGAATGAGTCTGATCTTTGTTTGTCTTTTTTTTGGTGAAAAATACCCAAAATAACCTTAGAGTATGGAAACTCAGCTCCCATTCAAGAGTATTGTAGAATCGTCCTTCTTCTATCTCAGTTTCATCTAAAAAGTTGGACATCTGAAGCGTGAACTAATGCGGGTGGAATAACAGGGATCTCAACACACCCCCTCACTTCCAAGACTGGGCCTCTAGAGCGTGGACCAGTATGGGTGGAATAACATATCTTGGCACAATAACAGATCCAGGATATGCTCTGATATCATGTTAGAATAATTGAGCCTAACACTACTCTAAAAGCTAGCTATAGAGTGAGGAATGTCCAAGTTATTATAAATGATTCTTCGCTCATATACTCGACTGATGTGAGACTTAGGGTATGTTTGGGAGGATGGAGTGTGATGGTTAGTAATGGAGTGGCGTGGTGAAAATCAACTAACCCATTGTTTGGGAATTGTTTCATTAATGGAGTGGGATGGTTGAGGATGGTAACCCAAACCACTCCACTCCCATCCAAAACCTCTCCTTTTCATGCCCTCCAAATTGGGGGGTTTGAGATTTTCTTCCATTCCCTCATTAAACTTCCAACCCACTCCATTACTAACCACTCCATTATTAACCACTCCACTCCATCACCTTGAGAACTTCTAAACATAGCCTTAGACACTTAATACACCCCCTTATATCCAGGACGAGACATCTGAAGCGTGGACTAATACGGGTGGAATAACAAGGATCTCAACCAACATTGTTAGAACCGAATCGGACCGTCCGGTTCGATCGGTCGAATCGGGAACCGGCATGCCATCCGGTCTGGAAGACCCCTGGAACTACTCTGTAAATGAACTGGCTAAAAAACTGTCGAACCGGCTCAGAACCAGGGAAACAAGGGAAAACCGACGATTCGTCGGATTTAAGCGGTCCTCTGTTTTTCACTTTTTCTTGCATACAGCGACCATTCCTACAACCTGTAGAATGGGCGAGAGAATGCATAAAGAAGAAAATAGAGGGAAGGACATATGATTTGAGAGAGAAACTGTAACACCCCAAAATTCATCCTTATGTTTATATGTGTTAGTTTTGGCATGTATATGTTGTCATATGTTTGATATGTTTGATCTTTATGCATATGTGTATGTTAGAGGTAGTTTAACCTTTGGGAGGGTCTTAATAGTGAGTTCTGGTTTGATGGAATTCGCCCGACACAAGTAAGTTCACCCAGCGCAACATAGCAGAAAATTCACGTTCTGAATTTCTGCAGAATACGCCCGGCCTAAGTTCTTGAGCTCGGCCTAACGAATCTGAGCCTGGCCTAACTTTCCTGAGCCCGGCTTAACGAGTTTGACAGCATTACATTTTAGAGCTTCTGTTTCAGTCCAGTTGCACCCTAATTCATTTTAAACCTCTAAATCATACCTTAAACCCTTGTTTACACAACTCTAACACTCAGAAATTGCCTCCTTCCATTTCAATTTGAGTTCCCATCATTTTCCTCTAAAACCTCACTCTAGGAACGATTTAGTTAACCATTCTCCGTCGTTCTTCAATTGGTGAACACCGTGCGAACACGTGTTCATTGTATTTGTTGTTTGGGTCTCTAAACCAGGTAGAATTCATGAACCTTGTCCTTCTTGATCTTTCCTTTTTGATTTCTTGATCTAAGAGTTGAATCAATGTGTTTTTTTTATCGCTTTGAGGTAGTAGACAAGCGTTTGTGAGACGAGATCCAAGTGGACCTATTTTTTTCTTCCTTTTAAGTTGTGATCTGTATAACATGTAGGGGGGGGGGGGGGGTGAAGTGTTGACTAACCGGCAAGTGTACCGGGTCGTCGCAAGTAATAAAACACGGTAAGAGTCTACCGAGGTCGAACACAAGGATTGGGTTACCAATTCGACTAATTTCGCGAGAAATCCGATAAGTTGGTTAAGTAGAGAAAGTGGTTGGAAAGAAACTAAGATCACAATTCAAATTAACAAATCGAATCAATCAAAGAGATGGTGATGAAATCTGGAATTAAAAGCATCTAAGGTTTCGAATCCACCTACCCAATCATGCATAGTACCCAAGTGATGATATTCTCCTCCCTAAGTTCAATTTTAATGTCAACCGGGACCCCCAAATTCTCCTATATCCACTTCCGTGCTCAATAGGACGTATTCGACGATTGGATTAATTACTTACTAGGTCTCATAATCCTAATCTCGAATTCTATTAATTCTTGTTCCCTATAGGTTGCACCGATCTCCTACTCACTCTCGTGCAATACTCGACCGATGATCCCAATTCAAGTTCTAAAACGCGAATCGCCGCTAGGCCTCAACACGTTTAACTAGTCGATCACGCTAGCATATAATCGACACAATGAAAACAGAATTGGAAAACAATAATTGAATTAAAGGAGAGAGAGTTACATTACATGAACACTATGCCGCCATGGGTGGCTTCATCGATCCCTTAGACAAGAGGATTAGTTCCTCATGTCCGTAACAACGACACACGTACAATCGGAAATCATCCTAAGACTAAGAATTAAGAGAAGAGAAGAGAAGAGGAGACCCAGCCCCAGAATAAGGATTACAAAAGATCTCCAATCAGTTATGATCCAAAAAGTCCTCTTTTTCTGTTCTGATCTGCTCTATTTATAAGGAGGCCACGCGTCACGGCCGTGATGGCCATCACGGCCAGGCCGTGACGGTTTCTGCTTCTGGCGCTTCTGTGATATTCAAACCCTCGCGACGCGAAGGATGTCTCGCGACGCGAGCCCTCTTGTCACGGCCCGTGATGTGAATCACGGCTAAGCCGTGATGTTCTCTGACTTGTGTGGATTTTGGGTCACGGCCGTGATACACATCACGGCTAGGCCGTGATGGTCTCTGACTTGTGTGGCTTTTAGGTCACGGCCGTGATATACATCACGGCTAGGCCGTGATGGTCTCTGTCTCTGGCGCTTTTCTGGAGTTCAAACACTCGCGACGCGAAGGACGTCTCGCGACGCGAACCTTCTTTTCACGCCCCGTGATATGAATCACGGCTAGGCCGTGATGGTCTCTGTCTTCCCGGGTCTTCAAACTCTCGCGGGGCGAGAATCTCCATAATGGCAATCTCCACTTTTTCTTGACTTTCCTTAATTCTCAGAGCTTCACTTATTGACCTGAAAACAACACAAGCAACCACAAGCGTAATTCTATCCAAAAGAAGCTAAAAACTACACAAAAGACGCAAAACGAGTCAAAGTCCAACTTAGGAACAAAACAAGGCAAATTTGGGCGAAAACGAGAGTGAACTCGAATAAATTGGCACATAAACCCTAGTTCATCTAGTCATAAAACTAGATAAGCCAGAGGCTTATCAAAATACCCCAAACTTAAACCTTGCTTGTCCCCAAGCAAGTTTAAAACTCAAAAACGACTCAAGACTTGGCAAGCCTAAAGATCTAATCAATTTCGCACAAATTTCATGCAACTTTACAAAACAGTTTTCTTCTTTGATTCCCCCCCTTTTTTCATCAATGTAATCCCCACATTCATCTACTTTAAACAATTGAGAATTTATCATTCATGCCAACATTACTCTAAGTTGAGGCTCAAAGATACACACAAAGGAAGATCACCTATTTCAAACAATTGCCTTCCTCACAAGGGCATTTAGTATTTCACTCATTCGCTCAGGTTTGTCTAGGCTATCAACTTTTCACTCACTTTCACATTCTAAGAGCACTTCCCATGAATTTGATTTTCATCTCAAACATAGTTCCCACGAAAACATGCATGCAACATCAATAGGTCTTTCAACGGTTGTAATGGGGCCTGGCTAAGGGTAGGATAATCAAAGGATAGAGGCTAAGTCCCTAGGATCAATGAGAGCATGAAACTAATATCACAACAATTGAATTCACTCTCATATTATTCTCTTCTTTGCAGTTGGTGGCTACATACCTCTTCCTTTTTATATTTATTTTTCTTTGCCCTTTTTGGCACATATTCAATGCTTTTTATCACCCATTTTTTTCTTTTTTCTTTCAAGCCTTCGGCCCTTACTTCCGTTTTTCTTTTTCTCAACTATGATTCATGAACTTGTAGCCACGCCAAACTTAGTTCCACAACAACACTTACAAATCTAAAATTCCATACTCTCCTAAATCCTAGGATAGGGGAAAATCATGGTTTTTCTGAGTTAATGGCTTGTAATGTAAGGTCATCAAGAACAATAGGCTTCAAGGCTCAATGTGGCTAACTAGGGATCATTCATCAAGGTTGGTTCAATTTATGGCCAAGTAGTTAATTCAAAGAAAATTGCCTAAATCATTTGATGCAACACATAAACATGCAAACCATATAGAGATTCAAGCAAATTCGGGAAAGTGCAACTTACAGTGATTCACACATTAAAAAACAGAGTTGGAGGCTCAAATCCTCACCTGGACATTTTGCAACTGTTTGACCGAGATACGATTCCTAGTGTGTGCACCCCCTCACCCCAAACTTATTATAAATCAAGCAATCATAATAAATCTCAAAGTTCAATTTTCAATTTTTTTAAGTGGGGATCAACTTTTCTATTATTAGAACCTAGGGGGAAATCATCAATGGTCAATATAATTCATGCAATCCATCTATGCTCCAATTAATCAAAATCCAAAAAAAACTTGCCGACACATCATTTATACAACAACTCTTGATCTTCTCAAATTATTCAAGAGTGACAAACAAAAACAAAACAAAAATCAAAAACAAAACAAAAGTTAGGAGAAGAGAGGGATACCTAGCTTGGGTTGCCTCCCAAGTAGCGCTTGTTTAACGTCCCGAGCCTGACTCAAGTCACCCCTAAGTGTTAATTCAGAAGAAACACTTGCTTTCCAGTTGGGATTGACTCCCCATGATAATGCTTTAACCTGTGCCCGTTCACCTTGAAGTTGCTAGAGGTCCCTTCTAATTCCACTGCCCCATGGGGGAAGACTTGTATGATCTTGTATGGTCCCGACCACCTCGATTTCAGCTTCCCAGGAAAGAGCCTCAACCTTGAATTATACAGAAGCACCAATTGTCCGGGCTCAAACCTCCTAGGCAAGATGTGCTTGTCATGCCATGCCTTCGTCCGCTCCTTGTAAATTCTTGCGTTCTCATAAGCTTGCATGCGGATTTCCGACAGCTCATTCAAGTCTAACAACCTCTTCTCACCGGCCTTTGTCAAGTCAAAGTTGAGCTCCCTAATTGCCCAATAAGATTTCTCCTCCAACTCCACCGGTAGGTGGCATGCCTTTCCGAACACCAAATTGTAGGGAGACCTTCCAATTGGAGTCTTGAAGGCGGTCCTATAAGCCCATAGAGCATCATCCAATTTCCTTGACCAGTCCTTCCGTGAGGAGTTGACGGTTTTCTCGAGAATACGCTTCAACTCACGGTTGGATACCTCTGCTTTCCCATTTGTTTGGGGATGATAGGGAGTAGAGACTCTGTGCTTGACCCCATACTTCTCGAGAAGCTTATGCATTTGATTGTTACAGAAGTGGGATCCCCCATCACTGATCAACACTCTTGGGACCCCAAACCTCGAGAAGATATTGCGCCTCAAGAAATCCATGACTACCCGCGCATCATCTGTGGTTGTTGGGATTGCCTCCACCCACTTCTACACGTAGTCCACAGCCACCAAAATGTATTGGTAAGAGAAAGAGGGTGGGAATGGTCCCATGAAATCTATCCCCCATACATCAAAGAGCTCTACTTCGAGCATGCAATTCAAGGGGAGTTCATGCCGCTTAGAAATATTGCCAACCCTTTGGCAACGATCACAGTTTTCAACAAAGGTGTAGGCATCCTTGAAGAGCGCCGGCCAAAAGAAACCACTTTGGAGGATCTTTTCTGCAGTCTTCTTTCCCCCATAGTGCCCACCGTAATCCGAGCTATGACAATGCCACAACACGTTTCCGATTTGGTCATGGGGAATGCACCTCCTGAGGATCCCATCCGAGCACTGCTTGAAGAGATAGGGGTCCTCCCACACATAATATTTTGCATCCGAGAAGAATTTCTTTCTCTGTTGATTAGTCCAACCTTGCGGAACCACATTAGAAGACTTGAAGTTGGCCATATCCGCGAACCAAGGAGGGGAATTTTCAATAAGTGCCAACAGCTTTTCATCAGGAAACTCTTCCTTGATGTCTAACAATTCCTCCTCGGTGTCGGGATTGACCAACCTAGATAAGTGGTCCGCCACCCCATTGTCGGATCCCTTTCTGTCCTTAATCTCGAGATCAAATTCCTGCAAAAGAAGAATCCACCGAATTAATCTAGGTTTGGCCTCTTGTTTTGTCATCAAGTGTTTTATGGCCGCATGATCAGTGAAAAACACAATCTTAGACCCCACAATGTAGGATCTAAACTTATCCAAAGCAAACACCACAGCAAGCAGTTCTTTTTCAGTGGTGGAATAATTAGCTTGTGCCTCATTCAAAACCTTACTTGCATAATAAATGACATGAGCTAATTTTTCCACCCTCTGCCCCAAAACAGCCCCCACCGCATAATCACTAGCATCACACATGATTTCAAATGGCAAATTCCAATTAGGTGCAGTGATTATGGGTGCAGTGACAAGCATATTTTTCAAAACAGTGAAGGCGTTTAAACAAGAATCATTAAAATCAAAGGATACATCCTTCACAAGAAGGTCGCAAAGCGGCCTTGCGATTTTGGAGAAGTCTTTGATGAATCTCCGGTAGAACCCGGCATGCCCCAAAAAACTCCTCACCCCCTTCACATTGGTTGGTGGGGGCAGCTTCTCAATCAACTCAATCTTCGCCCTATCAACCTCAATCCCCCTTTGGGAGACTTTGTGCCCTAAGACTATACCTTCCTTGACCATGAAGTGGCATTTCTCCCAGTTGAGCACAAGGTTAGTCTCTTGGCACCTTTTAAGCACCAAGGTCAAGTTCTTCAAACAGTTGTCATAGGAGGTCCCAAAGACCGAGAAGTCATCCATGAACACCTCAATGCATCTCTCCACCATGTCCGAGAAAATAGAGAGCATGCACCTTTGGAAAGTAGCGGGGGCGTTGCACAATCCAAAGGGCATCCTCCTGTAGGCAAAGACTCCATAGGGACAAGTGAAGGCTGTCTTCTCTTGGTCTTGAGGATCCACCACAATCTGATTATAGCCGGAGTATCCATCTAAGAAACAGTAGTACTCATATCCGGCTAACCTCTCAAGCATTTGATCAATGAAGGGGAGAGGGAAGTGATCCTTTCTTGTTGCTTCATTTAATCTTCTGTAGTCGATGCACACTCTCCACCCCGTGATGGTTCTTGTTGGGATCAATTCATTGTTTTCATTGACCACCACGGTTGTTCCACCCTTCTTTGGGACCACATGAATCGGACTAACCCAGTTGCTATCCGATATTGGGTAGATGATTCCGGCATCTAAAAGCTTAATCACTTCCTTATGCACAGCTTCTTTCATGATGGGGTTTAGCCGTCTCTGTGGTTGAACCACCGGCTTATAACCATCCTCCATCAGGATTTTATGCATGCATAGGGAAGGGCTTATACCTTTTAGGTCCGAAATCTTCCACCCAATGGCGGATTTGTGTTCCCTAAGAACTCTCAACAGCTTCTCCTCTTCATCCTTTTTCAAGGCATTGCTAATGATCACCGGATGTTGTCCCTCCTCACCCAAGAATGCATACCTCAAGTGATTTGGGAGTTGCTTCAACTCCGGTGTCTTTCCATCTTCCTCATTGCCTTCCTTGTTGAGTTTCTCCTTTGCACATTCATCCCTTGGGAGACTCGGTAAGGCTTCCATATATTTCAAGCATTCAAGATAGTCCTCATCCCCCAAGGGGTCTTCTTCCTCACTATCATCACCATGGGATTTTACCAACACTTGTGCAAGTGCAGAACCATGGGTTCCTCTAGTGGTTTTTTCCTTGACAATACCATCCACAAAATCCACCCGGTACACTTCCGAGCCTCTCCCACAGGGTGCTTCATTGCTTCAAAGACATTGAAGACTACATTCTCATCTTGCACGCGGAGGGTGAGCTTCCCTTGTTGCACATCAATCAAAGCACGCCCTGTGGCCAAGAAAGGCCTCCCCAATATGAGAGGGATCTCGGCGTCTTCATCCATATCAAGCACCACAAAATCTGCCGGAAATATGAATTTGTCCACCTTCACTAGCAAGTCTTCGACAACCCCATAAGGGTATTTGATGGAGCGATCGGCCAGTTGGAGTGACATCCGTGTATCCTTGGCTTCCTTAATCCCCAACTTCTTCATCATGGAGAGGGGCATCAAGTTGATGCTTGCCCCTAGATCACACAACGCCTTCCCTATATTCATCTCTCCAATAGTACATGGTATCGAAAAGGAACCGGGATCCTTCAACTTTGGAGGAAGTTTTCTCTGAAGAATGGCACTGCACTCCTCGGTCAAAGCAACCGTTTCCTCATCCACTATTTTCCGCTTCTTGGAGAGAAGCTCCTTCATAAATCGGGCATAAGACGACATTTTTTCCAGGGCTTCCGCAAATGGAATGTTGATCTGAAGTTTGCGGAAGACATCAAGGAATTTACTGAACTGTTTATCCTGAAGGGGCTTCTTCAATCTCTCAGGGTATGGTACCTTCATGTAGGACGGGAGGTCCTTGGGCTCTACCCACTTCTTTCTACAGAACTCTTCATCTACAAGCTTTAACTTCCCTCCTTGCTCCGGTGCCTTACCTCTTGCTAACTCCTCTTCTTTCTCGGGTTGTTCTTCCTCAACATGTGGTGGGTTTGAGACCTCAACTTCTGGAGAACTAGGTGCACCCCTGTTAGATTCCAGCACTCTACCGCTTCTAGTAGTTACGGCATTGCACTGGCTCTTCGGGTTGTTCTCAGTGTCACTTGGGAGAGTGCCTGGGAGACGCTCATTTAATTGTTTCGCGAGCTGCGCTATTTGTGTCTCCAGATTCTGAATTGCCGACCCTGTATGAGTCGCCAACTTGTCAATGGCAGTGTTTGTGTTGATCGACGATTTCTCCATTGCTGCACTCATGTTGATCGACGTTTTCTCCATTGCTGCACTCATCTTCTCAATAGCCAGCTCCCACGGTTGTCTTCCACTATCTGTCAGTTGCAACTGATTAGGCCCCGGAAGAGCTCTGCGAGGATTGCGCTGCTTGGATCCCAATGTTTGGCCTCGAGACCTGTTGAGGTTGTTGTCCGGCCAGACCACCACTAGCATTACTCCAAGCGAAACCCGGGTGGTCTCTCCTCATATACCCCCTATTCTGATTCTGATTGTAGTCATTCTGTCTATTTCTCTGATAATTGTTCTGGGGCACAGTGTCATAGAAGTTGTGGCATGAATCCACATGTTCCTGAGAGAAATTCAGCGGGTAAATTTGAGTGTCATGACCCCCATTGCAGTTGTCACAACCCGGAGGCATCCCCTCATGTATCACATTAACCCTCTTGTTTCTAGACAAAGCTTCAATCTGCATCTTCAACAATCTGTTTTGCTCAAGAATGGCCTCCATTGCCCCAGAACTGATTCCATTTGATGTTTCCCTTCCACGGTTGTAATCATTATATGACATTTTCTCTAACAATGCCCATCCATCCTCGGCTGATAAATAAGAGAACGAGCAGCCAGCTGCGGCATCACAGTTCATCTGATAGCGTCCCCTCAACCCATTAAAGAAATGTTGAACTTTAGAGACCGGGTCGAAGAACGCTGAAGGGCATCTTCTCAATAAGCCATTGTACCTCTCCCAAGCTTCATTATATGTTTCATCCTCTGTCTGCCTGAAAGATGTAACGGCTATTCTTGCTTGTGCCGCTTTCTGAGGAGGAAAGTATTTGGTTAGGAACTTATGTGCCATTTGCTCCCAAGTTCTGATGTTGTTCCTATCCAAGCTGTCAACCCAATCGCGAGCGACATCCCTAAGAGAGAGAGGGAAAAGTCGCAAGTGAAACTCATCCTGTGAGACTCCCCTGGTCTTCTGTAAGTCACAGGCTTCAAGGAAACGAGTGATGTGTCTATGCGGGTCTTGCTTGCCACAGCCGTCGAACTGATTCTCACGGATCTGGGCTGTGACACATCCTTCCACTCTGAAGGAGTCTGTGTTCAGGTTGCCCCTCACTATAGATGAAGCCCAATCCTCCAAGTTTGGTAGATCGTACTCGAATAAAGGCTTGTAACGAGGAGGAGGAGAAGGAGGAGGATTTTCTTCAGCCATGCCCTCTATTTTAATTCCTTCAATTCTTTTCCGTTCCCTGGCTCCTTTCCTTAATTGCCGCTCGGTCCTGGTGATCTCGGAATCAAATAGCAAGTCCTCTTGTAGGAGGGTACCTCGCATACAAAAACAGGCAAAGACCAAGTGGAATCAAAGAAGTAGAGAAAAATAATAGCAATTAAATAAAAGAAAATAAAACTAAAAGTCAGCTTAACCAAACAGCCGAATTTCCTAAAAATTAGGAAAATTGGTCGTGTCAATCCCCGGCAACGGCGCCAAAAACTTGTTGACTAACCGGCAAGTGTACCAGGTCGTCGCAAGTAATAAAACACGGTAAGAGTCTACCGAGGTCGAACACAAGGATTGGGTTACCAATTCGACTAATTTCGCGAGAAATCCGATAAGTTGGTTAAGTAGAGAAAGTGGTTGGAAAGAAACTAAGATCACAATTCAAATTAACAAATCGAATCAATCAAAGAGATGGCGATGAAATCTGGAATTAAAAGCATCTAAGGTTTCGAATCCACCTACCCAATCATGCATAGTACCCAAGTGATGATATTCTCCTCCCTAAGTTCAATTTTAATGTCAACCGGGACCCCCAAATTCTCCTATATCCACTTCCATGCTCAATAGGACGTATTCGACGATTGGATTAATTACTTACTAGGTCTCATAATCCTAATCTCGAATTCTATTAATTCTTGTTCCCTATAGGTTGCACCGATCTCCTACTCACTCTCGTGCAATACTCGACCGATGATCCCAATTCAAGTTCTAAAACGCGAATCGCCGCTAGGCCTCAACACGTTTAACTAGTCGATCATGCTAGCATATAATCGACACAATGAAAACAGAATTGGAAAACAATAATTGAATTAAAGGAGAGAGAGTTACATTACATGAACACTATGCCGCCATGGGTGGCTTCATCGATCCCTTAGACAAGAGGATTAGTTCCTCATGTCCGTAACAACGACACACGTACAATCGGAAATCATCCTAAGACTAAGAATTAAAGAAGAGAAGAGAAGAGGAGACGCAGCCCCAGAATAAGGATTACAAAAGATCTCCAATCAGTTCTGATCCAAAAAGTCCTCTTTTTCTGTTCTGATCTGCTCTATTTATAAGGAGGCCACGCGTCACGGCCGTGATGGCCATCACGGCCAGGCCGTGACGGTTTCTGCTTCTGGCGCTTCTGTGATATTCAAACCCTCGCGACGCGAAGGATGTCTCGCGACGCGAGCCCTCTTGTCACGGCCCGTGATGTGAATCATGGCTAAGCCGTGATGTTCTCTGACTTGTGTGGATTTTGGGTCACGGCCGTGATACACATCACGGCTAGGCCGTGATGGTCTCTGACTTGTGTGGCTTTTAGGTCACGGCCGTGATATACATCACGGCTAGGCCGTGATGGTCTCTGTCTCTGGCGCTTTTAGGAGTTCAAACACTCGCGACGCGGAAGGACGTCTCGTGACGCGAACCTTCTTTTTCACGCCCGTGATATGAATCACGGCTAGGCCGTGATGGTCTCTGTCTTCCCGGGTCTTCAAACTCTCGCGGGGCGAGCTTCCTCTCGCGGGGCGAGAATCTCCAGAATGGCAATCTCCACTTTTTCTTGACTTTCCTTAATTCTCAGAGCTTCACTTATTGACCTGAAAACAACACAAGCAACCACAAGCGTAATTCTATCCAAAAGAAGCTAAAAACTACACAAAAGACGCAAAACGAGTCAAAGTCCAACTTAGGAACAAAACAAGGCAAATTTGGTCGAAAACGAGAGTGAACTCGAATAAATTGGCACATAAACCCTAGTTCATCTAGTCATAAAACTAGATAAGCCAGAGGCTTATCATGAAGATGATCATATCATATAGGAATTGGAATGAGATTGAGGTGTTTGGGGTTCCCATAATCCCTTTAGTGCTTAAGTGATTTGTAGTACCATTGTTAGAGTAATGGCTTGAATGATTGTGTGCTATGATTATTGTATTGACTTTACTGTATGATTATAATATCATAAAGTGTGTATGTGTTGTTATAATGTTACAAACAATTATGGTGTATTTATGAGGTGCTTTAATGATATTCCATGTTGTGCATTGGTGAGATTAAAACAATAAATGTATGTTTTATAGCGACGATATTAGGATTAATTAAAGAACGTAGTTTTAGGTTGATTTGCACCCTATAATGAATGAGTTATTGTGAGAGGTGAAATTGATGAATATTGGTTTAGTTTGGAACACATAGGTATGACCCTCGAGAGATAGGATAATTTGTAAAGAGAGAACTTGGCAAATTCTTAAGGTCACCTTGAATGATTATGTGTTATAGTTATTACAATGAAATTATCGCATGAGTAATGAGTGTAAGTATGTTGCTATAATGATGTTATGAATATGAGTTACCACGGGCGATATAGCGTTTGAAAATGTTAATATGATAATGTCTTGATGAGTTTTAATCATGACTTATATGAATATTGGATAGTATTACAAGATGTGAATATTGAGTTATATTTAATGATAAATGTATGTGGACTGAGATTGTGACTATAATGGAATGTGATGTATGTTTGTGTGTGAGGCCCAACTCTAAGAAGCCAGTGATGGGTACTCATTGGTGAATGTTTGGGTGAGACCCAGCTCTAAGGAGCCTGTGATGAGTACTCATTTATGAATGTTTGTGTGTGAGACCCAGCTCTAAGGAGCCTGTGATGGGTACTCATTTGTGAATGTTGGTGTGAGACCCAGCTTGAAATGGCACAAAACAACACTAGAAGGGGGGTTGAATAGTGTTTTCGAAAATCAGAGTTTAAGAAGCACAAAACAAAGTCAGTGAATGAAAGTATCTCTTAGAATAGACGTCTTTCACAGCACACTGATCAGCAACTATTTAACACACCCGAGTTAGTTAATTGAAATAGTTAAATAAACTGAATAATAAAGTAAAGGATAGGGAAGGAGTATACTCAAATATTTATCTTGGTATCAAGTCCTTGGCTTCACCAAGTTTTAACACTACAACTGATCAAGGTTACAGGTGAGTATTATTTGCACACCTAGCCTCTCCAGGCTCAACCACAAGTATTGTTTGCACACCTAGTCTCTTCAGGCTCAACAAGTATTCTTGAAACAAGCCTCTTCAGGCTCAGATAGTTTTGAGAGAGTTTAGAAGCACAGCTTCAAAGTTACAAAGCAAAGCAACCAATCTTTAAACACTACAGAGAGTGAATATGAACTTGGAACTTGGTGAGTTGCAGATGAGTTATTCTTCAAATGATTTTCAAAGTGTGAAGAAGATGTGTGAGTGATCAAAGCGTTCAGCTATTGATTTGATAAGATGAATACTGTTCTGTGAGTAATATAGATTTTCACTGATAAGTAATTTCTTTGGTTGCTTATCATTGTATCACATCACTATTTGTTCAGTCTTCAACTTCTTCTATTTATACTTGATCATAGAGATCTGTTGAGATGCCTTTGAGAGTCTTCAGCTTTGTTCTTCGGGAAAAAGCCGTTCTGACTTGATAACAAATGCTTTGAAGAACGTTGGAGATTCCTTGTTGACATCTGAGTATAGCATATATGCTTTTCTGGTTTGGGGCAGCATTCTTTCCTTATTTGTGCAACACTTAGAAAAGCTCGGATAAAGTAGTTTTTCTTTTACTTACATAAGGAATGCTTTTCTGTAGCCTTGCTCTTTTGTCTTTTCTCCTTTCTTTGATTTCGATTGAAGATAAGAAATATATTAATAAACTTCTTTCAAGTTTAATTAACTATATTTCAAATCACTCTTTACTTTTGAATCAGAGATTAAGTGATTCCTTCATAGAGAGCTTTTCTCCTTGGCGCGTGCTTCAATAACACAGGTGACTTTAGCATTTCACATCTTCTAAGCTTGTGGATGTTTGAATATATTTTGAATCAAACACGTTAATCTGACAGAAGAGTGGTTCTGACTTTGTCAGAGGCTTAGACACATACTGAGAGAGATAGACGCTTCATTGAAGTGAGACTTCTTGATCTGTAATCTTGATCCTTCTTCTTTCTACTTCCTTCAGAATATGGTGTTTGTATTTTTTGAATACTTTGATAACTACTTCATGCTTCTTGGTCTTTAATAATCATAGCCAGTCTTGTAAGAACGAACATTCTTCTATAAGAGTATTGCTTGATACTTTCTTTTCTTTCGTTTGCTTATGAATGGATAAGTCCTTTTCCTTTAGCTTTCAGTGAAGATGACAATCATTGACTGCTTTGCTTTGGTACTGCTGCTAGCTATTCTTCTTCTTCATAGTTTGATAAGTCTGAGAGATGTTGATGTAGGCTTCAGTGAGTCAGGATTCAGATGCATTGTACTTAGACAACTTTGAGTTAGACGCTTGTATATAACCTTTTGATTCTTTCATAATCTTTTGTTGACTTGTTCTGCTAAAATTGAATGCTTTATCTACATAACTCAAGTTGATGATTAGCAATATTTAGATGGTTCGATGTAAAATCAATTACTTAATGTTTGGGTTCATTAAAACACACAAGGGCCACAGGAGTGTGAGTCAGACGCATGACGAGTCAGACGCTTTATGACTTAACAATCTCCCCCTTTTTTATGATGACAAACATTCCATAAGATTTTATATTGAACAATCAAAAGAGACAAAGATGATAAAACTTTAGCACTGACAAATAAGAGATTATCAAAACATTTTGTTTCCAAGAAAGTTTAGAGACTCCCCCTAAACTTATGCTATATT
This sequence comes from Sophora flavescens, assembly GCA_030762895.1. NCBI lineage: Eukaryota > Viridiplantae > Streptophyta > Magnoliopsida > Fabales > Fabaceae > Sophora > Sophora flavescens. The sequence continues at coordinate 68,708,965 of CM061066.1, forward strand.
TAAAACCGCGAAGAGTTTTATCCTAACATTCATTCTTGCTCTTTTAAAAAACTTCTTTTCTTTTGCTAGGTGTTCTCCCCCTTTTGGCATTATAAAAAAGGAAAGTACTTTGGTACTGTTGGGGAGGCATTTCGGTAGAAAACAGACAAATAAAGTTGATAAATAACAGTGCAGTCTGAACTAACAAATATAATATAAGCATTAACTATCAAATAGATAGATATGAGTCCAACCAAAGGCTCAAAAATCTAACAAAACATAATAAGTTCAAGGATCAAATGAGAGTTATTTAAACGACATCATTGAAAGACTTATTAATCAATTCATCTTCTCGAGAATCTTGTGCAGCAGGTTCATAACTTGTTTCATTTCTTGTCGCATTCCACGCAACTCAGCTCTAGCTACAGGATCACTGACATGCGTAGGATTCTGTTCAGCTCTTTGATTCACATCAACATGTTGAGGGACTTGTTGCGGGATCTCAGCTTCTTGATTATTTTGCACAGAGTCCATCAAAAGAGGAATGGCTTCAACCATTTCTTGATCTGGATGCATTGACTCATGGTAATTATCATACCATGGAAGAGGTAGAGCATTTACAGACTGTGCAGACAAAGTTTCAGGAGCAGAGAGGGATACCAAGCTTGTTTCAGCAGGAGAGACTTCAACAATCATAGCTTCATCCATTACAACTTCTTTTTCAGCAAAGAGTAAAACTTCTTCTATCACAGATTCTTCATTTTTTCTCAGAATATTCATCCAACAAATTATTTATTTCATGCAAATTATTCACAGAAGGAACAGCAACAGATACATTTGCAGAGATTTGAGAGACAGGAGCAGAGTACTCATCGTCAATATCAGACGAATTCAGCTCGGATGAGATATCAAGATTGGTTAAACAGTCTTCATTAAAAAAGGTAACACAGTTTCTTGACACATGAAAAGTGTCAGAGATAGAGTATATGAAGTGTTGCAGAGAGTTCAGACACATGAATTGATACAATGGAGGTAGGTTTTCTGATACAGTTGCTTCATAAAAAGGAGTTCTACACCAAAGACTCAATCTATTAACTAGCGAGTGGGTGATTATGGTGTAAAACAGACTTTCAGTTGTCCTACAAGGGGAAGAGGTTCTTCTTTATCCTCATAGACAATGGAGTCTTCCAGCCATGTAATGAATTCTCTTGGACCAGCAAAGATGTTATAAAAAGTGTTCGTGAACAGATACACTCTTGTTCCAGACACAACCATGAAATGATAACTTCTGAAAAAGGGATAGATAGGTAAGGGTTGTGAAGGTCCAACATACCCAAAATGTTGCAGGGTAACGAATCCAATCCTTCCATTCTGAGTTGGAGGCTTCCACTTATGATATTCTGTTAAACCAGAGCTTGATGATTCAGCATCCCATTGACCCCTTTCATCATCAAGATACACATCTACATCTCTTGGAGTGCATATGTTCTCATCAATCATTCTCTTAAGATCTTTCCTCTGAATGTCATCCAAACGAAATCTTGGAATGGGGACATGAGTATCATTTGCAATAAATTTCCTTGCATTCACTGGTTTCTTCAAGGCTTCAAGATCTTGCGGAGCTTCTAAGGGGATTCCTTCAACAGCCGTAATAGGTTAGGGGGAGATGGCATGGTCAGGCCTGTACTTAGAACACCAACCAAACTTGTATTTGTTCCAGTTTTCTTCAAACTCTTTCATCCTCCTTTTTATTTCCTCCTCGCTTTATTCTTCAACTACATGAATTTCTTGTTCTTCTTGTTCTTCTTCTTCTTCTTCCACTACCTGCCTTCCTTGAACCATTTCATCAACTTGCCTTGGTTCACTGATTCTTATACCTTTGCTCAATATTCCTTTTTCTTGATCATGCTTTCTTTATTTCCTCTTTCTTGTTACTCTTTTCTTTTTTTTGAAAGATTCAGACAAACCAGTAACTAACTCAGTAACAGATTTATTCAAAAGAACTGAGGTCTCTTCAGTTTTCAATTTCTTTAATCTTTTCTTCTTCTTGTTCTCCAACACAGACACTTCCTTACTTTTCCTTTTCAAAACACAAGCAAAGGGCTTGTTGTCATCAGAATCCTCAGGGATCCTTTCAGAAATAGTTTCAATAGCAGAGTTCACAGAGTTCCTAGGATTAGTAATGAAATCATTTCCTGCCTCAGTTTTCATTCCTAACTCCCTAAGAGTTGCTACATTCACAACAGGAATTTGGTTAAAGACTTCAAAATTCAAGATGGTTCCTTTGGTCTTTAATAAGCATAGCCAGTCTTGTAAGAACAAACAATCTTCTATAAGAGTATTGCTTAATACTTTCTTTTATTTCGTTTGCTTATGAATGGATAAGTCCTTTTTGTTTAGCTTTCAGTGAAGATGACAATCATTGACTGCTTTGCTTTGGTACTGCTGCTAGCTATTCTTCTTCATAGTTTGATAAGTCTGAGAGATGTTGATGTAGGCTTCGGTGAGTCGAGATTCAGATGCATTGTACTTACACAGCTTTGAGTCAGATGCTTGTATACAACCTTTTGATTCTTTCATAATCTTTTGTTGACTTGTTCTGCTAAGATAGAATGCTTTGGCTACACAACTCAAGTAGATGATTAACAATATTCAGATTTAGATGGTTCAATGTAAAATCAATTACTTAATGTTTAGGTTCATCAAAACACACAAGGGCCACAGGAGTGTGAGTCAGACGCATGACGAGTCAGACGCTTTATGACTTAACATAGCTCTGTAAGGCTTGATATGGGACTCAGCACTGAAGGGCCTGATTATAGACCCAGCAATGGAATGACCTGAGATGGGATCCTACCGCGAAGGGCCTGTGATGGGATCCAACCCCGAGAGAGCCTGCTGTGGGTGATCAGCTATGTGTGTAATGAGAGTCTGTGGTGTTGAGACCTCATAAGTCTGAAACACATTCAATGTGTAAATTCTCTAAGTTTTGATGATTCCAAATAGATTAAGTATGGTAATATTGAACCATATGAAATTACTGACAAATCTGATAAGTGTGCAGGAAAATAGACTTAAGGACAACTCGTCTAATTTTTGACTCGCCTGCTTTATAGTCAAGCTCAGGTTTTAGACTTGTCTGAAAATCACTCGTCTGATATTTAGTCAAATACCAAGGCGACGCCAAGTCAAGATCTGAACATGCTTGATGGCGTGGCAAGACTCAGTAGATCACCCGTCTGACTTTAGAATACGCTAGCACCCGTCTAGTTTTTGAACTGCTTGAGAACTCATCTGATTTCTGATTGCCTCTCACCGGTCTAATTTTTTCAACTCTGCTATGATGTCAGTTTGTCAGAAATGAAGTCCAAGTCATCTTATTCAAATTAAATGCCTTCCTTAAGGATCTCGAAGACCTCTGGACAATAGCTCAAAGGACAAAGGTTAAAAAACATTGTTTCAAGGTTTTAAGGAATAAACACACGACCTCTGTACCACTGCAGTAACCTTTTAGCTATTTTTAGTACAGAGTAAAAGTGCTTTCTGGAAAGTGAACTGACTGTTGCACTGAAAAAGGAAAGCTCTCTGTTGCAAGAACAAGAAGCCCGCTGCTGCATACTCTAAAAACAACAGTTGATTTAGAATAAAGTGTACCCTTGGACAACCTTGTCAAAGCTCAACGTTCAAAAGCATTTAATGTTTTTACAGAACGACTCTTTGGAATTAATGGTGTCTCAGAAGCTCAAATCAAAAGAACACATTTTCTGAAGCTGTGTCTAAACGGATCTCTTGCTTGAAGCCTTTAAATAGATCAAACAATGAAGATGAAGACAAGAAGTTGAATATCATTAAGAACACTGCGCAGAAGCATTTACTCTCTTCATTAACTTCTTGATTCTTTCATTGAATATACTTTCAATCATTTGATATTAATTTGCAGTCTTTCATACCTCATATTTATTTCACTGAGTGTGATATGAAAGCCTTGCAAGTTGTATTAATTACACAAAACCCTTATATTCCTTACTGAGTTGAGCCTGAAGAGGCTAGGTGAGCAAAGAATACTTGTTTGAGTGTTGAGCCTGAAGAGGCTAGGTGTGCAAAGAATACTTGTATTGTAAATTACTCAGTTATAGTAAAAACTTGGTGCTACCAAGAAACTGGACGTAGTCCTTTGGATTTTGGGGTGAACCAGTATAAATCTTTTGAGTGATATCTCTCTTCCCTTATCCCTTTGTTTTGTTATGTATCTTTTGTTTTTAAGTTTTTAACCTAGGGAGTTAAGCTGCAAATACCAATCATTGTTTTACCCTTCTCTGTCTGCCCGTGTGCCTTGTTTGAATATTAGACAATTCACTCGTCTGATTTTCTCTTATCTAAGTACAGCTTGTTGTTCCTGTGAAAGTTCTTTTAAAAGTAACGAAAAAGTTGGTAAACACAATTCAACCCCCCTTCTTGTGTTAACTTTGGTTATTTCAGTTAGTATCAGAGCTCAGCCTCTGGGTTGAGCACTTAGCAGTGTAGAGGAAAAGATCTTGGAAATGGCAGGAGAAGCCAGTACATGCAAAAACAATGCTAGAGAAGGACCCTCAATGTCGTGACCTCCTTACTTCAATGGAGAGGATTACATCTACTGGAAAGAAAAGATGAAGTGGTTCTTACAATCCACTTCCTCTGATATTTGGGATCTCATTGAAGATTGCCCCTATATCCCTAAAGATGATAAAGGAGCTGAGATTCCTAAGGCCAACATGACCTCTGAGCAAAAGACAAAATGTCAGTCAAATGTCAAAGCTAGATATGCAATCATGTGTGCTTTGAGCAGAGAAGAATTTGAAAAAGTGTGTGCTCGTGAATCTATAAAAGAAATGTGGGATTCACTAGCCATTGCTCATGAAGGAACCAGCAAAGTCAAAGAGACCAAAGTCAGCATGTTGGTCAGAAAGTATGAGCTGTTCAAAATGGAGGAAGGAGAAACTATTGGCCAAATGTATGGAAGATTTCAAACCATAACCAATGGGTTGAAATCATTGGGAAAAGTTTACAAGACTTAGGAATATATTCAAAATACTCTCAGAAGTCTTCCAAAACAATGGAGACCACTTGTAACTACTGTGTCCCAAGCCAAGGACCTAACAACAATGAAGCTAGACAAGCTTCTTGGCACTCTTCAGATCCATGAACAGGAGATGATTGGAGAAAACAATGGAAAGAAAAACAAATCCATTTCTCTTAAAGCTGACAAGAAGTCATCTAAAGGAGCAGTCTCAAAAGCTCTCGAAGTAGATGAATCTTCAGAAGAATCTGAGGAATCAAATGAGGATGACTCTGATGATGAAGATGATGAACTTTCTCTTTTCACCAGAAAAATGAAAAATAACTGTCAAATCAATGTCAGTTGGTTCAAATAAATCTATATGCACATACTGTGGAAAAGATGGACATATCACGTCTAAGTGTATCCACAAAAAGATAAAGAAGTCTTCACAGACCCCTTATACTAACAGAAAAGGACCCAAGAAAATATGGGTACCTAAGTCCATGATCATTCCTATTGCAGACTTACTTAACAGGACAAAAGAAACACCTGTCATGGTACCTGGACAGTGGATGCTCGCGACACATGACAGGAGAAAGGTCTATGTTCCTAGACCTCTAACCTAAGAAAGGTGGACATATAACTTTTGGTGGTAACTAGAAAGGAAAAGTTGTTGGTGTAGGTAAAATTGTTGGTAAACCTCCCTTGCCTATTATCTGTGATGTTTTATATGTGAAAGGGTTAAAACATAATCTGCTTAGCATAAGTCAATTGTGTGATAGTGGATTTTCTGTATATTTTTCTAAGGATGCATGCATAGTCAATGACAATAGTGGAAAGACCCTCTTTTCTGGTAAAAGGTAAAACAATCTGTATAAGATTAACCTGTCTAAACTTTCAGATCAAAATGTAACATGCTTTATGTCTAAAGAGGATGAAAAGTGGCTATGGCATAAAAAACTAGGACATGTTAGTATGAAACAAATTTCTAAATTGAAAAGCAGAACCTTGTGAGAGGATTGCCAGATATTTCTTTTAAGAAAGATGTTTTGTGTGATGCATGTCAAATAGGTAAACAAGTAAAATCAAGTTTTAAATCTAAAAGGAAGTCACCTCCTCTAGACCTTTGCAACTGTTACATATGGATATGTTTGGACCAGTCAATGTAGCTAGCCTAGGTGGAAAGAAATATGGTTTTGTCATAGTTGACGATTATACTAGATTTACATGGGTACTCTTCTTAACCCACAAGGATGAGTCTTATAAGACCTTTACAGTATTCAGTAAGAGAGTACAAAATGAGCAAGGTTTCTGTATTTTTGCTATTAGAAGTTATTATGAAGGAGAATTTGAAAATGAGCAGTTCAAACTATTATGTAAGGAAAATGGTATTTCTCACAATTTCTCTGATATTCTTCTAGGTGAGGATATCAATGACTTTGCATATTTTGACAATCCCACTCCTACTCCACCTTCACTCAAAACCCGAATTCCTGACTGGATCAAAAATTAGAACCAAGTCCCTTTGAGGATAATCTTTCCAGATTTATTCTCTGAAACAAGACACAACCCACTCCCTTTAGCCACCTTACCTCCATACCACCTCTCATCCAGAACCACTCCTTTCTCTGTCACGGATGAGTCTTGCTCAAATTTTCTCAGCAGCAAAAACTTGGATGTCATTGCTTTTCTTGAAGCTGAAAGGCAGCTTGTTAAGCTTGCCAGAAAACAAAAGCCAGTAAACAAATGTCTCTTCAATCCTCACATTTTAATGAGAACCTCTACCGAGCTCAAAGTGATGCCTGACTCAATAACCCAGAAGGGAAAGAAAAAAATCATTAATTTGCCCGGAGAACAACAATTTTGTCTGATCAAGCTCAAAGACAACAAATGCAAATTCAAACTAATGTTGTTCACTACTGAGACTCATCACAAGTTTCTAAAGGTCAGAGACATCTACTGGAGATGTGGCTCTAGCTCTGGAATGTCTAAAGAAGAGAAGAAAACCATTCCAATCAGAGGTAGACAAGTCGATGCTCTCTATTCCTTTTCACCCTCCATTTATACCTTACCTCCCATCTTTATGGTTTTTCCCTTCTTTCTTCTGAACGTTCCTGAATCTACCCCTGTTAATCATATCAATCTCAATAGAAGATCTTATGAATTCCTCCTTTCAGTTTTAGACTCACCTCTTCATCATGAGCTTATTCGTGCTTTTTTAGAAGAGTTTTACCCTAATAATGACTTTGTCACCACTCTTTCAACAAATGTCTTTCTTGATCCTCATCCTGAGGACCACATTTCTATTGAAGAGTTACCTCCTACCCCTCCTCCTAGTCCACCTCGTTCTTCTGCTTCTGCAACTACACTGGCCACATCTGATTCCACTGCTCCAGTAGTTGCTTATGACCCTGCTGCTCATCAAAGGTTGGATAAAATGGCATCAAGCCTACAGACTGTCATTCAGAGATAAAATGAAGCCATTGCCCAACAAAATGCATTTCAATCCCAGATGCTGGCTCAAGAAGAAGCAACGTAGAGAATGATGGAGGCTTTCTTTAAAAGCCAAGGAGGACCTAGCTCTTAGCATTTAGGACTTAGTCTTTTTAAGTCATGCAATGTACTGGCCTATGATGTTCAACAATTGTGCTTATCTTTGATTATATGAAATGAATTGAAGTTTTACTATACCTTTTGGCTGTCTGTTTCAATCTCTTTGCCTTTCTTTACTTTTTGATTGATGCCAAAAGGGGGAGGAAAATATCGAGAAATTGAAAATATAGAGATATAGAGAAATTAAGTTATGCTCTGATATAGTCTGCTCTGGTATCTGCTTTTATCTAATGGAAAAATTTAGGGGGAGCATTAAAAATTATATCTTCTGAAATTTCTCTTATTGCTTTTTGATGTTCAAGAAAATCAGAAAAATTATTTGTCATCATCAAAATGGGGGAGAATGTTGAGACCTCATAAGTCTGAAACACATTCAATGTATAAATTCTCTAAGTTTTGATGATTCCAAATAGATTAAGTATGGTAATATTGAACAATATGAAATTACTGACAAATCTGATAAGTGTACAGGAAAATAGACTTAAAGACAACTCGTCTGATTTTTGACTCGTCTACTTTTTGGTCAAGCTCGGTTTTTAGACTTGTCTGAAAATCACTCGTCTGATATTTAACCAAATACCAAGGATACGCCAAGTCAATATCTGAACATGCTTGATGATGTGGCAAGACTTAGTGGATCACCCGTCTGACTTTGGAATACGCTAGCACCCGTCTAGTTTTTGAACTGCTTGAGAACTCGTCTGATTTCTGACTTCCTCTCACCTGTCTAATTGTTTCAACCCTGCTATGATATCAGTTTGTCAGAATGAAGTCCAAGTCATCTTATTCAAATTAAATGCCTTCCTTAAGGATCTCGAAGATCTCTGGACAATATCTCAAAGGACAAAGGTTAAAAAATGTTGTTTCAAGGTTTTAAGGAATAAACACACAACCTCTGTACCACTGCAGTAACCTTTTAGCTGTTTTTAGTACAAAGTAAAAGTGCTTTCTGGAAAGTGAACTGACTGTTGCACTGAAACAGGAAAGCTCTCTGTTGCAAGAACAAGAAGCTCGCTGCTGCATACTCTGAAAACAACAGCTGATTCAGAATAAAGTGTACCCTTGGACAACCTTGTCAAAGCTCAACGTTCCCAAGCATTTAATGTTTATAAAGAATGACTCTTTGGCATTAATGGTGTCTCAGAAGCTCAAATCAAAAGAACACATTTTCTAAAGCTGTGTCTAAATGGATCTCTTGCTTGAAGCCTTTAAATAGATCAAGCAATGAAGATGAAGACAAGATGTTGAATATCATTAAGAACACTGCGCAGAAGCATTTACTCTCTTCATTAACTTCTTCATTCTTACATTGAATATACTTTCAATCATTTGATATTAATTCACAGTCTTTCACACCTTATATTTATTTCACTCTCTGAGTGTGATCTGAAAACAAAAGAAGACTGAAGTCAGAACCGGTCATGGCCTGCCCGTGATGACCATCACAGCCGTGACCTGTCAGCTGAGCCAGACCCCCACAAGTCAGAATCTGTCACGACCTAGCTGTGATGAGCATCACGGCCGTGACAGACCAATTACTGAAGAAGCGCCCAAGGCAGAAGCTATCATAGCCTGGTCGTGATGGCCGTCACGGCCGTGACGCGTGTTACTTGGATCAAAAGCAACTGGTTTGGATCTAGTTTGAGTTAGATTGGGATTCAAACTTCCCAAATCTATAAATAAGGCATCCGATCAAAGGTAAAAGAGGACTTTTTGGCTGCTACTCTTAGGCTATAATTTAGGATCTCTCTTCTTATTCTCCTTCTTCTCTTAGTTTTATTTTCATGTTATTTGTAACCAAGCTTGTCATCTCCATGGCAAGGCTTGAGTAGTAGTTTAATTTCTAGGGATTGGGGCTATGCCCAAGGTTGATCTATGTTGTTAATTTTTGTTGTACCTTTGTTGATTTCGATTTTGCTTTAGATCTGATTTCTAGTGTTTTTAATTACTCGTAAATTTGGTGGCCACTTGTTTGCGTGTCATAGACATTCTAAGGAGGAACCTGGCGGTGAATTTAGGTGTCGGATCTATAGAATCAGACTTAGGACTGAAATCACGAGAGTTAGAAGCCGTCCTTCGAGGATTAACGAATTGTCACGAAACGCAAAGGGTCTAATCTAAATTCGACTACCACGAGAGTAGGGGTTGGTTTAATTGGGCACGGTTTTTGTAATCCGAGAGGGAGCTTAAACTAGTTGAGGATAAATTCGCCTTCAAGGCAATTTCGATAATTAACAAAGGGGTAATCGATTTAGCAACGTAAACGATCTTGTTGGTAACCCAAATCCCTAGGAATCCATTTAGATCTGAAAATCCATAAACTGATTACTTTCTGTTTTATTTGATTCTGATTTTAAGTTATCTCTTAATTCAAATACCAAATCCTTTTCAAAATCTTTTTATACAGTCCAGTTTTATCATTTAACAATTAGTTGCGATTTGAGATCAGGGTCTCTGTGGGATCGATATCTTTTTATTACTTGGCCACAATCCGGTACACTTGCCGGATCGCACGTGCACTCGCACGGAGCACATCAAGTTTTTGGCGCTGTTGTCGGGGACTGTGCGTTCTCGAATCTCAATTTAATTTTTAAATTGATTTTTCTGGACCTTTTCTTTTTATTTATTTAATTTTTATAAAAAAAAATCTTCTTTTCCTCCTAGAGTATCTATCTCTGGGTTTTTATGCAAAGATCCCTAAGTCTTGGAAGCCTTAGTGAGGTTGACCTCGAAATCGAGAGGACCTTTCACAAACGTAGGAGACTACAAAGAGAGGGAGGAAGGTTGATTCCCATTCCACTCATGGCGAATCTTCCGGATACGAAACCGTTGAAGGACTACGCAGCCCCAAATGCGAGGGGTTTGCGAACTGGGATTGCTAGGCCAGAGATTGAGGCGGAGAACTACACTATACCTCCTATGCTCATTAACATGATTAGGCAACATCAATTCGGAGGATTGCTGTCGGAGGACCCGACTGACCACGTAGAGACATTTTTGGAGTTCACCGATGCAGTCAGAATTCATGGTGCCCCGGTTGATGCTATTCGCTTGAGGTTGTTCCCCTCTTCTCTTACTGTAAAAGCGAAATCTTGGCTAAATCAAATACCCACTAATACCTTGTCGACTTGGGACCAACTGGAGCAGGCGTTCTTGGAGAAATTCTTCCCTCCATCCAAGACGGCCTACATAAGAACCCAGATCAACGGCTTCTTCCAAAAAGACGGAGAATGCTTATCAGAAGCTTGGGATCGCTACAAGGGACTGCTGGAGTCTTGCCCACATCATGGACTCGAGAGGTGGTTATTAGTGCACACCTTCTACAACGGATTGGACTACTCTTCGAAGGTGTCACTCGATTCCGCAGCTGGTGGAGCCTTTATGAATAGGCCTCTGACTGAGGCATTCAACATCATTGAAAACGTGGCCACCAACTACCACCAATGGGGTTCAGAAAGAGGTAATAACCCAAAAAATATTTCGAGGGGTAAGTTTGAAATAAATAGCACTGATCTTATAATGTCAAAAATAGACTCACTTAATAAACGTTTTGATCAGCTTGAAAGGGCTAATGTGAGTGCAATATGTGCTACTAACATTGTTTGTGAGATTTGTGGAATGCGGGGACATGACATAATGGAATGCCCACGTGGTATTGCTCATGGATCCGGCACTTCGAGTGAACAAGTGAACTCTTGTCACAACTTCTACGACACAAACCCGAAGTTTCCCAATTATGCTCCCCCAAATCCCTAAAACCAAAGGAAGAACAACCCTTACCTCTCCTACGGCAACTACAACAACACGCTAAACCACGAGTTCCAAGAGGGCCAAGGTAATAGGAAACCCGCACCGGGGTATCCTCAGGTACAGAAATCTAAACTCGAGTCTTTATTGGAAAGTTTTGTTGAAACTCAGACAAAACAAAATGAAGAGTTTAGACAACAAGGCGGGGCAGTGAACGAGGCAATAAAAGAGCTATCGTCCAAGGTAGATAACTTAGCCATCCATAACAATATGCTAGAAACTCAGATTGCCCAACAAGCCAGCACATACTCAAGACCTAAGGGTACATTCCCAGGGCAATCCGAAGCTAATCCCAATGAACATTGCAATGCCATACACTTGAGGGATGATAAGCTTGGGGTGGTTGAAAAAGATGTGGAACCAGAGGAGGACATGAGCGAAGATGAAGAGCCAGAACCAAAGTATGTCCCTCCACCACCGTACCAACACCCAATATCCTTCCCACAAATGTTGGTCAAGAGGAAGCAAGTAGACATAGAAGCTAAAATGCCGCTTAAGCTGAAAGACCCATGTAGTTTCTCTATCGCTTGCTCAATTGAAGAAGTGCAAATAGACCAAGCCTTATGTGACTTAGGGGCTAGTGCGAGCTTGATGCCGCTCACTATCTTGGGAAGGTTGGGAACCAAAGAGTTGAGTCCATTCAAATTCTCCTTACAATTTGCGGATGGCTCGACTAGGACTCCTCTAGGCATACTAGAGAATGTTCCTGTAAAGGTAGGGAAATTTTTCATCGCTACTGATTTCCTGGTATTGGATATGAAAGGGAATTCTGAATTCCCCATCATTTTAGGAAGGCCATTCTTGGCCACCGCTGGAGCAGTGATAGACGTAAGGAATGGCAAACTCTCTCTGAATGTAGAAGAAGGTAGGGTAAATTTTGAATTGACTAACTCATATAACAACCCTCCTTTTGAGAGCCATGTGTGCAGGATCGATATAACGTCTCCAGTGGTAAAGGAAGAACTCAACATGGAAGCAACTCCAAAGATATACATGGCTGATGATGCATCCAGTAGTGATGAAGTTGGAGTTGCTGATCATGTGGAAACAAAACTTCCGCCGGGAGGGAGTAAGGCCAGGAAGCTCCGAGTGAAAAGAGCGAAGCGGAAACGCAATTGGCCATATGAGCAGAACCGGCTCTTTGAAGGAGTTCCATGGAAGAGAAGTGTTCCTGCACTTCTACGCCCAGCCGACCCCGGTTGATTGAAGGAAGTATGGTCAAGCTTACGACCGTAAATAAGAGCTTCTTGGGAGGCAACCCAATTTTTCTTTCCCTTTTCCACTTACTTTCGAATTTAGCTCTTGAATAATTTGAGAAGATCAAGAGGAAAAAAAATCATAGATTAATAGATTTGTCTAGTGTTTTCAGGTTAAGAAGGAAGGAAAAGCAAGAAGGGCCGGGACAAATAAAGTCAGAAGACATCACGCCCAGTCCGTGACAGTGGTCACGGTCGTGATGAGCTAACCAAGAGCACCAGAAAGGATCACGGTCTAGCCGTGATATCCATCACGGGCGTGATGAGAAGGACCCTAAGATCAGAGAGCATCACGGCCTAGCCGTGATGCAGATCACGGCCGTGTCAGGCCAGCTCCTGAAGACCAGAATTGATCACGACCTGCCCGTGATGAGCCTCACGGCCGTGATACAGTTTCTAACAAGTTTTTGACTGAAATGTGAGCCAACACCCGCTACCACATCGGTGAGTTGTTCCAATTTTTCTCCTCTCTCCGACTTAGAATATGCATCCAATTGTGAGAACTTGGTGCCAAATAAATTGAGATAGTGAATTTTTGAACCCAATTTTTTTTATTCTTGTGACAAGGCTGAAAATGAAAATTCTTGAGATGATATTTTGATAGTTGATAATTAGCATGTGGTTCCTTATATTTGTGTCTCTCGCTGATTTTTGAACTACTAAATGTAAGATTTTGAGCGAAAAAGGGGTACTCACTAAATCTACCCCATTCTTTGGGATAGAGTGTTTTAATTCCTCTTGGATTGTATTTTCTAGAACTTGACTTGAAACCATTTTGAAACTTAAAAATTTTTGAAAATGATTGAGGCACTAGGTATCTTTCCGGCCTTCTGAGCTTCGATTGATTAAATGTTACCCCTTAGTTGCCCGATTTTGAGCCTAAAAGAATAAAATACTTTTCTTGGTACCTTGAAATATTTTGATGAATGATGCTTGGTATGGCACCTTTTAAAGTATTGCAAAAAGGGTAAAAAGGTAGTTTGAAAAATAAAAAGTATGGAATGAGAAAATTAGAAAATATTTCTCTTGAGCTAAAAATCTTCCCTTCTCCAAATAAATAAAATGAAATAAACACAAAAAAAAATGGAGAAGGGGATGACAAAAGAAAGTGAGAAATAAAATGAAATGAAAATAAAAAGAAAGAAAGAAAGGTGGAAAATGAATCAAAGCCCAAAAAGGTATTTTAGAAGGTGTCATGCTTTGCAATGTTTGATAATTTGTTTAGCCTTCTTGAAATTTCCTTTTCTTGATTTCCCCACCTAACAATTAATCCCATAGCCACATTACAACCAAAGTAAAAGACCTCTTGATTCTTAAGTGTTCTCATTAATAAAGTGGAGATTTGGTTAATAATCAAGCTTATGGTAGAATACCTTCCTTGAGGAAATTGAGCGAATTGTCATATACCCTTGAATACTTGAGTGAGGTGAGAAGAGTGCCCGAATCAGTAAGAATATGAATTTAAAGAACCTAAGCTTCTAATTGGACTTGAAATTGATTATCTCTTGGGGATTTATTTGAATATGCCTGTCACTTGGATTAGTTACTCGGGTTCTTGGTTCACTATCCATGCTCTGATTATTTATATCTTCTAGCCTTGGTGATTGCTTGAGGACAAGCAAAATCTTAAGCTTGGGGTGATTTGATGAGTGTGATTACACCTCATCTTTGTTTGTCATTTTTCATGCATTTTCATATAGTTTAGGCATATTTCATTTGATTTTTGGTTAATTTTACTTTGGAACGGGTAAGGCGGTTTTTGTGGTGCTGTTTTGCAGAAATTAAAGATTAAATGCTCAGGATCAATCATGATGGAGCTCGGATGAAGATAGGGCTTGAAAAGTGAAGAAAATGAGACAAACAGAGCCCATCACGACCATGCTCGAGGAAAACTAGAAAAGAAAGAAGACTGAAGTCAGAACCGGTCATGGCCTACCCGTGATGACCATCACGGCCGTAACCTGTCACGTGAGCCAGACCCCCACAAGTCAGAATATGTCACGGCCTAGCCGTGATGAGCATCACGACCGTGACAGACCAATTACTGAAGAAGCGCCCAAGGCAGAAGCTATCACGGCCTGGCCGTCACGGTCGTGACGCGTGTTACTTGGATCAGAAGCAACTGATTTGGATCTAATTTGAGTTAGATTGGGATTCAAACTTCCCAAATCTATAAATAAGGCATCTGATCAAGGGCAAAAGAAGACTTTTTGGCTGCTACTCTTAGGCTATAATTTAGGATCTCTCTTCTTCTTCTCCTTCTTCTCTTAGTTTTATTTTCATGTTATTTGTAACCAAGCTTGTCATCTCCATGGCAAGGCTTGAGTAGTAGTTTAATTTCTAGGGATTGGGGCTATGCCCAAGGTTGATCTATGTTGTTAATTTGATGTTGTACCTTTGTTGATTTCGATTTTGCTTTAGATCTGATTTCTAGTGTTTTCAATTACTCATAAATTCGGTGGCCACTTGTTTGCGTGTCATAGACATTCTAAGGAGGAACCTAGCGGTGAACTTAGGTGTCGGATCTATAGAATCAGACTTAGGACTGAAATCACGAGAGTTAGAAGCCGTCCTTCGAGGATTAACGAATTGTCACGAAACACGAAGGGTCCAATCTAAATTCGACTACCACGAGAGTAGGGGTCGGTTTAATTGGGCACGGTTTTTGTAACCCGAGAGGGAGCTTAAACTATTTGAGGATAAATTCGCCTTCAAGGCGATTTCGATAATTAACAAAGGGGTAATCGATTTAGCAACGTAAACGATCTTGTTGGTAACCCAAATCCCTAGGAATCCATTTAGATCTGAAAAACCATAAACTGTTTACTTTCTGTTTTATTTGATTCTGATTTTAAGTTATCTCTTAATTCAAATATCAAATCCTTTTCAAAATCTTTTTATACAGTCCAGATTTATCATTTAACAATTAGTTGCGATTTGAAATCACGGTCTCTGTGGGATCGATATCTTTTTATTACTTGGCCACAATCCGGTACACTTGCCGGATCGCACGTGCACTCGCACGGAGCACATCATTAAGCAGCAAATACCAATCCTTATTTTAGCCTTCTCTGTCTTCCCGTGTGCCTTGTTTGAATATTAGACGATTCACTCTTCTGCTTTTCCCTTATCTAAGTACAGCTTGTTGTTCCTACCAAAATCCTTTTTAAAGTAACCAAAAAAGTTGGTAAACACAATTCAACCCCTTAACTTTGGTTATTTCACATGGGGACATTGTCGATTAGTGATTGTGTTGATATTGTGTGAAAAATATGATGAGATAATGTGTAGTATGTTAAACTGTTATGAGATTATATGACTTGAACTGAGATGATGATTATATTATGCATGTGGGTGTATAGTATTGTATATGTATATGTATATGTATATGTATGTGCGTATGCACTCACCTTATTTTTCGTTTTACTTCCGTAACATATGTATATGAGTGTGACTTCTCACCCCTTTGTATTTGTGTCTCTTCTTGTGTAATGTATGATTGGTACAGATGACTCTAAAGTGATTGAAGAGTAACACATCAGAGCTTACATGGAGTTGTGGATGCCTTAGAGTATTAGGATTTGAATTCTTTTTATGTTATTCTTTTCTTTATGGGAATTGCTTAGCTCTGATCGATGTGACATCGGGTTATGGGATTATCTTGTTTCAACTATTCATTCTTTATGCAAAACTTGTAAACGCTTTATGAAACTTATATTTAATATTATCTGATTTGAGTCCTTAAGCTTATGAATGGTGACACTATTAACTAATGGAAAAATGTTTCTTTTGAAAACATGCATCTTTATTCTGCAAAAGAACCTTTGACAAATTAGCATTTATGTAATAAAGGTATGTTGGGGTTAAGGGTGTCACATTTGGTGGTATCAGAGCAGTTCAGTCCTAAACGGACTATGAGGATGAGTTGTCAGAGCTCGGTCTGACCTTCAGGTTGTACATTGTGTGTTTTCTTTGTTTGTGTGAACTCTGTTAACTGGTGGGACTTGATTAACATTCTTGTTGTGCATTGCTTGTTATGAAGCTTGTTTGTTATCTTACTTGCTACATTGTTTGTTATCTTGGAGTAAAAGTATAGAATTGACTAGTGATCAAATATGGATGGGAGGATGGTAACCATGGAAATTTCGAAGGCAAAATTTTTATTTGGGGGGGAGGGAGGGTGGAATTGTAGCACCCCAAAATTCATCTTTATGTTTATATGTGTTAGTTTTGGCATGTATATGTTGTTATATGTTTGATCTTTATGCATATGTGTATGTTAGAGGTAGTTTAACCTTTGGGAGGGTCTTAATAGTGAATTCTAGTTTGATGGAATTCGCCCGGTGCAAGTAGGTTCACCCGACACAACATAGCAGAAAATTCACGTTCTGAATTTCTGCATAACATGCCCGGTCTAAGTTCCTAAGCCCGACCAAACAAGTATGAGCCCAGCCTAACTTTCCTGAGTCCGACTTAACAAGTTTGACAACATTGTGTTTTGGGGCTCCTGTTTCAGTCCGGTTGCATCTTAATTCGTTTTAAACTCTAAACCATGCCCTTTCACTTTGAATTCCCATAACTTTTCTCTAAAAACTCTCTCTTGGAACCACTCCGTCCACCGTTCTCCGTTGTTCTTCAATTGGCGAACACCGCTGCGAACACGTGTTCATTGTGTTTGTTGTTTGGGTCTCTAAACCAGGTAGAATTTATGCACCTTGTCCCTCTTGATCTTTCCCTTTGATTTCTTGATCTAAGAGTTGAATCAAGGTGTTTTCTTTATCGCTTTGAGGTAGTAGACAAATGTTCGTGTGACGAGATCCAAGTGGACTTATTCTTCTCTTCCTTTTGAGTTGTGATCTGCATACCAGGTATGGGGGGAGAAAGATGATCATATAATATGGGAATTTGAATGAGATTGTTGGAGCAATGACTTGAATGATTGTGTGCTATGATTATTGTATTGACTTTATTGTATGAGTATAATATCCTAAAGCGTGTATGTGCTGCTATAAAGTTATAAACATTTATGGTGTATTTATGAGGTGATTTTATGATATTCCATGTTGTGCATGAGTGAGATTAAAACAATAAAGGTATGTTTTATAGCGACGATATTAAGATTAATTAAAGAACATAGTTTTAGGTTGATTGGCACCCTATAATGAATGAGTTGTTATGAGAGGTGAGATTGATGAATATTGGTTTAGTTTGGAACACATAGGTATGACCCTCAAGAGATAGGATAATTGGTAAAGAGAGAAATTACCAAATTCTTAAGGTCACCTTGAATGATTGTGTTTTATAGTTATTATATTGAAATTATCTCATGAGTAATAAGTGTAAGTATGTTGCTATAATGATGTTATGAATATGTATGAGTTACCACGGGTGATATAGCGTTTGAAAATGTTAATATGGTGATGTCTTGATGAGTTTTAATCATGAATTACATCACTATTGGTTAGTATTATAAGATGAGAACATTGAGTTATATTTAAGGATAAATGTATGTGGACTGTGATTGTGACTATAATGGAATGTGATGTATGTTTGTGTGTGAGGCCCAGCTCTAAGGAGCCAGTGATACTCATTGGTAAGTTTGTGTGAGACCTCTAAGGAGCCTGTGATGGGTACTCATTTGTGAATGTTTGTGTGTGAGACCCAGCTCTAAAGAGCCTGTGATGGGTACTCATTTGTGAATGTTGGTGTAAGACCCAGCTCTGCAAGACCTGAGATAGGACTCAACTATGAAGGGCCTGATTATGGACCTAGCGATGGAATGGCCTGAGATGGGATTTAGCCGCGAAGAGCCTGTGATGGGACCCAGCCCCGAGAGAAATTGTTGTGGGTGCTCAGCTGTGTGTCATGAGAGTCCGTGGGGACATTGTATGTTAGTGATTGTGTTGGATATTGTGTGCAAAATATGAAGAGATGATGTGTAGTATCTTAAACTGTTATAAGATGATATGACTTGAACTAAGATGATGATTATATTATGCATGTGGGTGTATAGTACTGTATATGTATATGTATTTACGTATTCACTCGTGTTACCAAGTGGCTTCAATCTCAAGAGGGGGGAGGGGGAGCGGTGAATTGAAATAATAAAATTTTTGTCCCCTTTTTCTAACCAAGACCAATTTCTAATGAACAAATAAAAATATATAAGGAACGAGAAAAGAACACAAGCGATTTATACTGGTTCAATCACCACCTTTGGTGACCTACGTCCAGTCCCCACAATGTTTGTCAGTATTTTCCACTAATAATCAATTCAAACTTTACAATACTTAGAGCACTCTCCACTTGGATACCCCACCGTGTGCAAAAGCCTCAATACTACTCACAAAAGGGACACCCCACCCTTTGGACTTAAGGATACCTCGCCCCAAGATTTTCTCTCAATACAAGAAGAATATCTCACCTTCTTCTTCTAAAGGGATTCCCCACCCTTTTACAAAGAGCCCTATTCACTTGGGATACCTCACCCTTGTGCAAGAGTCTCCAAATCTACTCAGGGGATACCTCACCCTTGTTACAAATCAAACTAGAGAGATTCCTCACTCTCTTTATCCAACACAAACCAAGCAATAAGTGATTACAGAGAAGAATACCTCAAAAGGTTAAATCAATAAAAGTTGAAGCACTATGACTCTTGTGTAGGATTGGCTCAAATCTTGATCTCAAGAGTGAAAGAGTGATTAATGAGGTTATAGTTGTTGTTCAAGTGTTCTTAGAGTGATAACCTAGGGTTTTCGGAGCAACTATAGTGTATTTATAGTGAGGGGTGAAAATATGACCGTTTGCACAGCTGTCACGTGTTTTATACACTTTCTACGACGTATAATCGATTACGAGACTTCCTGTAATCAATTATGGCCATCTGATAATCGATTATGAGGCCTCTATTTTCAGTTGAGTTTTCCAGAAACCAATAATCGATTAGGGACTTCCACATAATCGATTATGACAATTCTTTGATTAGAAAAACGATAATTTTCAACCTTAGGAACATTCTTAACTATTATGAAAATCATTTTTGACCTTTAGCTCATTTCATGAATTATTAAAATCATTTTTCCAATTCTTTGAAAAACCTTAAGCCCGTTTTCAATTTTAAAACCCAATTTTAGTTATTTCAACATTTAATAGCCAATCCTACACTTGAATCTTACAAATAATCCTAAGACCAAACTTAAGCTATATACCCTTGAAGTTCTTCTCTTGGTCTTGGATGATCTTGCCTTGATCTTGCACTTTCATTATATCAATCAATTTGTTTTTTTCTTGTTGCTCATCATCAAAATTAATTTCCTGAAAAAACATAGCATCCACATTCTCCCCCCTTTTGATGATGACAAAACAATATTGAGACTTTTGAAAAGCTTAGGTGGGAGGTTAGTCACAAATATCATTTAAAATATAATCAGAGTTGTAAGCGCATATGAGAAGTATGAAGCATAAAAACTCCCCCTTACTAAGTGCATACATCAATGGGGTTTAGAAAATAAATTTAACATTTTGAGCTCCCCCTTACTTAGTGCCATATAATAAGGATATGAAAAATTGTTTAAATGACACATGAAATGCTATTTAATTCACTTTGCATTCAAAGAAAATCTTATGTTCAAGTACATTGAGGAAATGGCATACTATGTTTTTCCAAACATGCAAATATATCCATTCAACCATAAAAATGATCCAACATATAAAAATACTCAATCATATCTCTCCCCCTTTTTGGTCATTATAAAAAAAAATGGTCTACAATATGTAGCATCCTTGCATATAGCATCCACATGAAGAGTGCAAAGAATAAGGATATGATTTGAAAGTTTACGTCACAAAGACACATTCCCCCCCCCCCAAAAAAAAAAAAAAAAAAAGTCAGTGTACATTTCTCTCCCCCTTAATGAAAGTATGATTTCAATTTATGCTTTTTGTCATTCATACCATTTGAACTACATATCTCTTCCTCTTTTTGTCATAACCAAAAAGTGTAATAAGGCAAAGAGAATCCAATAGATCTAGTAAGACTATAGCATCCATATTTAGTAATCAGTCATCAAAGATGCAAGCATTATAAGTGCATTTCAAGTGGACTTCAATATTCCAAATAATTATCATATTTGCCCAAAATCCAACATATGCCAATAGAGTAAAGCAACAAGATAGTTCATTTTATATTATATAGTCCAACATGATTGTCCATTCAACACATTAATTCAAGCATTGCACAAAAATTACTACACATAAATGATTTGAAAATAATTTGTAAACAAAACTCATTTTTTATATATTCACAGTTTCCAACTTTGCATCACTCAATAGGTTAGTCCATAACCGGATAACACATTAATGCATTCAACATTACATCCACATTTTATAGCTTACAAGAACATTAACATGGCACAATTATTAGATATCAAAATATAGGCATTGTAATGAAATGTGGTCCAACATCCAATGTGTGCCATTGACTGATGGTGCAACATAAAACATGTACATAGTGCCAAAGCCATAACATTTATCTCGCATTTACATTTGTCAATTCATCAAATTTCATATTTATGCTATGGTTCGTACATTCATTGAGGTAAAATACCAACATTTTCATTTTCAACTACCACATTTAGGCACAATCCAAAAATCAGAAAATGGTAAGGCAATATTAGATCTAATATAGTTCACATTTTAACATTCAATATCCAATATGCATAGTTCTGCAACATCAACTTCAATATATAGTAGCCGCCTGGCAATTCATTCATAATATCAATCCAATTATGCAAGTTTGATTCAATTGCCATCTACATTTGGTACCAATATGCAATTAAAGTGGAAATTTAGATGTGCATTTCAGATTCATCCATTATGCAGACATATTGAGTATGCATGTTAAACTAAGTCAATGTGCAAAGTGTAACAATCCATTTGATGTAATCTTTCATTGAGTGTCAAAATGGTCTGTGAGCACATAGGGGCAAGGTGTAGAGTCAAATTATAGACTTGTTAAAGTATCATGATGCCATTTCCAAAGGCGA
The DNA here is from genome assembly GCA_030762895.1 of Sophora flavescens. Classification (NCBI taxonomy): domain Eukaryota; kingdom Viridiplantae; phylum Streptophyta; class Magnoliopsida; order Fabales; family Fabaceae; genus Sophora; species Sophora flavescens. Next base: position 68,730,702 of record CM061066.1, read on the forward strand.
ACGGTCAAACATTTAATAAACAATAATTCAAGTCAAAACAACCAATGTGCTATATATATATATATATATATATATATATATATATATATATATATTATGAGATTCTTGGATACAAGTGCTAAAGGTAACTCAACCATAAGTTTAACATCAAGTCCAAGTGTGCAAGTGCAATAATGACTTTTCAAACTTCTATGCACCAATATATGCATGTTTTGATTTTGACACATGGTACTAAGGGACATCAAGCACGTTATTATGATTGTACTTTTGAAAGAAGATTATCCCCTTTTTTTTATCAAGCATTATCTCACTTGAATATATGCATGCATACACTATATGATTCATATTTAATCAAACATACACGTTTTTCTACCAAACGTAAAATATAGCAGGCTAGTCTCATCTTAATAATCATGTTAAAGGTATGGATTCTTTCTAGCAATCATAAGTTCAAGTATTTTCATGAAAACATTGTTTCTTTTGGACTTTTCAGAATGCAGTACCTGTGCATACCTTCAACAAGTTATTTCCACACATAAGGACATGTAGGAAGGTTAGAGGTTTTTGTTACCTAGGTATTTAAGATTAAGAGGTAATTTTTCCTTACTCGTTTCTCCTTCTTATGATGATTGATTTGCACATTTTCCCTGTGAGGAGCTTTTGTTAATGAGACTTCCCTTCTTTAACCATATTTTCATTCTCGTTCCTTGGCCATGGTTTCCTTGATTGCCTCATTCTAGTTTGACATCGTTGTTCAAACTTTTGCTTTATTGATAGTTGCTTTGTTGAGAATGAGAGGCTTCTTTCTTGGCACCTTCTCTTTTCCTAGACCACTTTGCTCATTGTTTTGCAATATTCCCGACATATCATAAGTGGTAGAGACTCCTTGGTACCCATATCAATTTGGGTCCTTAGTAGTTAGTGGATAAACATTTAGTCCCTTTAGGCACCCAATCAAGTTCATTTTTCACAGCATGATCTTTTCTCTAGAGGTACAAAAGAGATATGTAACCACAGTTTACATAATAATTGCATTCTCTGAAAATTGACATCAATATTCTTTGACTTGTCATGAAAATTATATTTGCTAAAAATTACACTCATATTCTCATGACCACTATTTAAAGTATGGAATCAATTTCACCATGAGTATGATATGATTTCTCAACTTGATATTCAACGTTGATGCAACCTTACAACATATTGAATTTTCAAAACACACGTGTTTTTCACCATTTAAAGAGGCATAATCATCGTTTAACTTCTTAAAATGAAATGGATGAACATTTTGCAAGTAGTTTGAATTGTCATTCTCTAAACTCACTCTCTCATCATACTATGTATGCATTTGACATTTCTATTTCCATATAATTGAATTTAGCACTATTTATTTGCAAGTTTGCTTTGATATTTCATATTTCTAGAATAACCATCGAAGTTCCTCTCTTTGTGGCATGTTTCATGATCAGCAGAATTCCATTAATTGATTATTTACGCATGCTTAATCTATTATTTTTTTGCATATTTCACATAGCACATGTTTTTGACAACTTCAAATGCTACATGTCTTTGCTATCTAGTCTAACACTTAAGATTCAATGATAATTAAGCTCAATTTGGAACCATGTGACATATTCTACATGACAAACACATCAATCCTCAATCACAAACAAGATTTCACATGATTTTGCAAATAATCAAGCATTCTATTCACAATAATTCAATACAAGATTGGTCGATATTTCAAACAAGCATGAGCTGGTCAATGAAGTGCAACCTTGTGTTCATTTAGTGGCAAAATTCACCAGAGAATATAGCTTATCATACTAATGCACTATTTATATTGAGCAAACTATCATTTTGAATAAAACATTCATACAATATTATGATTGGAAATATTACCATTTTGTTTTGTGGAAAGAAGTTGGAACTACATGCAAAACAAACTTGAAGCACACCTACAAAATAATTTTATTGGGATTTTTTGGTACCCAAATCTTGTTGGGTCCTTGTTGGTTAGCATGATAAAATTTCCCCTTAGGAACCCATATCTTTTTCTCACTTGTTTTATTTCTATCCATGCAAATGGATGCGGTATGTCCCTTTTTAGCACAATAATAACATCTAGTGAAAGGGCTAGTAGAAACCTTAGGTTTTACAAACATGTTCTTAATTGATTTTTCATGCACAAGGGGTTTGTAACCTAAGCCCGCTTTATCAGAACATGCCTTTTGATTTCCAAGCAATGCATTTAGGTTATCTCTACTTTCTACCATGCATTGAAGGTCTTTAACTTCCTTCTTATACTTTATGCATTTTTCACAAACATAATTTCCTATAATGTAACCAAGGCTATAGTTTTCCTTTTTAAGTTCTAGTCTTTCCTTAGTTAAGGCAGTCACTTGATTTTACAAATAACTAACGGTTTTCTTTGAGTTATCTAAAGCCTTCGCTAACCTCATAGAATTCTTATGCAATTCTAAAAATGCATCATGCAATTGATTATAAGAATTAGTGGAAGAGTTAGATTCTACCTCACTTTCGCTCTCATGATCGGCCATGAGACATAATTGAGCATCTTTACTTTCGGAGCTCTCCGACGAGTCCGTGTCATTTTCTTCCCATGCTCTTCTCTTCTCTTTGTAGGGTCTTTTTACTTTCTTTGATGAGAGAAAGGATTTTCTTGGAAAGCTCTCCATTTTCATGAACTTTTTGAACTTTCTTACCAAGAGAGCCATGCTCTCATCATCTTCATCTACTTGTTTCTCACTGTCGTCTTCATCATCTTCATCACTAAGATTCGAGGATGAGGCCATAAAAGCAAATCCTTTCTTCTTCTTGCCCTTTTCTTCATGCTCCGATAATCGGCTAAGTTCCAACTCATGTTCTTGTAATTTGCCAAAGAGAGTAGCCAAAGTCATGGTTGCTAAATTTCTTGATTCCACTATTTCAGTGACTTTGAGTTGCCATTCTCTACTCAAGCATCTTAATACTTTGTTGATCAAGTCTTCATTTTGAAAAGTCTTCCCCAATGAAGCAATTTGATTTACCGCATGAGTAAACCTCTTTTGCATCTCTTGAATGGTTTCTCCTTGATTTATTTGGAAAAGCTCATACTCACGAATCAAGGTGTTTAATCTTGCTCTCTTGACTTCACTTGTACCTTCATGTGTTACTTGGAGTGTATCCCACATCTCTTGAGCAATTTGAAACCCTAAAGAAATAGTTCGCACTCAAAGCCGATGTGATGATGTTCTTGGCACAAAGATTGTATTGAACTTTTTTCTTTTCTTCATCCGTCCATTCACTCTTGTCTTTGTTGGTTAGAATACCATTCACCAAGTGGGTAGGAACAAAAGGCCCATTTCCAATAGAGTCCCATACATCCATATCAACCGCCTCAATAAAGATCTTCATTATTTCTTTCCAATAGGCATAGCCTTGCCCACTGAATCCCGGAGGACGGGTTACAGAAGCTCCATCTTGCATTTCCCAACTTGAAGTCATATTTCTCTTGAAGCCGCTAAGCTCTTTACACAAGAGCCTGGCTCTGATACCACTTGTTACCAAGTGGATTCAATCTCAAGAGGGGGGTGAATTGAGATAATAAAATTTTTGTCCCCCTTTTCTAACCAAGACCAATTTGTAATGAACAAATAAAAATATAAGGAATGAGAAAAGCACACAAGTGATTTATACTGGTTCAATCACCACCTTTGGTGACCTACATCCAGTCCCTACAATATGTTTGTGAGTATTTTCCACTAATAATCAATTCAAACTTTACAATACTTAGAGCACTCTCCACTTGGATACCCCACCTTGTACAAGAACCTCAATACTACTCACCAAAGGGATACCCCACCCTTTGGACTTAAGGATACCTCACCCCAAGATTTTCTCTCAATACAAGAAGGATACCTCACCTTCTTCTTCTAAAGGGATTCCCCACCCTTTTACAAAGAGCCCTCTTCACTTGGGATACCTCACCCTTGTGCAAAAGTCTCCAAATCTACTCAAGGGATACCTCACCCTTGTTACAAATCAAACTAGAGTGATTCCTCACTCTCTTTAACCAACACAAATCAAGCAATAAGTGATAACAGAGAAGAATACCTCAAAAGGTTTAATCAATACAAGTTGAAGCACTATGACTCTTGTGTAGGATTGGCTCAAATCTTGATCTCAAGAGTGAAAGAGTGATTAATGAGGTTAGAGTTGTTGTTCAAGTGTTCTTAGAGTGATAACCTAGGCTTTTCAGAGCTATTGTAGTGTATTTATAGTGAGGGGTGAAAATATGACCGTTTTGCACAGCTGTCACACGTTTTCTGCACTTTCTACGACGTATAATCGATTATGAGACTTACTGTAATCGATTATGGCCATCTGATAATCAATTATGGCCATCTGATAATCAATTATGAGGCCTCTGTTTTCAGCTGAGTTTTCCAGAAACCAATAATCGATTAGGGACTTCCACATAATCGATTATGACAATTCTTTTATTAGAAAAATTATATTTTTCAACCTTAGGAACATTCTTAACTATTATGAAAATCATTTTTGACCTTTAGCTCATTTCATAAATTATTAAAATCATTTTTCCAATTCTTTGAAAAACCTTAAGCCCGTTTTCAATTTTAAAACCCAATTTTAGTTATTTCAATTTTTAATAGCTAATCCTACACTTGAATCTTACAAATAATCCTAAGACCAAACTTAAGCTATATACCCTTGAAGTTCTTCTCTTGGATGATCTTGCCTTGATCTTGCACTTTCATTATATCAATCAATTTGTTTTGTTCTTGTTGCTCATCATCAAAATTAATTTCCTGAAAATACATGGCATCGACAACTCGCCTTAATTTTCATTTTACTTCCATAACATATGTATATGAGTATGACTTCTCACCCCATTGTATTTGTGTATCTTCTTGTGTAATGTACGATTGGTACCGATGACTCTAAAGTGATTGAAGAGTAACACATCAAAGCTTACGTGGAGTTGTGGCTGCCTTAGAGTGTCAGGAGTTGAATTCTTTTTATATTATTCTTTTCTTTATGGGAATTGCTTAGCTCTGATCCATGTGACATCAAGTTATGGGATTATCTTGTTTCAACTATTCATTCTTTATGGAAAACTTGAAATGCTTTATGAAACTTACATTTAATATTATTTGATTTGAGTCTTTGAGATTATGAATGGTGTCGCTCTTGACTAATGGGACAATGTTTCTTTTGAAAACCCATACTTTATTCTGCAAATGAACATTTGACAAATTAGCATTTATGTAATAAACGTATGTTGGGGTTAAGGGTGTCACAAAAACCATAAGCATGAAAGATTAAATACGGATTCAGTACCGGAAACCAAGTGTGAAATGGCACAAAACAACACTAGAAAGGGGTTGAATAGTGTTTTCGCAAATAAGAGTTTTTGAAGCACAAAACAAAATTCAGTGCAGATAAGACTCTTAGATACAGATACCTTTTTAAGAAAACTGAATATCAGCTATTAGCACTCCCCAGTTAGTTAACAGGATAACTAAATAAACTCAATAGAAAGTAAAGAGCTAGGGAAAGAAAATAGTCATAGATTTATCCCAGTTCACCCACAAACTTTGGGCTACATCCAGTCCTTGACTTCACCAAGTTTTAGCACTATAACTGATCAAGGTTACAGACGAGTATTATTTGCACACCTAGCCTCTCCAGGCTCAACACAAGTATTATTTGTACACCTAGCCTCTTCAGGCTCAACAAGTATTCTTGAAACAAGCCTCTTTAGGCTCAGAGTTTTGGGAGTTGTTTGAAGCACAGCTTCAGGTTTACAATAGCAAATCAACCAATTTACACTTCTGTAAGTGAATGTAGACTTGAGATCTGGTGAGTTGCAAATGAGTTCTTCTCTAAATGATTTGCAGTAAGAGAGAAGATGTTGAGAGTGATAATAGCTTTTAGCTATTTGAAGTCTCGATGTGAATACGATTCTTTTGAATATGATTGCTTTCACAGTATGTTGAGTGTTGTAGCTCTTTCTAGTTGTTTTGCTTCTTTTTGCTTTTATCAACAACTCCAACTTCAGGTCTTCAACATCTTCAATTTATACTAGAGCACAAGAGATTTGTTGAGATGTAATTAGAGGTCTTCGTTCTTTATACTTTGGATAATAGCCGTTCTGACTTGATAATAAATGCTAAGGAATGCTGGAAATCCTTTGGTTGACCACAGAGCATAGCAGATGTTCTTTCTTTGCCTTGGGCAGCGTTTCTTTTCTTATTTGTGCAACACTTAGAAAAGCTCAGATAAAGTAGCTTTTCTTTTTAATGCATAAGTGACATTGCTGCAACATTGCCCTTTGTCTTTTCTTCTGATCTCGATAAAAGACAAGAAATAGATTATGAAATAACCAAAGTTAACACAAGAAGGGGGGTTGAATTGTGTTTACCAACTTTTTAGGAAACTTTGAAAATTATTTTCGCAGGCACAACAAGCAAAAATAAAGCTACAGAAAATTAGACGGGTGACTCGTCTAATTTTGAGATAGAATACACGCGCACACAAAGAATGTTAAAACAGAGTTTGATATTCACAATATTAACTCCCCAAGTTAAAATCTAAAACAAATAAATCTTAATTAAAATAAAGAGATAAGGGAAGAGGAATATCACTCAAGAGTTTTATACTGGTTCATCACAAAATCTACAGGGCTACGTCCAGTTCTTCACAGCACCAAGTTTCCACTATGACTGATCAGATTACAGTACTGGTATTCTTTTCACACCTAGCCTCTCTAGGCTCAACGCTTAAACAAGTATTCTTTTCTCACCTAGCCTCTTCAGGCTCAACACAATAAGGAGTAAAGGTTTTGTGTAATTAATACAACCTGCAAACCCTTCAGATAACACTCAGAGAGTGAAATAAATATGAAGTATGAAAGACAGTGAATTAATATCAAATGATTGAAGAAGTATTCAATGAAGGAATGAAGAAGTAAATGAAGAGAGTAAATGCTTTTTGAGTATTTGCGCAGAGCTCTTAATGTTGTTCTTACTTCTTGTCTTCATCTTCATGGTTTGGTCTATATAAAGACCTCAATCAATTTGATCCATTAGGCACAGCTTCAGAAAGTGTGTTCTTTTGATTTGAGTTTCTGGAATGCCATTAATGCCAAAGAGTCGTTCTGTGTAAGCATTAAATGTTTTAGGGACGTTGGGTTTTAACAAGTTAGTCCAAGAGTACACTTTGTTCTAAGTAGCTGTTGTATCAGAGTTGCAGCAGCATGCTTCTTGTACTTGCAGCAGAGAGCTTTCCTCTTTCAGTGCAACACTCAGTTCACTTTCTGGAAAGCACTTTTACTTTGTGCTAAAATAGCTAAAAGGTGACTGTTGTGGTACAGAGGTTGCGTGTTTATTCCTTAAAACCTTGAAACAAACGGTCTTTATTCTTTATCTTTTGTGCTATTGTCCAGAGGTCTTCAAGATCCTTAAGGAAGGCATCTTATTCAAATAAAGTTGACTTGGACTTCATTCTGACAATCTGACACTTTACCAAGTACAGCAGTGTTTGAAAAATTAGATGGGTGCTTGTGCAGTCCAAATATAGACGGGTGGTATGAGCCAAAACTTAGACGAGTGACCGAGTCATTTTTAGACGGGTGATCCACTGAAGCTTCTTCGGACTTATGATTCTTGCCACATCATCAACTAGATCAGAACCTTGATTGAGCTTTGACTTGCTCTATGTTTGAGTTGATTATATTTTAGACGAGTGAGTTTTTAGACAAATCAAAAACTACGTTGTACTAAAACTTAGACGGGTCAAATTTTAGACGAATGGCCTTAAGTCTATTTTCCTGTACACTTAGCAGACTTATCAGTAATTTCATAAGGTTCGATATTATCATACATAATCTATTTGGAATCATCAAAACTTAGAGAATTTACATATTGAATATGTCTTAGACTTATAAGGTCTCAACAGATTAATGTACTCCTTTTGAGTTGTTTAATCCTTTCTTTAATCAAGTCACTTTTTATCAATATTCCAATTATTTTTCTTCATAAAACATTTCCTTCTATTGAACGTTGCTTCATCCAAATGAGATAAAACATAGCTCCATAAAATGATGCTTCATGTCTTTAATGCTTGGAGATGTGAAACTTGAACGTTCTTCAGGTTCATCAAGTATTTCTGACAATAGTGAAGTTCTTGATTCTGACAGAAGTCTAGACACATCTTGATATGATCAGACGCTTCTTGATATAATTCTTTAATGAGGATCTAGTCTATAATCTTGATCTATCTTCTTTCAACTTTCTTCAGAAGATTTGTGTTGGAAAAGTATTGTTGCTTCGAGGAGCATTTGATCAGTGTATTAAACAACTTCTTGATTCTCCTTCATCAATACAGACAGATGTAAGAGAGATCTTTGAGTGGATAATTCTTTGACACGGTCTTATTACGAACAACAGATTGATTTGGTGATGAGTTGTCTTCATCTTCCATTCTTGCAGATGCTAGATAAGGAGTGATATTTGGCCTTCTTGCTTTTAACTACATAGCACTTAGTCTTCTTACTTCTGACAACTTAGTACATTGGAGACAAGGAGTCTAATATGTGCTATTAGCCTTAGTTTTAGCTTGAGTCAATCTTCAGACGCATTGTTCTTTGTTATGCCTTGATGCTGAACGCATGTGCTAACACTTTGATCTTTTAGTATTCTTTAGTTGAATTGACCTGCTAAGACAATGTTATTTTTCTACACAACTCAAGTAGATGATTATCAATATTCACACATTTCATATAAAATCATTTCCTTAATGTTTAGGTTCATCAAAACACACACGGACTAATCGGAGTATGAGTCAGATGCATGACATAGTCAAACGCTTTGTGACTTAACAAGGTGAACGAATGAAACGAATGAACAATACGAGGCATGAATGGAGCAGGAATGAAAAGTTGGAATGGAGGGAGAAATGGGATGGGGCGGCGCAGCATTACAGTAACAAAAATTAGGGTTGCATTTGTTTAATTAATGAAAGAGGGTGGTATCAATCAAGTAAGGCAGCGCAGCCCATTTTCATAATTTAGAACGGGCTGATTGAATCAACCCAATTACCTTTGTTTCTTTTTTTTTCCTTCTAATTGTTAGATAAAGAGCATATATTTGGGCTGATATATCCTTGAAAATGTTTCTTTTATATACTATTCGGAGTAAATATAAGAATTAATCTTATAAATTTATTAAAAAAAATGTAAAAAGTATTTTATATTTTTTAAAAAATATGAGAATTTAAATTTTATGTTAGCATTACTGAATATATTATATTAAAAAATTTAAAAAGTGTTATTTAATTATCACATGTTCAACCGCAGTTGAACCATTGAACCTTGAACCAATACATTCACCAGTTCAATGACCAGTCCGATTTTAAAAACATTGCTCTCAACACACAGATGAACTCCCCTTGAACTTAATTATACTTTAAAATTTTCAAAGCACTTACACTTAACCTTAGATCATGGTTAAGGTTAGATAAAACTTTAACGTCGAAGCTTTCGATAAGTTCAAAGTTCAGTTTGATGTTTATCTTACAATCATAGCAAAATTATATTCAACAATTTTTTGTTTGTATCATAGCGGTGTTTGAGCAAAAGTAGTATTTAGGTAAAATAGTTAGATTGGTCCTATACGTTTATTTTATTTTTCATATTGGTCCTATAAGTTTTTTATTTTTCAAATTGGTCCTATACGTTACGTTTTGTTTTCATGTTAGCCCTTTCCGTCAATTTCGACCTTACAGAGTCAGATCAAATGTCACGTGTCGAACTAAGTTGATAGTCACGTCAGATCAAAACTGATAGCATTAGGTCAAAATTGACGGAAATGACTAATATGAAAACGGAGCGTAACGTGTAGGACCAATTTGAAAACCAAAAAACTTATAGGACCAATAAAAAATTAAAATAAACGTATAGGACCAAGTTACCTATTTTGCCTAGCATTTTTCAGAGTATAAACATTCACATTATCAGAGCAAAAGTTTACTTAAGTCACAGAATCCGAGTATAGAATAACAACAAAACAAATAGATGTTCAGGATAAACATTGCATGATCATTTAACTTGATAACATATACAGCAAAAAGGTGGGGTCATTTTCTCCTCCTTTTTTGTATAAAAAATAATATGAAAGTCTAAACCTACTTTTTCCTAACTTCGGCTAATGTCAAGCTTAGAATCTAACAGGTTCCCCAACGGAGATTAGTACTAATGATGGTGGATACTTCGTATCTATAGCATGGTTACAAAAAAAAAAAAAATAGGTATTCTAAGTTTTTGATTGTTTGTTTGGTCTGTGCTTATGAATAATTTACTTTTCACTAGTGGAAAATATGCCGACTGGTTGTAATAGCGGTTAGATTGAAACCAATGTTACAAAAGAGATGGTGGTAGTATTGTAAATAATTAGCTCATTTAAAATACTTGTAACGGCCTTGTAACAACGGTTTTGAGACAATCGGCGTTACAAATGAGAAATCATAAAATATTAGGTTGGAGGGAAGACTTATAACAGTGGTTGTTACACAACCGACGTTACAAGTGACATATAACATCGATTGTTAAAGCAATCGACATTACATGTCTTTGTAATGTTAAACATTCACAAACAACTCATAGCTCACTCTCGCGCCCTCTGTTGCAAGCTTTTCTTTCCTCTGCGTTGCAAAGCCACCGTCGCCTCTGCCACCGTCCTATTCTCTCTCTCAAACTTGAGGTACGTAATGCCCTAACCATTTTTGTATTCCCTCTTTCTCGTATTTCCCATTTATCCCATTTCCCTCAAAAAAAACATTTTGGTTTTGCAAAAACCATCGAGGCAGTGATTGTAGTTCCCTTATTTAAACACAACTGAGGCTATCAAACTCTTTTGGTTCCCTCATTTCTGTTACAGCTCTTGTAAGCACCTCTCCTTCGTTTGGTTCCCTCGTTATTCCTCGGTTTGATGCCATTCAGTTTCTTGAGATGTTTGATGAACTCTAACTCACTCTGTATCTAAACCTAATATTGAGTTCAAACTAAATGATAACTAAACCTAATTTCTTATTTTGGGAGCAAATACTGGTATGGATAAACTGGTTTGCATCAGCTCTGCTTGTTTGTTTTATTTTTTTGCTTTGGTATGCTCGTTTCCACTATTGTTGTTGTTGTTGTTGTGCCGTTGTTTACATTGTAAGTGTGACTGTGTTTGCAGTAATGGCTGATTCACAGGGTGGTGCTTGTAGTCCCTCGTCGACTGGTATTCCTCTTTCACAGGGTGGTGCAGCTAGTACCTCTTCCAAAAAGAGGGGTAGATCATGCACCACCATGAAAAAATTGACCACCCGCCTTCCTCATAATATGAAGTGGCATATTGAGTTTGATAGTTATAGGGAGTCTATTGGCCCGCATGCTAAGGATTTTTCTAGTTTCTTGGTTGTGCAAGCTAAAATCCATGCTAGCATATATTGATTGAGGAATGGGCTAAAGTACCGGAGAACGTGAAAAATCAGACTTGGGAGTCACTCACGATAAAGTAACTTTTAACCTCTTCGTTTGTATATATTGTATTTAAGCATATTATCATACACTAATTCCTCTATTGTAATGTAGGTCCATTTTGATTTGCCGAATACTGCAGAGATGAAGAATAAAGTTCTTTCACATGCAGCTAAGCTTTGGGCGGGGTTTAATTCAGACCTGGCTTAAAACTACATCTTTACAGAGAAGACCGACAAGTGTCCTACGAAGGATTACCCTTACCTTGATCGAGATACGTGGGACCAGTTTGTGGTTATCCGACGCTCGCCTGCCAATATGGCTAGTCGAAGTTAAATTTTTTTATAATAGGGAAACCTAAATTTTTTTATTTAACTGAATTGACTACGTGTTATTTGTAACGGGTGAAAAGGGAAAAGGCGCAGGACATCCAGAAAAAAAAAATGACCACAAACACACGATGTCTCGCGGCGGCCATAAACGGGTTCGGCAGAATATGATGGAGGCTAAGTTGAAGAAGAGGCAGAAAGAAGCAGGAGATGAGGAGGCAGTTATTGATCCTCCGTCTCCACCCCCACGCGAGGATACATGGATTGAACGACGAACGACAAAGTCGGGGGTTATTAAATCTGAGCCCACACGCGTTGTTACTGAAAAGATTGTAAGTAATTAATATTTAATTCTACATGTACTTTGTAACAGACTTTTAAGTACCTTCTTCTTTTTTAAAAATTTCGTCTTTGTAGGCTTCGTTGAAGCAACAAAGTTCGCAAGGATCGTTCGTTCCATAGGGTCGTCGGGATATCCTGGCCGCTGCCCTAGACAAAGACGACCACCCTGGTCGAGTATTTGGTGTTGGAGGGCAGGTGGGCATTCGGCAATTCCATGGACCATGTTCACATGAGCGAACCATGGGCGAACGGAAGCGGCTACTCGCGGAGAAGATTAGAGAGGATGTTATCCAATCGCTTTTAAAGGACCCAGGGGCTCTGTGGACTCTTATATCATCTATGCAATCCGAAGGAAGCCCAACTGTCCAACCTTCACATGTTAGTACAAAAGGGAGCTGTCCAGCTCAACATGTGTTGGTTGATGATGATGAGGAGATGGACGATGATGAGCTGGTGGTGGAGTCGAAGGTATTCATATCCATTCAGTTAATTATGTCTTTCTCTATTTACAATTGAAATGACTTGACAATATTTTCTAATGATTTATCTTTTGTTAATTGTTTAGGATAATAACAAAGTCGGTGATCCATCGAGCCTGTCGCAGCAGAGGGGGGAGTCTCCTGCACCCCAGGTATTAATAATCATTCAATTTTTATATTGTTTAGGATAATATTTACCCTTTATTCATAATACTTTATATTGTTTGTTTAGGACCACGCAGCTCCATCGAATCTGAGAAACAGTATCTCGCTGATAGCTCGTCTGGCTGCATGGGCGGCGACGTACCAACACGACGTCTTTACAATTCCTTTGGAACATGACGGCGATGTAACTGACTTGTTTCCTGGTTTTTTCATGCCGGGGGGGGGGGGGGGGGGGATGCGGGTGACTTACTCCATGATCGAGTATGGTTAGCCAATACGGTTGTCAATATCTGGTGAATGTACATACTTATATTTCAATATAATTTATTTATTTAAATATATTACATAATTAACATTGACTAATTATTTCATTTCTTAGGTATATGCATCGCCTTGCTATGACAAAGGGCATCCTGTCTAGTTATGGATTCTTAGACCCCACCGTCATTCAGGGTGATTTTTGCATAATTGGCAATGCCATGACCAGATACTTGCAATTCGTAGTATCTCTTAGCCACACTGAGGTATATATGGCACCACTTCTCATGAACAACCATTGGCAGTTGTTCCTACTTTGTCCAGCACAGCATACAGTCGTATTTCTTTGCTCGTTGCACTACCAACTGGACCCTGAACTAAAACAATATATTGATAGGTACGTAAAATCTTATTTAATTTGTAACTTTAATTTATTTTATTAAACATGCATGAACAAAAGTTTGACAATATTCATATTTTTTATCATATAGTGCAATGATTGCGTGTAACATTGCTTGCGCAAATGGTAAAAGTAGGAGTGTAAAGGCCAAAAATAAGCCTACATGGATAATCCCAAATGTAAGTAGTTTAATAAATAGTAATTATTATTATTATTATTATTATTATTATTATTATTATTATTATTACACTCATACATTATTTTTACTTGTAATTAATTGATCAATTTCATATTGATGTGTAGTATCCTAGACAACTCGGCAGTTGGGAGTGTGACTACTATGTCATGAGACATATGTTAGACATTGTCTCCACTGATATTAAAGATAAATGGACGCAGATAATAAATAGCTATATATATTATGTTAATTAATTATATTATTTTTTTGACTTAATTCAATTAATGTTTGCATTAATTTAAACTTGCAGGCTTTCAACAATGAAGATAGCTTCACTATTAAGGAATTCACAAGTTTGAGGGAGCAGTTTGCATCATTCTTTTTTGAGTATGCTAAAGAGAAACAAGTAGACTTAGATCCTAGGGATGTAATGTTTTAGTTATACACTTTGAACATTATTAGATTGTGTATATGATCATGACTTAATTAATTAGTTAGCTTAGCCAATTTTAGTAAAGTGTATATGATGTAAGATATTTATCTATACAAAGCAATATAGCTTGATTCTGCCATTAGAATGAATTTCTGGTGTCTGTGTGTATATCTGAAAGCAGGTGCCATGTTTGTAAAGTTAATTGAAAGCAAACCAAATTAAAAAAAAAAAAACTTGTAACAGTTGTTAAGACAATAACCGACGTTACAAGTCACTTATAACAGCGGTTATTTTAAACAACCGTTGTTACAAGTTAACTAGTAATGGCGGTTATAAAACCAACCGTTGTTACAAGTTACTTCATCCATTGCTTTGATATTTAATCTGACACTTGTAAAGACGGTCTTCCCAACAACCGTTGTTACAGATTTACTTGTAACAGCGGTTGTGTAACACGTTACAAGTTTAACTTGTAACGTCGGGTTAATTAACGTCGTCTCTATATCCAACGTTAAAAATCACTTTTAACTGTTGTTAAAAGTGTTTCATGCTCTAGTGTTTAAAATTCAATTACAAGTTACCTTTATATTCTATGTCCCATGCACTGGCAGATCCACGTTCAAATGCGTAGGAAATTTTTTTAGATGAATAAACTTAGTAATTTTTTCTTTGCCCCCACTAAAAAATATATGTTGCCCCATGCATAAGATAAATGTTTTATTAAATGAACATAAAAAGGTCATAAGAGATTAAAAAAAAACAGAGAATAAATTTGTACTCTTTTTTTAGGAGGGGGCGTGAAATATTTTTGAAATCATCACTATATAGATGTTACATATAGTACATACTTTTACCTATCATATCTTAGCCTTCTTGTAACACTAAACATGTTAGGCTTAAATAAGTTTTTGGTTTTAGAAAAATTCTTATTTTTTGATTTTAGTTCTTGTACTATTTTTTCATAGGTTTGCATCCCCATATTGTTCAAAGTTAAGGAAATGGTCTCCATCGTCAACCTGCCTCCATTTTCTACTGACGTGGCTGACAGAATGACACGTCAACAATGTCACATCATCCACGTGGCGTTAAATTTATCACGTCAGCAGGGATTATTTCCAAAAAAATTGAAAATACAGGGACGCAATCCTAAGACAAAATTTATAGGGACTAAAACCAAAAATTGTGAACTTTGGAGGGACTAAAAACTTATTTTAACAAAAAAAAACTATTTTCCAGCTATTTTTCACACCAAGTCGTATAGTGACAGGAAACTACCTCGATATCCCCAAATATTCTCTTAAAGCTATTTTAAGAAACTTATACTCAGTTTCCTCGTCTAGCTATACTTAGGACAATTTTGCAAGCTAGAATAGACGAGTTAGTCCTTTAACACAACTTTGTCATACAAATTTAACATTTTTGTTAACATCAAAACTTAAGGGATTATTTAACCAAAACCACTTTGGTTCCAACAAATTTGAAACATATGGCTCTAATATATGATTTGTTTATATTTTTCTAGCCAAGTTTTGTCATGGTTTAAATTGTCAAATTCCTTCATATGATGATTTTTAGTACAGGGATACCGAGCTAATTTCCTTTTCCTGCACGACTTGCTGTGAAATTTGGCAAGAAAATAGAAACCAATTCATACATTATGGACCACATGGTTAAAATTATTAAATTCCTTCATTTTGTATGATATATCTAGCACTGAAGGGTACCGAAGTAATTTCTTATTTTTGTCTGACTTGCTCCAAAATTTGGCTAGAAAATATAAAGAAATCATACATTAGGGCCACAAGTTTCAAATTGACAAATCCCTTCACCTGGTATAATTTCTAGTACTCAAGGGTATCAAGGTAATTTCTTATGCCAGTTTGATTCCTCTGAGATTTGACTAGAAAATAGAAGAAACAAAAAATCATACATTAGAGACACGAGGATAAAATTGTCAAATTCATTTTTCTGGTATAATTTCTAGTATTTAGGGATATCGATGTGGTTTTGTCCCTGTACAACTTGGTCGGAAAAAAGGCCACAAAATAGTTTTTAGTCCCTGCAAAGTAAAAAAAAATGGTTTAGTCCCTATAAATTTTGTCTTAGGATTTCATATCCCTGTACTTTTAATTTTTTTTGGAAATAGTCCTTGCTAATGTGGCAAACTTAACACCACGTGGATGACGTGGCACACATGTGGCGATGCCGACGTGGCCTCCGTTAGCCACGTTTGCAGAAAACAGAGGCAGGTTGACGGTGGGGACCATTTCCTTAACTTTGAATAATATGGGAATACAAACCTGTAAAAAAATAATACAAGGACTAAAATAAAAAAATCGAACTTTTCAGGGACCAACAACTTATTTAAGCCAACATATTATTAGTCTTTCATTCAGCATTAAACATGTTAAACAGGGAAACTCATGTGATTGCTTTAAGGCTATCACAATTCATAAATGCAAATATGCAATATGCAAAATGAAAGAAAAAAGAGAGAGAAACAAAAGATCAATATAATGGGAGAAGAATGGTTAAATGACTATTTTTTTACTGGATTAAATGACTATTTGATTAAATATATAAAGATAATATTTTTTATATTATTGAAAATAAGAAAATAATACAACATATATTTTCAAAATATAAAAATACGTACACTACAATTGTAATTTGTAATAACTTACGTATTTTAGGTTTTTTTATCATAAAATTATGTACTTCGTAAAAGCTTATAATATTTTTTTATAATTAATATTTTATTGCCCCCACTGAAGAAAGCTTCCGGATCCGCCGCTGGTCTCACGGTAGTATCATTAACTGTGAAAAAGCATAGCATCATTAACTGTCATGTTACGTCATGTAATTGAAGTTTCTATCTTCTAGATTACTTTTTGTATTGTCATGCATGATTTTTATACATTTGGTAACACCAATTTTCATGAACTTTTGAGAGCTACGTACTTGATGATGATCTCCTATTGCATGTTGAAGTAGTAACATGTCTTGCGTATAAATTATGATTTACTCAACCTAGATTGAGATTGTACTACAGAAAAAGAATTATTTGGAAATTGTAATAAAGGATGAAATTGATGAAGCCATTGTTGCTGTGAGTTGATCGCGGTTAGGGTTTAGTGAGGGAGACAGGGAGAGAGAAACAACTCCTCTTCCACAGCATTTGATGTGGTCGGTTTACTTTTTCTTATGAAAAAGAATAGCCGTAGGAGCCCCTCCCTTGATGGACAATGTAAACCTACCCATCACCGCAATCCCAAACACAAGACTCCATATAATATTCACTTTTGAGCAATACTTAATAGCAATATATATCTGTATGTAATCCAATAAAAATGGCAATATATATACTTAATCATATTAATATTTTATTTGGGTTTAATAATATTAAAAATATAATCTAATAACTTTTCACATTCAATTAATCTAACTTTTATAAACTATAATACGATTATATGCAATTTTTATGCTAGTTAAAAAAAAAAAATCTAACAATGACTTCCTTCAGCTTAGAAGCTGCCCATATCAAAAACAGCCCTTCTGACCTTTTAGTCGAGCAAGCACTCCAGGAATTTTCAATAATTATAATCTTTTTCCACATTTGTTACCCGCTTCCCGTTTCAACAATTTTTTTTTTTTCATTTGCTCCCCTAAATCATATTTTGCAGATGGCAACAACTGCAATTAGCATCAACTGCAATTAGCATAAAACACATAATCCCATCCCCTTATTAGAATGCATTAAGTCGCAATTTTATATCGTTTAAATACAAGTTAATTATATTATTCATTCACTTACATGCAGGCACAAAAGCATATTTCTATTTTAACTTTTGTATACAGTTCAAGTTGCCCTACTAGTTAGTAAATCTTAGGCTATATTTCCTTTTAATTCAAAAATCAAGAATCCCCTTGACACTGATAAAGCGCTATGTATTATTTACAGATCAAGCTTAGACACCCGGACATGCACTTCGAACAATAATCCAATCGTTTAAAGTTAAAAAATAACTGATTTTGTTATAAAATAATTTAATAATTATTTTTAAAGATTTAAAGAAAAACAAAACCAGATTTATATTTATTTATAATCATATAAATTATTTTTAAAAAAAATATTAGTTATAAAAAAATGACTTATTCAAAAAGCGAATGAAAGTTGCTTTTAATTATTATTATTTTTCTGCTTTTCAATATTTTCAAAAACAAAAATAACACCCAAAAAGTTTTAAAAAATAATCTTTTTAACAAATTAACCAATAACAAACCCACTCTAAATCATATAGATTATTCTCCAAATCAAGTGCCCCAAAATTTAATAGCTCCAACAGTCTTACACTGTTGCGTCACTTTCGAAACAAGTCAATTGGGTAGGAAAGTTTTCAAAATATCATTAACAGGAAGGCCAAAACATTCCTTCAAAGAAGTTTGCTAACCAAATGTTTTCTTCTGATACCTTTAAATAAAATCCATCTAGAAATTTCTTACCAAAAAAAAAAAATCCATCTAGAAACTGGGAGAAACGAACAATAGATACTAGGCCCTACGACAACTTTTTTTTAAAAAAAAAACTAAATTAACCTAACTAGAGATAAAAATGCTCACTAGAGGTCCAAACCAGATAAATGAATATCCAAAATGGTGACAAGAAGATGAGCGAGCAGCTAACGAATGAACAATGAGTTCATATCCACGTTTAGTTTCTTGCACGCTTCTTTCCACTCTTCACATCGCTTCCACCGGCCTTGGATAAACCTGATATCTTATGCTTCATATCTTCAGCCTCTTTAGTTGAATCCTCCGAGTCGTCATTGTCGGAATCCTTTGTCTTCAATAAATTAAGCTTCACCTTAGTGCCATTGGACTTCACACCACTTTTGGTGGATTTCACCTTGGAGGCAGCAGTCTTGGATGTTTCTTGCTTGGATTTTCCAATCTTCGGGGTTTCGAGCTTAGACTTGCCAGAGAGTTTTGGGGTGCTGACATCATCATCTTTTTCAGTGTCCTTGGATTTGCTAGTCATTTTTTGCGCAGCATCTGTAGATTTACCACCACCACTTTTGGGAGTATGATTCTTAGTTTTTCTAATGACTTCATCATCCTCAGATTTGGTAATAATCTTGGAAGCTTTGGATTTGAGATCAGCTATGCTGTCATCATCGATCTTATGGCTAGACTTCATGGATTTCCCCTTTGATTTACTGGACGTGTCTCCTCCACTACAAGAAGTTAAAGTAAAAAACTGAGACACCAAATAAAGAATGGAACAGACATCAATTCATGATATTCACAAACCTTATAGAAGAAGCATCCCTATTTCTTTTCTTTTTGGATTCACCACTTGTTTTCCCTTTCTTCTTTGAGCGCCTGAATATAGTAACATAAAAATGCAAATGTAAATGAGGCCAAACCCAAAAACTGAAAAGGAATGCACCTCTAGGAAGCAAAATCACCAAATACAGCAACAAATAGGTCATATCCAAAATTTTTTTATCAAAATAGGTCATATCCGATTGAATCTTATGTCTGAGGAAACAAAAAATTCTGAAGCAATGTACTACATTTTTTACTTATTAAAATATTTATGGCATATTTTCTCAATGATTTCTGAGCACTCAACACAATGTATCACTGCATCCACATGAAAAATACACAGCAAGACATAGCGCTCTTGTTTTACATTTGTTTTAATGATGAAGGCATGCTGATAAGCACACAAATCAGCTATAACATCAAAATATACACCACCACAATAATACCCCTGGACTGACAAATTGACTATAATATCAGAAATTTCTCTCAACACGTGGAAAATCCTTATTTTTCAATTCAACATAAGGCATCGTAAAATCAGGATTTATAAAAAATAAATAAATAAATAATTGTACATTTAATAAGTTCAGTTTTTAGGGCCATAATCAAGGTAGCATACTAGCATTCCATAAAAGCAAGGTATCTGTCAAATCAGTGTTGTAGCAGGCAAAACCAACAAAACCAACATACCAAACAGATCAAGGATCCATGTTGATACACTTTCCACAAGAGGGTAACACCACACAATATAACATAAAACACAAACATGCATGCAAAATAATTTTAAGATAAATTTTCTAACAAAACAAAAAAGTTCTCTGATAAATGACTTCAACAATAAGCAGCACATACATATCAGCGGAAGCATCAGCACTTGTACGATCACCTTCTCCTTCCTGTTAATAGAAATAATTGCCATTAATTTATATGAAGAAAAGATTAATCTACAAAATACAGGGTAGAGACCCACCCCATCTGAATTGGTATCAGCTGTAATGATTTCCCATTTTTCATTTTTAAGATGTAATATTTCCACATCACCATCATCATAATTGACCTAAAATAGAAAGATAACAAATGTCAGAAGAGAATAAATATAATAGTAGTGACTAGTGAGTAACATTATTTAGTGATTTAAAATAATACTTAGCAAGAAATCAAGCCATCTTGAGTTTGCTATAAATAGCAAAAGATGTAAGATTTACTATTTATATGAGCAACTCTATACATCAGAATAAAAGCAGACAAGTGTTATTGTGAATAGTGGGAGGGGAGAGAGTAGGAAGATGAATGTATTGGTGCCAAATCACCATGTGCGTCTTCTTGGTAGAATCAAAAGAATCAACAACACCTTCATAAAACCTGCAAAAGAATATATTGGTTTCAACGAAAATAAATAATATATATTTACGTTCCACCAAAATGAAATGCAGAAAAAGAAGAATGTGTATGAGACTCAAGCTGATAAAAAGAGGGATATCCCCAAAGGCTATGTATGGGAGTTTTGAAGGAGATGGAGTGGAGTGGTTAGTAATGAAGTGATTTAAAATGGAGTGAAGGGGTAAAAGTATACCACTCCATCGTTTGGAAGTTTAGAGGGAGATCCCAAAAACCCCCCAATTTGGAGGGTATGAAAAATTGAAGAAATGAGGGGTATGGGGTGGTTTGGGTTCCCACCCTCAACCATCTCACTCTATTAATGAAGGAACTCCCAAACAATGAGTTAAGCTCTTTCTACCATTCCACTCCATTACTAACCACCCCATTCCATCCTCCCAAACATAGCCTAAGGCCTAATTCAATTCAAATATAAATTCCTCCAAAATCACACCCCTCACCCTAAAACTCCTATAGCAAATTTTACTGAAAGCAACATAGTCACAGTTTATTATATGGAATCTGGTGTAACTACAATAAGGCATAGTCTAACAGCTTATGCAAGCAGTTAAAACAAGAAACATTCCAAATAAACCAAGAGAAATCTTGAGCTCAATAATAACTTGACCAAAAAGGTTTAACAAAATGAATATATCAAAGTTATTAATCCCATATAGCGGCACGGAGTAGCCGACATCAAAAACACTAGAGGTGTAGCAGATTGCAGAGGAACTGCGTCGAAGATAGCAAATACATCGTAGTTTGACTAGTTTTTATTATCTAACACACAATAGAGGCTCAAAACTCAGTCTCAAACTAAAGACATACTTATCATTAATACCTGAAAGACATAGCTTAACTTAAAAACACAATCATCATTAATCTAAGGCATAACGGAGGTGGTCTAGACCGGAAAAAGATGAAAGAGACTAAGAAACAGGTAGAAGAAGGGAGTTCAGAGGCAGAAACGGGGCAAGAAGCTGAGGCAAACAGGCATGATCTACTGACAATCTACCAAAACAAGGGTAGGCCACAGCGAATCATCCAAATAGGGATGGCCTACTGGGAATCTTCCAAAACGGGTGGGCTATGAGAATTTGGTGTGAGGAAAGAAGGCTGCAATGGGTTTGTGTATATTCTGTATGACTGATAGGTTCGTGTCAACTCTGACACCATGGAATGGGCAGAGGCGGAACTAGATAAAGCATTTTGGGAGAACAGGGTGGAAGGCATTTTCTCAAATCAAATTATGTTTGGTAGAATAAACATCAAAACTTAAAAAGGGTGATTCTCAAATTTTCAAAAGTCTGGGGGCTCGGCTGGTCTCATTCAACATGGTTCAGCCCTGACGATGGGTTTGTGCAATAAATTAGATGCTGCTAACCCTAAAACGAAACAATGCATGCAAATTGGTGTCAGACAAAAAAAACTCATGTAGTCTCTATAGCAGCAGCCCCACCACAGTAGTGCCACGGTTGGCTACTACTCATAACTGATTTATATATATATATATATATATATATATATATATATATATATATATATATATAATAGAACGATTCTAATTCACACGTGGCAAATATGACGAAATAAAAACGGAAATACAATTAGAAAACAAGATAGAAGGTGTATAGATGGCACAACCATATAGTGCAAGCAAACAAACAGTTTGTGCAAGTGCAACCATTGATGCAAAAAGTAGAATTACAACTAAATGCCAAACAGCTTATAACACTCTGTCCCTCATCCGACCAGTCACAAAGTACTTACATTTCATCTTCTGGCCACCAAACTTTAATTCTTGAACCCACGAGATTTTCACCATATTTCTTGGTACCAGACACCTAAGACAGCAGCCAGAAGATAAGCAATCAAAATGTGAGAAGAAAATTAGAACTCTGTAATCAGCAAGAAATAGACAGCTTGCTTGTGTTATGGAACTACTTCACAAAACAACATAGATTATAAACATGCAACAAACGAAAGAAGTGAACCCATATGAAAACTTGAATATAATTATTTGTGCTGTAATAAAGGGGATAAAAGCTGGAAGAAAGACAACGATATATCACAGTAGGGAAAAGAAGTACGGAGTTCAGAACAATGATTGGTAATATTTCACTAAAACAGTAGTGCATTTATAAAGGACACCAACAGCTATGACCATACTGCAAAAGTCCAGCATTGAAACCATATAGCTGCAGAAAGCTAAAGGACTACAGCCCATATAGCTGCAGAAAGCTAAAGGACTACAGCCCATGAAATTTTCATTTCATAATGTATCAACTAAGGATCAGGATACATACACTTTCTTTTCGTGGAGTCCGTTTCCTCTTCAAGTTTGCCTTCAGAGACATCTCCGACTCTTCATCTTTAATTGATTTCATAGCTGACTTCAGCGAAACCATTTCCTAAATAGTTAACAATAATTCCATTACACATTTATTTTTAAAATAACTAAAAAGGCAAAACAAACATCATGTTGCAATAATATAAATAATAGCAAGGAAAAAGCTCTACAGCATGCACGAAAGTACCTTATCCTCATCTTTGATAGAAGATTTTGCTACACCTGTTTCAAAGTTAGCTTTCCCCTTCCCCTGCCTTTTCTCGTCTTCCGACTGCCTTGAAGAGGATCCACCACCACCCTTGCTGCTATCTTCTGCTTTCTTAGCTGAGTGCTTTTTTGCATCTGGATCACTTGCAGTCCCATTCCCTTTTTTGACTGAGTCAACCACAGTAATTTTTTTCACATCAGAGCTACGACCAAGTGCCTTTTTTCCCGACCGCTTAGGCTTTGCTTCTGAATCACTTGTTACTTCATATGCCTTTTTCGGAACATCCTTTGCGGCCACTTCTTTTGCAGAGATATCTTTCTTTTTTGGTCGTCCAGCTTTCTTCGAACGATTTTCACCATGGAGGCTCCCACTTGGTGAAGGAGAAGCAACCACATCAGATTTACCATTACCTGCTTTGAGTGATGAAATCTTAGCATCAATCTCTTTGTCATCCTCGGAAAGTCCTACAGCCTCAACGGAATCATCCACATGTGGAGAACTGGGAACTTCCTTGTTATGACTTCCAGAGTCAATCATTTTTTCATCTTCCTTCACATTGGCAGGATATGAACCCTCAGATGGTTCTGCCGATTCTGTTGAAGAGCTAAGTTTCCCTCCTCTCCTGTTCGTGGCTTGATCTAGCTTTTGTTCACTATTGTCAACTTTTTCAGTGTCCAAACCTTTGGGCTCGTCATTAACTGATGGTTCTGCCGATTTTGTTGAAGAGCTAAGTTTCCTTCCTCTCCTGTTAGTGGCTTGACATAGCTTTTGTTCACCATTGTCAACTTTTTCAGTGTCCAAATCGTTGGGCTCCTCATTACCCGAGGGATTAATATCTTTGGACTGAACAGCATAATCACTATTTTCTTGCTTCTCTAGGGACTTTGAATCTACCAAAGTCTCATCCTCGGCAGCCTGTGCAATGCCGTTGCCCATCACTGACTTGGGAGATCTGTCACCAACTGGATTATCTTGTTGAGGTGGTGGAACATCTTTTGCATTCTCTCTAGCCACCTGATCAAGCAGCATTGACATGTCCCAATTTTCAATGCTGGGAATAAAAATGGAATATACAAATGTACAAACGAAAAACAAAAAATAGGTGAAGAAAAAACACACCGGTGCTGACTCCTCCAGGGGATCTTCCACTGATCTGCTCTCACTTTCCTGGAACAAAAGGAACTTCATCATAAGTTATCTCTCGTTACAAATATCCCAAGTCAATCAGAAAGCCACAAAATGAAAACGGGAAATTTTATCACATGTTCACTAGTAGCACGTACATCATTTTGCTCCAAACTGCCAGATGCATCTTGGCATATTGAAGCAAGAACATTGCTATAATCATCCAAAGAAATACCCAAGGTATTCACTGCTTGCACTAAGTAGGGTTTAAGCTTGGTCGCACAGCTTTCCAGGACAATCTCCCCCAACTTTCGAGCAATTGGCAAGACTTCCTGAAACAAGATGATGGTGGCCGTAACAATTATAAAAACATTGACAATGAAAACATGGTTAAATTTCACAACCAAAATCTACTAAAATGAATGAAATCAAATTGTCAAACTCCTACCTCATTGTCTTTCTTTACGCTGTCTAATATTGGAGCGAGTAAGTACGGGGATATATCTTCACTCTCCTCTAAAACAAGGGTCATAATGGTTTCCATGGATGAAAAGACATTCTTGGGATGATGCTCCCTGAAAGTTTCATACAGGAAAGGTTAGAACCAATTCTACAGATGGCTGCTGCTAACTGGATAAAGAAATGTTTTCATACACATGCAATCATATAAACCACTACATATTTACAAGATATTAAACAAAAGTCAAGTGCTAACGTGCTGCTCCCATTCCTCCACCAACTATCAAGTCATCCGAGTTCAGAACCAAGTGGAGCATCAACCGTCAAATTTGATCAATAGTAAATTCTTAATGCATTCATCTGATGTATTTTACATCTGAAGTCACTGGCCACTTACATAAACTAGCTCATGAAGACTATGTTGTTAGAGATTTTATCATCTGTGGAGTAAAAAAAATGCAATAACAAAGCATCAAACGCTATTATGATGCTGGACTCACGTACAACAGGTCTTACCTTATTTCCTTCAAGAAATGCTGAAACATCTCCAAAATCAGGGCATCACATTCAAGATCCAGCATTACAACACATGACCTGACTTTCGAAACTGTTTCAAGAATCACAGTCCTCTTTGTATATGATCGACTTGACATATCACATAGATTTTCGAATGAAGATACAATTAATTGAAAAACCTCCTGAAATAAAATGACATTAATAAAACTTGAGTACTTAACAGATACAATATGTAAAGAGCGTGATCATAGGATTGATAGTTTCTAGCAGAAAATAATTGTGAAGACCTTCATTTGGTCATCATCATATGGAGCATCAGGTGCACTGATTCTTGTTATCTCACTGATGCAAGTGGCAACTGCAACTTTGACATCAGCATCTGAATGCCTCAGAAGTCTATCAGAAATTAAAGAAGCCAATAACGGAGTCAGTGCATCTTGCATAGATTGGGCAGGTGACTGTTCAACACTTGATAGGCATCTCACAACTTGCTGCAGGGCAAAGAAAAAATGAATGTGTAAGATCAAGCGAATGTGATCGATATTTTTGTCAACCATAAAGTTAAGAGCAGATCCAGTGACTTTCATATCTTTTTTATCAGAGATATATGCTTGAACTTAATGTTACTTCAAACCCATTTGTATTTAAAAAGGGTGGCTGATTGACAAGGAAAGTTAAACAATGCTTTTCACAAATTTGCTATATTTATTAAATGATGCCCCAGGAACAGCAACAGAGCATCAACAGCACAAGGAAAATTGAATTTTATTAAAAACAAGTGACCAAAACCTCACATGCAAAATCAAAGAGGTACTAGGTATTTGGAAGAGAGAACTTATATGCTAATTTACACAGGGACTAGAAGCCTCTAAGAGCTTGTTAATTTGGGAATTGGGAGAACTCCTACAATTTTGTATCCCTTTTTCTCCCAAAAACAGCTTATCTTCGGTACCACTGCCCATGCCCAGCTGGAACTTGAGTATCCGGTATCCCCATTACTAATTCAGTAATTCCAACAATCAATAAACACTGAACAAACTCAATATCAGCATTGAATTCAGTTTTTCCACTTACATCACTCATTTAAAACAGCCCATTGATGGCCTTTCGTCTAAAATTTCTTTCAACCCTAACATACAAATGCAATCGGTAAGTGTGCAAATGAGTGATTGCAGCAAAAACAATCTAAAACAAACACATAGCTAGTCAGTAAATGCTTGCATCTGAAATAATTTGCATTTCCTTATGCGGAGGCATCATGAAGATCAACCAATCCAAGCATATTACAGATTACAGATTACAGATTTAAAATAATTACCAATTAAACCATATTACATTCGATTTCAAGAGATATAACAGAGAAAACTCCAAGAATTCAATTCACTCAAAAATGAATTCTTGAAAGAAGGTCATTCGGAAAGACATTAATTTAAGAACCCAACACAAAACATCTCGTTCGTAATAATTGAGAATTTACTAACAAATTTTATAGACAAAGAGTTCCAAACAGTTAACGAAATTTACGAATTAGGAACAAAGAGTAACAAGTTGCTATAAACCATTTCAAAAACTGATAGAAAGGGATAGGGTTAGGGCACAACAACAACAATCGCATGCGAAAAAACACGGAAATGAAATACACAACCGCGACTCACGATCGATTAACGAAACCCTAAAAAAACAAGCTTTAAGCGAATAAACAAAACGAGACCAAAATTAAACAAATTCACGAGCAAAGCGTGAGAGAGTGCTTACATCCAGAAGAGGAAGAAGCTCTTCTGCTGAGGAAGGAGGATCCACGAGCTTGTTTCCAGCTTCTAGAAGCTGCTCTTCCAGCTCATGATCTGTGTCTGCGGCAGCCATTGACAGTGTCGTATTTCGATTTTCGAGTATCTTCAATTGTAGACCTTGTAGGGTTTCAATTCATCGAAACCCTAGAAAACACTTCTTCAATCGAAGCGAATTTCACTCGGTTCAACCCTAAAATGAGTAACACGTTAGGGTTTTCTTCCCGTTTTCTCCCGTTCCGATACCCAGTAACGGAGGGAGAGGGGGAAGAGAGATAGAGAGAGAGAGAGAGAGTTTTGGGGGAAAATTTTGTGAATGAAATGCAAAATCTATTCAGATATATGTGTATTTATATTAAAAAATATTCATAAAAAATTATATTAAAAATTAGTAAAATAATCAAGCTCCCGTTTATTTATCCGATTTTTCTCATGTAACCTTTATTTTTAAAAGAGAAAGATAACTATTACTATGATGACATGTTCAAAGAATCAAAAATAAAAGACTTTTATTAAAAAGTAATGTATTTAATATTTTGAGAAGTTAAATATTTAGCGTTTCAAGAAAAATTTACTTTTTATGAAATTTTTAACTAATACTTTTAGGATACTTGTTAGTAAGACTCATTTTTAAAAATTACACAAAATACTCGTAATTAAAAATATTTAACTCTTATTATATGTATCTTAATAAATATCACACAGATAATAATTTATGATTAATATACCAATAATATATCAAAATTAAGCTCAATTAACTAAAGGCTAAATTAGTCTTTTGGGCCATTATATTTATTTTAGGTTTCATTTTGGTCCATTATTTATTTTTTGTTCCGTTTTTCGTTCCCTATTTTACAAACGTTAGCCTATTTTTGTCCCTTCCGTTAGTTTTACACTGACGGTGTTAGGTTTCCGTCGTCAATTGCTGGAAACCACCGTTGCTCGCCAGAATCTGGATTTAGAGAGAGAAAACCCCTATTTTCCCTTTCTCTCTCTTCTTCCTTCTCTTCCTCCCTTCCTTCTTCCTCCCCTTCCTTCTAAGATGGCGTTGCTCATTCACAATCCCTCCATCAAGCCCCAACTAGTACCCTTCCTCCAAATACCTACAAATCCAAATCTGAAACCCTATCAAAGCAAACTCTTTCTGTCCCAAACTCAGCACAGAGCTCCAAATTTTGGTTCCCCATCGTGGGTCGGATCGGCCCACGCCGGATCCTCTCTCTGGGTCGAGTCCCCCCATCGACTCTGATCCCACCCCACACTCCGCAACCATCGATTCACCCCAATTGCGATCCCACAGCTTCAACGCTCCCACCCAAAATCTTCGACCGCCACGCCCTCGGAGAATTCGAAGGATGGGTTCGACACGAGGTTGGATTTGAGATGGAAGAAGGGAGGGAGCATGGTTTTGGAGCTGAACTCGGGGGTGTTGAGTGCCAATTCAGAGGTTTTTGCAGGTTTGATTGTGGATTACAAGAAAAGGTTAGGGTTGGAATCCGCTGAGGGAGGATCCAAAATGTGTAGAATGGAGGTGCCTAAAGTCGAAAACTTGGGTGTGTTCAGAGACACCATTGAGCTCATGTTCGAGGAGGATGATGATAATGTTGTCAAGAGGCTCAAGAACATTGAGTTTGTTGTAGATGTCAGAAGCGGTTTTGAAGGAAGGAGAAGGAAGGGGAGGAAGAAGGAAGGGAGGGAGAGAAGGAAGAAGAGAAAGAAAGGGAAAATAAGGTTTTCTCTCTCTAAACCCAGATTCCAGCGAGATTCCAGCGAGCGACGATGGTTTTCGGCAACTGACAGTGAAAACCTAACGTCGTCAGTGTAAAACTAACAGAAGGGACTAAAATAGGCTAACGTTTGTAAGATAAAGGACCAAAATAAAACAAAAAATAAATGAGGGATCAAAATGAAACATAAGATAAAGATAAATGACCAAAAGACTAATTTAGCCTTAACTAAAGGTGTTCACAAGTGAAATTGTTTAGAATTTGGTGTAAAAATGAGAATTTAAATCAACCAAATTAAAAGTTAATTTATTTTAGACCATTTTGTGAAATAAATCATTTTTTTAATTAATAGCTTTTAAGGATATTTTATATGTTTGTTTCCATTTTTAAAAATAATCAAAATATAAAAAAATCTAAAATCTGATTATAATAAGAAGCTATTTTGATTAGCTTCTTATAAAAAATTGATGTGATAAATAAAGGGAGTATTCAAATAGGATTTAATTGATATACACTGATAGTGTAAAGGTTTTTTACACTATCAACCGATCAGAAATTGATAAATCATTAACAATCTTTTACTCTTATCCTAACAACCTTAAAAGTCATTCAAACCCTGATTTATGATTGGTTTGACAATGTAAAAAAATTTACACTTACAGTACATAACAATTAAACTCATTCAAATAATTAATTTTTATGATTGAAAATAAATACAAATTAATTTATACTTTATTTTCAAATATGTAAACGTAATCACTAAATTATTTATATAAAAGTTATTTTCCTTTTTTTACCTTTATAAATTATTTTTAAGGGAGTATTCAAATAAGTAATTTTCATGACTGAAAATAAATACAAATTAATTTAGACTTTATTTTCAAATATGTAAAAACACAATCACTAAATTATGTTTATAAAAATTACTTTCTTTATTTACCTTTAGAAATTATTTTCTTTAATCTCGAACGAATGGATAATTTTTGAAATTTTGTTTTAACTAATTCAAACCAAATCAACCTGACCTGAAACAACGATAAAAATATAGGTGCATAAAATGTCCAGTAAATAAATGGGAAGTTCGATATTTTACTCTTAAAAAAACTATTGTTCTAGTGAATTTTCAAATAAGTTATTATAAGGGTGCTTATAGTTTTTCTTTAAAAATAAATAGGTTTTTTTTAAGAAAAATAAATAAATAGGTTTTTACTAACCCTCTACTCACTAATAATTGTACACTTTGTTAATAAATGTTTGCAAGAAGTTAGTCTTTGATGCACATTTTTAAGAGTTAATTGTCCACCAATCACAAATCATGATAGTTAAAATAGTTAAGATAAGAATTAAATATTTTTAATGATATGATAATTTATAGCTGATACACAGTATAAAAAAATTTTACACTAATAATATATATCAATTTGGTTAAAAAAATATATCAATTATCACAAAAACAATACATATCAATTAAATTCATTAATATAACATAGAATTGCTATGGTATTGTGATTGGCATTCCATATTTATTGATTTGAAAAATTCTTTTAAAGTGATTTCATCTGAAAAATAAGATAATAAAAATATATTTACTATTTGATTTAATCTAAGATGTAAGAGTAGATACACCTTAATTTACAATAAAAAAACTTGACATTATTAACATCAATGGCAAATTTATTTAATGTTATTTTCCTTTCATGTGGAAGAATATATTATTATTATTATTATTATTATTATTATTATATACATTCGAGATCTCAATCGTTTCAATTTTGGTACGGGAATAAATTGCTTAACAATGTATTTTGATTGATTGAAAATTATCCAGTGTGTGATCTTGTGATGCGACGCATCTAGTCGGACCCAAAATCACATATATATCTAGTAGGGGAAATAAAACAAATTAATATTTTTGCTTCATATACTACGAAAATGGCCTCAAAAAGGCAAGTTCGCATGCATGGTATTTTCATTTCATATGAAAAATTATGAATCTATCTCTAATAAGTAAATATAGGCTAAATCTAATTAAGTCAGAGGAATCAGTCAAAAAAAATTAGGTCAGAAAAACTCAGAGAAACAATATATTGACAACAAAGTAGTATCATAAATATTCCATATGATTTTTTTTAAAAAAATTCATTTACGTACGCTTACAACATTTATACCGTTTTTTTGCTTCAAAAAAAAATACCTTTTTTTAATTATAATTAATAGGGAAATTTTAGACATACAGAAAACGGTACGGAAATTTTAGTTTATAACTTCTTTACACTATTCAAATACTAATTACTAGGAGTAAGTCACTGCATTTCATTCAGGGCAAGGTTTAGACAAGGCTAATAAAGGAACAACTTACGGCCAATAATAATATGTTAATTACTTTGAAAATATACAAAATTTATGATGTTTAAAAAAAACACTTATTATTTTTATTATTTATTTCACATCCTTATTAATTCAAAGATATTTTTTTAGTTTATGTTCAAAAAATACATAAATCAAAATAATTAATAAAATACTCACCATTTTTCTGATTTCTCTGATAAATTGTTTAATAATTTTCTATTTTCTCAGTTCTCAATTTTCATAATTTTGTTAATTCTTAATTATTTCTCCCATTTTCAATAAACGCGATCAGATATTTTTCTACATATAGAACAATTTACTCTTTTTCAATTTAAAATATCCAAATTTAGAATAGAAAATTAACAAATTGAAAATAAAAATAAATAAATTGTTCTATGTAAGAAAATATTTCATATCATTTATTGAAAATGGGATAAATAATTATTATTTGATAAAATGATGTGAATCTAGAAAAAAAAGTTATTTTAAATAGAAATTGAGAAAATTTAGTAAGTATTTTATCAATTTTTTTAATTTTTTGCTTATTTTAAATTTTAAATAGAAAATAAACGAGAATATTTTAAAACAATGATCTTTTGAATTGAAAAAAAAAATTACTTATTCTATATGTAGTAAAATAGTTGATATAATTTATTTAAAATGGGGGAAATAATTAAGAGTTAATAAAATTATGGGAATTCACAAGTGAGAAAAGAGAAAGTAATTAAACACTTAATTAGATAAATGAAAAAATTAGTAAGTATTTTATTAATTATTATGATTTTTGTATAAAATAGAAGATAAATATGAATATTTTAACAATGGATATTTTAAATTGAAAAAAAGGTAATTCTTTCTATGTGTAGCCGTACAAGAAATTTGGTTGTTATCGATAGCCAAAAACCGTCGGAAACGTCCAAAAGCCGTAGGTAATACCTGATTTCCAATGGCCAACAGACAGCTCCATATCCATTGGTAAATAGTTGGTTGGTAACAATTACCGACGACTTTTTAAATATGGTCGTCGGTAATACCGATGGCTAAGATAGTCAATAATGTGTTCACGCACTAGTGGAAATAATGTAATATATGGGAACGTTTTACGTCAGTTGACCATATGTTTGACGTTAAAAATGAGGCGGTGGCAGTTTTGTAAATATAAAATCACTATTTGCGTCAGTTGTGTAATGAACTGACGTTAAAAGTGATATTAACACTTTTAACGTCAGTTGTTTATACAACTGACGTTAAAAGTCTGATTTTTACTTCAGTTAAATAAATAACTGACGTAAATAATCCTATATCCCTTAACTGAAACTCATTCCTATCTTTATTTCGTTGCCATCTCCCTGTTGTCACTGTTAACGCAGATCACTACATATAGTGCAGTTTATTTCTAAACTTTTTTTTAAACAAGTTTATTTTTAATCTTAATTAATTAGCTTGAATTAGTAAAGAAATTCTTGTGCAAATTAAAATAAATAAACACTTAACATAAAACAAGTTATATGTATAATCAAATCGTATCTCATTGTAGCGATTCATAAGTTACAATTACATGATTAAAAGATAAAAAAATTCTGCAACATAGCCCTAAAATATAAAAAAGTTTCTGCTTCAACATCATTTTCTTCTCAGTCCTGTCCTCAGAAACTCCAATGGATGCAAAGTTTCAGCTTCAACATCATTTTCTTCTCAGTCATGTCCTCAAAAACTCCAATTAATGGATGCATCTCCTCCCTCATTTGAATTCCTTGATGCTCCATCTGTTTTATCCACAGTCACTTGCGGCCAAAGCAGAATGAAAGGGATGACTGGGATGAAATAAAGTGAGGGAATTAATCACATTACGTGATTCACCCAACCTTACCATCCATGTTACGTGATTTACTCAACCTCAGAAGTTTGTTGACCATTAAGACAGAGACCTTTCACTACAAAAAAAAGGTTGTTTAGCGACCGAAAATAGTGACCGAATTTTTTGGTTGCTTTTTGCGACCGAAATGACGACCGATTATAGGATCTACATGAAAGACTGATTAGAGTTAATACTGCGACCGAAATAGAGCGTAGCAGTGATATCGGTCGCAATTTCAGTCGCTAAATAGAGGAACTTAAAAGTCAGAAATTTTATGCCTTTTTAGCGACCGAAATGGCGACCGAATTAAATGCGGCGGTTAAATTTTATTTGCATTTGCGACCGATATCAATTCGGTCGCTAAACGGCGCGTAAAAAAATTAAAACAGCGCATGTTAGCGACCGATTTAAAAATCCGTCGCTAAATTTATGAATATAAATTTTCAAATGGCACCCTTTTGCGACCGAATTAGCAACCGAAATGTTCGGTCGCTAAAAATTAAAATCCCTAAAA
The DNA here is from genome assembly GCA_030762895.1 of Sophora flavescens. Taxonomy (NCBI): domain Eukaryota; kingdom Viridiplantae; phylum Streptophyta; class Magnoliopsida; order Fabales; family Fabaceae; genus Sophora; species Sophora flavescens. The sequence goes on from CM061066.1 coordinate 68,764,429, forward strand.
ACGCAGAATCCCCTTTCTTCTTCATTTCGCGATCTCTCTTCCTCTCTCTCACTCGATCTCTCTTTCTCTCCTCCGGCCACCACGGTACGAGACTGTCGCCCCTCCTCCGACCACCACCATCACGGTAAGCTCCCTTCTCTCTCTCTCCATCTCTCTTTCTCTCTATCTGTTTCTAACTATTTCTCTCTCTCAGTTCCCTCCTTCTCCGCACGGCTACCACCGGCACCACCAGAGCAGCGCCGCCGTCATCCTCCTCTTCTAGTATGTTTGCATCTCTCCTCGCCTCTCTCTCTCTCTCTATTTCTCTGGTTTGTGCATTTACTATGTTATTATAACATGTACAATATGCTCTGTATTTACTTAATTCATGCTCTCTGAAACTTGATTAGATCCCCATTTACTTAGTTCGCATTCGTGGTTTCATGTAACTCGGTCATATCTTTATCTAGGCATTAGTTCAAGTATATAGTTTTCTGTAAATGCTTGTTTTTTTGGTCTGTAGCTCAATTCTGAGCTTTCTGTATAAATAATACAACATTGATTTGGGGGGAAGATGGTGATGGATTTGATAGATGAAAGAGAGAATGAGAAAGATGGGTTAACCGAGGAGGAAGATAACGGTGTTGAACTTCAACCACCTAGTCCTCCCATGTATCTTGTAGTAGCAACATGACTCAGGAATAATGGAACTGGTTTTGATGATGTGCTTGGATCTCGTGACCTGACCGGTTTTGATATATTTGATCCTGTAACATCCCGATTTTTCGCTGCTTCTAATATCGGAACATCCTGTAACTTGAACTTCATTGCTTTATTGCTTACTACTGAGAAGAGCTACTTGTGTATTTCATGTGAGTTGTGAGTTGTGATGATCATTTGTTTTCATGTGTCAATATTTAATCACTCCTATTAGGAATAGGAAGCTCTCATTGAGAAAGCACGAGAAATCTGTTTTTGTAACTTTTTTTGAATGCATTGAAATATCAAAAGTCAAGACTGTGAGATTAGAATTGATGTTTACTTGAGCCACAGAATGCCATTGCTGCCTGTGAGACTGCAAAACATAAACAGGTTTTCGTTTTTTGTTGATTGTTGATTGTTGACGTGTTGTATAATTTAAACTTTAAAGCCTCAAAGCACCCACCTGCATTGACCGTGAAACTTGAATCCGTTAGCATACTTAAGTGATGAGATAAAGATAACAGTGAGAACTAGGATTAGTGTAACTGTACCAATTTAATGTTTCAAATTTAATATGAGAACCCTTCTGGTTTGCTTCTTGTTGATTTAGCTGTGAAATTACCTTCCATTTCAGCATCTTAGTCTTTGATTTAGATTCAGTTCTGCTTTGTGAAATGCATCTAAATTGGTTAGTGAGGATGTATGCTATGGATTTTCAATTTGTTTTGTGCTAGGTGTCTACAATTTCAAACATGGATAGTTCATGGCTATAGTTCAAACAAATGACCAATACTGAGGCAGTTGTTTGAAGACCATTCTAGTTTAACATGTCTAGTAACAAGATTGTCCCTGTGTTAATGATGTGTTTTCTATTAAATATGACACTTGTAATTTCTGGTCTGTTTATCTTTCCATATCTTGGCTGAATTTATGTCTTTGAAGGTTGTTCATTGTTCTGTTATATTGCCTCAGGGAATATCTCACAATAGTATGATCTATAGCCTCTGTGATGCAACTATTTACTTGCTGTGAGTAATTTCATATTGTATTGTGTATGCATTCTGATTGTATTGTATTTTGATTCGTTTGGAATCCATGAATTTGTTGGTTCTTGTCTGAATCTGTTTCAAAAATTTCAAAAGAGGGTTTTAGGGATTTCATGTTCTTGTTCACTTCTCTGTAAACAAAAAAATATTCTTTGTTGGAGTATGAAATGATCTAAAAACATTATTGTAGCCTGTAATTCCAAGAGAGCTTTTCACTCATTTTGAATCGGATTCATTTGGTAATTCTACTTATCTCTTTTCTGTTTGATGATGTAAATTTATTGAAGGCTAGTACTTATATCTGAGCATGTTCATACATTTGGATTGATATGAAGAATAGTTTATTCTCTTTAAAATAAAAATCTTTCAATAACAATGAATCAATGTAATTAGAATAATTTGATATGTATTTGTTGATAACTTGTTTGGAAATGATTATGGAATCATATTTGTATATATTTACATTGTAAGTATTGGAATGAATTGATAAAGTGTTATTAGTTCGTAAATGGCATGACTTTGTTGTTGTTAATAAGATCATTATTCATTTACTAATTTAAAGTCCATGAGCTTAAGAAAGTCTCTTCTTGAAGCCAACAAAAGCGAGTCTCCTAGATAATGAAGGATTAAGTATAGGGTTAGATAAAATGAAGGGCTAGGCACAATTTGCCAGGCACATGCATGATGTGTCGTCATCATTCAAACATTATTCACATTAGAAAGCAGTTCTGTACACAATATTATGAAAGCAACTCTGGATTTCTACTCATTTGTTTCACTAGGAAATGGAGCTTTCCAGAAATAGTTGTTGATGACCATCCTTACTAGGTTATCTAGGCACTTCCGGTAGGAAAACTACTATGTTTGCTAATCCGTAAAGTTGCATGTGAAGTTGCATTTCTTTGTTCTATTTTAACATGCTAGTATGCTACATGGATCTTTCCATCTTTTCTTATTATCACTTGATGAAGTTTAGACATATGACTTGTTTTCCTTATCGTTTTATCAGAAAATGGATCCGACTAAATGTTTTGAGACAACCATCCATATAGACCAGGTACAGTATCTCATCAACTTAAGAATAACGATCGGATTCACGTAATGATGATTAAGGCATAAACTAATCATTTACTAAATTGTTCTTGTGTATTTGCAGGATTTGATTTCAATCCCGCGATCATTCTACCATCATTGGGGACAACAAATACCGCGTGTTGTGACTATTGAAGACAAAAGCAGAAATCTCACTGGTGCAGAAAAGGGATTCCACATCAGTTATTTTTGGCTTTTAACATCGGTTTTCAAACTGATGTTGAAAAGACTGATGTGGTTTATTGCCACTTTACACATTGGTTTTGAAACCGATGTGTAAAGTACATTTTAACAGCGGTTTTTAAACAAACCGATGTGGAAAGTGAAATTTGTCAATTGGTAAACTATTGGAAATAACACTTTCCACATCGGTTTTCCCAAAACCGATGTGAAAATTTTACTTTACACATCGGTTTTTATGAAAACCGATGTGGAAAGTGAAATTTCCACATCGGTTTTTACAAAAACCGATGTGGAAAGTGAAATTTGCACATCGGTTTTGGTAAAACCGATGTGTAAAGTCTCATTTTTTTTTATTCTGTTATTTACATTTCTGTCATTCATTTCCCTTGTTTCAGTAATGCAGATCAATACCACAATAACATACTATAACTATTCTAAACACAATCACTTTTGTATGACAAAAACACAAATAATATATACTGAATTTATTAAGAACAATACATATGTACAATCAATTACATTCAGACAACAAAGATAATTATAAACCAAAAAGTTACATGATATATCATAGATTTCATATCAAAATACATATGATCAGTCAAAAGTACACTATAGCTAGTACATGATAAGTTTTTAAACTAACTACATATATACAAACTATGGTTGGTACACTTCAAGAAAGAAAGTTGCCCAGCGTCTCTTTATGTTGATGATGTCGGAATCAAATAATGGAGTTGGATTGTTGATTATCTGCAAGTTTAATTGGACAAAAGATTATATCTTTTAAATAATAAACTAACATAAAACATATAACGAATCTATAACTATTACTTCTAATTGTGTCAATTAACATTTACCTCGTGCCATCTTTCAGTGATCCTGGAGGAGATAATTTCCAACATCCACTGCATCACATAGTAGCCACATTCCCATGATCCACGTTGTATACGTGACTACGTACAAATGAAACCCAATTAGAATATGAGCAATTAAATAGAAATCAATAATTATACCCACTGCATTTGATGCATTTGAACTAATAAATATCTTATGCTAGGAATAATCCATCTGATAGCCCGAGTACGCCTTTCACCAGGCAACATGTGGTTTGCAGTAATAGACCTATCATGACAAAAACATTAATTAAAGTATATCTAATAGATTTCAGATAATTAAAACAACTGCATTACTGATTATAAAGTATTTTAATGCTTATGTTTCGGTGATCATCTTCAGTGCATTCGCCGGCTTATTTCCCAATGAGCAGAAGAAGACCACGACGTTCATCCTAGGGTACAAGATCAACAGTTGCCAATGCTGGTTGTATTTGCGGAACAGTTAGTGACTAAGTCATATATAGTTATACTTAAATAACCGGTACTTACTTATTGAGATAAGGCGCAAGGTAGATTTGATGATCGTCTCGGGCAAGTATATCACGTATGGTGGTGACCGGGTCTTCTGATGCTAGGAGAACATCACCCTGAATGAACATGGGGTCAATGAACCCATAAAGGGCGATGTTACCTTGATCAACCAACATACGATGCAGATACCTAATATATTGGAAAAACATGTTAATTATCATAGTATGTAAAAATTAATTACTTAACTTATGAATAAAATGTACTTACGTGCACCATAACGATATGTGTGCAGAACTAGCCATTTCTTTATTGAGTGCCATCTCCATAAGTTCCTTCTTTGGGATATACAGTTCATCACCTGGACTGGCATCATGTTCCAACCTTACCAAGGCTGCGTCATTCTCCATGGTGACAACCTGTATAGCCAGAACTTTAAAAACATCACCATGGCCAGGTGCCCCTTTGTCGATCCCCTAAACAACATAGATATATATTAGTAATCACGGATAATTAAGTTATTTAATTCGTAATTAACTAAATGGTCAAATGAATACCTTGGCAGGAGCAGACATCTCTAGTCTTCCTGGATCTGACCTTTTAGGTACAATATCATTTCCAACATCCTATAACGAATAAAAATAAAGCATTATCTTTAAACAATAATAAATTATTTCAACTATGAATATAGAAAAACACAACTAACTGAATACCTCAGATGCAACAAGAAAGCTAACCAGTCTTCTTTGGCCAAAGGATGAAGTTGTCGGGGGCCTGACCCACTGTTTGAACCTCCTCAGTGGGCACAGGGACTCGAGCATCAGCATCTCGAATAATCTCAACAACGACCATCAGCTGATCATCCGGTAATAAAAAATGGTGTATGGTATTACCTAAGTTATTATGTGCCCTCCCCAATGCCATTAAGCGGCGATGATGATGATCATCAACATACAGCTCACACCTATCAGGGTCGTCATCATCATCATCATCATCATCATCATCACCATCATCATCATTTTCAGGCTGATGAGGAGGATCACATGAGCCCTTAGTGCTCACATGGACAGAGGGTTGGACAGAGGGTTGGACACCGGCTGTCATCTGCTGGGACATAGAAGTCAATATTGCCATCTGCTGGGCAAACTGCTCGGCCATCTCCTGTCGAAGCTCAGCTGCAATCTCCTATTTTAGCCGTGCTCTATCTGCATCAACATCCCTGTGGCATCGGTGTGAAGATGAACCATGGTATTGGCGAATGTCGACGCCCCATCCAACACCAATGACACGGCCCGGGTGGTCTGGTTTACCGATGGCAGCAGCTAAGATATCATCGTGTCCTCTAGGAACAAAGGTTCCTTGGGTTAGCTGCTCGTCCAAGGCATCCTATCATATAAAATATCAGGCCACATTACAATTCGATAACAATCTTAAAATGACAATTACAATTCAAACTATACTTACAATCTTTTCAGCTACTTGGCGGGCCTCCTCAGATGTATATTGTCCAGTTTTTCTTTGTCGGGCCCTCTTCCATTTACGATGACGTGGGGGTGGAGGTGGATCAACAACCTCTGGACGATTTTCAGCATTAGGATCCGCTTTGAGATCTTCGCTTTCCGACGTGCTTTCTTTTCCTCTTCAACCATTTTCTGAACAAGCTTTTTATATCCCCCACGAGACATGACATGGGGGTAGACATTCTTGCTTTGGTTTTTCTGCCCCTTTTTCCTCTTCTCCTGTTATAAATAGAAGACAATTAAATTACATAAGTAAATAAAATTAATGAAATTACATAAATTTAGAGACAAATCAAATAAGTTAACCTGAAAGCTGGGATCATGTCGGCTCTGAACAAAGCGATCCCACGTCGCCTGGTCAAGAAACGGATACACCTCAAGTGGGTTCTTTTTACTTTTTGGATTGAATACATAGTATCTGCCCAGGTCAGCCTTAAAAGCCCTCCAACGCTATCCAGCATACTTTAGCAAACGCTTCTTCATAACGTATGTATCTGGTATGTCAAAGGTCAACTACATTAAGACCAAAAGAATCAACGAATTACTGTATGATATTATTAAGATAAAAATAAAGTAGATACAGACAAACACAGGACGTAGAAGCATAAATACCAGAATACTCTCCCATATCTGATCTTTCACGTCCGCCAGTCCATCTTTCCAAATATCAATGAGTATACTAGGCCTGTTCCTATCAAGGGTCGCCACAAAACTGTTAAACTGATCTGCCATTGGCCCAATAGGATTGAGGTTATTATCAAAGTCTACTCTTATCCTTTGATTTGAACCACGATTGGCAGTCAAATTCCTCATTTGTGTGGCACGTCTACCCTTTCTACCAGTAGACGGGGTCTCCGACCCGCTGCATGAAGGAGGGATATCCTCACGATCAGCCATGTATACCTGTTTAAACAAAAAAAAAAACTTGTTAGTATGTCGGGATAAATATCAAACATAACTTATAAATATCGATCAACGTACGTAAACATAACTTATAAATATCAACGTAAACATATAATATGCCAAACTTGATGGTAATATCAAACTAAACTTACTTTGTGGTCAATTAGTAAAGTTCTCCCATTTCCCTTCTTGGTGATCATTACGAGTAGCCAGGCCGTGACATGTCAGCTGTACCAGACCCTCACAGGCAGAACTGATCACGGCCTAGCCGTGATGGTGGTCACGGCCGTGACAGACCAACCGGTAAAGCAACCTCCAAGGCAGAACCTGTCACGGCCTGGCCGTGATGGCCATCACGGTCGTGACATTCCAATCGTGACCTCACAGGCGAAGGATCACGACTGGGGTGGTGGTCACGGGAAAGGACTCGCGAGCTGCACGGCCCATCACGCGTGACATGCCAATCGAACCAGACCTCACAGCGACCGGCCTAGCGTGACGGAACAACCAAGAAGCAACCTCCAGCGTGAATCCGTCACGGCCTAGCCGTGACAGGCAGCACGGCCGTGACGGGTGATACCACCACTGGAAAAATCCAGTCTTAGAGCAACAGAACAACACATGCAAGTATATTATCCAACCATTTGGAGTCAAAGTTCATAACTTTTCTAAACAAGAAACAAATATATACCCGAGGGAGGAGGAGGGACGAGCAAAAATGGCGCTCTTCACGCAAACGAGGGTAATTCGCGGATGGCCGTTCTCAGTAGTTCTCTTCCGAAGCAGAAAATGAAGGCTCGCAGTGGTCTTCTTTGTCTACGATTGAAAAGGGAAAAAGGACCTGGGAGTTACCGGAAGAAGCGGAGACGTGAAGAAGGGAGCGAGAGAGAAAGAGAAAGAAAGAGAGAGAGAGAAAGAGAGAGAGAGAGAGACGCATACCCGAGGGAGGAGGAGGAACGAGCAAAAATGGCGCTCTTCAAACTAGGGTAGCTCGCGGATGTGAGTGCAGTGAGAGAGATGGAGAAGCAGTGACAAAGGAATGAAAAACAAATGGAATGGAAGACGGCGCAAAGAGTAGGAGGGAATGAAAATAGAAAATTAGGTTATTACACATCGGTTTTTAAAAACCGATGTGGTTAGGATATTTCACACCGGTTTCCTTATAACCGATGTAGAAACTTACAATTTATTTTAAATTTTCATTTTTTTAATTTACTACATCGGTTATTTGAAAACCGATGTGTAATCTTACGGCGCATTAAAAAAATTATAATTTATTTCCATTTTCCACATCGGTTATTCAAAACCGATGTGGAATCTTATGTCTAAAATTTTTTTTTTGGTTTCACTTTTCCACATCGGTTTTATTTAAAACCGATGTTAAATATTTTTAACACATCGGTTTTTTTAAAACCGATGTTAAAATATTTCGGTTTAATTTCAAAAATGCCACCGCCTCCTATTTCACATCGGTTTTATTAAAACCGATGTTAAAAAACTGATGTTAAATGTATATTTTGCACTAGTGTCTGTTCAATGGGAATATAGTAATCCATGAGGATCGCCCATATTTTGCAACAGATACAAATGGTATCAGAGAGTTGTATTTGTTGTCCGCTGGTGCATTGGCAAAGTTTAAGTACCTTTGGGGTTCTCGCTTCTACATGTTCATCCCTTTGGAAGATTGATGAGTTTTGATATTTTGATTAGTACTTATTGACTGTGGTGTGTTTTTATGTTTTGATCGTTAATTAGTACATTATTAAACTTTTTTATTATAAACAATTATTAAACTTGCGTTAATTAATGTATATGTTTTCTTGATCATATTGACTGTGGTGTTTTGGATCGTTAGTACATCATATTTACGTTTTCTATTTATTCAAAAAAAATATTGGTGTATTTTGTATATATCAGAAATTAAAAATCAATGGGGTAATAGTTGAAAAACAAAATTTGGTCGGTAGGATTAAGTTACAGGATAATTTTTATAAAAAAAATTCAAAATTTGCGACCGAAATAGCGACCGAATATCGGTCACCAAATTAGGTTAGCTGAGCATGCGACCAACTATACGGCGACCGAAATATATAATTTTGTGACCGAAATATCGGTCGCAAATTTGCGACCGAAATACAAGTTTGGTCGCTAAACATTTAGCCACCAGGGTTTCTGCTACCCCCTTAATTCGGTCGCTAAACAATATAGCAACCGAATTATCATGTTTAGCAACCGAAATCTTCGGTCGCTAAATAGGTTTTTTTTTGTAGTGTTTAAGTCTAGGTATAGGAAGAAATAACAACACCTCAAATATGATAGAGGCATATTGTGAAGGAATAGAAAACGCACAAAATATAGAGGAAAAGAAGAGGGTGTATTACAGACTGATACAGAAGAATGACACTTTATATAGAGAATAGAGACTCTCTGATTTTCTTGAAAACTGATCTATAAATTTAATGCTCATTAAGAGGATTAAGTTACAAGGTGCATGGGTAAGTAGCACAGTAGTAAAATGAATGAATATTTTTGCAGAAACCTATACACTTTTAACGTCAGTTGTCTTAAACAACTGACGTTAAAATTGTTTTTAAAATAAAAAATATTTATTTTTAACGTCAGTTGTTTATACAACCGACGTTAAAAGTTTGATTTTTTCTTCAGTTAAATAAATAGCTGACGTAAATAATCCTATATCCCTATCTGAAATGCCCTGTTGTCACCTTTAACGCAGGTCACTCCATATATATAGTGCAGTTTATTTCTAAACTTTTTTTTAAACAAGTTTATTTTTAATCTTAATTAATTAGCTTGTATTAGTAAACAAATTCTTGTGCAAATTAAAATAAATAAACACTTAACATAAAACAAGTTATATATGTATAATCAAATCGTATCTCATTGAAGCAATTCATAAGTTACAATTACATGATTAAAAGATAAAAAAAATTTGCAACATAGCCCTAAAATATAAAATAGTTTCTGCTTTAACATCATTTTCTTCTCAGTCCCGTCATCAGAAACTCCAATGCATGGATCGATGCATCTCCTCCCTCACTTGAATTCCATGATGCATCGTGAATCCACAGTCACTGGCAACGAAATCAAAGTGAAAGGGAACTTTGCATCACCTCCTTCACTGGAATTCCTTGATGCATCGTCTTGAATCCACAGTCCCTTGGTGCCAAAGCAGAGTGAAAGGGATGGCTGGGATGAAATAAAGTGAGGAAATCACATTACGTGATTTACACAACCTTACCATCCATGTTACGAGATTTACTCAACCTCGGAAGTTTTTTGACCATTAGGACCTCTTTAAGTCTAGGTATAGGAAGAAATAACAAAAGTCTTAGAGTCATTTTGTGAAGGAATAGAAAACGCATGAAATTTAGAGGAAAAGAAGAGGCTGTATGACAGACTGATAAAGAAGAATGGTACTTTATATAGAGAAGAGAGACTAGCTGATTTTCTTGAAAACTGGTCTATAAACTTAATGCTCATTGATAAGTAGCACAGTAGTCAAAGGAATTAATGTTTTTGCAGAAACAAATACACTTTTAACGTCAGTTGTCTTCAACAACTGACGTTAAAAGTGTTTTTAAATAAAAAATATTTATTTTTAACGTCAGTTGTTTAATACAACTGACGTTAAACAATGACTTTTAATGTCAGTTTCTTAAGACAACTGACGTTAAATAAATGACCTTTAACGTCAGTTGTTACAAACAACTGACGTAAAATGTTGTTTTATTTTTGGTTTTTGATTATAACGTTTACACCCGCGCGCCTTCTGCACTTCGCTCTGTACGTCTCTGTTCTTCTCTTTCACGCTCACTCTCACTCTCAACTCTCACTCTGACTCTCAACTCTCACTCTCACTCTCACTCTCACTCTGCCCTAATCGCGAGCTCATCTCCACCGCAACCACCGCGAGGGCTTCTTCCCCACCACCGTGAGGTACACTCTTAACCCTAACTCTGTCTTTCCCGCTCATTCTTTGCAATAACTTGACATCTCTCTTTCCCCTTCCCGCACACTAACTCTCCTTGTCCCTCTGCTCTCAGTAACCACATCGAACGTTGGCCACCACGCGAGCACCTATTTCTGGTGAGTCTTTAGGGCACATTTTTTTATTTTTTGTTTTGAGTGTATGTTGAAACAGTAGTCTCTCTAGTTGAAACTTGAAACTGTGAGTTTGAGTTGTTTGGAATGTCTCTATTTCTGGTCGTGGGTTTTGTGTTTTCTCTTGTTTTTCTTCTGCTATCATGACCTATTTCAAAATGGGAAGAAATTTAGAGTTGCTTGTAGCATGTGACATCAACAATATATTGCTCATTGGAATTCTGTTTTGTTAATTTATCTTCATCTGCTTATTTCTTTTCTGTCTTAAGAAACTTGAAAATTGTGTAAATTTGAAATAATTTTTAAACGCCTTGGATATATGTTTTGTATATCTACAGAACCTATCTAGTTATGGATCGTAGTTGGATGATTTGTAAGCGCACTAGTGATGAGTATTTGAAGGGGGTGGGAGAATTTATAGAATTTGCTCAAATGAATGTTCCTAATAGTAATGGAATGTTCCTAATATTGATATAGGTTGTTTAAACTTAGTATACATTTATTTTTATTTATACTTCTGTATTTATTTTTAGTTATAACCTATGTTAATAAATATATATTGTTTCTGAACAGGCATACATATGGATCAGTCGGATAGCCCACATGCACGGGAGGACACTGTGGGGCCTACGGATAGCCCGACAGGAGTTTATTGTATTTTTTTAGTCTTTGGTTTCTTTTGCTGCTGGGGGAGGACCCGATCGTGCCTACGCCTGATTCTAGTGTAAGTTTATATGTTATATACTATCTTTAGTCCTTCTTATAGATCATTTAACAGTATTTAATTATGTGTTTTTGTTTGAATAGGCTAAAGGCGAGATATGTATAAGTATGAATGGATCAGGTGGAAGGGACGTCTACCACCACACCAGGGGGGGGGGGGGGGGGGGGGTGGGTGTTAGGTGGTGGAGGCGAAATAAGGGTCGGGAAGAGCACCGCCACACCATGTCTCATGGTGGGTACCCAGTTTTCGGATCAAGGAGATGATGACGGATAGGGAGGGGAGAAGAGAAGAGCACTCTGCTAGGATTGAAAGAGGAGAGGTGCCTGAGGGCACACCATCAAGTCCTCCATTGGACATCGACCGCGAGGATGTCTGGTTAGCCGGCCGCATGACAAAGACGGGATCTTTTAAAGTTGATGCCACTCGCGAAGTGGCAGATAAGATTGTAAGTAAATAATTAACTTGATTTCAATTGATATTTGTATAGATTTTTTTAACACTTTTCACTTGCACGCTTTTTCATTTTTTCATTGTAGGTGGATCAATCCTCCCAGGGCTCATTCGTCCCTTCTGGACGGCGGGACGTCTTGATGACTGCTCTAGGCAAGAAAGACCATCCTGGTCGGGTTATCGGTGTTCCTGGGAACGTGACCATCAAAGAATATTATGGCAAGTCTGCTTCACGAAAGCGGGTGGTCGATGAAGCATCAATTTTGGATGACATTACTCAGCACCTCATCTCCAACCCTGCTATTACAACACATCTGATGCAAAGCTTAATATCCAACCCAGAATTCAAGCAGGCGCTTACCAGAGAGCTTTCCTCCGTCGATTCATCCCAGGACACCGCAGGGCATGCCAACCCTTCACATGTGAGCACAAAAGAGAGTTATAGTAGGGCACATGTGGATGACGATGAGTTGGCAGCTAGGGAGCGGGAGTTGGAAGTCCAACGCCATGAGCTTGAGTTGGAAATGAAAAGGCGTGAGCTTGAGTTGGGCTTCAAACGACGTGAGCTCGAAATGTTAACAAAGGTATGTATTCATTATTAATGTCCAAATTAGTCAAATAATTACTTGTGTTTTTTTTAATTATCAACAACTTATCTATTTTATTTTTCCTAAATTGAAGGCCAAGTCGACGTCGGTGTCGCTGTCACCTGTCACTCGTTTGTTCTCACTTGGTGAGGATTATGCGTTTGAGATTTTTGAATGTCCATTGGAGCACGATGGATGGGTGGCACGCCCAAATCAATAGAGGATATTTTCCTTCTGTGGTGAAGATCTCGGGCACGCATGCAGAAATAACGTCTGGATGGCCAGCACGATTTTGAGTCTCTGGTGCACGTAAGTTAATTTTAATTTTATAACTTATTTATTCTTGGTATTTTTCCATTTAATAATTTATTTTAATTTCAATATATATATTATGTAAATTTACATCCACACCTTTTCATATCTTAGGTATCTCCATCGTCTTCAGCTTGATAAGGGCGTTGTACCAGTTTACGGCTTCTTAGATCCGTCAATCCTTATGCCCGATTCTTTGCTGGCGATGCATTTAGTAAATACATAGGGAACTTGATGGGAGAAAATTATCGGAAAGAATTATATCTGACTCCCTACTGTATGAAAAACCATTGGCAGTTGTTCGTACTTCACCCGTCTAGGCATACTGTCATATTCTTATGCTCTCTCTACCAACAGCCACCACAGGAGGTGGTGCAAGCTGTAAATAGGTAAGTAACTAATCTTAAATTTAATTTAAGTTTTAATATCAGTTGTTTTTAGTTTATTACACACATGATATATGAATATATTAATTGACATGATTATTTGTTTATGATAGCGCGCTGAAGGCGAGTAGCATAAGTTGCGCCAACGGGAGAAGTAGGACTTCTAAGGCTAAAGCAAATCATGAATGGACCATCCTCAAGGTTTGGTAGTTTATTTATCAAATAATTAATATTATAATTACTAATTGATATGTGTATTCAACTGACATTGAAATTAATTTTGTTTGTAGTCTCGATTTCAACCTGACGGGTGGTCGTGCGACTATTATGTGATGCTTCATATGCTGAACATAGTCTCCGCATCTATTAGGGATGGATGGAATAAGGTAATATTTAAACAAGTTGTTAAATTCTATATTATAGTTTTGAAGATGACTTGCGTTAATGTTATTGTTATTATTTGAACGTGTGTAGGCATTTAACGACCAATCGCCTCTTCAAGAAGATGACTTTAGAGACTTGCGGATGCGCTTAGCTGAATTATTCTTCAAATATGCGGCTGAAAAAAGAATTGACAAGATACATCTGCAATACTTAGATGAATAGTTTTTTGTTAGACTTTAGAAACTAATTAATAACATGTATATATATATATATATATATATATATATATATATATATATCCTTAGATTGGTAGTTTTGTTTTTAGACATTAGAGACTAAATTTTTTATATATATACTTGTAGATAGTTATGTTTTTCCTATACATGGGTTTTGGTTTTAAGTCCCCCTATTGTTCCTTTGTATATTTCTTTTCTTTTTGTTAATATTGAAATTTAAGGGTAGTGTTTGCAATTCTGTAATGTGTGTGATATTCCGTATTCTTGGGATATTTACTCGAATGCGAGGGATAGGCGAGGGGAGTGATATTTTAAAACTGAATTTAAAAAAAAATCTATTAACGTCGGTTGTATCAAACAACCGACGTTAATAATATTTTATAAAATATACAAGACACTATTAACGCGTCGATTGTATTAGAAACTGACGTTAAAAATAAAACATTTAACGTCAGTTCTTTAATACAGCTGACGTTAGTTTGAACAATATTAACGTCAGTTGTGTTAAAGAACTGACGTTAAAGGTTTTATTTTTAACGCCAGTTGTTAAAACAACTGACGTTAAAATATTAACTATTAACGTCAGCTGTATTTACATCAGACAATATTCTGACGTATAAAATCAAATTTAACTGACGTAAAAAGCACTTATTGCACTAGTGACGTTACCGACAATTAAGTCATTGGCAATGGAAACACATTATCGACGGATAAAGCCATTGATACACTACAAGAAATGTCCCAATTACCGACGGATTTTTTCTGACAAACAAAAAGCCCTCGGAAATTCTACCATTTTCGACGGTTATAACCCGTCGGTATGCACATAAACATTTTCTGCCACATTACCGACGGGTATGGCCCTAGGTAAGTTTACCAATAGGTCATCCGTCGAAAAGCCCCCATAGTAAGGCAACTGCAATTTTGCGGGAAGCGTTCTTGCCAAGTTTGTGATGGGCAATGCCGTCGGTAAGGGACAGAGGCGTTTCCGACAAATAGGGTCGTCGGTATCATTCACTGATTTACAAGGAGTTAGGTCGTTAATAAGGGACAGAGGCGTTTCCGACAGACCAGGTCGTTGTTACGATTCACTTATTTGCAAGGGACCAGACCGTCAGTAAGGGACAAAGGCGTTTCCGACGGATCTGACCATCGGTATGCTTCACTGATTTGAGAAGGGTTAGGCAGTCGGTAAGGTTCGCTGATTTGCGAGGGGTCAAGTCATCGGTACGGTTCCCTGGCTGTCGGTAACACTAAATGAATCTGAAAAGTCCAACTCTTATGCTTACTCTCGATCACGCCCTCTATCTCTATCTACAGGTTCGTCTCTTTCTGACCCAAGAATATGAACTTGGTTGTCTTCTTCCCCATTCACTTCCTTCCACTTCATCTTCTCCTTGATTCTTTTTTCTCTATGCCGCTGACGATCTAGAAGCTTGTCTTCCATGGGTTCCACGTAGATCTGACTACAAGAATACTACAAGAAAATGGATTTAACTCAAGAACACTTATGATCTAGAATCTTGTCTTCCATGTTTGCCTTCTTCAAATCATGTCGCATCCTCCTCATTGTTTCGCTCTCATCAATGTCCCGCCATCTTCGACCACTGTCACTGTGCGATGCCAACCACCGCCATCTCTGTTCTAGCCACTGCATGAACTCCATAAACGTCGTCACCATCGTATTCGTTTTGTCACCAACTCTGTTCCAGCCAATGCCATCTCTGTTCCATGGGTTCGACACAAATATGATATTTGACAAACTTCTAGAGGGAACAATGGTAGGAGAAGATGCGGCATAGGCAATGGATCGAACAGAATCGCTGGATTGTGATTTCAGAGTCTTTTCGATGGAGGAAAGGGTGGGTGGGGGTGGTGCGGTGGAGGTGGGGGTTGGGCGGACGGACGGATAGGGAGATGAAGGGGATAGCGATAAGAGGAACAAACAATTAATGGTAATATAATAATATAATAATATAATTAAAGAAACCAAAAAAATTATAGTTAAAGGGAAAAAATTAATTAATATATAAATAATAATATAATTAAAGAAAAATAAAATAAATATTAATTAGAATATATAATTAAAAAAAACATAGCTTGAATTACCTAGGGACAAAATCGTTGGTAATTACCTAGCTAATTATCGACGACCATGCCCCTAGGTAATTACTGACGGCCATGCCCCTCGGTAATTACTGACGGTCATGCCCTTAGGTAATTATCAACAACTTTTTCTAAAACCTGTCAGCAATAGTTTCCGACGCCCGTTTTCCGACCAACTTGGGTCTGTTGGTAATTTTCTATTATCGACGACTTTTGCCCCTTAGAAATAACATTTTTTCTTGTAGTGGTAACAGTATGCATTGCCAGCCACTTTATCGATGGGTGGCTGTCGGTAACGCTATATATATGTTTTTAAAATTTTAATTTATGATATAGAATATATATTAATTAATTATAATATTTGATAAAATTATTTGTTTATTTATTATAATTTTAGAAATATATATTAATTATTAAATATGATAAATAAATAAGTTAAAAATAAACAAAAAATTCAAATCATAAATAAAATTTATAACTAAATAAATCAAAATGATATGATATACAAGAGGTCAAATACAAAACGATATTATAAAAACTATATCTAGGTCCTAAAAAATTGTTAGTAAACATGGCATCCATTGAAGGAGAAGACAAAAGTGTGAAAATGTATTGATTGAGAAAAGTAAAGTGGTAAAGTGATCTTACAAGAAAACATGCAAGATGTGCTTATATAGGTAATGAGAGTACTAACTAACTTCCTAACTAGTGTAACTAACTAGATCTCTAATAGGCTCTGCAAGCTGGAAGTGCGGAATAGCAAATCCAGCTTGGGATGTACAACATAATTGAAGCAAAAAAGAAGAACAATCACTAATGAAAATTACAAAGGTACAAACTGTAATTACATCGACTTAATTAAGAAAATTATAATCAATGATATAGGGAACAATAGAAGTTTGTAGATCTGAGAAGTCTTCAACCTTCTTTTGGGTCTCTTTGATCTTCTTCCGACGTCTCGACGACACTCGTTCCAAAAGCAACTGAATCTTTGCAGAATGAATATTAGTGAAAATGAATCTTTATTGAAATGAGTTGACTCACTGAAATCAACATCAATGAATATTCGTTCCAAATCGGCTCTACCGACCTCCAAAAATCAACTCCAAATTATGGCAAATGCTTAATCACTCAAGGAGTAGAAGAAGCAAGAAACAATCATGGGCATAAGCAAATTAAGAACAAAGCCAACTTAGGATGAACAATTTTGAAGTCAACCTCCACCAAATATTTGGTGCACTGGCGCAAAGAAAAAAAAATAAAAAATGGTGCGGTGATAAATTTACCATTTCCTACTACAGGAAACAATTGGTGGCATTCTTCCTTCCATGTAGCATATTGCACCCTTCGGTGCTCCCGTATCTCATATCTTTCCTCAAATGTACTCATGAGATCATCACAACTAAGTAGAAATTCCTAAACTTCTCCTTTAATTGATGGATGAGCTCGCCCACGATAGATTCTGCTTAGAGTCTTGCATATATCTGGATACCTTTCTGGATAAAATTCAGCACGCCACTTTCTTACACTTAGCCTTTGTTTGTTTTGAGAGAAATAGACAAGAGAGAGTTAGATAAGAGAGAAAGAGAAGAGAAATGTCCATCTTCTCTTGTTTGATTAGCAGAGAAATAGAGAAGAGAGAAGGAAAATTGGTGGGCCACATACCTTTTTTGTTTCTTCCCTCAACCGAGAAGAAAGATTGAAGAAACGGGAGAGAAAGGTATTTTTTTATTTTCCAAGATTACCCTTTTTCTATTAACTGGGTATTTAATAAACTGGACCTTGCGTTAATTTTTTATTTATTTTTTTTGTTTTTTTTATCGATTGGACTTATAACAGAGAGCCTAGCTCACGAATTCAATAATCCAACAGTTGTATTAAATGACCTATTGTTTTTTAAAAAAAATTCTAAAAAGCAACGAAACTTTATCATATCTATTGAGTCTCTAAGCGTCTAAAGCTTTGTTACCTTGATTTTGATAGATCCGAACACTTGAGATAAATGATTTTAAATGAACTATTTGAAATCTACTAACAAGTGTACTAAGTGTGCAAAAATTAGAATATCTAAGTCAGATAATTAAAATTAAACAATGCGTCTGATGAGCTATCAAGCGTCCGAGTTTACTACGACAAGCGTCTGACTGATGACTCTGAAGAGTTGATACACGAGAACCATCCGATCCAATTTTTAGAACAATTGTAGAGCATGCATATGAAAGAATAGTTCAGACCATTCACTCGAAGTCAAGCATCCTCTGTAAAGCAAATTCAAATATGCTGACTAAAGTACAAAAGCAAAAGCACAAAGCAACTTCTACAGTACAAAAGCAAAAGCACAAAGCAACTTCTACAACCCTTTTGCACGCAACAAACAATCTACTTTAACTTGTCATATCTCAGTTTTGCACAAAAGAGGAAGTTCGTGCTGCCTGTGACACCCTTAACCCCAAACATACTTTTATTATATAAATATTAATTTTTCAAATGTTCTTTGCTAAATAAAGATACGAATTTTTAAAAGAATCATTTTAGCAATGGTTAAGAGCGTCAACATTCATAAACCCAAACTCTCAAATCAAATAAGGTTAAATACAAGTTTCATAAATTGTTTACAAGTTTCTCATAAGGAATAAATAATATAAACAAAATAATCCCCTAGTCCAATGTCACATGGATCAGAGCTAAACAAAATTACATACTAAATAAAATAATAAGACTCAAAGTCTAAACATGAAATCAATAAAAGAACATCTGATAAACTAAAGCATTTTCAATCCATGTAAGCTCTTGTGAGTTACTTTCCTTCATCGGTCTGAGGTTCATCTGTACAATTCATATATTGCACCAAGAAGAGACAAATACAGGGGTGAGATACGTCATAACTATGCTTAATTGGTATGAAGGCAAAGTAAGTAAATCAAACGCAAACAAGACAATACAATACACACTTTACAAACATCAAGTCAATCATGTCATAATGATTAATCATACATTACATCATCTTACTATAACTCGAGCACATATTCGTAATGCATTACCAATAAAAATGTCTCCACGGACTTTCCACCATGAAACACTTGAGCACCCACAAACAGGCTCCCTATAGGCTAGCTAGTTCCCACAAACAAACTCTTCATAGGCTTGGCCTCACAAACAGG
This sequence comes from Sophora flavescens, assembly GCA_030762895.1. NCBI lineage: Eukaryota > Viridiplantae > Streptophyta > Magnoliopsida > Fabales > Fabaceae > Sophora > Sophora flavescens. The sequence continues at coordinate 68,783,686 of CM061066.1, forward strand.
CTCTTCAGAGATGAGTCCCACAAACAAGCATTTCATAGGCTGTGTCTCACAAACAGGTATTTCATAGGCTGGGTCTCACAAACAGGCTCTTTGGAGCTGAGTCCCACAAACAAGCCTTTCAAAGCTGGGTTCCACAAACAGGCCTTATAGAGCTGGGTCTCACACAAACATTCACAAAGGAGTACCCATAAACAGGCTCTCTAGAGCTGGTCCCATACAACAATCACAAGTGAGTACTCACAAATAGACTCCACCGAGCTGGGTCCCACACCATTAAACATTTCATCGCATCATATCTCAATATAATCACAATCATTGCTCAAGTACATTCATCCTTAAGCACATTATCTCTATTATCATCATCTCCAAACTATACTCGTTAAAGCCATCTCTTAAGGTCCTATCATCCTTTCTGAAGCATCTAAAAAGTCACTAATCATCATATATGTCATTAGGCCTCTAAACCTTCAATTATATCCCTTATTACTTAACAACATCTAAGATACATGATTTGTCACTTACACCTCTATTCCATTAACATCAAATACAATTCAATAATCATGTCTTATAATTCTAGCCAATAATCATATAATTCATTAACTACTTCTAAACCATTGTTAGAACTAGATAATCTAAATTCCAAACTAAACCATTTCATACATAATTCATTCTTATTGCTAAGTACATCTCTAATATTCATAATTCTTCTCCTACATTTTACTTCTAATTAATCTTAACAATAAACTCGTTCATTTACAACTTACAACTCCTAAACTAATAATCACCATTATCCCTTAATTATCTTCTACCTCGTCTTTACCACTCAATTCTCCTAAAAATCAATTAACTCACCAAGACACTAACTATAGAACGATACCTATAACAAGTCATCATTCTCATCCAAATATAACCAACACATAGAGATTATCTCATCAATATCATAGCACAATCATTAATCTCAAATCACAAGACTCATAGAGTATTTCAACAAACATACCCAAAAGGTACCACATTTCAATAACCATAAGCATCAGCAATCAACAAATTCATCATCATAATTAAATATTAAATATACAAATAATTCAACTGTTCACATACACCATACATTAAGCACACCAATGGGGCCAAGGCTACCACATTCACCTACTTAACTCTCATACCCATAATTCACTTGTGCAGAAAAATGATTCCATATCGGTTATTTTTTGCTTTTCACATCGGTTTTCAAACCGATATTGAAAAGACCGATGTGGTTTATTGCCACTTTTCACATCGGTTTTAAAACCGATGTGTAAAGTACATTTTTAACAGTGATTTTTATATAAACCGATGTGGAAAGTTCATTTGTTAATTGATAAACTATTGGAAAGTCTAATTTTTTTAAAAACTGTTATTTACATTTCTATCATTCATTTCCCCTGTTTCAGTAATAATGCAGATCAATACCAAAATAACATACTCTAAATATACTCAACAATCACTTTTGTACAACAAAAACACAATTATATAATATATACTGAACAATACATATGTATGTTCAATTACATTCAGACAACAAAGATAATTAGAAACCAAAAAGCTACATGATATATTATAGATTTCATATCAAAATACATATGATCAATCAAAAGTACACTATAGCTAGTACATGATAAGTTTTTAAACTAACTACATATATATATAGAAAGTACACTTCAAGAAAGAAAGTTGCCCAACGCCTCCTTATGTTGTTGATGTCGGAATCAGATAATGGAGTTAGATTGTTGAATATCTGCAAGTTTAATTGGACAAAAGATTATATCTTTTAAGTAATAAACTAACATAAAACATATAACGAATCTATATATAACTGTTAATTCTAATTGTTATCAAATAACATTTACCTCGTGCCATCTTTCAGTGATCCTGGAGGAGATAATTTCCAACATCCACTGCATCACATAGTATCCACATTCCCATGATCCACGTTGTGTACGTGACTACGTACAAATGAAACCCAATTAGAATATGAGGAATTAAATTAAATAGAAACCAATAATTATACCCACTGCATTTGATGCATTTGTACTAATAAATATCTTACCCTAGGAATAATCCATCTGATAGCCCGAAGCCTTTCACCACGCAACATGTGGCTTGCATTAATAGAACTATCATGACAAAATAAACATTAATTAAAGTATATCTATATAGATTTTAGATAATTAAAACAACTGCATTATTGATTATAAAGTATTTTAATGCTTACGTTTCGATGATCGTCTGCAGTTCATTCTCCGACTTATTTCCAATTGAGCAGAAGAAGACCACGACGTTCATCCTAGGGTACAAGATCACCAGTTGCCAATGCTGGCTGTATTTGCGGAACAGTTAGTGACTAAGTCATATATAGTTATAATTAAATAACCGGTACTTACTTATTGAGATAAGGCGGAAGGTAGAATTGATGATCGTCTCGGGCAAGTATATCACGTATGGTGATGACCCGGTCTTCTGATGCTAGGAGAACATCACCCAGAATGAACATGGGGTCAATGAACCCATAAAGGGTGAGGTTACCCTGATCAACTAACATGCGATGCAGATACCTAATATATTGAAAAACATGTTAATTATCATAGTATTTAAAAATTAATTACTTAACTTATAAATAAAATGTACTTACGTGCACCATAACGATAGGTGTGCAGAACTATCCATTTCTTTATTGAGTACAATCTCCATAAGTTCCTTCTTTGAGATATACAGTTCATCACCTGGACTGGCATCATGTTCCAACCTTACCAAAGCTGCGTCATTCTCCATGGTGACAACCTGTATAGCCAGAAGTTTAAAAACATCACCAGGTGCCCCTTTGTCGATCCCCTAAACAAAAAAGATATATATTAGTAATCACGGATAATTAAGTTATTTCATTCGTAATTAATTAAATGGTCAAATGAATACCTTGGCAGGAGCAGACATCTCTGGTCTTCCTGGATCCGACCTTTTAGGCAGAATATCATTTCCAACATCCTATAACGAATAAAAATAAAGCATTATCTTTTAACAATAATAAATAATTTCAACTATGAATATAGAAAAACACAACTAACCGAATACCTCAGATGCAACAAGAAAGCTGACCAGTCTTCTCGGCCAGAGGTGAAGTTACCTGGGGCCTGACTCACTGTTTGAACCTCCTCAGTGGGCATAGGGACTCGAGCATCAGCATCTCGAATAATCTCAACAATGACCCGCAGCTGATAATCCGGTAATAAACGATGGTGTATGATATTACCTAAGTTATTATGTGCCCTCCCCAATGCCACTGAGCGGCGATCATGATGATCATCAACATACAGCTCACACCTATCAGGGTCGTCATCATCATCATCATCATCATCACCACCATCATCATAATTTTCAGGCTGATGAGGAGGATCACATGAGCCCTTAGTGCTCACATGGACAGAGGGTTGGACACTGGTTGTCATCTGCTGGGTCTATCTGCATATCTGCATTGGTGTGAAGATGAACCATGGTATTGGCGAATGCCGATGCCCCATCCAACACCAATGACACGGCCCGGGTGGTCTGATTTACCGATGGCAGCAGCTAAGATATCATCGTATCCTCTAGGAACAGAGGTTCCTTGGGTTACCTGCTCGTCCAAGGCATCCTATCACATATAAAATATCACGTCACATTACAATTCGGTAACAATCTTAAAATGACAATTACAATTCAAACTATACTTACAAACTTCTCAGCTACTTGGCGGGCCTCCTCAGATGTATATTGTCCCGTTTTTCTTTGTCGGGCCCTCTTCCATTTACAATGGCGTGGGGGTGGAGGTGGATCAACAACCTCTGGACGATTTTTAGTGTTAGGATCCGCCTAAGACGCTGCTTCCTGACGTGCTTTCTTTTCCTCTTCCACCATTATCTGACCAAGCTTTTTATATCCCCCACGAGACATGACATGGGGGTAGACATTCTTGCTTTGGTTTTCCTGCCCCTTTTTCCTCTTCTCCTGTTATAAATAGAAGACAATTAAATTACATAAGTAAATAAAATTAATAAAATTACATAAATTTAGAGACAAATCAAATAAGTTAACCTGAAAGCCGGGATCATGTCGGCTCTGAACAAAGCGATCCCACGTCGCCTGGTCAAGAAACGGGTACACCTCAAGTGGGTTCTTTTCACATGTTGGATTGAATACATAATATCTGCCCAGGTCAATCTTAAAAGCCCTCCAACGCTCACCAGCATACTTTAGCAAACGCTACTTCATAACCATCGTATCCAGTATGTCAAAGGTGAGCTACATTAAGACCAAAAGAACCAACGAATTACTGTATGATATTAGTAAGATTAAAATAAAGTAGATACAGACAAACACAGGACGTAAAAGTATAGATACCAGAATAATCTCCCATATCTGATCCTTCACGTCCGCCGGTACATCTTTCCAATTATCAATGAGTATACTAGGCCTTCTCCTAGCAAGGGTCACCACAAAACTGTTAAACTGCTCTGGCATTGGCCCAATAGGATTGAGGTTATTATCAAATTCTATTCTTATCCTTTGATTTGAACCACGGTTGGCAGTCAAATTCCTCATTCGTGTGGCACGTCTACCCTTTCTACCCGTAGACGGGGTCTCCAACCCGCTGCATGAAGGAGGGATATCCTCAGGATCAGCCATGTATACCTGTTTAAACAAAAAAAACTTGTTAGTATGTCAGGATAAATATCATACATAACTTATAAATATCGATCAACGTACGTAAACATAACTTATAAATATCAACGTAAACATATAATATGCCTTTAAACATAACTCAAACTAAACTTACTTTGTTGTCAATTAGTAAAATTCTCCCATAACCCTTCTTGATGATCATTACGAGTAGCATGTACATCATCCACTTCATTTTCCTCATTGAAATTAGGCACTCGTGTTGAGAAAGAAGGAGTATCAGAAATATCAAGAGTTGAATCTTGATTTCCCTCACTACCATTATACATGTTTTTTCCCTGGAGAACCACTGACCACCTTTTGTTAGAAGGATCACGGATATAAAACACTTGTTTTGCTTGGGATGCCATGATGAAAGGCTCCTCTTTATTACATACCTTATTAAGGTCCACCAATTTGAATCCTAACTCATCGGTTTGCACACCATTGTTATTGTAGACCCACTGACATTTAAAAACAGGTACTCTAAACTTCGTGTAATCAACCTCCCATATCTCTTCAATGATTCCAAAGTATGAAACGGATGCCATAACAGGGTTTTTATCTTTCGAACTAGAGAAATGCATGGACTCAGCGACGATCATAACCCCACTGTTTTGCATAGTACTTTTGTCATCCTGGGACTTTGTTTAGAAGGAAAACTTATTGATATCGTACCCACTCCAGCATATGACATCAAAGTTAGGCCCCTGTGCTAGCCATTTTAATGTATCAGAAGCAATACCATCCTTTGCAATTTTTTCTTTAAATCAGTTCAAGAAAGTCTTGTTATGCTTGTTCAAACACCATTTTTCATTCATTCTAGGGTAAGTTTCATTGATGATGCTTTTGTGCTCACATAAGTATGGTTCAACCTCATCAGTGTTATTCAATATATACAAATGTGCTTGAAGCACTTCCTCCCGATCCATGCTCTTAACTGTGATACCTCGTGTACCCTTACCATCATATATTCCTTCGTGACGAGACTTCGGAAGCCCTACAGGTTCCGCTTCTGACATGTAGTCTGTTCAAAACTCAATAGCTTCTTCTGCAACATACCTTTCAACAATAGATGCTTCGGGACGGTGTGGATTCTTCATATATCCTTTCAAGATCTTCATGTATCGCTCAACCGGGTACATCCAACTTAAATAAACGGGGCCGCACAATCTAATCTCCCTCACTAGATGAACAATCAAATGAACCATGATGTCAAAAAATGAAGGTGGAAAATACATCTCCAATTGGCACAAGATAATGGCTGCCTCATTTTCCAAGTCATCCAACTTTTTAGTATCAATGACCTTGCTACATATAACATTGAAGAATAAGCATAACCTAGTAATGGCATGTCTGACTTTTTTAGGCAATATGTCACGAATGGCCACCGGTAGTAGTTGTTGCATCAAGACATGACAATCATGAGACTTTAAGCCAACTAATTTGAGATCTTTCATTGAGACAAGTCTTTTGATATTTGAAGAGTAATCCTGTGGCACTTTGACTCCCCGTAGACATTCACAGAAACTTCTTTTCTCTTTTTTTGATAAAGTATGACATGCTGGGGGCAAATAAGTCTTCTTATCCCCCACTTTAAGTGGAGCCAACTGCTCTCGTATACCCATCGTAACTAGATCCAGACGAGCATTCACACCATCCTTTGTCTTGCCTTGAATGTTGAGAAGCGTTCCGATTAAACTGTCACACACATTTTTCTCCACATGCATCACATCAATACAATGTCTTACATCAAGCTTGCACCAATATGGAAGATCAAAGAAGATCGACCTCTTCTTCCATATTTTCTTCTCGGTATCCTTCTTCTGGGTCTTCCCATAGATAACATTAGTGTTGTTCACCCTTTCATAAACTTGCACTCCAGTCAAGACCACCGGAGCAATCTCATTCTCCGAAAGTCCATTGAAAGCTTTTCTCAATCTTCGATAAGGATGATTACGTCGGAGAAATCTCCGATGCCCAAGGTAAACTGTCTTCCTTCCATGTTGCAGTTGATGGTAACATGTGCCTTCTTCACATATTGGACATGCTTTATGCCCCTTAACACTATACCCACACAGGTTCCCGTATGCTGGAAAGTCATTGATGGTGCAAAATAACATGGCACGCAATCTGAATGTCTCACGGCAATACCCGTCGATCACATCAACGCCTTCATCCCACAACATTCTCAAGTCTTCAATCAAGGGACTCAGGTAAACATCAATATCATTTCCTGGCTGTTTAGGACCCGAAATCATCATACTTAACAAAATGTATTTGCGCTTCATGCACAACCAAGGAGACAGGTTGTAAATTACCAGGAGAACAGGTCATGAACTATGAATACTACTTAAGTTTCCATATGGATTCATTCCATCGGTAGCAAGTCCATGCCTTAGGTTTTTGGGCTCATTGCCGAAATCCGGAAACTAACTATCAATTCTCTTCCATTGCAAAGAATCGGCCGGATGCCGAAGCTGTCCATCACACTTCCTCTCATCTGCATGCCATCCAATGTTCTTTGCGTCATTTACATTAGCAAACAATCGTTTGAACCGCGGAATCACGGGAAGATACCATAACACCTTCGCAGGAGGACCTTTGGTGACCACATCACAACTAGAATCACCATCCTTCACTTTGTAGCGTGATACCCCACACCTAGGGCACTCGTGCATCTCTTCAAAATCTTTCCTGTACAATATGCAACCATTGGGGCAAGCATGTATTTTCTTATACTCCATACCCATCGGACACAATATCTTCTTCGCCTCATAGTTTCGAGATGGCAATGTGTTGCCTTCTGGAAGCATGTCTTTCAACAACTCAAGCAATTCGGTAAAGCTTTTATCGCTCCACCCATTTCTTGCCTTCACATTGAACAATATTAACACCGCTGACAACCATGTGAAATTAGTGCACCCCGGATACAAAGCCACTTCCGCATCACTGCACAAAGTATCATACACATGTGCATGCCGAAAAGACTCTTGCCCAACATCACGGATCATGTCCTCTAGTCCATCGTCCATTTCCACGTCATCAACTTCCTCTCTATCCGACATCCTCGGCCTGTCTAACGATTCACCATGACATATACATGTTGTATAACTCTTGCAAATCCCCTCACAAATAAGATGATCACGTATCTCCTCAGCTTCTAGTCATCTCTCATTCAAACAGTTAACACAAGGAAAGTATCATACACATGTGCGCGCCGAAAAGACTCTTGCCCAACATCACGGATCATGTCCTCTAGTCCATCGTCCATTTCCACGTCATCAACGTCCTCTCTATCCGACACCCTCGGCCTGTCTAACGATTCACCATGACATATCCATGTTGTATAACTCTTGCAAATCCCCTCACAAATAAGATGATCATGTATCTCCTCAGCTTCTAGTCGTCTCTCATTCAAACAGTTAACACAAGGATAATAAAACCTTCCATTACCACTATCAGGAGCATTTGTTTTTGCAAACTGTAGAAAATCTTCCACTCCATTCTCATATTCATCACTTGTCCATCTAGCATTCATCCAACCGCGATCCATGACTAAACCAATAACTTCGTACTTAGTCAACATATTCATCAACCACTTCTTATGACAGGGTATGGCCCTATCCCATTCAAGAAGAAACTTTTTCAACATTCGGTTAACAATTAGTCCTTAACTCTCATGCTCATACTCGACAAAATTTCGGCAGCACGATAAAGTATGCACCCGGAGAACGAAAGGAAATGTATCAATCCGAACTTTCATCAAGTATATAACATTAGAATCAATGAATAACTATTTTAACTGAATTAAGAAAAAGTTTTTTCCCAAACTGTCCAACTTTGGACAATTCAAGATCCAACACAATGAGCGGTACATTAAGCACGTACACGTGTGCTCATTAGTATTGCATCTCAAATGGGAAACTAAGGCTTTACTAATTATGTAGATTGCATGAAGATGGGGCTTGAAAAGTGAAGAAAATGAGCCAAACAGAGCCCATCAAGGCCTAGCCGTGACAGCCATCACGACCGTGATAGAGTAGAGCTGAAAAGAAAGAATGGAAAAGTCAGAACTGGTCACGACCAGCCCATGATGTCCATCACGACCGTGACAAGCCAACTGAACCAGACCCTCACAGGCAGAACTGATCACGGCCTAGCCGTGATGGTGGTCACGGTCGTGACAGACCAACCAGTGAAGCACTTCCAAGGCAGAATCTGTCACGGCCTAGTTGTGACAGGTATCACGGCCGTGACGCGTGATACCACCACTTGTGTTCCTTTCTGTTTATCCTTTGTCCACCAATTGGAAAAATCCAGTCTTGGAGCCATTTCCACTATGGTGGATTAGACACAGATTCACACTTTATAACGCTTCACACACAGAACAACACATGCAATTTTATTATATTTATGTATATATATATATATATATATATAGATATAGATATAGATATACACAGAATAAGGACTCAAGACACAAACTTCACAAGCTGATTTTCGTAGAAAAATCTTTTTCTTAAATGATAAATAATAGCAGAAATAGAAACCCAAAAAGAAGAAACCCTAAACACACAAAATCAAGCTTGAAATTAAATAAAAAACCCAGAAGCTGATTTAAAAAAAGGAGATGAAGATAACCTTAACGAGGCTTGTCACAATCGTCTTTACCACCGTCTTCAACAATGGTGGGAAGGAGACAGGTCGCGAAAGCAGAGGATTGAAGGAACGAAGGAGCTCGGAGGCTGGAGGGAGTGAACTTTGCGGTGAGAATGAGAGGCGGTTTTGGAGACCAGAAATGTTATAGGCCGCGCGTTAGCAGAGGAGATGAGGGAGAGCTTGCGTGAAGGAAGAAAGAGAGCCGCTAGAGGGAGGGATTGCTTCGATGTGAGAAAGAGAGGAGTGTTTTGTGTTTTAGGGTTTTCAGAAACTAAAGACTGGGGGGGCATAGAGCAGTGAAAGAGTTAGGGAAGAAAGTCACAAGCACAAAACAAAAAGGAATGGAAGAGGGCGCGGAACAGATGGAGGGAATGACAAAAAGTAGGGTCAAATATTACACATCGGTTTATAAAAAACCGATGTGGTTATCCATATTTCATATTGGTTTAAAAATAACCGATGTAGAACTTACGGTTTAATTTAATTAAAATTTCATTTTTTAATTTATTACATCGGTTACAAATAAACCGATGTGGATAATATAAATAAAACATCGGTTCATTAGGAACCGATGTGGAAAGATACAATTTTTAAATTTTAAATTTTTTTTGTTTTAATTTTAGACATCGGTTAATAAATAACCGATGTGGAAAATGTTAACCAATCGGTTATTTTTGAAACCGATGTGGAATCCTTTCCTTTTAATTTCAAAAATGCCACCGCCTCGTTTTACACATCGGTTTTATGGAAACCGATGTGGAAACTCCGATGTTAAAAGCATATTTTGTACTAATGATTATGATAATCTCCCCCCTTACCTGTCATGACGAATCGAATTTCTAGGAAGAAGGAAGTCCAAGAACCGTTCTTGATTCTGTCTTAGGGTTCAAATACTTGATCAAGAAACATAAAAGAGAATAATGAATTCAATTTATAATCAAAGAGAATTGAAGGAAAAAGGATAAACTCCAGGGTTTACACAACTTACCTTGATTAGAACCTAAAATAACCAACCTATCCTCCAATTGCCAGATCAAATACCCAAGGGTATGTTCTTGATGAAGAACAACCCAAAACAAGGATTGAAGGATTGTAAACTTTAGGGATAATTCAAGGGTTTCAAAGGAAAACAAAGAAAGATTAAGAGAGGCAACTTTTCTAAGGTTAACAATGTGAGAAATAGGGTTTAGGTCGAGTCATATGGTATAAAAACAAGTTAGGGTGTAACGGGCTCCTATTTTAAGTCCAAATTGCATACAAATCGGTATTTTGCACATATCTTGAGCTACAAGTGTCCTATTGATGCGTTCTTGGTGTTGTTAGAAAGGTTAGAGAAATATACACAATTTAATATTTCACGATTAAATCCTAAATTGGACTCTAACATGGTCAAACAAAAGTGCGATGAAAGTTTAGAGACAGATTTGATAATTATTTCTAGATATTATCCTGAGGAGATTATGATAAGATCTTAAGAGATAAACAAAAAGAGGATTCTCCTATATTAATAAGGACTCCAATATGATTGATTAAGGGACTAAAATATAAGAGTTACACTATATCGATTTAAATATTAAATCATACGATATCTCGTACTATCATTCTTAATCATTTATTATTAATAAAATCACATATGAAATATTAATATATAAAATCACATACAAAATCATATATTCATATAAAATCACATATTAATAGACATAATCACATACTAATACAAATAATTATATATATATATATAACTGCAACACTAATCATAATTATATTATCAATCATATTAAGGCAGGTGATATACTCATGCAAATTCCTCTCCACCATGTGTGTTTAGGGTCTAGTGCATGACCTTCCCGTAGGTTTCATGACGGAGGTTGTCGGTTAACATTTAGGCAACTTCATTGGTACCTTTGTGGAGTATGATACAAACAACAATAATGGAGTGTGGCGTTCATTCACGAGACTTAAGATGTGTGTAGATATTCGTTTGCCTCCGAAGAAGGGGAAGAAGGTTAGGAAACCAGGGGAGAATGGAGGGTGGTGAAGTTCAAATATGAACTACTAGGGACATTTTGCTTTGTTTGTGGTGTTCTAGGGCACACTGATCAAAACTGTGAGAAGCTCTTAACGATGGAGAATGATGATGGTAGTCGTGGATGGGGCTGAGTGGGGCCAAGCATAAAGGGGCGATTGAGGAGGTTAAACGTGTGCAGTGAAGGCAAAGATATGGTTATTAGTGAATATTCCAATCAGGTGCAATCAAGTCATTTAAATGTGTGCAATCAAGTGCATGTGACTAGTGTCCATGCAAATAAAAAAACGTAGATTGGAGGCAATTGCGGGTCCCAGCGAAACGGCTACAGTAACTGCTGAGTTAGATGGCCAAGCTTCCGGGAGGGATATTTTTTATCGGTTGGGTGCTGGTTTCAGGCTGCATAGATATTAAACTTTTTTTTTTAAAAGTGAATTGTCCTATATAATTTTATTTTTATCATTTTATTATAATTAATTCAAACACCCAACTTTCCCAGTTAACTGTGTCTTATTTATTTTATTATAATTCAAAAAATATTATTTATAAGTTATATTTACTAATTTTTTTATTTTAAATAGAATTTGACATTAATTTTAATATATATTTTTATTATTATTATTATTATTATTATTATTATTATTATTATTCAAAAATAATTTTTGTCTCCCATATTTACCTATCTTTACTATTTTGAAAAGTATTTTTTCTATTTAGTTTGATTTTTTCCGTTTTATTATTTTTATTATCATTACTTTATAAAATGCCTTTTTTTATTGTTATTAAAAAAATTTACTTTATTATTATTTGATATAGTTTCTAGTTACGTGTAATATTTTATTTATTAATTTTGATGTAAATAATTTTTGGTATTCTATTTCATCTTTTATTTACTATCATTTGTAGAAATTGTTTATTTATTTATTTCATATTCTATTATTTTATGATTATATTGTGATTTTCTCGTAGAGTTTCATCTCGTATAATTTATTATTATTTCAAATAATAATGATTATTTATTCATGTCTAGTTTCATTTATGATAATTCTATTTTAAAAAGTAAAATTTTGAGCCTGTTTCATCTTATTATTTTATTATCATTACACTACAAGAATTTTTAATTTTAGCTACTAATTTTACCTACCAATAAAATTAGTAGTCGCCTTGAAGTTAATTAGCGACATGTTTACCTCAATATATCATTTCTTATTTTATTATCATTATAAATAATAATTTTTCCCTAATTTTATATCACATTATTTTATAATTATTTTAAACAATGACAGTTTTTAATCAGTTTTATATTTTACTATTTTATTATTAATATAAATAGTGAATTATTTCTTGAATTTTATATCCAATTATTTTATTATTATTTTAAACATTACATTTTTTCACTTAATTTTATATTATTTTATTTATTGTTGTTCTAGATAGTAACTTTCTTGAGTAACTTATATCTTTTATGTTTATTTTATATTATTTTAAATGATATTTATACACAATGATTGCACTATTCCTTATACACGGGACGAAATATTTGTTTTTTTATGATCATATAGGTGTGGAGTATTCAACCTGGTTGATCATTTCACTAGTGTAAAATATGCTTTTTATATCGGAGTTTCCAAATCGGTTTCCTTAAAACCAATGTGTCAAACGAGGCGGTGACATTTTTGAAATTAAAAGCAAATGATTCCACGTCGGTTTAAAAGTTAACCAATGTGTAAATATTTTCCATATCGGTTATTTTTAACTGATGTTTAAAAGTAAAACAAAAAAAATTTAAAATTAGAATTTTTATCTTTTAACATCGGTTTTTAAAGAACCGATATCTAATATATTGATTAACCACATCGGTTAATGGATAACCGATGTATAAAATTATAAAAAAAATTAGAATTTAAAATTTTATCTTTCCACATCGGTTCCAGATGAACCGATGTGTAATATAAATTAACCACATCGGTTTCTAGATAATCGATGTAATAAATTAAAAAAATGAAATTTTAAATTAAATCGTAAGTTTCTACATCGGTTTCCTAATAACCGATGTGAAATATTACTAACCACATGGGTTTTGGTATAACCGATGTGTAATATTTAACAAAACCCTTATTTTTGTTTCTATTTTCATTCCCTCCATTGTCACGCGCCCTTTTCCTTTGTTCCAAGAATGTAAAGCCAAGACAGAAATGGAAAAACATCTCTCACTCTCTCGCCGCACATACAAACACAGACACCAACCCTAAAAATATGCTCAAATTTGAAAAGCTACATTCAGATTCAAACACTGTCTTTCTCTTTCTTCCCACATCTCAACACTCTCTGGTTTCTCATTTCTACACTTCACAGTCACTCACTCTCTCACAACTCCACAAGAAACCTTCAAGATCTTCATTCTTCCACACAAAAAAGGTGCGTTTTTTCCCCCTTGATTTCCATCTTTTTTAGTTCTCCACTGTTTGATTTATGAGTGAAACACCCATTTTTTGATTTTTTGTTGTGAAAATGAAATTATGAATTCACCTTTTTTTTGTTCTTTAATTATTTTGAAGGAAAAAACTCATCTTGCTCTATCCCTTTTTGTGAATGCTTCAAAAGATTCTGTTTTTAGTTTAATTTCTGAAAATTCTCTGTGGCTTTAAGGTTCTAGAATTTTAAACAGTCACATTTGCACTACAAAAAAATTTGAATTTAGCGAGGGCCAAAGGCCGTTGCAAACAACTTAAATCCGTCGTAAAACACATGTTTTTGACGGATTGCGACGGCCATAAATCCGTCACATATTGGGCCGTCGCAAACGCTTTCTGATGGTTTTTTTAAATGGCTATCACAAATCATAGGAAATTAGTGAAGGCCCGACCCTCACAAATTATAGAAATTAGCGACGGTCAGGCCATCGCAAATCAACATAAAGTAGCAACGGCATGGCCGTCGCAAATTGCAACACATTTTTATAAAACTAAATAATTTAATTAACTAATTTTTTTATAAATTAATTATTTAAAATATAAATTATTTTTAATTAATTATTTAATATTTAATATAAAATTCAAAATTAATATAAACATTAGATATTTTTTATATTAATTATAATTTAGACTATATTATGATAAATAAATAAATAATAATTATAAATGATAAATGAATAATAATTTTAAACGATAAATGAAATTCATAACTAATAGCAAATTGTTTTGACAGAGTGCGTACATCATACAAAATAAAATCTAATATTAAAGAAACTAATAACCCAAACTAATAACCCTCTCTATAGCCCCGCATTAACAAATCTGTAAAGGATTGATCATCCTCGTCACTGGTCTGCCGATGACCCTCAGGCTGGGACGGTGGTGGCTGGGACGACGGTGGCTGTGGCTGAGAGGTGCTGTGAAGGTGTTGGTCCTGCTGCGACTGTGGCTGAGGGGTGCTGGTTCCTAAACACAGCATGAGCTCTCTCTGTGCAGCTGCCATCATCTCTATCTGCTCCATCATCTGTGTCTGTCGAGTAACCAGCTGCCGATTGATCTTATCCTGAGCTACCAGTTTCTGTCGCATCTCGACCATCTCCGCAGACTCCTGAGACTGGCGGGGCCTAGTACTGGACGATGCTCGACTCTGCTGAGTGAAGATGCTGGAGCACCCGCGTCGATAGTTGCCGGCTAGGTCTCCCATTCCGTATATGCGACCCTTGTTCTTACCGCCAACAACCTCGACCCATGTCTGCAACTCCATTTGGGCTTCCACCTCTGGGTCAAGTGTGGTGGTAGGGGAAGATGAGGCTGCCTGAGACCGAACCTGAGATAACTTAGCCTGATAGTCCTCCTGTCATTAAAATTGATGCACATCATCATACAAAATGACCATAATTCTTAAATATAAAATAAAAATAATTTCCAACAAAGAGACATGTAAATCACCTAAGTGCGTCTAGAGCGCTCATCTACATACTCGTTGGAACCCTTCCTAGTATGGGTTCGGGCATGAAGCTCAACCGGCTTGACGCTACGGCCAAGCTCCCGCTTGACGCTACGACCAAGCTCCCTAGCCTGCACCAAAAAAAAACTTGTTCATATTTGAAGTTACACATTCTAAATAAAAAGACATGTAAATGAATTCACAAAATATGATGTTTGAACTTACAAGGCGTCGAGCATGCTCCTGCTTACTGATGCTGCCGCCAGTGTGTAGGCTCCCACCCTTTTTCGAGGCCCTGTTGAGCTTTGCCTGGGCAGATTTTTTCTTAAATGCAGGTGTAGCCCAGTAAGCACATAGCTCCTCCCAAATGGGTGGGAAAAACCACTTTGGACGTTCTCCCTTGTTCCGATATCTCGTCAACAACTCGGAGAGGCGTTTGCCCGCTTTTTGATGAAAAATTATCTCCACATCATTGGAATGCTCTACTCTCCAAGCAGCCTTCTCCTGTAAATTAGGAGAATATAATATTTTTTAGGATAATAATAAACTAAAGAAACATTAAAACTAACTAAAAAATGGAAGTAAATTCAAAAGTACAAAATACCTTAAAAGCCGCAAAGAATCGATCCCGATCCTGAACCTCAAGCTCACTCCAATGTTTCCAGGCCCGATCAAACTGATATGTAACTGCATACGTGACGGCTTCTGCAAATTTTCTCGACGGAAGGAACCTTATCAATAGAAGATAAGAACAATCAATACACATACATATAAAATCTGCACTCAACAATAAAATAACATTATTTGAGATATTTCTTACCCTTTACCGGTCGGGGTAACAATAACTCGGCCGTCAGACATAACCTCGATCTCCTCATCATCTGATGATATAGGCGGTGAATATCCATGACTCTCCTCGTCGTCACCATTAGACTGATGATCACCGTCCATGGGCAAATCCACCCCTGATGCATTTGGTTGTCTGGAATTGTCTCCATGGGTCTGAGTCAGAATCCTTGGGGGGTGGGCATCATCGTGATCCCAATGGAGGTGTCCATGAACTGAGTGGCTGGAGCAACAGGTCGGTAGGGAGGTGTCAGAACATGTGTAGGCATGGGTGTGGACGGTGGACATGGTGTAGGAGCAACATGTGGGGGTGCTGGTGCCATATCATGTGTAGGCATGGGTGTGGGCGGTGGGCGTAGTGTAACAGATGTAGATGGTAGGGACACGAATCCGTCATCGACTGTCCGTGTCACGAAGCGGGGTCGAACACGATGACGTGCCCCTCCAACAGGTGCCTTACCCTTTCCCTTACCATCAGTCATGTCTATAGTGAAAAATGATGCTAATAATATTTAATTAAAAGTAACCAAAACACAAATTTGCAAATAATGGAAATTGATGGTGATAATAATTAACTTAAAGTAAGAAAAAACACAAATTTGTAAATAATGGAAAATGATGCTAATCATAATTAACTTAAAGTTATGACAATGACAATACAAATGAGGAAGAATGAGAGACTGCTGAGGGTTTATGCACATTTTGCGAGGGCCTATCCGACGCAAATTCCGTCGCAAATAAAAATTAACTAGCGACGGCATATGCCATCGCAAACCTTTACACCTCGTTGCCCGTGTCCATTTTTGAGATGGCCTATCCGTCACAAATTCCCTGTTTCAGTTTCTGACGGCTAAGCCGTCGCTAATTACCCTCTTTTTTTTTTGTAAATTGGTGCTTAAATTTTCGTGGAAAAGAGCGCTAAAATTTTGCGACGGCTTATGCCGTCGGAAAATAGATAAGCCGTCACAAATATTTAAGCATCAACCGTTATGTTTTGCGACGGAAAAGGCCGTCAATAATGCTAATTTTTCTGACGGCTTCAAGATCGTCGCTAAATATCCGTCGCTAATCGCACAAATTCTTGTAGTGTTGCAAGATTAGTCATTTCTTCGTTTCTTGTTTAGAAAAGTTATGAACTTTGACTCCAAATGGTTGGATAAGTAAATAGGGGATGCCCGAGAATGGCACATGAAACCACTCCTCATTTTCCTGTTACTGGTTTTCAGGCTCATCACGGGTGCACAAAGAAAGAGAGAATTTTGTGGAGGATATCAAAACTGAGCAGACAGTGTGGGTATGTTGTGACTTGTGAAGATATAATATTCTTATTCTAATATTCTAATGCTGGTTTTCTAAGAGGGATAAAGTTACTATAGAAGAATGGGAGAGACATGCTGTCATTATTATGACTTAGCTAACAATGGGTTCACTGGCAGTGCAGAATCATTTTGGCATTTTATCTATTATGCATATACCTAAGATCCTAAAGTGTCCAAAATCATGCTGCCCTTTCTAGTGGTTATTGCTGAGAAATTGACAATCATATGATAGACAAGTGGGTCCATCCATTAGGGTGAAAATCATATTGAACATGGGTTTCCAGAAAGACTTCATCTCACTCATTCTTATTTTTGCCCCTAGCTGGCAAAGCTATCAGTCATGAGAGTAAGACAAATACAAACAAGCACCTTACTAGTACCCTCCACACATATAGGCTAACCGAGTAAGCTCAAGAACTAGGAGAGACATATGAGCATTGATACAATTGTTGAGTCTTACATAATAACAGTATTGGT
This sequence comes from Sophora flavescens, assembly GCA_030762895.1. Lineage (NCBI taxonomy): Eukaryota > Viridiplantae > Streptophyta > Magnoliopsida > Fabales > Fabaceae > Sophora > Sophora flavescens. Next base: position 68,801,662 of record CM061066.1, read on the forward strand.
AGATGCTAATTATGTTGCCTTGTTAGTCAAGGACATGAAAACTAATTACATGGCTCAAGTGGCTTCTTTCTATGCCTGTAAAAGACGAAACTAGTATTATTTGTTAATCAAAAAATTCCTTCATCTTTAAACTAATATTTCTAACAATATTAGACAGAGAAATGAAGCAATATAATCATAGCATGCTAGCAACAATGGCATTGCATTTTGATCTGTCAGGATGTCCCTAGCATTGCTTGTACTTAGGACATATGATGTCACTGTTTGCAATCATAGTTCAGATAAGCTTGAGTTTGTTTTGTACCCAACTGAATGTGAGGATTTGGGTGAGATAGGTTTTGCCATTATTTTTGTTTTTAAAGAAAAGTTCAAAATGCTTATGCTATAGTGTCTTCCATTGAGTAGTGTTGTAACAGAGAAAAGTTTTGATAATGGCAAGGCTTCGTTTACCTAGCTTTCAAATTAAACAGATAACTCTGGTGGGTGGAGAGGTGTCTCTTTATGTTTGCTATCCAAAACAGGCCAATTATTACAACAAAGAAACTACATAGTATAAGAAAAGGACTAATGATCTAGATATTCGTGGGTGAAAGTTAAATAATTATCCACTTAAAATTTTAACAATTGAATGTTCATACTGATCGGTCGTTATTTGATTTTTATGTATAACTCAGTTGTTATCTCTTTTTTTTTCTTCTTGTAAACTATAACTGCTACTGGTGTATAACTAAGAATGTGAAGGTCCATAAAGTCTTGAATGATTAAATAGGGTAAGGAAAAAGTTTTTCTGCTTGAGTGTAAAATGAGGCTAATTATTTTGCCTAAGGGAGCAGCCCAAAAAATTTCTCAAAGTCTCCCTATTTTCGAGCCTAAGTGCTCTATTTATAGATTAGGGTAACTTGAATCCCAAGCAATCACAAATTCAGATCAAATCAGCTTCTAAAGATCCATATATTGCACGTCACGGTCGTGATGGCCATCACGGCCAGGCCGTGACGGATTCTGTCTTGGACATTGCTTCACTGGTTGGTCTGTCACGACCGTGACCACCATCACGGCTAGGCCGTGATCAGTTCTGCCTGTGAGGGTCTGGTTCAATTGGCATGTCAGGCCGTGATGGACATCACGGGCTGGCCGTGACCAGTTCTGACTTTTCCATTTTTTCTTTTCAGCTCTACTCGATCATGGTCGTGATGGCTGTCACGACTAGACCGTGATGAGCTCTGTTTGGCTCATTTTCTTCACTTTTCAAGCCCCATCTTCATGCAAGCTCCATCATGGTTAATCTTGAGCATTTTAATCCTTAATTCCTGCACAACAACACCACAAAACCACCCTACCCGTTCCAGGATAAAAACTAACCAAAATCAAATTAGAAATGCCTAAACTATATGAAAATGCATGTAAAATGTCAATGAAATATGAGATGAAATCACACTCATCAGTGCTTTATCTCTGTCATCATAGTTCTTCTGTATTTATGCTTCTATACTGATCAAGCTACATAATTGTTATTGAAACTATTTCTTATAGGTACACTTGCTGTTATTGAAACTATATATTACGGTACAAGTTCCGAGCAGAATATTAAGCAGAATATTCATTATTCATTGCGGTTTCCGGCCGAGTGTTCTTCCCACATCCGATAAGCTTTCTCCTCTCATTTTTCTCGTTTGGTTTTTGTTTGCATTGTACTTGGGGATTGGAGTGTTTTATTATTTTTCTTAATGTTAATTAATTAGTAAAGCCTTAGTTTCCCGTTTGAGATGCAGTACTAATGAGCACACGTGTACGTGCTTAATGTACCGCTCATTGTGTTGGATCTTGAATTGTCCAAAGTTGGACAGTTTGGGAAAAAACTTTTTCTTCATTCAGTTAAAATAGTTATTTATTGATTCTAATATTATATACTTGATGAAAGTTCGGATTGATACATTTCCTTTCGTTCTCCGGGTGCATACTTTATCGTGGTGGATGTCATCGCGTTCAAGTCGTGTACGTCGGAGACCGAAGGGAAATGCTGTCGAAATTTCATCGAGTATGAGCATGAGAGTTAAGGACTAACTGTTAACCGAATGTTGAAAAAGTTTCTTCTCGAATGGGATAGGGTCATACCCTGTCATAAGAAGTGGTTGATGAATATGTTGGACTAAGTACGAAGTTATTGGTTTAGTCATGGATCGCGGTTGGATGAATGCTAGATGGACAAGTGATGCGTATGAGAATGGAGTGGAATATTTTCTACAGTTTCAAAAACAAATGCTACTGATAGTGGTAACGGAAGGTTTTATTGTCCTTGTGTTAACTGTTTGAATGAGAGACGACTAGAAGCTGAAGAGATACGTGATCATCTTATTTGTGAGGGAATTTGCAAGAGTTATACAACATGTATATGTCATGGTGAATCGTTAGACAGGCCGAGTGTGTCGGATAGAGAGGAAGTTGATGACGTGGAAATGGACGATGTACTAGAGGACATGATCCGTGATGTTGGGCAAGAGTCTTTTCAGCGCGCACATGTGTATGATACTTTGTGCAGTGATGCGGAAGTGGCTTTGTATCCGGGGTGCACTAATTTCACACGATTGTCAGCGGTGTTAAGATTGTTCAATGTGAAGGCGAGAAATGGGTGGAGCGATAAAAGCTTTACCGAAATTCTTGAGTTGTTGAAAGACATGCTTCCAGAAGGCAACACATTGCCATCTCGAAACTATGAGGCGAAGAAGATATTGTGTCCGATGGGTATGGAGTATAAGAAAATACACGCTTGCCCCAATGATTGCATATTGTACAGGAAAGAGTTTGAAGAGATGCACGAGTGCCCCAGGTGTGGGGTATCACGCTACAAAGTGAAGGATGGTGATTCTAGTTGTGATATGGTCACCAAAGGTCCTCCTGCGAAGGTGTTATGGTATCTTCCCGTGATTCTGCGGTTCAAGTGATTGTTTGCTAATTTAAATGACGTAAAGAACATTAGATGGCATGCAGATGAGAGGAAGTGTGATGGACAGCTTCGGCATCCGGCCGATTCTTTACAATGGAAGAAAATTGATAGTTTGTTTCTAGATTTCGGCAATGAGCCCAGAAACCTCAGGCTTAGACTTGCTACCGATGGAATGAATCCATATGGAAACTTAAGTAGTATTCATAGTTCATGGCATGTTCTCCTGGTAATTTACAACCTGTCTCCTTGGTTGTGCATGAAGCGCAAATACATTATGTTAAGTATGATGATTTCGGGTCCTAAACAGCCAGGAAATGATATTGATGTTTATCTGAGTCCCTTGATTGAAGACTTGAGAATGTTGTGGGATGAAGGTGTTGATGTGATCGACGGGTATTGCCGTGAGACATTCAGATTGCGTGCCATGTTATTTTGCACCATCAATGACTTTCCAGCATACGAGAACCTGTGTGGGTATAGTGTTAAGGGGCATAAAGCATGTCCAATATGTGAAGAAGGCACATGTTACCATCAACTGCAACATGGAAGGAAGACAGTTTACCTTGGGCATCGGAGATTTCTCCGACGTAATCATCCTTATCGTAGAATGAGAAAAGCTTTCAATGGACTTCCGGAGAATGAAATTGCTCCGGTGGCCTTGACTGGAGAGCAAGTTTATGAAAGGGTGAACAACACTAATGTTATCTATGGGAAGACCTAGAAGAAGGCTACCAAGAAGAAAATATGGAAGAAGAGATCGATCTTCTTTGATCTTCCATACTGGTGCAAGCTTGATGTAAGACATTGTATTGATGTGATGCATGTGGAGAAAAATGTGCGTGACAGTTTAATCGGAACGCTTCTCAACATTCAAGGCAAGACAAAGGATGGTGTGAATGCTCGTCTGGATCTAGTTGCGATGGGTATACGAGAGAAGTTAGCTCCACATAAAGTGGGGGATAAGAAGACTTATTTGCCCCCAGCATGTCATACTTTATCAAAAAAAGAGAAAAGAAGTTTCTGTGAATGTCTACGGGGAGTCAAAGTGCCACAGGGTTACTCTTCAAATATCAAAATACTTGTCTCAATGAAAGATCTCAAATTAGTTGGCTTAAGTCTCATGATTGTCATGTCTTGATGCAACAACTACTACCGGTGGTCATTCGTGACATCTTGCCTAAAAAAGTCAGACATGCCATTACTAGGTTATGCTTATTCTTTAATGCTATATGTAGCAAGGTCATTAACACTAAAAAGTTGGATGACTTGGAAAATGAGGCAGCCATTATTTTGTGCCAAATGGAGATGTATTTTCCACCTTCATTTTTTGATATCATGGTTCATTTGATTGTTCATCTAGTGAGGGAGATTAGATTGTGCGGCCCCATTTATTTAAGGTGGATGTATCCGGTTGAGCGATACATGAATATCTTGAAAGGATATATGAAGAATCCACATCGTCCCGAAGCATCTGTTGTTGAAAGGTATGTTGCAGAAGAAGCTATTGAGTTTTGTACATACTACATGTTAGAAGCGGAACCTGTAGGGCTTCCGAAGTCTCGTCACGAAGGAAGATATGATGGTAAGGGTACACGAGGTATCACTGTTAAGAGCATGGATCGGGAGGAAGTGCTTCAAGCACATTTGTATATATTGAATAACACTGATGAGGTTGAACCATACTTATGTGAGCACAAAAGCATCATCAATGAAACTTACCCTAGAATGAATGAAAAATGGTGTTTGAACAAGCATAACAAGACTTTCTTCAACTGGTTTAAAGAAAAAATTTCAAAGGATGGTATTGCTTCTGATACATTAAAATGGCTAGCATAGGGACCTAACTTTGATGTCATATGCTGGAGTGGGTACGATATCAATAAGTTTTCCTTCTATACAAAGTCCCAGGATGACAAAAGTACTATGCAAAATAGTGGGGTTAGGGTTGTCGCTGAGTCCATGCATTTCTCTAGTTCGAAAGATAAAAACCCTGTTATGGCATCCGTTTCATACTTTGGAATCATTGAAGAGATATGGGAGGTTGATTACACGAAGTTTAGTACCTGTTTTTAAATGTCAGTGGGTCGACAGTAACAATGGTGTGCAAACCGATGAGTTAGGATTCAAATTGGTGGACCTTAATAAGGTAGGTAATAAAGAAGAGCCTTTCATCATGGCATCCCAAGCAAAACAAGTGTTTTATATCCGTGATCCTTCTAACAAAAGGTGGTCAGTGGTTCTCCAGGGAAATCAAGATTCAACTCTTGATATTTCTGATACTCCTTCTTTCTCAATGCGGGTGCCTAATTTCAATGAGGAAAATGAAGTGGATGATGTACATGCTACTCGTAATGATCACCAAGAAGGGTTATGGGAGAACTTTACTAATTGACCACAATGTAAGTTTAGTTTGAGTTATGTTTAAAGTCATATTATATGTTTAATTACGTTGATATTTATAAGTTATGTTCACGTACGTTAATCGATATTTATAAGTTATGTTTGATATTTATCCTGACATACTAACAAGTTTTTTTTTTGTTTAAACAGGTATACATGGCTGATCGTGAGGATATCCCTCATTCATGCAGCGGGTCAGAGACGCCGTCTACGGGTAGAAAGGGTAGACGTGCCACACGAATGAGGAATTTGACTGCCAACCATGGTTCAAATCAAAGGATAAGAATAGACTTTGATAATAACCTCAATCCTATTGGGCCAATGGCAGAGCAGTTTAACAGTTTTGTGGCGACCCTTGCTAGAAGCAGGCCTAGTATACTTATTGATAATTGGAAAGATGTACCGGCGGACGTGAAGGATCAGATATGGGAGAGTATTATGGTATCTATACTTTTACATCCTGTGTTTGTCTGTATCTAATTTATTTTAATCTTATTAATATCATACAGTAATTCGTTGATTTTTTTGGTGTTAATGTAGCTCACCTTTGACATACCGGATACGACGAATATGAAGAAGCGTTTGATAAAGTATGCTGGTGAGCGTTGGAAGGCTTTTAAGGTCGACCTGGGCAGATACTATGTATTCAACATGTGAAAAGAACCCACTTGAGGTGTACCCGTTTCTTGACCAGGCGACGTGGGATCGCTTTGTTCAGAGCCGACATGATCCCCGCTTTCAGGTTAACTTATTTGATTTGTCTCTAAATTTATGTAATTTCATTAATTTTATTTACTTATGTAATTTAATTGTCTTCTATTTATAATAGGAGAAGAGGAAAAAGGGGCAGGAAAACTAAAGCAAGAATGTCTACCCCCATGTCATGTCTTATGGGGGATATAAAAAACTTGGTCAGATAATGGTGGAAGAGGAAAAGAAAGCACGTCAGGAAGCAGCATCTCAGGCGGATCCTAACGCTGAAAATCGTCCAGAAGTTGTTGATCCACCCCCACCCATCGTAAATGGATGAGGGCCGACAAAGAAAAATGGGACAATATACATCTGAGGAGGCCCGTCAAGTAGGTGAGAAGATTGTAAGTATAGTTTGAATTGTAATTATCATTTTAATATTGTTACCGAATTGTAATGTGACCTGATATTTTATATGTTATAGGATGCCTTGGACGAGCAGGTAACCCAAGGAACCTTTGTTCCTAGAGGACGCGATGATATCTTAGCTGCTGCCATCGGTAAACCAGACCACCCAGACCGTGTCATTGGTGTTGGATGGGGCGTCGGCATTCGCCAATACCATGGTTCATCTTCACACCAATGCCACAGGGATGTTGATGCAGATAGAGCACGGCTAAAATAGGAGATTGCAGTTGAGCTTAGACAGGAGATGGCCGGGCAGTTTGCCCAGCATATGGCAATATTGACTTCTATGTCCCAGCAGATGACAGTCGGCGTCCAACCCTCTGTCCATGTGAGCACTAAGGGCTCATGTGATCCTCCTCATCAGTATGAAAATTATGATGATGGTGATGATGATGATGATGGTGATGATGACGATGATGACGACCCTGATAGGTGTGAGCTGTATGTTGATGATCATCATGATCGTCGCTTAGTGGCATTGGGGAGGGCACATAATAACTTAGGTAATACCATACACCATCGTTTATTACAGGATGATCAGGTGAGGGTCGTTGTTGAGATTATTCGAGATGCTGATGCTCGAGTCCCTGTGCCCACTGAGGAGGTTCAAACAGTGGGTCAGGTCCCCGATAACTTCATCCCCTGGTCAAGAAGACTGGTCAGCTTTCTTGTTGCATCTGAGGTATTCAGTTAGTTGTGTTTTTCTATATTCATAGTTGAAATTATTTATTATTGTTTAAAGATAATGCTTTATTTTTATTCCTTATAGGATGTTGGAAATGATATTCTGCCTAAAAGGTCGGATCCGGAAGACCGAGAGATGTCTCGCTCCCGCCAAGGTATTCATTTGACCATTAAATTAATTACGAATGAAATAACTTATTTGTGATTACTAATATATATCTTTGTTGTTTAGGGGATCGACAAAGGGGCACCTGGTGATGTTTTTAAACTTCTGGCTGTACAGGTTGTTACCATGGAGAATTATGTAGCTTTGGTAAGGTTGGAACATGATGCCAGTCTAGGTGACGAACTGTATATCCCAAAGAAGGAACTTATGGAGATTGTACTCGATAAAGAAATGGCTAGTTCTGCACACCTATCGTTATGGTTCACGTAAGTACATTTTATTTATAAGTTAAGTAATTAAATTTTAAATACTATGATAATTAACATGTTTTTTCAATATATTAGGTATCTGCATCGTATGTTAGTTGATCAGGGTAACCTCGCCCTTTATGGGTTCATTGACCACATGTTCATTCAGGATGATGTTCTCCTAGCATCAGAAGACCCGACCACCACCATACGTGATATACTTGCCCGAGACGTTCATCAATTCTACCTTGCACCTTATCTCAATAAGTAAGTACCGGTTATTTAATTATAACTATATATGACTTAGTCACTAATTGTTCCGCAAATACAGCAAGCATTGGCAACTGTTGATCTTGTACCCTAGGATGAACGTCGTGGTCTTCTTCTGCTCATTTGGAAATAATCCGGCAAATGAACTGAAGACGATCATCGAAACGTAAGCATTAAAATACTTTATAATCAGTAATGCAGTTGTTTTAATTATCTGAAATCTATTAGATATACTTTAATTAATGTTTATTTTGTCATGATAGTTCTATTAATGCAAACCACATGTTGCGTGGTGAAAGGCGTCGGGCTATCAGATGGATTGTTCCTAACGTAAGATATTTATTAGTTCAAACGCTTCAAATGCAGTGGGTATAATTATTGATTTCTATTTGATTCCTCATATTCTAATTGAGTTTCATTTGTACGTAGTCACGTATACAACGTGGATCATGGGAATGTGGATACTATGTGATGAAGTGGATGTTCGAAATTATCTCCTCCAGGATCACTGAAAGATGGCACGAGGTAAATGTTAATTGGTAACAATTAGAAGTAACAGTTATAGATTCGTTATATGTTTTATGTTAGTTTATTACTTAAAAGATATAATGTTTTGTCCAATTAAACTTGCAGATATTCAACAATCCAACTCCATTATCTGATTCCGACATCAACAACATAAGGAGGCGTTGGGCAACTTTCTTTCTTGAAGTGTACCAACCATAGTTTGTATATATGTATAGTTAGTTTAAAAAGTTATCATGTACTAGCTATAGCGTACTTTTGACTGATCATATGTATTTTGATATGAAATCTATAATATATCATGTATCTTTTTGGTTTCTAATTATCTTTGTTGTCTGAATGTAATTGAAGTACATATGTATTGTTCGTAATAAATTCAGTATATATTAATAATATTTAGTGTGTTTTTGTTGTACAAAAGTGATTGTGTTGAGAATATTTAAAATATGTTATTCTGGTATTGATATGCATTACTGAAACAGGGGAAAGGAATGATAGAAATGTAAAAAAAAGAGTTTTAAAAAAAATTTGACTTTACACATCGGTTAATAAAAAACCGATGTGGAAAGTGCAATTTCCACATCGGTTTTTATGACAACCGATGTGGAAATTGAAATTTTCACATCGGTTTTCTGAAAATCGATGTTTAAAGTCTAATTTCCACATCGGTTTATGCGTAAACCGATGTGGAAAGTGATATTTCCAATAGGTTACCTATGTGACAAATGAACTTTCACATCGGTTATATTGAAAACCGCTGTTAAAATTGTACTTTAAACATCGGTTTTAAAACCGATGTGAAAAGTAACAATAAATAACATCGGTCTTTTCAACATCTGTTTGAAAACCGATGTGAAAAGCCAAAAATAACCAATGTGAAATCCTTTTTCTGCATTAGTGTTTTTAGTGGGGTCTCCTTTCCCAACCAACATTTTTTTTTTCCATCGACAAGACTCGAACTTGAGACATTATCCGAATCCAGTTCTACTCGAACCAATGTAATATTGGTATGATTATGTGCATAAATAATACATAAATGACAATTGATAAATAATTTTTTTCACACTACACGTTGCATCACATCTGTTAATAAATGTTTGCAAGAAGTGAGTTTGTACTTTGCTGCATATTTTTAAGATCTAATTGTCAAATTTTATAATCAATTAATAATGAGTTTAATTGTTATAAGTTGTCTGTATAAATTATTTTATATTGTCAACTAATTATAAATCATAATATTTAAGATAGTTAAGATAATAATTAAACATTTTGATGTTGTGATAACTTATAACTAATTAACAGTGTAAATTTTTTTACACTAACAGTACATATCAATCCTCTAAAAAACAATACATATTAATTAAATTCATTAATATAACATAGAATTGGAATGACATTCAATATTTATTGATTTGAAAAATTCTTTTAAAGTGATTTCATCTGAAAAATAAGATAATAAAAATATATTTACTATTTGATTTAATCTAAAATATAAGAGTAGATACACCTTAATTTAAAATAAAAAATTTGACATTATTGACATTAATAGCAAATTTATTTAATTTATTTAATGTTATTTTCATTTTATTAAAAGGAAGGTGGTGGTTGGGGGCATATATGTCAAATCACTTAGATAATATGGAGAATTTTGGTATTTTCCAGCCCAAACTTAGGATAGAAATGTCAATACAGTTGGCAATTTATATCAATAAATTTATAAACAAAATATATATATATATATATATATATATATATATATATATATATATATCAGTAAATGTTGTTGATTAGGTTTTTATTCTAACTCTTCATTTTCTTCTAATGTGAACAAAATATGTTGAGAAACAAATATTTTGTACAACAATAGCGCGATAGAAGCAAAAATTACAAAAGCTAAAATAAAAAAACTCATAAAAAAACAACATAAATATTATATAAAAATAATATTAAAAGTTGTTATATGACTGTCGTTTTAATAGCGGAATACTATGTTTAAAAATTATTGATTGATAGAGTGGAAACTCTAAATTCCTATGCTAGGGTTTGCATGGTAGTCTAGGGTTGTTTGTGTTCCTCCATGGCAGTCTCCTCGAATTGCCCATGGGAATTCATGTTCCCTGACTTTCTTCCTCCCCCAAAATCTGGTCCTCTCAACAATGTTTCCTCAAACGATGACAGCCTGATTGCTCCTCAGGCTAAAACCCATGTCCAACTTGCACAACCGAATCATCCCAAGTCGTTTGCTCAAGCGGTATGCAACACGATGGATCTCTCATTGTCTCAGTTGCCTCGTCCTCGAATCATAAGTGGTGTTGTCTCCATCAAGATTTCTGAGGAGGAGTACAAGATTAGCCTTCAAAGCACCAAGAATTGCCTTCATGGCCGCTTATTGATGGCAAAAGGGAATCAGCCTCTTAAGATCACTGACTTGCGCTCCAAGCTATCTGCACTGTGGAAGCCAATATCGCAGTGGAGAATGACTCCTCTGGGAAAAGGTTTCTTTGAGTTCGGTCTTCAATCCCAGGAAGACTTTACTCGTATATGGTCCTCGGGTTCTTGGAGTTTAAATCCAGGGATCTTGAGATTGACATGGTGGAGCGCTGAATTTAACCCTAATCAACAACGACAGACACAGGTGCAATGCTGGGTTAGAATTTATGATCTCCCCTAAGAATATTGGCATCCTAAAATTCTATTTGAAATAGCTAATGGAGTTGGTACTCCAATTACCCTGGATGAGGCAACTAGGTCGAGGACTTTGGGTCACTTTGTAAGGGTCCTGGTTGAGATTGATTTGAAAGGCAGAATTCCCAACAAGATAATGCTAGCTGCAAGAAGAAGAAGGGTGAGAATCTCAACCCTAGTAAAGAAGCAAAGATTCAGGATCGAGGGATCAATAAGAGTTCTACATTATATGTCCAAAAACATAAAGAGATTGTTGATGCTATGCAAGGAGATGAGGCTGCCGAGAACCACGGGAAACCATTGGTTGATTTGGTTAGCCCTGGTGGTAGTAGTTTGAAGAAAGATCATGTTGATCAAAGACCTCAGGTGGTTGGTAAAGTGGTTGCTGGCTGGGCTGATCAAAATATCGAGAACCATGTCATTGGTAGCCCACACAAAGACATAATTCCCGATAGGGGGATAAGGAGTTCATAATTCTAAGGGAATCAGAGGTAGAAATCAGGGGCAATGGAACAGTGCCTTTGGCCACTGTGTTTCAAAGATTAGGTGATGTTGTGAAGTCTAGGCAACCAGTGATTGACGAGGACAGTGACTCAATTGAGACTATTTATGATGAATCCGAACCTCACCTAGATGATAACATTGATACTGCTTTGGATGAGGAAAACCGTAATTCACAAAGTCTGGTGGTTCCTGACTCTTTGGAGGGGAATGCAGCTTCATCCTATTCAAAATCACTAGAGTTTCTCTCCGATCCGGTTCCTCCAAATGTCAGAAAGGACATGGAAAATGTTTCTAGATTATGGGTAGATGAGGAAGAGGATTTTGAGCCTGACCCTTCCCCTACTGCAATCAGATCTTAGAATGCAGCAGGCAACTCTTCCTTCACTATGGCTTTGAGTAAGTCTCAAAAAAAGAAGCTCAGAGAAAAACAGAAAGGTGGCAAATCTAAGGTAGTTATTCCTAACTCCCAAAGGGGTGGTCCACGTAATCTTGCTTAACGAGAGCCTTTTTTTGGAATGCTAGAGGCCTAGGAAACACTGATACTAGGCAAATGCTTAAAAAGTTGTGTAAAAAGAATAAACTAGATTTGGTGCTTTTGGCTGAGCCTTGGATTGAAGTGGATCAGATTCACCAGTCCTTTTGGAGAAGCCTTAGTTTAAAGCATTTCTCTTCTAATAATAGAGTTAATAGAATTCCAAATTTGTGGTGCTTTTGTATTCACACAATGGATCCTGTGGTTATTTTTGTCACTTTCCAGTGCTGTGCTTTCTATGTTTCTTTGGATAATCAACGGTTTTTTGTGGCTGCTGTCTATGCTTCTACCCTTTATCAAACGAGGAAGGAGCTTTGGAGAGCTTTGGCCAATTTGGAGCATGATCACCCTGGCCCTTGGCTATTCGTGGGGGACTTCAATGCTGTTCTTGGGGCTCACGAGCAATTGGGAGGGTGCTTGCCTCTTAAATCATCCTGTGATGATTTTATGAGCTGGACAAATGCTGGTAGTTTTTCTCACATTGTAACCAGAGGAGTGCCTTTTACTTGGTCGAATGGCAGAGCTGGCAACGCTCACACTCAGAAACGACTTGATAGAGCAATAGTGAATAATTCTTGGCTGTTCTATTGGACCAGTATGGCGTGTTATACTTTAACTAAAAGCCACTCAGTTCACTACCCCATTATGTTTACTCAAGGTGCCAAGTCAAGTCCATCTAGCTTCAGTACTTTGATATGTGGTCGGATCACTCGGGTTGTGCTAAACTTGTCAAGGATGCCTGGTCCTTGTCAGCGAGTGGTTGTCCAATGTACGTTCTAATGCAAAAACTGAAACACTTAAAAGCTAGCTTTAAAACTTGGAATAAAACGGTGTTTGGTGATGTCAATGCAAGGGTTGATGCAGCCTTGAAATTGGTGGATCAAATTCAGATGCATATTGCAGCTAATGGCTATTCTGAATTGCTTCGTCAGCAAGAAATCAAGGCACAAATGGAGTTGGATCAGGCCTTGGCTTATGAGGAGTCTTTCTGGAAGCAAAAAGCCAATCTGCAGTGGTTTACTTGTGTTGACAGAAATACTTCCTACCTTCACAGAACTGTTGAAATTAGGAACTCAACTAAGCAAATGTCAATCTTACGACATGGAGATGAGGTTCTGGAGCTATCCACGGATATTGAGCAGCACGTTCTTCAGTTCTACTGGGACCTTTATGCAACTGAGAACCATTGCATCGATAATGGCCTAGTGGGAAAGATAATTCGAAGTTCTGTCACAGCAGAAGACAATGGTAAGCTTATTAGGATGCCTTCATTAGAGGAAGTTAAAAGGGTTCAATGAATGGGGCAGGGACCCCTGGCCCTGATGGTTTTGGGGGCTCATTCTACCAAACATTCTGGAACATAGTAGGCTAGGATGTGTATAAATCAGTGACCCAATTTTTTAAGCAGAACCGGGTCTTGCCGGGTCTTAATTCCAACATGGTGGCTCTTATCCCCAAGTTTCCGGAGGCCGATTCCATTGGAGATTACAGGCCAATAGCCTTAGCAAATTTCCAGTTTAAGGTCATCACTAAAGTGTTGGCAGACAGGCTATCTACCATTGCCCCAAAGGTGATCTCATCTCAGCAGAGGGGCTTTGTAAAGGATAGACACATTTCTGACTGTGTTTGCATAGCTTCTGAGGCGATCAATATGCTAGAAAATAGATCTTTTGGGGGCAACCTGGCTCTCAAGTTTGATATAAAAAAAGCCTTTGACACACTGGATTGGGGCTTCCTGTTGAGAGTTCTGAAAGCTTTCGGTTTCCATGAAACTTTCTATAACTGGGTGCACTCCATTTTAAAATCTGTAAAGCTTTCCTTCATTATTAATGGGCATTCAGTGGGCTATATGGCCTGTAAGAGAGGGGTGCGTCAGGGTGATCCTTTGTCCCCTCTTCTATTTTGCTTGGCTGAAGAGGTGCTTAGTAGAAGTATCTCCTCTTTAATGGAAGTTGGTAAAGTGCATCATATGGTTGGTCCAAAAAACTACAGTACTCCTTCCCACGTCTTCTATGCTGATGATATAATGATTTTTTGCAACAGATCCAAAAGAGGTCTGGTGAATCTAATGAACCTGTTTGCTAAATATGCTGAAACATCTGGCCAACGGTTAAGTCTTGACAAGTGCAGGTTTTATGCTGGTGCTATTTCTGCTAGAAGGTTAGTGGAAATCAAAGAAATCCTCGATTTCAAACAAGGGCGGCTTCCTTTTTATTATTTAGGCGTTCCAGTCTTCAAAGGGAAACCCAAAGTGGTTCACTTGCAGCCAATTGCCGATAGGGTTAAAGCCAAACTCACAGCTTGGAGGGGTTCCTTGCTGTCAATTATGAGCAGATTAGAGCTGGTAAAATCAGTAATTGAAGGGACACTATTGTACAATTTCCAAATTTATAGTTGGCCTATAGCCCTGTTAAAGACTATTGACAAATGGTTGAGGAACTTCATTTGGTCAGGCTGCATCCACTCTCGAAAAATTGTAACTGTTGCCTGGAAAAGGCTGTGCAAACCTGTAGAGGAAGCTAGCTTGGGCCTCAGGTCAATAAGATCTGTCAATGAAGCTGCAATGTTAAAGTTGAGTTGGAATGTTTCCACTTCTAATGAAGACTGGGCTGTTCTTTGCAGATCCAGGTTCTTCAAAAAGGGTGTGCCCTCGGCTTCCTTTGTCAGGTCTTCCATTTGGCCTGGTATCAACATATACTTTGATTTAATTGCACAAAACTCCTCATGGATCCTTGGAGATGGTAATGAGATTAATTTCTAGAGAGATAGATGGTTAAACAATGCAACGTCCGTGGTCGATCTCCTTAGCATTCCTCCCCCAGAAGTTATTGTCTCCTAGAGTTCAGGACTTCATTATCGATGGCAATTGGTTCCTTTCTCTTGAACTGCAATCTAGATTCCATGCTCTTTTGGATGAGATGAAGAATGTAACCATCCCGATTGAAGCTGGCCGAGATCAGAGGGTTTGGTGTTCTTCAGATACAGGTAGCTTGTCTATCAAGGAAGCTTATAGGTTCCTGAACCCTCCTTCCAATACCCTAAGTTGGTGCAAACTCATTTGGAAGAATTTCATTCCACCTTCAAAATCCTTCCTAGTTTGGAGACTGGTGCATTCAAAAATGCCAACTGATGATAATCTCAGAGCTAGGGGTTGTGTCATTGTCTCTATTTGCCCCCTGTGTTATGAATCTGAGGAGACGGCGAATCATGTTTTCCTTAGCTGCAGTTTCGCATCTGTTCTATGGACTTGGCTTGGCAGTGCTTTGAACTGCAATCTAAACACAGCCTCTGTTACCGGTCTGTTTGACTGATGTCGTAGGTTCAGCAGCAGCCAAGGCAGGGACATAGTCTTGGCTGCTATCATCAACACAATCTCGATCGTATGGCTTTACAGAAATAGTATAAAATTCAGGAACAAGGTTTTATCTTCCAGGCATGCCATCAGCCTCATCATGGCAAATACTCACCTAGCTGACTCATTGTCTAAAGGGACCGCAAACAACTCAATGGTTGATTTTAAGGTAATCAAGTTCTTTTCTGTGGACTGTCATGCTCCTAAGGCCGATGACATTAAACAAGTGGATTGGCTGCCTCCTACGATTGGTTGGATAAAGTGCAACTCTGATGGATCAGCTAAGGGCTGTCTAGGGTATGCTGTTGCTGGAGGCATTTTCAGGGATTCAAATGGAAGAGTCTTGGGTTGTTTTTCGGCTTTCCTTGGTATAGTTTCTGCTCTCCATGCAGAATTAGTAGCAGCAATGTTGGGAATTGAACTTGCCCAGCAGAAGGGTTGGTCCTCGTTGTGGCTCGAATGCGATTCAAAGGTGGTGGTTGACACCCTCATCTTTAACAGGAAGGTCCCATGGCAACTTCATAATAGATGGGAAAATTTCAAAGTCCTTTGTAGAAGCATGAAATTCCGGGTGACTCACATTTACAGGGAAGGAAATAGTTGTGCAGATGGTTTAGCTAATTATGGTGTGGCTAGCCACTGTTTTAACTGGTGGGACAATGTCCCTGACTTTATTAGAGACGAGTCTTTTCGTAATAGTATTAGCTTGCCTAACTATAGGTTTAGTTGATTGTTTTTCTATCATGGGTTTTGGTTTATTGTCCCCCCATGCTTTTCCTTGTACTCTTTTTTATCTTCAATATTATGTTGGCTTGGGGAAGATGATTGTTAGTAGTTGGGGTGCCAACTTAGTTGGGATGCCTTCTTCTATAGTGATGCCTTAGCATGCCATAGCCTTTAATTAAAAAAAAGATTAATAATATAAATTAAAATATTAACACACAGTTTTGACAAAAAAATTCTAATGAAAAAATGCACGGTTTATAATATATATATATATATATATATATATATATATATATATATATATATATATATAAAAGGTTAAATTCTATAAGTAATATTTTTGGCATTTTTAAATTTAATAAAATATATATAGATAAATCGAAGATGGTTACGGACCAAGTCAAAGTTAACCAGTTTAATTCAAAAGTTCATGATAAACATAAACGGATCCGACCTCGAAAGAAAAACCCATGGTAACACTGATGACTTAAGAGGATAATATTATGTTTAAAAAGGTAAATTGATTGAATAATAATATAAATTAAACACATAAACCAAAGTTTTGACAAAAAAAAATCTAATGAGAAAATGCATTTGAATCCAACAATATTTCATATATATAAATGTTAAATCCTATAAGTTATATTTTTGATATTTTTAATATATAAATTTTTTTTGGTGTAGACAAGTTAAAGATGGTCACGGATTACATCAGACTTAACTAGCTTAACTAGCTTAATTCAGGAATTCATGTAAAACATGAACTTGGTTCTTTCACAATTTAAGTTACTCTCAAACTATTACATTTAGTGGTAGTTTCGCTTTATATCTTGCTCTAATTAGTCCTCTTGTTCTTTTTAAGGGGCATCAACGAGCAACTTTACATTTTAATTTATATGTGTGTTAAATGTTTTTAAGCCAAAATAATTGGTTTCATACATATGATTAAACTTATTTCAATATTTCCCACTTCAAATATAACTCATACATAAAGTTGTTATTCGATTAATTATGTAAATATTTTAAATTTAAAAATATAAAATATAAACAAATTTTACATATTTAGAAATCCAAAACACAAAACATTCATTCAATGATTTTCAATATCAAAAGTTGAATAAATTTAAATTTAAATTTTCAATATTTTAAGATAACCATCCAAACAAGAATCAGGATTCAAATCCCTAACCATTTGTTCAAAGTATCCAAATTTCTTATCACTTCAACCAATCATATTTTAATTGGTACAACATCAAGTTATTATTATATATACATACATTCGAGATCTCAATCATTTCAATTTTGGCATGGGAATAAATTGCTTAACAGTGTATTTTGATTGATTGAAAATTTTCCGTGTGATCCTGTGATGCGACGCATCTAGTCGGACCCAAAATCATATATATCCAGGGGAAATAAATCAAATTAATATTTTTGCTTCATTTGCCGACTATGAATTTCTATATGGCCATCCTTAAAACTTTGCATTTTTCACATTTTATCATTTACTCCATATAAATGGGTGACGATTTTTTTTCTTTTTAGATTTTAAAATGAAATAGGTAACATTAGCTTAAGACGCCAAAACAAAATTTTAAAAAGGAAGTATGGCTCTCTTCAAAAAAAAAAAAAAGGATGTATGGTATTTTCATTTCATATGAAAAATTATGAATCTATCTCTAATAAGTAAACATAGGCTAAATCTAAATTGCTTCAACGCGCCAAATAATTAAGTCAGAGAAACAATATATTGACAAGTGACAACCAAGTAGTATCATAAATATTCCATAGGATTTTTTTTTTTAAATTTCATTTACGTATGCTTACAACATTCATAACTTTTTTTAATTATAGTGTGAATGTCCAAAGTGGTCTCTAAAAAATTTCAGGAAGCCACTTTTTGTCCTTAAAAAAATAAGTTACCTGTTTAAACCCTCAAATTTTCAAATACGGGACACATTAGTCCCTAGATCTAGTTGCGACGTCCATTTACTAGTCTACGTGTCCTATCAACCATCATACTTGGTCTGTTAGTGATCCTGCATGACCTATGACAAATTTCCGTCGTGAAAAATTAATGAATTTTTTTTTAAAAAGTGGATAACTTTCCGGTACTTGAATTTTAAAATTATACACGTTTTTCACTTTTTATTCGTTTTCCATGGAGGAAATTCGTCATAAGTCAAGCATGCCACTAACACGCTAAGCAGGATGGTTATAGGACATGTAGGCATGCAAATGGATGTCAGAACGAAATCTAGGGACTAATCTGTCTCACTTTTTAAAATTTGAGGGACTAGATAGGTAATTTATTTTTTTTCAGGGACTATAAGTGGATTCTCGAAATTTTCTAGGGATTAATTTGGGCCTTTACTTTAAAATCTTACACAAACTTTATTAATAAAATATTATTAACCCGTATTTCTTTTAACAATACATATTATATACATGTATTTTTTAGGCATACTACTATCTCTATATAGATTTGACTACAAATCAGTTTGAAAAGTCAAACTGACGTACCGTAACCAACATGACAAATGGATTGGTGGACACAATGACAAGTGGGTGGTACACTACTGTTCCACTTTGGACAATATTGTTCCACTTTGGAGAGTGTAACATCGAAGACGCTTTCGATGAATATATTCCGCAGCTCGAAGGGTGAGTATGTGGTTATGGTTTATTAGATTAGATTAAATTTGGGAGAATGCTAACGAGTCCTTAGGATATTAGTTAAGGAATAAAAAAAAATTCTATTGAAAATTTGTGTATTTAATATTTAAAGAAGTAAAATATTTAGTTTTCAAATATAAACTTACTTTTTATGCATTTCTTAACAAGTGTCCTAAGAACATTTGTTAGCATCAACATTAAATTTGTAAGTGACTATCAACTGCTTGCGTCACGTGATATTGTCATATCTTTTGTGCAATGAAAGCATGACCATATATGTTATTTCAAGTACGTAGTCTAATCAGAGGTTGTTTGGGAAAGATGAAATTTTTTGAGTTTCAGCTGCTTTGAGATTAATAAATAGTTTTAGAAATAATTTGTTATGTTTGGGTACATAGCTTATTTTTTAAAAAAGCTTTTTAACCCAAGTTTAAGCTTTTTTTACACCATCTTTATTGTTGGACAGTTTGATAAATTGTTCTTTGTAACACCCCCTTGGGCATCACCTCCTAATCACATGTAGTAATAAATTAAAAGGAAAGTTTACTGGTTGCTTTCGGAAAAACTCCTATTATTGTCAATAGTCTGAAAATATGGGGGTAAAAACTTTTGACTATTCTTTTCTGCGGAGTACTTAAAAAAAATAGTGCACACAACACAAGTAAAATCATACCATGCTTAATAACACATAACAACTAGGTTCATTTATAAATCAAAATACTTCAACATACAACTTTCATGAGATAATATTTTGTACTGAAATTTATAAGATCATTACAAAGTTATTCAAAATCACCTGTAATAACTTTCTTAAAATACCCATTCCAAAAGGAAACATCCTAAGCAAGTCGATCTAAAAGATAACTACTGGAAAGAACTCTGTAGTTCTCACCATAAAATTCTCACCAACCTCTTCAAGAATCGGGAGCACTATCCTTAAGTGAGGTTAGGAACTTCTCGACACCACTTGTCCTCGTATAACAAAGTACCACAGAAAAGAGCCAAGAATATCTGATATATTGTAAGGATTAGATACCAATATATGGATGAATTATGACGACCACATGCCCAAACATAGAGCAACAGATACAGTTAAATATTCATACTGAACATATAAATTCTCACAAATAATCATATGAATCAACAATTGCCCTTTTTGAAAACATGGAACTTCTATATTTCAACATTCTGTCCTAGTCTCCGGAGACTCCAACTCCATGCAGTTTTTGAAAACAGTGAGCTGATCAGGCTCAATTGCCACACAGGCTCAAATTTGCCACACAGGCTCTTATTGCCACACAGACTCAAATTCTCCAATACCTCGTGCACCAAGATATACGGAATAACACCATCTCGGATACCTCGTTTATCAAGATATCCAGAATAATCATACACGTCTGTCAAAAACAATGCATGTAAATCCTTTTATTTTTGCGGATTTTCTTTGTGCTTCATTCTTTCCTCGTCGAAGCCCAAGGCTCACGACCTCCCGTGAATTTTAAGTGTCTTAAAACTTTTATTCCTGACACAGGACATTAAAGTTCGAGTGTCCAATCGCAACAGTCCTAGACCCGTGCACTAGTCTAGAACTTTGTGGTAGTAGGAAAACAGTCTTTACCCTTTTTACTCCAATTTCCACGTCTATCACAACATTTGTAGGACACACAGTCCAAAACAACGCATATAGGACACACAGTCCACAACAAAGTGTATATGATACACAGTCCATAGCAACGTGTATAGGACACACAGTCCACAACAATGTATATAGGACACACAGTCTACAACACCATATATAGGACACACAATCCACAACGTTGTGATACGGATCATGGATCCACGTGCTATAACTCTAGTATCCCGACGTCTCGGTTACTAGGTTCACTTTTCAACGTTACTTTTCGTTCAGTGAAAAACAGATACAAAATCCAAACTTCCGTAACTTATTCAAGTTACCGGATATTTTTACTTGAATAGATTCTTTTAAATGCAACTTTTCTTTCGAAATCATTTTGTTTAAAACTTTAAGTTTTGAAAATTCCATTCTATTTCCATAAAACCATTTTATTTTCAAATCTTCTTTTTCCTAAAACATTTGAAAATCTCCAAATAAATTTCTTTCAAGTTCCAAACTAACTTTTAATTTTCTTCAAAACATTTTTCAAGGAAATTAATTGTCCTTTTTGTATAAAATCACTCAAAATTTTTCCAATTTGGGTTTTCAAAATGTTTTACTCTCTAAAATTTTCAACGAATCATTAAAATTATTTAACTTCCCCTTTTTATCAAAACCTTGTTAAACAGAAACATTTATTTATAATTTTCTTTGTAAATATTTTCTTAAAACTTTTATCCTTATTATTTGAGCTCTAACCATTGGTTAGGCTTCCATGCAACAACAACAACACATACACAATCATTCCAACATATATAAGTAACATTCATATATTCATGAAAGATTAACTAAGCATAAGAGCATGTTTATTAGTCAAATATACCAACCAAGCAACAAGATCTCCAGATCATTCTAAAACAGTCACAACAACAACATCATTAAACAACATATAATTATCAGGTCAAGCAACAACTTAAGCCACCAATCAAAACTCAGCAAAACACACATAAAATCAATCACAAACAACTGTAGTTATCATAAAGAGCATCCCTCAGGCAGTCTCCCCTTACCTGATTCAACGGATAGACAAGATCTTTGTTTCCACGTTGCCCAGAGCGAACTTCCTTTTTGCCCACCACGTGCCGCAAGACTACGAATTAAACGAATGACTTAAATTAAAACAAGAAAGTAATCTTATCTTTCAAAGTGTAGGTTTTGGCCATGGCTAAAAACAATGATGCTAGAGATGGTCTAATCTTTTACAATTTCTTGGATTACATTTTGTCCAAGACTTACTTATATATATACATATACACACACACACACACACACACATATACTTTAATCCTATATTTTTATATCTTCATATTAACACTTGTTTATAGTACATTTTATACCAAAATCTTTACTTGATCATGTTAAAAGATATTATTTTCAAAATCATATTTTTCACTCAAAATTATGATAAACTCTTTTATAAAAGCAAATTCCAGAACAACAGTGGGTTTAAAATATGAATGACCACTCAAAAGACCTTTAAAATTTTTGAAAGTTTAATGGAAAGTACCCAACTCACACATCAATACAGTGAAGTTGGTCCCATGTAGAAATTCAAAGGCATTAATTTATTAAAAATCAAACACTGCCTCTGTTTGCACATGATTTTTCCAGAAATCCAATTTTACTAACTTGTAACTTCATGAAATTATTTTTCTTTATATACATATGTAAAAATTCTAAAATTTCAACAAAACTTTACTTATACTTTAGTAATAACACAAAATTTTATAAAAGTTTTTAACTTTCAAAATCATATTTAAAATCATCATGCAACAAACTATGTTCTTATTTTCGCAGTCAGAATTTGATTCTACTTTGAGGGGTACTGTTTTAACCTAGTAAATCTTATTCAAATACTTACATATTATATATCAAATTAAAGCCCCAGAAGTCTTCTTTCCATATATGTATTTATTTTCTAGAAATCAGTTATGTATAAAAACTTATGGGCTTACGAATAAGAATACATCATGCAGCCAAAATCAAAATCTACACAAGTTTATCCACATCAAGTTATCATCTTCACTCTAGCATCATTCACAAGCCATAAAACTAACATGAAAGGGTCCTAGACTCTATAAAACATACATGTAAACATACAATACAAGGAAAATCATAAAAATCATTTTATTCCTCTTATGCATGTAAAAATTTTAGGATTAAAACAACATGCTTTTCCTTGAAAATCAAAGTTAAGCCTCCTTAACCCCAACACTTAGGGTTTCAGCCCTAACAACCTCAACAGGAAGAAAATCTTAATTTTAGATGAAACTCATGAGTTTAGAAATCACATGTATTGAGGTTTTAAAGACATGCGTGTAAAAATCTTAACAAAACATCAAATTTCCTCTTCTAGTGTTTTTCGGCCAACATAAAAAAAAAGGTCTTGGATCGGAGAACATTTTTGTGACATGCAAGTGTAGAAGTTGAAAGTAAAGATGATGATGAGTTGAAACAAATTGAATTGATGAACATGCATCAAAAGAAAATCAACTTGCAACATAAATCATTAACATGTATGTTGATAAAAAAAATTAGGTTTCTTAGAAAGAAGAGTAGAATAAGAGATTATACGTGGTATTGATGATGATGAGGATGAACAAGTTTTTAGGCCTTCTCAAGAGCAAGATGATTAAGAGCTTTGAAGCTTCTAAGTGTTGTATGGTGGAAATAGGAAGAAATGGAGTGAGTTGTTTTGGAGAAGAAGAAAACAAAGTGGAACAAGGATGTGAGTGTGGAGTATATATAGGAGGATGGTGGGCACTGGTTAGTGGAGAGAAAAGAGAGATTTTTTTAATTTTTTTTATTTTTATTAGATTAAAACTTGATTTAATTTTAAAATAATGGGTTTCTTGTAAAGATAAATAAAATGATGGCATATAATAAATGAATTCACTATTAAAAATCAAATCCATCAAGTTACATCAAGTCTTTCAATTTTTCATTTAAAAAAAAATGTATTTAAGTTGAATAATGGTTACTTGTAACATTAAAAGAATTAATTATATGTAAGGTCAAGATGGTGTAAAATAAATGAAAACACTATTTCAATCAAATCAAGTCTCTTCAAATATGCATTTAATATATTTTAAATTAATTTGTTTCGTTCCGGTTCCATTAGTTTCCCGACGGTGAAAACTGATCGTAATTTTCTAAACGAAAATTCACCCGGAAAAATCAATTTTTGTAATATTTATAAATATATTTTTTTAAAATCATGTGAATTGTTGTAAATATTTTAGGAAATCAAAAAATTTATTTTTCGTATCGAAATTCGTTTTCTATATCAGTAAAGTTTTGCTGACAGCGAAAACGTAGACAGTTTTCGTCTGAAATTCCAACCGAAAATTTAACTACAGTTTTCTAAAATAAGAATAAGAATAAAAAAAAAAGCTACAAGAATAAATTTTTATTTATCAAAATAAATTTCTCTAAATTAAATTAATAATTACACCTACACATACATAAGCACAGATCATTAAGAAACAGAAAAATCAGGATGTTACACTTTTAGATTATTCACTTGCAATTCCCGTAATATCCTTTTATACTCGTTCAATATCTGCAGCTAAAGAATGTATATATAACATTGCGGATTCTTTGGCTTTATCACGAGTGAGAGAATGAATCTTAGACATAGTAACAACCTTATCACACACACACACATATATATATATATATTGTTTTTATTTAATTATTATTGTAAAAAATAATATATTTTTATATGTTTTCCATAATCATGGAAAAAAAAGTTAGAAATTTTATTCAATTTTTTATAAATAGAAAAAATTTGATGACAAAATATAAAAAAATCTAATGTTAAAAAAGAAAAAAACAAATATTATAAACAAATATTTTCATATCCTTTTTCGTAATTTACTATATAAAATTGATTATTTTTGCACCACCCAAACGAAATAGATTATCTTAAAATCGTTTTTCAACAAACATACCCAAACAAAAACAGATTCTGATTATAATCGATTATCACAATAATCGTTTATACAAAAACAGATTATCAGTATAATCAATTTTTTTTCCATTTTTTCCAAACACACTCTTAGTAAAGTTGAACAAAGAATAGATTGATTAATGGTTATTTTACCTCAATTCTAGTTGCACGTGCGAAGTGATGTTTTTTTTTTTGGGTGAATAAAATGGACTAAGCCCAAGTAAGAAACAAACTAAAAGCCAAGGGGAAAAAAAGCAAGAAGAAGCATCCCATAAAATAATCAAAGACATAAAGTCCAGACTAACATAAAAAATCCTACACTGGCCTTTTAAGGAGAGACCGTGTTTAACCAAAGCATCCGCTTGATTTGCTTCACGAAAAACATGAGACCAACAGAAGTTACCCCCGTTCTGGCAGAAGTGCATAATATTACATGACAAGGGTGAGAGGGCTCACACCTATTCCGAATGAGGGAAATAGCCACCTGAAAATCAGATTCAACATTCAAGCACCGGAATCCTCTATCCCAAGCCAACTTAATACCCCAATAAATTGACCAAAGCTCTGCATGAACTACTGAACAGGTACCAAGGTCCTTAGCAAAAGAAAACACAACTTCACCGGTGTGGTCTCTAACAATACCTCCACAAGCTGCTCGCCCATTGCCATCCATCGCTCCATCACAATTTAACTTGAACCTACCTTCAGGAGGGCACCTCCAAGCAATCTGGCTCCCAGCAAGGTCTGAGGAATGGTTACCTCCTAACGCACGATCCACAGAAAAATTGCAGATAATGTCCTGAGCTAACCTCTTAATTCTAACATTGAGGCAACTAGGCGAAGGAGAAATACCAGAAAATATGGCTTCATTACGTTGGTGCCAAATAGAAACAAAACTGGCTCCAAAAATAATCGACCAAGGGATGTTATTAGAAGAAGAACGTACGTGACTGCAAATTTGACATCATCCACTCATCTAAACCATCTGTATAGAACTGCTGGCTGATCATGTAACCCTGAGAACGCGCGGAGTGATGTTGATAAAATGGTTTTGTAGTGTTCCAGTGCATTATCTGCTGATTGTAGTATATTGTGCAATCTTGCTACAAAGAGATAGATAATTATATGAAAATTAGAGATATGAGCATGTTTGGGAAAAATTAAAATTTTCCAAAACAGCTGTTTTTCCTCTTATAAGCTGTTTTGTGAATAATTATTTATGTTTGGGTATACAGCTGAAGTGAATAAAAAGCTTTTTTATAAAACTTTCAGCGGTTTTGAACCATCTGTCATGTAGGACGGTTTGATGGTTTTTTTTCCCCTATTATTCTGCAATTAAACTTTTCCTTCCCCATAATAACCCCTTCCAACGGCACAACCACATTAATGTTATTCTCTTCTGCAACACGTTTAGCATTCACACAGCATGAGAAACTATATAATACTCACTTCCACCGTCAAACATAAAGATTTATTCTTAAATATAAAATAAATAAATATAAATAAAAAATACCCATATTTTTATCTTTGTTCAGAAATATATATTGTTTTTATTTAACTATTTAAAAAAATAATATTTTTCAAATGTTTTCTATAATTATTAGCAAAAAAGGTATAGAAATCTTATTCATTTTTTTATAAATAGATAAAATTTTGATGATAAGATATAAAAAAATCTAATGTTAAAAGAAAAACAAATATCTTCATACCATTTTTTGTAATTTATTATGTAAAAGTGATTATTTTTGTACCACCCAAACGAAATAGATTATCTTAAAATCACTTTTCAGTAAACATACCCAAACAAAAACTAATTCTGATTATAATCGATTATCACAATAATCGATTATTTGAAAACAGATTATCAGCATAATTTTTTTTTCTTCGGATTTTCCATACACACTCATATAATATCTATAAAAGCTTGTTTGGGAAAGATGAAATTGTTGAGTTTCAGCTCTTTTGGGGGGTAATTAGTAGTTTTGGAAATAATTTATTATGTTTGAGTACATGACTTAATTTTTAAAAAAGCTTTTTAACCCAAATTTAAGCTTTTTACAACATCTTTATTGCTGGACTGTTTGATGAATTGGTTTTATATTATTTATGCACCATTGCCATAATAACCTCTGTATACCTTATTTAATTGGGTGTTCATCTTGCTTTCTTGGTCTAACATAATATGAAGCCTACAAATGCATAACATGATTTTTTTTATGCCAACGCATAACATGATTGGGACACGGCTATCTTTTATTTTTTTTATACTAAAGGGAGAAAAACAAATTGGGCATATGTACTAAAAGTTAAAAATATTAACACTCAAATCCTCTTTATTATTAAACTGAAATATATTTTGTTTTTATTTAACTATTGTAAAGAATAATATAATTTTCACATGTTTTCCATAATTAGAAATTTTATTCAACTTCTTATAAATAGAAACAAAATTTGATGACAAGATATAAAAAAAAATCTAATGTTAAAAGAAAAACAAATATTATAAATAAATATCTTTATACAATTTTTCGTAATTTATTATGTAAAAGTGATTATTTTCTTATCATCCAAATGAAATAGATTATCTTAAAATCACTTTTCAGCAAACATACCCAAACAAAAACAGATTCTGATTATAATCGATTATCACAATAATCGATTATACAAAAAAAGATTATCAGCATAATCTTTTTCTTCCTGCTTTCCCAAACACACTCTAACATTACAATTAAGTTATTATTGTAATGGTATGGAAGTATTTGTACTACTTTTGCAACTTGATTGGTTATTTACTCCCCTTTAATTATTTTCCTTTTTTTTTTTGTTTCTTTTTCTTTTTCTTTTTTGCTAAGGGTAGAGCCGGATCTTGGTGGGAGCGGAGAGGAGCAATGACTCCCCCAAGATCTTTTAACCATTGTAAAAAAAAAATTTAGTGGCACCCTTTAGAGGAATCGAAAAGGAAAGGTGAATGAATGTGCCTTATTTATACTCAACAACCCATTTTAGCTTACACTTTGTTTTTTTTGCGTATATGTATTGTAACTCTCCCCTAATTCAGAGCTATGAGACAGAATCAAATCAACTTGTGATATAGTAATCAATAAAAAGAATTGATTTTTATGGCCTTTTGATCCACAATCCCTCATAAATTACGTTGAATCATGTCTTAGATCTATTCCTAACGTTCACCTCTCTCTCTCTCTCTAACACCCCATTCGACGCTACATGGTTAACTCGTTGTGCAACTTAAAATAAAAATAGGCCGATTGTTTTCGGAAAATAATTTGTATAATTTTCTAAGCGTCAGAAAACGAGTATAAATTTTTTCTGCGGGATACTGTAAAACTTAAACATACATTAAAGTTGTAAAACCGCATTTCACATATCACTGTACAGATCCTGGTCATGTACGTAAAAGTCCGTCGTAGTGTATAAGTTTTCTGAAAATACTTACGTAATCAAATATCCATAACCAAACAAAAAAGTTTTAGATTACCATCCAAAAGAAAGGCTCTTAGAGCCATATATACATACTATCGTCGAAAATAAAAACCTGTTGGAACCAAATGGATTTTTGGTTAAATAATCTATTAAGTTTTGATGTTAACAAAAATGTTAAATTTGTATGGCAAAGGTGTGCTAAAGATCTAACTGTTTACTCTAGCTTGCAGGATTGTTCTAAGTTTTGTTAGACGAGGGAACCACTTATGTGTTTCTTTTTTTTTTTTTTTGCTATGAATGAGTTTAAGTTATCATTCGCTAGTCGAGCCTTCAAAATCATGGTAAAATTCTAAATCTGTAAGGTTATCGTTAGACGATTGGCTAAGTCTATCTCTAAAATAAATAGTAGACGAGCAAATTAACAACTCTCAGGAAAATAGCAAGTCCAAAGACTTGTATTTAGACGAGAAGTTAACTAGACGCATATCGGTAGACAGCCCAGTTTCTATACATAGTTAAAATTGCACGTCCAAAGACATGTGCATCCATAGGTCACTGAAACTGAACTCATCTAGTCAAAGTGAATTTATTTCAAATGATTGTTATTTAATACAAAGGAATTTGTGTTCCTTTCCTGTGTTGTTTGAATTGTTTAAATCCTTGTTTCTTGAGATTAGAAACATAGTACCATTGAGAACATAAACCTTTGTGCTCTTACACTTATATTGCTGTAAAGTTGAACCAACTACGAAGAAGGAAAGTTAGAAAGCAACCTTCGGTACAACAGAGAAATGACAGCATTACTTTGAGCATTATTCTGATAACCAAGAGCACTTCTCGCAGAAAGCATAGCAAGCTATCAGTCTCAACGGATCATAGCATTTAATGCTATGTCTAAACGGATACAAGTTGAAGACCGTTGAAGAAGATCAAGGCAGAGAAGCACTTCATCTATAAATACTGGACGATCCCCGAGGAAGAAAATAGATCTTAACTCTGATATTCAAAGTGCAAAAACTCTGCTCAAAATTCTCTTGAACAAATTCATTTGTATACAACTGATCTTAAACCTTCATACTCTCACACATAGTGAGCTTATAAGATCATTCTTTAAATCTCTTTGTTAGAGTTAGAGCCTGAATAGGCTTCGTAGGTAAAGAATACTTGTAAGCCTGAAGATGTGTTGAATACTTGTAAAGCTATTGGTTTATAGTGGAGAAAACCTTCAAGTAGAAGGGACTGGACGTAGCTCTTGGTTGGAAGAGAGTGAAACATGATATATCAACTGTGTGAATCTTCTATCCTTATCTTTTATAGTCTTTGTTTTTATTAACTGTGGGGATTTGGATCTGAGTTTGTTAACTCTTTTAAAAGGCTATTTTGTCTAGGTGTGTTTATCTTCTTTTTCTTGCAAAAAGGTTTTAAGAAAAGGCTTTTTGGAAAAACTATTAAGAAACACAATTCAACCCCCTTTTTGTGTTTCCCTGTGTCAACTTCAGTTGGTATCAGAGCTCAGCCTCGAAAGGGTTGATCATCTAACAAGTGCTGATGGAGTATGATCCAGCAAGTATGGATACAGAAGGACAAGCAATCAACAGACCTCCACTCTTTGATGGTAGTGATTATGACTACTGGTAAAAGAGAATGATGACTTTTCTTGATGCACAAAATGTGGATATCTGAGAGCTAATTGAAACTGGCTATACTGAGCCAAGAGGTGATAATGGAGTTGCTGTTCCTAGAGCTCAGTGGACTCCAGAACAAAAAACTCAACATCAACTCAATCTGAAAGTTAAGCATTACCTGATGTGCGCTATCACCAGATCTGAGCATGATAAAGTCCATAGTTGTAACACAGCTAAGGAAATATGGGATACTTTAGCCCTAGCTCATGAAGGGTCATCCCAAGTCAAGGAGTCAAAGATAAGCATGCTGGTTCACCAGTATGAGTTATTCAAAATGGCTGAACATGAAATCATAGATCAAATGTTTGGAAGATTTCAAACTATCACAAACAGTCTCAGATCTCTTGGAAAAACTTATGAAAATAGAGATCATGTCAGAAAAATCTTGAGGAGCCTACACAAACAGTGGAGACCCAAGGTCATTGCTATTCAGGAGGCAAAGAACCTCAATACTCTCACTCTAGAGGAGCTTCTTGGATCTCTCAAAGTCCATGAGCTTGAACTCAATGAAGAATAGAGTACTAGAAAAGGAAAATCTATTGCCCTAAAGACAAAGAAGGCTAGCTCATCCAAAGTTCTCAAGGCTGAGGAATCCTCAAAACTCATAAAACACACACACAAAACACTTAAAGATTACAAAAACTCAAGCTAATAAAGAGTATATAACTCTCGTTTCTAAGAGTTATCAAACATTCACTAATAACCGCATCTTTGCCTTCACAGCACACATTTTCCATAACCTCCTCAACCGCCCCTTATGCTTGGCCCCACTCCGCCCCCAGCCACGACTACGATCATCACTCTCCATCATTAAGAGCTTCTCAAAGTTTTGATCGGTGTGCCCTGGAGCACAACAAAGAAAGAAAAATGTCCCTAGTTGTTCATATTTGAACTTCACGACTCTCCATTCTCCCCCTGGTTTCCTAACCTTCTTCTCCTTCTTTAGAGGCAAACGAGCATCTACACACACCTTAATTCTTATGAATGAACGCCACACTCCATCATTGTTATTTGTATCATACTCCAGAAAGGTACCAATAAAGTTGCCTTAATGTTGGCCAACAACCTCCGTCGTGAAACCCACGGAAAGGTCATGCACCTGGGCCCAAAAACAGATGTGGAGGAGAGGAATCTGCATGAGTATATCACATGCCTTAACCACCCCAAGTATCAACATATGATCATCAAAAGTTGATGGGCCCCCATTGATAACCCTTATCATGTCTAATTTGTGGTAAAACTGAAACAAGTATCGTCTCTGCTGAAGCTCCATGGTATAAACTCCTTTTCCAGGCCTCAATATCTCTGTCATTCTTTCTTTCATAATGTCGAAGAGGATCTTTCTATCTATGAGAAAAAAACCCACCAAGCACAGCTCTAAGTTACCCTTGTTGCCTGTGATTTGCTCTACATCAAACTCAAACCCTTCATCACCCAACGATAAACCTTCAAGATTAGCCTCCATAGTCAATACTCGAATAATCTCTACACTCACATGAAAGAGAGAAAACGAAGCCCTCACATGGAGAGAAGATAGTGAAATGAACGTATTAAAATACGAGAAGGGAGATTGAATTGCGTTTTACTTAAAATTTTGAAAAACAAATATCTTTTTGAAAAAGCAGAGAACAGGCGGTT
Organism: Sophora flavescens; assembly: GCA_030762895.1. NCBI lineage: Eukaryota > Viridiplantae > Streptophyta > Magnoliopsida > Fabales > Fabaceae > Sophora > Sophora flavescens. Next base: position 68,832,923 of record CM061066.1, read on the forward strand.
TGATGTCTTCAACACGAGAAGGGAGGTTGCATTTTTTTTAAGGCAAGATTGGCGTACAGAGGCATCACAATGAGGAGAGACATCCCAACTAGGTTGGCACCCTAAACCTCACCAATCATTTGCAGCACACAAACATTTTATTCCAAAAAAAAGAGAAAAAACAAAGAAACATGGGGGACTAGGCCAAAACCCATAAAAAATATAAAACAACTTATCTAAATCTGTAATTAGGTAGACTATATCTATCATGATAAAAGCCTACTTTAATAAAATTTGGAACCAAAACCCACCAAGTAAAACATCGAGATAAAACCCCATAATTTACTAAACCATTAACACAAGAATTCCCTTTTCTGTAAATGTGAGTAACCATGCACCTTATACTATGAGAGATATTTAGACAATGCAGCCATCTTGCTCTGAGCTTCCAGGGAACCACCTCACTAGATGTAAAGGCTTTAACTACTAGAACCGAGTCATATTCCAACCTAACAGAATTCCAACCTCTATTAAATGCAATTTCAATGGCAATCATTGCAGCTGATAATTCAGCAAACAAAGAGTTGGCCACACCAATAAAAGAGGCAAAGCAGCCAAGCACAGCTGAATTGTTGTCCTTAAAAATACCACCGGCAGCAGCTGGACCAGGTGAGCCCTTAGCAGAGCCATCTATGTTGCACTTAATCCAACCACAATCAGGAGGAGTCCATCTAACTTTTATGGTCTTTGGAGCACTGTTGGGATGACATTCAATATTAAAGGCTTTAAGAATTGAATACTCTTCCACAGAGGAAAACATGTGATCATTAGTGAAGTTTCCAGTCATAGTAGTATCAACCTTAACAGATTGAATAACAGCATGCAAAGAAATGCACAGATTATCAAATCTGATTTTTTTCCTCCTTGTTCAAATGTACCAAAGGATATTAATGATACCAGCAATCACAACTTGCTTAACCTGAAGACTATAGCCTTTATCACAGATTGAAAGTAAGGAACTGAATGAAGATAGATCAATTGATCTACCCAAAATTGAGGCAAACCAGTTCCACATCAATTTTGCAAATGGACACTCCAAGAACATATGAAGAGAGTTCTCCTCTGACTGAGGACAATTACTACAGCAAGAAACTGTAATACAGCCACTCCTTCTGAGGTTCTCATCAGTAGAAAGCCGACTGTGCATGACCCTCCAAAGCAAAAAAGTTCTTGATGGGGGAATGGAGTTACTCCAAATCAATTTACACCAAGAAATCTGATGATTAGTAGGATTTTGAAACTGGAATGCCTCTTTGAAACTCATAACACCTGTATCAGAGGTTGACCAGACTAATTGATCATCAAGCAGATCTCTAGGCAGAAAAACCTGAGATAACAGATTATTAATCTCAGGAAACTTGGCAGAAACAGAAGAAGGAATCGACCAAGAGCTTCCTTGCAGAAAATCAACAGCTGAAGAATTTAGAAGTTGGTGAAGATGAGAAGGAATATTCAGCAAGTCTACCAAGGCTGCATCAAGCCATTTATCAGTCCAGAAGTTTATGGACTTGCCATTACCAATAAACCAGGAGCTGTTTAGAGTAACAGTCTGAATATGAGCTTTAATTCCAGGCCAAATTGAGGATTTAACATAGTGACCAATTGGATGTTTATGTCTAAGGAACCTTGCCTTGACCAATCTAGCCCATTCCTTATCCGAGGCAAATAGATCCCAGGCCAGTTTCAACATTGCTGCATTGTTGATAGACTTTAAACTTCTCAATCCAAGACCACCTTCAGCTTTAGGAGAGCAAACGGTATGCTATTTCACAGTGACAACTTTCCTCTTTAGAATGTCCCCAGACCAAATGAAGTTCCTAATGAACTTACCCAATTACTTAATCAGATTAGAAGGCCAAGCATAAACTTGGAAAGAATACAAGATCATGCCTTGGATGATTGATTGAACTAGCTGCACCCTACCCATTATAGACAATAAACTCCCTCTCCAAGAGGCTAGCTTAGTCACAATTCTGTCATATATTCCTTGGAAGAAAATCTTCTTTGGTTTTCCTTTAAATATAGGGACTCCAAGATAAGTGAAAGGAAGTTGACCATATGAAAAGCCAATGGTTGAAGAAATAGAAGCACACCTAGCTGGAGGAAGATGAGGGGCATATAACTTACATTTATCATAGCTCAATAGTTGACCAGAAGTTGGACCATAAAAATGAAAAAGAAACATCAAGTTTTGAAAACTCCTCTTATTTCCTTTATAGAACACCAACAAATCATCAACATAAAAAATGTGAGAAGGAGGGATATGACGCATAGGACCAGTAGTGAGATCAATTAGACTAGCATTGACAAAGTGTGTGATTCCCCTACTAAGAGCATCTTCAGCAAGACAAAAAACCAAACGTGATAATGGATCACCTTGCCTAACACCTCTCTTGCAAGGGAAGAAACCAATTAGCTTTCAGTTGATAGATAAAGACAGCTTTGCAGATTGCAAAATTACTTGAATCCAAGTGCAAAAGGTTGCATCAAATCCAAAAGAGGACAGAACTTGCAGAAAAAAGACCAATCCATTGTATCAAAGGCTTTCCTAATATCAAATTTTAAAGCCACATTCCCACCATAAGCTCTTTGATCCATCATGTTAATTACTTCAGAAGCTGCGCATACACAGTCAACAATGCTCCTTCCATTACTAAAACCCCTCTGCTGATTGGAGATGATTCTCGAAACAACAGAGGCCAGTCTACCTGCCATGATCTTTGTTATAACTTTAAACTGAAAATTTGCCAATGCTATAGGTCGAAACTGCTCAATTCTTTCAGCATTTGGATGCTTAGGCAAAAGAACTACCAAATTAGAGTTCATATTTGGCATTATCCAACTATTTGTAAAAAACTAAATGATTGAATTGGATAAATCAGTTCCAACAATATCTCAATACCTTTGGTAAAAACACCCCCAAATCCATCAGGGCCCGAGGCACTACTACCACACATTGAAAAAACTGCTCCCTTAATTTCTTCTATAGAAGGCAAGTTAGTGAGCATGATATTATCCTGGACAGTCACCAAGGGAGGAATGACTTCAAATATTAAATCATTTGAGAGACAATTATTATCATTTGCATAAAGTGACTTATAAAAATTCAGTGCATGCTGTTCAATAGCATCAGCAGAGTCCAAAGCCTGATCTCCATCCTTGAGCAAAGTCATTCTTTTAGAAGCATATCTTATTCTGGCAACCCTGTGGAAGTAGGTGTAGGGTTTTCATGGGATAATCATCTTTATAAAATCATATCTCAAGACAGAAGAAAATCATCCCATGGGTCGCGCATTACAAACATGAATCACATAGGGTAATATTGTTTACCTCTTGTAGCGTGCTTTCACTATGATCACAAGTGCCACGAAGATGCAACACCTCTACTCACCCACGCGAGCAAACGGCGTCGGAGCTATGCGTCTTGTGCTAGATGGCGGCTATGGGGAGGCGCGGCAAGCAAGACTAGGTTTAGAGCAAGACTAATAGTCTATTTACAAGCCACGAGCTTCTCTTGACCTATTTGCTTACTTATTGGGCCTTGTACGTTACAAGCCCAATAACCTTTATATTAATTAAATCATATTTAATTAATTAACCTGCTCCGCATTTGCTCTATGCGTGTGACCCTGTAGGCTCCCATTAAGTTGGCAATAATATTAAATATTATAATAATATTAAATATTAATTATAATATTAAATGTTATAAATAATGAGCGGCATCTAGCAATGCATCATTACTACCCAATTAGCCAGAGTATCGGTGATCCGATTTTAGCCTTTCCGCGACCAAAATTTACCGTGCAGTAAATGTCCCTTCGTCCATATATCTTAATTGAACACAAGGCATAAAAGTGTTATCCTTGTTAAGTTCAATTATTTGTTCCTCTATCCCCGAGTAGACGTGCAATCACAAATGGGCCCAATATCACATATTGGCCCACCTCCGCGTGGCCACGTATATTTCACATCTCACTCTATCGAGGGGCCCAAGACATTACCCTTGTTATGTAGGAGGGTCGAATCCGGTCTACATCACTCACACTCCTCAACATGATTTATTGCAAGCCCAATAACTACCTTTTTGATCACCCTGTTACGCGTGACGTTTGACAGCATCAAAGCCTACAATTTCTCATGTAGGAATCGTAGTGACTTCAAGCCGAATGACTACTTTACCATGGTCGCCATGAGAATACTTATGACATTAACATAACTATTATGAAGTATTCTCATAGTGGGTCATCCGGTATAAATATTACTCCTGATATTTATGCCTGTGTGCCAACTTGATATCACATATCCATGACCCGTGAGATGTGGTCATCAGTCTACTCACACAATAGTCTATATGTATTATTATCGTCCTAATTAACAATAATACTCGACTACATATATTTAAGAATAGCGTTCTATTATTCAATAAGGTCTCACGATTAAGTCGCGTACTTAATATCTCATTGAATGAACTGTCTATTATAAGGACTTTATTATGCTATAAACTAATAACATAATAAATGAATGCCTAATTCATACATCAAATATTTTATAAATTCATGATACAAATGATGATGTATTCAAATAGAATGGCCACTAGGGCTTAAACCAACAATCTCCCACTAGCATTAGAGCCAATCGGGCATCAATCCAACACCCATTGATCTAGTGTGAGCGTTATGCTACCACTGAGCAAGAGACTCCATTAGCGGATTATTTAGTGTTGTCATTTTGCACATCTTCACATCTCTCCTCTATCGACCATCTATCAAATGAGATGGAAGCACCAAAGTATATGTTCGGATCGCTGGATAGATCAATTTTCCTTAGCTTATGCGATCACTCCATCATCATCGCAACGAGATCAATGGAGTTCGCAAAGTTAGGAAATATTCCTAGTACATAAATGAACTTCCCGATCCAAACGACCTTTAAATATGCATTTAAGGCAACTATATACTTGGTCTTTGTAATGAATTCTGCAACTGTCTCACGCTTGGAACTTTTTCAAGCTCACGGTACCACCATTAAGATAAAACACAAATCCAGACTACGATCTGGAATAACCTTTATTGGTTTGGAAACAGCATCGATGTAACACCTTACAATAACTTATTCCTCTCCTTCATTTGTTAAGAATGTATCCTTAGTTCTTATCAGATACTTAAGGATGTTCTTGACTATAGTTCGGTAACCTTCACTGATATCGAATGGTACCTTCTTGTCATGCTCAAAGCATACAAGATTATTGGTGTAGTACATAATGTACTCTGACTAAGGCCCAACAACTTCAGTGATCTATCTCTATAGATCCCGATTCCTAACATGTAGGAAGCCTTACCTAAGTCTTTCATCGAGAAACAATTCCCTAACCATGTTTCACATTTTGTAGCTTAGGGATATCGTTTCCGTTAAGCAGTATGTCATCCACATACAATACGAGAAAGACTATCTCACTTCCACTAACCTTCTTGTACACACAAGGTTCATCCTCATTCTTGATAAATCCAAACTGTCTTACAGATTTATCAAAACTGAGATTGCAGCTTCTGAAGCTTACTTTAATCCATGAATGGATCTCTGCAACTTATATATCTTTCCAGCATCATTTGGATTGACAAAACCTCATGTTGTGTCATGTACACATCCTCAAGGAGATTCCCATTAAGGAATGCAGTCTTGACATCCATATGGCAGATCTCATAGTCACAGTATGTAGCAATAGCAAGCAGAATCCAAACAGATTTAAGCATCGCTACTAGGGAGAAAGCTTCATCATATTCTACACCATGAATTTACTTGAAACCTTTCGCAACCATTTACGCCTTAAAGGTACCCACTTTACCATCCATGTCAGTCTTCTTCTTGAAGACTCACTTGCATCCTATGGGTTTTACCCATTTGGGTGGCTCAACCAAGGTCCATACCTGGTTTGTGTACATGGATTCTATTTCGGATCCTATGGCCTCAAGCCACTTCTCAGATTAAGGCCCACTACGGCGTCCTGGTAGGTTACAGGCTCATTTTGATCCATGAGTAGCACATCACCTTCTCGAGTTAGGAGAAGTCCATATCTCTCGGGGTAGTGACGTGGCCTGTTAGACCTACGCAAGTGTTGTGTTACTTGAACCGGTGGTTGAACCACAACATCTTGCAGAGCCTATTCTTTTTCCATTGCAGGCAGATCGATGCTTTGTGGTACTTGGATTTCTCCAAGTTCTATATTCCTCCCACTGTCTCCTTTAGAGATGTATTCCTTCTTAAGGAACACTACACTCCTATCGACAAACACTTTGTCCTCAAAGGGGTTAAAGAAATAATATCCTTTGGTTTCCTTAGGATATCCCACAAATATACACTTATCTGATTTGGGCCCAAGTTTATCCGTCATAAGACTGATGAGTGTGATTTCACCTCATATTTCATTGACATTTTGCATGCATTTTTCATATAGTTTAGGCATTTCTAATTTGATTTTGGTTAGCTTTTACCTTGGAACTGGTAAGGCGGTTTTGTGGTGTTGTTGTGCAGGAATTGAAGATTAAAATGCTCGGGATCAACCATGATGGAGCTTGCATGAAGACGGAGCTTGAAAAGTAGGAAATAAGCCAAACAGAGCCCATCACGGCCTAGCCGTGACAGCCATCACGGTCGTGATTGAGTAGAGCTTAAAAGAAAGAATGGAAAAGTCAGAACTGGTCACAGCCAACCCGTGATGTCCATCACGGCCGTGACATGCCAACTGAACCAGACCCTCACAGGCAGAACTGATCACGGCCAAGCGGTGATGGTGGTCACGGCCGTGACAGACCAACCAGTGAAGCAACCTTCAAGGCAGAACCCGTCACGGCATCACGGCCGTGATGCGCAATATATGGATCTGTAGAAACTGTTTTGATCTGAATTTGTGTTTGATTGGGATTCAAGTTACCCTAATCTATAAATAGAGCACTTAGGCTCGAAAATAGGGGGACTTGGAGGGACTTTTGGGCTTCTACACTTAGGCAAAATTAGGATTCTCTTCTTCTTCTTCTTCTTCTTCTTCTTCTTCTTCTTCTCTTCTCTTAGGTTTTATTTCATGTTTTTGTTAACCAAGCTTGTCATCACCATGGCAATGCTTGAGTAGTAGATTTATTTCCAGGGATTGGGGCTATGCCCAAGATCTGATTTATGTTATGAATTGATATTTTCCCTTTGTTAATTTCGATTTCGCTTTCGATTTGATTAATATCGCCTTAATTACTTGTGAATCTGGTGCGCACTTATTTGCATGTCATAGATACTCTAAGGAGGAACCTATCGGTGAACTTAGGTATTGGATCTATAGAAATCAAACTTAGGACTTAAATCACGAGAGTTAGAAGCGGTCCTTCGAGGGTTCACGAATTGTCACAAAGCTTAAAGGGTTTCAATCTAAATTCAATTACCACGAGAGTAGGGGTTGGTTTAATTGGGCACGGTTTTTGTAACCCGAGAGATATCATTAACTTATTTAGGATAAATTCACCTTCAAAGCAATTTTGATAATTAACAAGGGGTAGTCAATTTAGTAACATGAACAATCTTGTTGGTAACTCAATTCCTAGGAATCTCTTTAGATTTGAAAAACCCCAAATTGATTTACTTTCCTGTTTTGTTTATGAAAATTTTAAATTTGATTGTTACTTGATTCTTATTTCAAAAATCAAAACCTTTTCAAAATCCTTTTTTATATAGTCCAGTTTAATTGATTTGATAATTAGTTGTGATTTGAGATCACGGTCTCTGTGGGATCGATCTTTTTATTACTTGGCAACGAATCCGGTACACTTGCCGGAATCCCAGCACATCAAGTTTTTGGCGCCGTTGTCGGGGACTGTGCTTTCTTGAATCTCAATTTAATTTTTAAATTGATTTTTCTGGACCTTTTCTTTTTCTTTTTAATTGTTTTTTTGTTAAAAAAAAATTCTTTTTTCATTTATCTCTTTTTCTTCCTAGAGTATCTATCTCTCTGTGTTTTTCTCTTGTATGCAAAGATCCCTAAGTCTTGGAAGCCTTATTGAGGTTGACCCCGAAATCGAAAGGACCTTTCATAGACGTAGGAGACTACAAAGAGAGAGGGATAGGTTGATTCCCATTCCACTCATGGCGAATCTACCAGATACCAAACCACTGAAGGACTACGCAGCCCCAAATGCGAGGGGTTTGCAAACTCGGATTGCTAGGCCAAAGATCGAGGCGGAGAACTACACTATACCGCCTATGCTAATTAGCATGATTAGGCAGCATCAATTCGGAGGATTGCCCTTGGAGGACCCGACTGATCATGTGGAGACATTCTTGGAGTTCACCGATGCAATTAGAATTCATGGCACCCCGATTGATGCTATTCGCTTGAGGTTGTTCCCCTCCTCTCTTACTGGGTAGGCAAAAGCTTGGCTGAAGCAAGTGCCCGCTAATACCTTGTCGACTTGGGACCAACTGGAGCAGGCATTTTTGGAGAATTTCTTCCCTCCATCCAAGACGGCTTACCTACGAACTCAGATCACCGGCTTCTTCCAAAAGGACGGAGAATGCTTATCCGAAGCTTGGGATCGCTACAAGGGATTGCTAGAGTCTTGCCCACATCATGGACTCGAGAGGTGGTTATTAGTGCATACCTTATACAATGGATTGGATTACTCTTCGAAGGTGTCACTTGACTCTGTAGCTGGTGGAGCCTTTATGAACAGATCTCTGATTGAAGCATTCAATATCATTGAAAACGTAGCCACCAACTACCACCAATGGGGTTCGGAAAGAGGTAGTAACCCGAAAAAGATTTCGGGGGGTAAGTTTGAAATGAATAGCACTGATCTAATTATGTCTAAAATTGACTCACTGAATAAACGCTTTGATCAGCTTGAAAACGCTAATGTGAGTTCAATAGGTGCTACTAGTATTGTTTGTGAGATTTGTGGAATGCAGGGACATCACATAATGGAGTGCCCACATGGTATTGCTCATGGATCCGGTGCTTCGGGGGAACAAGTGAACTCTTGTCACAACTTCTAATGACACGAACCCGAAGTTGGCAAACTATGTTCCCCCAAATCCTTACAACCAAGTAAGGAAGAATAGCCCTTACCTCTCCTACGGGAACTACAACAACACGCTGAACCACGAATTCTAGGAAGGCCAAGGTAATAGGAAACCCGCATCGGGGTATCCTCGGGTACAAAAGTCTAAACTAGAGTCTCTCTTGGAAAACTTTGTTGAAACTCAAACAAAACAAAATGAAGAGTTTAGGCAACAAGGTAGGGCAGTCAATGAGGCAATAAAAGAGTTAGCATCTAAGGTAGATAACTTAGCCATCCATAATAAGATGTTAGAAACTCAGATTGCCCAACATGCTAGTACATATACCAGAACTAAGGGTACATTCCCAGGACAACCCGAAGTTAATCCCAATGAGCACTGTAACGCCTTATACTTGAGGGATGATAAGCTTGGGGTGGTTGAAAAGGATGTGGAATGTGAGGAGGACATGAGCGAAGATGAAGAGATAGAGCCAAAGTATGTCCCTCCACCACCTTACCAACCCCCAATACCTTTCCCACAAAGGTTGGTCAAGAAAAAGCAAGTAGAAATAGAAACTAAGAGCTTAATTGAGGAGCATAATGCCATGATAAAAACTAATATGCCTCCTAAACTAAAAGATCCAGGAAGTTTCTCTATTGCTTGCTCAATTGGAGAGGTGAAAATAGACCAAGCCTTATGTGACTTAGGGGCTAGTGCGAGTTTGATGCCGCTTACTATCTTTGAGAGGTTAGGAACCAAGGAATTGACTCCATCCAAATTCTCTTTACAATTTGCGGATGGCTCAACTAAAACTCCTCTAGGCATACTAGAGAATGTCCCCGTAAAGGTAGGGAAAATTTTCATTCCTAACGACTTCATGGTGTTGGATATGAACGGGAATTCTAAATTCCCTATCATTCTTGGAAGGCCATTCTTGGCCACAGCTGGAGCGATAATAGACATGAAAAAATGGCAAGCTCTCTTTAAAAGTAGAGGAAGGTAGGGTAGATTTTGATTTGACTAACTCATATAACAACCCTCCTTTTGAGAGTCATGTGTGCATGATCGATATAATGTCTCCAGAGGTGAAGGAAGAGCTCAACATGGAAGCAAATCCGAAGCTTTGCAAGACAAATGATGCACCAAATGGTGATGAAGTTGGAATTGCTCCACATGTGGAGATAAAACTTCCGCAGGGAGGAAGTAAGGCCATGAAACTCAGTAAAAAGAGCAAAGCGAAAGCGCAATTGGCCGTACGAACAAAATAGGCTCTTTGAAGGACTTCCATGGAAAAGAAGTGTTATAGCACTTCTAGGCCCAACCGACCTCGGTTGATTGAAGGGAGTATGGTCAAGCTTAAGACCGTAAATAAGCGCTTCTTGGGAGGCAACCCAAGTTTTCTTTCCCTTTTCCATTTGTTTTTGAATTTTGTTTTTGAATAATTTGAGGAGATTAAAAGAAGAAAGATCACTAATTGATGGTTTTGCCAAGTATTTTCAGGTTATGAAAGCAGTAAGAGCAAAAAGGCAAGGAAAAATAAAGTCAGAAGCCATCACACCCAGGCCGTGACGGTGGTCACGGCCGTGATTAGATAACCAGAGAAGATCAGAAAGGATCACGACCCAGTCGTGATATCCATCACGGCCGTGATGAGAAGGACCCTGAAGATCAGAATGTATCACGGCCTAGCCGTGATGGAAGTCACGGCCGTGACAGGCCAGCTCCTATAGACCAGAATTGATCACGGCCTAGCCGTGATGAGCATCACGACCGTGGCACATTTTCCAGCATCTCTTTGACTAGGCATGTGAGCCAGCACCCTCTACCACCTCGGTGAGTTGTTCCATTTTTCTCCTCTCTCTGACTTGAGTATTTACATTGGGGACAATGTAAGTTTTTAAGCTTGGGGTAGGGATATTTTTGCAATTTTTTGCATTTTTGTATTTTTCATGTTGCATTTATATAGGCATAGTTTTGCATGATCACATGATTAGATCACCCCTTGCTTAGATTATGCATCCAATTGTAAAAACTTGGTGCCAAATGAATTGAGATAGTGAATTTTTGAACCCAATTTTTGTAATCTTGTGATAAGGCTAAAAATAAAAATGCTTGAGATGATCTTTTGAGCCTAAAAGGGGTACTCACTAAATCTATCCCATTCTTTGTGATAGAGTGTTTTATTTCTCTTGGATTGTATTCTCCAGAACTTGACTTTAAACTGTTTTGAAACTTAAAAATTTTTGAAAACATATTTGAAAGTGATTGAGGCACTAGTTATTTTTCTGGCCTTCTGAGCTTTGATTGATTAAATGCTACCCCTTAGTTGCCCAATTTTGTGCCTAAAAGAATAAAATTCTTTTCTTGGTACCTTGAAATATTTTGATGAATGATGCTTGGTATGACACCTTTTAAAGTATTGCAAAAAGGGTAAAAAGGTAGTTTGAAAAATAAATTGTGGGATGATAAAGTTAGAAAAAAATATTTCTCTTAAGCTGAAAATCTCCCCTTCTCCACATAAATAAAATAAAATAAATAAACAAAAAAAATGGTGAAGGGGATGACAAAAAGAAAGTGAGAAATAAAATAAAAAGAAAGAAAGAAAGGTGGAAAAGTGAATTAAAAAGCCCAAAAAGGTATTTTAGAAGGTTGTCATGCTTTGCATTTTTGATATTCTGTTTAGCCTTCTTGAATTTTCCTTTCTTGGTTTCCCCACCTAACAATTAATCCCGTGGTCCCATTACAACCAAAATAAAAGACCTCTTGATTCTTATGTGTTTTCATTAATAAAGTAGAGATTTGGTTAATAGTCAAGCTTATGGTAGAATACCTTCCTTGAGGAAATTGAGCGAATTGTCACATATCCTTAAACACTTGAGTGATGTGAGAAGAGTGCCCGAATTAGTGAGGGATATAAATTTAGGGAACCTAAGCTTCTAATTGGACTTGAAATTGATTGTCTCTTGAGTACTTATTTGAATATGCCTGTCACTTGGATTAGTTACTCGGGTTCTTGGTTCATTATCCATGCTCTGATTGTTTATATTAACTGGCCTTAGTGATTGCTTGAGGACAAGCCAAGTCTTAAGCTTGGGGTAGTTTGATGAGTGTGATTTCACCTCATATTTCATTGACATTTTGCATGCATTTTTCATATATTTTAGGCATTTCTAATTTGATTTTGGTTAGTTTTTTCCTTGGAATGGGTAAGGCGGTTTTGTGGTGTTGTTGTGCAGGAATTAAGGATTAAATGCTCGGGATCAACCATGATGAGCTTGCATGAAGACGGAGCTTGAAAAGTAAGGAAAATAAGCCAAACAGAGCCCATCACGGCCTAGTCGTGACAGCCATCACGGCCGTGATCGAGCAGAGCTTAAAAGAATGGTAAAGTCAGAAGTGGTCACGGCCAGCCCGTGATGTCCATCACGGCCGTGACATGCCAACTGAACCAGACCCTCACAGGCAGAACTGATCACGGCCAAGTCGTGATGGTGGTCACGGCCGTGACAGACCAACCAGTGAAGCAACCTCCAGGCGTAACCCATCACGGCCGACCATGATGGCCATCACGGCCGTGATGGCCATACGCGCGCGCAATATATGGATCTGTAGAAACTGATTTGATCTGAATTTGTGTTTGATTGGGATTCAAGTTATCCTAATCTATAAATAGAGCACTTAGGCTCGAAAATAGGGGGACTTGGAGGGACTTTTGGGCTGCTACACTTAGGCAAAATTAGGATTCTCTTCTTCTTCTTCTTCTTCTTCTTCTTCTTCTTCTTCTTCTTCTTCTTCTTCTTCTTCTTCTTCTTCTTCTTCTTCTTCTTCTTCTCTTCTCTTAGGTTTTATTTCATGTTTTTGTTAACCAAGCTTGTCATCACCATGGCAATTCTTGAGTAGTAGCTTTATTTCTAGGGATTGGGGCTATGCCCAAGATCTGATTTATGTTATGAATTGATATTTTCCCTTTTTTAATTTCGATTTCGCTTTCGATTTGATTTCTATCGCTTTAATTACTTGTGAATCTGGTGCGCACTTATTTGCATGTCATAGATACTCTAAGGAGGAACCTAGCGGTGAACTTAGGTATTGGATCTATAGAAATCAAACTTAGGACTTAAATCACGAGAGTTAGAAACGGTCCTTTGAGGGTTCACGAATTGTCACAAAGCTTAAAGGGTTCAATCTAAATTCAATTACCACGAGAGTAGGGGTTGGTTTAATTGGGCACGATTTTTGTAACCCGAGAGGGAGCATTAACTTATTTAGGATAAATTCTCCTTCAAAGCAATTTTAATAATTAACAAGGGGTAGTCAATTAGTAACATGAACAATCTTGTTGGTAACCTAATTCCTAGGAATCTCTTTAGATTTGAAAAACCTCAAATTGATTTACTTTCCTATTTTGTTTAATTGCAAATTTTAAATTTGATTGTTACTTGATTCTTATTTCAAAAATCAAAACCTTTTCAAAATTCTTCTTTATATAGTCCAGTTTAATTGATTTGATAATTAGTTGTGATTTGAGATCACGGTCTCTGTGGGATCGATCTTTTTATTACTTGGCAACGAATCCGGTACAATTGCCGGAATCCCAGCACATCAAAGACGTTTCACATAAAGCTGATTTCCCCTAAATCCTCACAAATGACAAACTGGGCCTTCGGCCCATCCATATCTCATATGGACTCTTTTCAACCGCCTTAGATGGAACCCAGTTAAGAGTGAATAAAGTTGTAAGTAGAGAAAAACCCCAAAAAGAGTCATAAAATGTATGAATGACTTATCATAGATTGTACCATGTCCAACAAGGTGCGATTCCTATTTTTTGACACGCTATTACATTATGGCGTTCTAGGAGCTATGAGTTGGGATACTATCCCACACTCTCTCAGACAGTCATCAAACTTTCGGCTTAAGTATTCACTACCACGATCTAATCGTATGGCCTTAATACTTTTGCCAAGTTGGTTCTCCACTTCATTCTTGAACTCTTTGAACTTTTCAAAGGTTTCAAACTTGTGTTTCGAAAGATAAACAAATCAATATCCACCGAAATCATCAGTAAATATGATGAAGTAAGGATAACCACCTCTAGCCGACTTATTTAGGAGCCCACATACATCGCTATGTATCAAGCCCAAAATATCACCGGTCCTTTCACCTTTCTCGGTGAATGGGGCCTTAGTTATCTTCACCAACAAGCAAGATTCACATACATCAAAAGATTCATAATCGAATGAGTCCAAGAGTCCATCCTTATGGAACTTGGAGATGTGTTTCTGACCTAGATGGACTAAACGACAATGCCAAAGGTATGTAGGGTTCCAATCACTTAGTTTCACGCTTTTCGCATTTACATTATAGATGAGCATATGAGGATTGAGGATACAAAGTCCATTATCCAAAAACATGCTAGCATAGAAAATATCTTGTGACTGATGTTTCTACCAATAGCTGGAACATAATAACATTTATTTAGTTCCATAATAAACCTCGAAAGCAAAGTCTTAAACTTCTATAGTTAATGCAACAACTTTTGCTCTATTTCCTATTTATAGGTTGACTTCGCCTTTAGTCAATGTCCTACTCCCTTTGATCCTGTCACATTAACGTGAGATCCACATGCGGTATCAAATATCCATGATTTTGAAGTAGGTTGACTTCTACAACATAGTGCTCGAAGAGGAAGTCATACTTCATTTCCTTTCATATACTTTTTCTGGTATCTTTAACAGTTTTCAAATTTCTGGTCAAACCACAATGAAATCATCTGCCTTCCTTTGCAACCCCGCCTATTTGCTTCAAGGCAGAAGTACTGGTCTTGAACTTGTTCTTATCCTTGTTCTTCTCGTTTTTTAGCAGGCTTAAGACTTTCCCTTTGAAAGCTATCACAATAGTCTACCCTTTTCTACTGTAGAGACTCTGCTCCGTAGTTCTCAACTTCCTTGCAATCTCTGGTAGATGTTTGTCAAAATTGTTCACAATGATTTGACTATAACTATCCGGCAACAATTGCAAGATCATATCACTATCCAACATTTGGCCAAAAGGAAATCTCATGTTACCAAGTTATTAATGTACTCAATAATATGAAGTACATCATAACTGTCGGAATTTACCTTCTGTCAGTTCGCAGCTGAAAAATGGTGGAAAAGACTTATGGTTCTTATGCATTGCATGCTCTCAATAGAGTATCATAAGGTGCATGATCATATCACGTGCCTTCATGGTTGTAAGCTTGAAGAATTCTAAATCTAGGACATCGACTTGATGCTTCTCATAAGCATCCTTTTCGATCCTAGTAGGAATTGTTCACAATGATTTGACTATAACTATCCGGCAACAATTGCAAGATCATATCACTGGCCAACATTTGGCCAAAAGAAAATCTCATTTTACCAAGTTATTAATGTACTCAATAATATGAAGTACATCATAAATGTCGGAATTTACTTTCTGTCAGTTCGCAGCTGAAAAATGGTGGAAAAGACTTATGGTTCTTATGCATTGCATGCTCTCAATAGAGCATCATAAGGTGCATGATCATATCACGTGCCTTCATGGTTGTAAGCATGAAGAATTCTAAATCTAGGACATCGACTTGATGCTTCTCATAAGCATCCTTTTCGATCCTAGTAGGAACTGGTTGCTCAGAAATCATTTGCTCAAGAACAAACAACTTTTTTCTCGTTCTTGAGGACAATCCTCAAAATCTTGTACCAATTCAGAAATTTAATTCTGGGTATTTTGCCCTTCTTAAGGACAAATCACAGTAATAAGTTATAACGTTTTATTTAATGGTAATTCTAATTATAGAAACATGCATAATATAAGTATCATGATAAAACATATTTAATAAGGTCTTTTATTAAATACGCTCCCACTATTTTACTCAAATCAACGACCCTCAGTATTGACTCATAAAATCCCGTTGGAAGATTTTCTAGTGAGACCAAGATCCATATTTCACCTCGTTCTAAGTCAGCTTTAGCTGATCGCCCAAAACTTAGATATTTAGGTAGGAAAGTCCTTTCCAATTACATCTCATGTAACTCTTGGATCAACTAGGTGATTAACTCTTATTCTAATTCATCTCTATGAATTAAAGCCCAACTCCATGCCTCTAGGCCCATTTCAATCCTATTGAATTTTGACCCAGTTAAGTCAAGCCCAATGGTTGGCAGATGGATATTTCACCTGTCGCACCTCACCGAAATAAAACAAGGTGCCCTACTTTGGGAGGCCCACACTTATTCTATTCTGGCCTTGACGAGTGCCACGCATCGGAAGGCATTTAAGACTTAATATTTAAATTGAGGGAATTTTAATTAGTGATCTCACCGATGTTGTATCTTATACAAGACGTCTCTTAACATACATGCATACAAGCTACTATACATTTAACAAACATATATAACATTTAAAACATACATGTATACATCCATTTCATGCATCACATACACAAACATACATCTCATATGTTTCATGCATCTCATACATAAACATATAAGATAAGATAATATAGTTATGGTCTCCTAAAGTGCAAAATTAAATAAATAATTATTGCAAATCTTTGACTCTCGAGCAAGCTTCTCAAGCTTCTCGCACGATGTCATCAATTGGTATTACCTCATCTTCAACTCGAGTAATTACATTTATTAAAATAAATAAATAAATAATTGAGAGGCACGACACGCATGCCGTATTTAAATAAATAAATCATGACACACATGTCGTATTTACCCAAAATAAATAACACCATAGTTTAGAACCATAATTATATACCTCAAATAAAATATTTAATAATAAATAATATTAATAACCTTTATTACTATTATCATTAAATAAATTTTAAATTAATGAAAATGTCATACAGCCCACTTAAACAAGAATTCAAGGCAATGAATTAAAAGGCCAATTAAAGGGAAATCACGTTTGCACATATCAATGCCCAAAAAGATATCTTCAAAGACATTTGAATCACATGGCTATTTGAAATAAATTCATGCACTTATGAATTTAAATCAGGGAAATCAATTCCCAATAAACCATTCATTAATTAATTTTATCTAATCAATTAAAATACATGTCTTTTCCCAATATCATTAATTAATTTTATCTAATCAATTAAAATACATGTCTTTTCCCAATATCATACACGTACAGTGCTTATGGATCTAAATCCATATGATTTCAATTTGAAAAAGTTACGCCCTATTTATATTAAATCACATGCCCAGATGTGGCCACACGCATAACAAATTATACTTGAACATAGCATTTCAATTTCCATTAGACGTGAATTTACGTCTCTATACATGAGTAGCGTATAAACCAATTTAACGTGCAGTTCCGAAAAGCTCTTGGAGTGTGCATCTATATCAACATGTATATTCAACAACAACAATTAAAAAAGAACAAGCATGTGTTTACAAAAGATGACATGTATTCGATCGAATCATATTCAAAATCAATAAAAACATGTTATCAAACAAGACAAACAAGCACATAGGGATTCAAGGTAACTACGACTATACGCATACCACTGTAGGGTTTTCATGAGATAATCCTCTCTATAAAATCATATATCAAAGCGGAAGAAAACCATCTCATGGATCACGCATTACAAACATGAATCACAATCACATAGGGTTATATTGTTTACCTCTTGTAGCGTGCTTTCACTATGATCACGAGTGCCATGAAGATGCAACACATCTACTCAGTCCACGCAAGCAAACGGCGTCGAAACTATGCGTCTTGTGCTAGCCGACGGCTATGGGGAGGCACGACAAGCAAGACTAGATTTAGAACAAGATTAATAGTCTATTTATAAGCCATAGGCTCCTCTTGACCTGTCTGCTTTCTTATTGGGTTTTGTACGTTATAAGCCCAATAACCTTTATATTAATTAAATCATATTTAATTAATTAACATGCTCTGCATTTGCTCTATGCGTGTGACCTTGTAGGCTCCTACTAAATTGGCAATAATATTAAATATTATAAATAATGAGCGGCATCTAGCAATGCATCATTACTACCCAATTAGCAAGAGTATCGGTGATCCGATTTTAGCCTTTGGACATTGGATCTGGATCGGTCGGTGCAGACAGGAACCAAGGTAGCCAGGGTTTGGTGCACCGGGCACGGGTCCCCGGCGCACCAGGTGTCGGATCTGGCTGGGTCGGTACGGGTAGGAACCAAGGTGGCCAGGGTCTGGTGCACCCGGCACGGGTCCTCGGCGCACCAGGTGCCTGATATGGCTCGGTCAGTGCGAGTAGGAACCAAGGTAGCCAGGGTCTGGTGCACCGAGCACGGGTCCTCGGCCCACCAGGTGCCTGATCTGACTCGGTCGGTGCGGACATGAACCAACAGTAGGCTGTGTTCCTATCCTTAAAAGAGTGCCATTTGACTCGAGCTTTTTCTTTCCAAAAGGACACCTCAAAGAGTAAAGCCTATTGAAGAGAATTTTGAGCATTCTGCTCTTCAATGAGTAAGTCATCAGAGATACCACTATTTTTAATTGCTTCCTGAATTCTATCGACTTCAGCAACAACCTGCTTAACATTATTATGCACATCTCCAAAGCTATTCTTATTCCAGTTTCTAAGATCCTGCTTCAAGGCTTTAAGTTTTTGAGACATAATTGACATAGGACAGCCAACAAAATGTCTGCCCCAAGCTTCTGAAACAACCTTTCTGCATTCAGGATGATCCATCCACATTTGCTGAAACTTAAATTGAGAAGCAAAGTTCTTGACACCTCTATTGACAATTAGCAATAAAGGGTGATGATCAGACTGACTTCTAGTCATTGTGCAACATGAATAAGAGGTCCAAAAAGAAAGCCATGCATCATTGACAACTGATCTGTCTAATCTCCTCTTAGTATGATTACCATCCTGCCTCCTTCTAATCCAAGTGAATTCAGAACCTCTAGTGACTAGATGTGTGAGATTACAACTATCACTCCAAGCTCTAAATTCATTACAAGAAAGCTGATTAGGACTGTTTCCACCTCTCATATCATGTGCACCAAGGATGGAGTTAAAGTCTCCAATAAAACACCAAGGTCTAGGGAAATCCTCCTACAACTTAGCCGATTCCAACCAGAGACTTCTCCTTACAGCATAAGATGTGCTAGCATAAATTGCTGATAAGTAAACTGAGTTGTTTTCCCACTGAACTGAGATTGAAATATGTTGAGAGGAATTTGTAATGACCATTGGATCCAACGAATCCTTACAGATTCCCCCAAAGATTAGGAAGCAAACTACCTCTATCATTAACCATAAAAGGCTTAAGATGTAAATTCCTCCAAAAAGAAGTTGGAAATTGATCTAAAGCTATCCATGGTTTAACAAAAAATATAAAATCAGGATTATGAGAAGAACAAAGATTTTTTAACACAAGCCTAGTTTCGTTATTCCCTAGGTCTCTAGCATTACAAAATAAGACTTTCATCAAGACAAATTTAAAGAACCTGCCCTGCTTCGGGTTATATATTGATTAGGATTGCCTGAATTTTTCTTCTTCTGCCTAAGCTTCTTTTTCAGGGATTTAGTAAGCACCACATTGAAACCTTGATCCTGAGATGGAGATTCAATATCATCATCAATGTCACCAGACTAGAATTTCCAATGACTCTCATGTCATGAGCAACATTTTCAGGAATTTCTTGAGCATTATCAATCTGTGGTTGTTTTAAAACTGCATGAGAACCCAACACAATTTCAGAAGAACCTGATTGGACCACTGCATCAAACTGTCCACCACCCTGCAGAGGGTTTTCATAAGAGTCAGCCACCACATGAGGTGATTCGGGGTGTATAGATTCATCCACTGATTCCTCTTCATCATACATTCCATCATTATGTTCTTGAACAGGAGGAGGATCAACCTGCTGTAACACTGTGACGGGATTTGAGTTTTAGGGATTAATCCGGTAAAACCCAGTTCTCAAGAGCAGGGATTCCAACAATTTAGAATGGAATCCAGTGCTGAGGAGAAGATGTGTATAGAGAGATTTTAGATCTTGAGAGATAGAAGTTTGTGTGAATATTCCTGTTATTAATTCTTTGCACAAGAGTGTGCTATATATCAGTTACAAAACCCAAAGGGCCAAATAATGCAAATATAATAGGAATGGAAAAATAAAGCAGAAATAAGCTAACCAACAATTCCTGTAACAATACCCTCCCCTTTAAGACATCCTTGTCCTCAAGGATGAGTTGAAACTCTAGAAAAACCCACAATATTCTGTTTCAGCCCAACAGATAATCCAGGGAAAAAAAGAAAGAAAGAAAATTGATACCCAAACAATTTAGTAGCCCATAAAAAAAGAACATGATCCAAGAGAAAAAAGAAAGGCCCAAAATTCTTTGCCCAGTAGCGGACTATCCCATGGCAACAACAAGGTAAGAAGGGAGCCCAACTTAGTGTTACTGCCAATCCCATTAGTATGAGACCCCAAACCCTAATGATCCTTTGCAATTTGCAAGCTGCTGCCATGGCACCCATGACCAGCCAGATCGGGTCCGAGGAGGCGCCGTCACGGAAGGAGGACCCGTCGCCGGAGATAGACCAGACCGAATGGAAGGCGACGGGGTGTGCTTGACAGAGATACACGGCGGAGTTGAAGGAGTTTGTGTGAGGACCGCCTGGATCGAAAACTAAAATGGGTAGTGGCGGCGGCGTGGCGGAAATGGCTTTCACAGCCGTCTTCTCCGGTGATGGCAAGGTTGGTGCCATCTCAAGTGGCTCTAGCTTGCGGTATGAGGGGTGGATCGATTCTACTACGAGGAAGATGAAGGCGTGGCAGAGCCTCGAGCCAGGGAAACGCACAGCAGAGACAACGTTTAAAGGCGGCGACGGCAGGTTAGCGTTGACGATTGGCATTAACGGTGACGGCGTTGAGGGGTGGATCCTGGAGGCTTCGAAGCTCCTCAGTTTTGGTGCGAAGAAAATGAAATCGAAACCGAGCTTCGAACCAGATGATCGGATGGCGGAGACGGTGTCGTCGTGAGTGGTGAAGGCAGGAGGAACAATTTCAGAATGAGTCTGTACCGAAATGGGAGGTGAAACCATATCCATCTGCTCGTCAACTACATCAGCTAATGGGTCTTTGAGGGTTTGCTGATAGTCGATCTCGACGATCAGTTCGCCCTTGGTGGCTTCTGCAGTTACCTCCGGCGGGAGCTCCATATCTATTGATTCTGAAACACTGGGGGGTGGTGTTTGGTTGAAACCCAAACCCTCCTGTTGTGGAAACCCAAATTGCTTTCTGACCATGGCCTTGATTTCTTCTAAACCTGCCAAGATTTGATCAAGCCTTCCCTGTAATTTTTCGTTGTGTTCCATGAACTTCCGTGACAGTCGCTCCATTGCTTCAATTTCTGTGGGTTCATCCTCCATGAGTAACCTCCAGGCAGCACCAGGTCGATGCTTTGATACCAATTGTGACGGGATTTGAGTTTTAGGTATTAATCCGGTTAAACCTAGTTCTCAAGAGAAGGGATTCCAACAATTTAGAATGGAATCCGGTGCTGAGGAGAAGATGTGTATAGAGAAATTTTAGATCTTGAGAGATAGAAGTTTGTGTGAATATTCTTGTTATTCATTCTTTGCATAAGAGTGTGCTATATATCAGTTACAAAACCCAAAGGGCCAAATAATGCAAATATAATAGGAATGGAAAAATAAAGCAGAAATAAGCTAACCAACAATTCCTGTAACAAACACATAGTCCACTACAGTCTTCTCTGTTTGAGTAGGAACAACATCTTCAAGAGGAGGATCAAACACCAAAGTTTTACCATTCGTAGGCTCATACTGGACCATATCTGACTGTACCACACCAGCATCTTCTCTAACTTTAGGAACATAAGCCTGCTTTGGAGCAGGATCAGTTTTCTCATGAAAATCTTTATCAGTTTCCTTAATAGCCAAATTTGGATCAACCTTTTTATTCCTCTTACAATCCTGAAGCATATGGCCAATAAACATGCAAGAAGAACAAAAAGGTGGGAGTCTTTCATATTGACCATTCATAAAGAAGGAAAAACCATCTCTCTCAAAAATAACCTCTTCATGAAGCTTCTTTGATAAGTCAAGATCCACCAAGATTCGAGCAAAGTGCCCAAAAACCTTGTTCTTTGTATTATCATCTAGAGCAACAGAAGTGCCTAAACTGCCAGCTATTTCAAAGAGTATCTTGTGCCTCCAATACTCTTGAGGCAAATCCAGAAGCCGCACCCAGCATTGGGCATGTGTTTGCCTTTGGATACTGGGTTTGAAATCAGGTGACCATAGGGAAAGCCTCAATAAACCTGGATTCAAATTTCATGCTCCTACAGGCCATACAGGTCGTAAATCTTCAGATGAGGAGAAACTGAACTCAAAATATCCTCTGCCTAAAGGAACCATAGACCACTGTCCAATTGGTTTCCACAAAGCCAAAAGCTTAGATCGCAAGTCATTGGTTTTCATGGGGGAAGAACCTTTTGCCAGAATCAAGCGACCATGCAAGTGATTCTTTCAATCGTGAACAACTTTTTTATATTCATATTATGATATTTTAATTGAAATAACATTCCCTATTAGGCAAGGGATTGGTAATTGGCTTAATCGAGGCATGCCATATTCGTGTGGGAATTACGCATTAGCAAAAAAACTCTCCGTTAGGGTTTGCATGGTGTTTTAGGGTTTTTGCATGTTCACCATGGAAATCAACTCGGATTGCTCATGGCAATTTCTCTTCCCTGAAACTTCTTCTCCTTCCTCTCCTCCTCTTGAACACCCTCTTGATCAGCCTTCTTCTCCACATCCGGTTTCGTCTCCTCCTGTTAATTAGCAGTTAAAAAGCTTTGCGCAAGACTTGAAATCTGTTGAAGAGGTTGAATTGTGTTTTACTTAAACTTTTGAAAAACAATTTTCTTTTTCCAAACAGCAGAGAACATACGTTTTGATGCTATGAGGTTTTCAAATACAGAAAACAAAATTGTTTAAGCGTTAACAAATTAAACCCCTATTAGCACAACGAGATAAACAAAGTAGTATTAAAAATCTAAGGGAAATAACACATAGAGATTTATGGTAGTTCACCCCAAACCTTGGGTTACGTCCAGTCATTGACTTCATCAAGGGTTTCCACTATAACTGGTCAGGTTAAAAACAAGTATTAATTTCACACCTAGCCTCTTCAGGCTCCTACGAGCATTGTTTTCACACCTAGCCTATCCAGGATCCAACACAAGTCTTCTTTTATGCTAGCCTCTTTAGGCTTTATAGACTTAAAAGAAAGTTTGTGAAGCATAAACTTCATTTTAAAACTTTGCAAGTCAACCTAGTAACACTCAGTGAGTGAATATTAATGAAGGTTGGTATGACTGCGGAAAGAACTTCATAACAAATACAAATGATTGAGCGAGAAGTATTTAAGAGAGAACGAAATAATTTAAGATCTTTGAATGCACAGCTTGTAATGAATGTTCGCAGTTGTCAAGTTCTTGCAAGTGCCTTCAATGTCTTCTTTATATAGCCGTTAACAATAAATTCCGTTGAGGGATATTCTTCAATGTTCAAGACTTTGTTCTTTCATCCATAAATGCCAAAGAGCCATTCCGAGCTTTCATTTAATTTTTATGGTCATTGGAGAGCTTCATAATACAAGAAACATACTTCTTTGCATACTTTAACATAGTGCAGGCGAGGGTCAGAGCAAATGCAGTGTTTTTCTTTACTTGGGCAGCGTGAACTTCCTCTTTTGTGCAATGGTGAGATATGACAAGTTAAAGTAGATTGTTTGTTGCATGCAAAAAGGGTTGTAGCAATTGCTTTATGCTTTTGCTTTTGTACTTGAGTCAGCATACTTGAATTTACTTTACAGAGGATGCTTAACTTCGAGTGAAGGGTCTGAATTGTTATTTCAGACGCATGTTCTACAATTGATCTAAAAACTGAATCAAACGGTTCACGTGTATCAACTCTTCAGAGTCATCGGTCAGATGCTTGTCTAAGTAAACTTAGATGCTTGATAGCTTATTAGACGCATTATTTACTTTTAGTTATCTTACTTAGATATTCTATTTTCTACACTGATGTGAGCATGGATTCACAAAGCCAATGACCAAGCATTGAAGACTTACATGGACCCATGACAAGGTCAAGGCTAGGAAGATTCCAAGATACTCTAAAGAAGAGTCCAAGATACTCTAGTTATGGATAGGGACTAGGACCTTTGTATCGAGTAGAGTTCATGTAATAAAGGTAGGAAATAGGACCTATGTATAGATTAGAACTTTTTTCAATAAAAGTGCTTATTAAAAAAAAGAGCACTTGGGTAGTTTAGGCGTTTGGGATTTTACTTTGGGCTTAGGCTAATTTGGCCTTTTGTATCAAGTTGGCCCAACATAGGAATCCTACATTGGGCCAAGAGAGGCCCACACTTGGATTTGAGGGGTAGGAGGTGCGCTAAATGCACCATAGAGGAGGATGAGCACTTTGCCTCATTTATTAATAAGCATGATGTAACTCATTTCACAAGTTTGAATTCATTTGATAAGTTTCTCACACTTGAGATTCTAGAGAGAGTTGAGAGTTCTCCTCTTCTTGGTTCATGAGTTGAACCAATTGATTCTTATATTGAATATCCTTATTCAAGTGGTGAATCCTCCTTGGCTTATCAATTTCAATCCTTTTCTCCAAGATGATTGCAATTGTGGCACCTTCCCCTCATCTTCTTCCTATTCCATTTTCTGCTTTCTTGTTCTTTAATTCTTGGACTTTATCTCTTGCAATTTATCTTTCATAGCTTAGATTTACTCTTCTTGTTCTTTACTTTCTAGTCATATATCAATTGTCTTCTCTTCTACTTTTTTATTTTCTCTTGATTCTTGACTTGAATATCAAGTTTATTTCAATTGTGTTCTTAAGTTGTGTTTGATCTCAAATCTTAAAACAATTAGATTAAAGAAGATCCTAAAATGCTTAGTGATCAATCCTTGATCACATCATGTGGTATCATGAGCTAGATCTTTTATCTTCAATTGTTTTAAATTATTGATCAAAAAATTCAAATTCTATGATGATCTTTGAGTTGGAACCAATTTCATGATGAAAATTCATATACAGTGACGCCATTTATCACAAGAATTGGATGATGAAAAGTAATTTGAATCCAATTGAGATCATGGATCTAGAATTTGAAATGTGTTAGAATTGATCTTGCTTGAATTTTTGTGAATTTGTTTCCCTCCACCTTTTCACTTTTAATTCTAGGTGCCACTTTTGCATGAGGTTATTGATCACATGTGATTTTGGTTACTTCTTCAAAACTCAAGCCTGTATCTATTTTTCTTACTTTGTGAATTTGAACAAATGCAAAATTCAAATTCAAAATTCAAAATTCAAAATTCAATTCACAATAGTAAGATTGATTCAAATTTTAATCAAAAGTGCTTCAATGATTACATATTATTAGAACCTAATAGATCTTAATGAAATTCAATTTGTGGAATTGATGTGTTTTGAAATTGACACAGGCAAACACAAGGAGGGGGGGGGGGGGGGGGGGTTAATTGTGTTTGTTAATAATTTTCGAAAACAACCTTTTTCAAAGCTTATTTTCTCACACAAAGAATAAAAGACAGAAGCACACACAGAAAATGATCTTTTAAAAGATTAACAAAATCAAGTTCAAATCCTCACAGTCAGTAAGACAAATAAAACTGTAAGAGTTAAAGGATTAGAAGATTCACGCAAGTGTTTTATCCTAGTTCACTCTCTTCCAACCAAGAGCTACGTCCAGTCCCTTCTACTTGAAGGTTTTACTCCACTATTTTTTCAAATAGATTACAACAAGTATTCAACACCTCTCCAGGCTGCAAGTATTCCTTTCTTACCAAGCCTCTTCAGGCTCTAACTCTAATAATGAGATTGCTTGCTTTTGATCTTCTAACTCATTATGTGTGAGGATATGAAAGTTTAAGATCGGTTGAATATTACAATAATATTCAATCTAAAGAATACAAACTTTTGCTCTTGAAAGAATGAGAGATTGTATATTGGCAAAAGTTCAGGTCACAATTTTTTTTCCAATGGTTGAGGTCTTCTATTTATAGCGACCTTCTTCTTCACTTGAAAAACTTCAACGGTTGTTTTGAATATACCCGTTTAGAGATAGCATTAAATTCATAATATCTGTTGTGACTGATAGCTTTATTATGACCATTGTGAAATATTCTCTTGGTTATCACTTTTGTACTAAATGGAGGGTCACAACTCTGAGCAATTGTAACTTGAAAAACTGTCTTTCCTCCTTTGTGAAAATTCCAGCTATTCCAGCAGTAAAGGTGACAGGGTACATATCGTTTTGCATTTCCCCATTGTACTATGTTGCTTTTTGCATTTCCTTGATGGTACTATGTTTCTCTCACAAAGAAACAAAGCATTAAAACAGATAAAACAAATAGGAAGGACCAATATTCATTCGAAATAAATATCAATAATTTGAAATAAATATTTCTTTGTGGTCGGGGTAGAATTTACTTATCTAGACCGAGCATATGAGAACTTATATGAAAAAGAGCTCGTCTACTTAAAATCCACGTCTACACGCTCATGGGTAAAACCAAGTCTATGGACTTGCAGTTTTCTTTCGCTCGTCTACTGACATGGTATTTAAGCTCGTCTACTCAAATGTAAATAAATAAATATACCATTTGTTTTGAGTAGCTCGTCTACATGAATGGATGCGGATTCACAAACTAAGTCCAAGCAGATACAAGGAAACTTACTCAAGGTTTCCATAACTTATATATTTTTAACATTCTTGTAAGACTAGATAAAGCATGTTAGATCTCAACTAAAACTTTGCCATGCAAATTTAATCCTTTTTGTTAATATCAAAACTCAGAGATTATTAATCCAACACACTTTGGTTCCAACAATCTCCCCCTTTTTGATGATGACAAAAACTAATTAAATTTGAGTGAACAAAGTCTAAGAGAGCTTACAAAGCTCCCTCTAAGACAAAGCATTCAGACTTAACAGGAATAAAATATAAGACAAAAACTTAGCATCACATATCAGATTTATCTTATCAGATCAGTTTAGCTACTTATCAGTCAAAAGATAGTATTAGAACATATAAACTAATAAGATCATGCAGATGCAAACAAATATATACTTTCAAAAACTGACTTTTATTAATTTAATTCTCTATTCTTTCTCCCCCTTTTTTGTCATCAGACAGAAAGGTAAAAGGAGTGGACTATCATTGTCAGTATAAAAGGAATAAAAGAAGACTAAGAAGAGGGTGGAGGTGGTGGATGACGGTTCTGGTTTGGTGGAGGTGGAGGAAGATTGGTTGGCAGATTTTGACTCTGTTGAAAACTTAGCATAATGCTCATCATTTGGGTCATCATGACATTTGTTGGAGCCCGGGCTTCTGCAACTTGCTCTCTCACTTGTTCCTTAACCTCAACCTTTACTCTTTCCTCTACAATTCTTCCAATAATCTTTTCAAGGTTTGGAGGCAGTGAGGGTCTTGAACTTTCAGCACTGTCTTGAGCATGTGCTTGACTTGGAATCGTGTCTAATGCTGGGGAAGTTTGTGGTTGATCAATAGGATGAATGACAGTTAGAGCCATTAGCTGAGATGAGTGTTTCTCAGAAGTGCTTGGTCTAGGAAAAGACTCAGCAACTTCCTTAACCTCAGTAACTGGTTGAACATAGTCAACATCCATATCAGGGTCTTCAACTATTATTTCCTCATCAATTTGCTCTGAAGGTGGAAATGGTGGAGGTGAGTCAGCAAGAGTAAGAACAAGTGAGGGCAGCTCTTTGGCCCAGTGGACACGATCTTCTTCAAAAACAGGACTGGTGACAGTTTGTCCCAGAATGTCCTTGTAGATTAAGTATCTGCAATGTGAGAGTCCACACTTTCCTCTGACTTTTGGAATGAGTCTTTTCTCTTCCATACTCAGACCAAAAGAGGAAGCTTCTTGTGCACATTCCACCATGTGAGTTCTCCAAATGCCAACAACCACATCTTCACAAACATCTTCAACAGGTTGTGCCAACCAATAGTCTATGACATTCTGATAAGTGAGGTTGACATCTTCAGGATTAATCACACAGGATTCTGGGAATGGCATCTTTCCAGTATTTCTCTGTTTCTTCTTGTCCTTGTCCTTGTCCTTGTTCAAGTCAATCATAGGAAGTCTAGGGCAGTCATGGGGGGTCTGACACCAATCTTTGTTTCCTTCTTTGTATGAAATAGCCAAGTTGGAGGGACAAAGTTTGCAGCCCTGACATACCTAGGCAATTCAAATTCATTCTTCAGAAAGGCATACAAAAGGTGATCCACGATACTCACAGCTCTGCCATAGATGCTTGGGTGTCTGAATGTTTCCCAAGAAGTTTTGTTGTCCATGATAAAAGGAATTTGTCTATAGGATCTTGCCCTTTTGTAGATGACATTGGTCAGATCTTTCTTTGATGGATCCTTGGACCAGTCAGAGATGATATGCCTTTTAACACCATCAGTGAATGGCTTGAAAGGTGGGGATTTGATGAGGTTTGGGTAGATTTTTCTAGGTGGGAATTTTTCTGTGGAAGATGAATTAGGGCAGGTCCAATATGGTTGTGCAGAGTGGATGGAAAAGGTCTGGTGATGTTTGGTACATATGGTATGGGTACATAACCAGGTTGAAGTATGGTCTCGGGTTCATATTCATACTCAGGTAGGGGATAGAAGGGTCTTGTTGAAACTGGTTCTAGTTCATGTTGGTGATAAAAGGATTTTCCAGTTCCTTTTTACTTTGGCTCAGTTTTCAGATTGACCATCATAAAGAACAGAGGGGTTAGTGTATGGAAATTTTGTCTTTTGATTTTTAGGAAAGGGTGCACCAAGGATAATTCCATCATCTGGTTGGTTGAACCGTGTGTCATTTTCAGGTATAATGGGTGAGAAATATGGTCTTTATGGTAAGGATGTTTGTGGTTGGTTAGGGTAAGTTCTTTGTGGTGAAAGAAGAGTGAGAATGCATACATCATTCAAGGTTTCAGTTTGGTTCACAGTAGCAGGTGCAGAATCATCATCTACTCTATCCTCAAAGCTAGATACTAAGGCATCTACTGCTAATTTTACAGGGTCATTAGCAGGAAGAGTTACCTCAGAAGTCATAACAGACTTAGCTTTCCTTGGAGGTTGCTGATCGCGCTGTCGCCACGCGCCAAAAAGAACGAGCGTTTACAAAATTATGTAGATAGGGAAGCGACAACTCGAGTATCGTCTCTCAAGGACTCTTGGTTGTTGTTGTTAACAGAAAAAGTTAGAATGGGGGGTTGTTTGGATTTGGAACTAAATTAAGAAAACAAGCAGAGAGACAACGCAAACTAAAAATTATAAAATAGCAAAGAAACGATTAACCTACTGTTCTCGGTTTCCCACTATCATTGGTTCACATAAATCCAAGATCTAAGCAGATTCTAATCCCCTCCCGGTTGTAGCAACAATTTACAAGCGAAACCACTACTACAGATATATGTCCCTATTCCCGAATTAAGCAAACGGGGTTAAGTCCTTCGTGAACTAAGCGAACACGAAACGTACACACGCGAATTAAGCAAACGCGATTAATTATAGGAACATGATATCACCGAAAATAAATCAACACAACACAATATACTCCTGAATTAAGCAAGCAGAAATATATAGCATGGCATTGAAAAGGGAAAAGCATACAAAACAGGAAATATAAGAACCTCAAGTGTAGTGGAAATCGATTACAATAGATTAATCCCAGAAGACTAGCTCTCCATTACAAACATAAACACAAAAGTAAAGAAAAGAAAATAAACTACTACTGACTCCTACTCTGACTAACTTTCAGTTCTGCCTTCAAACAAGCTTAAATACACTTTCTAGATTCCGCTGACTCGCGAGGCGAACACTATCTCGCGAGGCGAATCTTGCAGCGTTTGGTCTTCTCGCGAGGCGAAGTACGGCTCGCGTGGCGAGGAATGGAAAAGTCATGACTTCTGGTCTTCAACCTCGCGTGGCGAGACAGTGAGCTTTGCAAATTCTGGAACAGTCACGCTTCAGGTTCGTGAGGCGAATGCTCTTCTCGCGGGGCGAAAGCTCCAGATTTATTTCTTTTTATTAACCTGAAAACAGAAAATAGCATAAGTGCTTTATTTAACTCTAAATCAACTAAATTAACCTAAAAATACTTTACAGACTCAAAATGCTGCTTAAAGACAATCAAGTCTAATTTGGGTGAAAATGATATAAAATTAGCACAAAACCACGGTCATACTAGCTATAAAACAAGATGAGCCAGCGGCTAATCAAAATACCCCAAACTTAAACTTTGCTTGTCCCCAAGCAAACTAAAACTCAAAAACTTAAAAAGACTCAAAACATGGCAAGCTTAAGAGATTTAATCAACCTTGCACAAATTTCAAGCAATTACAACAAAATGATTTTTCCTTCAATGTTCCCCCCTTACAAACAAAGTAATCCCCACATGCATTCACTCTTAAACATTTGAGAACTTCATCATTCAAGCAATCATTAATCTAAGCAAGGGATCCAAGTTACACACAAAAGGGAGATCACCAAATCTAAACAACTGCCTTCCTCACGAGGGCATTTAGTGTTTCACTCATCCGCTCAGTTTTTGTCAGGTTATCAACAATTCACTCAATTTCACTTTTAAGAGCACTTCCCATAAATTTGATTTTCATCTCAAAATGGCTCCCACAGAAAACATGCATGCAACATCAAAAGGTCTTTTATGGGTTGTAATGGGGCCTGGCTAAGGGTAGGATTTACAAAGGTACTGGGCTGAAGACCCTAGGAACTAAGAGAGCATGAAACAGTTTTTTTACATTGAATTTCCACTCAAGTTCCTTTTTTTCATTTTTCTTTATGCTTTGGGTGACTACAGCCTTTCTCTTTTAATAGCCTTTTTGAAATTTTTGTACTTTTTTTTTTCTTTTTTTTTTCTTGCCTTTTTTTTCTTTTTTTTCTTCTTTTCTTTGCCCTTTGGCTCCAACCTTTTTATTATATTTTTTTTTCTTTTTCTCAATCCCAAACAACACATTACACCTTGTAGCCACCCCAAACTTAGTTTCTTGCAACCATTCTCTTACTAAGATTCCATGCTCTCCTAATCCTAAGATTGGGTTAACATGGTTTTTCAGATTTTTGGCTTATAACATGAGGTTATTAAGAATTAACAGGCTAATCAGGCTCAAAGGGGCTAACTAGGGAACATGCATTAGGGATGGTTATTTTAGGCTAAGTATCTATTTACAAAGAAAATGCCTAAATCATTTGAAGCAAACACATAAACATGCAAACCAAGAAGAGATTCAAGCAAATTCAGGAAAGTGCAACTTGAAAGTGATTTCACACAGTTAGAAACATGTTGGAGGCTCAAATCCTCACCTGGACATTTTTTTGCAAATTGTTTGACAGAGATTCTATCCCTAGTGTGTGTTTCCCTTCACCCCAAACTTATCATAAATCATGCCATCATAACAAAATATCTCAAAGTTCAGTTTTCAATTTTTCTAATTGGGGATCATTTTTCAATTTTCAAATCCTAGGGGGAAAACAGTCAACACATAACATGCAATCAATCTATGCAAATTCAATTAAAATCCATCAAGCTTGCCGACACAAGACTCACACGCATACTCCTGATCTTCTCAAATTATTCAGGAGCTAAAAGAAAACTAAACCAAAACAAAGCAAGGCATAATTAAAAGGAAAAGGTTTAGAGAAAACTCATTGGAGCGGTTCCACCAGGATCCCACTGTCTGTGGTACAGTGGCCACAGAATGCTCAAAGTACAAAATGATCCTCCCGGATCCCATGGCCTACAGCATAAGTATGAGAGCGGGTGCCTGATAATCTTGGTAACTCCGCCAAGTGCGGCGGACTTCTCACTCCCCTTCAGGTCACAGTTGACTTATTTCTCAATTTTGTCCATAAAATCCTCCCAATAGAAGTGGGGTTCAACCTCTTGAAATGGCCACAGTGAAACATCCAAAGGCTTGAAGTCCATCACCGGTGGTTCCACAGGGGGAGGTGGCAGATAGGTAGCTGGGGTCTCCGGTGCTGCTTCAACTTCTGCAAGGTCTTCATCCATTGCTTTACCAGATTCATCACTTGTTAAACCTACAGAAATATCAGCACACACCACATAAAGGTTAGAGTTAGTACAGTCAGTAGATATATTACAAGAAACTGAGGAGGGTGACTGCTCAATGGATGGCATATTTGGAGTAGCCATGATGTCAAGAGCTTCGGATGAACAATCAGCTTCACTCACACTATCACCCTGCAAAATAGAATCAAGAAACTCAGCACAAACAGCACACGGGTTAGTGTCAGTACAGTTAGTACATGTAGTAAAAGAAACTGAATTAGTAAAAGTCTGATTGTCTGGAATTTCAGCGCACGGTTCATCCACCCCATCACTTTCAACACATGCATTTGATTCCACAGGTTCTTCATTATCCTCAAGCTTTTTTTGTTGATTGTCGGGATGGAATGTATAAGCTCGAGGCCAATAAGTAGCATCTGTCAGAATGGGGCATGCCTCATACAGGTGCTCAGGAGAGCCGCACATGCCACAAAACTGTGTCTGCTGAAATAATTGCTTCAAATAAGTGAGCCTATCAGTAAGATCCATAACCAGACAAATTCAGCAAAAATGTTTTTTTTTTCTGCTAATAACACAACAAGAGTCCCCGGCAACGGCGCCAATTTTTGATCGCGCTGTCGCCACGCGCCAAAAAGAACGAGCGTTTACAAAATTATGTAGATAGGGAAGCGACAACTCGAGTATCGTCTCTCAAGGACTCTTGGTTGTTGTTGTTAACAGAAAAAGTTAGAATGGGGGGTTGTTTGGATTTGGAACTAAATTAAGAAAACAAGCAGAGAGACAACGCAAACTAAAAATTATAAAATAGCAAAGAAACGATTAACCTAATGTTCTCGGTTTCCCACTATCATTGGTTCACATAAATCCAAGCCCTAAGCAGATTCTAATCCCCTCCTGGTTGTAGCAACAATTTACAAGCGAAACCACTACTACAGATATATGTCCCTATTCCTGAATTAAGCAAACGGGGTTAAGTCCTTCGTGAACTAAGCGAACATGAAACGTACACACGCGAATTAAGCAAACGCGATAAATTATAGGAACATGATATCACCGAAAATAAATCAACACAACACAATATACTCCTGAATTAAGCAAGCAGAAATATATAGCATGGCATTGAAAAGGGAAAAGCATACAAAACAGGAAATATAAGAACCTCAAGTGTAGTGGAAATCGATTACAATATATTAATCCTAGAAGACTAGCTCTCCATTACAAACATAAACACAAAAGTAAAGAAAAGAAAATAAACTACTACTGACTCCTACTCTGACTAACTTTCAGTTCTGCCTTCAAACAAGCTTAAATACACTTTCTGGATTCCGCTGACTCGCGAGGCGAACACTGTCTCGCGAGGCGAATCTTGCAGCGTTTGGTCTTCTCGCGATGCGAAGTACGGCTCGCGTGGCGAGGAATGGAAAAGTCATGACTTCTGGTCTTCAACCTCGCGTGGCGAGACAGAGAGCTTTGCAAATTCTGGAACAGTCACGCTTCAGGTTCGCGAGGCGAATGCTCTTCTCGCGGGGCGAAAGCTCCAGATTTATTTCTTTTTATTAACCTGAAAACAGAAAATAGCATAAGTGCTTTATTTAACTCTAAATCAACTAAATTAACCTAAAAATACTTTACAGACTCAAAATGCTGTTTAAAGACAATCAAGTCTAATTTGGGCGAAAATGATATAAAATTAGCACAAAACCACGGTCATACTAGCTATAAAACTAGATGAGCCAGCGGCTGATCAGTTGCCTTCTGGGTTGTGTGGGAATAGGGACATTAGCAACACCAGCAGTAGCAGCGGTCCTCCATTTCTTCAAAACAGAACTGATGGGGACCCTGTCCTCATCATCCTCATCTTCATTGAAGGACATAATTACATTCCTTGTCCTTTTTTGAGTAGGTGCAGGTTAAGGAGCAGCAACTGATGGTTCTCTGATTACTATCCCACCAACAGTAGGCCTTTTAGGCATAGGTTTCCTTGCTGCAGTGGTTTTCTTTTTAACTGCCCTTTTGAGCCCAAGAACTTCAGCATTGTTCTGCTCAACCATTTCTTCTTTGATTTTCATAATTTCTTCATCTTAGCCAAGGCAACAACAGTGTAAGTACTCAGATTCATATTGGCAATATTCATTTTGCCAAAATCAGCAGCAGACATTGGCTTCTCAGTCATAATTCTTGCCTGCTCTTCAGGGGACATAGCAGCAATGAAATCATATATCCCTTGTGACTTGAAGATTTTGATAGAAGATGATAGTAAGGAAGTGCAGAGAGCTTCTTCCTGTTAACAACACCATCCCCGAATCTTCCATAGAGGATTGTGGGCAAGTTTATCTTAGTCTCAGTGATGAGATGACAGAGACAAAATTTGTGCAAGGCTGATAAGTTTTCCTTGAAGCCAGTTTTGTACAGAACCACCTTGTTCAGTAACTGATGAAGGATGCAAACCAGATCCTTCATTTCTACTGATTTTCAGGAATGAGTTCTTACTGTGTCTTCTCTCATCAGAAAGGCAACAATAACTTCTGAACCACCAAGGTCCGTCTCCCATGTCTCAGTGAAGATCACTCCTTCCTGAGCACAGATGATGGCATCAAAGATGGTTTTCTCTGAAACCATTATTCTCTTCCCCAAAACGGTGGCAAAGACTTATTTATCGGTAACTTGAAGACCTCTCTAGAAATACTTGATCAGATTAGGGAAAATGGAGACTTTATCCATGAAGAGTCGTCCCCAGCCAGCGGCATTGACATTCTTGCTAATATCTAGGTTATACTCTTCCAATCTTCAGAAGTTGAAATGATGCTCAATAGCAACATTCATCTTGTCCACATTAAAAGTTGAAGAGGAAGCCATTGTTCAAGATTGAAGGTTAGGGTTTGGAAGCAGAAAGCAGAGAGTTCAAGAGAGAGTTCAGAGACGAAGGTAGCAAAAGGTTTCTCAGAGGGAAGGAGGTTGATTTAAAAAGGTTTTGAATTTCAAAGGTTTTTCTTTTGAAATAAATCAAAAAGAAAATATTTGAGAAGACATGTCATTAGGGATAAAACGGCGTTGGTATTTTGAAACTATAAAAAGGTCTTGATGGGATTGATAGAAGTAACCGACTCAACATTATAGAATATAGGATAAATTTGTCTTTGAGACAAATAAATGCAATTAATAAATATGTGTATGGACGGGTCCAAGCAAAAAGTAAGCAAGTATGGACGCGACATGCAGTGGACGTGGCACACAAATACGATGGATGCGGTATGCAATGGACGCGCACTTTAATCATGCAATGGACTTGAAATGCTTTAGACGCGCATACATCAACAACAAAATTCTCAAGGATGGACGACATAATCAATCCACACATAGCATATTAAGATGCTTTCTAATAAAAATAAATCTGTCCTCAGCAAGAGGTTTAGTAAAGATATTTGCCCATTGATGGTCAGTATCTACAAATTGTATATCAAAAACACCTTTTTGCACACAATCCCTTATAAAATAATGTTTAATCTCTATATGTTTAGCTCTAGAATGCAATATTGGATTCTTAGATAAATTAATTGCAACAGTATTATCACACATAAGTGGATTACTACTTACAAACACATTGTAGTCTTCCAATTGATGTTTGATCCATAGAAGTTGTGAGCATCAACTAGGAGCTGAAATATACTCAGCTTCAGCAGTTGATAAGGCTATGGTACTTTGTCTTTTGCTTGACCATGAGACAAGACTAGCTCCAATGAAGTGACATCCTCCACCGATACTCTTTCTTTCAATTTTGTCTCCATCATAGTCAGCATCACAGAAACCAACTAATCTGTAATCTTCATTTTTCTTAAAACACAAACCCAGATTAGTAGTACCTTTCAAATATCTAAATATTCTCTTAACTGCAGATAAGTGAGATTCTCTAGGATCAGATTGAAATCGAGCACATAAACATACACTGAACATAATATCAGGTCTAGACGCGGTAAGATATAGAAGAGATCCTATCATACCTGTATATACCTTTTGGCCTACCTTTTTCTCTTTATCATCTTTGTTCAGTATGGACGTGGGGTGCATAAGGGTATTCATTGGCTTGCAATCATCCATTTTGAACTTCTTCAACAGTTCCTTTGTATACTTGGTTTGATGGATGTACACCTCGTCCATAGTTTGTTTAACTTGAAGTCCAATGAAGAATTTGAGTTCTCCCATCATGCTCATTTCAAACTCTTTCTTCATTAACTTGGAAAACTCTTTGCACAGAGATTCAGTAGTAGCACCAAATATAATATCATCAACATATATTTGCACAATTATGAAATTAGATTTAAGGGACTTTCTAAATAAGGTTGTATCAACCTTTCCTCTATTAAATCCATTTTCCATTAGAAATGAACTTAGCCTATCATACCAAGCTCTAGGTGCTTGCTTAAGGCCATATAAAGCTTTCTTAAGCTTATATACATGTTCAGGTTGGGTTTCACTCTCAAAACCCGGAGGTTGCATTACATATACTTCATTAATAAAGCCATTTAGAAAATCACTCTTAACATCCATTTGAAAAAGCATAATGCTATTATGTGCAGCAAATGAAAGTAAAATCCTAATTGCTTCTAATCTAGCAACATGTGAAAAAGTTTCAGTATAATCTATACCTTCTTCTTGTGAATAACCTTGTGCAACGAGTCTTGCTTTATTTCTTACCACCTTACCATTCTCATCAAGCTTGTTTCTGTAAACCCACTTTGTTAAAATAAGTTATTTGTCTTTAGGCAGGGGTACCAGAGTCCAAACATCACTTCTTTCAAACTGATTCAGTTCTTCTTGCATTGCCATAATCTAGCCATTGTCCAGTAGAGCCTCATCGACTGTCTTTGGTTCCAACTCAAAGACTAGTGCAGAATCTTCCTGCTCTCTGAAAGTTGATCTGGTTCTTAGTCTATCATTTGGGTTTCCAATGATTTGATCTTGTGGATGATAATTTTTGAAGTACCATGATCTCTGAACAGTATTCTGTTGAGAAGCGGAGGTTTCTAGTTGTTGAGGAGGGTCGTCTACTTGATCATCAACTTTTACCTCTGTTGTATCCCTGAGATATTTTGATCAAGATCTGCAAAAGCTTCATCTAGCTCTGATAATTTCTTATCTGGATGCTTGTCATCAAACTTGACATGAATACATTCTTCTACTACTAGAGTTCTAGAATTATAAACTCTAAAACCTTTTGATGTTTCAGAATATCCTAACAGTATTCCATTATCTACTTTTGCATCAAACTTACCTAGTTGATCTTTAGTATTCAATATGTAACATTTACAACCAAAATGATGAAAGTATGAAATGTTGGGTTTTCATCCCTTCCACAATTCATAAGGAGTCTTGTTCAATATTGGTCTAATATATATTCTGTTCTGAATGTAGCAGGCAGTGTTAACAGCTTCAGTCCAGAAGTGTCTAGGGACAGAGTTGTCATCGAGCATTGTTCTAGCCATCTCTTGAAGAGATCTGTTCTTTCTCTCTACCACACCATTTTGATGTGGTGTTCTAGGTATTGAGAAGTTGTGAAGAATACCACTTTCTTCATAAAACTTATGAAATAGCTCATTTTCAAACTCTCCCCCATGGTTACTTCTGATTGAAGTGATACACATACCTTTTTCATTCTGTACACGTTTGCGTAAAATAGAAAAGACCTTGAAAGACTCATCCTTGGGAGCTAGGAACATAACCCATGTCCATTTAGTATAGTCGTCTACAATGACTAGACCATATTTCTTACCACTGACAGAAGCAGTCCTTGTTAGACCAAAGAGATCAAGGTGTAGCAATTCTAGTGGTCTATTGGTGCTAACAACATTCTTAGATTCAATAGAACCCTTGACTTGTTTTCCCTTTTGACATGCATCACAGAGAGCATCAGATTTGTACTTAAGGTATGGTAGCCCTCTCATGAGGTTATGCTTATTTAGCTTTGAGATTAATCTCAGGCTTGCATGACCTAGCCTTTTGTTCCAAATCCATCGCTCATCTTCAATGGACACTAGACATGAGACACTTTGATTTGAGAGGTCCTCCAAGTCAATTTTATACAAATTGTTTTGCCTTTTAGCAGTGAATAAAAGTGATCCATCATTTTTCTTGACATTACACATGTTCTTATCAAAAGAAACAGCATATCCATTGTCACATAATTGACTTATGCTCAGCAGATTATGTTTTAAACCATTAACCAAAAGAACATTATCACTGGATCAAAAAGGATGTTTACCAATTTTACCTATACCAATGATCTTCCCTTTCTGGTTTCCTCCAAAATAACCCAAGCACCATCTTTGTGTCTAAGGTCTTGGAACATTCACTTTTCTCCCGTCATTTGACGTGATCACCCACTGTCCAAGTACCAAGATGTTTGTTTTTTTCCTGTTGTTAAGCAAATCTGCAATAGGTATTATCTTATCTTTAGGTACCCAAATTGACTTGGGTCCTTTCTTGTTAGTTTTCATTGGATGAGAATGTTTAGCATGTTTATTATGTATGCATCTAGCTGTAACATGCCCACTTTTTCCACACACTTTGCAAAAGGTGTTGGACGGGCCTAACTTGGTTTTAGCATGTTTAGCTTGAGCTTTTGAAGCTCTATGCTGTGTATGGGGTTTTGACCTTTTGTGAAATGCTTCATGATTCTCCTTGTCATAACCAAGGCCAGATTTATCATGAGGTGACCTAGAATACCTTAAAATGAGGTTGAGCTTATCTGAGCCACCTACAAACTTTGACAAAGTGTCTGTCAAATACATCACATCTTGTTTCAGTTTTGCAACTTCACAAGAAACATCAGGCTCACACTCAAGTTTGTCAGTTAGACTGACATTCTTTGATTTTAGTTTGTCATTTTCATCTTTAAGGCTTTGTTTTTCCATCAAAACTTATCATATTCTTTTGATAGTTTAAACTTCTTTTTGAGACTTCTATACTCATCATGAGACAGTGTGGACGACTCATGCAACAATTCATCAAATGCATTTTGAAGAGTGGACGGGTCAGAGTTCATTACCTCAGCATCAATGTATTCACTTTATGATGACGTGTCAACCATGAGACAGATATTTGCCTCTTCTTCAGCTTCATCTTCTTCATCAGATGAGGATAAATCCAGATCCTCCCAAGTAGCCAGTAAACCCTTCTTCTTTTTGAAGAACTTCTTTTTGTCCTTCAGGTCAGGGCAATCAGCTTTGAAATGTCCCGGCTTCTTGCATTCAAAGCACAAGGGTGGACCTCTTTCCTTGGAATCTGATTTCTCCTTAGAAAACTTTTTGTTGAACTGCTTCTTCCTGAAGCCACATTTCTTTCTCCACATGTGTTGAATCTTTCTGGAGATGAAAGATAGTTCATCTTCATCTGATCCTTCATCACTATCTGAAGTTCTAGCATCAGCTGATGATTCAGCAGCTTTGATAACTTTTGATGAACTCACTTTCTTTGCCTTTAGGGCAATAGACTTTCCTTTTCTGGAGTTGTCTTCTTCATTCTGTTCAAGTTCATGAACCTTGAGAGATCCAAGAAGCTCTTCTAGAGAAAGAGTATTCAGGTTCTTAGCTTCCTGAATAGCAGTAACTTTGGGTCTCCATTGCTTGGATAAACTTCTCAGAATCTTTCTAAAATGGTCTCTATTTTCATATGTTTTTCCGAGAGATCTGAGACTGTTGGTGATAGTTTGAAATCTTCCAAACATCTGATCTATTATTTCATGATCAACCATTTTAAATAGTTCATACTGGTGAACCATCGTGCTTATTTTTGATTCCTTTACTTGAGATGAACCCTCATGAGCTAGGGCAAGAGTATCCCAGATTTCTTTGGCAGTGTTGCAGCTGTGAACCTTGTCATGCTCAGATATGGTAATAGCACACATGAGATAGCGCTTAGCTTTTAGATTGAGTTGATGTTGATTTTTCTGCTCTTGAGTCCATTGGGCTCTAGGGACAGCAGCTCCAGCTTCACCTCTTGGCTCTGTGTAGCCGGTTTCAATCAGCTCCCAAATATCTACGTTTTGTGCATCCAAGAAGGCCATCATCTTCTTCTTCCAGTAGTCATAATCAGTTCCATCAAAGAGAGGAGGTCTGTTGATATCTTGTCCTTCTGCATCCATGGTTGTTGGATCGTACTCCCTCAGCACTTGTTAGATGCTCAACCCTTTCGAGGCTGAGCTCTGATACCAACTGCAGTTGACACAGACAAACACAAGAAGGGGGGGGGGGGGGGGGTAGAATTGTGTTTGTTAATAATTTTCGAAAACAACCTTTTTCAAAGCTTATTTTCTCACACAAAGAATAAAAGACAGAAGCACACACAA
The DNA here is from genome assembly GCA_030762895.1 of Sophora flavescens. Taxonomy (NCBI): domain Eukaryota; kingdom Viridiplantae; phylum Streptophyta; class Magnoliopsida; order Fabales; family Fabaceae; genus Sophora; species Sophora flavescens. Next base: position 68,873,527 of record CM061066.1, read on the forward strand.
AAAATGATCTTTTAAAAGATTAACAAGATCAAGTTCAAATCCCCACAGTCAGTAAAACAAATAAAATTGTAAGAGTTAGGGGATTAGAAGATTCACGCAAGTGTTTTATCCTGGTTCACTCTCTTCCAACCAAGAGCTACGTCCAGTCCCTTCGACTTGAAGGTTTTACTCCACTATTTTTCCAAATAGATTACAACAAGTATTCAACACCTCTCCAGGCTGCAAGTATTCCTTTCTTACCAAGCCTCTTCAGGATCTAACTCTAACAAAGAGATTGTTTGCTTTTGATCTTCTAACCCACTATGTATGAGGATACGAAAGTTTATGAATGGTTGAATATTACAACAATATTCAAACTAAAGAATACAGACTTTTGCTCTCGAAAGAATGAGAGATTGTAGATTGGCAAAAGTTCAGCTCACAATTTTTTTTTCAATGGTTGAGGTCTTCTATTTATAGTGACCTTCTTCTTCACTTGAAAAACTTCAACAGTTGCTTTGAATATACCCGTTTAGAGATATCATTAAATACATACACTAGTGCAATAAGTGCTTTTTGCGTCAGTTAAAATTGAGTTTTTACGTCAGAATACTGACTGACATAAAAACAGCTGACGTTAAATATAAAACTATTAACATCGGTTCTTTAACACAACTGACGTTAATTTTCTAAACATTAACGTCAGTTCTTTAACACAACTGACGTTAATTTTGTAAAAATTAACGTCAGTTCTTTAAGAACGGACGTTAATTTTGTTAAAACTAACGTCAGTTGTTATAAAGAACTGACGTTAAAGGTCTTGATTTTAACGTCAGTTGTAATAAACAACTGACGTTAATAGTGTACTGTATATTTTATAAAATACTATTAACGTCAGTTGTATCATACAACTGACGTTAATAGTATTTTTTTTTAAATTCAGTTTTAAAATATCACTCCCCTCAGCTATCCCTGCATTCAGTAATGATCCCAGTAACACAGAATATCACAAACATTACAGAATTGCAAAGGAAAAATGGAACAATGATCCATATGTATGCCTGTTCAGAAACAATATATATTTATTAACATAGGTTATAACTCAAAATAAATATAGAAATAAAAATAAAAATAAATGTATACTAAGTTTAAACTACCTATATCAATATCCCTTCGTGATGATCATCATGAGTGGCATGTACATCGTCCACCTGTGTCTCCTCGATTATAGTAGGAATGTTTGTTGAAAAAGAAGGAGTCTCAGGAATATCAAGATTTGAATCTTCATTTTCATCACTACCATTATACATGCTTTTTCCTTGGAGAACCACGGACAACCTTTTGTTAGAAGGATCAGTGATGTAAAACACTTGTTTTGCTTGGGAAGCCATTATGAAAGGCTCATTTATATGACCTAACTTGTTGAGGTCTACCAATGTGAACCCCAATTCGTCGGTTTGTACACCACCGTTACTATCAACCCACTTACATTAAAATACCGGCACCGTAAGCTTAGTGTAATCGAGCACCCAAATATCTTCAATATATCCAAAGTAAGGTCTCGGTGCTTTAACGGGTTTTGTGTCCTTTGCACTAGAGAAGTGCATTGCTTCGGCCACGATCATAACCCCACTATTTTGCATGGTACTTTTGTTATCTTGTTCCTTTGTGTAAAAGGAAAAGTTATTTATGTCGTATCCGCTCCAACATATGACGTTGAAGCTAGGCCCACGTGCTAGCCATCTTACGTCATCAGAAGCAGTACTACCATCCTTAAGCATTTCTTCCTTGAACCATGGTAAGAAAGTCTTGTTATGCTTGTTCAACAACCACCTTTCGCTCATTAAAGGGTTTTCTTGATTGACTTTTCTTTTATGTTCAAATAAGAAAGGTTGAACAGAATCGATGTTGTTCTATACATACAAATGTGCTTGAAGCACTTCATCCCGACCCTTGCTATTAATTCTTAAGCCATGTGTACCCTTACCTTGACATCTTATCTCATCATGCCGAGGCTTAGGAACCCCTATAGGATCCGTGTTATGAAGGTAGTCCGAACAAAACTCAATAGCTTCTTCTGCAACATACCTTTGAACAATAGATGCTTCCGGACGATGAGGATTCTTCACGTACCCTTTCAAGATCTTCATGTAGCGCTCAACTGGGTACATCCATCTCAGAAAAACCGGCCCACATAATCTAATCTCCCTCACCAAATGAACAATTAAGTGAACCATTATGTCGAAAAAGGAAGGAGGAAAATACATCTCCAATTGGCATAATATTGTAGCAGCCTCAACTTCCAAGTCATCCAACATACGGGGGTCAACGACTTTGCTACATATAGAATTGAAGAATGAGCACAACCGAGTAATGGCATGTCTCACATTTTTTGGATCAATACCACAAATAGCAACGGGCAGAAGTTGTTGCATCAAGATGTGACAATCATGAGACTTTAATCCAACCAATTTAAGATCACTAGAGACAAGCCTCTTCATATTTGAAGAGTAACCATGTGGAACTTTGATGCCCTGAAGACACCCGCATAAACTTTGTCTCTCTTTTTTTGACAAAGTATGACATGCTGGCGGCAAATAAGTCCGCTTACCATCCTCAACAACTGGAGCTAACTGCTCTCGTATACCCATAGCAACGAGGTCGAGACGAGCATTCACACCATCCTTTGTCTTGCCCTGAATGTTGAGAAGCGTCCCGATCACACTATCACACACATTTTTCTCCATATGCATCACATCAATGCAGTGTCTGACATCAAGCTTGCGCCAGTATGGAAGATCAAAGAATATCGACTTCTTCTTCCATATGTTTTTCTCAACAGCTTTACCTTTCCTTTTGGACTTGTCGAATATAACATCGATGCCCTTTACCCTCTGATAAACCTGCTCTCCAATTAAGGCCGCTGGAGCTTCTTCTGTCTCTTAGCATCCATTAAAAGCTTTTTTCATCTTACGATATGGGTGATCACATCTAAGAAATCTCCGATTCCCAAGGTAAACCATCTTCTTTCCATGATGCAACTGAGTGTAGCATGTGCCTTCTTCACATATAGGGCATGCTTTATGCCCCTTGACACTGTACCCGGACAAGTTACCGTATGCTGGAAAGTCGTTGATGGTGCAAAATAACATGGCACGAAGCTTGAAAGTCTCATGAGAATACCCATCAACTACATCAACACCTTCCACCCACAGCGTTTTCAAGTCTTCAATCAAGGGACTTAGATAAACTTCTAAGTCATTTCCCGGTTGCTTTGGGCCCGAAATCATCATAGACAACATCATGTATTTGCGCTTCATGCACAACCAAGGGGGCATGTTGTAAATTACCAACAGAACAGGCCATGAACTATGAATACTACTCATGTTACCATAAGGATTCATTCCATCCGTAGCAAGTCCAAGCCTTAGGTTTCTTGGCTCATCGGCGAAATCCGGAAACATAGTATCGATATTCTTCCATTGAATAGAATCAGCAGGATGACGAACCTTTCCATCACGTTTCCTTTCATTATTATGCCATATAAGATTCTTCGCATCTTTCGCATTGGCAAACAATCGCTTGAACCTTGGAATTATTGGAAGATACCACAACACCTTCGCAGGAGGACCCTTTTTTCTCACATCATCAAGATCATCATCATCATCACCACCCTTCACTTTGTATCGTGATAACCCACATTTGGGGCAATCGTGATTGTCTTCATGAACACCGGTGTACAATATGCAATCATTGGGGCATGCGTGTATCTTCTTATACTCCATACCCATAGGACACAATACCTTCTTGGCCTCATAGTTACGGTCAGGCAATGTGTTGTCCTCCGGAAGCAAGTCTTTCAACACTTCAAGCAATTCCGTGAAGCTTTTATCGGTCCAACCATTTCTCGCCTTCACACAAACCAATTTTAGCACCGCCGACAACCGTGTATGAGTAGTACACCCTGGATATAAAGGCTTATCCGCATCACCGCACAACCTATCATACACATGAGCTCGATGAAAATATTATTGTCCAATATCACGGATCATGTCCTCTACTCGATCATCCTCCATATCTACGTCAACGTCCTCACTTTGGGAGACACTTGCCATACTACTCAACAACACATCACCATGCCATATCCATCTTGTATAACTCAAGCAAATCCCATCACAAATCAAATGAGTACGTATATCCTTCACCGTACATTTCCTCGTATTCAAACACTTGACACAAGGACAACAGAACATTCCATTACTCTTAGGAACATTCCTTTGAGCAAATTCTATAAATTCTCCCACCCCCTTCAAATACTCAGCACTAGTACGCTTACAAACCATCCAACTACGATCCATAACTAGATAGGTCCTGTAGATATACAAAACATATATCCAATATAAGGGCAATACGGGAGATTGAAAACTATAGTTTTTGAAGATTGCCAAGCACTGGTCACGGCTTGACAGTGATGTCCATCACGGCCGTAACATGCCAACTGAACCAGACCATCACAGGCAGAACTGATCACGGCCTACCCGTGATGAGCATCACGGCCGTGACAGATCAACCAACAGAGCAACATGCACTCAAAACCAAAAATAGAGATGTACATTCCAAACAACTCAAACTCACGGTTTCAAGTTTCAACTACTGAGACTACAGTTTCAACATACACTCAAAACCAAAAATAAAAAAATGTGCCCTAAAGACTCACCAGAAATAGGTGCTCGCGTGGTGGTGGGGAGGGGAGCTCGAGTGGTGGCCAACGTTCGATGTGGTTACTGAGAGCAGAGGGACAAGGAGAGTTAGTGCGCGGGAAGGGGAAAGAGAGATGTAAAGTTATTGCAAAGACTGAATGGAAAGACAGAGTTAGGGTTAATAGTGTACCTCACGGTGGTGGCGAAGAAGCCCTCGCGGTGGTTGCGGTGGAGATGAGCTCGCGATTAGGGCAAAGTGAGAGTGAGAGTGAGGGTTGAGCGTGATGAAAAGAGAAAAGAGACATACAGAGCGAAGTGCAGAAGGCGTGCGGGTGTAAACCAAAATAAAACAACATTTGACGTCAGTTGTTTGTAAAGACTGACGTTAAAGGTCGTATATTTAACGTCAGTTGTCTTAAGAAACTGCCGTTAAAAGTGTATACCTTTATCCAAAAACATACATTCCTTTGACTATTTATTTAATTGAAGTAAAAATAAAACTTTTAACATCAGTTGTATAAAAAACTGACGTTAAAAAAAAATATTTTTTATTTTAAAAGCACTTTTAACGTCAGTTTTTGAAGACAACTGACATTAAAAGTGTATATCTGCAAAAAAAATTCATTCCTTTGACTACTGTGCTAACCCATGCAGATTGAAACTTAATCCTCTTAATGAGCATTAAGTTTATAGATAAGTTTTCAAGAAAATCAGAGAGAGACTATTCTCTATATAAAGTGCCATTCTTCTGTATCAGTATGTAAATACACCCTCTTCTTTTCCTCTATATTTCGTGCATTTTCTATTCCTTCACATTATGGTTCTATCAAATTTGAGACTTTTGTTATTTCTTCCTATACCTATACTTAAAGGTCTCTGTCTTAATGGTCAAAAAACATCCGAGGTTGTGTAAATCACATAATATGACTCCCTCACTTTATTCCATCTCCTCCCCAAGCGACTATGGATAAAGCACAGATGGAGCATCAAGGACTTCAAATGAGCAGGGAGGGGATCGATGCATCCATTGGAGTTTCTGAGGACAGAACTGAGAAGAAATTGATGTTGAAGAAAAAACTTTTTAATATTTTAGTGCTATGTTGCAGAAATTTTTTATCTTTTAATAATGTAATTGTAACTTATGAATCGCTTCAATGAGATACGATTTGATTATACATATAACACTTTTATGTTAAGTGTTTATTTATTTTAATTTTCACAAGAATATGTTTACTAATTCAAGATAATTAATGTAGATTAAAAATAAACTTGTTTAATTTTTACACAAGTTCTTTACACAACTGACGCAAATTGTGATTTAATATTTACAAATTGCCACCACCTCATTTTTAACGTCAACATAATTTATGACTGCCAAGTTCCCGTATATTACATTATTTCCAATATTCATTCTGCATGTTTATAATTTATAGGATTATTTACGTCAGCTATTTATTATACTGAAGTAAAAAACCACACTTTTAACGTCAGTTGTATAAAAAACTGACGTTAAAAATAAATATGACTACCAAATTGCCACCATCTCATTTTTAACGTCAACTTAATTTATGATTGCCAAGTTCCCGTATATTATATTATTTCCAATATTCATTCAGCACGTTTATAATTTATAGGATTATTTACGTCAGCTATTTATTATACTAAAGTAAAAACCACATTTTTAACGTCAGTTATATAAAAAACTGACGTTAAAAATAAATATTTTTTATTTAAAAACACTTTTAACGTCAGTTATATTAAACAACTGACGTTAAAGGTGTATAAGTTTCTGCAAGAATTCATTCCTTCGACTACTGTGCTACTTACCCATGCACGTTGTAACTTAATCCTCTTAATGAGCATTAAAGTTTATAGGTAAGTTTTCAAGAAAATCAGAATAGCTTAGTAACTTCATCCCCTGCTCCTATAAATAGCTTCCTTCCATCCTTTTAATTTTCTGCTTCACAATATGGCTCTGCCGTGGAGATTTACTTCATCACTCTTTCTTCCTATTCCTAGACTCAAAGGTCTTTGTCTTAATGGTCAAACAACTTCCGAGGTTGTGTAAATCACATAACATGGGTGATAAGGTTGTGTAAATCACATAGTGTGAGTTGCTCACCTTATCATCTTTCTGGAGAATCGGCAACTAGCTACAGCACCATAACGTCAGCTTTGGAAGCAAATGACTGTTCCAAAACCATTGCTGAAACAGATCGTGTGCACCCTTGCTCAGCCGCTCTGGAAAACTCGATCGCTCGACTCTCCTCTCTTGCTCACCCGTGAAGGGAACGAAGCCCCTCAACAAAATGTTTAGGATTTTAAACCCTTTCAATGTAACTTTTTATAGGATTTTAAACCCTATCAATGTAACTTTTTATAGGATTTTAAAGGATTTTAAACCCTTTCAATGAATGAGATCCGGTTTGGGTTATTGAATCAACTTATACTTCGCACATATATTTTAGTTTTCAAAACAGAAACACAAAACATCAAAGCAATTGTGAAACTGAAACTTTGAGGAAGGCAATGCGGAAGGGTACGTATAATAGATAAAAAAATTATTAAAATAACCTTTAACGTCTGTTGATGAAAGAACAGGTTAAAAGTGAAGTGACGCACTTTTAACGCCGGTTCAATGAAGAATCAGGCGTTAAAGGTTCACTTTTAACGTCAGTTGTTTATTGAACTGACGTTAAAAGTGAGTCACTTCACTTTTAACGTCAGTCCTTAAAACAACTGACGTTAAAATTGAATTAATGAAGTCTGATATTTACAAAACTGCCACCGCCTCCTTTTTAACGTCTAGCTTTTGGTTAACTGACGTAAACCTTTACCGTCTAATGTATATTTTCCACTAGTGATAATATCCATTGTGATTGATAGCTTGATCGTGGCCATTGTGAAATGTACTCTTGGTTATCACTTTTGCACGAAATAGAGGGTCACAGCTCTGAGCAACTGCAACTTGAAAAACTGTCTTTCCTCCTTTGTGAAAATTCCAGCTATTATGCAGTAAAGGTGACAGTGTACAGATCGTTTTGCATTTCCTCATTGTACTATGTTGCTTTTTGTATTTCCTTGATGGTACTATGCTTCTCTCACAAAGAAACAAAGCATTAAAACAGATAAAACAAATAGGAAGGACCAACATTCGTTTGAAATAAATATCAATCATTTGAAATAAATATTTCTTTGTGGTCAGGGTAACATTTACTTAGCTAGACTGAGCATATGAGAACTAATATGAAAAAGAGCTCGTCTACTTAAAATCCGCGTCTACACGCTCATGGGTAAAACCAAGTTTATGGACCTGCAGTTTTCTTTTCGCTCGTCTATTGACGTAGCATTTAAGCTCGTCTACTCAAATATAAATAAATAAATATACCATTCGTTTTGAGCAGCTCGCCTACATCAATGGACACAGATTCACAAACTAAGTCCAAGTAGATACAAGGAAACTTATTCAAGGTTTCCATAGCTTATATATTTTTAACATTCCTGCAAGTCTAGATAAAGCATGTTAGATCTCAATTAAAACTTTGCCATGTAAATTTAATCTTTTTTGTTAATATCAAAACTCAGAGATTATTAATCCAAAACACTTTGGTTCCAACATGTTTATCATCCACTTGAATGAAATATCTAGGTCTCTAATTACTTGATTTGTGCTTCATTACTTGAAAATTATTTTACACTATTTGAATTGTTCATATTTTCAAGTATTACACCAATATTCATCTATTTTGTTCATAATTGAAGGATCTAAGTGTAAATTCGAAATTTTATTGTAATTGCTGTGAAATTGGAATTAGTAAAAGTCAAGTGGCTGCAATTTTTGTTTTTTTTTTAAAAAAAAACTGGTGTAAAAAGAAAAAAAGTGGCCAAAACCATAAATATACAAAGTTTTGGTGCAAAAGTGCAAATTCTGGAAAATTCCAGCAAAGATAAAAGACTGCCACTACTTTCACATGCATGATTTTGTATACATCCTTCATATATTGGTGTAGCACAATTCTCATTGATCATTAATTGTTCACAAAACATTTTGATTAAATTTGAATTGAACATTGTTGATCTCTTCCAACTTGTCTTCTTCACATCTAATTAGAGTGTGCAATTCTTCTTGAACCATTTCTTGCTTGTCTTTTAAACTCCATTAGTTTTGGATTAGTGTTTTCCAAATTCTTGACCTCTTTTGAATTGATTGCCGCTGGTTGATTTGTTGCTTGTTTATTGGAGACTAATTATTGATAATCTTGTTTCAATTTGTAGATCCCTTGAAGAGGAAACTTTTGAGTAAAAGAGGCAAGAGTGAAATCATCTGATAAAAGTCTACTTGAGTGATATGTTGTATATTTAATTTATTTCAAAAAATTTAATTTGGAATTTTGAAGTAAAAAAGTTAAAGGGTTTAACCTCTCTTTTATTGTCATTAAAGTCATTTTATATTTCCTAATATTTTTTTATTTAATTACTTTAGGTGATTCTAACGTGAAGCAGTTTTGAGTTTTCAAATTGAATGTGCAAATTTTTAATGGTGTTGAATGCATATAAATGGCTAGCCGTACATACAATTTGTTAACGTGTTGCCTAATGGAAAACGAGCAGGAAGTTTTGAAATTTAATTTTCATATTAAAAGCTTTTAATTAAATCAAATGATTAAATGCTCTTTTATAGCTCAATACAATTTCAACGGGTGGATGCTATGTTGATAAAATGAGGAACTTTTAGTGAGAGAGATATATGACAAGTGAAAAATTCTGATCCTTACTTGCTTTGTTTAAGTGACAAAATATGTTATCACTTGGTTTTTCTCCTCTTTTCTGGGTTAAACAATTTTTTCTTCTCATGCTGTTCTGGTACCTCGGTTGGTTTCAATCATTAGTATAATAAGTGCTTTTTACGTCAGTTAATATTGATTTTATACGTCAGAATATTGTTGACGTAAATACAGCTGACGTTAATAGTTAATATTTTAACGTCAGTTGTTTAAACAACTGACGTTAAATATACAACTATTAACGTCAGTTCTTTAAAACAACTGACATTAATGTTGTTAAAACTAACATCAATTGTGTTAAAGAACTGACGTTAAGGGTTTTAATTTTAACGTCAGTTGTTTATTGCAACTTACGTTAATAGTGTACTGTATATTTTATAAAATACTATTAACGTCAGTTGTTTGATACAACTGACGTTAATAGTTTTTTTTTAAAATTCAGTTTTAAAATATCACTCCCCTCAGCCTATCCCTCGCATTCAAGAAATATCCCAAGAATACGTAATATCACACACATTACAGAATTGCAAACACTACCCTTAAATTTCAATATTAACAAAAAGAAAAGAAATATACAAAGGAACAATGGGGGGACTTAAAACCAAAACCCATGTATAGGAAAAACATAACTATCTACAAGTATATATATGTATATATATATATATATATATATTAGTCTCCAATGTCTACAAACAAAACTACCAATCTAAGTATATATATATATATATATATATATATATATATATATAAATGTTATTAATTAGTTTCTAAAGTCTAACAAAAAAACTATTCATCTAAGTATTGCGGAGGTATCTTGTCAATTCCTTTTTCAGCCGCATACTTGAAGAAGAATTCTGCCAAGCGCATCCTCAAGTCTCTAAACTCATCTTTTTGAAGAGGCGATTGGTCGTTAAATGCCTACACACGTTCAAATCATAACAAAACATTAACGCAAGTCATCACCAAAACTATAATATATAATTTGACAAGTTGTTTAAATATTACCTTCCTCCATCCATCCGTAATAGATGCGGAGACTATGTTCAGCATATGAAGCATCACATAATAGCCGCACGACCACCCGTCAGGTTGAAATCGAGACAACAAACAAAATTAATTTCAATTAATGTCAGTTAAATATACATATAAATTAGTAATTATAATATTAATTATTTGATAAATAAACTACCAAACCTTGAGGATGGTCCATTCAGGATTTCCTTTAGCCTTAGAAATCCTACTTCTCCCGTTGGCGCAACTTATGCTACTCGCCTTCAGCGCGCTATCATAAACAAATAATCATGTCAATTAACAAATTCATATATCATGTGTGTAATAAACTAAAAACAACTGATATTAAAACTTAAATTAAATTTAAGATTGGTTACTTACGTATTTACAGCTTCCACCACCTCCTGTGGCGGGTTTTGGTAGAGAGAGCATAAGAATATGACAGTATGCCTAGACGGGTGAAGTACGAACAACTGCCAATGGTTATTCATACATTAGGGAGCCAGATATAATTCTTTCCCATTGTCTCCCATCAAGTTCCCTATGTATTTACTAAATGCATCGCCAGCAAAGAGTTGGGGCATAAGAATTGACGGATCTAAGAAGCCGTAAACTGATGCAACGCCCTTAACAAGCTGAAGACGATGGAGATACCTAAGATATGAAAATGTGTGGATGTTAATTACATAATATATATATTGAAATTAAAATAAATTATTAAATGGAAAAATACCAAAAATAAATAAGTTATAAAATTAAAATTAACTTACGTGCACCAGAGACTCAAAACCGTGCTGGCCATCCAGACGTTATCTCTGCAGGCGTCCCCGAGATCTTCACCACAGAAGGAAAGTATCCTCTGTTGATTTGGGCGTGCCACCCATCCATGGTGTTCCAATGGACATTCAAAAATCTCAAACGCATAATCCTCACCAAGTGAGAACAAACGAGTGACAGGTGACAGCGACACCGACGTCGACTTGGCCTTCAATTTAGGAAAAATAAAATAGATAAGTTGTTGATAATTAAAAAAACACAAGTAATTATTTGACTAATGTGGACATTAATAATGAATACATACCTTTGTTAACATTTCGAGCTCACGTCATTTGAAGTCCAACTCAAGCTCACGCCTTTTCATTTCAAACTCAAGCTCATGGCGTTGGACTTCCAACTCCCTCTCCCTAGCTGCCAACTTATCCTCCTCCACATGTGCCCTACTATAACTCTCTTTTGTGCTCACATGTGAAGGGTTGGCATGCCCTGCGGTGTCCTGGGATGAACTGACGGAGGAAAGCTCTCTAGCAAGCGCCTGCTTGAATTCTGGGTTGGATAGTAAGCTTTGCATCAGATGCGTTGTAATAGCAGGTTTGGAGATGAGCTGCTGAGTCTTGTCATCCAAAATTGATTCTTCATCGACCACCCGTTTTCGTGAAGCAGACTTGCCATAACATTCTTTGATGGTTACGTTCCCAGGAACACCGATAACCCGACCAGGATGGTCTTTCTTGCCTAGAGCAGTCATCAAGACGTCCCGCCGTCCATAAGCGACGAATGAGCCCTGGGAGGATTGTGCTTTAAGATCCATCTACAATGAACAAATGAAAAAACGTGCAAGTGAAAAGTGTTAAAAATATCTGTACAAATATCAATTGAAATGAAGTTAATTATTTACTTACAATCTTATCTACCACTTCGCGAGTGTCATCAACTTTAAAAGATCCCGTCTTTGTCATGCGGCCGGCTAACCAGACATCCGCGCGATCGATGTCCGACGGAGGACTTAATGGTGTGCCCTCAGGCACCTCTCCTCTTTCTATCCTAGCAGAGTGCTCTTCATGCTTCACCCTCAGCCTCTCCGCCATCATCTCCTCGATCCGAGTCTCGTACCCACCCTGAGACATGGTGTGGCGGTGGACGTTCTTCGCCTGATTCTGCCGACCCTTCTTTGCCTTAGCCTATTCAAACAAAAACACATAATTAAATACAGTTAAATGATCTATAAGAAGCATACAAAATTAACTTAATCAACCAACCTGAAATTCTCCATCCTGTCGTCTCCTAGCAAACATATCCCAAGTATCCTGATCAATCCAGGGATAATCCGAGAACATCTTATCAAACCGCTTCTTCACAGATACATAGTACCTGGTAAGATCATGCTTGAACCCATTCCAACACTTTGATGCCATTTTCATACATTTCTGACGATGATCCTCATCATTTGGCACAGTCCAAGCTACCTACACATTAAATACATAACAACTGGATGGATTATAACTCGGATAATTATCTAATAATGTAAATCAAAAGAATGTAAAGGTAAAATACCGTGATAGGCTCCCAAATCTGATCCTTAACGTTCTGTGGAACGTCATTCCAGTGGTTGTAGTTGATGCTAACGTGCTGCTTCGCTTGTAGAAACACCCACTTTTTAAATTCTTTAGCACGGGGTCCCTGGGGATTTAGATTAGCATCGAAGGACACCTCAAGCTTCTGTCCTCTTTGCCTGGCCTTCTCTAGTTTCTTCAAAGTCGTGGCTCCTCTACCCCGTTTACTATGAGCCTGTGATGTCTGTATGGACAAAAAAAATGATAAAATAGACGGTTGTAACATTATAAACTTACATTAAAAAGAAGGACTAAAGATAGTATATAACATGTAAACTTACACTAGAATCAGGCGTAGGCGCGATCGGGTCCTGCGTAGGCCCCACAGTGTCCTCCCGTGCATGTGGGCCATCCGACTGATCCATATGTATGCCTGTTCAGAAACAATATATATTTATTAACATAGGTTATAACTAAAAATAAATACAGAAGTATAAATAAAAATAAATGTATACTAAGTTTAAACTACCTATATCAATATCCCTTCGTGATGATCATCACGAGTGACATGTACATCGTCCACCTGTGTCTCCTCGATTATAGTAGGCATGTTTGTTGAAAAAGAAGGAGTCTCAGGAATATCAAGATTTGAATCTTGATTTTCATCACTACCATTATACATGCTTTTTCCTTGGAGAATCAGGGACAACCTTTTGTTAGAAGGATCAGTGATGTAGAACACTTGTTTTGCTTGGGAAGCCATTATGAAAGGCTCATTTATATGACCTAACTTGTTGAGGTCTACCAATGTGAACCTCAATTCGTCGGTTTGTACACCACCGTTACTATCAACCCACTTACATTTAAAAACCGGCACCGTAAGCTTAGTGTAATCGAGCACCCAAATATCTTCAATATAACCAAAGTAAGGTGTGGGTGCTATAACGGGTTTTGTGTCCTTTGCACTAGAGAAGTGCATTGCTTCGGCCACGATCATAACCCCACTATTTTGCATGGTACTCTTGTTATCTTGTTCCTTTGTATAAAAGGAAAAGTTATTGATGTCGTATCCGCTCCAACATATGACGTTGAAGCTAGGCCCACGTGCTAGCCATCTTACGTCATCAAAAGCAGTACTACCATCCTTAAGCATTTCTTCCTTGAACCATGGTAAGAAAGTCTTGTTATGCTTGTTCAACAACCACCTTTCGCTCATTCGAGGGTTTTCTTGATTGACTTTTCTTTTATGTTCAAATAAGAAAGGTTGAACAGAATCGATGTTGTTCAATACATACAAATGTGCTTGAAGCACTTCATCCCGACCCTTGCTATTAATTCTTAAGCCATGTGTACCCTTACCTTGACATCTTATCTCATCATGCCGAGGCTTAGGAACCCCTATAGGATCCGTGTTATGAAGGTAGTCCGAACAAAACTCAATAGCTTCTTCTGCAACATACCTTTGAACAATAGATGCTTTCGGACGATGAGGATTCTTCACGTACCCTTTAAAGATCTTCATGTAGCGCTCAACTGGGTACATCCATCTCAGAAAAACCGGCCCACATAATCTAATCTCCCTCACCAAATGAACAATTAAGTGAACCATTATGTAGATAAAGGAAGGAGGAAAATACATCTCCAATTGGCACAAGATTGTAGCAGCCTCAACTTCCAAGTCATCCAACATACGGGGGTCAACGACTTTGCTACATATAGAATTGAAGAATGAGCACAACCCAGTAATGGCATGTCTCACATTTTTTGGAGCAATACCACGAACAGTAACGGGCAGAAGTTGTTGCATCAAGATGTGACAATCATGAGACTTTAAGCCAACTAATTTAAGATCACTAGAGATATGCCTGTTCATATTTGAAGAGTAACCATGTGGAACATTGATGCCCTGAAGACACCCCCAGAAACTTTGTCTCTCTTTTTTTGACAAAGTATGACATGCTGGCGGCAAATAAGTCCGCTTACCATCCTCAACAACTGGAGCTAACTGCTCTCGTATACCCATAGCAACGAGGTCGAGACGAGCATTCACACCATCCTTTGTCTTGCCCTGAATGTTGAGAAGCGTCCCGATCACACTATCACACACATTTTTCTCCACATGCATCACATCAATGCAGTGTCTGACATCAAGCTTGCGCCAGTATAGAAGATCAAAGAATATCGACCTCTTCTTCCATATGTTTTTCTCAGCAGCTTTACCTTTCCTTTTGGACTTGCCGAATATAACATTGATGCCCTTTACCCTCAGATAAACCTGCTCTCCAATTAAGGCCGCCGGAGCTTATTCTGTCTCTTGGCATCCATTAAAAGCTTTTTTCATCTTACGATATGGGTGATCACGTCTAAGAAATCTCCGATGCCCAAGGTAAACCATCTTCTTTCCATGATGCAACAGAGTGTAGCATGTGCCTTCTTCACATATAGGGCATGCTTTATGCCCCTTGACACTGTACCCGGACAAGTTACCGTATGCTGGAAAGTCGTTGATGGTGCAAAATAACATGGCACGAAGCTTGAAAGTCTCATGAGAATACCCATCAACTACATCAACACCTTCCACCCACAACGTTTTCAAGTCTTCAATCAAGGGACATAGATAAACATCTAAGTCATTTCCCGATTGCTTTGGGCCCGAAATCATCATAGATAACATCATGTATTTGCGCTTCATGCACAACCAAGGGGGCAGGGGTTGTAAATTATCAACAGAACAGGCCATGAACTATGAATACTACTCATGTTATTGTTGACGAATCTGGGCAAGTATACCCAGTCGTGCAAGTAATACGGTGGTGAGACCGGTTATCATATCCACGGGGATTGGATGTCAAGTACCAATTCACAAACTCGGCAACTATCTAGACTAAACTAAAAATCAAGAGAAATCAAAACAGAAAAATAAAGCAACAAAAGCAATAAAATGTTTTTGGTCTTTTTGGGGACTTTTTACAAACACTTGGAGTGCAGAAGGATATGTTGGGACTAGACTTCACCAAACATCTGTCTCATGTACTATCAGGACTAGATACCTCTCATTCATGCTTCAAATATTAAAATCAATCCACTAAAATACTCAAACCCCGATTCCTCGGATGGCAAGAGCCTAAATCCACTAATAGACCCTAATTCCTTAGGTGGCCTAGATTAATGAATTTGCATTAGGATTAGGGATTACGCGATTACTAGTAAACCAAACTCCATTCCTAGATGAAAGGGTTACTAGGTGATTAAATTTAGTTCCGGTTCTGATACGAATTTCCCAATTGCATACCAAAACATAAATCAAGTCATGGGGGTGATAGCCACAACAAGCATTAAGCATAGAAAATTAATCACTAATATGAAGGCATGAACACAGAATAATCAGTCAAGATAAATACATAATAATCAGTTTGATTACATCTAATCCCAACAAACAGGGTTTAGTTACTCATATTTATAGAGAAAGCCAAACCAGAAAAGCAGTAGAGAAAGGAGGAAAGGGAGAACTCCATTGAAGCTTCCCACTGTCGTCACAGCAACCCCCTAAATCAGCTCCCTTCTAGGGTTGGAACCCTACTCCAGCCGCAGCTCCAAATGTCTCCTCCAAGAACTCCCAAAAACTCCCCCTTTTCTGCCCTAAAACAGCAAGTTATACCAATCAGTTTTGCGCGCGTTCGCGAGGCGAATGTCTTCTCGCGAGGCGAATATTAAAAATCTCGTTTTCAGGATTGGAACTCTCACGAGGCGAAACCGAAAGGTTGCATTTTTCTGGCACAGTCAGCTTTCAGGGTCGCGAGGCGAATTTTGATTCGCGGGGCGAAGCTTTGACTTCTGCTTGGCTCAATTTCTTCTCTTTTCAATCTCTAAAATCATCCAAGCTTCATTATGGCCAAATCTTCACTGTTTTCCTTAAGTTCCTGCAAAATAACACCAAGAAACCGCTTCACCCGTTCCAAGGGAAAAACTAACAAAAACCAAATAAAGAATGCCTAATCTATTTGAAAAATGCATGCAAAAGTGTACAGAAAATATGATGTAAAATCACACTATCAAATCACCCCAAGCTTATTCAATTGCTTGTCCTCTAGCAATCACTAAGGCCAGAAGATCAAAATAATCAAAGCATGGATAGTGAATCAAGAACCCGAGCAAATA